>CM060677.1:128850429-130178762 GCA_030686995.1 Artemisia argyi
ATATCATACTTGGTTACAGTCTGATCATAAACAACCCTAGTTCCCTACCCACTATGCTCATTCGTAAAGCTAAACCGTGAAAATCTGTAAGCGACTTCAACTCTAGAGAATGATGCTCATCAGTCTTCACCATATTGATTAGCTTCTTACCAAAGGTGAGTGCCAAAATTAACGACAACTTCAATTGTTAGTACAAAATGCTATTCAAAGACTTCCGTTGGGGTCACGCCGCTTGTTCGTTTTATTCAATCCAAACAAATAAATCCTAGATTACTTCACATCAATGAATGAGATAACATTTATGAGGATAGAAAAAAAAGTGTCAAAGATAACGGGCCATTTCTGTTGAAAATGAAGGATGAAAAGACAGATTCTAATGTCAACAAAAAGAAAGTTTTTCCAAAGGATCTTTTTCATATATATGACACCCATTAACAAAAAAGATTGGGTAAAACCTGCGGTCCGTGAATGGTGGATGGCTCAAAGTCTTACGGTTCCACTGCTACAACGCTTGATTCGTGTATCATAAAGGTAAAAGTCAACAAATAGCAGTGTATTAGTGCCGGTGATTGTGAACCACTACAACGCTTGATTCGTGTATCATAAAGGTAAATGTCAACTAGCAGCAGTGTATTAGTGACAGTGATTGTTGATGACGAATATCGATGGGTATATAGAAGATGTAAAAATACCATTATCATTAGTAGTCGTAATACAAAGATCTTGCCACTATGAACTGCATCATAATACAACTATGTTTCTACCATATGTAAAAGCAAATAAAAATATCCAGAATATTCAGAAAATGTAAAACTGTGTTACGATAATGTCAATTACAATACTAAATTGTCCGAATAAATATACAATACAAAACACACATTTACTATTAACTTGACAGGTTTATACACTCGATTGTCCTGTACACACCTCCACCTCGGAGGTACAATACAATCTAAAAATGTGTTTGCATCTGCAAACCCTATAGCTCAGTTGAAAATTAAAAATTAAATAAATTGAAAGAAAAAAACACAACCAAAAATGCAAGCTCACAACAAACCTCTGACCATAAAATAAATGGCCATGCAACTGACTCGGAAAAAAAAAAAAAAAAAATGAACGATGAATGGAGCTACATATGAGACCAGACGAAAGTACAGTTAACTGAAGCTTATACTCCAGCTCTCATATAAACCGTAAACCAGCATCTTGAGAGCAGAAGCAGATAAAAATGCACCGTTGCTCTCACTATCACACTAAAACACGAAAAAACTGGGCTGCCCACTGCAAACAAATTTTATATGGACTACGTTAGAATATAAACCAAATATTTCATGTGACTTGACTGTTGGGTTTTGATAGAGGTTGCAAAATGGGTGGGTAACACCAATTGTGTGACGGTTCAGATTGGGTTGAATCAAAGCACTTTATAAATAATTATTGTCAAATATTATTACCAGAACTGTAATATTTCACCAAAATCAATTTTTAAATGATAACGATTTAGGAGATTTTGAGCATCCGAAATATATTTTAGGTGATTACCGACCTGTTAAACCTTGTTTCAATTTTACTGAGAGATGAGAATGCAGTGCAATGAGTTCTTTAGAAAGAGAAAAAAAGCATACCAATTTATAAATTAGGCTGCATAGAACTCAGAAGAGCTGAAGGGCCATTTTCAGTTTATTTTGCTTCCATTTTGGCAGCTTGTAGAAGGCTTCTTTAGTCATTCCAAACTTCTCCCTGAATTCAGCGGATGACAGGTATGTCTGCATATACGTAGTAGCATGTTTTCAATTTTCAATTATATATAAAGAAATCATATAACTCCTTAAATACAATTTTTTTTGCAAACAATACCTCTCTCTTGGTTACATCAATATCTGCAGCAGGGTCGGAGGATACTGTTGTAAGGCGGTCATATGGGTACAATGTGAGCCCTTCCTCGTCTTCAACGTCATTTTCTTTAACATCTTCTTGTATTGTTAGGGCTTCTATTTTGCCACTCATTGCGTTCTCTTTAGAGTTCGAATCAGACTTCGGTGGCGACTTGGGTCGAGCTTCATACATGGCAAAGATAGTAGCAAGTTTCAGTATTTTATTGTAAATTAGGTGCATTTGGTTCATTTTGGAACTGAATATCAGATTATAAATAATTTATAATGTTTAGACAAGTTGCTTCTGATCATCTTAATAAAACAAGATAATCAGAAGCAAACGCAGCTGCAACATAATTGTTTATCTCAAGATAAACTTAAATACTCCGTACCTTTTTTACCTCTCTTCTTATAAACCTGATTTGAGAGATTTTTACACAAATTCCCAAAACGTCTTTCTTTTCATAGAAATCTCGTTTTTGTAATTTTAAAACCACTAAAAATTAAAACTTGCCAAACACTAAAACGCCTAATTAAAACTTAAGAAACGAAAGCGCATCCAAACGCTAACTTCTACATTAATTATACAATCTCTATAATTGCCAGTGGTTTTCGATTCTACTAATTTAGTATCATATAATTAATCACTTTCTAAACAGGAAAAAAAAAAAAAAAAAAAAAAAAAAAAAAAAAAAAAAAAAAAGAGAGAGAGACTTACGTTTGATAGAACGCGGCATAAGAGGTTCTCGTGGAGGCTGTTCAAAAGTGGCAGCTAATGATGCTAAAGCGGTGGACCGAGGAGCAGCATTAGATGAATCAGTGGGTCCAGATTTTGGATAAGGCTTCCTCACTTGAGGTGGTGGAGTTGATAGGTTCCTTGCATTTGCATTCTCAAATGTAGAAGCAAGTGCATTAAAGGCTGGAGATCTGCCTCTCACACGAACTCGGTCTGGGCTAAAAGATACACTTCTTGAACGTTGTTGTGGTTGTTCGGTTGCTACAGACCTTCCTCCATGTGATACAGCTGTTCGCCTTTTTGGTTTCTATTAATATAACAAGTATCTTATTAGAAACACTAGAAGCATGCACATTTGCTAAACAGATAAAATGGAATGACAAAACATTTAAGGATGTGGCAGACACAATCAAGACTAGAACATATATTCGAAACAAATAAAGGCATAAGATTTATTACGTAAGAGTTGTATTTCTGCAATATAGTGAAAAAACGCAATCAAGTACTAAAGTGCAAGCGACCAACATATAAAATGAAATTTCCAATTATTTGGATTAAAGAGTTCAAGCTCGAAATGAACAATAAACGACGCAAGTCATGGAGTATGAGAGTTTAATTATGTTAGATATACATGATTATGTTCAAGTATCTAATTGTGTAGTCACTAGTGAGTAAATACAGTGATGTCATAGTCTAACTTTTCTACATATGATAATTATAATCCGTCACCTATTTTGACCCGTTGTTGAAAATAACCCAATTAACAAGAAACATCAACCATTTAACAGAACATGCAAAATGAGCACAGGACTGGTTGCCTTAACTTTGCAAGCTAGAGGAAGAAACATACACAGAAAATGTAACTTACATTATTCAAGGTTGGACGACCTCCATTTTTTAGTAGAGATAGCTTCCTTTGGAATGAGTTTCCATGCATCTGCAACCAAAAGAAATATTTTAACAGAGTATAAAATTAGCTAACCACACCTCTACCTATAATTTCAAGGTGATCACTTACTGCAGATTTGGATGAATCCCATGTAAAGAAACGCGTGAAGAACTGTGGCTCACTTCCTTCATTTATGATATAAATTGGAGTCTCAAGAGATAATTTCTCGAGGAGAAAATCATGTTTCAGGAATTTCTGTTATATTTTCAAATTTCAAGAGTGTTATCACAGAGCCATATCAGTTCCAGCAACTTCTAGCTGAAAAACGAAATAATAAATGTAAAAGGTAAAGCCATATACCTGCCCAATAGCTAACGCTTGTGCTTTTAGTTTCTGATCAACCTGCTGGCCTACCCAAACAAAAATGCTTGAGTGACAATCAAGGATGAATACATCTTCAGTCATTAAATCATCCTGGTTGAAGTTGTATATCTCAGTGACCTGCAATAAAAACAGCATATTACATATTAAATTAGGAGAAATACGCAACGTATTATCAATACATATGAGGTAATACACACCTTCAAATCTTCTGAACCAGCACAAGCGTCAGCAACAAGCAACAATAATGGATCAGTATATTTCTAGCAAGTAACAAAGGAATTGAAGAAATGGTGCTGCTTATCAAAAGGGAGTTGCTTTAACCTTTTATGAATGTACATGAGAACAAATGGGGATCACTTTCAGCATCTTTTGCAATCTTCTGACTTGGATATTCAGATTTCCCACCCAAAATTTCCCAAAACGCCTCAGATTCCGAACCCTCCTTTTGTAATTTGGACTGCATATTTGGCTGCAAATATTGTTCATAACAAGTAAATAACAGGAAAA
Organism: Artemisia argyi; assembly: GCA_030686995.1. Lineage (NCBI taxonomy): Eukaryota > Viridiplantae > Streptophyta > Magnoliopsida > Asterales > Asteraceae > Artemisia > Artemisia argyi. The sequence continues at coordinate 128,854,820 of CM060677.1, forward strand.
CCATCAAAGTGTAGGGTTTAATATACACCCTTCAAGACATTTCTAGTATATATCATAATTTTCAGACCTTTATCACATCCAGTTGCCTCTCAACAAGTTCCTGGACCTCAGGAGTTGTAAGATTTCCAATCCACGTAAAGACAGAAGAACCATTTTGTAGTATGTAACAGTAAGAAGAGTTCAATGATGAAGCCACCTGAGCAAATCAGAAACAGGATAAAAAAAAGTTGCAGGTGATGAAAACAAAATTTCTATACTAATAACAAGATCAAAAGCTAACATATCAGATATAGAAATAAACACGTAGACCGTCTTGATTGATAATAACAATTAAACCCAGACCAAAGAGGTATAGTAAAGATATTGTTTTACACAGTGGTAGCATTTAATGTACCAGTCCATTCAGATACTAAGACAATGACAGACTTACAGGTTCAACTTGGATTGCTTGCATGTTTTCTGGTCCAGAGCCTTGAACACGGAATAGTGCGACCCCGTCTTCTTTATAAGTCTCGTCGGGTAGTTCCTTCTCTGATATGGAATTCTTGTATCCATCACTTAGACCACCCTGAAAATTCATAAAATGATGATTCATGTCAATAGATGTGAAAAGCAAAATTTTGCTCTGCATATTCGGGTCAAAAATATTAATTCTAGCCTTTGTTATGAATGATACGATTTGAGCTGAACCACACCTTAAGAACCAGAAAGCTCTGAAAGATTGCAAAGAAAAGGATAGGTTCATTTCCTTCATAAATTTGCATCTGAAAATCCAAGAAACCAAATAATCAGTACAAATACATAGTGATATTATTAATAGACATGTGATGTTAAATTAATGTTCGGTTGAAGCAATCAACCTGACTAGCCATAAATTTGAGTGACTCAACCATCTTGTTTGCCTGTGAAGTAGCTGAAGTTCGGTCTTCCTACAACACATATTTGGTTATATATAAGCACCAAATTAAATTGATTGATACATGTATATTTTACTAAATGGCTCATGTAGCATCGATCTTTAACCAATATAGGCGATGCTTCATGAATGCATTGACAATATATGAAGGCTGAGTTCAGATAATTTGATTGAAAAATACGTACCTCAACGCTTTGCTTTCCAAACCATGTCCCTACAAGGCATTCCTCTTGATCTTCACCAGGACATGTATACTGGAAAATATAGCATTCTCCACTGTAAAACTTTGACTGATCAGGGACTGGAAGAAGAGTCTTCTCTTGACCATTTACACGCCAAACCTGTGCATAGCAGATCAGGTGAATACAACAATAGAAACCAACGTAACACTAACTGCGAGTTCTTATTCTTGTTCTTTTCTCCTATGATAATAAAACTAAAAATCAATAATCAAAGGATCACCTGTAAATTTCCAGTGCAATCAATATATGGTTGAGGTTCCTCCTTTGTAGGTGCAGCTTTAAGTAGTCCTCTCACATTGAGCCCTTGGCGCTTTAGAAGTGCTAAATAATCAACCAAAAGGACAGAAATAATCACTCACACTATTTACGAACATTCCAAAATTAGTATTATTTTAATATATTATGCAGAACAAAAGTGTAGCACGTAATCACTAACCAGCCACCTTGCCTCTACCATCCTCAGAGACTGCCACCTCAGTTGACTGAGGCCACGACTCAAATTTTGACCGGAAAGTTACCGTCTCAAAATTTTCAATCACGCGGATGATATGAGATTTTGTTCTATCCTGGCTACGAAGGTATTCCTACAAATTGAGGTCAGCAACAATTAGTGAAGATGCATTTTATTAATGTAAGAAGTGTCAGAATGATGAAAGCGTGAAAATATACTTCTGCAGCTCCGCTTGCAGCTTTTCTTTCATCAAGAGAAGTACTTCTCCCCATCCATACATAAATTTCTCCCACACAATCCAGAAGATAGCACTTGTTTGTATCTAGTAATTCCTTCGTCAAGGAATCAGCAGCAACAGGTTCTGCCTGCCCCTTCTCGAGACTTAAATACAAAAAAGTAAAGGAGTAAGAAACACTATGTATTCCATGTTAAAATATAAAACCATTCGCAGTTTCATATATAGAATGATGATATGAGCATATTTTCAGTTAAAATATTAGTTGCAAGTGCTAGAACTTATAAGTGGCATAACTAACAAAGAAAATAATCAAAACAAAAAGTAATATGAACCAAAATGACGTGCACAAACAGACTGCAAGAAAGAAACTGTAATCAGGAAGAGTGAAAATATCACTGTAACAGTTATATTATGAAGAGAAAAGAAAATGAAGCGTGACAATATGAGAATATGATACTGCAAGTTATAAAAATTGGGCTCTAATAAGAAAGGAATTTTTAAATAGAGAACTACAAATCCAGTAAACATTGGAAGGATAAACAAGTTTTGAAGAAAATATTCTTCATAGTTATTCTCCGATATTATAGAATTAGGAATCTGAGTAAGATATTTGTTATATTGATGGTATGTTTCGCTGATGGTGGTAAACTAGACCTAAACAAACCCATGAAACTGAAATAATTGTTGTTGCTGATGAGCTATAGAACATTCCTCAGAAGTAACATCAACACTCATCACCCAAGTTAAAAGGCAGTCACTTTTGCTCTGCAATAAGTAATTAGTCCTAAAAACCAAATTGAGATACAGCCTTTGGAGATTCAAATAAAAGATAAAATTAGAGTCCCCCAAAGAAACCTCACTATCACCAACAGTACTAAAAGAACATCAAGTTTTCACATGAGAAGAAGTTCAATGTGAAAGGTAAAAACCACAGTCCAGTACCCTTGTGGTAACAAGGAGCTAACAGCCTTAAACAACTGATGAAATCGCCAAACCCCAAAATTAACAAATTGTGTATGAAAATTTCACCCAGCAAGTTGCAGGAAATTATAATTGTCGGCAAAAAAAAAGTTGAATGTTACCAAAGACGAACTGAAACTTTCATAAACAATAGCATATTGAAATCGCATATCAATATGTTTTGGCGGGATGTCCACGGATGAACTGAACTTTGATGGTCACAAAGTAAGTAAGTAACATATATCTATCTATCTTGAGAGTAACCAAATTCCATCAGACCAATAATCGGCACAAAGAAAATAACAAAATCGTCATGTGGAAAACTCTAAATCAACACCCGATAAGTTGTGATCTTCTACTCTTCCCATCGAGTTACTTATACATCTCATATTCAAACTTCTTATACCACTGCCTCACAGATTATTCCAAACCATACAAGCTCCTCATAAAATTTGCACAAATAATCCTCTTGTCATTTCATTTGAAAACCTTCTAGTGATTCCATATAGATTTCTTGTTCCATATCACCATGAAGAAATGCAATCTTCACATCTGTCTACTCGATCTATGTCTCACGGGTTGCAGCTAACCCCAAAAGAGTTTGGATTGAAGTCATTTTAACCACGGGCGATAATATTACAAATACAACTCCATTCTTGCAACTGAAACCCATTAACAACCAATCTTGCCTTATATACTGGTATTAAAGTATATTCTATCTGCTTCAGATTGTAGAACTACCAATAAAATCCTTGTTACCTTTTGATAACTTCACCAACTCAAAAGTGTGATTGTCATACAAAGATTTCCTCACCTCATTCATGCATGAACCTGATATTCTGTCTTTGATTTTTATACCTTCAAAGTATTTAGGCTCTCAGTTTGGTATCATATGGATCTGGGGAGATATGTCGAGTCTTTGGGTCCTAACATGTGCGGAAAACGCTCAAAAATATAGGTTATAGTGCTATACCCTAGGCACATTAGGAGTTACCCTAATTATATAACAGTAACTTAAGTTATTCCCCCTCTTGTGTTTCATTCAGAAAAAAGGCAAAATCGTCCAGCAATGTTTGGCTGTCTCGATTGAGCTAGAATTTTAACCACATATAGACATAGAAGACTTTAGTTTATTTTGAACACTGCAAAATTGTGTTTACTGTCAAATCAGTTATAATTATTCCAATTTACTGCAATCATCTTGGTAGAAGTTCTGTTACTAACTTGTTTTTACTAGCGATTTCACGTTTTCATAAACTGTATTCTACAAATGATTTGATGAAAATGGAGGTTTTACTGTTTGCTGTTTGACTGTGGTTTTTACCTCATGGAAAGGGGCTCTTCACGTGAAATAGGGATATTCTTTTCTTGCTTGTTCTCTAGTTTGTCGTTACTTTATAATTTGTTGTTTGCTAGTTTCAATGCTTGCAAGTTATTCTAACATGTTGGAGAGGATATTATGCATTGTGGTTGTCACTTACCAGGTTCTTAAACACATTAAATAGAATGTAAAAGTATGAGAACTAATTTACATGTCAACTGACTAAGGCCTCTTCTGGAAGCCATCAAACCCCTCCCTCTCCCTTAATAGTTTTCAATGGCTAACATAGAGCACCTATCTCCCTCTACAGATGCTTCACGAACTGTATTCAGTAGCAAAGTCACATGTTCACGTAAACAACAACAACAACAACAACAACAAAAAAAAAAAAAAAAAAAAAAAAAAAAAAAACACACACACACACGCACATCATCGACTCTAACTTCTATTGCTCAAACTAGACAGAGTCGTGCCCTCCCCTTGGATTAGTACTATTTTCCGGTAAATCCAGTAATTCATTGAACCCTTATTATAAGAGAAAGTAATGTTGTTCTAACTTGCATATACATCTGATAAATAGTGATTTCAGTTCACAAGAACAAACCCAGTTTTATTCAAGGTTTAATATTTACCAAATAGGTCAAACCAAAAGTTTTAGTGGATCAACCCAATAAACCCAAAAGTAGGTATAACCACAATGAACACTAAATATCTCTCCAAAGGTATGCATCTCAATTTATCAGTCTTTGCCCCTTTTATTTAGAGTAGACAAGTCCACTTGATTCTGTCAATCAAATACTTACGGTATTAGCTAAAGTTACCCGATCCTAATACTAAAAATAAATCAAAATTTACTTGTCCACCATCCAATGTAAACATTAAGTCCACAAGAAATATCATATCTTAAACAAGGATATGCAACAACAACGAGGGAGCTATGTCACAGAAGTTAAGTCCACAAAATGTTTTCTGAATTAGTTTTGTACTTCTTTTACCCTTCAACTATGGCCATTTCCATGTAATAGAAACATTCTTATGCATGAAAAGATCCACAGACAGGACAGATCAGAAACAACTACTGACAGATTCCTAAATATTGGCATCTCACTCGTACCAAGTAGCACACTTATTGGTCTGCTAATTCAATTATATACATGCATACGTAATCATTATGAATATGCAGAGTGGCGGAGTTAAAATGTTGAGGGCATATTACCAAAATAGCTGAGTAGGAAGAGGATCGGCACTTTTGGTTTCATCTGCTGACGTTTTCCTAGGAAGTGGAGCAAACCCACCAAAGAATCCCCAGAATTCTCCGGTTTCGGCATCGGACATCAACTTTCCATCCTCTATTCATGAAAATAAGAAAAAAATACTTTATTTGTGAAGATCATTCAGATTTAAAGTACCAGTATAATCGAAGAAAATGGCAGCTCAGATAACGGGTTGAAAACTTTATATGGGTACTCTTGTACAGGTTGAGATGACCGTCATACTGTGTCCACAATTTTATATATATATATATATATATATATATATATATATATATATATTTTAAATATTAGTGTGTCATATATGATAACAACGATTACAGTAATACAAATAATGAAAGAATCAAGAGCTTTTAGGCATAAAAGAAGAGCTTTGCGTCTTTCAACCCATTTGACCAGTTTCCTTTTTACCAACTTCTTTTATTTGACCCATTTGAGCCGTAGAAATAAAACATAACACGAATCAGTCTATTATAAGCAAAAGGGTTGAATTTGCCCTCTCTATCTACTTACCAACAGTGGCTATGTCACACTTCCCATCATGATAAGTATCTTTGATATGCTGAACAACCTCTAATGCTTTAGCCCTTTCTTGAATGCATGAATTCGAACCATTGAACTGAAATATCTTATTAGCGGTATCCAAGATAAATATGTCATCATGATTGAGTGAAGATCGAGCAAAAGGAACCTGCCACCGATAAATAAACATTAATAGACTGAACAATCTAAAATGAACAATTGTAACAATGAAGCAGTAAGAACACAAACTTACCTCTTTTACATGAACTACATGTTTTCCTTGGCAAGTAAACATACGAATCTTATACTCCTCAGCTTCAACATGCTTAAAACCAGATGCAATTCCACCTTCTTGAGGTATGATGCATGGCTTAAAGTAAGAAAGGAACCTTTCTGTTTCATGACCTTGCACTTCCCGATACTGAACAGCACGTCCTCCAAGAGCTGCATCAAGTTCAACCGTCTTCAGGGCTGCTGCTCCGGCTTCATCCTGTAACCAAAAAGTAAAGAGAAAATATTTAAATAAAAGATTAGGGAAAAAATATTGGAAAAGAGATATGAGATTTAGTTATAACAGAGTTTTTCAAAGTGAAAACGCACCTGACTTGTATCTTTGCCTAACCAATAATGGATGTCATGGCGTAATGCACCACTTTTCAGAGCTATAGTCTGTAAAATGAATGTAAAAATGTATGATTTGTTAAGCAAAGAAAACTATGAAAATAAGCTGTGTTCAAAATTTGGTAAAATGGGGTATATTAGGCTAACTCATACCACTTGTCATGTTTGTAAATAGCTCCTTTTGTTTTTATTTGTTTTCTTCTTTTTTGTGTGTTATCGTGTGGGGACTTAAGGTGCCTATAATTTCCATTTTGGGATGTCCAACTAACTGCTATGATTCTCTATAGGTCAAAATTTCAAGCCAAACAACCTAGCTTTCAAACGTTTAAAGTTTAGAATTTTTTAGGGTAGTATTTTTGTTCCAGTAGATGTCTACTTTAACTTACAGTCCAACATATCCATACAGCTGTGTTATTTAGTCAATGACTGCAATTTTCAAGAAATGGAGTACTAAAATACAGTTGTGATACTTAAACTTATTTCATCAGTTGATCTATGTAAAGTAATGTAACCTAAAATATTTGAAATTTAACAATGATCTATCTTCTGAGGATATGCATAAGATTGAGCAACATTTCTTACATCAAGAGGGGTAATTTAACCTACATTTAGGTTCTTAATTCTTTAAATCTGTTCATAATAGTGAACATGAAAATCATATTCTGAGCCCAAACGCAACTTAATAAAATAATATTTGTGCTAAGGCATGCATATAGTAAAACCCATAGGTGTTATACCAAAGTTCATGTGTGAATAAGTAACAGCATAAGATACAATTATGAATAAGATTAACTTTTTCACACAAAACAATAATACATAGAAAGAAAAGAAGAACATATATGCAACAGTAGTAAACCTTCAAAATGACGTAGGAGTCCCCTGTAAAAAATTTGCCATGAGAAGAATGTGGAACGGCCACTGGCTTAAAATTCTCTATCCGCCACACCTCAATTCCTCTGTATATTGTTAAGGAACGTACAGGAGGCTAACATCCATGATAATTAAAATAAATAAATCACAGAGATTATATAGTTGATATCATTCTAAGGTTTCAGTGTAACTCCCATCATTTACATACGAAAAGAGCAGATAATAAAACAACTGGATTACCATAACTACATTTATAGATACAAGTTCCTACTAAAACAAAATTATAACATGATATAAAAGAGACAAAAGGATACGCTTTTTGTCCAGCACTTTGAAATGCTGGATCCAAATCTCTCATAGAAACAGACATGTTTTTTATCAATCAAGTATATGACTTTTTAAAGCCACAATATGAATACTGCAATGAAGTCCAGAAATCCCCTAAAACCTGCATTTAAAAGTCAACCTTGTTTAAGAGATTCAGATCAAAAATATCAGAAGTGTAGGGGACACAATATGAGTTTGATATTCTCTAATCTCTATGATTTCATAACACAAAATAAAAAAATAAATAAATAACGAAAACCTAACAATAACATAACTACAGGAATCATAATATCAAAGACTACATTATATTACCGAAACATGAACTGCTCTTTTGTTACAAGTCAGGTCATTACATCTCTAGAAACTAAATTAAATTCAGTGCAATGTAAGTCTAACATCTCGATAAACCAAAGAACGCTTATTCCAAAAAGTTTGAATACCAATGTACGATGATCCTACAATTCCTTTATGGTCAAAGCAAGTTACAGCATGCTACAAGTACCTAAATCAACATATTCCCCATATCAATTCCATCATATTTTGTCAAAAAAGAGTCAAATCCTTAGTCAAACTGTCATTTAAAAATAGTCAAACAATAGTCAATTATGTTGTGATTGACAAACATATGACACAGATTCATGTGCAGGCCCAAATCCAAATAGTTCCAATGTAATTAGTTGAATGTAGGTCTAACATCTGGATAATCCTACAAGTCCACTATGGTCCAAGCATATTGCATAGAGGCTGAATTTGTATATTCAATCAAACGTAAGAGTCAATTTTAAAACAAATAAGTGAGATTCAAGTGCAGTCCCAAATCCAAATGTGAACACCAGAATTCCACAAAACTACCCAGCATAAAAACAAATTTATCAATCCACGCGATCAACAACATTATAATTACTCACATTTATAATTGAGCACTCCAATAGGCAAAATCTATAATATCATGTTAAATGAAATCCAAAAATTAACTGAAATGTTACTTACAAAGTCAAAGGTGGTTTAGCAGATTAAAATCAAGATAATCTCCACAATTTCATATCAACAAATAAAAACAACGATAATAGAACTATAGGAGGAATCCTGATTCTAAAAACTAAGTTATATTCAGTGCATTGTAAGTCTAACAGCTCGATAAACCACAAAAACACTTATTCCAAAAAGTTTCAATACCAATGTAGTGATGTACGATAATCCCATACCACAAGTACTTTATGGTCAAAGTAAATTACACCATATCAATTGCATCAAATTTAGTCAGCAAAAAGTCATTTCTCATCTGATTCACAAGCAAATAAACTCAAATAAAATTCATATGTTTTCCACACTCATTCCATTATAAAAAGAGTCCTTTACTTCTGAATTACATGGATATAGAACATAATTTTAGTGGACATCAGATCACCAATAAGGCAATAAGTGTATTGCTAATTTCGCGAAAGGTCTTCATGTCACTCAAAGTCAAAAGTATGATTCAGTTCAATATGAACCTGCCTGACATCTAGATAAACGACAAGAAAGCTTCTTCCAATTAATTGTAGCAGACATTCATTATCTATGATAATCCTACAAGTCCACTATGATGAAATCAAATTAGACCAAACTTTTAGAAGCTGAATTCCTATAGTCCATCAAAAGTAGTAATTTTCCTCTGATTAACAAGTGCATATGAGTCACTTAGATTCATGTGCAACAGGCTCAAATCCAAATGTAAACACCAAAATTCCAAAAACTTATAATATAACTAGCACAATCTTCAACAAATTATAACGTATCCCAACATACCAACAACAATTCATCAATCCACACAATCACCATCAACAACATTATAATTACACAATCTAATAAGTAACATCATATAATCATTCCCCAAACTGGTATGTGGGATTGAACAAGTGGAAGCAAATTTCATTAAAATTAGTCAAAGAGGAGTGAATTATGCTCTGATTGACAAGCATATGCCCATATATCAAAGGCAAAACATAAATTACCACAAAAACGCTTGTCTAATAAGTCGTATTACGATAAGGACACAAGTCCACTACCGTCAAAGCAATTTACATCAGATTCACGAGTAAATAACTATGTTCAGATTCATGTATTCCCCGTCGCAATTCCACTACAATTAGTCAAAAAAATAGTCAACTATGTTCAGATTCACGAGTAAATAACTCAAATTCATATATGAGTCAGATTCATGTGCAGGCCCGAAAACAAATGCAAAAAACCAAACTTCCAATGTAATGAGTTCAATCTATGTCTAAGTGTCTAGCATCTCGATAAATCCTACAAGTCCACTAAGGTGAAATCAAATTACCGCAGAATTTTAGAAGCTAAACTAGTGTAGCCCATCGACCTTCCTCGGATTCACAAAAGCATATGAGTCACTCAGATTCATGTGCAGTAGGTTCAAATCCAAATGTAAACACCAAAATTCCACAAACTTATAATGATAATTTATAAAAGCTAACACAAACTCCAACAAATAATCATGAATCCACATTCTAGAAACACACATCTATAGCTACACAATCCAATAATCAACATAATCATCAAATCAAATCAGTTCAATTCTACAGATCAAAATTAAACAAATAATTGAAACATGAATTACCTTATTTTAGATCTAATAGGTTATTTGCAGAATTGAGAAAGAATATGAAAAGTATGTGTATGTTTTGAGTGTGTGAGAGAGAAAGTGATGGGAGGAATGATGGAAAGACAGGGAAGGGAAGGGAGGCGTGCTTATCACTAATGTAACACTACTACAAAGTATAGAAGTATGTTTCAATGTTTTTATGTTGAAGCTCACAACTGATGAAACATTACAACAAACTACAACTGTCAAATTTATTTACTACTACGTTTCTTTTGCATACCTAAGTCTTCGCTTTGACTTTACTGGTTGGTTTGAAATAAATTTACTTTTTTTTTTTTTTTTTTTTTTTTTTTTCATTCTTTTTCTTACCGGTTTTCAATGGTCTTTTTTACTCGTGGCGACTAACATCGTTAACTCAGCGGCACATCATCTTTTCATTTTACCACCGACATTACTACTAACAAAGTGAAATGAGATCAACAACTTTATCATCCGATCATATTTAACTTATACATAAATATACCTCATAATAACAAACTTCACAAGTCAGTTGTTGCAAAGATCGATTCACTCGAAAAACCATCTAAGTTGCATGCTTCTTGCGCTGTTGTTTTTAACATAAACGCGTGGGGGTCCTTCACCTATTACACCCGGTCTTAAGTAATGTGCTTGAAAAGTCATTAAATTCAGGAAAATGTGTGATAAATTTATTTTAATATTCTAACAATTAACTTTAGACCATCATTTGCGCACGGTGTATTGATATAAGTCGTATTAACATGTATATGGTGTTTAATCGAAAGATTAAAGCTTTCTACCGATTCATTTCAACTTAAATAAAGTTCGCTAAGGATATGTTTAATCGTTTGAGTCGTTTATGTATACACAGTCCCATGTATTATTTTACATATCGAAGTAAACAATGCTTTCGTTTTGATATTTGTAATATATATATTTAATTTCATATTATAATGATACTAATATTTATAAATAATAACACTATTGAATTTTTTAAAACACATATAAAGTCGCTATTTGTTATATTAATAAAGTTATTTAAAATTATTTAAATTGATAATTTTACACTTAAGTCTATAAAAATAAATTTACATTTTGATATATTTACAAAGTTTTGGCTTAAATGTAAATTGTACCGGTTAATCAAAATATAACATTATTTTAAACACACTCTTTAAGTCTAATTAATTACTTATTTTTTCAAGTTTTTTTTATAGAAGAATTTCATATATCACCTTAAAAATCTCTTTAATTTCATATATACCCAAGCATATTACAAAATATCATATATATACCCAATTTTAATCATTTTAAATTTTGCAACAGTTTTACTATTGTGTTACTTAAGCACCAAACCCTTAGCTCGGCCGTAACCCTTTATTCCGTGAAACATGATCTCATAGTGATTATGAAGTCATTGTGAATTGTTTTTCATTGTACATGATAAGGGAGTGTGATTAAATTATTTTTATTTCAAAATTGGTCGCTTGTGGATTCTAGCCTATGTGGTGTTTCAGTCGTTAGTGGGTTCTCATGCTGTCATTTAGCTAAAAATTTTATAGTTTTAGTTGTCTACACTCGATTGAAATTGGCTTTTAATATTAAGATTAATACAATAGTAGATCTCTTTTGTATAATCATATATTGAAGCGTTGTATGTGAAGAATTACTTTAATGAGTTGTTGATTTCATTGAATAATCATAGGTATACCAACATCGTATGTGAATTTATTATTTTAATGAGTTGTTAATTCCACTTAATAATCATATGTATACCAATTGATGGTTTGTTTGACTGACTTTTGTTAAAGAACCGTTAATTAACAAAATTTTCTTATTCAACACAAAAGTAATCAATGTACCCATCTATGATATTTGGTTCTAAACCGGAATGAGGAAGAACGATAACTCATTTAGGAAGAAGAGGATAAAATGATCTTTTTATAAATCGTTTCTTTAAGGAGATAACAAAAATAGGCGAGTATGATATTATGAGTGTTAAAATGGGTATATTTGATATTTAGGAATTGGATTAGGTATATATAAATTAGTGATGTTTTTAAGGGGATATGTGAAATTCACCCTTTTTTTACCGTCAATTTTCACCTAATTTTTTATATATTTTTTCTCCGTCAAAAATAGAATTTATTAGTAGTTTGACAAAAGCAATTAATTTTAACTTTCTATTGAACAATATGAATCCTTAATTATGAGATGAAGCTATTTTATGAGTTCAATTTGAATGGACCAAATGACTTATTTTGAAGTTTGTCTTTTTTTTCTTCATTGTAAAGAGATTAACTTATTTTTTGTTATTTTTTAGTATATGCATGTAGCGTTATGTAGACCACCCATTTGTTCAATTATATTTATCAGATCCTATAATAACTAGTCATTTTAAGTAATATATAAAACAAGGATCAATAAAACAGCATTTCACAACAACTGTGTGAACCTTTCGTTTTGTGTCTGTCTGGTTATAAAACTTAAGAAAGTAAAGAATTTCACAATAAAATTTTGTTAGATCCTATAAAACTTCAAATAATTAGTGTATTAAAGGATTTCGCAATAAAAGTTTGTTTGTTCCTATAAAACTTCAAAGGGTATTGTATTAAGACAAAAATACACCGTTGGTCCTTAAACTTTCCACGAAATATCACAGGGCACCTTAACTTTTAAAAAACGTCGTGTGGCGTCCAAAACTTGGGATTTTGAGGCCGATTGCTTCCCTCGGCCCGTAATAGGAACAGCAACGTCCCGTTGTAGTTCCCAAAACCCCGTTACATGTTTACTTTGGATGGTACTCTTGTCTTTTTACCTAGTCACATTTTTCTCTCTCTCTCTGTGTGTGTACTTCCTAGCAGACGTCTAATCCTTTTTCCCGCCATTATAACTAATATAAGTAGCACAAGTACTCATTGCTCATCCCCAAACTTGTTTTGGAAGCCTACCAAAAAAACCCTAATGCAATATCACCCACCAAATCTAATAATTTAAGTAAAAAATCAAGAATCTCAAACCTTGGATTTACATTATGGCAAATCAGGGATGCACCTTACTTTGATAGCCATGAAGTCGAGAGAAATTGGGCAATGAGGCAATATGGTTAGTGTTTTTGTTGATGATCTTTTACTAGCGTATGTATCTTAGATTGTTTAATGGTATTCCCTTTTTTTGTTAGAGAATCGTAACAGTGTTTTGTTTACTTTTTGAACAGTAGATCGAAATGGTGATTTTAGCATGAGAGTTCACCATAATGGCTTATTCAAAAACTGGCCAGACAGGATCTACGAAGGAGGTCAGGAATGTCAGGTTGATTATGTTAGTATTAATGAGATTTCTATTGACGAACTTGATGCTCTAATGACCCAAATCGGTTATGCTGAAGTCCAAACCAATTACTATTATTTTCTTAAACCTGGTATGACATTGGACGATGGCTTATATAGTTTTCGTGAAGCTGTCAATCTTGAGCTGTTGAAAGAAATTGTGGAAGAACATGAGCTGATAGATGTGTATGTTGAAATAGGTAAGACTAGGTTAGAGTTGTCTGAGATGTCCCCACAGTCTATTAAGACTGTATTTTTGGAGATGGATGAACCTAGAAGAAAAATAGCTCGTGCTGCAGACGTTTGGTTCTAGATGACATAGATAATGACCCAGACCTTAACCCATTTATGCAACTTACGCAACTACCTGTAGATGTCTCATATGTTGGGGAATCTAGTGACTTGCCACACATTGAGCCCGGTTTTTCAAGTCTTGACATGTCTGCCTTTGCCAGCCAACCTGTTGATAACAGTGATGGTGCATTAGCCATTATTGATAAGGAAAATATTTTTCAGGACCTTGATAGTTTTGATGTTAGTCTGTTCAGAGTGACTAAGGATAAGCCGTTGGAGAAAGTAGGGAGACCACTAGTTGATGGCAATAACACCTTTGAGGAAACTGATGTGGAAGTTACTCTATTCCAAGTCAATCAGGATAACCAGTTAGAGAATGTAGGAGGAGAACTTGTTGGTGGCAATAACATGGATGAGGATGGTGATGTTGATATCACTCTGTTCCAACAGAGTGATACTAGTCACTTAGGCAATGTAGGTGATGACAGAATTCAGGCAAATGAAAATAATGTTACTGAGGAGAATCATGTACAGGTTGCTTTGTTCCAACAGAGTCAGAGTCATGAGTTAGGCAACGCAGGAACATCTACTAATAAAAGTGATGACTTGAATTTGGAAACTCAATTACCTGTGTTGGATGATGATGCATTTTACACTGCTTATGCTTCTGAATCAGGCATAGGTCACTCTGGGGTGCCAAGGTTTAGGACATATTCTGTTGATGATGGTGTTGTTGAAACTTTCTTTTATTGTGATCAATCCTTTGATACTGCAAAAGATGTGAAAGAGAGGGTAAGAGAGCATTCCATAGAAACAAGAAGGGAGCTGCTAGTTCTAAAGAATGACAAAAAAAGAATAAGAATCAGATGTGTGGGTTGTGTTCCCCTATCTGGCCCAATTGCTACTGCTGGACTAGGTATAGGCCCAGATAGAGGTCCATTAACAAGAATGGGTTTGGAAGCATTAATTGCTGGTAAAAATGACCCTTCCCAAATACTCTGCCCATGGTTGTTGCTTGTCGGCAGGGATGGTACTGAAAAAGGTGCTTGGACAGTGAGAAGATATAATGATAAACACACGTGTTTGCAATCAAGGGCGCTCAAACATTTTGACCTCAACTTTATCTCAAAGAAAATTAATGATACGATTCAAACCAATCCAATGATTCTTGTCAAGTCGGTTCATAATCAGCTTACCAACCAATTTGAGCTTGAAGTCTCAATGCAGAAGGTTTTAAGAGCTAAAAGAATAGCAGTCAGAGGCATTAGGAGGGAATTCAAACTCCAATTCACCATGTTGAGAGACTATGTTCAAGAGTTGCAGAAGAGGAACCCTGATACAACAGTTGTGATTCATGTGGAACGGCCTGCTGAGGATAGTCTTCCAACAAGAGAATTCAAGAGACTTTATGTTTGTTTAGGTGCCTTGAAGGAAGGATTTAAAGCCTGTCAGAGACGGTTGTTGGGGATAAATGCTTTTCCAATTTTGAATGGTCAACTTCTAACAGTTTTGGGAATTAATAGCAACAATGGTATATACCCAGTAGCTTATGCTTTTGCTGAATCAGCAAACACAATAGCTTGGACTTGGTTTCTTCATTGTTTATCTGATGATCTTGAACTTGAGCCAAATTCAATCTTCACTTTTGTTACTGACATGAACAAGGTACTCCCATAAACTATAAAAGATTTGAATTTCCTAATTTTTTAAACAGACAGTAAATATATCTGTTTTTGTACAGGATATTACATCAGCATTAAGAGAAGTTTTCCCAAATACGGAGCACAGATTTTGTCTTAGAAGCATTCATGAGCAAATGAAAGTTAATTGGCAAGGTAGGGCCTTCAAAGACCATCTTTGGAGATGTGCAACAGCCTCAACTGTTGTACAGTTTGAGAAATCTATGGATGCTTTAAAGATATTTAGTCAAGCTACCCATGTGATGAGGCGAAAAATGAACCACTTTTAGGGGGTCATTTAAGCCCGAAATTGAATTTATTTGATCAAATATTGCCCTAAATCGTTCCTTTTGTGATTTTAGGTACTTTGTGAGTGAAATCTGGAAAAGGAAGCAATTTGGACGTTTTTGGAGCATATAAGTGAAGAAAACGCCAAAGACTTAATTTTCCAAGCTGGGAACAGTATGTGACGGCGTCAAGAGCATTATCCTGACGACGTCAAGAGTAAATTTCATGACGATCCAGTGCAGAAATGAAGGCGTCACAAGGAAGAGCGTCAAGAGTTAAATACGTGACGGCCTGGAAAAACCTAATACATGACGGCGTCAGATGTAGATCAAGGCAGTCCGAGGATTCTTTTGGCGGCGAGATGACGACGTCACAAGGTTGTTCTTGACGCCGTCAGCCTCAATTATCTATATATAATTTTCTAATTTTCATTCATTAAAAGAGAGAGAAGTTTGGAGAAACCCTAAGGCCGAACCATATACGAATTTTACAAGTTTTTCAAGGGTTTTCAGCCCTTGAACCCTTACATGTGTAATTGAGATAAGTGTTCTTTTAATTCACTCAATATGTCTATGTGTTGGTTGTCTATATCTTGTTCTTGTCTTGATTTCACCATGCTAGGCTAGATTTATCTTGTGTTTGCTTAGATCTAATGAAACCTAGATGTTGATTATGTGTTGATTACTTGTTTATGGTTGTATTGGATGAATGATTTCAATGTTAGGCTTAAGAAAACTGGCAGATCTCCAAATGGTAACATGCTTGAACGTCTTAGGAAACATGAACCGATGTGTACTAGATTTTATTGGTTGTATTTAATGCATGAGTAAATTCTAATGATCCCATGTTAGGAGCTTCTTAGCCGGCTCGACATAGGAGTGAAGTAGGCACTCATAGGATTGGGGAGTTAAGTACGCCACCCCATGAATGGTATTAAGGAATACAATCCGTCATCCACGCAACTATAACAAGTAATTAACGTATAAAAGATATCTAGGGGGTAGTGAAATCTAAGTAAACACATTTGTCCACTTATTGCTCACAACCTTAGTTTAATTTAGTTTTATTTTCATTTTTAGTATTTTATTTTGATTGCATCTTAGTATTGGGTTAGTTGACTAGCAACTAATTCCGCCCAAATCCTTCAAACCCGAGATATTTACTTGCTTTCTAAAAAATATAAAAATACAAAAATAATCATCCTTCATCTTTAGAACTAGTATTTAGGTTTTCTAATCCTAGTGACACTATTCCTAGCTGAACGATCAATCCCCCGGTACTTGTCACTATACTATACTACAACGATCAGGTACACTGCCTGGTGGGGGTTGTAAGCTTCTCAAGATCCCTTGAGAGGTAAAGCCTGGTGCAATCCCTACGCATACCAAGTTTTTGGCGCCGCAGCCCGGGGAATAGTTATTGTTTAGGTTGAATTTGATTTTTATCAGGTCTACTCATTAGATTCCTATCAAGTGAGATTTTTTTCTTTTTACTTTGTAGCTTTCTCGTAGTCTATCTTTTCTTTGTGATTTTGTATGTAATTTGCTTCAAATGGACACTTCACTTAGACTTCTAAGATTGCAATATATGGTTGAGTGGCTAGAACACCAAGAAGTGAAAAATACCTCATTTAGAGACACCTATGAATCATATGAGCCTTCACCTAGGATAGATTCTTATGAACAACCTCCATGTTTAGGATCTCGTTTTAGTGAGGCTAATAGAAAAAGCGACCTAGTTTGCCAAGGAATTATGGATAGAGCCATATCAATAAACCATAAGTTGGATGAAGCACTCGGTTTGTTATTATCACTACCTAAGGATATAGGTGATCGTGACACATGGAATGATGAGGTAAGTAACATAAGCCCACAAAATACTCAACCATCATTTGAGGCACACACACCGCCCGTGACTTACCCGGAGGAAGTAGAAGAAACTTTAGGAATTCCGATGGAGGTAGAACCCTTGGACCAGGCACCACTTGAGGATATAGGTTTGAATACTTGTAGTGATAACCTTACTCCTAGTTCTAGGGAATTTCCTAGTGTTGATGAACCGGAACCTCAATCTTTACACACCTTTCCATCCTTAGATATATTTCTAGGAGACAAAAGAGGAACCGACCCACCCATCAACCAATATTATCCGGGTAGTTTTAGGATGAAGGAAGCCATTCACTCACCCCCTTCACCTCACGTGGCATATTCACACCCTAAGGGTGTGTATCGCTACTTTCACCCACACTTAATCCTAAGTGTAGGGAGAACCTCCCCTATTTCCATTAAATAAGGGTAGAGTCAGGCTCGTGACTCGAACAAAAACAAGCGCTTATTGAGAGGCAACCCAAGCTTTGTTTGTTTGTTTGCTTGCTTGTTTGATTTTATTTGTTTTCGTATACATGTTTTATTTTTGTTGTTTGTGGCTCATGTTTCAAAGTAAATTGTAAAAATGCTTTATTTTGTTTTTAACTTCGTCTTAATTGCATATAAAGGTATTTTGCAAAAGATAAGTGTAAGGGAGATCCAAATTTGTTTATAAGAACGAAATTGAGCATGAACCACAACAATATTAAATGGACATGTGTATTAGTATTCGTTAGAGTCAAATGCTTGTATCGAGTCATAATGATGTTTTGCAGGATTTTCCAGGAAGTAGGACACAAGTTTTTCCAGAAACTTAACATAAAGATTTCTGCAGGTCACTTCTGACGGCGTCAGGAATTAATTCCTGACGGCGTCATGTGTAAAATTCTGGAAATTTTGCTAGTTTTGTTTATACCGGAGTCTTAAAGTTTTTGTTGATTCTTTAGTTTTATAAACTCCAGGAAATCTACAAACATTCATTCCGCAACCATTATATCTTTAATTGTTTTGTTTTTATTCCTAAGTCTGGAATTACACCTAGTTGTGAGTTTTCTTTGTTCGGATTGATGCTTTGGGTTTTTGTGATTGTTTTCTCAGGTTTAACAGGTTATGTATGACAAGAAGATGATTTATATTCTGGAAGGGAAGCTTTGATTGTTCATTTTCTTGGAGGAAGATCTAACCTTGTTACCATACTATCCATACCGAGCGAATCAGGGGAGTATTTGATTTCATTCTTTTACCTGTTTTACTTTTACAACCTTTAATTGAACATTGGGGACAATGTTCATCCTAAGTGTAAGGGGAGGGTAAAATGATGATACCTTATAGATACACTTTCGCTTGAGTTTGTTTGTTTGATAGTAGATGTGTAATAAAACTAAGAGAAATACTTGTTAGTGTAATTTTAACGCCAAATTTAAAATTTTTTACAACATTTAGTAGTGAAACTTTAGCCATAGCAAGCGTCTCATGGATAGGAGATTGTATGACTAGCACATAACCGTATCATTCAGAAAAATTTTCCACCCAAATATGTGAGGTTCGCCTTTAGATTTGATAGGAAAAGCATTTACTATTAGTGCTTATGAGTGTACCGGTAGCATTTAGATTCTAGAACTTGCGTTAGTGATGCATCCCGAGACCGCTAGTGAGACTACATTCGTGTAGTAGGATTTACTACATGATAAGAGGCATTAGGATCACCCTTGTGTTAAACCCGTATTATAATTACTTGACCATTTAAGTCATATTACTTGGCTAGTTAAGTCAACTAATTTTCCCACACCCTTAGCGTTGTACTTATTTTTATTACACGAAACCCCTAGTACACCCCTCCGAGCCTATCTTTTCATTTCTAACTTTAAGCATTTTACTTAAAGGAAGAATTTGTTACACCCCACTTAAATGTACAACCAAATCGCCTTAGCCTTCCGTGTATGCGCTCATTTTTAGTGCATTATTGTTATTTGTTAAACTCTAAGTTAATTATCTAATTGATTACATGGTTGCTAAGTCGAGTCATATCCTTGTACATATTGTTTTGGGACGATTGGGACTCATGGGTAAAGTACTTATTTTATGGAGTAATAGGGAAGAACATCATATATTACCCCCATATGTACGTTAATCTTAAAAGTACTCCAAGTGTTTTGATTTTTGATGAGTTCATAAAAACTCATCATTTCTGTCAAATCTGAACAACAAAAACATGTAAAAACACTCAGAAACACCACAAAATATTACAAATATCCTTAGAAGGTGTTTTTATATGTTTCAGACATAAAAGAACTGAAAACAGAGAAAAATGGGCAAAGTTTACCAAATTGTCAAAATCAGTCCCTGAACTTTCAAGAAATATCAGAAATGGTCCCTGGATGATTTATTTTAAAGAAAAGTCAATAACAGTCCTCAGGAATCATGAAATAACAATTTTTACCCTTGGAAGTTCAAAATATCAAAATTGACAAAACAGGTCCCTACAGTTTCAATATTGACAGAAAATACCCCTAGTGTTCAAAAATGGAATTTTATCATTTAAAGGTCCTTGGTAATTCACAACTTGATAAATTTGACCCTTAAATGATAAATTCAAAGAAATTACAAAACAAGTCCCTGCAATTTGGAAATTGGCAAAATTGGTCCCCGGTCACTTTTAAATTTGGAAAAATATTAAAAAGGTCCTTATAATATTTTTAAATGGCAAGAAAGGCCCTTTGTGATAAACTTTGGAACAGGTACAAGTTTGGTCCTTGGAAATTCAGAAGTTACAAGTTAAGTCCTTGGGCTTTTTAAACTTACAAACCAAACGGATCCAAAATAAACAAAAATCCAATCCAAATTCCAAATCCAAAACAAAAGCATGGTCCAAGTTTTATCCCAAGCCCAAAATTAAAAAAGCCCATTCACCCTTTTAATAAAACGGGTCTTTGACCCGCGTTGACTATCACCCCTAACCTCCCACCACCACCTGCTTCCCTGCTACTCTCCTACATTCTCCACCTCCACCTTACACCTTCACCACCTCAACCCTTCCCTGTCACTCCCACAACAAAACCCATATCCCTGGGTTTGCCCAGAAGTTACCACGTGGCAATTCTACATCCACCCTCACCCCCTACAACCTGCAAACCCTGAAAACTACATCCACCATACCCCTAGCCTTCCCAAATTGTCCCCTATAGCTCCACAACAATACAAGTATCAATTAATAGCCTTGAAACAGTCCAATTCAACCCCTACCACTTTTGGCGCCAGAAGTAGGTTTGAACAGTCATGATCAATTGGACACGTACAAGGGCTAAATTGAGGTGGGAAATGCTTAGCAAGACACCTGGAACAAGTGGGATGCTTTAAATAGAGAAGAGAAGCAGAGTTAGATGGTGTGTAGTTTAATTTTATTTTCATGTATGTCGATTAGCTTTAGTTTTAATATTTAAGTGTAATTTCAAAGTTCTAAACATTGTACTCAGTATTTTAGTGTTGAAATAAACTTTTTAAAGCTTCAATTATCAGTTTCATGTTCATTTACAGTTTATGGAATTTCAAATACTCAAAACTCTAAATTAGCTTAAATGTTGGTTATTATTGTTGTTTTGTACTTAAAAGCTCATATAAGCTTCTGTCATATCTTATATAAGCTAGTAGAAGTTTAAAAAGCAGTGCTCTTTAGAAAACAGAAAAATACTCAAAAATATAAATAATTAGTAAAAAAATCAAAAATCAATGGAATTGAGTCAAGAAGCATGGAGCAAGGTTTATAAGGGATTGCCTTGGGTTTAGATGCTTTTTGGGAAGCATTAGGAAGTGAAATTGATTCTTGGTTCTTGGTTTTCTGCTGGAATGCCAATTGTAAGCTTTCTCTTTGAATATTGTGATTCTACTGTGCATTATGTGAACCTGTGTATCTGTGTTAACTTATGTGTTATTATGCTTATTATGGTAAAATTAGGTGTTAGATATCTTAACTTATAGGTGTTGGATCAGTTATGCAAAATTCTTACTGTATTGTTAAAATTTTCTACATTAGATTTTGTACTGTGCTTATTGGAAGTTATTATTGTTGATTGAAATCTGCTTATTGAGTGTTTGTGAACAAGTCTTAAACCTAATTTCTCAATTGCACATCAAAATTCCTTAAGTCTCTTTGAAAAATCATCTCAGATAACTAGTTAAGGGGTGTTTGGATTATCTGTTTAAGCTATGTTCATGGCTGTCATTGTTGTTGTTTGTTATTGCATCATGCTACTTAAGGTTCCATTAAGTGATACCAACAATAAAATACAGGGTCATTTGACCAAATAGTCAAAATCATCTTTGATTCCATTCTAATTAGTCACTGTTAGGATTTGAGACTCAAGTTCTCCTCAAATCATTGTATAAATTGTTAGTATAGCTTAAATTAACTTCCTTTTAACTTAAAACAACTTAATTAGTCAGTATAGATCATTAGAAGTTCAACTAAGTCAACCTAGGTTTAAAAATTAAAAAGTCAAATTTGCATGTTCTTAATTTTTTCCAAACTTGTAGGAATTTTTGTGATTTTTGTATTTAGGTTCATGCTTTGAGTTTTCTATATGTTGTAGTATGCTAGCTGAACTTTAGGAATCAGTAGTTTATTTATTTTTTAGATTTTTATTCTAGCTTGTAGAATAGCTTAAATTAGCCTGCAGTCCAAGAAAGTGCCCTGTGCACAGTTTTAATAGCATAACTAATAAGCTTGCACAAGCTTCAATTGTTAACCTTAGCTTGAAAGTTTTATTGTTTTTAGAAGCCCTTCTGGCCAAGTTGTTGTGCTTATTCTTGTTTTTCCATTTGCTGCTTGTTTAAGCTTCTTGTTTAGCTTATCATGATTTCTAAAAACAACTCACTACACTGAGTCATCAGTGTAGTGAGTCACTTTTCATAAGCTCAATAAAAGCTTCCTAGTGGTCTTTAGCCTTTGCAATTTGGTTCTTTGTGAAGCTCAGTAACTAGTCTTGTAGGTTTTGAGCTTATTTCAAGCTTCTCATCTTATTTGGGTAGCTAATTTGGCCCTTACATATTGTCCCATACCACCCAGTTAACTGAGTTACTCAGTGTACCCAGCTACTTTCATAAGCTTCTCAAGTGCTTATTAGTGGACCTTAGGGTTTGCTTTTTGGCTTATTGGGAAGCCACCCAGGTGGACTTGATTTCTCAAGTTTCATTTTGGTCCCCTGAGCTTATTTGTGGGCCCCACTCAGGCCTGCAGTTGGCCATGTGGAATGTTTGGTATTCAGTTTTGCTTGGTTTGCTTATTTGGTTCTTTCAGCTTATATAATGTCTTATTGTTATTGAATCTGCTTAATCTCAGTTTAAATAAGTTGTTTGCATCTTATTTTCAAGCTTGTGATCCCTGTGTTGCTTATTGTGAGCTCAAACCTCACTTTGAAGCTTATTTATAAGCTGATAAGCATATAAGGATTCATACTGCTTATTTTCCAGTTTCATAAAAGTTTCTTTCATAAAAGTTGCTTATTTTTAGGTACTTAATAGTTTTATAAAAGAAAATTCCAGAAAAGACAAATTTAAAATAAGTGATAGCTCCTATTTAATATTTTTTAATTTTAATTTTCCTTTTTAATATTTTGTTAACTGATTACCGGTTTTTATATTTTTCTAAATTACTTTATTATATTTTATAGTTGTAGTAATTTTCCTAGAATTTTCTGTGCTTATCTTGTATTTATTAGATTTAATAATAGTTTACTTAGTATTTAATTAAATCTGTTAAATAATTTGTAACTGTTAAAAGTTGTGTTACAGTAGTGTGTTTTTATATTTTTCCTAGATTCCTTGTTTGATTTTAAGTTTGTAATAATTTTTCTAGAATTTTTACTGTAGTCCTTATAATTTTTACATTTAATTTTATTTAAATTACTTAAAACATTAAAACCAAATAAAAATTAGAATAGTTGTTTAGATTTTATATAATTTTCATTTTTATAATTTTCCTAAGTTTATAAACTTTATTAGAACCTGTAAAAAATAGTTTTATAATTTTCCCTTTTTATTTTATATTTTTCCACCTTTATTTAGTTTAATTAGATTTAAATTAATAATATAGTTTTTAATTAATAAAAATTACATAAAAAGACAAAAATATTTCTTTTTAATTTTATAAATCTTTTAAGTTATTTTAGATTTTTAGAAATTATTTTTATAATTTTCCAAATTAAATTTGTAGTATAATACATTTTAGATTTAGTTAATTAGATTTTAAATAAGTTTTAAATAGTTTTTATTAATTAATTAATATTAAATTAATATAATAATAATATAATATTTTTTTTTTAGATTTTAATTTTCTTTTAAGTTAAAAAGTTTTTAAAATTCTCATTTTACACCCTTGTAGTTATAAACTTGTCATAATTAGTCTTTATACTTTTCATACTTACGTTTTTAATACTTTGTGTTACGCGTTTTGTGTATCTGATTGTTATATGCTTAATTACTGTTTCCAAATAATTTCTCAATAAATCATTAGTAATACAAACCTTTCTAACCTATTCCTATTCATAATCACCCGTTCCAAAATTTCGTTTTATTACAGATTTCATACCTTGTTGGGATTAACGACCCGCGGATACCTTGTACTCCACGGAGCATTAGTCTAAGCTGTTTTTGACTTGTTAACCATTTAAACTTGGTTAATATTATCTAACTGTTTAGCACTGATCAATTTTCTTAATTCAAGTCATTAGATTAGTTTATTGTAAAATATGTAAAGATTCAAGTGTAAGGGGAATTTCCATTCCCTATGATGTATTATTTTGGATGGTAGGCTAAGAGTGTATGAAAAAAAAATCGAAAAATCAAGAAAAGAAAAGAAAAAAAAAATAGAAAAAGAAAAAGAGAAAAAACATACGGACTACCATCCCTTTTCATTCTATGTTCATTTTATGTTTTTGTTATTTTTCATTTATTAGCTTAAGTCGAGTCTAGTCTTGGCTTAGCAACGCCATATTGTACATGTAATTAACCAAGATTGTTAACTCGCCACCAGTAAAGACTGCCTATATCCAACAAAACCGTGTATTTCATATCCCTACACCTAACGTTACAACCCTTTTAAAGACCCCTTTGATAGTTTATCCTAGGTGCTTATGCCATGTGGTGGAGGTTTGATCCTTTCCCAAGCCTATGGTAATCTATTTTGCTATGACAGGTAGTGAGAGATATCTTCCGTTTCCAATTTGTAATTTATACTTTATTACACCCGAGAGATGTGAGTATCTAAACACTATTTGTGAGGTGCTAGTATATGACCTCCGTGCTTGTCTATTGGTCTTTAGTGGAACGATTATTTGTTGCAATTACTTTTATATTAGTGTTAAATGACCCCTAACTTGTATTTTGACTAGAATAAAAGCGCATTTGCTTGAGGACAAGCAAATCTCAAGTGTAAGGGTATATGATGAGGCGAAAAATGAACCACTTTTAGGGGGTCATTTAAGCCCGGAATTGAATTTATTTGATCAAATATTGTCCTAAATTGTTCCTTTTGTGATTTTAGGTACTTTGGGAGTGAAATATGAAAAAGGAAGCAATTCGGACGTTTTTGGAGCATATAAGGGAAGAAAACGCCAAAGACTTAATTTTCCAAGCTGGGAACAGTATGTGACGGCGTCAAGAGCATTATCCTGACGACGTCAAGAGTAAATTTCATGACGATCCAGTGCAGAAATGAAGGCGTCACAAGGAAGAGCGTCAAGAGTTAAATACGTGACGGCCTGGAAAAACCTAATACATGACGGCGTCAGATGTAGATCAAGGCAGTCCGAGGATTCTTTTGGCGGCGAGATGACGGCGTCACAAGGTTGTTCTTGACGCCGTCAGCCTCAATTATCTATATATAATTTTCTAATTTTCATTCATTAAAAGAGAGAGAAGTTTGGAGAAACCCTAAGGCCGAACCATATACGAATTTTACAAGTTTTTCAAGGGTTTTCAGCCCTTGAACCCTTACATGTGTAATTGAGATAAGTGTTCTTTTAATTCACTCAATATGTCTATGTGTTGGTTGTCTATATCTTGTTCTTGTCTTGATTTCACCATGCTAGGCTAGATTTATCTTGTGTTTGCTTAGATCTAATGAAACCTAGATGTTGATTATGTGTTGATTACTTGTTTATGGTTGTATTGGATGAATGATTTCAATGTTAGGCTTAAGAAAACTGGCAGATCTCCAAATGGTAACATGCTTGAACGTCTTAGGAAACATGAACCGATGTGTACTAGATTTTATTGGTTGTATTTAATGCATGAGTAAATTCTAATGATCCCATGTTAGGAGCTTCTTAGCCGGCTCGACATAGGAGTGAAGTAGGCACTCATAGGATTGGGGAGTTAAGTACGCCACCCCATGAATGGTATTAAGGAATACAATCCGTCATCCACGCAACTATAACAAGTAATTAACGTATAAAAGATATCTAGGGGGTAGTGAAATCTAAGTAAACACATTTGTCCACTTATTGCTCACAACCTTAGTTTAATTTAGTTTTATTTTCATTTTTAGTATTTTATTTTGATTGCATCTTAGTATTGGGTTAGTTGACTAGCAACTAATTCCGCCCAAATCCTTCAAACCCGAGATATTTACTTGCTTTCTAAAAAATATAAAAATACAAAAATAATCATCCTTCATCTTTAGAACTAGTATTTAGGTTTTCTAATCCTAGTGACACTATTCCTAGCTGAACGATCAATCCCCCGGTACTTGTCACTATACTATACTACAACGATCAGGTACACTGCCTGGTGGGGGTTGTAAGCTTCTCAAGATCCCTTGAGAGGTAAAGCCTGGTGCAATCCCTACGCATCACCATGCTTGGTTAAGTCAGATACCACCAATCCATTGGTCAAGGTCACATTTCTCATGTAATTCATCTAACTGTGTACATTTAGTAGTATATGGTAAAGTAGTATGAAATGTATAAGTAATACAGCTTTATTTGTCTTGTTTTAGGGCGACCCCATTCTGATGTGTTACTTAATAACATGTGTCAAGTGTTTCATGAGAAAATAATTGAGGGTGTAAACAAACCAATTATTACAGCATTAGAATACATTAGGGAATACTGTATGAAGAGGATAATACATGTTGCAAAGGTCATTGAAAAGAGTGATGGGCCACTAACACCTACTGCACAACACATGTTAGAAGGTATTAAGAAAGAGGCGGTTATGTATAATGTTTTATGGAATGGGGGAGATAAGTTTCAGGTAAGTGGACCATGGGAAGACCAATGTGTAGTTAATGTTGTAGAGAAGTCTTGTACCTGCAGAAGATGGGAGATTACAGGTTTTCCATGTAAACATGTTGTCGCTATGATGAGGCGAAAAATGAACCGTTTTTAGGGGGTCATTTAAGCCCGGATTTGAATTTATTTTATCAAATATTGCCCTATGATAAGTGTCTAAATACTCATCATTTTTGTTCTATCTGCACTACAAAAACAGTCAAAAACACTTTAAAATGCTTCAAAATACAGAAAATATCATTGTATTGTGTTTTTATATGTTTCAGATGCAAAATGATTAAAAACAGATAAAAAACGAATAAAGTTTGCATAAATGGCAAGTCTAGTCCCTGAAGTTTCAAAAATAGCAAAAATGGTCCCTGGGTTTTCAAAAATGGAAAATTATCATTCAAAACCCTTGTACTATTTTAACTTGGCAAAATAAAACCTTTTTGGAAACTTTGGAATATTTACAATTCCAGTCCTTCAAAATCCAAAATTTACAAGTTTGGTTCCCCGGTGTTTTAAAAAATGAATATTTACATTTATGGTCTGTGGGATATTGATACATGGCAATTTTGGTCCTTATGGTTACTTTGGACAGTTGGCACTTCACCCCCCTCAAGTTTCAGCATGTTGCAATTTTGGTTCTTGGGCTTACCTATTATATAAACCAAACAGGCCCTTGTTTTGTTATAAACCCAAAAACAAAATAAATAAACAAAACAAACATAACCCTTTACCCAGTCCAAACCCAATCCACCCAACCCGGCCCAAAAACATATAAATAAAACAACACACCCCGTTTTATCCTTCCCTCCCAAAAACCACTATCACTGTGCCTTCACCACTTCTGCAAAACCACCAATCACTCCACCTGCTCACCCACCCTTCACCAACTATCCCCACTACTAACACCAAACTCCAAATTGCATTAAATGCATTCTCCCTTGCTCCAAGTTATTAACTGCCAGTTGTACCACTTTTCCCGCCAAAATGGAAAGAATGGCTAGGCTCAAAAGAAATCATCCAATGGCTAGGAATAAAGGTGGGAAAGAGAAAGAAACATGCTCAGGTCTATAAAATTAAAGAAAAGAGAAGAATAAAATGTTATGTAGTGTAGTAGTAGTGTAGCTTAGTTTTTACTTGTCGCTTTAATGCATTTTTTTATTTCCAGTTTAACTTTCAGCTTCAAAATGTTATGTTAAGTGTTTTTAGTGTTTATGAAACTTGTTTCAAGTATCAATTTCAAGTCTTGTTCTATTAATTCAGATTTGGCAATTTTCAAGTGAATTTGACATTTTCACTTTAATCTTGGTTAAATGTGTGGTTTATTGTTCCATTAGACTCAAATAAGCTTACTTATAAGTTATTTATAGTTCAGAAAGTGTTTAAGACTCTTTAACTTGGAAAATCAAAAATTACTCAAAAATCTCAATAAATAGTCATAAATACAAAAGACAGTGTTCAAGAAGAATGAAGCACTGAGCATGATTAACTTTGGATTGCTTGGGTTTTAGTGCCTTGTGGGAGGCTTTAGGTAGTTATTGGTTCCTTGGTTTTCAATTCCTCAGTTGGACACCAACTTGTAAGCAATTTCCCATTTACTTGGTACTTTACTGTAGGATCCTTTGATAAATGCTTATCTCAGTGTTTTAATGTTTCTTAGGTATATTTAAGTCATGTTGTTGCTTAATATTGGATAGTTGTTGATTGGTTTTCATTGTGCTAAATATTGTCACTTTTACTGCCATAAGTAGTCTATTAGTAATCTTAGGTAATTTGAGTTCTTGTTGGTGTTTATGTACCCATTTCAGTCTATTTTATCACTATATAGCTTGGTGCATGCAAAACTTGGCTTAAATCAGTTTATCACTTGAAAATCACACTTGCAATTTTTTAAAAGGGGTGTTTGGTTGATCTCAGTTCTTAGGCTTAGATTGAGTTTCAGTGTACGAATTTAGTTCAAACATGTTTCACTAGGCTCATTTAGGTTAAACATAGCTTAAAATCCAGTGCTTATGTGGTAAAAAGTGAAAATCACATATAATCCTCTTGTTCTTGTTAACTGTTTGATGCTAAAGTTGCATAATCATCACTTAGCTTCTAATCTTGTTAAGTTTGCTAGATTTAGGTTTATTGTAGCTTAATACATCATATTTAGCTCATTAGATTCATCCAAAGCTCATGAAAGTCAACCTAGATGTAGAAAGTAAAAAGTCAAAATTTCAAGTTAGTGTAGAAAACCATTTTTTCAAAGAATTGTTTAGAATTTTCTGTTTTGATTCAGGGGTTGAAACTTGTTCCTAATCATAACCCCTCAGCTAGTCTTTAAATTCCTAGTGTTACTTCATTTTTGCCAATTTTTCTGTGGGCCCCACTAGCTTCAAAACTCAGCTGCAGGGCAGCCACACCCTCTGCTGCACAGATGAGCAGTCCACCACCACCACTTGGTGGTGGTTTTCTGGCCACCATTGTGGTCCACCACCTTCCCTATTTGTTCCATTCAAACCCCCCCATGGTAGGGTTCATGGTTTGACCATCATGTTGACCTCCAACCCTGTGGGACCCATCTGAATCAGGCCCTAAAATCTGTCCCACTTTTCAGTTTCAAACAAAATTTCATAGTGCTTATTTTGATCATCTTGCTTATTCTGTGGGTACAAATTGCTTTTTCATGCTTAAACATGTTCTAATAACTTAGTTGGACCAGATTTTACCATTGTGGGCCCCACCCTTGGTCATTTTAGCTTATTTTGTCCATTGGTCAACTTTGGTCAACTGTTGACCATTTTAGCTTATAATTTGCTTATTTGTAAGTTCCATAAAAGTTGTTTTTATAAAAAGTTTCTATTTTTAGTTGTAAAATAAGTTTCCAAAAGAAAAATCAAGAAAAATCAATTTAAAATTAAGTGATAGTTTCTATTTAATGTAATTTAATTTTAATTTTAATTTTTTAAATTTTAATTAGATACTTAGCTTTTTTATATTTTTATTAAAATCCTCATATATTAAAGTAGTTATAATAATTTTTTCAGATTTTTATCTTTTTATTTAGTATTTATTAGAATTAATTTTAGTTTTATTAATTATTAATTAATAATTAGTTTAAAATAGCATAATTAGTTTTTATTAATTAAAACTTATTTTTTATAGCTTTTATATGTTATAAAGTAATTTTAGAAATTTTATTAGAATTTTTACTGTTCATTTAGTATTTTTCTTAATTTAAAATAGTTTAATTAGGTAATTAATAATTAATTAGTAATTAATTAATAGAAAAACCACAAAAAGACAAAAATACTTATTTTTAATTTTAAAAGTTGTTTTTAGTTATTTTATAATTTTAGAAATTTTATTTTCACCTTTTTAGTATTTAATCAAATATTGTATTATAATTAAGTGTTTTAAATATTAATAATTAGTATTAATTAGTAATTAATTAATATTAAATAATTAATTAGTGTTAAAATTTATTTTCTTTTTCTAAAAATTTTCTTTTACTTTTAAGTTTGTAAAAAAGTCATTTTCACCCCCTGGGTGTTTTCAGATTTCCATTTTCACTTTTAATTTCGTACGTTTACGTTTTATTTAAATGTGAACGTACGCGTTTTAAGTTTTAAACGTTTCTGGTTTTTCTGACTTTCCAGTATTGTTAATATAGTGTATTTAAGCTGTTATCTTTCAGATTCCTTAGTGTAATCCATCACAAACCCTTTTCCCGTCCAAATTCACCCGATCAAATAACCGTTTGTTAGCAATTCACACCTCGTCGGGACATAACGACCCAGGGAAACATTATACTTCCGCGGAGCATTGATCTAGGCTATTTGACTTTGTTGACTATTATTTGGTCAATATAAGTTAGGTGGTTTAGGCTCAATCACCCTAAATCGTTCCTTTTGTCATTTTAGGTACTTTTGGAGTGAATTATGGAAAAGGAAGCATTTTGAACATTTTTGGAGCATAAAAGTGAAGAAAACGGCAAAGTCTTAATTTTTCTTGCTGGGAACAGTACCTGACGGCGTCACATGCTACTTAATGACGGCGTCAAGAGCAATACAAAATGTGGAAGTGGTGACGGTCCAGTGAAAACGTGACGGCGTCACCCAAGGCCGTCACGGTTCAAGAGTTTGTGACGGCCCAGAACAAATTTATACATGACGGCGTCAGGATTTACCTGACGACGTCAGATGATTATAGAGTGACGACGTCAGAAAGAAGGATTACACAAGAAGAAGCCTTAGTAAAACCGTCACATGTTGACCAAGATAATCAAAACTTGCGCGCGGAGTAGCTGATATTGTTTTGGTCATAACTTTTGCATACGGACTCGGATTTAGGTGATTCAAAAGCCCACGTGAAGAGGACGAATAGATCTACAATTTGGTGAAGAAAAGTTGTTCATTACGCCGTCACTCTTTACGGAGTGACGCCGTCATGCCTTGCCGACAGAAACATTGCCTATAAATATAACATCATAACTTCACTTTTTGTAAGCCCTAAACCCTAAGGTCGATTCCTGGGTTTAGGTAGGTGTTTTTCCAGTAACTTAGAGGGTTTCAATCACTCTATAAAAATCTTGTAATGGTTTGATGATTCTATCTTAATTCATGTCTTCAATTATCATTATTGTTGCTTGTTCTTTATTAATTATGCTTGGCTAATTCACCTTGTGTCTACTTATGATTGTGTGAAACTTGTATATAATTGATTAGATCTTATCGATTCCTTGTTTATATTTGTGTCTATCTTCATCAATTAGGGTGTGACACTTCGATAGGTCTAATTGGTTTAGATTTTAATTCTTGTTTCCTATTGTCTCTTGTTTTAGTTGAATGATATCGATGTTAGGCTTAAGAAAACTGGCCAACCTCCTATATGGTAACGTGCTTGAACGTCTTAAGAAACATGAACCAATGCGTACTAGGTTATTATGGTTGTATTTAATGCATGAGCGAATTCTAATGATCCCATGTTAGGAGCTTCTTAGCCGGCTCGACATAGGAGTGAAGTAGGAGCTTATAGAGTTGGGGAAGTACGTACGCTACCCCACAAATGGTATTAAGGAATACAACCCGTCAATTAAAACAAGGTGTGACAATTCAATAGGTAGAATTGGATAGTTAGCAAGGAGTAACATATCATGGGTACACATGCTTCACTTCCCTTGTAGAAGCTTAGTTTATTTTTCTTGCATATTAGTTTAATTAGTAGCTTTTGGGTTAGTTGATTAGCAACTAATTCCGCCCCTCCTTCCAATACCCGAGATTTTTACCTGTTTTTCATAAAATATGAAAACACAAAAAGAATCATCCTTCACCTTTAGACCTAGTTAGATTAACTTCAATCCTAACGACACTATTCCTGAGTTGAACGATCAATTCCCCGGTACTTGTCACTATACTATACTACAACGATCAGGTACACTGCCTGGTGGGGGTTGTAAGCTTCTCGAGATCCCTCGAGAGGTAAAGCCTGGTGCGATTCCCACGTATCATGTTTTTGGCGCCGCAGCTCGGGGAATAGTTATTGTTTAGGTTGAATTTGATTTTTATTAGGTCTACTCATTAGATTCCTATCAAGTGAGATTTTTTTCTTTTTATTTTGTAGCTTTCTCGTAGTCTATCTTTTCTTTGTGACTTTGTTTGTAATTTTCTTCAAATGGACTTTACACTTAGACTTCTAAGATTGCAAGATAAGGTTGAGTGGCTAGAACACCAAAGAGTTCAAAATACCTCATTTAGAGACACCTATGAATCATATGAGCCTTCGTCTAGGATAGATTATTATGAACAACCTCCATGTTTAGGATCTCGTTTTAGTGAGGCCAATAGGAAAAACAGCCTAGTTTGCCAAGGAATTGTGGATAGAGCTATAACAATAAACCATAAGTTGGATGAAGCACTAGGTTTGCTTTTATCACTACCTAAGAAAACAATTGAGGAGGATTTAGCCGTACATGACCACATTGATAAAAAAGACCTAGGTTTTATGATCAATGAATTTGAATCTCAAGGAACACATGATGAATCCTTTCGGCAAATTGAATATAAGATTATTGAGGATGATCCTTATGATTCGTACATAGAAGTTGAGATACCTAGAGAAGCACGTGAGATACTTAGGAGAATGATTAGGATAAATTCTACCAAAACACATGATGAGGATATAAGTAATCTTGACACATGGAATGATGAGGTCAATAACATAAGCCCACAAAATACTCAACCATCATTTGAGGCACACACACCGCCCGTGACTTACCCGGAAGAAGTAGAAGAAACTTTAGGAATTCCGATGGAGGTAGAACCCTTGGACCAGGCACCACTTGAGGATATAGGTTTGAATACTTGTAGTGATAACCTTACTCCTAAATCTAGGGAATTTCCTAGTGTTGATGAACCGGAACCTCAATCTTTACACACATTTCCATCCTTAGATATATTTCTAGGAGACAAAAGAGGAGCCGACCCACCCATCAACCAATATTATCCGGGTAGTTTTAGGATGAAGGAAGCCATTCACTCACCCCCTTCACCTCACGTGGCATATTTCCACCCTAAGGGTGTGTATCGCTACTTCCACCCGCAATTAATTCAAAGTGTAGGGAAAACCTCCCCTGTTTTCGTTAAATAAGGGTAGAGTCAGGCTCGTGACTCGAACAAAAACAAGCGCTTATTGGGAGGCAACCCAAGCTTTATTTATTTATTTGTTTGTTTGTTTGTTTATTTGATTTTATTTGTTTCCGTATGCATGTATTATTTTTGTTGTTTGTGGCTCATGTTTCAAAGTAAATTGTGAAAATGCTTTATTTTGTTTTTAACTTCGTCTTAATTGCATATAAAGGTATTTTGCAAAAGATAAGTGTAAGGGAGATCCAAATTTGTTTATAAGAACGAAATTGAGCATGAACCACAATAATATTAAATGAACATGTATATTAGTAATTGTTTGAGTCAAATGCTTGTATCGAGTCATAATGATGTTTTGCAGGATTTTCCAGGAAGTAGGACATAA
This sequence comes from Artemisia argyi, assembly GCA_030686995.1. Lineage (NCBI taxonomy): Eukaryota > Viridiplantae > Streptophyta > Magnoliopsida > Asterales > Asteraceae > Artemisia > Artemisia argyi. Next base: position 128,888,920 of record CM060677.1, read on the forward strand.
GTTTTTCCAGAAATTTGCCGGAAACTTAACATGAGATTTTTGCAGGAACATTCTGACGGCGTCAGGAGTTATAACCTGACGGCGTCAGGTACAAAAATTCTGAAATTTTTTGCGAGTTTTGTTTATACCGGACTCTTAAAGTTTTTGTTGATTATTTAGTTTTATATACTCCAGAAAATCTGCAAACATTCATTCCACAAGTATTATATCTTTAATTGTTTTGTTTTCATTTCTAAGTGTGGAATTACATCTAGTTGTGAGTTTCCTTTGTTCGGTTTGATGCTTTAGGTTTATGTGTTTGTTTTCTCAGGTTTAATAGGTTATATTGGACTAGAAGATGATTTATATTTCTGGAAGGGAAGCTTTGATTGTTCATTTTCTTGGAGGAAGATCTAACATTGTTGACACACTATCCACACCGAATGAATCAGGGGAGTATTTGATTTCATTCTTTTACCTGTTTCACTTTTACATTTTTTAATTGAACATTGGGGACAATGTTCATTCTAAGTTTAAGGGGAGGGTAAATGATGATACCTTATGGTATACAATTGCACTTGAGTTTGTTTGTTTGATGGTAGGTGTGTAATAAAACTAAGAGAAATACTTGTTAGTGTAATTTTAGTGCCAAATTTAAAATTTTTTACAACATTTAGGAGTGAAACTTTAGCCTTAGTAAGCATCTCATGGATAGGAGTTGTATGACTAGCACAAAACCGTACAATTCAGAAAAATTTTCCACCCAAATATGTGAGATTCGCCTTTAGATTTGATAGGAAAAGAATTTACTATTAGTGCTTATGAGTGTACCGGTAGCATTTAGATTCTAGAACTTGCGTTAGTGATGCATCCCGAGACCGCTAGTGAGACTACATTCGTGTAGTAGGATTTACTACATGATAAGAGGCATTAGGATCACCTTTGTGTTAAATCCGTATCATAATTACTTGACCATTTAAGTCATATTACTTGGTTAGTAAAGTCAACTAATTTTCCCCACACCTTAGCGTTGTACTCATTTTTAGTACACGAAACCCCTAGTACACCCCTCCGAGCCTATCTTTTCGTTTCTAACTTTAAGCATCTTACTTAAAGGAAGAATTTGTTACAACCCACTTAAATGTACACTCAAATCGCCTTAGCCTTCCGTGTATGCACTCATCTTTAGTGCATTATTGTTATTTTTTTAAACCCTTAGTTAATTATCTAATTAATTACATGGTTGCCAAGTCGAGTCATATCCTTATACATATTGTTTTGGGACGATTGGGACTCATGGGTAAAGTACTTATGTTATGGAGTAATGGGGAAGAACATCATATTATTACCCCCATATGTGTGTTAATCTTAAAAGTACTCCAAGTATTTTGATTATCTTGATTCGAGTCATTAGATTAGTTTATTGTAAAGTATGTAAAAATTCAAGTGTAAGGGAATGTTCATTCCCTATGATGTATTATTTTGGATGGTAGGGTAAGAGTGTATGCAAAAAAAAAAAAAAAAAAAAAAAAAATCGAAAAAATCAAGAAAAAAAAAACATACGGACTACCATCCTGTTTCATTCTATGTTTATTTTATGTTTTTATTATTTTTGATTTTGTAGCTTAAGTCGAGTCTAGTCTTGGCTTAGCAACGCCATATTGTACATGTAATTAACAAAGATGATTAACTCGCCACCAGTAAAGATTGCCTATATCCAACAAAACCGTGTATTCCATATCCCTACACCTAACGTTATAACCCTTTGAAAGACCTCTTTGATAGTTTATCCTAGGTGCTTACGCCATGTGGTGCAGGTTTGATCCTTTCCCAAGCCTATGATAATATATTTTGCTATGACAGGTAGTGAGAGATGTTTTCCATTTCCATATTGTGATATATACTTTATTACACCCGAGAGATGTGAGTATCTAAACACTATTTGTGAGGTGGTAGTGTATGACCTCCGTGCTTGTCTTTGGTCTTTAGTGGAACGATTATTTGTTGTAATTACTTTTATATTAGTGTTTAATGACCCCTAACTTGTATTTTGATTAGAATAAAAGCGCATTTGCTTGAGGACAAGCAAATCTCAAGTGTAAGGGTATACGATGAGGCGAAAAATAAACCGTTTTTAGAGGGTCATTTAAGCCCGGATTTGAATTTATTTGATCAAATATTGCCCTAAATCATTCATTTTGTCATTTTAGGTACTTTTGGAGTGAATTCTGGAAAAGAAAGCATTTTTGACGTTTTTGGAGCATAAAGTGAGGAAAACGGAAAAGTCTTAATTTTCCTTGCTGGGAATAGTACCTGACGGCGTCACATGCTACTTAATGACGGCGTCAAGAGCAATACAAAAGGTGGAAGTGGTGACGGTCCAGTGAAAACGTGACGGCGTCACCCAAGACCGTCACGGTTCAAGAGTTTGTGACGGCCCAGAACAAATTTATACATGACGGCGTTAGGATTTACCTAACGACGTCAGATGATTATAGAGTGACGACGTTAGATAGAAGGATTACACGAGAAGAAACCTTAGTAAAACCGTCACATGTTAACCAAGACAATCAAAACTTGTGCGCGGAGTAGCTGATATTGTTTTGGTCATAACTTTTGCATACGGACTCGGATTTAGGTGATTCAAAAGCCCACGCGAAGAGGACGAAGAGATCTACAATTTGGTGATGAAAATTTGGTCATGACGCCGTCACTCTTTACGGGGTGACACCGTCATGCCTTGCCGACAGAAACATTGCCTATAAATATAACATCATAACTTCACTTTTTGTAAGCCCTAAACCCTAAGGTCGATTCCTGGGTTTAGGTAGGTGTTTTTCCAGTAACTTAGAGGGTTTCAATCACTCTATAAACATCTTGTAATGGTTTGATGATTCTATCTTAATTCATGTCTTCAATTATCATTATTGTTGCTTGTTCTTTATTAATTATGCTTGGCTAATTCACCTTGTGACTACTTATGATTGTGTGAAACTTGTATATAATTGATTAGATCTTATCGATTCCTTGTTGATGTTTGTGTCTATCTTCATCAATTAGGGTGTGACACTTCGATTGGTCTAATTGATTTAGCTTATAATTCTTGTTTCCTATTGTCTCTTATTTTAGTTGAATGATATCGATGCTAGGCTTAATAAAACTGGCCAACCTCCTATATGGTAACGTACTTGAACGTCTTAAGAAACATGAACCAATGCGTACTAGGTTATTATGGTTGTATTTAATGCATGAGCGAATTCTAATGATCCCATGTTAGGAGCTTCTTAGCTGGCTCGACATAGGAGTGAAGTAGGAGCTTATAGAGTTGGGGAAGTACGTACGCCACCCCACGAATGGTATTAAGAAATACAACCCGTCAATTAAAACAAGGTGTGACAATTCAATAGGTAGAATTGGATAGCTAGCAAGGAGTAACATATCATGGGTAGACATGCTTCACTTCCCTTGTAGAAGCTTAGTTTATTTTTCTTGCATATTAGTTTAATTAGTAGCTTTTGGGTTAGTTGATTAGCAACTAATTCCGCCCCTCCTTCCAATACCCGAGATTTTTACCTGCTTTTCATAAAATATAAAAACACAAAAAGAATCATCCTTCACCTTTAGACCTAGTTAGATTAATTTCAATCCTAACGACACTATTCCTGAGTTGAACGATCAATCCCCCGGTACTTGTCACTATACTATACTACAACGATCAGGTACACTGCCTGGTGGGGGTTGTAAGCTTCTCGAGATCCCTCGAGAGGTAAAGCCTAGTGCGATTCCCACGTATCACACTACCAATTGGAATATGGCTTTAAATGGACAACAAGTAGGAGCTGTTGAAACATGGGCGCATCCTTGTTACTATCTCAACACTTGGGAAGCAACGTACAAACACAATGTCTCCCCCATAACTAGCAATGAGCATTGAGAAAAATCGTTTGTGCCAACAACTATTGTTCCACCAAAGACTCAAGCAAATGCAGCTAACTCAACTAGTAAAAAAAGAGTAATGATAGCTCCTGAAACTGAAGAGATTGTCAAGAATGGTAAACTGTTTAAGGCTTGGAAGAGTGTAAGGTGTAATGTTTGTGGCATTGCTGGACACAAAAAAAAAAACATGTATTGGCTATGGTGGAACCCAAAGTAGTCAAACTGGCGGTAAAAAACAAAATAGTTCAAGTTCTAAGGGAAAAGGTAAACAAGTGACTCAAAAGGTTGCATCAAAGAAGACACATCCTACAGGGAACAAAGTTGCAGCAGATAAACAAGCTGAAGGTACAGGTATTGATGAAAGTCAATATGTTGTAGTTGAAGGAACTTGTGTGCAATCTGGAATTCAAGATCAAGGTACTGAGGATGTTGCAACAGAGAAACAAGATGAAATTGCAGGTGTTCAATCTCAGAGTCAAAATCAACCTATTGATGAATCCCAGTGTCAATCCCAGCAGCAAGATCAATCACAGTCTCAATCTCAAGTCCATTCAAGTAATGTGCAAGCAGTTTCTGTTTCATCCCAGCATAATACCAGAAGAGTGACTAGGCAGCAGGCTTTAATGGATAGAATGATGCCCTCACCATAGGGCTTTCTTTATGTTATGTTAATGAAATAGACAATATTTATTTATGTTAACTATTAACAAGTTATGTACTCTGATTATCATGCTTCGAAAAGTATGAAATTCTATGCATTTGGAATTATATCCAATTACATTATCTACAAAACCATGTTATGTTTCTGAATTGTAATTGTGTCCAAAATATGTATGTTGTGTGCAACGTATGTTATATTTAACTGTATGACTACATAATATGCTACTGCAAATTGATGCAGGCAAAACTAACCAAAACTAAAACTTCAAAAGAATGTTGACTATTCAAAGTCAATTATAACCAAATTTCTAAGCATCTGCATATATACCCATAACGTAAACTCAGAAAAAGAATCAAACTTCATATCCATGTTGGAGACAATGTTACTACCATTCAATAGAATCTAAACTTAAAACATACTAGTACAAAATAGTTTTGGTAAATGTTCTAACACTACCAAGGTGGCCTAACAAGTAATTACATTTCCACAATACACAAAACACGGCCATCATACGTTAAACCTAAAAAGTTAACCAAGTGCATAAACAATCAAGGACAATATCCAACTGAGCACCAAGTAAATCTTCCACTTCCACACATTACCTTGAGCAACTTCTAATCTTTCCTCGAGCTCATTTCTCCCCCTCAAAAGGCCTGGTATGGTAATTCTTGAACGAGCACACATTTCAGGATCATACCATCCTATCCACCGACAAGAAGACCCCTAATCATTAATATGACATTTCATTAATGAACCACCATTGTTACAATGTACTTTGCTACTTGCGAAAGCAAGGTAATACAATCAATCTTAAAACGCACTTACTTCATCAGGACAAGCATAGAATCGACACCCTGGGTTGGCCGATGTCCACCAAGTGCGTGTTATAGCTTGCTTACCACACCAACAGCGTACCATGTTGAAGGAGGAAAGGTTTTGGGGGAAAGATTAAAGGATGATGAGTGACAATATAATTTTGACTCAGAGTAATATAGGGAACCAGGACAATGTACAACGGCTAGAAACTAGATCGCAACAGTGAATGACGATTTTGCCCTCACCAAGAATACGTTGTTGTTCCTATTACGAGCCGAGGGACGTAATCGGCCTCAAAATCCCAAGTTTTGGACGCCACACGACGATTTTTAAAAGTTAATGTGCCCTGTGATGTTTAGTGAAAAGTTTAGGGACCAACGGTGTATTTTTGTCTTGTATTAATTATAGTTGTACGTAACACCTAATGATGCATATGCTAGTTGCATAACTTAAAAAATAAGCAAAACTCAAACCCTAATGGGTATGAGCCATCTATACAACTGGGCTGACTCGTTTAGTCTAATATGGTCTAACAGTTCGCATTGCATATCAAAAATTAAAATATAAAAGTGTTTCAATTTTGATATATATCTTTTGTTAATAAAAATAATTAGAGGGAACACGCTTAAATGTCTTATAAAGTTTATTAAGCTCTCATACAATTTACATATCTTTTTAGAAACTTATGTTTTTATAAAATCGTGCGAACATCAAAAGTATCTTAATATTTGGTTCATTTTTTATCGTATTTAAAATCCTTGTTAGTGGTAAAACTTTAAACAAAATAATACTTAAATTGGTTTCCGTTTAACTCAAATTAAGATAACAACTATCATTTTCTTATTATTAATGATTAACAGGGTTCCTGCGCATTGCATGTAATCAAAAGTTTTGTCGAACAATCCTACTGGATTATATATTTTTCGTGATAATAACTTTAAGTATGGCGAGAATTTTAGGGAATAATTTTATCGCACACTATCTCTTATAAATATGGTAGAGTACCCGTGCATCGCGATGCAATGGCTATACGAAAACGGTATTTAATAGCATTACAAAGTTGTAATGATTGACGACAGTGTTGTAAAAATTGGCCTTGGAGGCCGATTAATTGGATCCTAGGCGCTAGGCTGGGATTAACGGTCCGAATTTAGACTAATCGGTCTTATTAATTAGATTGGTCAAAAATAGGCTGAGGTACTTGCTAGTCAATAAATGTTGTATAATATTAGTTCCAATATTATATAACGTGTAAACATAGAGTAGTATATATTTGTTCGTGCAAATATATGACTGGTTATTTATTTGGTACCTTTTCAGGTACATGGGATGGAAAATCTGGAAATCAGCACTTTTAGGGCGTATTTGGATGAAAAAGTGAAAGAAAACAACGAAGTCGCAAAATTTTGTCATATGTGGAGATCTGACGGCGTCACACGCTACAACGTGACGCCGTCACTTGTTGCTAAAGCTGGATTTTTGGTTCAAGATTAACAAGATACGCCTGAGATGAATTTTGAAGACTTACAATCTGACGGCGTCAGGTGTTATTTGAAGATGAGAGCCACATGTTAAGCTAACAAGAGACGGCCCAGACACTTAATAAAGGATAGCGTCAGACATGAAGTGACAGCGTCAGAGGATACAAGGTGACGTCGTCATAACAGCGACTTGCACAGGACGAAACCCTAATCACGGCGAGCTGACGGCGTCAAAACCTATAAGCTGACGGCGTCATAGTTGTAATCCTATATATATTTTTGTATGTTTTCTATAATTCATTTAACATCTTGGAGTAGGGTTTTGTGGACGAATTTGGCAGCTTTTTTAAGGGTTATACAACCCCTAAAACTCATGTTTTATTGAAGAAAAATTATTCGTTAAATCATTCAATATGTATATGTGTTGTTTGATTAATTGTTTATCTTCTCTTCTCTTTAACATGCTAGCTTAAGTTTATTTGTGTTTGCTTAGATATAATGAAACATAGTTGTTGAATATTGATTTGTCGTCTCTTGTTTAATTGATTGCTTCATGTTAGGCTAAGAAAACTTGCTGACCTCTTATATGTAACTAGCTTGAACGTCTTAGAAACGCAACCGTGGAGTGCACTATCGGTTTTTCTCGTTGTATTTATTGCATAAATTGCGGCTAGTAGATCCTAGAAAACTTAATAGAGTTTAAGGTTTTTATAGGAGACTAAGTTTCATACAGTTGGGGACTTCGGTACCTCCCCATGACCGATATTAAGGAATACAACGCTTTAATTAAAATAAGGATGTGATAATTCGACAGATCGGTAGGAGATAATTAGGGAGTAATTTAATCTAAGTGAATACGCTTTTCCCTATCATAAGAAGTCACCAAATTTACTTTCCTTTTTAATTAGTTTAATTTCAAGTTATTATTAGTTTTTTGGTTAGTTGACTAGGAACTAATTCCACCAACTCTTTCAAAAACTGAGATTTTAACTGCTTTCATAAAATATAAAAACACAAAAAAGAATCATCCCTCACCTCTAGACCTATCTCGTCATACATCTTGACCTAACGACACTATTCCCCTAGAGAACGAACTTTCCTCCGAGTCTTGCCTATACTACACTACAACGATTAGATAAACTGCCTAGAGGATTGTAAAATTTCTTTTCGAGGTCTTACAAATCTCGCATCAATGACTAGTAAATTTATTTATGACATTGTTTAACAAAATATGAATTACAGTATTCAAACCCTACATATTTTTCGTACGTTATAAACCACTGAAAATTTTCATAGTTTAACATGTACAATTCTTTTCAATCGAATTTAATTGCCTAAGTTATGATGACCACATTAGTAGCTTGTTTGGGTTGCACCTTGTGGTATATTAATTGCATTTTTGAATGACAGGCTATTTTTAGGCTAACATTAATTATAGGTGTTGTATAGATGTATTATTGCATTAAATAATTGTTAACATAGGTTTACAACTTGTATTTTTGAATGAGGGAACATTTTAAGACTAACACTAATTATAAATGTCTTATAAATGTATTTATGTATTAAATAATTATAAACATAACTTTAGAACTTGTAATGCTCAAAATCTATCTTTAATAATAATAATAATAATAATAATAATAATAATAATAATAATAATAATGTCTAAAATGCAATATATGTAGTTTCATATCTTAAAAATTATATTTTCTTAAAAAATTTTAATTTAATGTGAAATAAAATCTGACCACTGAATTACACTACTACCTTATGCGTTTGACATTTCCTATTTTTAAACACTACCACACTATAGCAATAGAATGAAATGAAACTCAAATGTGTTATTCTTAATATGCAAAACTCTCATTGTTTTACTTAAATAGAATGACTAAATATCACAACTTTCATTATATAACTCAAAGTAAAAAAGATAGATATGGAAGAAAAAAGTACAATATACTTCTTTTTCGTTAGTAGCAAAATAAGTATCTTATAATAAAAATTTGGTGTTATTTCTTTTATATATTATTATTCAGCTTTTAATTGTTGGGTGTTATAGAAAATACAAGAAATAGGCTAAAAAGAAAGTAATTGATATGTCTATATATAAAATTTATAATGACCCGTTTGATTTTGCTAGTGATTAAGGCATTTTAACTTTCCATTCTATATGAAAAAAAAAATCATTTCTTTTATTGCTTTTGTAAAACCTTAGAGGTGGGGTGAATACGGTCTCTTCGGCTTTTTAGATATTTAAAAACTTTAAGCCTCAAAGAGCACCAAGTGATTTATACAACAACAACCACTTAACACAATCACAATCCAAAGTATATAAAGCGAGTAAATTACACCACGATATATACTGGTTTGGGATGGGGGTTTATACCATTCGTACGTGCAGTTGCGAATCCATGACACGTATGCTATTCACTAAGTCTAATCCTTTCGGTGGACTATAAACTGTTACAACTTCACTCCACCGATATGCACAAAGATCAACGCTCACTAAGAAGAGCTACTCCCAACGGTATTCCGCCCCTCGTAAAACACCCACAAGGACTCGTGATTCGACTTAACCACCAAGACCACAAAGACTTCCCACTGGAAGTATCAAACCCCAACTAGATCCCCAATGATCTAGGCTTGGTCACCTTGACACAAGACTTCCCTTACAACCAAATCGAATGATAGAATGTTTGATTGTTTTAATCAAGCCCTAACCTAACCAAGAGACTCGATTCTAATAAAAAGGGTATAGAGAAGAAGACCCTCGACACAATCACAAGAGTGGATTAGGTTCTTGTGCTTCTTCCCTTGCAAAGAAGATGTGTTCTTTCAAACGATGTTAATGTGAAAGATTAAGAACACAAGATAGAATTAGAGGATTGAGAGAAAATAAATAAGAGAGAAAGAAATAAAGGCAAGGGGTGAGGAATATAAGAGGCAAGGGTGGGTATTTATAAGCCAAGATCCCAAAGTGGTAATAATTTACCGAGGCTGGAGCGTCAGAGCGCCAGCAGCGCGCCAGGATAACTAGTAAATTTTTCCTTGGGATCTTGGTCTTTTAAATACCCAACTTTCCTAAACCTTCAATTGTACTTCACACATTTAGACCTTTAAATTATCTATTCTCAAGGTTTACCAACTCAAATAGCCAATTTGTAAAAATATTTTGTGAAGTGTTTAAGTGAAACCAATTATCAAAAAAAAGAAAGATAGAATGGATAATTGGATAGGGGTAGTTTGGGTATTCCTCACATGACATATAAAAGAGAGAAAGAATATACCATGGTATATTCCTTTGCTTGGAAATGAAGTGTGGATGCTAGAGAGGGAATATTTGAATTTGAAATTCAAATGTGTGAGAGGGAAGTGAGAGAGTGAGATTAGGTTGAGGTGAACCATGGTTGAGTTAGAAGAGAGTATCCATGGTTGGGTGAGAGGAGAATATCCAAACTTGGAGAGGAGGGTGAGATGAAAGGTTGAGATGAGTTTGGGTGAATTAAAATGATGTGATGGAAGGGAGCCTAAGTTTGAAATTCAAATTTGAATTTGAATGTTGGAGGGTGAGAGAGAATTCCCCATATGATGAAATAAGGTTGTGAGAGAGTGAAGAGATAAGGTGGTGAGTTGGATTGTGTAAGAATGATGTGATGAAGAGCCTAAGGTGAGAATTCAAATTTGAATTGAGAGATTGAGGGAAAGTGAGGAAGGTTGTATGTGAGGAAGTGAGTTGTATGTGTGTAAGAGTGAGTTGGATAAGGATGGGATGTTGAGGTAATGGGGAGCCTTTGGCTTGGATTCAAAATTTGAATTTTGAATGTTGGAGAGTAGGAAGTGAGGTGGTTTGTGAAGAAGGTTTATTTGTGTTTTGAAATGAAGGGTTGGATGAAAAAGATGATGAGGTGGTGAAATCCTAGTGGCTGGATTGGAATGTATAGAAAGGAATGTTTGGAAGATTTGGTGTGATAATGTAGGGGACAAGAAGTACATGAAAGTACAAGGAATATTAGGGAATGTTGGGGATAAGATTTGGAAGGAATTTGAAATGGTAGGAGGATTAGTTTGGTGAGGAGATTTAATTAAAGGATTGATTAAGACTTAATCATTTTGTCATTAAAGAAGAAAAGAATTGACAAAGATGATTATGGGTTGAGAAAACCAAAGGTTACTTATAATCTCAAGTAACTCAACGTCGAGTATTCATAATCTCATAATACGTGAATTTCCACGACTCGACGTAATCAATAATCATCTTGATGCAAACAAGCTAAGTGCTTTGCATCATTGTAAAGCATATCCCATAACGTGAAAGGATGGGTTTACGCAAAAGGACCTTGACTTAGTTTGACCAATAACGGAGTAAACTCGTTACGTAATTAGAGAAGACGTAAACATGGATTATGGCCATATGAATACTTTCACTTGATGTCACATGAAATATATAAGCTCCCTGTGTTTAGAAAAGCCTTGGCTAGAGGCATTTATCAAAATATTTTAGTTGGCGTTTTGTCAAAAACGGGAGGTTGTAAATTTGGATCCCTCTAATTCTAAAACTTATTTCAAGTGTTCCCAATGAAGCACATAACATATTCATACATGTATTGAAAGATTCATATTTTTCGGGTAAGGGGAAAACCGACTTTCAAAAACCATCCCGACCTTAACAGAAGGCTGGCGCGTCAGAGCGGCAGCAGCGCGCCATGCCCAGTTGTTGGGTCGGTTGGTTTTTGGCTGACGTTTGTGATTTTATGTGTTTCGAAGGTTTATTTGTCATCATTAAAACATAATGAGACCTAATTAATGTTGTCCCAATAGCTTCCATAACAACTACTAAAGAACCAATACACTCACTATAACTTCAACATCCCTTCACCAGTCACCAACTTCGCTGCCATCCACCACTTATAACCACCACAGACACGCTGCCTTTCGCGTCCCTTCACCGATGCCAAAAATATCTGGCTATAACCACCGGAGACCTAATCGCAAGCATCACATGTCTTAAAGTCTTAACCTCCAATGTTTCACTCGAAGCCACCCCATATCTGACCATAATCGTCATTGTGTCGTCTTCCTTTGCTCCAGTGATGAAGATTCTACTTGAGAAACATGTTGGATTTAAAAAAAATATAGGATGTAGAATAAAATATGCATGCTGGAGAAAAATATGTTGCATCTTTTAGCTTTATTATTTGTATTTCTTAAATTGTTATTTTTGTGTTTAAATGGTTTGCAGTTATGTACAATATGTTTTATTATTTGCATTGCTTAATTTAAATTTAAGAGATGTCTTAGTAACATTTAAAGGAGAAAAAGAGGTTTCTCCATTATATGTAATTAAGATAATTAGGGGGTAAAAATGAAAAAAAAAAAGTTAGTAACTTTATAAAGATACCCTTACTGTAGGGGGGTTAATTAACTTTTTTTAATCCAAATTTCGTTTTAATTTTGTAACGAATAGCAGAATCCTATTATTTTATCTCACATATTTCTACTTCACATTTATATTATATAAATAATAATATGGTTGGCGTGTCCTTAATAAGGAGCTTCACACGCATCTTCACTATGCGGGCTTCTTTCACACACCTCCCATAAGTTTATGTTTGTAGTATACGTGGTGCTTGCGTGTTTTTCATGCAAGTTCCTCACACCATCCATCCATCCATCTATTTATCAGTCGTAAATGTTTGAAGCATTTGGCATTCTCCCCTTCTCATATGTGATTCCAGTGCTATTAATCTTCCTTTCGTTCTCAATATAAATATTTTTGGTATTTCTTAAAATAAGTGTATATTCCAAATACAACTAAGCAAAAATATAACTAAGTCAAAATATATTATGTTATTGATAGACAATGTACATTTTTCCAAAATATTAGTCACTCAATTTAATGATAGAAATATTATACAAGTCTCCCAATTAAAATTACAGGAGCATGTAGTAGCTTAAGCGCTTAGCATCATGTGTATAATTTACACTACTCAAACTAACAATCATATGGAATTTTTTAACATTTATGATGTCCGTAAGAGGCCACTACACATATTACCCACTATTTAGAAAGCATACTTAGGTCAATATCCATTGATGATTTCATAATCAAACCAGACAGGGTTATTTTCACTTTTTTGATAATTGTGTTTAGCAAAACTATTTTTTGGAAAAATATCTTTTTCTATACATACACATTTGCTATTATTAGAAGTTCATTTTCAAAAAAATAAAATAATATTCAATTCAATACAAGTATTCCGTAATAATTATTCATTATAATTATCAATTATTAGTAATTGTACATATTAATTTTAACATTAAAACTTAAATTAAAACAATATAAATGCAAGTTTGTAACTGCACAAGTCTATAGCAATGGTGATTGAGTTTTAACTACACACATGTAAAATTATTATTCAATCTTTAAAATACAATTTTGTAACTAAATATTATATAATTATCAGTAAAATAATATTAAACTAAAAGAATTAGAAATTTTGCAACTTATTATCTCACTAACGGTTTTACGGATGATATTATGTAGCCATATCTATAGTATAAACATTAAATATGATATATTAATAAGTTTCACGTAATTTATGAGATACAACTATTATGGTTGGTGATTTTAAATATATTTCGTATCGATTTACATTTCATATATTTTTTATTAAAAAATTGCATAAATCTATTTTCATGACGAGTTGTATAATATAACTAATTATATTTATTCACTTTTACGTCATAAACAAACGACACATGAATCTCCATTTTATAGTTGCAATCAACAATTACCACTGTCAACAACCACCACCGACTTAATTTTCTTTACTATGCTTATGTACCGGTGTCAATTATTCTTCTTTTATATATTTTTTCCCCCGTTAATGCACCATTGACGTGTCCATTTTTCATGTAAAGTTTTTAGCATGTTTTTAATAATAATAATAAAAAAAAAAAAAAAAAAAAAATCAAATTGCTTAGCGTAAAACTTTCATATTATCAACTTTCCAAAATGTATCTATTTTCTAACAATTTTCTATCACATGTCATATCTTCTCAACACCACAAATCTTATGACGTAAGTCATTTTCAGCAAGACCACTCGTGACAACAAATTCTAACACATGTGACTAATAAATTGAATGGACTTGTTCTTTGTTATGATAAATGTGTGACTAAATCTTTTTGTAGACTAAAATAATAGACGTATTTTTTTTGTAGACTAAAATAATACACGTATCGGTCGTAACATGATATAACATTCGATCAAATAATTAATCTGTCTATAGTAGCCACATGCATGATGCAAGGTTCGTAAATGTAGCTTTTAATACTTGTCCTTGTCCATGTGTGGATTCTATCTAACGCCGTACGTGTCTTCAATATGCTTTAAACATAGCGATGGACGAGAAGATAACTTATTTTAGGCAGTGATCGATGCTCGTGAAGAATAACCCGTTCTTGTAGTATACACACGCATTCATTGCCTATGAGCCGAGGTGTTCGATTAGAGTTACAAACGAGTTAGTAGGTTGGTGTTTTGATGCATTCTTTGTGATAATAAAAAAGATAAAGGTACAAATATACCCGTACTCTCTTGTATAAGTTTTAATAAGATGGCATATTCTAAGCTAAAGAAAAGTATATACGTTACAATGTGGATGACATGCGACTATGTGTGAATCCTAACAAATTAGATGACTTTTGAGACATGATAACTTAAGTTATGGACCAAATGACTAAATAAGTTAGGCTTCTCTTTACTTGTTTTTCAACTCTTTTTAATACTACTTTATTGAAAAATTATTAAAAAACAATGGTTTAAAACTTTGCCTAAAACGACAATTGCTTTGCCAGACGATATCAAATATAATATCTGTTGCCCACCAAATATATTTGTATGATTTATCATTTATGTTATGTTGTACTTCTATAAGATATGTTTTTTAAACATTTTACTATGCATATATAAAACTAGGAAATAAATAATAGAACCAAGGAATCTGTTTTACAGATAATATGTGCGGGTACTTTTTTGTTGTTGAGATTATTCTAGTTGAGACAAGTACTCCACTACAGGGATGGAATCTTCTCTACCAGTCGGCAAATCCTTGTTTAACATATTAGTTAAATATAATTAAACAAAACTACTCCGTATAACGTATTGTTTCTTTAAGAAATTTTATTTTTTATTTGTAGTTTTTATAACCTAGAAGTTGTTTAATTTTCATTGTAATAACTAATTGAACACCTAAGTGCATAAATTATGAGAACTTGAGAAGGTTATATTAAGAAGGTGTTTGTTTAAACTAATGCGTTTATAAATTTATTTGGTTTAATTAATGTCATAAACTTGTTTATTTCGGGTGATTTTCCAATTGATCAATTAATGTCATAAACTTGGTATTTGCACATGTGGTATCTACATAATTATTTTTGTACGTATATTTTCTTGTATACGTTATACAACACAATGTATAAAACAAAATTGCACATGTGACCGTATATGCAGAAAAAAATAAAATAATAATGTGTGCTTGGTTCAAACTTGAGAAAGGGAAATGGAAAAACAACGATAATGGTGAGGAAAGGGAAAAGGAAATAAAAACATTCTATCCAATTTATTAGGTAATGGCCATTACCTACTATTGGGTAATGGATCATTGCATTATTGTTATGGCATGGGTAGCGGAAGACGGAAGAATGGTGTTGTGTTATTGTTGATAATTCAAACGAACGAAACAAACAAACAAATCCAAACAAACGAATGCGGAAGCTTTATTCAAATACCAAACCAAGTACAAAGACAAATTTCAAAGACAAATTCAAAGGGTACCAAACTATCATTCAAAAGGTACAAAGAAAACTAATGACATTGATCCATATTTATAGGCAAAACTAACCGTCATACAAAAGTTTTCAAATTCGAATCAAACTTGTAGAACAAGTCACAAATTTACCAAATGACCCTTAAAGTTTAAGTCACTTTTCTAACAATCTCCACCGTGACTTCAACTCCTCCACCTGCTTCAAATCAAATTCAAAGTTCCAAATTCCGAATTCCAAATTTCAAATTCCATAATCCAAATTCCAAATTCCAAATGCCAGTAATACTAGCCAACTTCAAAACGAACGATCCGAAACAAATGCCGATGTCTTCAAAACGAACAACCAAATGTTAACCGACAAATTCAAACTCGGTCAACCAAACAAAACCAAATTGGCTCAAACGATCTTCAACAAAGACAATCAAATTCAGGCAACAAACTTCAAAAGCCCGGCGAACGAAGATCCCAAATTTTCCAACTAACAAATTCCAAACGATCGAGCAAATTCCAAATGACTTGAACCAAGTCTTCAAACACCAAATCCGACCTTCAAATTTCAAATACCAAAATTCAAATTCCAATGGTCCACTTATATAATAAGAATTACGACCCAAATATCAAATTCAAATTCTAATGACCCACTTATCAATAAGTATTACGGTCCAACTTCAAACTTATTATCCAAGTATTAAATAAATTCAAGTTAATAAATAACTTGACGAACGGGATCTAATAATTCAAACGTCCCAAATATGATACTCGATAATTCTAACGACCCACTTATATAATAAGAATTACCGTCCAAATTCCCGATTCAAATTCAAATACCAATTCTCAAATTCCCCAATTCAAATACCAAACAAAAACATACTAATAACAAACAAATACTACTAGTTACCAAATTGCCTAAAAGATAACTCGACCAAAACAAACCAAAAGCCCAATACAAAACAAATGCAATGGAATAACCAAAAGAGAAGACCAAACTGCTACATAGACAATATCAAATTTAGAAACCAAAAAAGATTCCATCCACGAATATCAATTGCTAAGGCTCCACCACCGACCGATTTCCAAACAATCGAACAAACAAATTCTAAAACACGAAGGTCGATTTTCTTTTTCTTTTTCTTCATTGCTAAACGAACCTAGCTCTTGATACCACTTGTTGGTAATTTAAACGAACGAAACAAACAAACAAATCCAAACAAACGAATTCGGAAGCTTTATTCAAATACAAAACCAAATACAAAGACAAATTCAAAGGGTACCAAACTATTATTTAAAAGGTACAAAGAAAACTAATGACATTGATCCATATTTATAGGCAAAACTAACCGTCATACAAAAGTTTCCAAATTCGAATCAAACTTGTAGAACAAGTCACAAATTTACCAAAAGCCTCTTAAAGTTTAAGTCACTTTTCTAACAGTTATGTCCAAAGCAAAGGAATACGAAAGAAGAAAAAGGCGAAAGCTGCAATTCAAAGAAGATTACGGGATCCCGGATTACGCCAATGTTGCAGGAGGGCGGACTGCCCAAACGACTCAAGAAGTCCAAACGTATGGCATAAAGATTATGTCATATAATCTATCTTTATTTATGTGTCTTTGTTTAGGACTGTTTTCATGTTTATTTAGGAAAGTCAATTAAGAATGTTTTAAGACAACACCTTGAGGGCAAGGTGGTTATGAAGGAGTGATGAATGATATGCTTGGGCCCGAGCCCATGACTTATTTAGGTCTTAGGGTTTTACCCTACTTTGTCTTAAAAATACTCTTGTCATCATTTATTATAATCAATCAATCAAAGTTTAAGATAAACAAATATCTAGTTCTTCTCTCTATTTTCTTAAGTAACTTGCATATGCTAAAAGTGATGTCTTATCCCGATACAACCCCTAACCAGATCGTATCAATTATACTCTGCAAAGCACATTTTTCATTATGTTTCTCATTGCTAAACCCATAACAGTACAAAACATACGCTAAGTCTTGATATCAATTCACTCTGCAAAAAGTTAGATAATCATTACTGTACTTATTTAGTACCGAAAAATACTGTATGCAATAACGCATTAGTATTGTACGTACATTTCTAAAAAATCTGAAATTCTAAGCTCATGGGCTTTGAAGAGAGCCCATTAAGCAGCCCAAATTCTAGAGAGCCCTCGAATACTAGTATGATATGTGCGTAATAAACTAATAATCCAACTATTCAAGCAAGTACGTGACTGAAGACTTCTTAATTGACCATGGCTGATGAAAATGAAAAATCAAGAATTATTTGGTCTACTTTTGTCCAATAAAGCCGTATAGTAGAAAAAGTTACAGGTTCTTTGGTTGGCAACAAGTACGTTTTCTTTTGAAAAATTATGTAATGTAAGTAACGGTATAACTTTTGTTTATGCAAACTCATAATTAGAGTGTGTTTACCATATAATATTCATGAAACATATTCAATATCAAATTTTAGTTTATACTTTAAACTCGTACATTTTCTAAACTCAAAACGTTTTTTTTTTCTCTTGCTGAAACCAAGTTTTGCGAGTTGTGAAAATTTATAATTTATTACTACAATTTATAACTACTTACCGTTTAAAAAAGAAAAGAAAAAGAACATGTTTACAACATTTAATTGGTTTGTTTGTAATCTTTCAAATTTGTAAACATAGAAATTTCAAATCATAGAAAAGTGTCCAATGGCTTCGTGTTGTCATAATCCTTTAACACTATTACCTGCACCTTGAAAATAACACTTCATGATCTTCGGTTGTGTTACCTTCGATGGAAGTAACATGTGTACAATCATTTTTATTATGTATTATGTTTGTGGTTTTGTCGTGTTCATGAAAGTTCAGGAATCAGGAGATACTTGATATACATTGTGAGTTACATTTTATATTTTCTTTTGAATATTTATTAACAATTTCTGAAAATTATATTTACCTTATATTCAAGGTTGCAAAAATTGCGAATTGGTAGTCGGGCGATCAACAACCTTGTAGCTTGTAATTAGTCTAAGCGGGATTAATCGGATTGGCATTGCTGACAAATTTTAGTTATTTTCGGAAGTTTTGTGTATTTCTGGTGAGTTTTAGGTATTTCCGGCAAAGTATTTTCTAAAAAACAACTTGTAATAGACTTAAACAGTTACTATAAGTGATCAAAATAAGTTTACAGTGAGTTTTGGGTACTTCCGGCAAGATTTGTAAGTTTTCAGCAAGTTTGGCCACCATTGACTGCCGTTGATCGTCATTGACCACGATTGACCTATTTGTTTGACCCAGTTACACAAATCGGCAAGGTCGATGATCTTGTAATTATAATCGGCGATTAATCAGCCTTATAAACCTTTTTTTGCAACACTACTTATAATAATAATTATAATTACAATTACAACTTCAACCACAAAGACAAATTGCATTTCAATCAGGTTACACTGTATATATACAATTACAATTAGAAAAAATAAATTATTATTTCACGTACCACTTATGAGTAAATGCATTTTGTCATTTAGTAAATTTTGTTGACCTTAACTTTCTAACAAATCAAAGACTAAGGGTACGTTTGGTTGGTGGGTTTTAGGAGGTTTGGGTTGAGTCAAAACCCAAATAAAATGTTTGGATGTAATACTTGAGGTTTAAAACCACATGTTTAATCTAATTAATTTTTATCATTTTTATTAATTATTTTTTATATTATATTTTATTTCAATTATCATATAAACAATTTTATTTTTAAAATAATCAGTACTTTTCTTTCTCCTTATTTTCTTTCAAACCAATCCAAATCCAAATTCTAGTCCTAAACCCATCTACAAACCAAACGAGCCCTAATAATCTACACATAACATGAGATGTGACGTGACAACATTACCAAACCTCACATCTTAAAATTTATGGTAAAGCCATAACGTTTTTAAGACATAATTTACAGCGGCAAAAAATATGAAAATATTTATACATTTATATATTATATCACATTTCATATATATCGAGTTTATAAAAAGTGTTATACATAAGAAATTAAGTAAAGAAGCTATCATTACATGTAATCTTTTTCATTTCATTCAAAAAAACTTTTTTCATCAAAGTTAAATTCAAAAAAGGTGTCACGTCTCGCACTTTATTACGCCTCATCTCATGTCATGCCTAGAGCCGACGCCTTGGTTTATTAACCTGGAGATCACGCCTCACGCGTTAGCTACGTCTTAACGCTGCCATGACGCGCCCTTTAGAACCAGCTAATAACAATTGCATATAATAATCAAATGAATGTATTTTAACAAAAACCCTCTCATGATGGATTTGTTGTGAGGAGGTCACACAATAACTAATCCACTTTTTATTTTCATTTATGAAAACTCAACATTACTTTCCATGTTCAAATTAAATATTAAAAATCCTTATAACAAATATTTAAATGATGAAAAAGTATGCTACGATGATAAAAACACTAATGAAGCCACAATGTGTTTGAGACTTGGCAAAATGATGTCCTTAATGAGTGTCAAAAGCGAAATTTGTCACTCTCATGGTTTTCTCTTAGAAAACTAATTCTTTATTAACAAGACTCTAAGGCGAACGCTAAAAAGATAAAGGAGAATTAAAACCCGATAACAAAGGAGAAAAAAAACAAAACAATTACAAAGCAAGCACATCAAAAGGTCTAGTTATCCATCTATCCCATGTTGCAGAACCATGAGAAACACGACATAGATCAAATTAGAAAAGAGTTGGATTAAAGAGAAGACATTTGCATCACGAATGCTATCGATAAGATCTGGATTAGCATTAACAACTTTTTTTCCTCATATAGCTTAGATAGCAATGGAAAAAACATGGACGACTTTCTTTAGATGAAGACATCCTAGATTGCAAACCTTTACTCATTGCAATGTTTTGAATGGAGAAAGTGGGAAACACATTCGTACCAACTCTACAGCTTTTTCCAAACCTTGATCATCCCCTGAGGAATGGCAAGAAAATGGTTAACATCCTCTAAACCATTATTACAAGAGGGACATGAGCTTTCCGGAATATCAATACCCCATATAGAAAGATTAAGTGGAGTGGCACGCGATCGAGAGCGGCCCTCCAGATGCAAACGTTAACTTTTAAGGGAATCTAAGATCTCCAATGATGAACCTTATCTAGAGCGTCATAAGCCTATCAGAATATTTTGAATGGAGGTGAAAAATGTCTTGACCTTGAAAGGATTATCGCGAGAAAATTTTGAACTCGAACAATCAAGTAGAACAAAATAAGTGCTATGCCAGACGACAAAGCCATGAACCTCGGATAATAACAGATTTCCCATGACAATATAGCATTGAAAGTTGTTTTGTCATTCAAATTCTTGATGAACTCTGAAAAGGTTAAGTCATTTTTACTATATTTCTTATGGTTCGGTGAGAGTGTAAAATCATTCCAACTTTCATAATTAGTGTGCATAAAAGCATCCGATGTGTATTGGTATAGGATTATCAAGTTAAAACAACAATGAAGTGTTTCGTATTGGTATAGGATTATCAAGTTAAAACAGCAATGAAGTGTTTCGTGGTTAACATTGTTGAATGCTAAAGTTTGTGTTACATTCAAAACCCGATAAGCTATTTTTATATAGTAAAGTACTATATTTAAGTTTACTACTTTCATAAGTATTAGTATGGTTTAGCATTTAACAATAAAAGAAGTTATGTTATAAGTTATAGGAATAAAGTGTTAAAGGGTGAGAGGATCTAAAACACACGCCTTGTGTTTAGATTGATACTTTGAGTATATGCTAACTAGCAAGCGAAATTTACTAGTTAACACTTAGAATATGTTGTGAGTAATATATGATTGTATGTATAAACAAAGAAGACAATGAACACAAAGTTTAATCAACAAACAGCTTCAACATTATTGAGAATAATACGAGTGATCTTCTTATCACTAGGGTTACACCTTGAAGCTTTCACAAAAGATACGTATTACTTAGAGGTTTCTTAACCTTAATCTAAGTCCTCCTTTTATAGCACAAGGAGTCCTTTACAAGTAAACTATTATATGTATCAATCTATTACTATAAAATATACCAATATATTTTCTATACTTATCACTTTACACACTTTCTTAACTATTACCAAAACATAAGCAGTACAAAGTCTATGTGCTAGCAGTACTAACTCAGTTAGTACTGCTAGTGTAATCTTCAGCAGTTGTAACTTTCTCTTTATTTGTACTGATAAGGATAATTCCTAACAATCCTCCCCTAAACTTATGATTTCTTCTGCAAATCACTAAAAGTTTGTTGAATTATATCTTATCCTTGATGATCTTGGAGATTCTTCCAAACACCTATCTTTTTCTTAAATCTCTGGTAGCCCTTTCACACTGACCATGAATTCTTTGTAGCAGATCTTCAACTTTTGTTGTTCTTTCTTCACATATCAGTTTGGAAGATAACATCACTGTGAGAACACATGCTCTTAAAGGATATTTTTTTCAGCTAACATGAAGACATCCACTCCAGCTTGTGTAGATACATGATGTACTTCACTTGATTCATAGAGCTTCCATAAGGTGTTTAGATTGTGAGCTTCAAATCTCCAATGTCTGTCACTTGGATCTGGCTCATATAATCTTCTGAAATGAACCCATAGCTCTTTAGCTTTAACTTCTGTTGGCTCATCTGTCTTGAACTTATCTTGCACCAGCTTCCATAGTGTATCCAAATCATCCCTGTCACATGATCTGACAAGTTCTTCAAATTCTTTGTAGACACCTGTCACACCACCAACTCTAATAATCTTCCAAGTTGCTCCAAATTCATCTATGTAGATTTCCTAGTCAATGATTGGATGCTTTGCTTGTAATGGATCCACATAGAGGATTTCAGGTACTATTGTGATCATTCCTTCAAGCTGCTCTTCAATTAATCCTTCATCATTCTTTCTTTTGACTTGAGAAGATTCTTTATCAGTCTTTTGCCTCTTTGCAGCCTCTGATTCTAAATTGATACCTGTTCTCTTCAATCCTGGAGTTGCTTCTTCTGAACCCATAGGAATAAAGTGTTTAGTTTTTCTGAAAGCAGTGTAATACAAATTCTCTATTTCTTCATGAGATTTTCCTTTAAGCTGAGCAAGCTTCCAATTATCTTGATTGCACAAGAATTTCTTCATTCCAGCAATAACTTGTACTCTTGTAGGCTTCCTCTTACTCTTCTAACCTTTCTTGATTGATTCTATCAGATCATCTAAAGCAGCATCATTTTTCATATTAATAAAATCAGCTAATTGAGTTGATCTTTCTTCAATAATTAGGCTTTTGTCTTCAATGAGCTCAATAGATTTTGCCTTCACCACTGGATCTGTGTCAATCATATGTTCAATTTCAGCTTCAGTTAGTTGAGCCAAAATTGTATCTGAAGCCATTTGCTCATTCTATAATCTCTTAGCCTCCAAGTAACTTGCAACTTCATCTTCTTTAAGTTTTCTTGTCAATTCAGCATCATGATCAATCTGAGCTTGATGTCTAGTCTTTATCTTTCTTTGTTGCACAATTTCTTCATCTGTCATAGGAGCTTTTCCCTTTTCTTTTCTTTCTCTCATCAGCATCACCAACAGTACCTTCTTGATGTATACTAGCAGTACCTTCTTGAGCAATACTAGTAGTACCTTCTTGAGCTTAAATTTCTGTTGGTTGAGCAATTTCCTCTGTTTGTTGTTGTGTAACCTCTTCAGTCTTTTGTTCTTTACCTATATCCATAACTCAAAAACTTGATTCTTCAAAATCAATTTTCCTCCCCTCAGTTTGAGAATCTGTTTTCCTCCCCTATTTGGGAGAATCTCCAAAAGCATCATCTGAATCTTGATCATCTGAGGAGGAATAATCCACAATGTTTGCTTTTCTCCTAGCCTTTAGCTTCTTCACCTGCTCCTCAAGCTTCTTGAATTTGGTAACCAATGATGTGTAGATCTTTCCATAGACATGCTTAGTCTTCTTCAGATCATCTTCCAAAGTGTCAACCTTCCCCGAGAGCTTGGTACAAAGATCCATCGATTAATTATAGTTAAGACTACCCTCAGCACTTTCAACTGTGTGACTTGTTGGGAGAGGTGCTTCATGGGGCATTGACTCAGTTTCTTCCCTAGTTGGACTAGGAAGTACTCCTGAGCCACCCAATTGTACCATGTGGCTTGGGATTCCACCACTTGTATCTAATCCAAGAGGATTAGACACAATAGGTGTTTGCATGGTAGGGGTCTTAATGATGTTAACACTGGCCTGACCTGCATCTAAGCTAAGACCAGTAGTGTTAGCACCATCCATACCACCTATAATGGTGTCGTCATCTGCTACATTGGTATGAGGAGGAGAACTAGGCTGAGGAACCATAGTTTCCTTTATGGATCTTCTCCTATATGTGTGTGTAACAGGTGGGGTATAGGATGTTGATGGAACCACAATGGGTGTGTGTTGGGGTACGGCTCAGTTGGGTTTATTGACCCCTCACCCTGTACTTGTTGAATAAAAGCAAGCATAGCAGCAGATAATGGTCTAACTACCCTATCCCATCCTTGTGTTTCCATAGTCATGTTCTGAAAAACTTTTTGTTGCAGGCAAGGAGTAGGAAAAATTGTTTTGTGGGGGTAGTAGTACACTTAGTGCAGGTATGGGTGTATCCTCATCATCATCATCATCATCATCATCATCATCATCAAGTGTTAAGGCAGTTGCAGTCTGCCAAAACTGTTTGATTTGAGAGGAATAGAGAGTGGGATTTACTATAATAGCATACTTGATGTAGGAGTGATTCAGAAAATCCACAATCTCATGAAAGATTGGTCCATCTTTCACCTTTGTTTTCTCTAGAAAAGCCACCTGATTGTGTGAGTCAGCAAATTGTAATACAGCCACAAATATCTTTTTAAGTGAACAGAATAATGGTCGTATGTTTGTTTCTTACGGCTAACAAGTTTCATATGTTCAACTAGCCTATATATGACTTCGACAAGTATAAGTAAGCTAAGCATGCATCAAAAGTCTTACTTCTTCTTCAAGGCCTAACTATGTGTTTATAATAGTTATTTGACTAATGTATAAGTAGAATATCACACAAAATAATTGAACCAATATGTTCTATATATTCTTAATACAAGGCACCCATCTTCAAGTATCAAGCAGCACGAGATAGCTTAAAGTTGGCATCTATTTGGTTCAAAAAGAGCATTCGTGTGGAGCAAATGAAAAGAATGTGGAAGATTGTAATGTTCAAGTGGAAGTAGGCTAGTCATGTTTCGGTTTAGAGGCTTGCTTCCTTTGTTTATTTTTAATAGCCTCTAGTTCGATTTTAGTGTTATGGTTGTTATATTTTGAACATCTTCAAAACATATTGTCTTTGGTTTAGGGTGGCTCACTACCACCCTCTTATGTACCGAACCACTTATTTATATTCACCGAGTATAAACCATTCCTAAAAAAAAAAAAAAGAGTTAATTGAATGAATAAGAAGCCAATTGGGAATTTATATTTATACTGCTAGGGTTTGAGAGTTGTACGCAAAAGAGGAATTATCTTTAGAAAGTATTTATCTTTAGAAACATAATAAAGTGAATATATAAGAAGATAAATTCCATTAATTTAACCCTATAAGTATGGTAATAAAACGGATTTTACCCAACAACTAGCTTAAAAATCGGTTATTGACACAACATTTGCAACGGCTAGTTCAACAGTACAAACTTTGTACTAGCAGTACAAACTTTGAACTAGTAGTAGAAACTTTTTCACAAAAATTTTAAAAGAGCAGTAGAAACATAAAATAGGTTTAAAATAGACTGCTAAAACATAGTTTTTAGCAAACTACCAAGTATCAACGGATTTGATTTGTCTTTACCATGAGCCGTTTGCTATGGACTAGCCAACTCTTAACTGTTAAGTATGGTGAGTTGATAACCATATAGTTTTTGGTAAACTATCAACCATAAACGGATTTGAGTGGTCTTTACCAGTAGCCATTTACTATAGACTAGTTGGTTCTTATGTGGATTAGACATGGTGAACCAATAACCATTTGTTGTATGTTTAGCTCACACACTCTATATCACCATAAAATCCAACTCAAACAATTCAAAACTTCAAGGCATTAGCTTAATCACATCCAATAAAATTTGCTTATTCAACCTACATTTGTTAGTCTAACACCAAGAAAATACAAACAAAGGTATTTCCATTGAAAATTTGCATATTTGACTAACAAATTGAAACAAACAACACAAACTATACATAGCAGTTTCTTTTGACACAACTAGCAGTACAAAATCCTTCACTTAACTAAAACACTTAGACATCAAAATTTTAAGGGTTGAGCATTCCAATACCTGCAACCAAGTACTAGAACCTCCCCACATCAAAACCTTTAGTTAATAGATCATCATAGTTTTCATCAGTATGAATTTTGACAAGTTGAATTAACTTTTTCTCATTACAATTTCTTATAAAATGATGTCTAATCTCTATGTGCTTAGTTTTAGTATGTTGAACTGGATTTTTAATTATACACATAGTACTGCTATTGTCAATATATATAACGGTGTTCATGAAATTATACCCATAATCAAGTAGTTGGTTTTGAAGCCATAATACTTGAGCACAACAACTTGCTGCAGCCACATACTCTGCTTCAGTTGTTGAAGTAGTTACCATTGTTTGCTTTTTGCACTGCCATGAGACCAATCTACATCCAAGAAATTGACATCCACCTGTAGTTGATTTCCTATCTAAACTTGCTCCAACATAGTCACTGTTTGAATAAGATACCAAATCCAATGGAGATTCTCTGGGATACCATAATCTTAGATTTGGATGACCTTTTAGATACCTAAAAATTCTCTTCACTGCTGACAAGCGAGAGGTCCTGGGAGTGACTTGAAACCTTGCACAAGCACACACTGCAAACATAATATATGGTCTTGATGAAGTGAGATACATCAATGACCCAATCATGGACCTGTAAGTATGCAAATCCACTGCTTCTCCACTATTATCTTTCAAGAGCAGATGTGTATTTGAGTCAGCATGTGTACTAGCAACCTTAGCATCAGCAAATTGAAACTTCTTCAAAATTTTAGCAACATATTTATCTTGGCTGATAAATATTCCATCTGATCTTTGCTACACTTGTAGTCCCAAAAAGAAAGTGAGTTCACCCATAGAACTCATCTGAAACTGTTCTTTCATCATCTTCTTAAACTTTTTGCACATCTCCTTCTTTGTAGAACCAAAGATGATATCATCAACATACACTTGAACTAATAAGATATCACCCTTATTCTTCTTGATGAACAAAGTCTGATCAATCTTGCCTCTATGAAACCCATTATTCAATAAGTAAGCAGCTAAGGTTTCATACCAAGCTCTTGGAGCTTGATGCAAGCCATAGAGAGCTTTTACCACCTTGTAAACCTTGTCTGGATGATCAGGGTCAATAAAACCTGGAGGTTGAGAAACATATACTACCTCTTCAATTTGACCATAGAGAAAAGCACTCTTCACATCCATTTGGTAAACAGTAAAGCCCATGAAAGAAGCATAAGCTAGAAAAAGCCTTATTGCCTCAATCCTTGCAAATGGTGCAAACACCTCTTCATAATCTATACCTTCCTCTTGTGTTTATCCCTGATGTACAAGCCTAGCCTTGTTCCTGATCACAATCCCTCTTTCATCTTTCTTGCTTCTGAACACCCACTTAGTTCCAATAACCTTCATGCCTCTAGGCAAATCAACAAGCACCCAAACTTTCTGAATTTTGAACTGAAGCAATTCTTCTTGCATTGCTTCTACCCAACTTGAGTCTTCCAATGCATTGAGCACATTCTTTGGTTCAATATGTGATAGAAAACATACAAACAGGCACTCATTCTTGTCTTCATGATCCTTTGATCTATAAATTTTACTTATAAAACAATGATGATCTGGTTCTTGAGTCTATCTTCTGGTCTTGACACCGGAGTGTATATCTCCAATCACATTATTAAGTGGATGATTCTTGTGAATTGTTGCTTGGGGAGTTTGAGGAACTTCATATGTGATAGACATGTTGTGAAATTCTAGTTCATCCTGAGTAGCAGATGTGGCTGATGGATCAACATTTTCCACATTTAGTCCAGCAGTAGAAACTTCTGGCCTAGCAGTACTAACTTTATTTGAACTGCTTTTAGGATTTTCTTTGTTTTGAGCATCCACATCCACTGCACCACCCTCCTTTCCAGCATCATTAGAGGGTTGTGAACTCCATTATTTGAAGTAGAAACATCACCAGAAAAGTACCAAATTTTCATAACAATATAATCTTGATCATCTTCTTTATCCCTGCTTGGTTCATCATCATCAATGTATTCTTCTGAACCTGCAAAAGCATTAGTATCTGTACCTCCAACAATGGGAACATAATTCATAGCATGGGTTAAGGAATCAAGATCAAACAGCGATGTTGGATCAGCACCTGTAACATTTGATTTATTCTCTAAAAACTCCACATGCAGGTTTGCTTATATCTTTTTGGTTCTTAAATTGTATACCCTAAAGGCTTTACTAACGATAGAGTACCCAACAAAGTAACCCTCATCTGATTTTTCATCAAATTTACCCAGATGATCTAAGGTATTGAGAATAGTGACATGATAGCCAAATGGTCTCATAAAATCTAAGGTAGGTGGTCTACCCCTAAATAGCTCATAGGGTGTCTTGTTCTTTGATTTCACTACTAAAACCCTATTTTGCACATAACAAGGAGTATTAACTGCTTCAGCGCAGAAAGTGATGGACAACTTTGAATCAGCTAACATGGTTCTAGCAGCCTCTATTAATGTCCTATTTCTCCATTCAGCAACACCATTTTGCTGAGGAGTTCTAGCAACACTAAATTCTCTTTTTATACCTTTTTCCCTGCAAAAGTCATCCATAACTCTATTCTTGAATTTTGTCTCATTGTCACACCTGATGATCTTTACTTTCTTATCTCCTAGGTTTTCTACTTTAGTTATAAAAGTCTTAAGGATACCAGTTGTTTCATCCTTAGTTCTAAGAAAGAAAACCCATGTGATTCTGCTAAAATCATCAGTTACAACAAGATAATACTTCTTATGCAAACTACTTCTCAGTGAGGTGGGACCAAACAAGTCCATATGCAACATATATAGTGGGTGAGTAATAAAGTTAAGGGCTTGGGCTTACAAAAAGCTCTGTGTTGCTTACCCTTAAGACAAACAACACATGTTTGGTCATTTTCAAATCTGTTATGTGGCAATCCTCTTACCAAACCATCTTTTACAATTTTATTAATGCTTTTGAAATTAATGTGACCAAGTCTTCTATGCCATAACATAAATTCATCCAATGTGGCCTTTGCAAGCAAGCAAGTAAGATTCTCTTTGGGAACAATGTTCTTCATATCAATATTGTATAAGTTGCCTTTTCTAGGAGTTTTAAGTAGTACTTGACTTTCATTAGGCAACTTAAATCCTTAGAAAGGACAAAGCATTCAGTATCAGTAAAAAGAACTTTGTTCTTCTTGTCACACATTTGTGAGACACTAAAGAGGTTGTACTTAAGCTCTTTTACATATTACACATCTTCAAAGTCCAAATTTCCAGCCTTTATTGTACCTTTACCAGAAATTTTACCACCAATACTACCTCCGAAACTGACATATTGTCCCTCAAATGGTGTGAAATTTGTAAGATAGGACATATTGCCAGTCATGTGCCTTGAACATATACTATCTGAATAACGTTGATCTTCTTCTTTAGTCTTTGGATGTCCCTGCACATGAAATAAAGGAATTAGTTCCTTTTAGAGACCCAAGCCATTATTAACTTGGATCTGCCATGTATATCAATATAATTATATCTATCAAAGGTCATTGATACACCATTGGGATTGTTAGAGGAATTAGTTCCTTTTGGTCTCTATTTCCAACGTGCTGATGCCTTCACAACATTTCCCATATTTACCCTGTTTTTGTTTACAACACTAGCAGTAGAAACTTTTGGCCTAGAAGTAGAAACTGCTGGCTCAGTTGTTTTAACTTTAGGAACCCATTTTTAGTTGTAAACCACCCTTTTTCTTATAAAAGGACCTTTTTCCTGTTTGTGCTATTTTAACAAAAGTTGTGATTGGTTTTGCACTTGAAACAGGATATTTTGGGTAAGTAGTTTTAATTGGTCTAGCAGTTGCAAAAGTTTTGATGCCAGACTTTATTTGTACTGCTCTGGGAATCATGTTGTTGTTTGCATTAGGGTGAGTATTTCTTTGAAAATTGTTTTCATTCACCCTTGTTTTCCCAAAAACTTCCCTTCTTCCCTGATGGTAGCCACATTTAGCATGTAAGTGATCAAAACTTCTACAGATATGACATGCTTTATTATTCATTACAAAATCACTACCAAGTTGTTGAGATTTTAGATTGTTCCAGTTCCTCTGGTTACCCCTAGGAGCTAGTGACCTATTTCTATACATCTCAGCATACTTAACTGTTTGCCTAGATTGATATACTTGTTTTCTAGGTGACACAATTTCATCTTTAACTACCTTAGGGACTGTAGTTTCCTCTTTAACCTTAACAACTTCATCAACTAGAGATGAATCACTAGCACTTTCAAATGCTTCACTCTCTAGTTTAACCTGTTCTACATTAGCACTCTTAACAAATTTAGGGCCATATTCAAAAGTTGGTTCTTGAAATTCTTCTAACCCTGTGTGTGCTAGGTCTATGCCCGGAGGTGAAGGAACACCTCTTAGTGGTGGAGGAACTGAGTTATATCCTACACCAGACTTAGCCTTATTGACTACCTGTACTTTCCAAATTTATTGATTCCCTCAGACTAATAAGCTAGTGTATCAACAGTTATTTGAACATTTTCATTAAACTTTTTAAGTTTCTCTAGCTCTTCTCTAATGGCCTCATTAACAATAATTTTCAAGTCTAAATCTCTTTTTAAAAACAGCTATATCATCATTATATTTAGACTCATTTGCTCTATAGTGTTCTAGCTGTGCCTCTAAAACAGATATGCCTCTTTTATGATAAGATAGATGATGAGGCGAAAAATGAACCGTTTTTAGGGGGTCATTTAAGCGCGGAATTGAATTTATTTGATCAAATATTGCCCTAAATCGTTCCTTTTGTGCTTTTAGGTACTTTTGGAGTGAATTCTGGAAAAGGAAGCATTTTGGACGTTTTTGGAGCATAAAAGTGAAGAAAACGGCAAAGTCTTAATTTTCCTTGCTGGGAACAGTACCTGACAGTGTCAAGAGCATTTTGATGACGCCGTCAAGAGTAAAAGTGGTGACGATCCAGAAGAAACGTGACGGCGTCACCCAAGGCCGTCACGTGTTAACTTGTCAAAACTTGCGCGCGGAGTAGCTGATATTGTTTTGGTCATAACTTTTGCATACAAACTCGGATTTAGGTGATTCAAAAGCCCACGCGAAGAGCACGAAGAGATCTACAATTTGGTGAAAAAATGGTCATGACGCCATCAAGAGTAATGGGCTGACGCCGTCAAGATGGGCCGATAGAAAATTAGCCTATAAATATAACATCATAACTTCACTTTTTATAAGCCCTAAACCCTAAGGTCGATTTCTGGGTTTAAGTAGGTGTTTTTCCAGCAACTTAGAGGGTTTCAATTACTCCATAAACATCATGTATTGGTTTGATGATTCTATCTCAACTATGTCTTTCATTATTATTGTTGATTGTCCTCCTTTGATTATGTTTTGTTAATTTACCTTGTGTCTACTTATGTTTATGTGAAACTTGTATATAATTGATTAGATCTTATTGATTCCTAGTTGATGTTTGTGTCTATCTTCATCAATTAGGGCATGACACTTCGATAGATCTAATTGGTTTAGCTTATAATTCTTGATTCCTATTGTCTCTTATTTGGTTGATTGTATTCGATGTTAGGCTTAAGAAAACTGGCAGACTTCCATAGGGTAACATGCTTGAACGTCTTAAGAAACATAAACCGATGTGTACTAGGTTTTATAGTTGTATTTAATGCATGAGCGAATTCTAGTGATCCCATGTTAGGAGCTTCTTAGCCGGCTCGACATAGGAGTGAAGTAGGAGCTTATAGGATTGGGGAAGTAAGTACGCCACCCCATGAATGGTATGAAGGAATACAACCCGTAAATTAAAACAAGGTGTGACAATTCAATAGGTAGAATTGGATAGCTAGCAAAGAGTAACATATCATAGGTAGACATGCTTCACTTACCTTGTAGAACCTTAGTTTAGTTTTCTTGCATATTAGTTTAATTAGTAGCTTTTTGGGTTAGTTGATTAGCAACTAATTCCGCCCCTCCTTCCAATACCTGAGATTTTTACCTGCTTTTCATAAAATATAAAAACATAAAAAGAATCATCCTTCACCTTTAGACCTAGTTAGATTAGTTTCAATCCTAACGACACTATTCCTGAGTTGAACGATCAATCCCCCGGTACTTGTCACTATACTATACTACAATGATCAGGTACACTGCCTGGTGGGGGTTGTAAGCTTCTCGAGATCCCTCGAGAGGTAAAGCCTGGTGCAATTCCCACGCATCAAGTTTTTGGCGCCGCAGCCCGGGGAATAGTTATTGTTTAGGTTGAATTTGATTTTTATTAGGTCTACTCATTAGATTCCTATCTAGTGAGATTTTTTCTTTTTATTTTGTAGCTTTCTCGTAGTCTATCTTTTCTTTGTGATTTTGTTTGTAATTTGCTTCAAATGGACTTTACACTTAGACTTCTAAGATTGCAAGATAAGGTTGAGTGGCTAAAACACCAAAGATTTCAAAATACCTCATTTAGAGACACCTATGAATCATATGAGCCTTTACCTAGGATAGATTCTTATGAACAACCTCCATGTTTAAGATCTAGTTTTAGTGAGGCCAATAGGAAATGCGACCTAGTTTGTCAAGGAATTATGGAGAGAGCCGTTGCAACAAATCATAAGTTGGATGAAGCACTAGGTTTGCTATTATCACTACCCAAGAAAACAATTGAGGAGGATCTAGCCGAGCATGACCACATTGATAAAAAAGACCTAGGTTTTATGATCGATGATGATGAATCTCAAGAAACAGATGATGAATCTTTTGGGCAATTTGTATATAGCAGTCAGAATATTGAGGATGATCCTTATGATTCGGATATAGAAGTTGCGATGCCTAGAGAAGCACGTGAGATACTTGGGAAAATGTTAGGGTTAGATTATAATAAAACACATGTTGAGGATATAGGTGATATTAACACATGGAATGATGAGGTCAATAACATAAGCCCACAAAATACTCAACCATCATTTGAGGCACACACACCGCCCGTGACTTACCCGAAAGAAGTATAAGAAACTTTAGGAATTCCGATGGAGGTAGAACCCTTGGACAAGGCACCACTTGAGGATATAGGTTTGAATACTTGTAGTGATAACCTTACTCCTAGTTCTAGGGAATTTCCTAGTGTTGATGAACCGGAACCTCAGTCTTTACACACATTTCCATCCTTAGATATATTTCTAGGAGACAAAAGAGGAACCGACCCACCCATCAACCAATATTATCCGGGTAGTTTTAGGATGAAGGAAGCCATTCACTCACCCCCTTCACCTCACGTGGCATATTTCCACCCTAAGGGTGTGTATCGCTACTTCCACCCGTACTTAATTCAAAGTGTAGGGAAAACCTCCCCTATTTCCGTTAAATAAGGGTAGAGTCAGGCTCGTGACTCGAACAAAAACAAGCGCTTCTTGGGAGGCAACCCAAGCTTTATTTATTTATTTGTTTGTTTGTTTGTTTATTTGATTTTATTTGTTTCCGTATGCATGTTTTATTTTTGTTGTTTGTGGCTCATGTTTCAAAGTAAATTGTGAGAATGCTTTATTTTGTTTTTAACTTTGTCATAATTACATATAAAGGTATTTTGCAAAAGCTAAGTGTAAGGGGAGACCCAAATTTGTTTATAAGAACGAAATTGAGCATGATCCACAACAATATTAAATGAACATGTATAGAGTCAAATGCTTGTATCGAGTCATAATGATGTTTTGCAGGATTTTCCAGGAAGTAGGACGTAAGTTTTTCCAGAAATATTCTGGTAACTTAACGTAAAGATTTCTGCAGGTCACTTCTGACGGCGTCAGGAGTTAATTTCTGACGGCGTCACGTGTAAAATTCTGGAAATTTTACCAGTTTTGTTTTTCTAACAGAGTCTTAAAGTTTTTGTTGAAGCTTTAGTTTTATAATCTCTAGGAAATCTGCAAACATCATTCCGCAAGCATTATATCTTTAATTGTTTTGTTTTTATTCCTAAGTCTGAAATTACATCTAGTTGTGAGTTTTCTTTGTTCGGATTGATGCTTTGGGTTTTTGTGATTGTGTTCTCAGGTTTAACAGGTTATATATGACAAGAAGATGATTTATATTCTGGAAGGGAAGCTTTGATTGTTCATTTTCTTGGAGGAAGATCTAACCTTGCTACCTTATTATCCATACCGAGCGAATCTGGGGAGTATTTGATTTCATTCTTTTTACTTATTTCACTTTTACATTCTTTACTTGAACATTGGGGAGAATGTTCATTCTAAGTGTAAGGGGAGGGTAAAATGATGATACCTTACAGATACACTTTTGCTTGAGTTTGTTTGTTTAATGGTAGATGTGTAATAAAACTATGGGAAATACTTGTTAGTGTAATTTTAGCGTCAAATTTAAAATTTTTTACAACATTTAGGAGTGAAACTTTAGCCATAGCAAGCGTCTCATGGATAGGAGATTGTATGACTAGCACAAAACCGTACTATTTAGAAAAATTTTCCACCCAAATATGTGAGGTTCGCCTTTAGATTTGATAGGAAAAGCATTTACTATTAGTGCTTATGAGTGTACCGGTAGCATCTAGATTCTAGAACTTACGTTAGTGATGCATCCCGAGACCGCTAGTGAGACTACATTCGTGTAGTAGGATTTACTACATGATAAGAGGCATTAGGATCACCCTTGTGTTAAACCCGTATCAAAATTACTTGACCATTTAAGTCATATTACTTGGCTAGTAAAGTCAACTAATTTTTCCCACACCCTTAGCGTTGTACTCATTTTTAGTACACGAAACCCCTAGTACACCCCTCCGAGCCTATCTTTTCGTTTCTAACTTTAAGCATCTTACTTAAAGGAAAAATTTTTTACACCCCACTTAAATGTACACCCAAATCGCCTTAGCCTTATGTGTATGCACTCATCTTTAGTGCATTATTGTTATTTGTTTAAACCCTTAGTTAATTATCTAATTGATTACATGGTTGCTAAGTCAAGTCATATCCTTGTACATATTGTTTTGGAACGATTGGGACTCATGGGTAAAGTACTTATTTTATGGAGTAATGGGGAAGAACATCATATTATTACCCCCATATGTACGTTAATCTTAAAAGTACTCCAAGTGTTTTGATTATCTTGATTTAAGTCATTAGATTAGTTTATTGTAAAGTATGTAAAAATTCAAGTGTAAGGGGAATATTCATTCCCTATGATGTATTATTTTGGATGGTAGGGTAAGAGTGTATGCAAAAAAAAAAAAAAAAAAAAAAAAAAAAAAAAAAAAAAAAAAACGGACTACCATCCCGTTTCATTCTATGTTTATTTTATGTTTTTGTTATTTTTGATTTATTAGCTTAAGTTGAGTCTAGTCTTGGCTTAGCAACGCCATATTGTACATGTAATTAACCAAGATGATTAACTCGCCACCAGTAAAGATTGCCTATATCCAACAAAACCGTGTATTCCATATCCCTACACCTAACGTTACAACCCTTTAAAAGACCTCTTTGATAGTTTATCCTAGGTGCTTACGCCATGTGGTGGAGGTTTGATCCTTTCCCAAGCCTATGATAATCTATTTTGCTATGACAGGTAGTGAGAGATGTTTTTCATTTCCATATTGTGATATTACTTTATTACACCCGAGAGATGTGAGTATCTAAACACTATTTGTGAGGTGCTAGTGTATGACCTCCGTACTTGTCTTTGGTCTTTAGTAGAACGATTATTTGTTGTAATTACTTTTATATTAGTGTTAAATGACCTCTAACTTGTATTTTGATTAGAATAAAAGCGCATTTGCTTGAGGACAAACAAGTATCAAGTGTAAGGGTATATGATGAGGCGAAAAATGAACCCTTTTTAGGGGGTCATTTAAGCCCGGAATTGAATTTATTTGATCAAATATTGCCCTAAATCGTTCCTTTTGTGATTTTAGGTACTTTTGGAGTGAATTTTGGAAAAGGAAGCCTTTTGGACATTTTTGGAGCATAAAAGTGAAGAAAACGGCAAAGTCTTAATTTTCCTTGCTGGGAACAGTACCTGACGGCGTCAAGAGCATTTTGATGATGCCGTAAAGAGTAAAAGTGGTGACGATCCAGAAGAAACGTGGCGGCGTCACCCAAGGCCGTCACGTGTTAACTTGTCAAAACTTGCGCGGAGTAGGTTTTATTGTTTTGGTCATAACTTTTGCATACGAACTCGGATTTAGGTAATTCAAAAGCCCACGCGAAGAGGACGAAGAGATCTACAATTTTGTGAAAAAATGGTCGTGACGCCGTCAAGAGTAACGGGCTGACGCCGTCAAGATGGGCCGATAGAAAATTAGCCTATAAATATAACATCATAACTGCACTTTTTGTAAGCCCTAAACCCTAAGGTCGATTCCTGGGTTTAGGTAGGTGTTTTTCCAGCAACTTAGAGGATTTCAATCACTCCATAAACATCATGTATTGGTTTGATGATTCTATCTCAACTATGTCTTTCATTATTATTGTTGATTGTCCTCCTTTGATTATGTTTTGTTAATTTACCTTGTGTCTACTTATGTTTATGTGAAACTTGTATATAATTGATTAGATCTTATTGATTCCTTGTTGATGTTTGTGTCTATCTTCATCAATTAGGGCGTGACACTTCGATAGATCTAATTGGTTTAGCCTATAATTCTTGATTCCTATTGTCTCTTGTTTGGTTGATTGTATTCGATGTTAGGCTTAAGAAAACTGACAGACTTCCATAGGGTAACATGCTTGGATGTCTTAAGAAACATGAACCGATGTGTACTAGGTTTTATGGTTGTATTTAATGCATGAGCGAATTCTAGTGATCCCATGTTAGGAGCTTCTTAGCCGGCTCGACATAGGAGTGAAGTAGGAGCTTATAGGATTGGGGAAGTAAGTACGCCACCCCATGAATGGTATGAAGGAATACAACCCGTCAATTAAAACAAGGTGTGACAATTCAATAGGTAGAATTGGATAGCTAGCAAGGAGTAACATATCATAGGTAGACATGCTTCACTTACCTTGTAGAACCTTAGTTTAGTTTTCTTGCATATTAGTTTAATTAGTAGCTTTTTGGGTTAGTTGATTAGCAACTAATTCCGCCCCTCCTTCCAATACCTGAGATTTTTACCTGCTTTTCATAAAATATAAAAACATAAAAAGAATCATCCTTCACCTTTAGACCTAGTTAGATTAATTTCAATCCTAACGACACTATTCCTGAGTTGAACGATCAATCCCCCGATACTTGTCACTATACTATACCACAACGATCAGGTACACTGCCTGGTGGGGGTTGTAAGCTTCTCGAGATCCCTCGAGAGGTAAAGCATGGTGCAATTCCCACGCATCAATAGATTATAGTTCGCATTATTTAACTCTGTTCTTTGGTTATCATAAAGTTCCTTAAGTATTTCACATTTTATTAAAGATTTGCAAGATTTTGAACAATTTGCAATAGAATGTACCACTGAGTCTGAGAAAGCCATTAAAGCAAATTCTGTTTCCACCATTGCTGCTTCTAAAGGTGCTTCCTCTTCATCTGCCATGAAACTCCAATCATAGCCGACACCATCAATAGCCAACATGGCCTTTGGCTCTTCCACTGATGGTTCCTTCTTCTTTTCCTGCTTATACCATGTGGACCCGTTATCCCGCTTCCTAGGTTTTCTACATTCTTTACCAAAATGTCCTAACTTATGACATTTGAAACACTCTACTTTCTTCTTATCAAACCTAGCAGTCTCATTACCATTTATGGTAATTTTTTTTCCAGTTCTCTGCCAAAATTTCTTAGGTCTCATGCTAAGAACACAACCTGCCACTTGATGTTCATCTCCTCCAAGTCATCATCATCAACCTGCTCTAAGTCTTCATGAGTTAAAGGAGATCCACTAGTCTGACTTGATATGAAAGCATAGAATGTAGGGTCTCCAAGCCCAACAACATTCTTTTGAGAACTAGTGGTAACAACACCATGACTAGCAGTAGAAACTGTAAAACTAGCAGTAGAATCATCTTCTTCACTATCATCTTCCTCTGACTTGTTAGTAATAGAAGATGACAGAAGTGCCATGTTCCCAGAACTTGTACTTATACTTCCAGTCTTCTTCAATCTTTGCTCAACAATTTTGAAATTGTTGTAAAGATCATTTAGCTTCATAGTTTCAATTTCTGGCTTGTTCTGCTAGACAACAACATGTGTGTCAAACTCTGAAGGTAGACTTCTTAAGAACTTCAGATTAAGATCTTCCTTGCCAACTTCAACACCAAAAACAATCAACTGTGTGACAATCTTCTGCAGCCTTGAGAATATGCTATCAAGTGACTCATTACTGGTTGAAGAGAAGTTTTTATAATTTTGCTTCAGTAATGTTTTCTGAGTCTTTTTGGTAGCATCATTACCACCAAACACTGAACAAATTTCTTCAAACAAGGTCTTTGTTATAGTATACTTTCTAAAAGCAAGTATTTGATCCTTGGGTAGAGTCATCAGAAGCAAACTTCTGGCCTTTAGATCATTCTTCTTTTGAAGTTTTTCATCATTAGTGACAGGAACAGTATTTTGCTTCTCAACAGGCTTGCCATCAATTGTTTCAGTTGTAGTTCCAAGCTTGAAATAATCATAAAGAATGATCTCCCAAAGAGCATAATCTTGAACAAGGAAGTACTGCTCTATCATAATTCTCCACATCTCAAACTCATTGAGTTTAAGCTTTGGAAGTCTTGCAGCAACATTTGAATGACTGTTTTCCATATCCATTTGCTTAGTTAAAGTGAATGAGTTTCTTCGTTGGATCTTCTAATTCAAAGTATTAGAACCTGTCTCTGATACCACTTGAGAGGATCTAAAACACACGCCTTGTGTTTAGATTGATACTTTGAGTATATGCTAACTAGCAAGCAGAATTTACTTGTTAACACTTGGAATATGTTGTAAGTAATGTGTGATTATATGTATAAACAAAGAAGACAATGAACACAGAGTTTAATCAAAAAACAACTTCAATATTATTGAGAATAATACGAGTGATCTTGTTATCACTAGGGTTACACCTTGAAGCTTTCACAAAAGATACGTTTTACTTAGAGATTTCTTAACCTAAACCTAGGTCCTCCTTTCATAGCACAGGGAGTCCTTTACAAGTAAACTATTATACGTATCAATCTATTACTATAAGATATACACAATATCTTTCCTATACTTATCACTTTACATGCTTTCTTAACTATTACCAAAACATAAGCAGTACAAAGTCTATGTGCTAGCAGTACTAACTCAGTTAGTACTGCTAGTGTAATCTTTAGCAGTTGTAACTTTCTCTTTGTTTGTATTGGTAAGGATAATTCTTAACAAAGGGTAGTAAGTATTGTGGTCAAATTATGAAGAATGCGAGTAAAGGGGCCAATTTTGCCATAAACCCAAACCATTCCCACCTTTTGGATAAGGACCCGTTTGGTTCGTTGACGAATTTAGGATTAGGATTAGGATTTAGGTTTGGGTTTTGATTTGATGTTGGAAAGAGAAAATAATATATATATATATATATATATATATATATATATATATATATATATATATATATATATATATATATATATATATATATATATTCGTTTTATAATTTGATATTGAATTTAAATATATATAAAGACTGGAAAGTTGAAAAACTTGTGGTGGAGAATTATCCAATCAAAAACCACTGACAAGCTTTTAGAAAACCTACCATGGGTACTCGGATTTAATATATAGGGATGGTGTATTTATATTTTGGATTCACTTTGCTACCAAACGACAATTAATGGACATGAGTACCATGGACCCACCTAAAAACCATAAACCAAACGCCTCCTAAGTTTTCCACCTCCTGGGATTTCGTTTATCAAAAATCTTACAAGTTCTAGAGAACTAGAGATGTTGTCGACTTTTATTAAGAAAAAGGGAGGGAAGAACTTGTGAAGAAAATTGATAAAGAAATTGTGTAGAAACCAAGCCTTAAGATCCCTAGACTTCATTACCATCACAAGTAAGTATTAATTCTCACTTTTAATTTATGGTTCTTGAGTTGGAATTAAGGGAAATTATGGTATGATATTCCCTTGTGTAGTATTTGAATTAGTGTGCTAAAAGTGAGTTAATTCTCATATGGTATCAATTGGTTGAAAGATTGGCAACTGTAAGTAGAAATTAATTGGAAGAATTAAAGTAAGTATAGATTGGATCATATTGTTCTTATGATGTTTGTAATGTTATAGTTATATTTGGAGCTTGTTAAAGTATTTTGGATCTAATGCTTATGTTTATGTTATAGTTAGCTAAAATGGTCATGATGTTGTGGTAAAAGATGTTATAGTTATATTTGAAGCTTGGATCATAATTGTATGATTGGCTAAGGTATGTTATAATCTTGTTATGTTTGTTCCTAAAAGATGTTATAGTTGGTTAGTGATTCAACTAGCTGAAATGGTCATGATGTTGTGGTATAGATGTTTATACAAAGTGCATACTAAACAAATTCGCTTACATGTTATAGTTGATGATTTTGTAGGTTTCGGTGTAGCCCATAAATGTAAAGAGAAAGCTTAAGGATGGATTAAGTGAAAGTAGGAATTGCCTCTTTTGTTGTAAGGCGACTAGTAAGCTCTTGGATCATGCCTAGTTAAAGTTTGAAACCCCTCAAAGTGTTGTCAACGTGTTTTAGTAAATGCTTGTTATAAGTGACATGTTAAAAGTCGTGAAAACGGTTAGCAAACATGGTTTTAAAGTAGTATGTCCAAGTTGTGTCTTGTATTAAGTAGTTTGTGTATGTTATGTATCTATTTTGGTGTTATGGGTCGTAATGGGGTGTTTGGCAACTAGCCACACTTGCCTATTGTCAATTGTTATGGGTCAAAACTAACTTTAAATCTTTATGAAACGTTATAGTTATGTTTGAGAATGCTAGTGTTAAGTTTGGGTCAAGTGTGCATTGTGGAAAAAAGGATTTCAGATGCTAAATGTAAAAGGTTGCAGAAAATTTGTGTATAAAAGGCCAGGTTAGGATCATATTGCCGTATGTTATTTTTCATACAACCGTATGCTCCTAAAGGATTTTTGGCAGATTGCATGACCATACGTCCGTATGGTATTTTCCATACAGCCGTATGCTATTTTTCATATTTTTGTCGTTTTCATTATTTTGTATAAAATCAACCGTAGATCGTTGGAGGTCGTGACACCTATCGACGGAAAGCTCTTTGAGTCTACTTTAACTTAAAAATACTTTCAGAGTCTAAATAATAATAGAATTTTACCAGATTACTTTGGAAGTGACTAAGGTCAAAGTGTAACTTTCTCGTGTTAAAAAAAATAAAAATAAATAAATAATCGTTTTGGCGCGTTTCATTTTGATTTAGCAATACTCACCTGTTTGATGTATATCGCTCAACCAAAAATTAAGAAATACAATACTGTAACTCTGTAAGTGATACTATGTAATATGATTATTTTCAAACAATTCCTTTTACCGAAACTATGGTTTTTGAAAACTCTTTGGACCCAAATATTTGTGCCTTGAAACCTTGGGATGGAATCTAAAAATGTGGCATAAGCGAGTTTTTCATGTAAGTATAGCATTTTAAAAAGTTAATTAACAAACTATGTATCTTGGAAACTATTTAACATATTATTTAATTTTTTAGACGGGCAAACTAAAAGAACTCATATGGAAGATGAGTTCTTAGCAGCCAGTCATGCTTATCGAATTTAAGATAAAAATAATTCAACTGAAGAAATTAAAAATATCAGCCATGGTCTTCGATCATCCCTAACGTCCTAGTCATTGCAGACTATGTCTTAGGTGACAACGGTCGACACGATTCCAAACTTCATGATCACTTGGAGGAATCGCTAACAAGCAAACAAAAACATATTTGCTTGCAAATCAAAACACATGTAGGATACTTTCGTATGAACCTTTGTGATAGTTATTGTTTTCAAATTGTTCCTAGTTTGTTATGATATTACCATTCGTTGATTATATTTCTTGTAAATAAAAATAAACGTAGAACATTTAATTTTGTTAACGTCGGAATCGTCAAAAGAACACATAACATTCCTCCATGTGATGGTGTCACTGCAGCGGCGGAACTAGGAACTTCTGTCAGGGGTAGCGAAATACGAAAATTTGTTTAGGGGTAGCGAAAATTTGTTTCAGGGATAGCGAAATGACAAAAAATGACAAAAAATGGCCAAAAAACGTAAAAAATGGCCAAAAATTACACTACCGGGTAAAAGTTCAGGGGTAGCGACCACTACCCCTGGACTATACATGGATCCGCCCCTGGGTGTCAGAGTCTGCAATGATTTGGATGAAGGAGATGACGACGACGATTGTTGCTCAAAATTCTATCTGTCAAGAGCTTCTTGATTTTATAAAAAGAAAATAAAGTAAATAAATATTATGTTTTTGTTAATTATTTTTCTAAAATATCATGATCATCTAAAAACCTCGGCATAAGCACATGGTTGGAAATTGTAATTTACTCAATTATGTGAGACAAGAACATGGAAATTTCGAACCCAGCTTGTTGAAATTTGAAACGTGACAACTAAAGTTGACATTTGTTCCCCCTAAAACCTCACATTAATTCTTAACATTGTAGATTAGTGTTTGGATTTTCTTAGAGTTGTGCTAGTTTTAATCAAGCGTTACACACGAGATTATAAATAAGTGTTTATTTTCATGAACTCGTGTTGTAAACTTGTAATGAACTTTTGATGGTTGATGGTGTTTTAATTACGATTGTAAATACGAATTGTGAATGAGTATTCAGGTTATCATAATGTAAATTATAGTTTTAAACATACTCTCGTTTCTTCATTAAAAAAAGAGTAACATCAATATGTCTTCGATAAATTTTTATTATCATCTCTTTTATGGACGGGTACTAAAATGTTACACTATTATAATCATATGTATATTACACATATAAGGTAGCATGTTTTTTCTTTAAAACTTAAAAAACTTAAAAGTAAGTAATGTTTTATTCTCATAATACTCTTCAAACTTAAATTTTCACATAAAAATCCAATAAATATTTCCTTAATGAAATAGTTGCATACACTACTCCTCTCCTTTTTGTTATCAATTATATTTCTTGTATATCCGGTTTGTAATAGAGGGAAGACACGATTTTGGTTCGCCTTGATAACCCGTTTGTGCTAACGGAGTTATCCGTTGTTGTTGTATCCTGGGAGATAGACGTTCACGATTCTCAAGCACTGTGGAGAGGACGAATCTATCTTAAGGAAAGTGTGAGCATCACACACTTCAACATTTTTTCTTGTTTGTGTTTTGAGTCTCCACCTCCAAAGATTTACGGTATCATTTCTTTACACTTTTATGTTTTCATATCATTTTTTATTTGTCTCTAAATAGCAATACACGTAATACTTACAACAATCTTAAGACAGATTATATTTTTTGTTTTTGTTATAAGAGACAAATGTTAAATGGCATAATTAAATTTGAAACAGTGAAAAGCACTTATAAAGTATTGTTTTTCGACTGTGTTTCGCTAAGGTTCATGTACCTATATGCATCGTAACAGTGTTGTAGTACTAGTTTAATGAATGTGCTAGTGACTAGCTGTTTGTAGTTTCTACCTTGAATAGTTTATGATGATATTCATACAATTAGTGATTAAATTAGAGGTAGAGGTCAAACTTATTTTATTTGGTAAAAATAGACAAGGACCAAAAGTAAGAGTTTTCTTGCATGGTTCTATAACAATCGTAAGTAGCCATTGAAATGGGTAAAGATAAACAACAAGATATACATTTGTTTCAGTTATCAGTTTAGAGAATTAAATTTTGGCTGGACATTTTTTGTTATGGCAACTGATCTCAATAGTGTATTGATTACTTATTTATTTAATTGTTTAAAAAATAAACGTAAGATCACAGTTGCTTTCGAGATATAACGTACATGTGCACCAGGAACTACAATTGTTGGAGTTGTGTTCAAATAAAACATGTATTCAATATGGTAATCTATTAAAAAAAAATGTTCTATTTATGTGTCTACTTGAGTAGTGAGTTAACTCAGTGAACCAAAATATCCAAAAATCAAAATAAGAGGTAAGAAATAAGGAATTATTGATGTTTGTTTCAATTGTTTTTGAAACTTTAGTATTTGATAAACCGTTTATGCACATTCGTAGTTTATTTGTTGAATTTTTTTTAATACTGATGATGTGAGGATTACGAAAAAAAACGGTTTTGATTTTGGATATTAATGAGTATTATGAAATAATGAAGTGGGTCACTATTATTGTATGATTATCAAACTCTACTAAATGATTCATTTGATTTTGTTGACCACTTGTAATTTTTTGGTTCATGCGTGACATTTTATTACGACGTATGTCAACGAGTT
The DNA here is from genome assembly GCA_030686995.1 of Artemisia argyi. Classification (NCBI taxonomy): domain Eukaryota; kingdom Viridiplantae; phylum Streptophyta; class Magnoliopsida; order Asterales; family Asteraceae; genus Artemisia; species Artemisia argyi. The sequence continues at coordinate 128,933,414 of CM060677.1, forward strand.
GATATGAAACTTCATTTGGTTAAACAATTTTCTGGTTGTTTGTCCTTTGTTTCTAAAGTTTGTGAATCAATATGATTGAACAATGGAGTGTTCAGAATATGTTGGCTGGAATATTGTTATGATACTAGTTTGTGTAACTAGTACTAATATTGTCATGATATTGGTTTGTGTAACTAGTATTAGTTTCATGACTAAATGTTGAGATTAAATTCATTCTTAAGGAATGAGAATACTCATGCTAATGAGATAGCAAAATCACACTTGTGTATTCGTGGTAAAATGCATTGTTTGCAAAATAAATGAATACATCTTGAGCCCAACCGTTTACGTTGTGTAGCTAAGACCTTAAACTTGATTTGTGAAAAGGTTAAGGTTAAATGGGTGAGTCGTTTAATCGTGATATCTATTTTGGTACATAAACTTTTTTCTTGGACAAGTTGCGTTCCCAATCACATTGTTGCGAGAAATGCGTTGTTCGCATAGTAAATAAATGAGTTTTGCACCCAATTGTTTACAAGGATTTGTAACATCGTAAACTTAATTTCGAGGAAAAAAAATGAGACTAATCGGAAGAATCAATTAATTGCAGTTTGTATTTTAGTACAACATTTTTTTTCCAAGTGGTTTAATTTTATTTTGTTTTGAAATTTGGGGTGTTTGGGTGCATACATTTGAGTTGTTTGGTACAACATCATCTCGTTGTTTTATGCAAAATTATGTGATATTTTTTGCGATGTTCAACACAATATTGTTTGTGTTAATTGGAAAAAAATGCATATTTAATGTTGTTTGGGACTATTCAACTAATTTTGTAACCTGAGAATAAACAAGTCGCTCGATTTTGTATCGAATATTGAAAGTTTGGATGTTGCAAATATTCTGTTGTGAATATTGGTGCAAATAACCAAACTACTTGTTATTCTTGAAAGATGAATAATCGTCAAGACTTGTTATTAACTCATATTACTAACAATCGAACGGTTTGTCATTATGTAAGAAATGACTATGAGTTGAATATAACCGTGTAGGACATTATGAAATGTCAAGAAAGAACCAACATATAGATGACAACGATTATGTTGGTTTATGTAACTAACTTGAATGGTGTGATTGTCATCCAATGTGAACTATTGTCCATTCGCTAAGTTGGACATAGTTTGATTGTGTAAATTGATTACACATTAATTTTATGTGATTATAATCACATAATAAATTGTGACAATCATATTATGATAAGAGATTAAATGTGATTATATATATAATCACAAGTGAACTGGAATGACATGTTATAAGTGTAGGACTTACACATATAACTTATAGGATCCTCCTAAAACATGTGTGGTGTAAGGTGGTGATTTGTCTAGAAGAAGAATGCTAGTAGATGAAGCTATGAGTAATCAGAATGATGCATCTTCTGTCATACGCTTGATTCCATGGTCTATAGCATGCTAGATTTGGAATCTCTTAATTATGATACGAAAAATAATTAACATAAGACATTCAAAAAGTATGCATACATTAGTATGAAACTTGTGAGGTGACAAATTACTAATGATCTTGGTGTCATATCCATGTGAGAAAAATCTTATAAACAAGATTAATATATTGAAAGGGAGAACTTTTCTACAAAATTCTTGAGATAAATTCCATGTGGGGGATTCCGGCCTAGCTAGAATTCAAAAGGACATCAACAAACATGAAGTTCTTGCCTATTTGGAATACTCAAGAATTACTTGGAGCATGATATACTTAAAGAGTTGAACGAAAATCGAATTTGTACAGACATATTATGTCGATACGACAACTACTCTCAGTATGAGTTATCCCTATTGACAATGTGAAGTCATAGAATAACATTGTGGATCCGCTTGCGAAATGGTAAATGTGAGAGTTAGTTATAAAGTCGTGAAGAGGAATGTGACTAAAGCCCTTGAAAAGTTTATATGAAGGAAAACCTAACCCAGCTGACTGGAGATCCCAAGATTTGGGTTCAATAGGACAACCTACTTGTATAAATTGAGGTCACTGTGGGGGAGTAATAAATTATAAACTCCATATTTATTTAAGGGAGTTAGTAAACTTCCTAGTCCATTCCTATAACAGTGACAATATGAGGCTAAGCATATGGCTTTTAATGATTAATCGAGAATCACCTATGTGAGAGAGAAGTGGGGTCGCTTCTAAGGGAATTGTGGGGGCGCAATTCTTAACAGCTCTCACAGAACCAGGCTAATGTTCATGACCAAAATGAACATAACTATGAGAACCAAAAAGTGTCAATGAGATATTTGTGTGAATATATATTGTCGTCTCCACAAACAGCAGACAGTTCAAAGACATCGAGTTCTACTGGCTGCTAGGAGTCTAAGTATATTTCACAAGGGAAGGTTCAAAGGGTAACACCTACCTATCCTATGCAAATATCAACTGCAAAACTCTATTACAACTTCGTGTCCTTGAAATTCGTTTCCCTTATCAATTTCATTCATGTGGGGATTGTTGGAAAAAGTGGTCAAAGGTGTTGAATGACAATTGATTTGTCATAATGTATACTAATGTGAATTAAGAATAAAATTGATTTTATTTTAATTCATGAGAGTGGTCAAAGTGTTGAATGACAATTGATTTGTCATAATGTATACTCATGTGAATTAAGAATAAAATTAATGCATGGTTTTATTTTAATTCATGAGACATTAGTAAAATAAATTTTGTTAATTAATCGTGACAGTTTTTCTTTCATTCCTATTCGCTATAAATTGAGGCTTATTCTTTCATTTTAAAGATACTATGAAAACATACCAAGAAATACACTACTCCTCTCCTTTTTGTTATCAATTATATTTCTTGTATATCCGGTTTGTAATAGAGGGAAGACACGATTTTGGTTCGCCTTGATAACCCGTTTGTGCTAATGGAGTTATCCGTTGTTGTTGTATCCTGGGAGATAGACGTTCACGATTCTCAAGCACCGTGGAGAGGACGAATCTGTCTTAAGGAAAGTGTGAGCATCACACACCTCAACATTTTTTCTTGTTTGTGTTTTGAGTCTCCACCTCCAAAGATTTACGGTATCATTTCTTTACACTTTTATGTTTTCATGTCATTTTTTATTTGTCTCTAAATAGCAATACACGTAATACTTACAACATAAACTTTGTTAAAGACAAAGAACCAAATGATGAAATTACTTCATTAAACAACATCTCACTGATGTCTAATTTAGTGGTGAAAACAAGCTAAGTTGCTTGTAAAAAGCTCGAATTGAATCGGTAAAAGCTCAAAACGAGCTTGATTCCAAGCTCAGAACCTTAGTTGAGGCTCATTTAATAAACTGGTTCAAGCCCGAGCTTAATATATATATATATATACTAGCTTCAAGACCCGCCCGATGGGCGGGCTAGTTTTATCAGTTTATTTTGACAATTAACATATTAAATACTAAAATAAAATATGAATATACCATAAGAATAAAGAATACATTAAAAAAGAAATTCATAAGATAGAAAATAATAATTGTAATACAATAATAATAAATAAAAATACGTCAAAATACATAGAAAATAAAAATAATTAAATGGTTTAAAGACAATGCAACACTTCTTTGTAGATCACATTTATAGTTTTATCAGTGTAGTTGCCATCTCTATCACAACAAAGTACTTTAAGACCTCCCTTGCTCTTAACTCTCGAAAGAGCAACGTATAACTGACCATAAGAAAAGACAGGACGTTGTAACAACAAACGCTAATAAAATATTTTTCACCATATATTAAACCATACCAGTTCATTATTCAAGTTGGGCAATTGGTAGTATAACAGCCACTGTTTATACATTATGTTGTAATTATAGGATGCCGGTTGACAAAAAAGAATTTACAAAAAGAAAGAAATGACTTATAGCATCAGAATCCCTAATAGCTCCATCAGTTTTCTTGCATGCTCGTTCAAAAAACGATTCAGTAGTCACAAAAGTTTTCTCAGGAGAGTAATGGTTTATCTTACAGCTGCTCTCATCAAATCAATCTTTATTCTTATACCTACAACACGTAAACAGGTAAAAAGTTAATCCATTAAGTTAAATGTAACAGATATTACATGTATTCAAATATAAATAAAACATAGACATAATTTAGATACCTTTACTTAAAGGCCACGATTTCTGGCAAATCAGAATTAATGTATATTTTCGTTCCAAACAGAGCATTCCCAACTTGTGGTTTTCTAAACACCGAAAAAAATAGCAATTATATAATAAGACGTATAAAATGTTTGATTGATGTACAAAAGTAGTATAGTGAATAACCATACCATTCCAATACTTAACCTTAGCCAGTTGTAGTATGATGACAACATGTCCAAGAGATTCACGATTATCATTTATGTCATTAAACATGTCTGCCCAGTTGTCAAAGAACGTGCATTCAAGTGGATGAGATCTATTACCATGAAATACGTAATTTATTAAAATCAGCATTGGTTGAATTCGGCTAACAATTATATAATGTAGAATATACAAAAAAATACGAATTTGTAAAATGCAATAATAACGTACTCAGCATCTTCAAGAATTACAATCCTCCTTTTTTGGTTCTTACCAAACGGTATAGGATCACCAATAGAGACTATAGTTCCAATGATATCTGTAAAAAAAGAAATAAAATACAACAAAATAAGTGGTTATGCAAATGAATAACACTATTAGAATTGCTAAATAAATATATGCGATTTAGAAAAATAATAATGCATACCAACGGCTTCTTGTTCAGACCATCTTCTTGTGGAGAACCTAAGGAATGGTTCGAACTTAAAATCATTGTGGTTAGTGTCAAATCTGTTCATCCTAGTAAGAGTGGTATTCTTGAAGAAGTTAATCTTATACTTGTGGGGGAGAAGGGGATACTTTCCACCGTTCTCGCCAACCCCAAATTTACGTATACGATAGCAAGCACCTTCTTCTAACAATCCTGCAAACTTAGTCATAGAGTCCTTTTTAATAGTAGCTTGGATTCTGTTACCCTGAAATGATTATTAAAAACATATTGTAATTCATATATTAATTAAAACAAAAAGCACTTGACATAAGAAACACAAAATGCAAATATTCAAACCTGAGGATCCATAAAAACAACATCCAAACTCCATGGATCATTAGGTCTTCCTTAGTTCCTTTAGAATGAGAATGCCATATGCTGATGCATCAGGCAGCCACAGTAATGTCGTCAAGCATGGGGTCGATATCGCACAACTCAGTGTATGATACTTGGCTCATCTTGAAACCTGATCATAATAAAAGATACAAACGTTTAAACTAATGGTATAGAACATATAATACATTTATATTTATTTACACATAAATTTAGTAAAGAACAATTTAAATTACTGATTAATGAAGAATGATAGGAAAAGCGTGACTGATGATTTACATAGCAGCGGTATTTATAGGATTTTTCAAATTAGGGTTTACCATATTCAAAATCATAATTTTCGGTATTATAGGATCATATTTTCATTTGAAAATGATTCTGTACGAAACAACATATAATTTGAATATGGATTCTTAGGAGATGAACACTTATCCATGGAATGTTTGCTTGATTGTGAATTTTTATAGGTATAGCTTGATTTTCAAAAATTTTCATTCCTTATACATAATAAATTTCGACATCCCTTAAAATGGTGCAAGATTTTCGAAAAATATTCAAACAACATATGCTAACTTTTTTATGTAAATGATAACATTTTACAAATGATAAGTTACACAGATATTGATGCTTTTTAATGTTTTTTTAAAGGATTCTCCTATAAAAATAGTTAAGATAATAAATGGTGCAATATGTTCGAAAATATTCAAACAACATATGATAACTTAGATTAAAATGATAACATTTGACAAATGATAAGATAATATTGCTAAATTAGATTCAAATGATAGCTTATGGGCAAAAAATTTCAAACAACATATGCTAACTTTGATTCAAAAAAATTACAACAACATATGCTAACTTAGATAAAAAATAAAATAAAATAAAACATCATATGCTAACTTAAATTGAAATGATACCATTTTACAAAATGCTGCAATATTAACGAAATAAATATAAACTCCTATTTGCTTGAATTATTTGCACACATATCATTTCCACGTATATATATTTTTGCTTATTTTAAGGGATTTTCACTCTTAATTAACCTCCCTAATTTACCTCCTTGTGTTTCTCCCGTAATTAACCTCCCTAATTTACATCCTTGTGTTTCTCCCGTATTTGTTGAAAAAAAATTTCAAAAATCTTTCTAAAAGTAGGGATATTTACAAGTGTAGTTTTTAGCGAATTTGGGAGAGTTTTGTGCCTCTAAAAATAGCAATCACACTTGTGCTATATATATATATATATATATATATATATATATATATATATATATATATATATATATATATATATATATATATATATATATATATATATATATATATATATATGAGAATAAATTAGCTACAATTAATTGTAGCCAATTGGCTACAATTTTATGCTAAAAACTATGGGTCTCTGTTTATTTTTGTGGGTCCCTGATTCTTTTTTGTGGGTCTCAGATTTATTGTGTGTATATTTTTGTGAAGGATTGTAGCCAATTGGCTACAAAAATTGTAGCCAAGTTATCATATATATATATATATATATATATATATATATATATATATATATATATATATATATATATATATAGGGGAAAACATAGCTACAACACAATGTAGCCAATTGGCTACATTTCCTTTGAAAAAAAAGGTGGGGACAGGGGGAAAATATGTGTCAGGGTCTAACCGCAGGGACTGAACTGTACATTATTAAAAGTTTTTTCAAATGAATTGTAGCCAACTAGCTACAATTAATTGTAGCTAACATTTTCTCATATATATATATATATATATATATATATATACATATATCAACAAAGCTCGCGAGCCTAATAGAGCCTAGGAATTGAAATATATATGTATATACAATTGCCAACACATATTGTTGATGCATAATCTGATATAGCATATAAGAGTTAGGTTTAGAGTAACTTGTTGATGCATAATCTGGCGCGGGCTGGATTTGACGACTCTCTTTGGGCCGTTCGTCGTCTTCTCAAGCCCTGAGTCGACCTGTCAACAAAGAAAACCCGTTAGGAGTGGACCCGAGGCCGTAGCCCCGGGATCCACATCCGACGGTCAAGTTAGTATCGGTTCAATATGGCTTATAAGAGTTAGGTTTAGAGTAACATGTTATCTTCTATTATGTTTAAGAAGGGAATCCCAACCCTATATTTATAGGGTATGGAATAGGGTTTCGACGTAGAGTGGGCCGCTGTCTGTAGGGCCTGGCCCATTCCTGACCCAGTCTGGACTATACGTCCACAAGCCCCCCAAGTCTAGTTTGACAAAGTGCGTGGCTATGTTATGCTAAACTTAAGTTCTGTTCATGGCCACGTAGGCCCAATCAACCATGACGGCATGGCCTATGTGTGCGCAACTTTTGTACACTTGGGATGGACCATACTGCGCAGCCCACATGCGACAGTGCGCATTGGGATTGCGATTGTGATTGTCTTACAATGGTGAAGGTGGATCTCGTATGTTGCATCCTGGGTAAGGGCGTACCTTTTGTACCAGTAGCGATGCAACATGGTGCGACAGAAGACGTGCTTCTGTGGCAAAAGTGTGCGCTGTGCGCGACAAGGATGCGCGTTGTACGCGACAAGGATGCACACTGTGCGTGACAAGGATGCGCGCTGTGCGCGAATATTACATTCGTCTTTACAACCGACAGAGGACGTCTCCCCTGCGGCAGGATGGTGCGAATATTTAGATCCGTCTTTGTACCGGGCTTGCAATACCTCTTACGTACGATCTGCTACCAAATATACCTGCGTGACGCGTACGGAAACAGTGGTACTATATACCCTGGTAGCTCCCCAAGTTTGATGGTGCTAGTCGTGTAGGAGCATTAAACTTAGTTATTCAAATCCTGAAAAACACTTAATGCAAATATTAAAATTATATGCCGCGAATCGCAACATATAAAACCGAATGAAGTAAAAAATCAGCGTGAAGCAAAATATAGCACATAGCATGTGAAATTAACACATAAGAGAAGTAGTAGTGCGAATTACGCCTATCGTGAGGTTTTACAAACTACATAAAGAATAATATGTTTTTTTTTTCTTTTTTCTTTTTACATAAAAAAAAGAACAATAACCCGGAGGGACGCACCGTGACCGCGACTAATAGTTTCAATCGCGCGCACAGACGCAGATGGATGTATCGTGACCGCATAGACTCGAACGTTTGTGGATGATCGCAGATAAACATAACGTGACCACGGCTTTTGTCCAGTGCACTCATGGCGATTGACTAGCATCGTGGTACCTGTACGTGACAGTGCGCTCATGGCGCTAATCTGTGAAGATGTCCGAACGCACGGCCTAACGCGGGTAGATTTATGATGACTGCGTTGTTCGAACGTGCAAATAAGCGCGAACAGGCATACCAACCGTAAAAATATTATGTGCGCGAATTAATTCGCGGCTAAAAGAAAAAGTCGGTCCGATCGTGCAGACTTAGTGCGGCTATAGGTAAAATCATGTTTACCAAGATTTTAAAAAATATATACCGCATAAATATGGGTATTCTAGATTAATATTGTACCGCATCGTGGTGCCCGTAGCCCATGCGATATTTTAAATATGTATGCCGTAACATGTGGTAGTATCTTATTAAAAAGATCAAAATATCTTATCAAAAAATATATTTTAAAGTTACCGGCTTTTGAACTCGATGGTTGCTTTCCGGTGATGGGAGAGCACAAAACTTGTCGTGGTCCCACGGATGGCGCCAACTTGTTGATGCATAATCTGGCGCGAGCTGAATTTGACGACTCTCTCTGGGCCGTTCGTCGTCTTCTTAAGCCCGGAGTAGACCTGTCAACAAAGAAAACCCATTAGGAGTGGACCCGAGGCCGTAGCCCCGGGATCCACCTCCGACGGTCAAGTTAGTATCGGTGCGATATGGCTTATAAGAGTTAGGTTTAAAGTAACCTGTTATCTTCTATTATGTTTAAGAAGGGAATCCCAACCCTATATTTATAGGGTATGAAATAGGGATGGCAAAAGCACCCGAAACTGACGGGGAAAACCGAAACCCGAACCGGTTGGGTCGGGTTCGGGGGCGGGTTGGCGGGTTTGGATGCGGGTTTGGGTATTGATATAATTGTTTAGTCGGGTACGGGTTCGGGTACGGGTTCTAGTAATACCCGCCCGATTACCCGTACCCGTACCCGTATCCGTTTACCCGAATCTATACCCGCTTTATTGATATTATAATTAACTAGAATATATATGTATTATATATAATTTCTTCCATTACATTTTTTTATATATGTATCTCTATTACATAACATATTTTATTTTGTACATGAATTATTCAAAAGCATTAAATCGTTTGATACTATATTCATTTTCTTTAACTTAAAAAAAATGATTATATTAGGGTGTTTTCCTTTGTTTTTCGGTGTATTTTAGTGTCACTTAATGTTAAAACTGTCATTTTATCTATATATTATTCAATTATATATTATTCAATTGGGGATAACCGAAACCCGCGGGGAAACCCGAAAAACCGATAGACAATATTAATCGGGTACCCGACGGGTTATGGGGCGGGTTTGGGTATGGATATTATAAACGGGTACGGGTTCACTAAAACCCGACCCGTTGCCATCCCTAGTATGAAATAGGGTTTCGGCGTAGAGTGGGCTGCTGTTTGTCGGGCCTGGCCCATTCCTGGCCCAGTCCGGACTATACGTCCACACATTTAACTATGTATAAATGAGCTCAAAATAATTAAACAAGCTAAAGTCTAATGTATGTGCTTAATAGGCCAAATTTGATTTGAGCTTTATTTTTTAACTCGTCATAAAAACAATTCCAGCTCTAGTCGAAACCGAGTTTGTGAAATTAGGGAGGTTAATTACGGGAGAAACACAAGGAGGTAAATTAGGTTTAAGTCCATTTATTAGAAACGTACTTTCTCTAATATACACATCTAGCAAAACAACTTATTTTATTACTGATATAATCATTAAAACTTTTAAATTGTGAACAATATCAGAAACTTTTTTTAAAAACACTTGCATCGTTAGTCCTTTATACTAACGGTCGTTAGTAAATAACTTAAAATTTGGTTTTCTTACGTTTTCCTTTGTTTAAACACGTTTTCGCCCGTTTTTACACGTTTTCATCATTTTTTAAACGTTTTCGTTCATTTTTGCACGTTTTCATTCGTTTTTCACGTTTTCGTCCTTTTTACTGGTTTTCGTTCGTTTTCCACGTTTTCGTTCATTTTCGTGAATTTTTACATCTTTTCGTCTATTTTTACACGTTTTCGTCCATTTTACATGTTATCGCTTGTTTTTACACGTTTTTGTCCGTTTTTCACGTTTCCGTTCATTTTCTTAGGTTTTCGTCCGTTTTACACGTTTTTACAATTTTTATCCGTTTTTACATGTTTTGTCTATTTTTACGCATTTTCATCCATTTTTGCATGTTCAAAAACGGATGAAAACGTGCAAAAACGGACAAAAACGTACGAAAATGTGCAAAAAAAAAAAAAAGAAAAAAGAAAACGTTTTTAGGCGATAAAACGTAAGAAAACCAAATTTTAAATTATTTACTAACGGCCGTTAGTATAAAAGACTAACGATGCAAATATATTTGAAGAAAGTTTCCAATATTATACACAATTTAAAAATTTTAATGACTATATCAGTAATAAAATAAGTTGTTTTCCTACGTTTCTAATAAATGGACTTTAACCCTTTTATTATGAAAAATACCTACGAAAATATGAAATGAATAACAGCCCAATGAGTGTATGAATAAAGTATACGTAGTAGTAAATTAGTAACCTACTGTATCTGCTAAAGCAATATCACAATAATCAATTAATATATGAAAATTCTGCCTAAACTTTTAAATGCACAAACATGCACTTACAAGTATTAAAATACGATAAATTATTTTGTCTCTTGTCTTTATCAACTTATATCTTTTATCAATTACGACGCCAACACCCTATACCTTCAAATACACTTTCTAAAATCACTTTAATACACACACATTAAAAGGTGAACACTATGTGTCACTACAAATCCCCATGGCACCACCACCTTATCTTCTTCTTCCTCACATCCACAACTACCATAACCACCGCACAACCACCGTTACAACCACATGGGCCCACATCAACGACACTAAAACCAAGCATGACTATAATCATAGGACTTCTAACAACGTTATTCTCCATCACCTTCCTGTTACTACTTTACGCCAAACACTGCCGTAGGTCAAGCAACAACAACTATCCACCTTCAGGACACGTGTCAGCTACCCAGTACTCTGCCAGAGAAAACTCAGGTATTGACCGGACTATAATAGAGTCACTGCCCGTGTTCCGGTTCGGTTCATTAACCGGACAAAAAGACGGCTTAGAATGTGCGGTTTGTTTGTCCCGGTTCGACCAGAGTGAAGTACTCCGGTTGTTGCCTAAATGCAAACACGCGTTCCATGTCGAGTGTGTGGACACGTGGCTCGATGCACATTCCACTTGCCCGCTTTGCAGGTATCGTGTCGACCCAGAAGATATCTTCTTAATTCTCGGGGAAAACAATATCTCGCGAGATAATGATATCGAAATCAATATCTCGTCTCCCGAAGTACCTGTACGGCGAGTGTCAGGTAGACACTCGTCCGCAGGAGAAAACGTAGCAAATTTACGAACCTCCTTTGAGTCGCCAGCGCTTGTTCCAACACCTACACCATCGCTGGCGACTTTTAGGAGATCCTTAGACAGTTTCACTACTAAAAAAAAACTTTCTAAAAAAACAAGGAAAAAAGAAGAAACAATGGACAAAAACAGGAAAGACGGCTTGTTACTAGGTGCTAGTGCGGTACCTCGTATGGTGACCTCAGACGAGGTACGGCGGTTGGAACATAGAATAGTTGTCGGGGAAACAAAAAGTGGGGCCTACAGATGGAGTGACGTACAGCCGTCGGATCTGTTATATTTACGATCAGAAATGATATTAAGTGACGTCCGTAGATTGAGAAGATGGACAGGTGGGAATAATAACAATAATGGTGGAAGAGATGTAATTAATTCGAGAAGTATGTCGGAAATGACAGGGCTGAGTAGGTTTGGAATTAATGAAGAAACTGGGGTGTTGTCGAGGTGGTTGGCTCGATTATACGAACCTAAATCCGGACGTAATTCTTCTTCTTCCAATGTTTAGACTATTGTTTTGCCACTACTACTGTATGAGATACCTCAAATTTATTGTACGTGTTAGGCTGTATCGAAATTTTTTGACAGGGAAACATAGGTACACGTAATTTATTCTTATCACTACTTTTATTGTTATGTTATTCTAGGAAAGATGCATCCACTAGACATACTAGTACTTGTAATTTGTAATTAAGGGTGGTTATTTTGGATCAATTTGACTCTATCAAGGGTTTATTTGGTCTGTTAATCGGGTTTTGAAGTAAAAAACACTTGCTTGAACCCGACTCTAATAAAGGTCCGTGTAATTGAAGTTTGGCTTAATGGTTTTGCAGTAGACTTGAATGAGAACTATTACGTTTATGGTTATGTTATTCTTATTTTTGTTCTAGTCATGCTTGCACATCCTACGTTTGTACTTGCAATTATAGCTGTTGTTCGGGTCAAATTGGTTAATCGAGTTTGTCAAGTTCGGGTTAATGCGGCTCAAATCCGATACTCCAATTTTTATTTTATTTTATTTATTTATTTATTTTTTTAAATGACTTGCAAACAGTAAATCGTTAAGCGATAAAAAATACAATATCGCGCCGAGGCTTTTTTTACCTTTCAGACGACGGACATTTCTATATACTTCAATTTTTTTTACAAGTTTTGTTTTAGTGTTAAATTTGCGTCTGGAAAAAAAATCATATATGATTTCACAAATCACATAATATGATATCATAAAGCACATTTGATATTAAAATAATAAATTACATGTGATTTTTCCAAACTTAAATTTTAAAACTAAAAATAAAAAAGTTGAATAAAATTTTGTCTAAATTATATTCAAGTGTCTCTTTTTAAAAATAATTTAATTTTAGTCACGATTGCATTATTATTATTATTATTATTAATTTTTTTTTACTAGCGCGTATTATTGATAGATGTAAGTCAAAGTTTGTTTTCACTAAATACACCAAACAAAGAAAAACCTCAGTTATTTAGCTATTTACTCCATGTGCGGGTAAAATTACATACAATAAAATCAAAGCATATTACCCAAGTTGAAAAACGAATACATTATTGATTATTCTATATAAGCAGAAAAACTCAAACTATTACTCCTACTCCATTAACATACTATGACTTTTCATAAATCGATTTTTGCTACTAGTAAAGCAGATATGGTGTAGTTGAATGTTGATGATCTCTCTGGCATGAGATCTCACAATGAATGTATTACACATGTACTTCATAAATAAGCATACGCAATGTGTCAGATATTATTTATTGTAGAATATAATTTAGTGAAGATTGAATTAATTTATGTGAAAATAAATCAAATGAGGGTTAATGAGTTAACTTTGTACATCGGGGGTTCTAGTTCACGTAGAGGCTTGGGTACCGTGGCTCAAATGCTCCGTCGGTCCGGTATGAACTCAGTTTTGGCGACGTCAAAGCAAAGCTACGACACCCGCCTGGCGCCAAAGGTCGAGCCAGTTAATTGGCGTGAGCGAGTTGTGGAAGAAGACAAAAAAATATATATACCATTTCCAAACAGCTACTTTTTTAAAACCTTTATTTATTATTATTATTATTATTATTATTATTATTATTATTATTTTTAATATTCCCTTTTAAACGTTATATTTTCTCCATTTTAACCAATTTTCACATCTTTTTCTACCATAACCACATACTTTCTACCAAAAGAATTCCTCTCTACCAAAAATCTTATAAATTGTTCTATCCCACATATGACTATGTTTGGGGAGGGCTTTTATGGGCTTATGGGGGATTGGGCTTTTAAAATAAGCCGGCTAATTAAATAAGTCTCGTTTGTTATGGGGCTTATGGAAGGGCTTATAAAATAAGCCGGCTAAAAACTTTAGCCTCATAAAAGAGGCTAAAAACTTAAGCCCGGAGCTTTTGAAAATTAAATTAGTTATTTACCCACAAAAATATCTAACATATACAAAAACTCATTTAATTATGCCCTTTTTAGTAATTTTGCAATAATAAGCCCCAGCCTCAGCCCATTTGCCAAACAAGTTTATAAAAATACGAATTTTAATTTCGGCTTATAATATAAGCCCTAGTCCCAGCTCTAGCCCCAGCCCATTTCGCCAAACATTATAATGTCAAGAAAATCAAAGATGCAATAATGAAACAAGTTGAAGAGGATAACATACATATGCAAGCGATTATCGACTTAGCTGTGCAGTTTGACAAAGTGAGCACACCTAAGGCTATGCATAGTCGTGACCTGGGTTATCTCCTGCTACATCAGTTTTCTCTCTCCGATGACTAGACACTACCAAATTGCCACAGTCGATGACCGGGTTTTATTTATTATTATTATTATTATTATTATTATTATTATTATTATTATTATTATTATTTATTTTATTTATTTATTTTTTTAATAATAATAATAATTCATTATTATTATGTTAATTCAAATATTTTAAACAAAAAATTTAAAATTCATTAAAAATAAAAACATTACATATATTAAACATTAATTGAAAACACGAATTACAAATTAACAAATTACGATACGGTAATGAAAATGAAACTACAAATTATAATGAAAAGTCTGAGTTCCAACCCTCTTCACTCGAAGACTCCCTAAACTCGCCATCATAATACTTTCCTTCCATGATATCAAACCAGTTCTTACTACGATATTATGCATCCCTGAATTCCTGCTCTATACGAGCAGCTTCCTCTTATAGTTATTTTTGTTTTGTTTCTCACCTGAATTCCTCATTCTGCTCAAGAAGTCGAAGTTCATCCTCAGTAATTCCAAATGGATTGGGTTGATGTTCCACAACCGATGGATTAGGTTGGTGTTCCACAACCGGTGGAGTATTTACCTGTTTATTTTTCTGGTGTGAATACCGGAAAGATACCTTCTGGTGGAGTGTTCACATGTTCATTTGGAATCAGGTTGGAGCTTGGGAATTGCTGGGAGAAGTCATGTTCATTTGGGAATTCTTGGGAGAAGGCACGGTGAGTTGGGAATTATTGGGAGAAGTTAAGGTGACTTGGGAATTATTTGGAGAAGTCTTTGCGAGACATTGTTGAGAATCGGTGTGTACGTTGTGTGTATGAGAAACAAAATAGTGCGGGTATATACAAGAAATTTTTGAATTTGAATTTTAACTCCTCTCGCTCGTACTATAGCCTTTAATTTGAATTTGAAACAGAGTGTGGGTTTGGGTTGTTTGTATTTTATTTTATGTAAGAAAAAAAAGTGTAACAAAAACTCGGTCAAAATCTAGACCGATTTGGAGAGTTTGAGCACCTCGATCGATTTTTTTGTCACACAGTAAGCTCGACCGATATTAAATAAATGAAAAGATATTTCGCAAAACGTAGCTTGATCGAATTTTTACGCCCCACTGCTACCAGCCTAAAGATTAGATGATTAAAGCATGTGAATAAACCTGTAACACCCCCATTTTCACAGATCGCAGCGGATTTAGTATTTGGGGTATTACTTCATGGAAACAAAGACAAGATAATAGAAAATGATTCGAAAAGAGACGTTTTTGAAAAAGGAGTTGTCATTCATTTATTCATCAGAGTTTTTACAGTAAAAGATATACTTTTACCAAAAGAGAGGTCCCTAAGATACGTTTTGAAAGCAAAAGATGAATGATAACTACACTGGACGTCCTCATGTCTAGTGCCACTCCGTGCCAGGGTTCCTAAAGTGCTCATATACCTAGGATAATATGCTAAAGAGTCAACACGAAGGTTGAGTGAGAGTCATAGGTTTAAGTAGATAGAGAGTGAATACAAGTTCCATAGAGTTCTGCAGAAACCCTATGTGTGGAAAGGTTTTAGAGATAGCGGGTCTATTACACTAAGCTCATGAACCACATGTTAACAGTCTGGGTCATGGGGTCTGCAGACCAAACCATGAGGGGACAGGAAGGATAACTAGCCAAAGTTAATCTTTCAGAGGGTTCAAATATAATACTTATTGGTACCCTCCAGTGAGAGGTAGTACCAACGGGAGTTGTCAAACTCCAATAGATCTATCAATTATATTCGTGTTCACTTGTGTAAAATATCACAAGCGATTAGATATAACATAACATCGATCGGGCCATCATAATTCAGAAGTATATGACTCCTCACATGAAGTTCCCTACTATTGTATTATGTTATCAACATAATACCGTTCGGGCCATCATAATTCAGAAGTTAATACTCCTCACATAAAGCTCCATATTATTGAGTTATGTTGTTATTAAGTTTTAGTTATAGCATAACACCGTTCGGGCCATCATAATTCAGAGTTCATGCAATAATCGTTTGAGGAGCCAAGGCACTTTAATTCGTAAACCTAGCAGACTCGTCAAAACGAAATATCCACATGATACCCCTCACATGAAGCTCCCTAGTATTGTGTTATGTTTCTGACTCAAAAATAGGTTTTTATACTTATTAGGAAAATAGTCCGTTTACACCCTTCAAGTTTACATATTTACACTTTATACCCTAAACTTATCAACTTATACTCCCTCCGTCCCAAAATTATTGTCCCCCGACAAAAAACACATAGTTAAAGAAAAGTGCATTTATTACAGCTTTCTCTTTCTTACTTTTTAACAGAATGACACTTGTACCCTTAAGAAAATAATTAAGTTATTCATTAAAGTTTGTAATGATAATTTCAATCAAGGGCAATATGGTAAATTCGATCAAACTTTCTTATATATATTTAGTAGTGGACAATTAAATTGGGACATCCAAAAATGGTAATATGGACAATAAAAATGGGACGGAGGGAGTAACATTTAAGCATATAACTTTCTATCTTTTACACAATTAGTCCCTATACATATATATTTTAAAGAAATGGCAGAAATGGTCCTTAAACTACACTAACTTTCAATATTTACCCTTTATACCCTTAACTTAATAATATTTGCAAAACTAGTCCTTTTAAGTTTATAACTTATTTTACTTTCTATCCTAAGGTTTTAGAACTTTGCAAAAAGGGTCCTTATACTTAGTACTTCTAAGAAATGTCAAAAACAGTCCCTAAACTTCATATTTTCAGAAAGTTATAGTATATATCCCTATGCATGAAAACTATTGCAAAACTAGTACTAAATTCAATGAAACAACTAAGTTTCCTAGCTTATGTTAAGCTAATATATACTTAAATAAGTCATATAATTCAGATTATAGCACATAATAAGGCAATTTAGCACATAAACATTTATTTATCTAAAATTAGGGTTTTAAAATAAAAACTTCTAAATGAAAATGATGAAGGCTTATCTAAAGGTTCTAAGGCATATTCTAGGAGTCCTATATCAGTACTAAGGCTATTAGAATCAAGGTTGAGGCTTACCTAGGTCGTGGGAGGTGCAACGTGGGAAACTAGGGTTTTCTAGGCCAAAAACTTAACTCGACAAGGACTAGGGCTATACCACTCAACTTCTAAGGGCTTTAGGGACTTAGTACTATAGAATAGGTGAGGTAAAGAAAAGAGGGGAGGTGTGAAGTCAAATGGTAAGGGGGGCTACTATTTATAGGGTAATGAGCGGTTTAGGTGTCAAATGAGGGTGTTAGGTGTCGAGGAGGGGGGAGGTCGACTTATGGATGCTAGGGGTGATGTGTTGAAGCTATAGGATGACTAGGAGCTACTATATACTAGCTAGGGGGCTGCTAGGGGTGTTTGTGATAGGCTGCGATCTTCATATAAGGGAGGTACTAGGGTGCTTGGTTATAAGATTCGAGGTGCTATGGTAGCTTAGTTTATGTGTTAGGTTTAGTTTTAACCTAGTTTTGTCTAGTGAGGGATTTAGGTCTAGCCTAGGGTTTAGTGCCTAGATTAGGGTCCTGTGAGTGTTTAGTGACTAATATTAAGTTCTGGGAGGCTTATACTAAGTGGTGGTAGCTTATGGTGAAGTTTTGGGAAGGTTTGACCTAGTTTCGGAAAGTTATGACCTAGTTAGGGTTTTGTGCTTAAGGGGACTTGTACCTAGGTTCTAGGGAGTTGTACTAGGGTCTAGGGAGTCTAATATATCCTAAAGTTGCTAATGTAACTCATACCTAATCCTTGAACACTTTCAAACTAGTTCAGATAAACAATTAGGGTTTTAAAGTTAACCGGGAACACATAGGTGCAATTAGGGTTTTCTGATGAGTATAGTGTACTAGAGTGATATTTTACTTAGTGAAAATATGTTTGTAACCTTGACTTGACATACTTGGATGTTTACATGAAGTAAACATGGTGGTGTTTGGCATAGGTGGATACGTGAGCTTGTCTAGAGGTTAGATAGGTAATAGTGATGTTATAAAGCAAAAATTTCACTTGGTAAATATCTATAGGAATATCTAACCTAGATAGTGCTTAGTGAGGGCCTAAGTTAAGTTATTAAGGCTTAGCTAACCTATGGGAAGTTAGTAGGGAAGTTAGTGGGGAAAGGGTGAGAATAGATACCTAAGGCAAAGGGTTAGATCCTAAGTTTGTGACTACGCTCGGTTTTTCTTGGTCATATCCATTCCTCAACATATAAGCTCTTCCCTGGGCACCATCTACATTTTTCTTTTGACATCTATTTGCATAGTGTCCTTTTTCTCCGCAAGCATGACAAACGACTGTTTCTAGTGGCATATTACCCCTATAGGCTTGTCTTTTGTGCCTGCAATCCTTTGCCTGATGGCCCACCTTGTTACATGTATTACATTTGATGAAACAAGGCCCTGTGTGGTACAAAGCACATCTCTCACGCATAGGGGCTTTCCCGGCATAACCACTTCCCTCATTTGGAGTGGCGGCATAAGCTCTAGCAGCTTCTTGCCTTAGGTTGGTTGAGGATAGGGGTTGGTATTGTCAAAAGCTCTCCCATCGTAGAGCTTTAATTTATTATCGTTGGGCGTTGGCACAATGTTGTGCTTTGTTACTTGATCCATTAACCTCAAAGTTATGTTAATGGCTTCCTCTTAATCTTGCGGTTTAGAGGCAGTAACATTCCCTTCGATACTCCGGGGCAAACCTCCGATGAAAACTTCTATTGTCTTTTCAATAGTTGGCACCATTGTAGGACACAAAGTTGCCAACTCTTGAAATCTCCTAATATAAGTTTTGACATCGTTCCCCTTCACAGTCAAGTTGTAAAACTCCTTTTCCATTTTCTTAACTTCCGTTCGAGGGCAGTATTTCCTAACCATGAGTTTCTTAAATTTAGTCCAGGTAAACTTGTATGCCTCTTCTATTCCTATGGGTTGGTCATACAAGTTCCACCAAGATAACACTTCCTTGGTAAGAGTACCGGTAGAGAACTTAGCTCTACAATCCTCAGTACAGTTACTACGGGAGAATACTGATTCACACCTCTCAAACCAATGAATCAGTCCTATGGCCCCTTCTGTCCCCTTGAAATTGAAGGGCTGACAGCTCATAAATTCCTTGTAGTTACTCTTCTTCACCACATGAATTTCAGGGTTTCTAGCCATGTTAGCATCCCTAGCTTCTAGTGCCGTAGTTACACTGTCAGCAACTAGTTGCTGGATGGCTTCCTGAATCATGGCTGGAGTAGTGGGAGTAGCGGGAGTAGTGGCTCTCGTACGTGCCATTCTATAGACGTTCGTAAGAATAAGATAGGATAAGAATAATGTCATATCCATTTAGACATTTGATGAGACGAAAAGTGTTACGCTTTTAAGGGGTCATTTAAGCCTTAAATCATGATTATATGATCAAATATTGCATTAAATTGCTCCTTTTGTCATTTTAGGTACTTTTGAGAGGAATTATGAAAAAGGAAGTATTTTGGACGTTTTTGAGCGAAAAAGTTAAGAAAACAACAAAGTCAAGAATTCAAGCTGGAACAGTACCTGACGGCGTCACACATTACTAGGTGACGACGTCACTTGTTGATGAAGAGGTGGATATGAAGTTTACACTTGATGGGCCAGAAAGGAATTTTGGAGTTTACACGTGACGGCATCACATTATAATTCACCAAGGACGTCACGTGTTATTACAAAGAGAGACGGCCCAGAACCTTATTCAAGCTGACGGCTTCAAGAGTGGATCTAGGCCATCAAGGAACCCTAAATACAGCGAGGTGACGGCGTCACGTCCCAAAAGGTGACGCCGTCAATTTGTAAAATATATATATACTTTTCTAGTTTTCATTCATTATGTGTGGAACTTTGGAGAAACTTAGGGTACGAGCCCTAGTCGAGATTTGCAGCTATTTTGAGGTTTCCAAACCTTTTTTCTTCCATGATTAATTAAAGATAAGTAATCTATCAATCATTCAATATGTCTATGTGTTGTTTGATTCTATCTTACGCTTGTCTTTACATTAACATGCTAGGCTAGGTTTGTTTTTGTTTGTGTTTGCTTAGATGTAATGAAACCTAGCTACTGATTATTGATTGATGGTTTGTTATTAATTGTTGGATGAATGATATCAATGTTAGGCTTAAGAAAACTGGCTAACTTCCTATTTGTAACTTGCTTGATGTCTTAAGAAACATGAATTGGATGTGTACTACGATTAATTGGTTGTGTTTAATGCATAAGAGAATATTAGTGAGGCCATGATAGGATACTTAACGTGTCGTCATAGGAAGAAATAGGATATTATAGAGTTGGGAAGGACGTACACGCCCCTACAAATGGTATTAAGGAATACAACCTGTCATCCACGCAATTGTAACAAACTAATCAATGAATGAAAGATAGCTAGGGAGTAGTGAAACCTAAATAAACGCGTTTGTCTCCTTATTAGTTTTTCACACATTTATTTTATGTTATTTTATTTTTATTTGCATTTGTAGTATTTGGGTTAGTTGACTAGCAACTAATTCCGCCCACTTCTTCAAAATCGAGAATTTTACTTGCTTTCTAAAAAATTATAAAAATACAAAAAGAATCATCCCTCACCTCTAGACCTAGTGTAAATCATTTTCAATCCTAACGAACATTATTCCTTGTGGAGAACGATCAATTCCCTGGTACTTACCACTACACTATACTACATCGGTCAGGTAGACTTGCCTTGCTGGGATTGTAAGCTTCTCAAGATCCATTGAGAAGTAAAACTTTTGTGTGACAATCCAAATCGCATCAAAGTTTTTGGCGTCGCTGTCGGGGAATAGTTATTGTTTAGGTTGAAATTTATTTTTATTAGGTCTACTCATTAGATTCCTTTCTAGTGAGATTTTTTATTTTTATTTTTATAGATTTTCTTTAGTCTATCTTTTTCTTCTCAATCCATTGCTCGAATCTTCCTTGGCCATTATGGTAAACGAAGATTTCACTAATCCTAGAATCACTAGGAGTTGTAGTTCCATAAAGACCCTCTTCCCACTATATGCAGAACCTGAAAGGGAAATGTATAGGCTAAGGCGAAACCCTTCAATGTCCGAACCAATTGGCACCACCATCAACTTTGATGAGGCCCTTTCGGAGGAAGAATCCGATCATCATCCCACACACCCTATCCCCCAATCCAATCACGATATAGAAATTCCAGAAAATCCTACCCCTAAGTGCCTTAAGGATTACTCTTCCCCGAACCCTCGCGGCTTTTCAAATGCTATTGTTTTTCCAAATGAACACACAGATGGGGTCTTGCGTGCAACTGATGTTTGGCTTGTTCAAAGTGTATGCAAGTTTCACGGATTGAAAATTGAGGATCCAATCCAACACATCAAAGATTTCTTGAAAATAGTGGACACCATCCATACGGACGGGGATACTAGAGATACCTCCCTGTTACGATTCTTTCTTTTCACCCTTCAAGAAAATGCCAAAGAATGGTATGACAAAATTCCTTCAGAATCCATCTTCACATGGGAACAACTGATCTCAAAATTCTATGAAAAGTTCTTTCCTGCAGGAAGAACTTCAGCAATCAGAGAAAAAATCCTCCGTTTCCGCGTTGGACAAGCAGAACCCATACATAAATCTTGGATTAGATTCAAGGATCTAATAAGACAAGTTCCCCATCATGGCATCGAGCTTTGGCTTCTTGTCCAAATCTTCTACGAAAATGTCTCTCAAACCGACCAGAATGTGATCAATAATTCGGTAAAAGGAAAAATAGCCAAATTAAGTGATGAGGAAGGATAGAGTAGGATCGAGGAATATGCTCAAGTGCAGGATGATACCTGGGATGAACTCGATTCAGTCATGGCATTAAAAGAATTCTGGAGAGGACAGTAGGAGAAAACCGTGCCTCTTGGTCAGACAAGCTAGATGATGCTCTCTGGGAGTTTCGTACAGCTTACAAAACACCCATCCGTTGCACTCCATACAAGCTGGTATATGGGAAGGCATGTCATCTACCGATTGAGCTAGAACATAAAGCCTACTGGGTCTTAAAGCATGCCAACTTTGACCTTAAGACAGTGGGTGATCACCGCAAGGTTCAGCTAAATGAATTAAACGAACTTCATGATCAGGCTTACGAGAAATCTTTGATCTACAAAGAAAAGACAAAGAAGATCCACGACTCAAAAATCAAGAACCGCATTTTCAACGTTGGTGATCGAGTCCTTCTTTTTAACTCAACATTAAAAATTTTCTCGGGCAAACTACAAACCCGTTGGTCTGGGCCTTTCACTATCACCAAAGTGTTTCCATATGGAACCGTTGAGTTATCTAAACCCGACGGTCCCAACTTCAAAGTGAACGGTCATAGGTTGAAGCATTACTTTGGAGGGGACATACCACCCATGGTTGTCCCGGATCTCTAAACTTTCCCCACAAACCAATGAATTCGGGGATCGATTCAAGCTAGTGACTCGGTTAACAAAAAAATTAGCATGCACATGGGTTTTCACCCATGTTTCTGACTTCTCTCTTCTTTCTAATAAGTAACGGGAAGAGGGCAACCTCTTCTACATCTTTTGTCTCGTGGTTGTTGTTGTGTTTGTACATGTAATTTTTTCCCAAGCATGAAGGCTCTCGTGCTCATATTTTTGTCCTTACTTCATAAAAGCTTCATCATTCAAGAAATCTGATATCCTTTACTAACGTTATCTTTTCGCATAATTAATAAACGGCCTTAGATACAACGTAGGATGACCCTTGCCTTTGAAACATTGAGGACAATGTTTAACTTTAGTCTGGGGTGGGGGTATCTTCGATTTGACTTGCACCTTTCATGTACCGTTTACTCATGCAACTCTGTTTTTCTCAAAAATCCAAAAAAATTGAAAAAATTCATCAAAAAGTACCAAAAAATTGAAAATTTTCTGCAAAAATATAATAAGTTTTGACACTTGTTCTGACTTTCCACTGGGTAGAGTAGGAATAAAAATTTTGACTTGATCGGGCGTATTGAGCCCTAGCTTGTTCCCTTAACTTTTTAGGCGAAGCGTCCGCGAATCTCATTACTTGAGGTAGTGACCATCCGAGTATTAGATTAATTGACTAATCGCACCAGCGAGCTAGTGTGTGACTTGGTGACCATCCGTTATGCAAATAACGTGCCAGCGAGCCAAGAAGTGCACTAGTGACCATCCGTTAGTTGAAGCGTTGAAAGACTCGTGCCAGCGAGCTACTAATATAGACTTTGTTTAGAAGTTAGATGCTAAAAGTGGAGTAGTTGGTTCTCTTTAGAGCTCATCGTAGGTACTTGTTGGGAATTACACTAATAGGTACCACGGCTAAGTATGAAGATAACCACTGCTGAAGAATGCACTAGCAGTGGAAATACATTACCACTGCTAGTACATAATTACCACTGCTTGTATGATAACTGTTATGTATTCGTGTATAGATAAGTATAGAATAGATCTTGTGTATATTCTATTTAGATAGCTTTACACTTATCTTATAAAGGACTCCTTGTGCTATAAAAGGAGGTCCTAGGTTAAAGCTTATGTACGTATCAATTAGAGAGCTTCAAGGTGTAACCCTAGTGATAAGCAAGATCACTCGTATTATTATCATTAATAATATTGGAGCTTAAAGTTTAGTTTATACTCTGTGTTCATTATATACAACTGTTCTCACTTACAAAACATTTCACAATCAATCTTCTAAGTACTACTAAGTATATTCTGCGTACTTGTTAGTATAACTCAAAGTATCACTCTAAAACAAGGCGTGTGTTCAGATCTATCAAGTGGTATCAGCGCCAGGTTCTGATACTTTGATTTAGAAGACCCTAAGAAAAAGCTTAACCACTTCACTCAAATCTATAGAGATGGAAAATAACCACTCCAACACTGTTTCAAAGATTCCCAAGCTTAAACTCAATGAGTTTGAGATGTGGAGGATAATGATTGAGCAATACTTTCTCATTCAAGATTATGCTTTATGGGAGATCATCTTAACTGGTGATTCCTTCAAGTCTGAAACAAAGACCGAGAAAGTTGGTGGAAAAGATGTAGTAACCGTTTCTGTGCCTTCTACTAGTGATGAAAGAACTCATAAGAATAATGACTTGAAGGCTAGAAGCTTGCTGCTAATGACACTTCCAAAAGATCATATCATTTCTTTTAGTAAGTTCAAAACAGCAAAAGAACTATTTGAAGAGATCTGCTTAGTATTTGGTGGTAATGATGCTACCAAGAAAACTCAAAATACATTGTTGAAGCAAATTTATGAAAATTTCTCTGCATCAAGCAATGAATCTCTTGATAGCATCTTTACTAAACTTCAGAAGATTGTGACACAGATGACTGTGTTTGGAATTGAGACAGATCAGGAAGACCTCAACTTAAAGTTTTTAAGAAGCTTGCCCTTTGAGTATCATACTAATGTCACTGTCTGGGAAAACAAACCAGAGATTGAAAGTATGAAACTCAATGATCTTTACAATAACTTCAAACTCATTGAACAAAGATTAAAGAAGGCTGGGAAGCTTGGTTCAAGCTATGGGAGCTTGGCACTATTATCATCCTCTGTTGATGATGATTCTGAAGATGACAGTGATGAAGAGATTACCATTGCTGGTTCTATAGTTTCCACTGGTAATGCAAGGAGGAGTCATATACTTCTGAATTACGATGGACCGAACGGTGTTATGTTATATATAAAAACCTAATAGTAATTAGTTACGAAAACCTAGACTAAGACTTGACATACACACACCTACACAACCCCCAGGATACGTGAGTGAGTTGTCTAAACCCCTACTTTACCTACCTTAAGACCCAGGTGAGTTTTTCATAGCCTCACTTTTAAATGTTTTATAACCCTGTGAGGGGGATACATGCTTTAAACCGAATACAAGTCTTTTCACTTGGTTATTGCACGAGTAAACAATCTGCCATTATTACATAACCAAACTTCATGAATCTAATCATTTGGGATATTTTACCCACGCGAACGCGAATATAGTTGATAGATCTATTGGAGTTTGAAAACTCTCGTTGGTATTAACACCTCACTGGGTGGTACCAATAAGTACTATATTTGAACCCACTAAAGGACTAACTTTGGCAAGTTATCCTTCCCGTCCCCTCATGGTTTGGTCTGCAGACCTCATGACCCGGACTGTTAACGTGTGGTACATGAGCTTAGTGCAATATAACTTCTATCACTAAAACCTTTCAACACATAGGGTTAAAGCTGAACCCTGTGGAACTTGTATTCATACCTTAACTACTTAAACCTATAACTCTCACTCAACCTATGTGTTGACTTTTAAGCATGTTATCTTAGGTAATTAGGCACTATAGGAACCCTGGCACGGAGAAGTACTGGACATGAGGACGTCCAGAATAGTTATCATTCATCAAGTTTTGTGTCATAAAACGTATCTTAGGGACCTCTCTTTTAGTAAAAGTACATCTTTTACTGTAAAAACTCTGATGAATAAATGAATGATAACATATTTTTCAAAAACGTCTCTTTTCGAGTTGTTTTCAATTATCTTGTCTTTGTTCCATGAGTAATACCCCAAACACTTAATCCGCTGCGATCAGTGAAAAACGGGGGTGTTACACTAGTTGTTGAATATTGATTGTTAAGTTGTTATAGATTGTTTGGCTGATTGACTAGCGTTAGGCTTAAGAAAACTGGCTAAATCTCCTATACGGTAACTGGCTTGAACGTCTTAAGAAACGTAATCGGATGTGCACTACGGTTTTATTGGTTTTATTTAATGCATGAGTGACTATTAATGGGGCTATGTTAGGATACTAAACGTGTCGATATAAGAAGAGATAGAAACTCATAGGGTTGGGGAAGGCTGTACACACCCCCACGAATGGTATTAAGGAATACAATCCTTTCATCCAAACAATCGTAACAAATCAGTAATCAATAGGAGATAACTAGGGAGTAGTGAAATCTAAGTAAACAAATTTTCCTCACCATAAAAAGTTCACCAATTTACTTTTCTTGTTATTGTTATTTTATTTTGTTAAATAGTAGCTTTTGGGTTAGTTGACTAGCAACTAATTCAGCCCACTTTTCCAAACCCAAGATTTTACCTACTTTCATAAAACATAAAAATATAAAAAGAATCATCCCTCACCTCTAGATCTAATTAGCGTAGCTTTCAATCCTAACGAACATTATTCCCCTAGAGAACGATCAATCCCCCGGTACTTGCCACTCACTATACTACACCGGTCAGGTACACTACCTGGAGGATCGCAAGCTTCTCAAGATCCCTTGAGAAGTAAAACTTTTGCTAGTTTTGTAATCCCGCATCAATGATCTAGGCTTGGTCACCTCGACACAAGACTTTCCTTACAACCAATCAAATTTATAAATGTTTATCTGTTTAATCAAGCCCTAACCTAACCTAGATACTCGATTGTAATAGAAAGGGTATAGAGAAGAATACCCTCGACATAATCATAAAAGTGGATTAGGTTCTTGTGATTCTTCCCTTGCAAGGAGATGTGTTCTTTCAAATGATATTTATGTGAATGATGTAGAACACAAGATAGAATTAGAGGATTGAGAGAAAAGAAGTAAGAGAGAAAGAATAATGGCAACGAATGAGGAATACAAGAGGTAAGGGTGGGTATTTATAGGAAAAAATCCCAAAGTGAGAAAATGTTAATGAGGCTGGCGTGCTGCTGGCGTGTCAGAGAGCCAGCGACGTGCCATGACCACTGTAACATTTTCTTGGGATTTTTGTCTTTTAAATATCTAACCTTGCTAAACCCCCAATTATACTTCACACATTTACCTTAACATTATTCATTCTTAAGGTCAACCAACTCAAGTAGCCATTTTATGAAAAATCATTTTGTGAAGTGTTTAAGTGAAAACCAATTATCTAAGAGAGAAAGAGAAGAAGGGACAATTGGATAGGGGTTTGGGTATTTCTGACATAGCATAGAAAAGAGAGAAAGAATATGCCATGCAATATTCCTTTGCTTGGAAAGGAAGTGTGGATGTTGGATAAGATAGAGAGAGGGAATATTTGAATTTGAAATTCAAATATGTGAGTGGGAAGTAAGAGATATATATATAGTGAGGTTGGGTTAAGAGAGAACCATGGCTGGGTTAGAAGAGAAAACATGGTTAGGCTAAGAGGATATCCAAGGGAATATTCCAAACCTGGAGAGGAGGGTGAGATGAGTTGGAATGATGCGATGGAAGGGAGCCTATGTTTGAAATTCAAATTTGAATTTGAATGTGAGAGAGTGAAGGGAATTTTCCATGTGGTGAAATGGAAGTGTGAGAGAGTGAAGAGATAAGGTGGTGAGTTAGATTGTGTAAAAAGGATGTGATAGGGGAGCCTAAGGCGTGAATTCAAATTTGAATTTGGTATGTGATGAAATGAGAAGGAATGAGTTAGCAAGTGTGTGAGGGAAGGAAGGGTTGTGAGGGGAGTGTGTGTAATTTGAATTTGAAGTGAGGAAGAGAGTGTAATAGAGTGAGTTGGAAGGATGGGATGTTGAAGTGATTGGCAGCCTATGTGTTCAGATTTAAATTTGAAATTTGAATGTTAGAGGTGAGGAAGTGAGATGGTTTGTGAGGAAGGTTTATCTGTATTGAATAAAGGGTTGGATGAAGAAGATGATGAGGTGGTGAATTCTAAGTGGTTAGATTGGAATTTTGAGAAGGGAACTTTTAGAAGATATGATGTGGGAATGTAGTGGACAAGAAGTACATGGAAGTACTAAAGGTGTAAGGGAATATCAAGAGAATGTTGGGGATAAGATTTGGGAGGATTTTGAATGGTTGGAGGATTAGTTTAGTGTATATAATAATCAAAGGATTGATTATGGCTTAATTACAATGTCATTAAGAAAGAAAAGAATTAACAAAGATGATTATGGGTTGAGAAAATCAAAGATTACTTATAATCTCAAGTAACACAAAGTCGAGTATTCATAATCTCATAATTCGTGAATTTCCACGACTCGACGTAATCAATAATCATCTTGATGTAAACAAGCTAAGTGCTTTGCATCATTGTAAAGCATATCCCATATCGGGAAAGGATGCGTTTACGCAAAGGGACCTTTGACTTAGTTTGACGAATAAGGGAGTAAACCCGTTACGTGATTAGAATAGACGTAAACACAGATTATGGCCATACGAATAGTTTCACTTGATGTCACGTGAAATATATAAGCTCCCTAGGTTTAGAAAAGCCTTGGCTAGAGGCGTTTATCAAAATACTTGAGTTGGCGTCTTGCCGAAAAATAGGTGGTTGTAATTTGGATCCCTCTAATTCTAAAACTCGTTTTGAGTGTTCGAATAAAGCATATAACATATTCATACCTTTATTGAAAGATCCACGTTTGTCGGGTAAGGGGAAAGCCGACTTTCAAATTTCATCCAAACTTTAACGGAAGGCTGGAGCGCTGCTGGCGTGTCGGAGCGCTGGCAGCGCGCCAGGCCCAGTTATCGAGTCCGAGAAATTTGGCTAACGTTTGTGATTTTATGTGTTTTGTAGGTTTATTTGTCATCATCAAAACACAAGGAGACCTAACTAATGTTGTCACAACAATCTCGCCCTTTTTTGTTGATGACAAATAAATTCCGGAAGCAAATAAAATTACAAATCGTAACTAAGATTAAGAACGCCTTTGGTGTAGCTTGCGTCTTGACCTTGCCTTGTAATTTGGTGAAGCCTTGATCTTTATCTTGAATTGGTCTTCACTCTTTGCTTTCTTTCTCCCCCTTTTATCTAATAAAAAAGGTGGGATATCACTTGTACGTTAACATAACTTGAGCTATTTATTTCTTGATAGCATGCTCCCCCTTGAACCTAGCTCCCCCTAGATCATTGCTCCCCTTGTTCCAAGGCGGGGATCCATGGGTCAAGATCAACACCTTTGCGGTGTCCTAGCTACACAAGAAACAACCAACAAACAAAACAATCCTCACATGTGGAAGTCCAAAATGGGTTGGGTGACCATTTAGATACTTGCAACATGGGTTAAACTGTAACATATACATATTATTATTATTATTATTATTATTATTATTATTATTATTATTATTATTATTAGATCCTTATGGCTCCTATAGACCAAATGTTGAGCATGGAGAATAATGGTTTGCATACACACACATAAAAACATAAGACATTGCATTCCAAGACAATTTATCTCATGAGAGCCATAGGTAATACAAGCATAGATTGCTAACAAACATAAACTAGGGTCACATAGATTCTATGTAACAATTCGCATTTTCAAGATAATTACTATTCCCGGAAAATTTCACTATTCACTTTTACTATTCATTTTTCCCGAAAATTTTCCCGAAAGTTGATTTTTATTTGATATTCTCAAGTGATAAATCATTTCCATGGCAAATTAAATGTTTGACATTCGTCAGATCATTTTCGTGAAAGTTATTAAGGAATTACACGGAATTACACGTTTTAGGGTAAAACGTCATTCAGAAATTCTACGTACAACGAAACTCGACCGCGTTAAGTGACCCCGCATCAGAAAAATGTTTGACACACTCATGATTTATTTGAGAATTAATCGTGACTGAGAAAAATATGACCAAAGACTTCCCGGCAGGTCACCCAAGCCTGTACTACTCTCGCATAAGCACGCTTAACCGTATGGGCGATTAACCGTTAGACCACAAAACGTTTTTCTAAGACGATTTGAGTTTTCAACTTATTAGAAAAAGTCAACATATTTTTCC
This sequence comes from Artemisia argyi, assembly GCA_030686995.1. Taxonomy (NCBI): domain Eukaryota; kingdom Viridiplantae; phylum Streptophyta; class Magnoliopsida; order Asterales; family Asteraceae; genus Artemisia; species Artemisia argyi. The sequence continues at coordinate 128,963,806 of CM060677.1, forward strand.
CTCCTCTATTGACCAAAAATCATCCCTTGATGTTATAAGTCATTCCTTGATTTTTAGGCTTACGGTTTGATGTCTAAAAGACATTTAATACCAACCGACACTAGTCTGAGCCCAGTCTAGACATTATAAGTCATTTAAAATCATTTTTATCACATTAGAAAAGTAACATTTTACTTTTCTCAATTTTACGCAATATTCGTACGTTTTACGTATTACGCGTTTTAGACCCGTGTTTCCAGTTTTTAGCAGGGTTTTAGCACCCGATAGATCCTACCACTCATTTTATATTTTATTATGGAACATATGGACATGTTTACCAATACTTTCAAGTTCCATAATTTTACGACACCCGGTTTTACGTTTTGAGGCTTAATCATTTACGATTGGCATTTCCCGGAGTCAAAACTAACCAAGTATCTTGGATAATACCAAGAAAAGTCTAACCCTTGCTCTCCAAGCTCATGAACCGCCCTAGGAGGGGGGAGTCACACCCATGTGGCTTCATCTCATGAATTTACCCATAAATCAACACTTAATTACAACTTGGTCACCAAGTTGTAGCACTTTCCTAGTAAGCTTCCTAACCTCCTCAAATGGAACTATAAATACTCCCTCCCCCCTTGTGTTGTGCCGTGCATCCCCAACCCCAAAACCATCCATCCTTAGCTTTATTTCCTTCTAATTTCTTGCAAGGTTCAAGTGCTTATTCAAGTAGAAACCCTAGTTTGATCATAAGTTACCAAAAATCTTCCAAACCCTAGATATACTTGGTGATTTATCTTGAGTTTAAATCCACTCAATTCACCTCAACTTTCATTACATTTCTTTCAAGAATACCAAGGGTAGAAAGATTGCATGAAGTGAAAAAGGGTTGAAGCAAGTCTATCAAAGTCCATTTCCTTACTTGTTACTTTCCTTTCATCTTTGAAAGCCAAAAGTTGTAAGCCAAACCCTAACATGATTCTTGTTAAATAATCATATTCATGTTATTTACATATTATTTGTGCTATATTATGTCTTGTATTCATGTCCATGATGTATAAAAGTGAGTAAAACAAGTTATTGTACATGATTGATAAGACAAGTTACTATAACAAGCAAACTAGTGACTTTCTTGGAAAACCACGACCAAAATGGTAAAATTATGATATTGGATCATTACATATTACAGTAGAGGACTTAACAAGGAAACCATAGCAATTTGAACCACCTAAAACGAGTATACGAGTCAAAAGTTACGCCCATTTGAAGTTACCAAAACTTTTCGGCAAACTGCCAAATACCATTCTGATCAAATTTGGGTTTTGAAAGTCCCACTTCTGGTCCGATTCATCAAAAAGTTAAAACACGAAAGTTGTCCGGAACGACGTTTTCATTCAGGAATAAAGAAGCTCGAGCCCTAAAAACGCTTTCCGAGTGATAAAATTCTTCAAAATCTAAACAGCCCATTTTTAGGCGAAAGTCACTAGATTATGGTTATACTTTAAATGGAACAAGAGGTCTTATGACCTAGAATCAAGACCACAACCATGGCTAGAGCCAAGGTTGAGTCTCAAGACCATGGAACAATGACCAAAGGTCATAGCTAGGCCATGACGAAATGACCATACCAACTTTCATAGGCGTAAACATGAAACAAAGAGTTGACGAGAACTTGAACAAGCAATTTGGATCTACTTCACTTAAAAGGGAACCATGAGATATTACCAAGAGAAAATGGTCATACAAAACTTATGAAACATACCCTAATAACAATCTTCATGTACTAATAAACTTTCCTAAGTTTATTCAAATATCGGACATGTAACCTTTCGGATCAAAACTTATATCTATATATTTCATCAACTACTACAATAGTAGGGAGCCTCATGTGAGGAGTTCATTATGTAAGCCGTCGAGTTGAGTTGTGGATTTACGAGTTAAAGTGTCCTGGCTCCTCGAACGCTTACTAACAGGACTTCTGAATTATGTCGGCCCGAACGGTAGTAAACGATATACAAAACATACATGTTTCATGAATCTTTTCTTTCAAGGACTTACAATATACATCATACCACATCATGGACTATAATGCAAGATATATATATATATATATATATATATATATATATATATATATATATATATATATATATATATATATATATATATATATATATATATATATATATATATATATATATATATATATAGGCACTACTTCATATTCTGTACTCAAATCCTAAGTCGCAACATTCTATTATAGGTTGCTCGTAGAAACCTTCACGATTCAACCATTACATTCATTACTTGCTATCTTACTTAAGGTGAGTTCATAGCCCCACTTTCCATTACTTAATTGTTTTACAAACCCTTGGGGGGAATACATGCTATTTTTAACCGAGCACAATGTTTTTAAATTGTATGCTTGCCTGATTGTTTTATTATCACTAAGTACCAACCTTGCTAAACCGAGATCCCTTATTATGAACCATTTAATCACTAGCAATAGTGAGCGCAAATATTGTGAATAGGCCTATTGGGATTGACGAATCCCATTTGTAGTGAATACATTCATACAAATGCATTAATATTTGAGACCTGGGTATGCCAGCAACATACCTACCGGGATAAAACCGCCGATCGATATTGGTACACGTTAACGTTTTGGTGTCATAAGTTTAGTGTATAATACATTTTATGGGCGTATAACAACATAGCCTACCTATTTTGCTTTCCAAACATTGGTGTGAGCCTATAACTCACACTACCAACATATTGTGTTCAAACATTAAACAAACTCTATGAATATCACTCAACCTTTGTGTTGACCTCTCAAGCATGTATTTCAGGTTCATGACGATCAAGGATGGCACGGAAGGGCACGGATACTCAAGAGGGCTATAAATTTTATTATCATTCAAAACTCATTTAATGTGATTTGTAAACATGGAACCATTTGGGACCTCATTTTGTAACCTCTGATATTTATATAATTTGAATGATAAATCTCTTAAAACGACTCAATTGGAGTTCGTTTTCTATTATTGTGACTATTGTGCCGTCGAGTAACACCTAGTTCGAATTCCGCTGCAACCATGAATTGGGGGTGTTACAGATTGGTACCAGAGCCATGGTTATAGATAAACGGGTCTAATTGAGACCTAAACTATAACCACATGTACAAGAAAAAAAAAACATTTTATAGCCTTCCGCTCTCCGTGTCTTCCATCCTCCAGACGATTATGGACTTAGTAAGCATGTTATGATACACAAACATATTAGTATATTCATATATATACCCCTTTTGAGCATTTCCCCGTAGATATTTTATGCTACACAAACATAATTGCATATTAATATATGTACCCTAAACATAATTGAGCATTTCCCCGTAAGCATTTTATGCTACATGAACACATATAAGTATATTGATATATACACACTAAGCATTTTATGCTACATGAACACATATAAGTATATTGATATATACACACTAGGCATTTTATGCTACATGAACACATATAAGTATATTGATATATACACACTAGGCATTTTATGCTACATGAACACATATAAGTATATTGATATATACACACTAGGCATTTTATGCTACATGAACATATTAGTATATTGATATATAAACTCGGTTTATTTTCAATCATTTTTCTAAACAATGGACTAAACATATCTGTGTATGCCTATTCTAAGGCATTTCGGCACAGCCACACTCTCCCAATCATGTTCCTACTCCAACATTATATGTCCAAGACATTGTAACTAATTACAATGGTCCCATTCATTTTCCAAGACATTGTGAGATACAATGGTCTCATTCATTTTCCAAGACATTGTGAGATACAATGGTCTCATTCATTTTCCAAGACATTGTGAGATGCAATGGTCTCATTCATTTTCCAAGACATTGTATGATACAATGGTCTTAATCATTTCTCAAATGTTTTGAGTCACACAACGGTCTAACCTACTTCCCAGACATTGTGAATTACACAATGGTCTAACCTACTTCCGAGACTTTGTGTTTTGTGCAAATGGTCTCTAGAATTATTCCATCACATCATCAATATCATTTCTTATGATATCAAAAACCCGTCATAATCTATCGATTTCAAAACAAGAAATATGAGATTTCTAAAGGACAAACAAATCCATCACCTACAAAAGCTGAAGTTCAGCTTTACATTTATCAAAGTTTTCTTCTGAGACCTTCATTATAAAAAGTTCGTAATCCTGGCCAAGTATGTTCTATTTTAGAACTACTTAAAACTTCCTTTCCATACGTACCTACCCTTACTATCTTCTATGCAATGGAATATGAAAACATACGTTACAAGTCTTGTATGGACGGGACTTGCAACTTAAGGTTTGACATCGCCTTTGTTTAGTGAACAGTTCCCAAAACCAACGGACATATCACAAGTATACCTAATTTAGGTATTTGAAAATTTTATCGAACCTTGGCTAAATATAGACTAGTCACCTATATTTAACCTAGGGACAGTGGAATATAGTCTGACTAACTATATTCGACTTAGAATTTTCAAATACTGAGAATAGTTGTACTAGGGTTATGTTTAGATTGATTTCCTACATGAACATGATAAACCACCAGAATACATTAAAACAATTTAGAGACACGATAATGTCTTACCACTCAGCGAAATCTTAACACCTTATTTGTGTTACCTAATTTCATTCTTGAAAATTTTCATTTATGAGATAATCCGAACTGCTATCTTGGGATAGTTATCAATTATTCTCTTCATCCTGTAGAAGTACTATCCTGTTTAGGTCCTAAGGATATCATTCCAACATAAACTTTTAAAATCTCTTAAGATTTTTAAAGCAAACTCAACATCTATACCTAAGAGTATTAATGTTAAGCATACACTACACACTTTTGTTCATCAACATATCATAACATTATCTTCACAACCGTTGGAACCACAAGCTCATTAACAGATTTTGATGCACTTTTAAAGCTCAAATCATCCTTAGTTACACCACAAGTACCCTCATCAGCTTTACAAGTTTGAATATTCATCTTGTACTTTTGGAACACCAGTATCATCTCGTAATACACTACCTTGTAACTCACCGGCTAAGTATGAATGTTGTGTCGGGAATTCTTGAGTAGGATGATTTATAATGTCCTTATTTGAATGGATTGGGATGCCTTTTCATTTAAATAAAGAAATTATAAATCATCGAACCATAAGTTTATATTCCTTTAGTTACATTGTTTGGGATGCCTCTCTATGTAAATAAAGAATTATAAACAAGTGGGCTTATTTATATCCGAAATAACATAAGTATGAAGTCAACCTACATTACATTGCTCGGGTATGGCTTGATACCTATATTACATTGCTCGGGTATGGCATGATACCTACATTATATTCGCCACAAGAAATCCTATCTTTTCACCAACATCGCTTCAAACCATGACATAAACACTAGGTACAACAACAGATTACCTACTATGCTATGATTGCAACTACTATCCCAATTTCCATTGATATTCCACTACTATATCAATTTCCATTTATTGAATTCCTATGTAAATTGCTATTGTTGTTCAACTGTTATATCAATTGCTATTGATACTTGACAACTATATCAATTTCCATTTTGATATTTAACTATATCAATTTCTGTACAACTACTATATCAATTTCTATTAATAATCGACTGCCATATCAATTTTCTTTGATATTCGACTATTATATGGATCTCTACTGATATTCAACCATGTTATCAATCTCTATTGACACACCATATTCTGAGACAAATCAAATTACATCACTAGTAATTCCAGACTTTGGTCCTCATAAGTAACCACACATCTTTATCGACACCACTCCAACATATGACACACAAAGAACTTCGGGACGAAGTTCCCCGTAAGGGGTAGAGACTGTAACAATTCGCATTTTCAAGATAATTACTATTCCCGGAAAATTTCACTATTCACTTTTACTATTCATTTTTCCCGAAAATTTTCCCGAAAGTTGATTTTTATTTGATATTCTCAAGTGATAAATCATTTCCATGGCAAATTAAATGTTTGACATTCGTCAGATCATTTTCGTGAAAGTTATTAAGGAATTACACGGAATTACACGTTTTAGGGTAAAACGTCATTCAGAAATTCTACGTACAACGAAACTCGACCGCGTTAAGTGACCCCGCATCAGAAAAATGTTTGACACACTCATGATTTATTTGAGAATTAATCGTGACTGAGAAAAATATGACCAAAGACTTCCCGGCAGGTCACCCAAGCCTGTACTACTCTCGCATAAGCACGCTTAACCGTATGGGCGATTAACCGTTAGACCACAAAACGTTTTTATAAGACGATTTGAGTTTTCAACTTATTAGAAAAAGTCAACATATTTTTCCCTCCTCCATTGACCAAAAATCATCCCTTGATGTTATAAGTCATTCCTTGATTTTTAGGCTTACGGTTTGATGTCTAAAAGACATTTAATACCAACCGACACTAGACTGAGCCCAGTCTAGACATTATAAGTCATTTTAAATCATTTTTATCACATTAGAAAAGTAACATTTCACTTTTCTCAATTTTACGCAATATTCGTACGTTTTACGTATTACGCGTTTTAGACCCGTGTTTCCAGTTTTTAGCAGGGTTTTAGCACCCGATAGATCCTACCACTCATTTTATATTTTATTATGGAACATATGGACATGTTTACCAATACTTTCAAGTTCCATAATTTTACGACACCCGGTTTTACGTTTTGAGGCTTAATCATTTACGATTGGCATTTCCCGGAGTCAAAACTAACCAAGTATCTTGGATAATACCAAGAAAAGTCTAACCCTTGCTCTCCAAGCTCATGAACCGCCCTAGGAGGGGGGAGTCACACCCATGTGGCTTCATCTCATGAATTTATCCATAAATCAACACTTAATTACAACTTGGTCACCAAGTTGTAGCACTTTCCTAGTAAGCTTCCTAACCTCCTCAAATGGAACTATAAATACTCCCTCCCCCCTTGTGTTGTGCCGTGCATCCCCAACCCCAAAACCATCCATCCTTAGCTTTATTTCCTTCTAATTTCTTGCAAGGTTCAAGTGCTTATTCAAGTAGAAACCCTAGTTTGATCATAAGTTACCAAAAATCTTCCAAACCCTAGATATACTTGGTGATTTCTCTTGAGTTTAAATCCACTCAATTCACCTCAACTTTCATTACATTTCTTTCAAGAATACCAAGGGTAGAAAGATTGCATGAAGTGAAAAAGGGTTGAAGCAAGTCTATCAAAGTCCATTTCCTTACTTGTTACTTTCCTTTCATCTTTGAAAGCCAAAAGTTGTAAGCCAAACCCTAACATGATTCTTGTTAAATAATCATATTCATGTTATTTACATATTATTTGTTCTATATTATGTCTTGTATTCATGTCCATGATGTATAAAAGTGAGTAAAACAAGTTATTGTACATGATTGATAAGACAAGTTACTATAACAAGCAAACTAGTGACTTTTTTGGAAAACCACGACCAAAATGGTAAAATTATGATATTGGATCATTACATATTACAGTAGAGGACTTAACAAGGAAACCATAGCAATTTGAACCACCTAAAATGAGTATACGAGTCAAAAGTTACGCCCATTTGAAGTTACCAAAACTTTTCGGCAAACTGCCAAATACCATTCTGATCAAATTTGGGTTTTGAAAGTCCCACTTCTGGTCCGATTCATCAAAAAGTTAAAACACGAAAGTTGTCCGGAACGACGTTTTCATTCAGGAATAAAGAAGCTCGAGCCCTAAAAACGCTTTCCGAGTGATAAAATTCTTCAAAATCTAAACAGCCCATTTTTAGGCGAAAGTCACTAGATTATGGTTATACTTTAAATGGAACAAGAGGTCTTATGACCTAGAATCAAGACCACAACCATGGCTAGAGCCAAGGTTGAGTCTCAAGACCATGGAACAATGACCAAAGGTCATGGCTAGGCCATGACGAAATGACCATACCAACTTTCATAGGCGTAAACATGAAACAAAGAGTTGACGAGAACTTGAACAAGCAATTTGGATCTACTTCACTTAAAAGGGAACCATGAGATATTACCAAGAGAAAATGGTCATACAAAACTTATGAAACATACCCTAATAACAATCTTCATGTACTAATAAACTTTCCTAAGTTTATTCAAATATCGGACATGTAACCTTTCGGATCAAAACTTATATCTATATATTTCATCAACTACTACAATAGTAGGGAGCCTCATGTGAGGAGTTCATTATGTAAGCCGTCGAGTTGAGTTGTGGATTTACGAGTTAAAGTGTCCTGGCTCCTCGAACGCTTACTAACATGACTTCTGAATTATGTCGGCCCGAACGGTAGTAAACGATATACAAAACATACATGTTTCATGAATCTTTTCTTTCAAGGACTTACAATATACATCATACCACATCATGGACTATAATGCAAGATATATATATATATATATATATATATATATATATATATATATATATATATATATATATATATATATAGGCACTACTTCATATTCTGTACTCAAATCCTAAGTCGCAACATTCTATTATAGGTTGCTCGTAGAAACCTTCACGATTCAACCGTTACATTCATTACTTGCTATCTTACTTAAGGTGAGTTCATAGCCCCACTTTCCATTACTTAATTGTTTTACAAACCCTTGGGGGGAATACATGCTATTTTTAACCGAGCACAATGTTTTTAAATTGTATGCTTGCCTGATTGTTTTATTATCACTAAGTACCAACCTTGCTAAACCGAGATCCCTTATTATGAACCATTTAATCACTAGCAATAGTGAGCGCAAATATTGTGAATAGGCCTATTGGGATTGACGAATCCCATTTGTAGTGAATACATTCATACAAATGCATTAATATTTGAGACCTGGGTATGCCAGCAACATACCTACCGGGATAAAACCGCCGATCGATATTGGTACACGTTAACGTTTTGGTGTGATAAGCTTAGTGTATAATACATTTTATGGGCGTATAACAACATAGCCTACCTATTTTGCTTTCCAAACATTGGTGTGAGCCTATAACTCACACTACCAACATATTGTGTTCAAACATTAAACAAACTCTATGAATATCACTCAACCTTTGTGTTGACCTCTCAAGCATGTATTTCAGGTTCATGACGATCAAGGATGGCACGGAAGGGCACGGATACTCAAGAGGGCTATAAATTTTATTATCATTCAAAACTCATTTAATGTGATTTGTAAACATGGAACCATTTGGGACCTCATTTTGTAACCTCTGATATTTATATAATTTGAATGATAAATCTCTTAAAACGACTCAATTGGAGTTCGTTTTCTATTATTGTGACTATTGTGCCGTCGAGTAACACCCAGTTTGAATTCCGCTGCATCCATGAATTGGGGGTGTTAAATTCTACTACAACACATTCCTGGATTTCAAGGTTAAGAGAGTACATTGTGAAAGGTTCATCCATTGGAGCCACTTCCTCCACTTCAAGCATCCGTGAGGGGCTATTGGGATGTTTGCTCTTGATGTACTCAAATAGTATTGACATGATCCTAGTAAATGGAATTGCCTCATTCTTGTTGTCCAAGACATCCATTTGTTTAGCTATGAAGTAAGCAAAATTGAATGGGATATTGGTCTTAATGCAATAAAGCATGTACCCAACAATGATAGGCAATTTCTCTAATGCCCCAATCTCTACAAACACATTGGTCAACAAAACTTCTGCCCATGCCATCAAGTTGTGATGAAGTTGAGATTTGTTCCATGACCCAAATGGCACCCCCTCACAATGAAACTAGGGACGCAAAATGGTGTTTTGAATTAGTACACCACTAATAGGGGGCTCACATGCATAGGAACTTGGATGATAATGCTTAATTTGCATGAAGGCTTTAGTTTCGGTTGATCTAGTGTAAAATAAAGAACCCTTAGAAGATACATTCAACACCCTTCCAAACTTTCTTAGGTTCTAAGCATAACCATGGCCATACATGCGAAATTTGAGAGTTACGGAAGGTTTGTCAAAGCAGTATCTAGCATGAAATTCTTGAAGGTGCCTTGGGTAGATACTAAGTGGAAGGTCATTGATGAAAGCAAAGCATTTTGGTTAAATGAAAGGTTGTTTAATGTTAGTAGCACACATGAAGTTTTTGTCACAAAGGCGACCTTCACGATATTCATGATTTTCAAATGGTTCATAAGCATTGGTGTTAGAAGATTTCAAATGCAAGGAAGGTGATGAACTTGCTAGACATTAACTATCTACTTATAGGAGATTAACATGAGTTAGGTATGGATAATAAGGATCTATTGACCAATGAGTAATCCTAATTAGTACTTAGATTCCTTCTAGGTGTACTAGAAGTTATGAAAAGAAATAAAGTGGTGCATGAGAAAGATAATTATGCCTTATTGATAAGAGTGATTTAGATTGGATTAGATTTAGGTTTGGTTGAATTTGGATGATCAAGTTACTCATATTAGTTCCTATGATTGTTGCATGCATACATCATTCATTCATCATAGTTGATGAGCGGAGGTCCTAGATCATCAATATTATTGGAAATAAAGTGATTCCTATCAAGCACAATTTAGACCCTACATCTCATCATACATGAACCAAGTGCATCTCAAGAATGTAGTTGATTATGTGTAGACATCAAGTGTATTTTAAATTAATGAATACACAAACTTAATCCAATAAACCATCATACATTATATAGGAAGTCAATATACAATGCAAGATATCTTCGGGTTATAGGTTGTTGTGTAGTGTGTCAACATTGATAATTCTAGATTGTCACTTGCATTGACAAAATGAGTTTCTAAGTTTTCGGATAAAATCTAAGTTTATCAAGTCTATTAATCGAGTATTTTAGTTTGTTATAGAATTAGTTGTTAACAAGCACCCTAAAGCCGGGCTTTTGCTAAGAGAACCCTAATTTTATATATGTAAGCACCTTTTTCCTCTTTGCTACTAATAACATTTTGAACATCTATTCTAAATTTGTTAATATATTACAGTAGTATAAACTTTATAAAATAAATATTGCACATCATTTTTGGTCAAAAAGTAAGCAAATAATTGGATCTTATTCCTACAAAACTACAACGATTACCTTCAAAACCCAACCATCCATCCATCAAAATCAGATACAATTATGACCCATACTTTGAATCTTCTCATCAAACAAACAATGATTGTGTTTTCTACACCAAACAATCTATTTATTTTGGGTTGTATTAACCATACGGGGGAGACAAGGTGGCAGGGGGTGGCAGGTCCACTTGTCTCCTCTTTGTCTCTTATTTTTTTTCAGTATAATCCTGCTTTTTGTCAGTTTCTGTTCCGTATTTCTGACAGTTTTAAGCGTTTGACATATTAAACTTTACATTTTCTGTTCCGCATTTTCAGGTTTATAGCTTTTTGATATAAATAAAATTATAAAAAAAAAATAATAATAAAAAAAAAAAATAGGGGGGTGTGGCTAAAATCTAGAGGAGGGTGTGGTCAACAAGCCCCTTTATTTTTTCTTGACGTGTTACCTGTAACCTAAAAGATTAAAGTGTTCACCAATTTTGTATTATTGATAAAAGAGGAATAATGTTAAATATGCATGTCCACGTTATTTTACAATCCCCCAAAATAGATAAAAGCACATAGATACTTCATTTTGATGTCAATAGTGAATTGGAGCTATGTACTTTAACTTGTCCATAGCAATGGCACTTTATATTTTATAAACCACTTCTTCCATAACTTATTTAACAATTGGTTAAAATTCTAGTTAAGCTTCATATCGCATACATGCACTTGTGTTTATCTCTTATATGTAAACTTTGATGCTCCAATGCAAGTTTATGTGCATAACTCCACATCACACACCCGCTGTGTTATGTTATAGTAATAGCCCGACATCACCAATAAAACATTGAGATTTACTATTTTCTTTTATTTTTTCTTGATTTTTCGAGTACGTGAAAGGCGTATATTTTTGTTTTCACAAAAAGAAAAATACGGGTTCCAATTTTCTATGACACCGGTGTTATGATTGAGGGTATAATATTACTCGGTATAGGGCCGTCCCGTTGATTTGGGGAGCCCGATGCGAAATCATAAATGAGGCTTCATAATCCAAGTCTTACACTCTTTTTGTATGTGGCTCAAAGTTTGTCTTCTATTTTTTATATGTGGTTCGATTCAACTTTAATAATATTTAACAAAGACACTAAAAATTCAAAACGGTTATATATATAACTATAAATATTAATGGATGTATACTAAATTGAGGACCCCTTACAAAAGGGGCCCGATGTGGTTGCACCACTTGCACATGCTAATCACCGCCACTGACTCAGTATTATAGGTCAATGTTATAGTTTGTCAATTTATAGAACGCATCAAGTCGTGCAAAATAAATTGTAAAGAAAAAGACATTTGTATTATAAATTATATATGAGCCTATGGGTTATGTCTATTCATCCTATTCTTTAGGAACAAGTTAGGGTTTAGACTATTAGCCTTATATATACATCCTGCTTGTAACCTCATCGAATCATTCAATAATAATTCTCTCTTCTCTTTACTCTTGTTCATTACTCTAGTTCACTAGTACGTAGTGTAAAATACATAATGTAATGTTGTGCATTTAAGTTGTTTGTAATTAATGTTAGATAAATGATATGGTATTAATAACATACAATTAATGTGCCGTAATTATTTATTTTAATATGAGTATAACTTTAACTATAATGATATTGTCTGTTTTTAGCGACTTGTTCAATACGTTAATTATTTAATCGTATAATGTTTATTTAAGTTATTTGATCTTTGCATGATATTTACTAAAAATATAGTAATTATTCACGTCAAGATAGAGTACAAAATTTGGTTTTATAATTATAAACAGTAACCTATTATATGAATTTCTAATGCATCTAGGTCTATTGCAATCTTGTTAATAATGATATTATATGAATATAAACAGTTACCTGTTTAGCCTTTAACTAAGTAAATTCTAATGCAAGGTTCGGTATGTTTTACTTGGTCTAAATTATTGCAACGTTTGCTAAATAATGCACTTGTCTTTTTATGTAGTTAAAAAAAATGTCAAATTCAAAGCTTTCGAATATCGATTTTGCTGTTCTTGACATATCTGGAAAAGACTGTCTCCCTTGGACTCTTGATGCTGAGATCCATTTAACTACAAAAGAATTGGGAGAAACGATCCAAACTGGAAATAAGGCCTCTGCACAAGCACATGCCAAAGCCATGATATTCCTGCGTCATCATCTTCAAGAGGACCAAAGGAATATCTAACGGTGAAAGACCCGTTAATATTAGGTCAAATTTTAAAGTAAAGGTTTGATCATCAAAAACAAGTAATCCTTCCTAAAGCTCGCTATGACTGGATGCACCTCAGGTTGCAAGATTTTAAAAGTGTCAGCGAGTACAATTCCGCAATGTTTAGCATCTCATCTAAACTAACATTGTGCGAAGAAAAGATTACTGACGAAGACATGCTAGAGAAAACTTTCTCTACTTTTCATGCTTCAAATATGCTCTTACAGCAACAATATCGAGAACGTGGCTTCAAAAAATACCACGAACTAATATCTGTTGTAACAATTCGCAATTTCAGGTTAACTTTTATTCCCGAAAATTTCACTATTCACTTTTTACTATTCACTTTTACTATTCACTTTTCACTATTCATCTCAGAAATTTTTATTTCATATTCTCGTAAGTTAAACTATTTTAACGATAATCCGAGAGTTTGACGCTCGTCGGATCATTTCTGCAAAAATCACAAAGCCGTGTCCGAGATTTACTTTTAGGTTTAAACGTCCTTCTAGCATCCCGATATGTCCATAAAACATTATAACCAATAGAAATATGATTTTCTCTCATTTTAGGACAATTCCAAAAGTTTCGGAATTTTACGTTTTTCAGTTCAGCGTTTTACGCGAATTGCGCGTTTTAGACCCGTGTTTCCAGTTTTTAGCAGGGTTTTCGCACCCGATAGAACCTACCACTCATTTTATATTTTATTATGGACTATATTGACATGTTTAACCATATTTATAAGTTTCATATTTTTAGGATACCCGGTTTTACGTTTCGTGGCCTAAAAACTTACGGTTAGCAATTTACGGAGTCAAAACTAGCTACATACTTAGGATATTACCATCCAAAGACCATGACTACTCATCTAGTCACCCTTATCCTCCTTGAACCGACTTAGGGGTGGTGGAGTCACCATGTGTGGTTAAATCTTGACCATTGATTCTTTAGATCATTACAAATGTCTTAAACTAACCATGGTTAAATTCTAACCCAATATATGGTTAACTATTTTTCCTACCCTATAAATACCAAGCTAAAACACATAGAAAACTTGCACCACACCTTCTTATAACCTTCAAGTCCTAAAACCTAAGGCACTTTTCTTATATTTTGTAAGAAAGTTAACTAGTTTTTGAAAGAAAACTAGTGTTTGATCTTCAATCTTGGAAATTTTCTAAGAAAAGTTGTTATAACTTTAAAGTCTCCAAAAAGACGTCGTTATAATCTTCAAATAGCTTTGGACTTCAAGAAGGCGTCGTTATAATCTTCAAATGACCTCGGCTTATCATAGATTGCAAAGGGTGAAGCTTAAGTCTAACAAAGTCCGTACCTTACTAGTTACTTACCTTTCTTAAGTGAAAGCCAAAAGTTGTAAGAAACCCTTATACACTTTCTTGCTCAATATCATTTCATGCTTATTATGTTTCTTTCATGCTATATATGGTCTTTGTATTGTGTTCATGATGTTTAAAAATGGATAAAACAAGTATTGATATACATATGTTAACTTATGACAAGTAAACAAGCAAACTAGTGATTTTTATGGAAAACCACGACCACAATAGTATAACTTTGATATTTGACACTTACTTATTGTTAAAGAGGACTTAACAAGGAAAACATAGCAATTTGAATCACCCAAAACGAGTATACGAGTCAAAAGTTATGACCGTTTGAAGTTAGCGAAACCAAAACGGCAAAACTGCCTAAATAGCATTCTGATCAAATTATGAATTTAAAAGTCCCACTTCTGGTCCGATTCATCAAAAAGTTAAAACACGAAAGTTGTCCGGAACGACGTTTTCGTTCAGGAACAAAGAAGCTCGAGCCCTGAAAATGCTTTCTGAGTGATAAATTTTCTTCAAATTCTTAACAGCCCATTTTAGACCAAAGTCACTATATTATAGTTATGATTTACTAAGACCAAGAGGTCTAATGACCTAAAGCCAAGACCACAACCATGGCTAAAGCCAAGGTTGAGTCTTAAGACCATGGTAACAATGACCAAGGTCACGGCAAAGCCACGGCTAAAGACCATATAACTATTAAAGATCAAAAAGCTTATATATATATATGTTATCAAATACTACAATAGTAGGGAGCCTCATGTGAGGAGTTCATTGAGTAAGCCGTCGAGACGAGTTGTGGATTTACGAGTTAAAGTGTCCTGGCTCCTCGAACGTTTACTCCATGACTTCTGAATTATGTCGGCCCGAACGGTAGTAAGAGATATACAACTTATACATGTTTCATAGACTATTTATATTCAAAGACTTACACTATATACTAAGTACTACATCATGAACATTATGCAAGACATATATAGGCAATTCGTCGTATTCTTAGACGTTACTCCAAACCTAAGTCGCAACGTTCTATTATAGGCTGCTCTTAGAGACTTTCGCGATTCGACTACCACTTTCATTTCTCATTACATAGACTTAAGGTGAGTCATAGCCCCTACTCTTTTAGTACTTGTTTTAACTCCTGGGGGGGATACATGCTCAACTACTTACTTACTTGTACAAATACTCAAAACGTCTATACTTGACTGTGTTATACTTGATTGCTTACATACATGACTGCGTTATACTTAATTGCGTTATTCTATTTATTGACTAGTAGTTGTCTTTGGGAATTGACTCCTAGTTGTCTTTGATACATCCTAACATTTGCGAATGTTGGATACATCATAAAAGTGAGGTCTTTGGAGATGAAGTATAGACTCGCTTCTAATTGCTTAAATTGTCTTGATGAACTTATACATGTCTTTATTATACTATATTTGTAGCAGTGGGTTGTGAACACACAGGTTACAAGTCTCTTATGGCGGGACTTGTAACTGAGTGGATTCACGATGCCTTTGCTGTGTGATCATTCTTTAAGGCTTTTTCAACTGTTTTAAGACAAACTCTATGAACTCACCAACCATTGTGTTGACACTTTAGCATGTTATCTCAGGTCTATAAGGCGATAGCTAGTGCGTGGAACTTAGAGTCAAGCTGCATATTCTGAAGACTTACGCTTTTATCATTTACCATTCAAACATTTTGTATACATCTATGTATCATACTTTGAAATCTCATGTTGGTAACTTTGAATTCATTAATCGAATGGTAACTTTTCAAAACGTCTCATTTAGAGTTCGTTTTCTATAACTTGTACTTTGTATTATGAAGTAGCACCCCTGTGACACAGTCTTCCGCTGCGGTATTTTGGGGGTGTTACAGATTGGTATCAGAGCCTTGGTTATAGAGAATTAGGTTGCATTTAGTGCCTAGACTATAACTGCTATATACGTTGGGACCTTCCTCTTTATTTGCCTTACACACAATACATACACATGTGCTTTTTGGTTAGACGTTTGCTTAGTTCCACGCTGTTAGATGACGTGACTTTAGTATTATAAGGAGCCCCAGAGATTCGTCGAGTCATTAAAAACATGGAGCTCAGTAATAACTAATTAGTTAACTTGATCTTGTGACAGTTCTTGTTTGATTAGACACAAGATTTGAGTTAAATAATATTATTGCTTAGCTTTAGGGATTTGATGGCTTGATTATCTTACTATCGGCCTCAGAAGGCGGATTTTGTGTCAGAAATTCTTAAGTAGGATGATTTAGAATCTCCTTATTTAAATGGATTGGGACGCCTCTTCAGTTAAATAAAGAAATTGTAAATCACCGAACCATAAGTTTATGAGACCTTACTTACATAAATTTGGACGCTTCTTTATGTAAGTAATGTGTTATAAATAAGTGGGCTTATTTACATCCGATACAACTCCTTAACCAGAATCTTAGACGAATCAGAGTAAACACGACTATTTTAGAGATCCCGAATTCTCTTAGACACACTGTAAGTAGTTAACATCAACTGAACTTCGGGACGAAGTTCTCCTTAAGGGGTACAGACTGTAACAATTCGCAATTTCAGGTTAACTTTTATTCCCGAAAATTTCACTATTCACTTTTTACTATTCACTTTTACTATTCACTTTTCACTATTCATCTCAGAAATTTTTATTTCATATTCTCGTAAGTTAAACTATTTTAACGATAATCCGAGAGTTTGACGCTCGTCGGATCATTTCTGCAAAAATCACAAAGCCATGTCCGAGATTTACTTTTAGGTTTAAACGTCCTTCTAGCATCCCGATATGTCCATAAAACATTATAACCAATAGAAATATGATTTTCTCTCATTTTAGGACAATTCCAAAAGTTTCGGAATTTTACGTTTTTCAGTTCAGCGTTTTACGCGAATTGCGCGTTTTAGACCCGTGTTTCCAGTTTTTAGCAGGGTTTTCGCACCTGATAGAACCTACCACTCATTTTATATTTTATTATGGACTATATTGACATGTTTAACCATATTTATAAGTTTCATATTTTTAGGATACCCGGTTTTACGTTTCGTGGCCTAAAAACTTACGGTTAGCAATTTACGGAGTCAAAACTAGCTACATACTTAGGATATTACCATCCAAAGACCATGACTACTCATCTAGTCACCCTTATCCTCCTTGAACCGACTTAGGGGTGGTGGAGTCACCATGTGTGGTTAAATCTTGACCATTGATTCTTTAGATCATTACAAATGTCTTAAACTAACCATGGTTAAATTCTAACCCAATATATGGTTAACTATTTTTCCTACCCTATAAATACCAAGCTAAAACACATAGAAAACTTGCACCACACCTTCTTATAACCTTCAAGTCCTAAAACCTAAGGCACTTTTCTTATATTTTGTAAGAAAGTTAACTAGTTTTTGAAAGAAAACTAGTGTTTGATCTTCAATCTTGGAAATTTTCTAAGAAAAGTTGTTATAACTTTAAAGTCTCCAAAAAGACGTCGTTATAATCTTCAAATAGCTTTGGACTTCAAGAAGGCGTCGTTATAATCTTCAAATGACCTCGGCTTATCATAGATTGCAAAGGGTGAAGCTTAAGTCTAACAAAGTCCGTACCTTACTAGTTACTTACCTTTCTTAAGTGAAAGCCAAAAGTTGTAAGAAACCCTTATACACTTTCTTGCTCAATATCATTTCATGCTTATTATGTTTCTTTCATGCTATATATGGTCTTTGTATTGTGTTCATGATGTTTAAAAATGGATAAAACAAGTATTGATATACATATGTTAACTTATGACAAGTAAACAAGCAAACTAGTGATTTTTATGGAAAACCACGACCACAATAGTATAACTTTGATATTTGACACTTACTTATTGTTAAAGAGGACTTAACAAGGAAAACATAGCAATTTGAATCACCCAAAACGAGTATACGAGTCAAAAGTTATGACCGTTTGAAGTTAGCGAAACCAAAACGGCAAAACTGCCTAAATAGCATTCTGATCAAATTATGAATTTAAAAGTCCCACTTCTGGTCCGATTCATCAAAAAGTTAAAACACGAAAGTTGTCCGGAACGACGTTTTCGTTCAGGAACAAAGAAGCTCGAGCCCTGAAAATGCTTTCTGAGTGATAAATTTTCTTCAAATTCTTAACAGCCCATTTTAGACCAAAGTCACTATATTATAGTTATGATTTACTAAGACCAAGAGGTCTAATGACCTAAAGCCAAGACCACAACCATGGCTAAAGCCAAGGTTGAGTCTTAAGACCATGGTAACAATGACCAAGGTCACGGCAAAGCCACGGCTAAAGACCATATAACTATTAAAGATCAAAAAGCTTATATATATATATGTTATCAAATACTACAATAGTAGGGAGCCTCATGTGAGGAGTTCATTGAGTAAGCCGTCGAGACGAGTTGTGGATTTACGAGTTAAAGTGTCCTGGCTCCTCGAACGTTTACTCCATGACTTCTGAATTATGTCGGCCCGAACGGTAGTAAGAGATATACAACTTATACATGTTTCATAGACTATTTATATTCAAAGACTTACACTATATACTAAGTACTACATCATGAACATTATGCAAGACATATATAGGCAATTCGTCGTATTCTTAGACGTTACTCCAAACCTAAGTCGCAACGTTCTATTATAGGCTGCTCTTAGAGACTTTCGCGATTCGACTACCACTTTCATTTCTCATTACATAGACTTAAGGTGAGTCATAGCCCCTACTCTTTTAGTACTTGTTTTAACTCCTGGGGGGGATACATGCTCAACTACTTACTTACTTGTACAAATACTCAAAACGTCTATACTTGACTGTGTTATACTTGATTGCTTACATACATGACTGCGTTATACTTAATTGCGTTATTCTATTTATTGACTAGTAGTTGTCTTTGGGAATTGACTCCCAGTTGTCTTTGATACATCCTAACATTTGCGAATGTTGGATACATCATAAAAGTGAGGTCTTTGGAGATGAAGTATAGACTCGCTTCTAATTGCTTAAATTGTCTTGATGAACTTATACATGTCTTTATTATACTATATTTGTAGCAGTGGGTTGTGAACACACAGGTTACAAGTCTCTTATGGCGGGACTTGTAACTGAGTGGATTCACGATGCCTTTGCTGTGTGATCATTCTTTAAGGCTTTTTCAACTGTTTTAAGACAAACTCTATGAACTCACCAACCATTGTGTTGACACTTTAGCATGTTATCTCAGGTCTATAAGGCGATAGCTAGTGCGTGGAACTTAGAGTCAAGCTGCATATTCTGAAGACTTACGCTTTTATCATTTACCATTCAAACATTTTGTATACATCTATGTATCATACTTTGAAATCTCATGTTGGTAACTTTGAATTCATTAATCGAATGGTAACTTTTCAAAACGTCTCATTTAGAGTTCGTTTTCTATAACTTGTACTTTGTATTATGAAGTAGCACCCCTGTGACACAGTCTTCCGCTGCGGTATTTTGGGGGTGTTACATCTGTTCTCCTTGTTGCTGAACAAAATAATGAGCTTTTGATGAAAAATCATCAAGCACGCCCCACTGGTTCTACTGCATTGCCTGAAGTGCATGCAACATCAAATGTGAGGGGTCGGGGTCGTGAACATGATACTAACCGTGAAAATGAACGAGGTCGTGGTCGTGGCCGTGGACGTGGTTGAAATATTGTTTGGCATCGTGATGGTTATAATCCTAAGCCATACGATTTCAAAAAAAAAGATGATAAAGGCAAAAGGATGCAAAAGCAAGCTCCTAAACAATCTGGAAATGCTTGCCACAGATGTGGCATGAACACTCATTGGGCAAAACAGTGTCGCACCTCAAGACACTTTGTTGATCTTTATCAAGCATCACTCAAAAAGAAAGGAAAAGACATTGATATAAACTTCATTGATAGTTTCAATGGTGAAACAAACTGCTTTGATAGTTTCAATGATAATGAGCCAAATCCCAATGTGCGCTTCGACTCCTCAGATTTCTTTGATGATGTCGAAGACGTTGTGGCTTCTTTCTCCAATGATGGAAATAATAACTAGTTATCTAGTTGCATTTTTATTTTTCCGCAATAAGTGTTGAAGTTTAAATTTTGTGTTGAATAAGATAGGTTTGTTCTAGCATTGTTAATCATGTATTGAATTTTAATTAATGAAGTATTTATTTTATTTTTTCCTTAAAGTTTTTTTTTTACTTTGAAATGCTTATTTATTTATTTTATTTTTACGTTCAAGGATATGAAAAGCATTTTGGAAAACGGTGAAGACGAGTGTCTAGTAGATAGTGGAACAACAAATACCATTTTGAAAAACAGAAAATACTTTTATGAATTTCACATAGCAAATGCAAATGTCAACACAATTTGTGGTACTAGCAACTTGATTGAAGGCTTTGGCAAAGCCTGCATTGTGTTACCTAAAGGTACACAATTAATAATAAATGATGCGTTATATTCTAGTAGATCTAGGAGAAATCTATTAAGTTTTAAGGATATAAGACGCAATGGTTATCATCTTGAAACCATAAATGAAAATAATGTTGAGTATCTCCAAATTATATCCATTGAAAATGGAAAAAAGACCATAATGGAAAGAATGAAAGGTCTATCTTCTGGATTGTATTTTACATACATCAATCAGACAGAAATATGGTTTCTACCCGAAAGGGTATAGATCCCAAAATATTTACCCTTTGGCATGATCGATTGGGTCATCCGGGGTGATATTATGATGAGGAGAATAATTGAGAGCTCAAATGGGCATCCACTAAAGGATCTCAAGATCCTATTATCAAAAGAATTATCATGTGGAGCATGCTCTCTTGGAAAATGATAACTAGGCCGTCAATCAATAAACTTGAAAAAGAATCTCCTTCATTTCTAGAAAGAATTCAAGGAGACATTTGTGGGCCAATTACTCCTCCGTGTGGATCATTTCGATACTTTGTGGTATTAATTGATGCATCATCCCGATGGTCCCATGTCTATCTGTTAGCATCAAGAAATGTTGCTTTTACAAGGCTGTTAGCCCAAATAATTCAATTAAGAGCACATTTCCCAGATTATCAAATCAAAAAGATCAGACTTGATAATGCAGGAGAATTTACATCTCAATCATTTAGTGATTTTTGTATGTCAATCGGGATTGAGGTTGAGCATCCTGTAGCACATGTGCATACACAAAATGGTCTAGCTGAATCTTTAATAAAAAGATTACAACTTATTGCTAGACCACTACTTATGAAATCAAAATTGCCATCCTCTGCATGGGGACCTGCTATCTTACATGCTGCTACTCTTATTAGATTAAGACCAAGCGCATCTCATAAGTATTCTCCTCTCCAACTGGTTTCTGGAAGAGAACCAAGTTTGTCTCATCTAAAAGTATTTGGTTGTGGTGTCTATGTCCCAATAGCACCACCACAACGAACAAAGATGGGACCTCAAAGAAGATTGGGAATTTATGTTGGTTTTAATTCTCCATCAATCATAAAATACTTGGAACCATTAACTGGAGATGTTTTTACAGCACGTTTTGATGATTGCCAGTTTGATGAAACAATGTTCCCAATCTTAGGAGGAGAAAATAAAAAGTTGGATAAACAAGATGTAACTTGGAATGCATCACAAATATCTTTTCTTGATCCTCGGAGTGGTCAATGTGAATTGGAGGTTCAAAAACTCATTCACTTGCAAAGAATAGCAAATGAATTGCCTAATGCATTTACAGATACAAAAAGAGTTACAAAATCACATATTCCAGCTTTAAATGCGCCTTCTCGAATTGATATTCTTGAAACTCTGAATGAGTCAAATGTACGCAGAAAGCGTGGAAGACCAATGGGTTCTAAGGATACAAATCCAAGAAAAAGGAAAGAGCAGAATACAACTGGAAAAGTCCAAGAAGTTGTTATCAATAATATCCCAAACGAGATTAATAATAACACATAAAATGTGGAAAAATCTCTTGAGAATGGTCATGTACCTAATGAATATGAGATCTCAATAAATTTTGTACAAAATGGTACAACATGGAATCGTAATGAAACATGTCTTGAGAATGGTCATGTACCTAATGAATATGAGATCTCAATATATATATATATATATATATATATATATATATATATATATATATATATATATATATATATATATATATATATATATATATATATATACTAGCTTCATGACCCGCCCGATAGGCGGGTACGCTTCATAAATTTTTTTTTCAAAATTATTTAAACGGAAAAAATAAATAATGAACAACGGAAAATATGTTTAACAAAATAATTTGAAAACCACCATATAGTAATTATGTATTATATGTACAAATAACTAATGGTTTCATTGATATAGCATGCATATTCAAATTTCATACATTACAAATAACACCATGAATTGAAGAAAATGATATAGATACATCATATCATATCCACCATAAATGGAATAAAAAATAAAATTTCTTAAGTATTCAAATGAAACACATGGGAAAAAAATTAATTGTCTTGAACGAACATTAGGAAAGCATTAAAACTGAGATAACATTAAGATATGAATACATGATTGTGTAGTATATAGGCCGTTTGAATGCACTTATAAACATAAATCACCTAAAATAGAATCTCATCTTGTTTGCATTTGCCATTTCAAACTTGCCATTTTCTGAACACCTTTGATATCGTCTTAACCCTGAATCGGTCGAAAGAATATTCATTCACCGATGTTGGTTAACATGCCCCTATGAGTCTTGCACATATGTAAGGTCACAGTAGACTATAAAATAAGATAATAAAGCATTAAAATAACCTAAAAGACTAAATCACCCAATTTCAATATACCCACTACTTCAAAACATAATCGTCCATAGTTAACAAACACACATATTTGAGTCTAATGATATTTGGATGCCTTAGTGACATGTGATTAATAATTTCCCTTTGGACATTCTTATCTAGCTGTTAACAATGAAGAAAACAAATAACAAAATTAAAAATAAAAATAAAAATAAATCACTAACACTCGATTCCACAATTCCAACTTTAGACCAGATGGACACATAAATCATCACGCGGTGACCAAATAAACAATAAGATAAAATTCAAAAGCTGCAATCTTTAGATTATATGGGGTGTTTGGGATTGCTTACCAAAATGGCTCATTTGCTCATTTTGACGCGTCATTGTGACCTGTAAGTAGTTGTATTGCAATTTATATGAAATTGATGATCTAATGTCATACAGATCATTAACATGTGTTTCTTTAAGAGTTTTAGTTGATGTTAATGAAGGTAGTGATTGAGTCATTACTTTTACTTATAGTTACACACTATCGGGCGATAATGCTCATCAAGCTTTTTAAAATTAGCATTAGCACTTTAATAGTATCCTTAGCACTTCAATAAGCAATTCTACCCATTTAGAGATAAATGTGCCAAAACTGCAACATCGGTAATGGAAAATGCAACTATCTTGTTATAATTGACTTACTCAAAGTTCATCTTCTATAAAAACCCATGCATCATTTAACAGCGTCCTATCACCTAGATAAAGAAACAGACACTAAGTGCATAATTTAAGAAATACAACAGGGTGTTTGGATATAACAGGGTGTTTAACCTTTTGTAGTGCTAATACTTTTATATATGATATACAATCTGAGTAACATGGGGTTTCTCTCTAGCAATTTCCTTCGGCATTTGTGATAATAACTGTATACACTATAAGATGAGATAATTATTATTAGTTACATTGCATTTCAGCTGTACATATAAGATGAGATAATTGTTATTATTTGTGATAATAACAGTAGACATATATGAAATCCCAATTTTTTACACTTACCTTTAATGCTTCAGCTGTACAGTCTGAGACAGTCCATCCATGATCTTGATCAGAGAAAGTCCATGAACCTTTAGTGAACTGTCGACACATTTTAGTGAAATCTCTTTACTGATTTTCTCTGACCTACATATAGTTTAGCTGTAAAATTGAAAAAACCTGTAAAAATTTGAATATAAGGTCGTGTATTTTGCCAAAAAGCAACCTGAGATTCCCTTAAGTAGAAGTGCCCCTTTTCAAGAGAATCACCATACTCCTCTTCCATGTCACTTGAAAGAATTGCTTGAGTTCTAAGAGAACGATACCATACTTGACTACCAAAACTATGATAAGGGAGATAGTGGTAATTAGGATACTGAAATAAGGCGTTTTGTGGAAGCAATTGGCTATGGATTATGGTGAGTGCTTATTCACTCACCTTTTCTAAGCCAAAATAGGACCAAATAATCCAAAAACTAACTCAAAACTCCAAAGAATGTGTGTTTTGTGATTGTGAATGTGCAGGTACAGATATTTCAATAAATGACGAAAAACAAACGAAAACCGACAAAAACGAGCACGAGAGTGGAACGTGTGCAGAAAAGTCAAAGAAAGTCAATGCTGAGCCTATTGAAGACATTAGAGATTGAGATTCATCAGATTTGGTCCCTGGATGAAGTTTCATGATTTATACTTTTAGTCCCTCAAGTTTCATCACTTGTCATAATTGGTCTTTTGAAGACATCTATCATGATATGACAATTTTGGTCCTTAGAGAATCAGGAAATTACAATAAAAGCCCTTGGATCAAGTTTTCAAAGAATGGCAATTTCAGTCCTTGGAATTTCAGCCTATACATTTTTGGTCCTTGCTTAATATCGAAACCTAAATCAGAAATTAATGAGCCTAGTCCAAGATATTAATCCAAATCCTTTTAATAATCAAACCCAAGCCCAAAAATACCAAAATCCCAAGCCCAACTTACCCTGGTCAACACCCCAAACCCCCACGGTCAAAGGTCAAAGGGTCAAACAAAAATATTAAAACCTTACCCGCCCCCCAATTCATCCCTCAACCCAGATTCACTGTTTACCCAAGAACCCTAAATTACCCGTACATCAAATTCACCGTAATTAAGGGCATAATTGTCCAATCATTGGCTTTCTAGAAGCATGGCAGAGGTGTCAGATGATGTCAGAGCAGAGAAACACACAAATGGGACACATGGCAGTACCTTATTTGAGTGGACGCGTCATAAGATTCAATCTAAGGGCTTACATGATGAGGCAATGATTAATTGATGATCACACGGCTCAGGATTGATGTGAAGAAATATAATAACCTAAAAATACGAATATGAAATTTGACATAAAATACGGGTATAACTTTAACGCTTTTAACCATTTGGTTAAATTGTGAACAGATACTACAAATAAACAACAAAATACCAATGTCTATAAATTAAGTAACATAAAAGTCAACACACATGGTTTCCTAGCCAATTTGTCACACGTTTGAAAGTCCTTTATAGGACCGAAACTATTAAAAATCTGGTACACAACTTTTAGCTTTTGATAATGTCTAGATTTATTGTGATTTAAAAAGAGTTTGGTCTCCTATGACTCCTCAATACTCGGTTAGTTACCCCATATATCTACATCACCTCACTTTTGCAAACCATATAATACACACTTTTCTCCACACATAAAACCCTAAAGAAAGTAAAACGGCAGCTCTTTCTCTCTAGAAAATAACGAGGCACGAAGTGGTTTGTAGGCGTAGTGATCATGGTAACAAGGAGTGGTGATCTGTTCGTGGGTTTCCAAGGTGGTGTCGTGGGTGTGTTCATTTCGAAGAAGTGTATTGTGTTCGAAAGGAGTTGAGTCGTGATCTCCTTTCTGTTTCGTTGTGTTCAGTCTCGTAGGTATCACCATCTTCCTTTTCGTTTGTCATTTATACGACATATTTATAACATGAAATATAGAGATGTAATATGTTAAACAAACATAACTATCTGGTATAAATATTATTCGATCTCTTCGTTTGTTTGTAATATGAAACACTAACGTACACATCACATAAAATCATGAAACTTTATAGGTATACATCGATCGTTATTTATGTTTTGGAAGCATTCGATTTGGAATGTGTAACCTATTTATACGCTGTCTAAATCAGAATATATGAACCATGTGTGTGTCGATTTTTGTTCCTATTTTGCTATTCGAATACGTTGAAGTTTACGTCCTTAATCGGGTGTTTAAAATCATAAATTGATACATGTTAAACAACTTAAGAACCTGGTTATAAACCTAAGCAAATAAAGGATGGAAGCGTATAATTATTTACGTGAATAAGGGGGAATAAGTCTTAGTTGCTGGGTCTTATTAAAACTGTTAAGCGTGTGAATGTGTGTGGGTGTACGATGTGATGATCGAAATAAAAGAAACATGTAAACCTGATGTATGCATGCGTTTAAATGAGATTTTAAGTTTGGTTAAAATGGGTTATATGTCAATCGTAACAGAGCCTCTTCGTGTGGTAGTATGTGGTTAAGTTCGAGTGCAGTTTTGCCTTTCGTTTCGATCATCGTGGGTGTTCCTGTTTGCGTCCGTACTCGCGAACATTGTGTTGATGCCTTCGGTTTCGATGTGTTCTTGTTTAGCCTAGAGGTATTCCTTTTAGCTATATTCTAATTAAAAACATCTAGCCGCTACACATCATAAATATTGCATGTTGTCGTCTGTATATGGATTTGAAAGAGTAAAATATGAAATTTGAAACATGTATGTCAACTTTAATTCTGATATGGGGCATTCGAAATCAGTTTTCATGTAAGCATTTATCTGGTTATTCAAAGCTCTAATACGCTCATCAAAACATGATCTAGAATCTGGTTATAAAACCTAAATATTTAATGAGGGGCGTAAGGAATTGTTAACGTGGGATTTGATCATGAAACTCTATGACTTTGTGTGGCATATGTGGTGTTTTATATAGCACCCTTTGTCGACCCCAGTTCGACTAAAATGCACCCTAAATACTCGTGTGATCGATCAAAGAACGAGACTAAGAAATCCTAGATGTCGACTCTAAATAACGTGTCTGTAATATTTGTTCGAATCAATCGATTAATAAAAATTTGAAACATTCAATCCTAAGCCGTATATTATGCATGGTACTACATAGCGGAATTATGGTGTTAAATTCATGTGCTAAAATCAGAGTGTTCATAAATGGAATTAATTTACATATTTAACCTTAAATCTTACTATTTTGACACTTTAAACCCTAAACTAATATACTTTGTGATATCAAACCCTAAATTATATTATTAATCATGTTAAACCTTTAACTTTAATTAATAGTCATTAATAACTCTAATTATAGAAAGTTACCTAATCGGGAAAGTTATTAAATATGGAAACTTACTAAATATGTCAAGTTACTAAAAATGGAAAGTTCTAAAAATAGCAGGAAAACCCAAATATGTAAATCTGAACAACAATAAGTACTGAATCGTTAATAGCTTATGAAGTGGTTCTTAAATAATAAGACATTCATTAATTCGTGTAGATTCGCTGAAGAAAATGTAACTTCCTATCCTTATGTTCTGATATGGTTTCATCTGCGGTTTGAGGTACAGATATTCTTCCCTTTTCAGTAAGGACTTCTCATGACTCTCTTGATCCTTGACATTGCTATGATTCCCTTTCGATATGCCATTGCTATGATCCCTTTGTTATGATATTTCGATATGAGCTTCTGATATGATCTTTCTGATATGAGCTTTGATATGACTTGTTTGATATGATTCGTTTGATATGATTCAGTTCAGTTTGCTATGTTCTGTTGGATATGATATGATGATTCGATATGATATGATATGATTTGTTCTGTTCTGATGCCCGAGTTTTTTATTCTACTCATGGAGGTACCATGGGCGTGTCATTGAAGCACCAATGGCATGAAACTTTCTGTGGAGGTGTGATTGATCCACGGCGTCCTCATTTGATATGATATGTTATGAGCTCTAGATTATTATGATATGTATGATTTGCTTTGTAGGGGGGGCGTATGGATGCATCCTAGGTATTCTGTTCTGTGTAGGGTGAATGTGAGTGTGTGCTTACACTTCTTCACGTTGGAGCTAGCTACTCCATTTGGTACTTAGAGGTCTCCCCTCTTCGTGCACTTATGATTTGACGGATATGTGATTATATGGTAGGAGACCTATTCGAGTATCTTGTTAGGTCGGCTCGTGGCTTTCCTATGTTTCGTGTGTCTATTCGAGTATCTCGTTAGACAAGCCTTTGTTGATACGTGCTCTTTGATTCTGGTTACTATATGATTCATATTATCACTTGACTCTTCGTACTCATTAATCATTTGACTTATAATATTTGTTCAGTTATCGTTGATCTATTATGCATTTGACAGATGACATTCGTTTCAACAGGAGCTTATGATTTCTTTTCTTATACCTATATATGTTCCGATCATTCGTTTTGTTATATATCTGTTCACTGGGCTTTTTAAGCTCAGCCGCATTTCTTTTCCTGCGGCAGGTTTTAGGTTGGAAGCTGGGTTTGGGTGAAGAGTGCATAGGAGCATTAATGGACTAACCGATGACTAGAAGCCCATTTGCATTGGACCTAGATTTTGATCCAGCTAGATTTATTTTGACTTGTAATTCTATTAGTATAAAGCTAGCATTCCATTTTGTACCCTTAGAATACCTTTGTAACCTTTTGTTTTAAGTCTTCCGCTAGCGTTGTATGCTTTGTATGTTCTGATTTGGCACCATAATGTGACATTTTGACCCATGTCGGGTTGGGGTGTTACAATTATGGTATCAGAGCCCAGGCTGCGACTTGTAGTACATAAGTTAAGGCCTGTGAACAGTTGGACCCTTAGGTTTGCACCTTAGAAGCTTTAGGAATAACTTTGGGAGGTTTTGCCTTAAGTTTCTCCCCTTAAGAGCTTTAGTATCACTGGTGAGGATTGGGTAGATATATGATCAGACGTTGGTTTTCTTGCTTCTGCTATACTCTGGTTTATGCCGTTGCTTTTCGTTAAGCTCTTACTACATCATTCGTTTCGGAGACTTAGAAGACTTATCAGGATTCGCGACATGCATTTAGGATGCCTTTAGACTTTGTAGCGTGCCTCAGGTTTGTTTCTCTAGAGTTATCCTTTTGAACTTCAATTCTTGATTCGTTTGACATTCGTTTAGACATTCATTTAGATGCCTCTTGTTCGTTCGGAGATTCGCGTATGTATGAATCCTACGTGTTCGACACATTCTATGAAT
Source organism: Artemisia argyi (assembly GCA_030686995.1). Classification (NCBI taxonomy): domain Eukaryota; kingdom Viridiplantae; phylum Streptophyta; class Magnoliopsida; order Asterales; family Asteraceae; genus Artemisia; species Artemisia argyi. The sequence continues at coordinate 128,993,721 of CM060677.1, forward strand.
TCTCCTTGTTTTTGATTCTTTCTTCATTGCTGATTTTTTTTTTTACCTTACCTATTCCACCCCTATGAACGTTTTGTGATTTTTCATCATGTATATTCGATTGTCCGTTGCGTTCTGGAGATATTTGGAGACGATTTTGTTGTGCTAATCTGTTTACATTGGAGATGTTCGATTCGATGTTATTCTGGTTTTGATTTGTTGCCTGAGTATTATGATGATGATGACTGTCATTTTATGTTTGTCACCTTTGACGTTCTGTGAAGTTCATATTCTACACCATGATTCTTAACTTGATAATTGTTTATGACCACCTTGTTCTAAAACTCGTGCGTCGATTTCCCCACTGCTGTGAAGATACTTCTCTGATGAAACTCGCCTTGAGAGTTATTCAATTTGTTGGGAACGTTCGTTGTGTATCTTTATGTGTTTTTGTTTTATTCGTGAAGGAGAATGATGATGGTATTTATTGTTGGAAGCTGAATCGTGTCTTATTTTGTGAAAAGAACAGGATATTCTTAGAAATTTCTTTTCGTATTCGTTGTGACCTCTATGAACGTCGTAATGCTAATTGTATTGGCTACCACTACGACTATTCCTATGAAATTGATAAATCGTGTCTTTCATGAATACTTGGACAAATTGTCATAGTATGACATATTGGTATGTTCAGAGACGAAAGAGAAACACGAGAATTATCTTCGTATTTTGTGTTAACATTTCTACATTAGAAGAAGCTCTATGTGATGTTTTCAAAGAGTAACTTTGGTGGGAGGAAAAACTAGATGAGAATTTGGAAGAACTAGAAAGAGATTTGTTTCTACTTCAGAAGAAGACTTAGCTATGTTCTTATACAACACGGGATGAATTCTGGTTATGCACCAATACATCTAGAACCATAGGAGGTGAACTACCCGACGCATGATTTGAGAGTGAATTGTGGCAGACACGAAGAAGCTCAGGAACAAGACGATAGAAGATTAGCCATGTTAGAAGATGGAAGGAAGCAGTTTTGAAGTGAAGCACACAGTTCTGTTAACTCTATTCATCTTAGTTGTACTAAAATGTATAGAGTTTTGAAGCACGAGCTGGACGGAATGCTATGAGACGGTGGTGACTACATTGGTGATTTCCACGTACAGGAGGAAGAACAACGCGAATTGAGTAATAGTGGATCGTGTGACTAGGGCGGCTCGTTTGGAAGATTGGCAGAGATTTCTTTCGGCAAAAGATCATTCGAGCTACGTTGCCCACCTGCAGTGACCGTGACAGATAATCGCGTTTTGCAGCACACTTCCAGAAGAGGTATAGAAGAGTGAGACGTCTTAGCATTTGAGGAAGCTTTAGTTCACGACACATTAGATCTTGTATTCATTCTAATTTGTACAATTATTCTACCTATTCTGTTCTGTCTTTTGATACGTTTTGATACTCTGGTTTGTCCTTTGTTGATCATCCGTATGAATATGTTACCCATCTCCTTGTGAGACTTTTGATACGTTTGATGATTTGACTTGTGCTTCTCGGATTTTGGCAAGTTCCTTTGTTCCTTCAGAATTCGGTAGGAGCTGATGAAGATTTATTGTTTAGTACTATCTCTATACTTGCCTCATATGATTATGTGTTTCATGTATCTCCTTGTGGGATTTCAACTATCATCTGTCATTTGCTACACATTTGTTTTGCGATCGTCGGATCAGTTTTGTTATGATTTGTGTTATGTGGAGAGCCTGGGGCTATCCTTGTTGTCGGGATCGAGTCATGAGAAACTATTCCGTTTGTGAAGATTCTGTTGGAAGGACTTCCCTGAGCATGAGGTGAATTGTAACGTTCTCTTGTGATTTGTTACGTCGCCGTCTAACTTTTGCGACATCAAATTTCGCGGACGAAATTTTCTTTTTAGAGGGGAAGAATTATAATAACCTAAAAATACGAATATGAAATTTGACATAAAATACGGGTATAACTTTAACGCTTTTAACCATTTGGTTAAATTGTGAACAGATACTACAAATAAACAACAAAATACCAATGTCTATAAATTAAGTAACATAAAAGTCAACACACATGGTTTCCAAGCCAATTTGTCACACGTTTGAAAGTCCTTTATAGGACCGAAACTATTAAAAATCTGGTACACAACTTTTAGCTTTTGATAATGTCTAGATTTATTGTGATTTAAAAAGAGTTTGGTCTCCTATGACTCCTCAATACTCGGTTAGTTACCCCATATATCTCCCTCATCACCTCACTTTTGCAAACCGTATAATACACACTTTTCTCCACACATAAAACCCTAAAGAAAGTAAAACGGCAGCTCTTTCTCTCTAGAAAATAACGAGGCACGAAGTGGTTTGTAGGCGTAGTGATCATGGTAACAAGGAGTGGTGATCTGTTCGTGGGTTTCCAAGGTGGTGTCGTGGGTGTGTTCATTTCGAAGAAGTGTATTGTGTTCGAAAGGAGTTGAGTCGTGATCTCCTTTCTGTTTCGTTGTGTTCAGTCTCGTAGGTATCACCATCTTCCTTTTCGTTTGTCATTTATACGACATATTTATAACATGAAATATAGAGATGTAATATGTTAAACAAACATAACTATCTGGTATAAATATTATTCGATCTCTTCGTTTGTTTGTAATATGAAACACTAACGTACACATCACATAAAATCATGAAACTTTATAGGTATACATCGATCGTTATTTATGTTTTGGAAGCATTCGATTTGGAATGTGTAACCTATTTATACGCTGTCTAAATCAGAATATATGAACCATGTGTGTGTCGATTTTCGTTCCTATTTTGCTATTCGAATACGTTGAAGTTTACGTCCTTAATCGGGTGTTTAAAATCATAAATTGATACATGTTAAACAACTTAAGAACCTGGTTATAAACCTAAGCAAATAAAGGATGGAAGCGTATAATTATTTACGTGAATAAGGGGGAATAAGTCTTAGTTGCTGGGTCTCATTAAAACTGTTAAGCGTGTGAATGTGTGTGGGTGTACGATGTGATGATCGAAATAAAAGAAACATGTAAACCTGATGTATGCATGCGTTTAAATGAGATTTTAAGTTTGGTTAAAATGGGTTATATGTCAATCGTAACAGAGCCTCTTCGTGTGGTAGTATGTGGTTAAGTTCGAGTGCAGTTTTGCCTTTCGTTTCGATCATCGTGGGTGTTCCTGTTTGCGTCCGTACTCGCGAACATTGTGTTGATGCCTTCGGTTTCGATGTGTTCTTGTTTAGCCTAGAGGTATTCCTTTTAGCTATATTCTAATTAAAAACATCTAGCCGCTACACATCATAAATATTGCATGCTGTCGTCTGTATATGGATTTGAAAGAGTAAAATATGAAATTTGAAACATGTATGTCAACTTTAATTCTGATATGGGGCATTCGAAATCAGTTGTCATGTAAGCATTTATCTGGTTATTCAAAGCTCTAATACGCTCATCAAAACATGATCTAGAATCTGGTTATAAAACCTAAATATTTAATAAGGGGCGTAAGGAATTGTTAACGTGGGATTTGATCATGAAACTCTATGACTTTGTGTGGCATATGTGGTGTTTTATATAGCACCCTTTGTCGACCCCAGTTCGACTAAAACGCACCCTAAATACTCGTGTGATCGATCAAAGAACGAGACTAAGAAATCCTAGATGTCGACTCTAAATAACGTGTCTGTAATATTTGTTCGAATCAATCGATTAATAAAAATTTGAAACATTCAATCCTAAGCCGTATATTATGCATGGTACTACATAGCGGAATTATGGTGTTAAATTCATGTGCTAAAATCTGAGTGTTCATAAATGGAATTAATTTACATATTTAACCCTAAATCTTACTATTTTGACACTTTAAACCCTAAACTAATATACTTTGTCATATCAAACCCTAAATTACATTATTAATCATGTTAAACCTTTAACTTTAATTAATAGTCATTAATAACTCTAATTATAGAAAGTTACCTAATCGGGAAAGTTATTAAATATGGAAACTTACTAAATATGTCAAGTTACTAAAAATGGAAAGTTCTAAAAATAGCAGGAAAACCCAAATATGTAAATCTGAACAACAATAAGTACTGAATCGTTAATAGCTTATGAAGTGGTTCTTAAATAATAAGACATTCATTAATTCGTGTAGATTCGCTGAAGAAGATGTAACTTCCTATCCTTATGTTCTGATATGGTTTCATCTGCGGTTTGAGGTACAGATATTCTTCCCTTTTCAGTAGGGACTTCTCATGACTCTCTTGATCCTTGACATTGCTATGATTCCCTTTCGATATGCCATTGCTATGATCCCTTTGTTATGATATTTCGATATGAGCTTCTGATATGATCTTTCTGATATGAGCTTTGATATGACTTGTTTGATATGATTCGTTTGATATGATTCAGTTCAGTTTGCTATGTTCTGTTGGATATGATATGATGATTCGATATGATATGATATGATTTGTTCTGTTCTGATGCCCGAGTTTTTTTATTCTACTCATGGAGGTACCATGGGCGTGTCATTGAAGCACCAATGGCATGACACTTTCTGTGGAGGTGTGATTGATCCACGGCGTCCCCATTTGATATGATATGTTATGAGCTCTGGATTATTATGATATGTATGATTTGCTTTGTAGGGGGGGGGGCGGGGCGTATGGATGCATCCTAGGTATTCTGTTATGTGTAGGGTGAATGTGAGTGTGTGCTTACACTTCTTCACGTTGGAGCTAGCTACTCCATTTGGTACTTAGAGGTCTCCCCTCTTCGTGCACTTATGATTTGATGGATATGTGATTATATGGTAGGAGACCTATTCGAGTATCTCGTTAGGTCGGCTCGTGGCTTTCCTATGTTTCGTGTGTCTATTCGAGTATCTCGTTAGATAAGCCTTTGTTGATACGTGCTCTTTGATTCTGGTTACTATATGATTCATATTATCACTTCACTCTTCGTACTCATTAATCATTTGACTTATAATATTTGTTCAGTTATCATTGATCTATTATGCATTTGACAGATGACATTCGTTTCAACAGGAGCTTATGATTTCTTTTCTTATACCTATATATGTTCCGATCATTCGTTTTGTTATATATCTGTTCACTGGGCTTTTTAAGCTCAGCCGCATTTCCTTTCCTGCGGCAGGTTTTAGGTTGGAAGCTGGGTTTGGGTGAAGAGTGCATAGGAGCATTAATGGACTAACCGATGACTAGAAGCCCATTTGCATTGGACCTAGATTTTGATCCAGCTAGATTTATTTTGACTTGTAATTCTATTAGTATAAAGCTAGCATTCCATTTTGTACCCTTAGAATACCTTTGTAACCTTTTGTTTTAAGTCTTCCGCTAGCGTTGTATGCTTTGTATGTTCTGATTTGGCACCATAATGTGACATTTTGACCCATGTCGGGTTGGGGTGTTACAAGAAACACACCACACGGATTGCCAAGCTGGCAATCCGTGAGCTCCTCATTCTAGAATCCTCTATCAGTTAGTATAAATAGATGTGTAGGGTTATTGTATTAGGTGTGGAGTTTTAGAGTAGCTAAACTCTGCCAAAATTTCGCTTGATTGTAATAGAATAGCTTAGTTGTAATTTTTTTATCTTTAATGAAATCATTTTAGCTTTGATAATATCAGCTTGTTATTGTTTGTTGATTTAGTTTTAGCTTAAATCTCTTTAAACATTCAGCTTTTAATTCAGTTTGTTTAACATTTCAAATTAGTTTACATTAAATTCAGTTTTCAATTTTGTTCAAAGGTGTCTTTTAAAATAGAAAATAGAAAAGAAAAAAAATATAAAAATAGTTTTTGGTTTGAAATCAGCTTTCAATTAAGCTAGTTTGTAGTATTATACATCTCATTCTAGCTTTCATAGCTTTTGTGATATTGTAATTTCAGTTTCATAGTTCTAAAGTACAAACAGTCAACAGAAAATCAACTGTATTGACTTATTGGTGATCTAAGGTGAATTTGGCAGGCCAAAGCAGAAAGGGAAAGGTTTGAGCCTGTCTAGAGACAGGCTAGCATAGTGAGCCCCTCTATTTTGAGCCGAGGGGATTCAATTTGTAAGTTCAGTTTCAGTTCTGATTCATTAGTAGCATAGAAAGTTATTTGTGATTTCTGTGTTCCATTAGATAGTGTATTAGTGATTACATTGTTCTTTCACTTCTGCCTTATTCTGTTTCTCATTGCTTAAGCTTTTGCTTATTAAGACTGCTTATTGCATGTTACTAGTGTTTCTGTGTTACTTTTGTTCTAAGATTAGTATTTTAGAGTTCTTTGTTCATTATACATCTGTGGTTTCAAGTTTCATACAGATTTGTCACAAGTGCTTATTAATAAGCATTTGTGATAAGTTGTCTTCTATCCAATAAGCACTTCTGAAACTTATTTCTTTTTCAAAATTTTTCTCCAAGTTCTTTATAATAATTTAGATTTTCTGTGAATTTTTCATAATTTTCTGAGTTGTTTTACTATTTTTCTTAGTTTTTAATCATTTTTATATACTTTTTAACAAATAAAAATCATTAAAAAAATCAGAAAAAGCCATTAAAAATCTAAAAATATTTTAGATAATTCTTTCATAATATTTTAGATTTTTCAAAGTTGATTTTATATTTTTCCCATTTATTTTTATATTTTCTTTTATTTTTAATTACTTTTTAGTTCCAAAAATAGAAATAAATTCGTAGAAAATAAATAAAAAGTCAAAAAAATATTTTTCTTTTTCTCAAAATTATTTTAAGTAGTTTAAGATTTTTAGAAATTTATTTCATAATTTTAGGATCATTTTTCATAAAAAGTTACGTTTTAATTCGTACGTTACAATTAAAAATCGCGTTTGAATTTCCGTTTTTAGATTTTAAACATTTGTGCATATATAGCTTGTACCTTCTGATTATTTCATAATTTGAATTTCACTATCACAATTTTTACATTTCACTTTTCACGACACGATTCACGAATCGATAATTCGAGATTCCATTCACACCTTTGTTGGGAAACGACTCGGTAAATCCATATTTCTCGCGGATTTTCTCGATACTTAATATATATACTATAATTGAGCAATCAATGTTTGGCGCCGTTGCCGGGGAAGGTTGAAGTGAGTTTTGAATTTCATTTTGAAAATCGTGTTTTGATAAGCCTTCCTCTATCTTGTGAAAATTTTTTATAAAAATATAAAAATTGAAAAATCAAAAACACTTTTCCTAAAGTGTTTACAAAAATACAAAAATAAAGTTATAGCCTCGACTCTCCCGTGAAAGGGAGGGCGTTGTAAACCAAATAAGCCTAACAACATAAGAAAAACGTAAAATTAGTTGTTTATCGGATTACTTTAGATTCTACAACCGAATAAGCGGAAAATATGGAAAGCTTAGACATTAAATTGCAAGCTGAAGAGAGAAACACTCTTCTCTCCCGTTCCATCGCAAGTAGATTTGAAGGAAACGATTACGATTAACGTAACGTTTTATAAAAAGAAAAACAAAAGAAAAAGTTTTGAGATTTGTTTATATATATATATATATATATATATATATATATATATATATATATATATATATATATATATATATATATATATATATATATATAAAATCCTTTTTCTTTTTTCTTCTTCTTTTCTTTTTAATTTTATTTTTGGTGTATGCACACCCGTTCTACTTCTGAAAGTCTTATATCTCCTTTGTCAAATCCCGAAAGGGTAATTCGACACACACACCGTGTCCATTTCCCTAACGTTGTGGAAATGGACTCGAATAATCAACACCCTCCGGTGGGTGGTGATGATCACCAACACGTGCCAGCTCCCGATCTCCGAACGATGGAGGAGCTGTGCCAACCCACAATGCATGGTAGAGGTGGCCCGATTGCCCCTCTAAATTTTGAAGCTACGGATTTTGGACTAAAGCATCATATGATACAACAAGTCCAAAATTCATGCCAATTTCACGGATTGCCGGATGACGATGCAAACAAGCATCTTGATAAATTTTTAACCGTCACCCAAAGCATGAAACAACATGGGGTCTCCGATGACACCCTCCGTCTTTCTCTCTTCCTCTATTCTCTAACGCATCATGCCACCGCTTGGTTTGATCGCCTTCCCAAGAACTCGATTCATACTTTCGAGGAAATGGTTTCGAAGTTCTTGGCGAAGTATTTTCCACCATCGATGGTGACGAAGCTACGAAACGATATTAGCAACTTTCGAAAACTTCCCGATGAGTCTTTGTTCGAGGCTTGTGAACGTTATAAGCTTGCTATTGATCGGTATCAGAACCATAATTTGCTTCTCGTTACGATAATTGATACGTTTTACAATGGTTTGACTTTACGACATTGTGACACGATCAATGCAGCAGCCGGAGGTACTTTTATGAAACGTCGTCCTGAAAATTGTTACGAACTAATTGAAAATATGACGCCTCATTACAATTATTAGGATTCCTCAGCCGAGAGGAATGAGCCCACGAGATCGACTGCGACTCATAATTCTTCGTATAATCCCGAGCTTGCCTCCATTACTAAGCAGCTCGATATATGTCTACGGCTATGTTACGAATTCATCAAATGTATCAACCAACTCAGGATCAAACGAAAAACCATCAAGTCAATATGGTTAGTCATAGTTGTGAGACTTGTGGTGGTCCTCATTTGTATTATGAATGTCCGGCCACCGGTGCCTTTTCTCATGAGAACGCGTATGCTGCAAATACGGGTAACAACGGTTATCCATCTCAAGGAGATCGAAATATTCTCAGTTACCGTTCTACAAATTTTCTTGGACCACCGATTCTCGAACAACCAAATCAAATCAATCAAGTAAACCAGAATCATAATGTGAAAAATCGTAATAATCAAGGAAATCAAAATCAGAGTCGAGTTAATAACGGTTTTCAAAATCATAATAAAGGATTTAATCAAAACTGAGGTTTTTAAGGAAATTATAATCAAGGCCCGAATCAAGGGAATTTTCAAAACCAAGGAAACTATGGAAACCTTGGGAATTTTCAAAATGCTAATCATGGAAATCAGAATCATGGTAATTTTCAAAACCGTGGGCAAAATTTCAATAATAATCGAAACCAAGGTGTAATTCAAAATCCGTCGCCCACAGATGATTTGATTAAGCAATTGCTTCAGAACCAACAGGCTTTAATGGCAAAACAAGAAGAAACAACACGGTTATTTGCTAATCAAATTAGTGATATTAACAAACGTTTAAATAATCGACCCTCGGGTTCGGGTACTACTTCTCTTCCAAGCAACACGATCGCAAACCCGAGGGGCAAGATTAAGATGATCACTACTCGTAGTGGTGTTAAATATGATGGACCCACGGCTCCTACTACCTCTTCTTCGTCTCCTCCTAAAGTAGTGGACTGTGAGACCGAGGCGACAAAGGACCCGGTTCCTCCTACTAATAACAGAGGTACTGAAAACGTCCAACCTCCGGTTGTCCAAGCGTCTAAAGATCAAGAAAAAGACGTTTCTGAAAAATGTGTTAAATACAAATCAAAATTGCCATATCCGTCAAGGTTTAATGATGAAGAGCTCCGTGCAAAATCTAAAAAACAAATGGAAAAGTTTCTTGATATTTTTCAAAAGTTGCACTTCGACATCAGTTTCATGGATGCTCTTGTGTACATGCCAAAGTTTGCTTCAACGTTCAAAAATCTTATAAGTAATAAAGAGAAATTGCTTGAGTTATCTGAAACACCGATTAATGCTCAATGCTCCGCTATTCTTCTCAAAAAGCTTCCCGAGAAGCTTGGAGATTCGGGAAAGTTTCTCATTCCTTGTTCGTTGAAAGATCAAGAGGTTTGCAATGCCCTGGCCGATTCAGGTGCAAGCATTAACCTTATGCCATTATCAATCTATGAATAACTTGGAATGTGAGATCTTAAACTAACTCGAATGACTTTAGAGCTTGCTAATCGTTCAATACTCACCTGGTCGGAATTGCTGAAGATTTATTTGTTTGAGTGAATTCATGTACTTTCCCAGCCGACTTTGTTGTTGTTAATTTTGAAACCGATCCGAGAGTTCCTCTTATACTAGGGAGACCATTTTTGCGAACCGCAAAAGCCATAGTTGATCATTTTGAGGATACTCTGACTCTGTGACATGATGATGATATAATGATTTTTCGTGCCGATGCTTCAAAATCAAAGAAGTATATCATTAAAAGCGTTGATGTTTGTGATTATTCTTTTGATGATTTCTTGAAAACATTCGTCTCCGACTCTTCCCCATCTTTTCCTTCGATTGAGGAATATGATTCTTTTTGGGAAGAGATCGATGAATTCCTTGCTATTGATACGATTCCTTTTTCTGAGATTGATGAATCTTACTTTGATTCGGAGGGAGATACTCTTTTTCTAGACAATTTGTTGAACGATGAACCGTCAATCCCTCCGGATAAAGTTAAGAAGAAGATTGAGCTTACGATTAACGATCCGATGGAGCACGAGCTCGAGGAATTTTTACCCAATTTTGAGAGTTTTTCATTTGATACGACTAAGGAGATTAGTGGCAATCCCACTTTTCATCCTGATCATTCTTATCCGGTCTATGAAGTTTTTCAATTTGATATCGATCATACGGAAGAGACGAGTAGTGGCAGTACCACTTCTATTGCTTTTATCTCTCTTCCAGAGTATGATTCGTTTTGTTTTTTTGATAAGATTGATTGTGATTTTGAAAAGTTTTCTGGTGAACTTTCTGATCCAGAGTATGAAAATTTCTGTTTTGATCTTGAAAATGATCATGACCCGGGTGGCATTCTTAAAAATGAGAGTTTTTATGAAAATTTTATCCAATCCCTCCCACCCGGGAAAGTTTTTCAAATGAGCTTTAATGATAAGATTCATAATTCCACAATTATAGAGTCTTCTTTTTATGTTGATGATTTGTTCATGATTGTTATCATGACCTTCTTTCCTTTTATCACATTTGGTGTGATTTCTCTTCTCCGTCACTCCGTCGGGAGTGAGGACATTATTTTGACCCTGGTATCATTTCTAATAGTTTTCACTATTAGAATACAATCGGTTATCTCTTCGAGGTGGAACTTTCAACTAATTCATATGTTTATCCAAATATTTTGATTGAAAGCCCGAGTGAGATTATTTTTCCAAGAATTTCTCCCCAAGGACGAATAAATTTCAGGATCGAGTCAAGCTCATGTAACTCGGTGAACAAAAACAAGCGCTTCGTGGGTGGCAACCCATGCTTATCCATTTCATCTTCTTATTTTTCTTATTTCTAACAAATAACGTGAGGAGGTGGTGCCTCTTCTACTCTTGTGTTCCGTGGTTGTTTGTGAATGTTTGTTCAGGATTGTCCGCGATTTATGATGACTCTCGTGCTCGTGGTTATGTTTTCTTCACTCGAGTATCATTCATCGATGCTTTTGGAAATCCTATATCCGTAAATCTTATCGACTAACGTTTTCTTTGGCATAATTAATAAACGGCCATAGAATTTTGTTAGGATTGCCTTTACCCATAAAACATTGAGGACAATGTTCAATTATAGTCCGGGGGAGGGTGAATCTTCGATTCAATTTGACCTTGCATTTTTCACCATGTCGTGTACTCTTGCAACTCCGTTTTTCCACCAAAAATTAAAAAAAAATTGAGAAAATTGAGAAATTTCAAAAATTTCAAAGAACGTTGATGAAAAAGTAAAGAAAAAGCACAAATAAATGAGAAAAAGTTAAAAAAGTTGTGCAAAAATATAATAAAGTTTGAATAAGTGTTCTGACACCTTGTTGACTTTCTTGCTGGCGAGAGTTGAAATAAATATTTTGACTTGACCGGGCGTGTTGAGCCCTAGCTTGTTCCCTTAATCAATGATAATCACATAATCTTGTGCTAGTCTTGTACACCAGGAGCTATAAAATGCAAATTCTTTCTTAAGAATATGCAAGTTCCCGTACTTGACTTTATACATGCGCAGCTTAAAAGCTTTCGCTAGTCTTTTATATAAGGAGCTAGAAAACGCGAATTCTTCTTCTAGAATTTGCAAGTTTCCGCATCTGACTTTATATATGCGTGGCTGACTATCGGCTAAGTATTCGCTGGTTTCATTATTTGGAATCTTAAATTCCGAAGAGCGAGAAATGATAGAGTTTATTTAGAATTTAGATACTAAACGTGGAGTAGTTGGTTCTATTTTGAGCTCATGGGAGGTACTTGTGGCTTTTTACTCCCATAAAATACGTCACCAATATGTAATAGATGTTTGGTATTTAGGTTTGGATAATATTTAATTTCTTATTTTCTTAAGAGAATCTTTGCTTTAGAAGTTGGGTACATATCAAGGAACATAAAAAATAAGAGCAAAAATGAAAAAAAAAACCAAAAGTCAAAAGTTGATTATGTATGTGGTTTTGGAGCTACCCGATAAGCTTTCATTGATGTTGAGAAAAAAGTAAAGAAAGAAAAAAATGAAAAATATGAGAAAAGTGAAAAAAGTGAAAAATGAAAAAGTGATAAGTGAAAGTTGTATCGAATAAGAGTTTGAATGTATATAAGTTGTTGGCACTTTAGGTGCATGTGGATGATTCTGAATTGGACACATGAGGTGCACGTGTAGTACTCCGCAACTTATCTATGATATTGTATGTACCTGAATTCCTTGATGTGGACCGAATTTCTATTGCAGTAGTTCTTGAGAGAAAATGAAAAACCACTTAGTGTTTAAACTTGGTATCACTATCGGACTAATAAAATATTGAAACGAAAAAAGTGAATCAATTCATTTCTCAAACAAAAGTAAAATATTGAGATACAAAAACTTAGGACGTGGGAGTAAGAGGTTTCCACAAGTAACTTTTATGAGTAGTGTTAGCATCTAACTTGTAGATAAGCTGTGATCTCGTTTGTACGTTTAGTTTGGGAGCTTGTGAAAAATCAAGGATGGCAATTTTTATCCGTACGGTCACTTTTCTATGAGATGACCCTAAAAATTATTGCAAAATAATGAAAGTTCAACAAACCGTCACAAGTATGAAGTATGAAAAGTCCAAAAATAGAAATGAAAGTAGAATAAAGGAAAATATTTGAAAAACGGAGCATTTGCGGGAATAAATGATTTTGTAACTTCTTTTGAACCTCCTTGCTACTTTACAAAGTTAGTAGGAAGAGTTATGAGATTATTTATCCCAAAAGCGTGAATTGATCACATTGCGTGAGGGCACGACAATACCTTAGTCCGGGGGATTTTGGTGAGTGCTTATTCACTCAAATTTTCTGAGCCAAAATAAGAACAAATAATCTAAAAACTAACTCAAAACGCCAAAGAATGTGCGTTTTTGTGATTGTGAATGTGCAGGTATGGATATTTCAATAAATGATGAAAAACAAACGGAAACCGATAAAAACGAGCACAAGAGTGGAACGTGTGCAGAAAAGTCAAAGAAAGTCAATGCTGAGCCTATTGAAGACATTAGGGATTGAGATTCATCAGATTTGGTCCCTGGATGAAGTTTCATGATTTATCACTTTTAGTCCCTCAAGTTTCATCACTTGTCATAATTGGTCCTTTGAAGACATCTTACATGATATGACAATTTTGGTCCTTGGAGAATAAGGAAATTACAATAAAAGCCCTTGGATCAAGTTTTCAAAAAATGGTAATTTCAGTCCTTGGAATTTCAGTCTATACATTTTTGGTCCTTGCTTAATATCAAAACCTAAATCAGAAATTAATGAGCCTAGTCCAAGATATTAATCCAAATCCTTTTAATAATCAAACCCAAGCCCAAAAATACCAAAATCCCAAGCCCAACTTACCCTGGTCAACACCCCAAACCCCCACGGTCAAAGGTCAAAGGGTCAAACAAAAACATTAAAACCTTACCCTCTTGCTTGCATAAAGTATCGGCTGAAAATACTTATTCTTTCGTTGCCCCAGAACTGCACCAATGGCATACTCACTTTCATTGCACATTAGCTCAAATGCTAAGCTCCAATCAGGGGCAACTAAGATCGGTGCTTCCGTTAACTTCTTCTTCAAAAAATTAAATGCATCGATGCATTCATTTGTGAAGTTGAACGGAGCATCTTTTTCTAAAAGGTGGGTCAGAGGCCGGGCTATCTTAGAGAAATCTTGTATAAAACGTCGGTAAAATCCAGCATGACCAAGGAAACTTCTTATTCCTTTGACGGTCGTAGGATGATGTAGCTTAGCAATTACATCAACTTTTGCACGATCTACCTCAATCCCAGATTTGGAGATTTTATGGCCGAGGACTATGCCTTCTTTAACCATGAAGTGGCACTTCTCCCAATTTAGAACCAAGTTAGTGTTTTCACACCGTTTCAGCATATTCTCTAAATGGGAGAGGCAAGAGTCAAAAGAATTTCCATAGACGGAGAAGTCGTCCATGAACACTTCCATGGTTTTTTCAATCATGTCTGAGAAAATGGCCATCATGCACCTCTGAAACGTGCCTGGAGCATTACATAAGTCAAAGGGCATTCTACGATAGGCAAACGTTCCATACGGGCAAGTGAAAGTGGTCTTTTCTTGATCCTGGGGATCAATGGGAATTTGAAAGTACCTAGAAAAGACATCGAGAAAACAATAGAACCCATTTCCCGCTAATCGTTCAGGCATTTGGTCCATAAAAGGGAGCAGGAAATGGTCTTTACCGGTCACGTCATTCAACTTGCGGTAGTCGATACAAACCCTCCATCCGGTCACAAGTCTAGTCGGTATAAGCTCATTATCATTATTTTTCACAACAGTGATTCCGCCCTTCTTTAGAACACAATGAACCGGGCTAACCCATGAACTATCCGAGATTGGATAAATCATTCCAGTGTCAAGGAGTTTTATAACTTCCTTTTTGATCACTTCATGGATTTGTGGATTAACCCGTCGTTGTTGTTGGATGGAAGCTTTGTTATTATCTTCAAGCAGAATCTTATGCATACAAAATCGAGGGTCAATTCCCTTAATGTCGGAGATTTGCTAGGCAATAGCACTTTTATGCTTCCTAAGCACATCTAAGAGTCGGGTCTTCTCCTCATCTTTAAGGCCTTTTGATATTATAACGGGCAATTTATTATTAATTTCCAAGTATGCGTATTCAAGATGAGGAGGTAAATCCTTGAGCTCTAGCTCCGGAGGATTGTCAATAGACGGCTTCACTTCTTTTACGTCTGCCATTTTTAGGTCCATTAGAGGGGAAGAAAGAATCGGGTTTTCATTTAAAAGTTTCTCAATCAATGAAATGTCTCCCTCCGGATCAAAGTCAGAATTATCAATTTCCGGTGAAATCGAATCATTTGAAAGACAAGCTTTGATTTCTTCCCAAGCGAGATCACTTCCCTCAAACGGAGTGAGGGAAGGGGAAGAATCGGAGACGATTGGTTCAAAAGAAGGAGTGGGATTGCCACTCGAAGCATTATTTGTAAAACCAAGAAGTTCTTGAGAATACTCCTCCATAGCCTCATCAATAACATCGACTCGGTTAACGGAAACATGATCGTAATCGGAGGAGTATCTCGCGGTTTGATCGAGATTGAACGTAACAGCTTCATTTCCAACACGTAAGGTAATCTCCTCGTCGTATACATCAATTAAGGCACGACCGGTCCGTAGGAATCCTCTCCCGAGAATGAGAGGAACCCGTGGATCAGCATCAAAATCAACAACCACAAAATCAGCAGGGAAATTGAATTTCCCAAAATTGACAAAAATATCCTCGGCTATACCAACAGGTCGTGACGTAGATCAGTCGGCAAGCTCGAGGGTCATAAGAGTCGGTGTCAAGTTTGGAAGAGACAACTTTTGCCAAATTGACAATGGCATTAGGTTAATGCTAGCACTAAGATCGGCCAAGGCGAAGCATTGAACCATACCCAAAAAATTGCATGGAATAAGAAACTTGCCAGGGTCTTCAAGCTTTTTAGGTAGCTTTTTAAGAAGAACCGCTAAGCAATTCTCATTCATTTGGGTCTTAGACATTTCAAAAAACTTTTCCTTATTATTCAAAAGACCTTTTAACATCGAAGCAAATTTAGGCATCAAAAGTATAGCATCCGCGAGACTTATGTCAAAATGCAATTCTTGAAAAATCTGATAAAACTTTTCCATTTGGTTTTTATCTTTCTCGCGGTGCTTTTATTCTTTTAAGCGTGACGGATAAGGAAATTTCGTTTTAACGGGAATTTCTTTCTCAGTTTCATAGACGACTTTCTCTTTTTCTTTTGACGTTGGGACCACCGGAGGTTGGATATCTTCGGTCCTTCCATTATTAATAGGAATTTCCGTATCCATTGTCACCTCGGGTTCACGGACTACTACCTTTGGAGGAAGAGCAGAAGAGGCAGTCAGAGCCGTTAGTCCATCATAAGAAACACCACTCCTTGTTGTGATCGTTTTTGCATCGCCCCTCGGGTTAGCGATCGTGTTACTTGGAAGAGTTCCCGAGCCCGAGGGTCGACCATTTAAACGTTTGTTAATATCATTGATTTGAGTAGCAAATAACCTTGTTATTTCATCTTGTTTTGCCATTAAAGCTTGTTGACTTTGAAGCAATTGCTTAATCAACTCATCCGTGGGCGATTGATTTGGAATAACACCTTGATTTTGATTATTGAAATTCTGCCCACGGTTTTGAAAATTTCCATGATTCTGATGTCCATGATTAAAATTCCCATGAATCCGGGCTTGATTTTGATTTCCTTGAAAATTCCAATTGTGGTTAACAACTTGGTTTTGAAAACCTTGATTTGATCGTTTTTGATTTTGATTAACTTGATGTGTACGATTTTGCACATTATTATTATGACTCTGATTTTGAAAACCGGGTGGTCCAAGATAATTGCCTGAACGGTAGCTGAGAAGATTTTGATCTCCTTGAGGTTATGGGTAACCGTTGCCACCCATGTTTGCAGTATACACGTTCTCTTGAGCATAAGCTCCGGTTGACAGACACTTGTAATACGGATGTGGACCACCACAAGTTACGCAACTATGATTTACAACATTCACTTGATGATTTGGTTTTTCAATAGACATAGCATCAACTTTCTTGGTAAGAGCCACTAGCATACTCATCATTTCATCATTATTTTTACTAGCATTAGACACTTGAGGCTTATTTTTAGACATTCTCACACGAGCCTTATTCTCAATTATCATTGTAGGTTACTCATAATCTTAAACATGTATGGTTTTGTGTATAATGGATCAAATAGATGAATAAATCTAGAAAGAAGTTAGAGAGAGAGTAAGAGTGTTGGGAGCCTTTGAGAGAAATATGAAATTGTATTAGCTTGTAATGAAAGGTCCAACCCTCTCCCTTGGGTGGGAGAGGGTATTTATACTACAATACTAGGTGCTCCATGAAACGAGCTGTAGAGTAAGCTGACAGAGGGTAAAGACCCGACCCACTCTACGAATACTATTTACATATTTAACTACTAATAAACTACGTACTAACTATAATAAGGATAATTCTACGAGCTACGTAATGCTTAGCAATACTTGGGGTGATCGAGTCTTTAACTGAATAATCGTATTCCTAACAATCTCCCCCCTAAGGGAGGTCACCCCAGAAGATAAGTACTGAATTCTTGCATCCTTGAAATCTTGTAGCTCGTAGACTTTGATTCTTCAAAGTCGTGATCTTTGTGCTTATAACAGCAGACTTCAGATGACTTGTTCAATGCGTTGGATGATCTTTGGGCATTACTTCGAGTTCATCATCCAAATGAGTGTCAGAAAGTCATCTTTGATTAGTGAAGTCTCCATGTGATTCGAACATCTTTGTGTTGACATGCTTACACTTTTTCGGATCATGATCTTCTGCATCAGAGTTGTGGAAGCAGAGATGAGGCCCAATCAATGATCATGATTACTGAGATTGTGATGTCGTAGTGTGAGCATGTGTTGATGGATCAGCATCTTTTCAGCAATCTACAGCATTGCACAGATATTCCTGCAAGCAGACAGTTAGCAATAAAACATCCCGGTACTTACAGGTTTGGAATTAGAGATCGTCAACAGCATAGTGTGAAGACTCCTTCTAACCCGTGCCAAGACCATTCCCAATCGGTAATCCCCGAAAGGATTTACACGATCTACCAAAGGAGATCAACGATTAGGTGAGTCGCTGGGGATCACTCCATGACTATAGACCATGTAACTGCCGCAACCACTAAGCGTAATCCACAAGAGATTATCGAAGTGACCTGCTTTCAGGGCTGTTTGATGTTGACCCTGGCAGGAATTTCCATTCAATTACTGAAAATTACATTAGTAATTTCTCATGAATGTTCTGGTAGATTGCTAAGATCTACGAAGGACTCTCACGTGTACAACTGGAGTCCTTGATTATGGACTACCAGTGCAAAAGTAACAAGTGTTCCTATTGAGATCTTTTGATGCATTTCGTGGCTCTAGACTCAATAAGTGCATTTGGTTTTCTTATGCGGAGATTAGGGAGAGGTCTCCTGCTTCAATATCAACCATCTCTAAAAGATAAGTTGATAGATTACACCGGTTGCCCGTGAGAATGAAACAAGTTCTTTTAAGAGAAATAGAGTGGCTAGAAGGTTTAGTGCAGTGCGTCACTGGGTCCATGACGTCTTGTCTTCAATACCAAAGTTGCCTTAGCAACCATCAGTAGATTATGAATTAAACCTGGTTTCTGCCATAAGGTTGAATAATTGGAGGGCTGTTTCTTTTCACCCTTTCTCATTTCATTTCTTTTTAATTCTTCAACCCCTTCTTTCTCCATTCTCACATTTCTCCTTTTTTCATATCTATTTGGTATAGTCCATGGGTAGATCCCTCCGGCTCTGGCGGATCATAGAACGGTTTTCCTAACCTTAGCCACCTTATAACTTCATGACTATCCTATGTTGCCATTTACCAAATCATTGAAAATTCTCTCAACGTGTTTATGATTGAGAAACACATTTTGTTAACACATTGAGAGTTTTGTCATTTTCAAATGCTCCCCCTTAACATGTGCTCATAAGTTTTGATTTGAAAATTTACACATGTCGGGAAGAGTTGCACTTTTTGAATTGATTCACAGTAAGTGAATATGAGCGGGCATTCGAGACACGCTTACATCACTAGTTAGACTAGCTTGAAGTTATTACCCGGCCCGATCAGATTCACCAAAGGTTTCTCGAAACGGTACATTCTACTCGGACAAGTCCTTTTCGAGACACACTTACATCATTGGTTAGACCAGCTTGAAGTTATTACCCGTCCAGGACTAGTCCTTTCGTTTCATGACATTATATGTTCCGTAAATTTATTGGTTAAGCCTGAGATGTACTCACATGAGATGCTAAATCCTTTTAGTCACCACAACCCATTTGCTTCCCCTCAATATGTGCATTGATGTACAAAAGAGTTTAGCACACATGGGAGAGCATACAATTATGTCCAAAACATCACATTTTATATCAGATTTCATATTTAAATCACATTTTCTCCCCCGATCAAAAATTTCAAACCATTTGAGATTTGTGATCCCAAGTGATTTAAATAAGTTAGAAAAGTTTGGGAGCAAGATGTGGTCTGATTAAAGATATTCTGATATTGAGACAATTCATTACTCCCCTCAATCAATGAGGGAGAATATTAGTGTCAGTTATGATGAGTTTATAAATGATTTAAACTTTAACGAGAAACTCATGAAAATAAAAAATCATGTACTGACACATAACATTTGATACCACACTACTTATGACACACAAGATAACTGGTGGTAGTGCTGAAAGAGTTGTTGTCGTTGTTGCTACCGATGCTGTTGTTGTGGTGAAATCAAAGCCAGTCAATGAAGTTTGAACATCTGATCAAATGGTTAGAGCAGGAGCAGGCACATTCACATCAGCCATGGAATCTGCATAAGAGTATCAACAAAGATATGCATACATACAGATTCACTCTTAATTAACTGCTACCACATAGCAGCTAGCCTACTCATAATACCATATTAATATCATGATTAAAGAACATTCAAGCAACTCATCAAAATGCTATCTAGCATGAAGAGAAACTAGCAATCATGAACATTCATTGCAAGTTTCTATCCGACATAAACAACAATCACTAACATGGCAATTCAAGCATATTTTCAACATTCAAATCAGGAGCTTAGGAATAAGATTCTAACCCGGGCTAACTACATACCTAAGCAAATCCTGAGAACACGAACACATAATCAGCAACAATCAAACAATTATCAGCAAACAGCAAACGAAACACAATCAATCTGATTATACGAATGCCAGAGGAGAGAACAAGAGCATCAAACACAATGGTTTTCTAACATCATTAAGATTTTGGATTAAAACGTATTTAGGAGATTAAGCGTGGATACCAACGTGAGACAAATGGACCTTTTAGTTACATAAAGCTAGAAAACTATACGCAAATAGCACATAATGCCCTAATCTTTCTAACAACTAACACATTTGGCCATTTAAGATAAAGCTTAGTAAGTTCCTCTTCAACTAAACCCCATTAACTACAAAACCTTTTCTAACCATTATGAGACAACCAAGAAATCCGTTTGATGATATAAAATTGGAAATCACTCTCCCCCTCAATTGATGACCCATTGTCATTAATTGAGTGACAAATTTTATGAGGTATCTAAGACTGATTGATTTACAAGTAACACGTTACCACCATGTATCACTCAAATAATTTTCTGAAAAATCATAAAAGAAAATTATTTGTTTTGATAAAAAGAAGACTTCTCTTCTTAAACAAGAAATAATGCACTGAAACGTACATTAGATCGGAAAGGCATGAATCTAAAGTAATTCATGCCTTTGTTAGGAACAGTCGTCTTTTTGGCGACGAACTTTCCCCAATACTAAGACCGGGTTGTTATCTGAAGTAATATCAAACCATCCTGAAAGAATATTTTTAGAAACGACATGTTTTAGAAAAATATTATTAAAAAGAAAAAACACTTGATCAAGCATATGTATGTTTCCGTGTCATTATTGAATGACATTTCTAGAAACGTACATAATATTGATTACACAAGAGGCATGTCGTAAGAAGAATATTTTTGGATTTTAAGATTTTTCATATTTTTATGGTTTTTATAGGTTCTATATTTTTCTATTTTCCTTTTTGTATTCAACTATGTACAAAGGATATGTGAAGTAAATCCTTTTACTCCTCATTCTCTTCCTGAAGGCTTATGAGAGATTCTAGCGTAAGACTCTTCATTTCATGTCACGAAAGAATGAATAGAAATCTTTCTCGTGGAAGAGCCTTTGTAAAGAAGTCAGCCAGTTGAAATTCTGTGCTCATGAAGTAAAGTTCCACTACCCCATTCTCATCTTATTCCACCAAACCTTAGGAGAAACTTTGACAGTGTATCAAACCATGCCCTAGGCGTCTGTTTTAGGCCAAAGAGAGCCCTTTTCAGACGATAGACATGGTTAGGACGATCAAAATATACAAATCTTTCCGGTTGACTGAAATAAAGAACTTTATTCAGCTCACCATTTAGAAATGCAATTTTCATATCCATTTGATAGACCGTCATGTTCTGACTTGCAGCATTGGTGAGAAACATTCTGATAGCTTCAATACGAACAACCAGATCGAAAGATTCCTCTAAATTAATGCCTTCCTGTAGACGATATCCCTTAGCAGCAAGCCTTGCCTTGTTTTTAGAACGACATAATGCTCATCAAGTTTCACTTTGAAGATCCACTTATAGCTATAATCAATGCACAGTCTGGAGGTAGTACCAATTCCCATACTTCAAGTCGATCGAAATTGCGAGCTTCATCTTGCATCGCATTAACCCAACAGTCTTTAGAGATAGCAGTCTTGAAATCTTTGGGTTCGAATTTGGATAGTATGGAATTATAACAACACCACAAGGCATTGATGGTAAGTTTCCTTCGTGTGAACACCGGTTGAGAAGGATATCCAATAATGTTGTCAATCGGATGATCCTATATTCGTTTTCTGAGATGTTCATGTGGATGTAGGTAGGAACATGAAGAAGCCGTGATTGTATTCCTTGAAGAGGATGTCTTAGAAGAAGATTCATGAGCAAACAGGTTTTAGTACGGAGCATCTTCAAGAGGAACAAATGAATTCACTTCAAAAGAATTGTCGACTGCAATGCCTTGATGTACTGAAGGAGATTGAAGGTTTGATGATGATGGTGAGTAACTTGCAGATTGAGCATCTTGATCAATTTAAGTAGACACTGATGGACCATTTGAGTTGTACAGAACTGGAGCAGCGGCAGCTGGTGGTGTCAGTGTATCATTAGTAGGTGTCTCAAAGTATTCATCAATCATTTGGTCAAACTAGATCTTCAAATGCTCATTTGTAGGTGATACATAAGGTACATGCAGGAGTGGGATTCTGTACAAGACCTGAACTGATTGATTCAGGAGACAAAAGTTTAGACGCGGGTCCTGCACTGATGTGTACAGGAGCCATTTGCTCAGTCAGCTCAACGAATGTGACGTGAATGGTTACCAAGATTTATCGGGTTCGATTGTTGTAGATTCTGTATCCTTTACTATCATGAATTAGCTCATGTGGAGTTTTGTTGTGAAGAGTATGTATCAAGTATCGGTTTTGGGTGTAACAAGCTGTAGCAATTGCTTCCGCCCATAGAAACATCGGTGCCATGGAGAACATTAGCATTGTTCGTGCAACTTCTACAAGAGAACAGTTTCGTCTTTCAACAATTCCATTCTACTGAGGAGTGCATGGGACACTTTACTGGTGGGTGATGCCAATACTTTCATAAAATTGAACGAGTTGTTTGATGATAACCTCCGTTCCATCGTTTGACCGGATGATTCTGTCAGTTTTGTTGAGTCTTGCTAGCAGCTGTTTGATGAGTTTTATGATAACCTTTGGAGTCACGTCCTTGGTTCTCAAAAACCTTACCCATGTAAACCGAGAATAGTCGACGACTATCACTAGAACATACTTCTTCCCAGTTATACTTTGCATTTTCATTGGTTCACATAGATCCATGTGAAGAGTGAAGAACCTCCATGATGGTATTGATAGTTTTGGATTTGTGAGTATGTTTCTTTCTTTTGCCCAATTGACAAGCCAAACGAAGATGTTCTTTTTCGAAGTTTAAACTAGGTAGACCTCATACAAGATCATTGTGAGCAAGATCATTGATGGTACCAAAGTTCAAGTGATTAAAACTTTGTTGCCATAGCCACGATTTATTCTTTGAGGCCTTTGTGAGGGGGCAAATAGGAGAGGACCGCATCATCTCTTCGATAGAAAAAAGTGTCTAGATTTGTGCCATGACTGTCTTTAGGAAGATCAATACCGTCCAATTCTCAGACGAAGCATGTGTAATTTCTGAAGGCAATCTTCAAGATCAGAATCAAGATATTGACCAACAGAGAACATATTATGCCCAAGTCCTTCCATGTAGTATACTCAGGAAATTAGCTGTCACCAGAGACATAATCTCCATAACCTATAATTACCCCAAAATGGTAGTTCCCGAATCAAATTATCCCGATAAAATTATTCATGAAATTCTCGAGCCCTGAGCGATCTCCAATCATAGGTTTAGAGCAGACTGAGTCCAAATATCAAAGGACGAAATGTACGACCTGCATTTGGAACCAGAAAAGAGCAGAAAATTTGGAGTGTTAGATCCCTAATTTGAGTTGGGTTCCAGTTGGTTAGTGCAAACAAGTTCTGGAGCCACTAAGACGTTAGGTGCTTTCGTTTCAATGATGGAAATTTCACTAGTAGATGCAATGGGCCTACTTAAAGGACATTGGGTCTCCAAAGGGAAAATTCTACCAGTTGGATTCCATTCCTTAATAGGCACTACTTTAGAGTTAGTTATCCTAGTTAAAGGGCACTGTTCTCCTAAAGTGAATTTCCTTCCTGTGGGCTTCCATTGATAACCAACATTGGCAAACAGTTTACCTGTTGCTTTCCAAATTTGCTTACTTTGTTTAGCTCTCCAAACTTTCTTAACTGGGGTTTTGTAAAACGACTTCAGAAATTTCTCAACACATTTATCATGATTACTCGAAATTATGCATTCATTACATGTTTTGCAACGTGAATTAGGTTTTGAATTATGACTCATTTTGCTCAAGTTGGACTTAATGTTCCTCATGTGGTCGTCTACTTTCTTTTTAGGAACACTTTTAGCATGTGAAGTCCTATAATTCCTTCTATTTCTCCTTTGTTTAGACTCTCTAGCTTTAGTGTCACTATTTACTTCTGTAGACGGACTAATGGGAATTTTAGTCTTTTTCACTTCCGGTTGCTGAACATGTTTTGATGTGTTGGGATCTGAAGTTTCGAAGGGTACCACAAAGGTAACATGCTTGTTCTTAGTCATAGATGATGATGCAGTAGACCTATCTCGCATGTTATCAGTCTTAGGAAATGTACCAATAGCATATTCTAAGAGTTCCTGAGACCTATTAGTGAGAAAGCAGGCATCTACAACAGCACTATCCAGTGGTTTCTCTATCCTATCCTCTTCAATGGTTTCATCAAGAAAGTCAAGGCACTCCTTAAGATGTTTAAGATAGTCACTATGAACTAACTTATTATTCCTAAGGGGAAGAGGAATATACACAGCATCACAAGCATATTTCTTGCACACACGAACCTTGGGAATCACATTATCACTAGTGATGATTGGCATTTTCCCTTTCACCTGAGTCTTTAGATTCTTAATTTCTTAAAACAAAGAAGTTATCTTTTCATTGTTTATATCACGTGTGATTTTAATTGAATCATATAACAGTTTGTAATGTTGTTTAACTTTCGAATTTTCAGCACGAAACCAATCATTTTCATGTTGCAATTTATTGATGGTATCTTGAAATTGAAAATTTTGAGAATCTATAGGCTGTGGTTTTTGGGTGCCAATCACATCACTCTCATTAGACTTCAATTGGGAAATTTGAACCCTCAGTTTCTGAATCGTGTTAGTGTGAGCTTGAATCTTTTCATCACGTTTGGCTAATTCAAAATATGCGTCAAATTCAGGAGCATCTGAAGATGTCTTGGCATTTTAGATTTTAATTCTTTCTTCTAAATGTTGACACTTTAATTGCAAATTAAGATTATCAACTTCTAGTTATGACAAATGCCTGACCATCTTATCATGGTCATCGTTTTGAATTTTCTCACGCAATTTTAAATTCTCCCCCTCAAGCTCAACAACCTGATTCTGGAAAACGTTCAATGATATAGACATCTCATGAAATTGGCAGGCATATAATGCAGAATCAGTAGCAGTATAAAATGCATCCTGTGCAATACATTTAGCAATCAAATTCTCATTCATGATGAGAATATTTTTCCTCGCAATTTCACTGCATTTAAGATCAATTGCCAATTGTTTACCCTCATTTTCCACAGCTTTGAAATTTTTTTTCATTTCAGTTACATCTTTATTTAGGGTTTTTTGAAGAACCTCAAAATGTTCGTGGAGAAGTTCAAAAACTGGCATGACCTCTATTAAATAGCATTGTTTTGTTTGTTCAAAACCTCTTTCCCCTTCAATAATACCCGTTGGTGTTATTCTCTTTTTACATGTTTTATCAAAATCAGCGAATAATTGACCAAGGACATATAAGGCAATTAGTGTATTATTTTGCGTGGGGAGGGTGAAAGGAACAAGATGCCGTGGTGTGTTAATGGGATATATCGTTGGGTCAGCTATCCTAAAAACTGTACGTGTTTTTCCCACTATTCTTTCTGCTTTCATCTTTTCTATGTCTATGTTCCAGAAGACTTGCTCTGGAGTAAATTTCTTTTGTGGGACAAAGATAGCTAATTGATTATCTTCAGAGTAATCATAATTGTACAAGATTTTATTAGCTATGCACTGGGGATCCCTTAATTTCTCAGTTAGTTTTTCTCTGGTTCTATCTTCTATCTCATTGCCCTCATCATCTGATGTAGCATTAGGAGGGGCATGATTAGGCTCAAGCATAATGTTTGCATCATATAATGCCGATTGTGCTCCTATACCGCTTCTAAGGAAATTGGTTTTTGGCTTTGTAGAATCCTTCTCACTATGATCATCACTCAACTTCCTATGTTTATGCATCATTTGAGCAGTTTGAATGGTTTGGCTTCACGTGTATAACTTATCCTCAAGTTTATTTATTAGCATTTTAAGACTAGAGAAATCATTTAGGAGTTTTGTTTCCTTCTCTTTGAAATCATGTTTGAGTGTGTTTAAGCCTTTCTGAATCTCTTGTTTTTGTTTAACAGTTTGATCCAGTTGGTTTTGCAAAGATTGTAACTCCTTTTTCAATGTTTCTCGCTTAAGATTATTTTCAGATATGTATGCACGCATTTGCCATTCCATGTTCTGCTCACGTCTAGTGAGTTCAAATCTAGCACGTTGTTCGTACATTGCCACCTGATCCTTAAGGATATTAAATCTAGTGGTCAAGGAGTCATCAGGGTTATAGGCAGTGTTCTCATGCAACACACAATCATCATTTAAAACAGAAGATGCACTACATTGTACAACAGACACTACATTGTGTTTCATATGTTGTTCACATGGGTCAACATTGCTATTTCCCATGTCAACAACATCTGAATCGACATCGTTTGTCGGTTGTACTTTGTTAGGAATCTTTTGTTCATTAACCATGTTACACAGTTCGAGTACCTTAGCACATACACATGTTCTTTTACCGGTCTGATATATGCATCCACATCACATGTAGGAGTCATTGAACTGTTCGCTGTGTCAAGCTTATCAGTCTCTGATCCTCTACCTTCGGTGAAAACTGACCCAGCATCCGTTGGTTTACCTGAATCCACAATATTATCAGTTGATTGCTCCCGACATGCCTTCACCTTGTCTTCATGCTTGAGTTTGTGTTGTGCTTTTTCCATAATGTACTCCTTCACATTACCCATGAGTTGGAGTAGTGTGACTCTGAAAACGTCAACTTCAATTCCTGTATGAGTAGCAAAGCTCTTTTTCGTCATTTGACACTCATGATCATACTCCTCAGTGAATCGTGAATCAATGAACGCTTGGAGTTGGTTGTTGATCACACAGAATACAGCCATAGATCTACCTTCAGAAAATTTACCTTTTTCAAGTTGTTGTTGAATTTAATCTAAGTGTAGAGTCATTTTGACTATGAAGGTCTCAACATTTTGACCAAAGAGTGTTGCGAATGCACGATTGAAACCTCCCAAGTATCCAGGTTTTCCAAAGAGAACCTTGAGATGTGAATGGAGTGATCAAAAACATTCAATGCGACTATCCTTTGCATTATCGGGCAATTTAATTGGCTGATGAAGCACATTATCATTAGAATTCGAGCACGAAGATTCCATAGCAGTGATTGTATGTTAAGAGTGCTGATTGTTTGTTATGACAAGGTTATATGTTGTTTAGTCGTAATTTGGTTAGGTTGATGCAAGTTGTTACGGTGAAATTTTTGGTCCGAAAACTTAAAACCTCAATAACTTCACTCCGGAGGTGATTTGTGCCTCGAAAAATTGAAACCTCACAATATTCAGCCTGTTCCGGACGTTTTGACAGCTAATTCGCTGAAAATGGAATTACGGTCCAAAAGTTATGGCCGTTTGAAGTTTTGAAGTAAAAAATACCTTTAGTCAAACTGCAAGTAATCAACTCGCTAGAATCACACTTGAACAACTCGCTAGAATTCCAAGTAGCTAAATAACAAGTCGCTAGCCACCAACTCGCTAATTTTGAAAACTCGCTAACATGGACAACTCGCTACAAAACCAAATCGCTAGATGTACAACTCGCTGGAATCACCAACTTGTAACTGGACCAACTCGCTGGAAATATTAACAATGCAACCAGCTAGATCAGGCAATTCGCTAGATCTGGTAACTCGCTAAACTGGTCAACACTTTGAATCAACTCGCTGGTACACAACAATCCAAATCTGACAACTCGCTACTGGATGGGACAAAGCTATCACTATCTCGCGATTTGTCTTTATTACCAAACGTGAAAGAATGAGCAACTCGCTATTCTAGAACAAGCCAACCCGCTACCACAGTTAGACAACTCGCTAACACAGTAGGACAAAAAGGTCGCTTTCTAGCGATTTGTCTTTTTATCCCAATATAGCAAATAGCCAACCAGCTACTCTCAACTCACTAGAGAACTTGTCAACCCGCTACTATGAAACAAGCTCCGAATTTCAACTCGCTAGTATGAATGTCAACTCAAAAAGCATCAAACATCCACAAAACTGATGAAATAGCTTATCCACGAGCTAAACAAAATACCTAAGACACATCACAAAGAAAAACACAATACCAAGCCACGAATTCGAGCACCAACAATCCTAGGATGAAACCATGGCTATGAAACCAATTGTAGGTTACTCATAATCTTAAACATGTATGGTTTTGTGTATAATGGATCAAATAGATGAATAAATCTAGAGAGAAGTTAGAGAGAGAGAGTAAGAGTGTTGGGAGCCTTTGAGAGAAATATGAAATTGTATTAGTTTGTAATGAAAGGTCCAACCCTCTCCCTTGGGTGGGAGAGGGTATTTATACTACAATACTAGGTGCTCCATGAAACGAGCTGTAGAGTGAGCTGACAGAGGGTAAAGACCCGACCCACTCTACGAATACTATTTACATATTTAACTACTAATAAACTACGTACTAACTATAATAAGGATAATTCTACGAGCTACGTAATGCTTAGCAATACTTGGGGTGACCGAGTCTTTAACTGAATAATCGTATTCCTAACAATCATGAAAGCATCATTCGTGTTTCGAGCCAAAAAGGTCCCACCCGCAACAGAATTGAGTGAGTCTTGGTCAACATGACATAACCCATTGTAGAAAGTATCAATCTGCTGTAGGGATGTGAACCCATGGTTCGGACATTTTTCCAACAAATCTTTATATCGATCCCAAGCTTCACTGAATGACTCATCAAAAGCTTGTTGGAATCTAAAGATTTGGGATCGAAGATTAGAAGTTTTAGAAGGAGGATAGAAATAATTCACAAACTTGGAAGCAAGATCATTCCAAGTGTGAATCGAATTCGGCGGTTCCTTTTCCAGCCAAGTCCGGGCTTCCCCTTTAAAAGAGAAAGGAAACAACTTCAATTTCACCACATCGTGAGGAACTTGATTCATTTTAATTGTCTCAGCGAT
The DNA here is from genome assembly GCA_030686995.1 of Artemisia argyi. NCBI lineage: Eukaryota > Viridiplantae > Streptophyta > Magnoliopsida > Asterales > Asteraceae > Artemisia > Artemisia argyi. The sequence goes on from CM060677.1 coordinate 129,022,924, forward strand.
GTCGGTGAAATTTCTTATGTGAGCATATGGGTCTTCGTGTTCAAACCCGTGAAAGGATATACTCGTGATCAAGTTGAGTAATCCGTGAATGATCTCAAAATTGGCATTGATATCAGGAATCATGATGGCTCTCCTCACACCATTGAATGGTGATTGGATTTGTTCCTCCATCGGACGTGGATCAAAAGTCGGTTGTGGTCCCATCAGAGGGATCACATTGTGTTGAGGACCAACCATCGGTGGGGGTCCATTGTGTTGTTCGTTCTGGTTCATTTCCTCGTCGTTAAGGAAATGAACCTGATGATTATGTCATAAAACCCTCTCGGGGTTTGAGAACGGAGAAGTAAGATTCTCAGAAGTAGAACGGGTGTGCATAAACCAAAAACAAAATCAAAAAGAAAAAGAAGAAGAAAAGAAAAAAGAAAAATCTTTTTGTTATTTTTTTATTTTGTTCTTTAAACAAATCTCAAAAACTTTTTATTTTCTTTTGCTTTTCTTTTTATAAAACGTTATGTTAATCGTAACCGTTTCCTTCAAAACTACTCGCGACAGAACGGGAAAGAAGAGTGTTTCTCTCTTCAGCTAGCAATTTAATGTCTTAGCTTCCGTATTTCCCGCTTATTCGGTTGTAGAATTAAAGTAATCCGATAAACAACTAATTTCACGTTTTTCTTATATTGTAAGGCTTATTTGGTTTACAACGCCTTCCCTTCCACGGGAGAGTCGAGGCTGCAACTTTAATTTTTGTATTTTTGTAAACACTTTAGGAAAAGTGTTTTTGATTTTTCAATTTTTATATTTTTATAGAAAATATTCATAAGATAGAGGAAGGCTTATCAAAACACGATTTTTCAAAACGAAATTCAAAAACTCACTTCAAACCTTCCCCGGCAGCAGCGCCAAAAATTGATTGCTTAAAAATCAATTATATATATAAGTATAATAGTATCGAGGAGATCCGCAAGAAATACGGATCACCCGAGTCGTATCCGTACGAAGGTGTGAATGGAATCAAAGAAATTCAATTCGTGAAAACCGAGTTGTGAAAAGTAAATAGTGAAAATTGTGAACCCGAAATAGGCCATGGACTTGGATCTACCAAATGATAAGAGTGCCTCTGAGATTCAATCATAAACAACTTTGCCTCGGTTGCATGCAAACCCCCCCCCCCCCCCCCCTCACCCCCGCCCCCTAAAGTGGTAATGACAAACAATCACGAATTATGCAAGATGTACAAGCTATGTATGCACTAATGATTAAAATCTAAAAATGGAAAATCAATCGCGAATTTAAAACGTAACATACGAATTTTAAGCGTAACTTGTAATGAAAAATGATCCTACAAATGTGAAACAATTTTCTAAAAATCTTAAACAACTAAAAAGAATTTTCAGAAAAAGAAAAAATATTTTTTTGACTTTTTATTTATTTTCTATGATTTTATTTATATTTTTGTATTTTTAAATGAATTAAAAATAAAGGAAAATGGAAAAATAAAAGTGAAAAATATAAAATAACTTCTGAAAAATCTAAAATATCATTAAAGAATTTCCTAAAATATTTTTGGATTTTTAATGGCTTTTTCTGATTTTTTTATTGATTTTTATTTATTAAAAAGTATTTAAAAATGAATTTAAACTAAGAAAAATACTAAAAAGTTCAGAAAAATTTGAAAAATTCACAGAAATTCAAAAATAATAAAAGAAACTTGGAGAAAATTTTTGAAATAAAAATAAGCTATATAATTGCTTATTCAGGCCAATTCAGCTTATCACAAGTGCTTATTTATAAGCACTTGTGTCCAATCTTAATGAAACTTTCAACACAGATTTATTATGCTCAATTGAACTCAGATATGCCAAGATATGATCAATTGTTACATAGGAATCACAAGAATCAAGCAATAAGCAGTCCAAGTTTAGCCAAATAGTGAGCAAATCACAATCTGAATAAGCCAGAATCAAATGGGACATGAACAACACTAGAACTACTACAAATGAACTCATGAAATCCAAATAAGCACAGGTTCAAGCTAGAATAAGCACTAGCAGGCCTTACTCTCAAATCAGCTTACTTGTACCAAAAGCTAAACAAGTAGGCTCACAATAAGCTGTCTAATTAGCACAAAGATGCCAAGAAATGGGGACAAAATCTCAATTGTAATACTGAGTATCTAAATCAACCAAATGCCTAATCAGAAACAACTATTTATTATTCTAATCTTACTCAAATTCAGCAACCTATGGCACTACAAAGCTAATGACAGTTGACTTTTTGAAACTTACACAAGTTTGACTAAATCCAATTTCAATTGAATATAACTACTCCTAGATGTTAAACTAAACTAATTTTAAACTGAATTAAGCTATTGTGAATTATAATGCAACTACAATCACAATTATGCTAACTGATTCCAATAATACTAATTGTTAAACTAATTTTTAAACTAACTTTGACTTTTAAATGAACAACCTACTGTTTTTATAGTTTAAAATTCTACTATACCTCTAATGTAAACTATATGTGATAATGAAACAGCTAACCAACAACAACAACTCTCAACAAATGGCAGATCCAAACACACCCATAACTAACAATAAACTCTAATAATCCATGATTCTCTCCACAAATCACTGATCCACAGAATCAAACAGCTTACAAATCACTTTATTAAGCTATTTCCATAACCAAACACAACAGGATCAACAGAAATGCAATAACTCAGATCTAAAATATGACAGATATACTAATGAAGATATGCAACTCAGATCAAGCTAAAACAAATGATAAAATGATCAAACAAGCTCAACTACATCAATTACTACTACTACAACAACAATATCAGTCAATGAAACAGTCGCTACTATAACTGAATAAGAATCCAAATCAATTACAACTAATGAGATCTACTAAAACAGAAAGTTACCAAAGCATCTCCCTAAGCTAGAACAGAGGGAGCTCACTAAGCTTGCCTATCTTTAAGATAGGCAGCGACCTTCCATTTCTGTCTCAGCTTATCCAATAACACTGATGCGTGGGAATCGCACCTTGCTTTACCTCTCGAGGGATCTCGCGAGGCTTACAACCCCCACCAGGCAGTGTACCTGATCGTTGTAGTATAGTATAGTGACAAGTACCGGGGGATTGATCGTTCAGCTTAGGAATAGTGTCGCTAGGATTAGAAAGCCTAATTAATAGTTCTAGAGATGGAAGATGATTATTTTTTGTGTTTTTATATTTTATGAAAGCAAGTAAAATCTCGGGTTTTGAAGGAGTAGGCGGAATTAGTTGCTAATCAACTAACCCAAAAACTACTTTATAACTAATTAACTAATGAAAATGAAATTAAACTAATATTAAACTAAGGTTGTGAGCAGTGGTTGGAGAAATTGTGTTTACTTAGACTTCATTACTCCCTAGATATCTTTTACATGTTAATTACTTGTTACACTTGTATGAATGACGGGTTGTATTCCTTAATACCATTCGTGGAGTGGCATACATAACTCCCCAACTCTATGAGCTCTTATCTCCTCCTACACCATGACCCAGCACAACTATAGGGATTGTAAACAGTGGCTCATGCATTAAATACAACCAATAAAGACCTAGTACGCCTCGGTTCATATTTCTTAAGACGTTCAAGCATGTTACCATTTGGAGATCTGCCAGTTTTCTTAAGCCTAACATATAATATCATTCATTCAAAACAAGAATAGACAAGTAATCAACACATAATCAACATCTAGGTTTCATTAGATCTAAGCAAACACAAAGGAAATTTAGCCTAGCATAGTAGAATTAAGATAAGAACAAAAGATAGACAACCAACACATAGACATATTGATTGAATTAAGAGTATACTTATCTCAATTACAATGCAAGGTCTCAAGGGTTTGGAACCCTTGAAAAACCTGTAAAAGAGGCACCAAAATCGTCTTTAGGGTTTCACCAAAACTTCTCTCTTTTAATGAAAAAACTAGAAAACTATATATAGGAAAATTGTCCTGACGGCGTCAAGAGTAAAATCTGACGCCGTCAACTCGCCGCCATATACTTCCTCGGACGCCCTAGATCCAATCGTGACGGCCTATGTGACGCCGTCACCACCCTTGGTAAATTAATCTTGGTCATTTTGACGCCGTCATCTCTTCATCTGACGCCTTCACAACCTTCGGTAAAATATTCATCCTTTCTGACGCCGTCAAGAGTAAATCCTTGACGCCGTCACCTTGTAATTCCAGCTTGGATTTGGTACTTTGTTGTTTTCTTCACTTTATGCTCCAAAAACGTCCAAAATAGCCTCTTTTCCAGAATTCACTCTCCAAACACCTAAAATCACAAAAGGAACGATTTAGGGCAATATTTGATCAAATAAATTCGGATTCGGGCTTAAATGACCCCCTAAAAACGGATCATTTTTCGCCTCATCATATACCCTTACACTTGAGATTTGCTTGTCCTCAAGCAAATGAGCTTTTATTCTACTCAAAAGACAAGTTAGGGGTCATTTAACACTAATATAAAAGTAATTACAACAAATAATCGTTCCACTAAAGACCAATAGACAAGCACGGAGGTCATACACAAGCACCTCACAAATAGTGTTTAGATACTCACATCTCTCGGGTGTAATAAAGTAATATAACATTATGGAAATGGAAGATATCTCTCACTACCTGTCATAGCAAAATAGATTACCATAGGCTTGGGAAAGGATCAAACCTCCACCACATGGCGTAAGCACCTAGGATAAACTATCAAAGAGGTCTTTTAAAGGGTTATAACGTTAGGTGTAGGGATATGAATTACACGGTTTTGTTGGATAAAGGGGATTTTACTGGTGGCGAGTTAACAATCTTAGTTAATTACATGTACAAGATGGCGTTGCTAAGCCAAGACTAGACTCGACTTAAGCTAATAAATGAAAAATAACTAAAAACATAAAATGAACATAGAATGAAAACGGGATGGTAGTCCGTATGTTTTTTTCTCTCTTTCTTTTCTATTTTTTTTTTTCTATTTTTTTTTTCTTTTTCTTGATTTTTTCGATTTTTTTTTTTTTTTTTTTTTTTTTTTTCATACACTCTTACCCTACCATCCAAAATAATACATCATAGGGGTTTGAGCATTCCCCTTACACTTGAATCTTTACATACTTTACATTAAACTATTCTAATGACTCGAATTAAGAAAATCAAAACACTTGGAGCACTTTTAAGATTAACGTACATATGGGGGTAATAAGTGTTGTTCTTCCCCATTACTCCATAAAATAAGTACTTACCCATGAGTCCCAATCGTCCCAAAACAATATGTACAAGGATATGACTCGACTTAGCAACCATGTAATCAATTAGAAAGTTAACTTAGGGTTTAACAAATAACAATAATGCACTAAAAATGAGCGCATACACGGAAGGCTAAGGCGATTTGGGTGTACATTTAAGTGGGGTGTAACAAATTCTTCCTTTAAGTAAAATGCTTAAAGTTAGAAACGAAAAGATAGGCTCGGAGGCGTGTACTAGGGGTATCGTGTACTAAAAATGAGTACAACGCTAAGGGTGTGGGAAAAATTAGTTGACTTAACTAGCCAAGTAATATGACTTAAATGGTCAAGTAATCGTAATACGGGTTTAACACAAGGGTGATCCTAATGCCTCTTATCATGTAGTAAATCCTACCACACGAATGTAGTCTCACTAGCGGTCTCGGGATGCATCACTAACACAAGTTCTAGAATCTAAATGCTACCGGTACACTCATAAGCACCAATAATAAATGCTTTTCCTATCAAAACTAAAGGCGAACCTCACATTTTTGGGTGGAAAATTTTTCTGAATATACGGTTATGTGCTAGTCATACAACCTCCTATCCATGAGACACTTGCTATGGCTAAAGTTTCACTCCTAAATGTTGTAAAAAATTTTAAATTTGGCGCTAAAATTGCACTAACAAGTATTTCTCATAGTTTTATTACTCATCTACTATCAAACAAAACAAACTCAAGCGAAAGTGCATATGTAAGGTATCATCTTTTTACCCTCCCCTTACACTTAAGATGAACATTGTCCCCAATGTTCAAGTAAAGAATGTAAAAGTTAAAAGTAAAGAGAATGAATTCAAATACTCCCCTGATTCGCTCGGTATGGATTTTAGGTTGGCCAGGTTAAATCTTCCTCCAAGAAAACGAACAATCAAAGCTTCCCTTCCAGAATATAAATCATCTTCTTGTCTCAAATAACCTGTAAATCCTAACAAAAGTAGACAAGGCAACCTCGCGTAAAATCGGCGGCATCCTATATAAGTTACTAAATCCTAGAAAACAAAGTAAGATATAATGCTTGTGGAATGAAGTTTGCAGATTTCCCGGAGATTATAAAACTTAATAATTCACAAAAACTTATAAGACTCCGTTAGAAAAACAAAACTGGTAAAATTTCCAGATTTTTGACTCCTGACGCCGTCAAGAGCAATTGCCTGACGCCGTCAGAATGAACCTGTAGAAATCTTTATGTTAAGTTTCCGGAAAATTTCTGGAAAAACTTTGTCCTACTTCCTGGAAAATCCTGCAAAACTACATTATGACTCAATACAAGCATTTGACTCTAACAATACGAATACACATGTTCATTAAATATTGTGGAGAATCATGATCGGTTGTTTCTTAAAAAACATATTTGGGGTTTCCCCTTACACTTATCTTTTGCAAAAATACCTTTAGGTTGAAGTTAAGACTAGGCTAAACAACATAATAAAGTATTTCCACATTTTAATTGAGAAACATGATCAACCAACAATAAAAATAAAACATGCATACGGAAGCAAATAACAATCAAACAATTAAAATCACACAAAACATGGGTTGCCTCCCAAGAAGCGCTTTTCTTTATTTACGAGTCTTGTAGCTAGACTCAAAGTCGTGGGTTACTACGTGATTTCATCATTGGTTCCATTCTCCGATTGTAAATATTCCTTGTAGAAACCAATCACCTTTTTCTCTATCGCCCCCATCATTGCTCGGGCAAACTCTTCATCAACTTTATACCTTGGTCCAAGGGCCAAGCAATTTTTGTAGTAAAGACTCCTTTTTTCCCATACATAGTCCATGCCCTTTTTCTTATCCTCCTTATCAATATCCTCAAAAGCACCAACATTATCCTGATCAAAACGAGATATAAAGCGGAATTCTTTCATCTTATTGGGCATCCTATAAGTGATACTATCGGTGTTGCTTGCAAATCGAATCGTGCCCTCTACCTCATCATATTCTAACTTAGACTCCTCAACAAATGGTTTGCCAAACACAACATTGGATAATCGACAATCAATAACATTAGCAAGATCCTCCACAACCATAAAGTCGGTGACAAAAGTGAAATTACCAACAAAGACACATAAACCTTTGACTCTCCCGACAAAGTTACAAACTCCACCAGGGTACTTGGGATCCCTTCTAGGTTCAAGTCTTATGTTCACTATATCATTATAAACCGTTGAGGACATAATGTTGATTGGAGATTTAAAGTCAATGTAAGCATTGCTAATGTGCTTATATCCAATCATACATGGTATCTTAGCGCTCTTAGGATCGCCTCTCTTGATCTTAGGTTCAATTATGGTGAAGGGAGATCGCGGGTTATCAATAAGGTTATTATAGTATGCAATCTCCTCCTTAGTGGGGTATAGGTTAAAGTGGTCGTTAAGCCTCGGATCCATTTCCTCTTCTGGTCTCTTAATAACACTCACAAAGTCATCAGGCCCTAGGTCCTTATTTGAATACAAGACGGTTGCTAGGTCGCTAAACGTATGTTCGAGTTCAATCTTGATCAACCTATTAAGCTCTCTAAGCTCCCTAATCTCACTCTCAATTTGTTCACGTAACACAGCTACTTCACTAGGGGAAAGGGGTGGATTCGCGTTTTCCATAATGGTCAACGGAATAGTCAATGAGTTTAATTTACTAACAAATGCACAAAGAAATAAGATAGACTAAAGAAGACCTAAAAATAAAAATAAAAATCTTACTAGAAAGGAATCTAGCAAGTAGACCTAATAAAAAGAAATCCTAACCTAGACAATAACTATTCCCCGGGCTGCGGCGCCAAAAACTTGATGCGTGGGAATCGCACCTTGCTTTACCTCTCGAGGGATCTCGCGAGGCTTACAACCCCCACCAGGCAGTGTACCTGATCGTTGTAGTATAGTATAGTGACAAGTACCGGGGGATTGATCGTTCAGCTTAGGAATAGTGTCGCTAGGATTAGAAAGCCTAATTAATAGTTCTAGAGATGGAAGATGATTATTTTTTGTGTTTTTATATTTTATGAAAGCAAGTAAAATCTCGGGTTTTGAAGGAGTGGGCGGAATTAGTTGCTAATCAACTAACCCAAAAACTACTTTATAACTAATTAACTAATGAAAATGAAATTAAACTAATATTAAACTAAGGTTGTGAGCAGTGGTTGGAGAAATTGTGTTTACTTAGACTTCATTACTCCCTAGATATCTTTTACATGTTAATTACTTGTTACACTTGTATGAATGACGGGTTGTATTCCTTAATACCATTCGTGGAGTGGCATACATAACTCCCCAACTCTATGAGCTCTTATCTCCTCCTACACCATGACCCAGCACAACTATAGGGATTGTAAACAGTGGCTCATGCATTAAATACAACCAATAAAGACCTAGTACGCCTCGGTTCATATTTCTTAAGACGTTCAAGCATGTTACCATTTGGAGATCTGCCAGTTTTCTTAAGCCTAACATATAATATCATTCATTCAAAACAAGAATAGACAAGTAATCAACACATAATCAACATCTAGGTTTCATTAGATCTAAGCAAACACAAAGGAAATTTAGCCTAGCATAGTAGAATTAAGATAAGAACAAAAGATAGACAACCAACACATAGACATATTGATTGAATTAAGAGTATACTTATCTCAATTACAATGCAAGGTCTCAAGGGTTTGGAACCCTTGAAAAACCTGTAAAAGAGGCACCAAAATCGTCTTTAGGGTTTCACCAAAACTTCTCTCTTTTAATGAAAAAACTAGAAAACTATATATAGGAAAATTGTCCTGACGGCGTCAAGAGTAAAATCTGACGCCGTCAACTCGCCGCCATATACTTCCTCGGACGCCCTAGATCCAATCGTGACGGCCTATGTGACGCCGTCACCACCCTCGGTAAATTAATCTTGGTCATTTTGACGCCGTCATCTCTTCATCTGACGCCTTCACAACCTTCGGTAAAATATTCATCCTTTCTGACGCCGTCAAGAGTAAATCCTTGACGCCGTCACCTTGTAATTCCAGCTTGGATTTGGTACTTTGTTGTTTTCTTCACTTTATGCTCCAAAAACGTCCAAAATAGCCTCTTTTCCAGAATTCACTCTCCAAACACCTAAAATCACAAAAGGAACGATTTAGGGCAATATTTGATCAAATAAATTCGGATTCGGGCTTAAATGACCCCCTAAAAACGGATCATTTTTCGCCTCATCATATACCCTTACACTTGAGATTTGCTTGTCCTCAAGCAAATGAGCTTTTATTCTACTCAAAAGACAAGTTAGGGGTCATTTAACACTAATATAAAAGTAATTACAACAAATAATCGTTCCACTAAAGACCAATAGACAAGCACGGAGGTCATACACAAGCACCTCACAAATAGTGTTTAGATACTCACATCTCTCGGGTGTAATAAAGTAATATAACATTATGGAAATGGAAGATATCTCTCACTACCTGTCATAGCAAAATAGATTACCATAGGCTTGGGAAAGGATCAAACCTCCACCACATGGCGTAAGCACCTAGGATAAACTATCAAAGAGGTCTTTTAAAGGGTTATAACGTTAGGTGTAGGGATATGAATTACACGGTTTTGTTGGATAAAGGGGATTTTACTGGTGGCGAGTTAACAATCTTAGTTAATTACATGTACAAGATGGCGTTGCTAAGCCAAGACTAGACTCGACTTAAGCTAATAAATGAAAAATAACTAAAAACATAAAATGAACATAGAATGAAAACGGGATGGTAGTCCGTATGTTTTTTTCTCTCTTTCTTTTCTATTTTTTTTTTTCTATTTTTTTTTTCTTTTTCTTGATTTTTTCGATTTTTTTTTTTTTTTTTTTTTTTTTTTTCATACACTCTTACCCTACCATCCAAAATAATACATCATAGGGGTTTGAGCATTCCCCTTACACTTGAATCTTTACATACTTTACATTAAACTATTCTAATGACTCGAATTAAGAAAATCAAAACACTTGGAGCACTTTTAAGATTAACGTACATATGGGGGTAATAAGTGTTGTTCTTCCCCATTACTCCATAAAATAAGTACTTACCCATGAGTCCCAATCGTCCCAAAACAATATGTACAAGGATATGACTCGACTTAGCAACCATGTAATCAATTAGAAAGTTAACTTAGGGTTTAACAAATAACAATAATGCACTAAAAATGAGCGCATACACGGAAGGCTAAGGCGATTTGGGTGTACATTTAAGTGGGGTGTAACAAATTCTTCCTTTAAGTAAAATGCTTAAAGTTAGAAACGAAAAGATAGGCTCGGAGGGGTGTACTAGGGGTATCGTGTACTAAAAATGAGTACAACGCTAAGGGTGTGGGAAAAATTAGTTGACTTAACTAGCCAAGTAATATGACTTAAATGGTCAAGTAATCGTAATACGGGTTTAACACAAGGGTGATCCTAATGCCTCTTATCATGTAGTAAATCCTACCACACGAATGTAGTCTCACTAGCGGTCTCGGGATGCATCACTAACACAAGTTCTAGAATCTAAATGCTACCGGTACACTCATAAGCACCAATAATAAATGCTTTTCCTATCAAAACTAAAGGCGAACCTCACATTTTTGGGTGGAAAATTTTTCTAAATATACGGTTATGTGCTAGTCATACAACCTCCTATCCATGAGACACTTGCTATGGCTAAAGTTTCACTCCTAAATGTTGTAAAAAATTTTAAATTTGGCGCTAAAATTGCACTAACAAGTATTTCTCATAGTTTTATTACTCATCTACTATCAAACAAAACAAACTCAAGCGAAAGTGCATATGTAAGGTATCATCTTTTTACCCTCCCCTTACACTTAAGATGAACATTGTCCCCAATGTTCAAGTAAAGAATGTAAAAGTTAAAAGTAAAGAGAATGAATTCAAATACTCCCCTGATTCGCTCGGTATGGATTTTAGGTTGGCCAGGTTAAATCTTCCTCCAAGAAAACGAACAATCAAAGCTTCCCTTCCAGAATATAAATCATCTTCTTGTCTCAAATAACCTGTAAATCCTGACAAAAGTAGACAAGGCAACCTCGCGTAAAATCGGCGGCATCCTATATAAGTTACTAAATCCTAGAAAACAAAGTAAGATATAATGCTTGTGGAATGAAGTTTGCAGATTTCCTGGAGATTATAAAACTTAATAATTCACAAAAACTTATAAGACTCCGTTAGAAAAACAAAACTGGTAAAATTTCCAGATTTTTGACTCCTGACGCCGTCAAGAGCAATTGCCTGATGCCGTCAGAATGAACCTGTAGAAATCTTTATGTTAAGTTTCCGGAAAATTTCTGGAAAAACTTTGTCCTACTTCCTGGAAAATCCTGCAAAACTACATTATGACTCAATACAAGCATTTGACTCTAACAATACGAATACACATGTTCATTAAATATTGTGGAGAATCATGATCGGTTGTTTCTTAAAAAACATATTTGGGGTTTCCCCTTACACTTATCTTTTGCAAAAATACCTTTAGGTTGAAGTTAAGACTAGGCTAAACAACATAATAAAGTATTTCCACATTTTAATTGAGAAACATGATCAACCAACAATAAAAATAAAACATGCATACGGAAGCAAATAACAATCAAACAATTAAAATCACACAAAACATGGGTTGCCTCCCAAGAAGCGCTTTTCTTTATTTACGAGTCTTGTAGCTAGACTCAAAGTCGTGGGTTACTACGTGATTTCATCATTGGTTCCATTCTCCGATTGTAAATATTCCTTGTAGAAACCAATCACCTTTTTCTCTATCGCCCCCATCATTGCTCGGGCAAACTCTTCATCAACTTTAAACCTTGGTCCAAGGGCCAAGCAATTTTTGTAGTAAAGACTCCTTTTTTCCCATACATAGTCCATGCCCTTTTTCTTATCCTCCTTATCAATATCCTCAAAAGCACCAACATTATCCTGATCAAAACGAGATATAAAGCGGAATTCTTTCATCTTATTGGGCATCCTATAAGTGATACTATCGGTGTTGCTTGCAAATCGAATCGTGCCCTCTACCTCATCATATTCTAACTTAGACTCCTCAACAAATGGTTTGCCAAACACAACATTGGATAATCGACAATCAATAACATTAGCAAGATCCTCCACAACCATAAAGTCGGTGACAAAAGTGAAATTACCAACAAAGACACATAAACCTTTGACTCTCCCGACAAAGTTACAAACTCCACCAGGGTACTTGGGATCCCTTCTAGGTTCAAGTCTTATGTTCACTATATCATTATAAACCGTTGAGGACATAATGTTGATTGGAGATTTAAAGTCAATGTAAGCATTGCTAATGTGCTTATATCCAATCATACATGGTATCTTAGCGCTCTTAGGATCGCCTCTCTTGATCTTAGGTTCAATTATGGTGAAGGGAGATCGCGGGTTATCAATAAGGTTATTATAGTATGCAATCTCCTCCTTAGTGGGGTATAGGTTAAAGTGGTCGTTAAGCCTCGGATCCATTTCCTCTTCTGGTCTCTTAATAACACTCACAAAGTCATCAGGCCCTAGGTCCTTATTTGAATACAAGACGGTTGCTAGGTCGCTAAACGTATGTTCGAGTTCAATCTTGATCAACCTATTAAGCTCTCTAAGCTCCCTAATCTCACTCTCAATTTGTTCACGTAACACAGCTACTTCACTAGGGGAAAGGGGTGGATTCGCGTTTTCCATAATGGTCAACGGAATAGTCAATGAGTTTAATTTACTAACAAATGCACAAAGAAATAAGATAGACTAAAGAAGACCTAAAAATAAAAATAAAAATCTTACTAGAAAGGAATCTAGCAAGTAGACCTAATAAAAAGAAATCCTAACCTAGACAATAACTATTCCCCGGGCTGCGGCGCCAAAAACTTGATGCGTGGGAATCGCACCTTGCTTTACCTCTCGAGGGATCTCGCGAGGCTTACAACCCCCACCAGGCAGTGTACCTGATCGTTGTAGTATAGTATAGTGACAAGTACCGGGGGATTGATCGTTCAGCTTAGGAATAGTGTCGCTAGGATTAGAAAGCCTAATTAATAGTTCTAGAGATGGAAGATGATTATTTTTTGTGTTTTTATATTTTATGAAAGCAAGTAAAATCTCGGGTTTTGAAGGAGTGGGCGGAATTAGTTGCTAATCAACTAACCCAAAAACTACTTTATAACTAATTAACTAATGAAAATGAAATTAAACTAATATTAAACTAAGGTTGTGAGCAGTGGTTGGAGAAATTGTGTTTACTTAGACTTCATTACTCCCTAGATATCTTTTACATGTTAATTACTTGTTACACTTGTATGAATGACGGGTTGTATTCCTTAATACCATTCGTGGAGTGGCATACATAACTCCCCAACTCTATGAGCTCTTATCTCCTCCTACACCATGACCCAGCACAACTATAGGGATTGTAAACAGTGGCTCATGCATTAAATACAACCAATAAAGACCTAGTACGCCTCGGTTCATATTTCTTAAGACGTTCAAGCATGTTACCATTTGGAGATCTGCCAGTTTTCTTAAGCCTAACATATAATATCATTCATTCAAAACAAGAATAGACAAGTAATCAACACATAATCAACATCTAGGTTTCATTAGATCTAAGCAAACACAAAGGAAATTTAGCCTAGCATAGTAGAATTAAGATAAGAACAAAAGATAGACAACCAACACATAGACATATTGATTGAATTAAGAGTATACTTATCTCAATTACAATGCAAGGTCTCAAGGGTTTGGAACCCTTGAAAAACCTGTAAAAGAGGCACCAAAATCGTCTTTAGGGTTTCACCAAAACTTCTCTCTTTTAATGAAAAAACTAGAAAACTATATATAGGAAAATTGTCCTGACGGCGTCAAGAGTAAAATCTGACGCCGTCAACTCGCCGCCATATACTTCCTCGGACGCCCTAGATCCAATCGTGACGGCCTATGTGACGCCGTCACCACCCTCGGTAAATTAATCTTGGTCATTTTGACGCCGTCATCTCTTCATCTGACGCCTTCACAACCTTCGGTAAAATATTCATCCTTTCTGACGCCGTCAAGAGTAAATCCTTGACGCCGTCACCTTGTAATTCCAGCTTGGATTTGGTACTTTGTTGTTTTCTTCACTTTATGCTCCAAAAACGTCCAAAATAGCCTCTTTTCCAGAATTCACTCTCCAAACACCTAAAATCACAAAAGGAACGATTTAGGGCAATATTTGATCAAATAAATTCGGATTCGGGCTTAAATGACCCCCTAAAAACGGATCATTTTTCGCCTCATCAAACACCAGGATTGAATGGATCAAAAGCTCTGTTGACTTTTATTGACTGAACTTGTTTGATAATGAACAATGATTTGAAACAGATCCACAATAAGCTATTGAGCTTAAATGGACTGAAAGGAAGCTAAATAAGCTCAACTGTAAGCTTATATAAACAGAATGAAAACTTATTTTTTTATTTTTTATTTTCTGAATTTTTTTATATTTCTAAAGTAATTTTAAAACTAAACTTGAAACTGTAACTTGTAATAGCTAAATTGAAATTGATATAAAAGCCAATGTTGCAAAAATCGTGAATCGGTCCTGAGGCGGTCGAGGGCCGTGTAGCGATTTTTGGCCGATTAATCGTCGATTCCAAGGTCCAAGGCCGATTAATCGGCGATTACAAGCTGAACGGCTTACAAGGTAATCGGCCGATTAATCGGCCTTGTTGGCCGATTTTTGCAACACTGATAAAAGCTAAGATTATAAATGATAAAAGCTTAACTAATAGAATTGAAACAGAAACTAATAGAGAAATTAAGATGAAAAACTGAATTTCATTAAAACTTTTAAACCATACAATACAAATTCTAAGCTAAGTACAACTGAAAGTAAATTTTTGCAGAGCTTCGCTACACTACTACACTCCCCTAAATGAGCTTACAATAGCTTCTATTTATAGCTGAGGTGAGGGTTGAGGGTCACGGATTGCCAAGCTGGCAATCCGTGTGCTTTGTGTTTGTTTGAATCACCTCAAAGCCGTAAGATCACTCCAATCATTGCTCTCTTGATATAAGCCCTTGATTCAATCCCAATGACGCGTCTCATCCAATCAAAAACTGCCAAGTGTCCCAAGCGTGTGTTCTTTGGTGCTCTGACATTCTGACACGTCCTGACACTTCTAGAAGCCTTCTGATTTGACAATCGTACACTTAATTGCTGTAATTGGGGCGTACGGTCAATTTAGGGTTTATGTGATTCTAGGTAAATGGGGAAAAGGGGGGCGGGTAAAGTTATTTTTATGTTTGTTTGACCGATGTTGACTTTTTGACCAAGGGATGGGTGGATTGGGCTCGGATTATTGGATTTGGAATTGGGCTTTTGGATTTAAAAACTTGAACCAGGCTTTAGAAATGGATTTTGTTGTTTTGATTTTGGACTTGTATTAAGTATAGTAATAATTTCAGAATTTTTATATAAAGGACCAAAAGTGTATAATTCTAAAACTTCAAGGGTTTATTTTGCCAAACTTCAAAAATGAGTTCCAAGGGCATATTTTGCCAACTTTAAATTCTTGAAGGATTGCGTTGACTTTTCTCTAAATAAATCTCTTAAGGACTGTATGTGCCAACTCTGATTCTTGAAGGGCCAATCTTGAATATTCTTCAAACTTTCTCTCAAAGGTTATTCTTGTAAACTTTGAAACTCTGAGGGACTCTTTTGACAATTTGAGCTTGACTTTGACTTTTGGATACCAGCTTTGACTTTCTGACTCTTTTCACTCTCGTGCTCGTTTTTGCCGGATTTTGTTTGTTTTTCGTCTTTTTACTAGATATCCGTTCCTGCACATTCACAATCACAAAAACTTGTTTTCTTTGGCGTTTTGAGCTAGTTTTTGGATTATTTGGTCCTATTTTGGCTCAGAAAAGGTAAGTCAATAAGCACTCACCAAGCACAGATCTTTGATTCTGTGTTTCTGTCTATTTTGGATGTTTAGATTGTTGAAATTGCTTCTGTTATTGTTATTTCAGTTTGCTTGATCATTAGATTTTAGTGTTGTTGATTATTTCTAGGACTCATAGTGTTAACTGTTAGATAAGGGAGTATTTGGAACTTTCATTTGCTGTGTGTAGTTGCAGTTGGATTGTTGATTTTCTGTCTCACATAGGTAGCATTAGAGTAGTAATAGTGATTTAAATCATAAAACAGTAGGTCATTTCTTAATAAGTCAAAAGTAGATATCAAAATTGGTTAACTGTTAGAGTATCATGAAAACAGTTAGTGTAATTGTAGTTATAGTTGCATAATCAATCAATATAGCTTAAATCAGTTTAAAGTTAGCTTAATAATACAAGTAGTGGTAGATTTTATAGATTGAAATTGCTTAAAGTCAAAGTTGTGTATCATTATATAAGTCAACTGTTTCATTAGTTTCAGTCCCACAGGGTGCTGAACTTGGTTAAATTTAGAGCATCAAATGATTGTTATTCATAGGGCTTTTAGGTTTTAGAGTAACTCAGATTGGTAATCTTGATTTTGCCCCCATTGGTTTTACTGTTTGAGCTTATTAGGAATGCTTATTGGTACCTGCTTATAAGTAGATTGGAACCTGATTTCTGTCATTAGTTTAAGCCTGCAGTAGCATTTCTTAGCTCATAACATTATCTTATTTGTGATTTCTGTGTTCCATTAGATAGTGTATTAGTGATTACATTGTTCTTTCACTTCTGCCTTATTCTGTTTCTCATTGCTTAAGCTTTTGCTTATTGAGACTGCTTATTGCATGTTACTAGTGTTTTTGTGTTACTTTTTTTTTTCTGAGATTGGTATTTTAGAGTTCTTTGTTCATTATACATCTGTGGTTTCAAGTTTCATACAGATTTGTCACAAGTGCTTATTCATAAGCACTTGTGATAAGCTGTCTTCTATCCAATAAGCACTTCTGAAACTTATTTCTTTTTCAAAATTTTTCTTCAAGTTCTTTATAATAATTTAGATTTTCTGTGAATTTTTCATAATTTTCTGAGTTGTTTTACTATTTTTCTTAATTTTTCTTAGTTTTTAATCATTTTTACATACTTTTTAATAAATAAAAATCAATAAAAAAATCAGAAAAATCCATTAAAAATCCAAAAATATTTTAGATAATTCTTTTATAATATTTTAGATTTTTCAGAGTTGATTTTATATTTTTCCCATTTATTTTTATATTTTCTTTTATTTTTAATTCCAAAAATAGAAATAAATTCCTAGAAAATAAATAAAAATTCAAAAAAATATTTTTCTTTTTCTCAAAATTATTTAAGTAGTTTAAGATTTTTATAAACTTATTTCATAATTTTAGGATCATTTTTCATAAAAAATTCCGTTTTATTTCGTACGTTACGTTTAAAAATCGCGTTTGAATTCCCGTTTTCAGATTTTAAACATTTGTGCATATATAGCTTGTACCTTCTGCTTATTTCATAATTTCTTTTCATAATTTGAATTTCACTATCACAATTTTACATTTCACTTTTCACGACACGATTCACGAATCGATAATTCGAGATTCCATTCACACCTTCGTTGGGAAACGACTCGGTAAATCCGTATTTCTCGCGGATTTTCTCGATACTTAATATACATACTATAATTGAGCAATCAGATTATTAGAGAAGTGCGGTTTGAAGGTAGCTAAACGCAAATAATCGATGTTAGACATTTTTTTTCCTAAACACCAATAACAGATTATTTGCGTTGTTCAGCCCCAATAATCAAATAATCCTATCCATAAATGCAATCCCAGATACCCTCTAAGAGAAAGACTTGCAACAACTATTTAGTCAACATATTTCAAAATTCAAAGCATCTTATAGAGAAATGGGTCAAATGAATTGAGTGGGTCTTAAACGGTTTTTAAAATACTTAAGCATATAATTAACGCATACAACCTTCCAAATTGTTCGCAATCCTTTCATTTATCCACAACTAATGCCCAACAAACTGATGTGAACCAATTCATTGGAAACACATTTGAGACATCAATGCCTATATCCTTATAATATATGCAGTCAACAATGGTTCTAATTTTACAATTAAGGAAAAAACTATTAGCATGAAAAGGTGTCCACATTCATGACCATCAACACATTTTCTTTGCAACAAATCAAGAAGAAGGGATTTGACTAACCCATGTACACGAAACGACACTCAGAGCATCTTGCATCGTCTCTCTTTTGATAAGTGTCATCATGAACGTGATAGTGGTTAAGATACATATTCAGCCAACCATCACGAAAATACGATGGAGTTGTATATGATGTATACTTTGGGAACTCCTACAATCTTCAAAACAGATAACATAATTATAACAAACAAAACACCAGAGCATGCTTCAGATATTGGATACGTCCTAACCATGTTTAGTTTGAATGCACCTGTACGAACTGCCAGTCCTTTAAATACAACAGGGGAATGAAACCGTTGTTTATGTTTTAGATTGCCTTTAAGATGTGATATTACATGTCTAACAAAAGCTCTCAATTTAGCATATTTCTAGCATGTAGACAATAAAAATCATTGGTTAACAATAATTAGGCAACCATGAGTCTACCTCATTATTTCAATGAAATATTTGCCCAATTCATTTTTATATGATTTTGTCGATATCAAGTTGTATATAAAAGTACAATATAAAATGTTATCTACGTAGAAGTAACTGAGTATTTTTTGCTTAGCCTTTTTAACCTGACCATATAAAACTTTTTATGGGAATGTGATGCTTAGTCTGTACATATCATACAGATATACGAAGTACAGGTTATTGCAACACATGTTGTCATTAGTTTCAGATTCCGATGACAATGCTATTTTGAATGTATTGTTCTGTGCCCCTTGTTAAGCAAGCTTTGTCGTACACAGTTCCAAGAAACTTCCATTAACTCTACGCTAATTGGTTCTTGGGCATTAGACTTTTGTCATGATATAGAAAAATTTCACCGAAAAATATGAAAGTAAAAGTTGCTGTGAACTTTTATTTAAATGTTTAAAATTATAAAAGTAAAAGGCATCACAAGTCCACTAAGATTTTCACTTTTTGCTTCTATTGCTCAAACTCAATATCCAAAAGTCATAAACTATTTAACATAAACATGTATAATCTTTAAATCATTTAAAACAACGAATGACTGGGAAATTTCCTAACATTAAGAGCAATGACTTAGTGACTTACCATCATCGAGTTGTGTTACAAACTAAACACCACAACCTGTTATTATTTGGCAGCCTATGTTCTCTAGCTCTTCTCTGACCTAATAATCATATGAGCACATAATTAACTTTTGAATGTTAAGCTTATGATTAAAAAAGCATGATATGATGAAAATAATGAAATACCCTTTTAACGTAACCCTAGTATAATAGGCTTGAATACTTGGTATGATATGACTTTATTGTAACAAATGGATTGTTGAATGGACGAAGATGATATTCTTGAATATCATTACCCGTGATTTTGAAATCAATGGATGTTAAACTTGGAGATAATATTTGTGCCATTCAAATTATTCGTGATTTTTGATATATATATATATATATATATATATATATATATATATATATATATATATATATATATATATATATATATATATATATATATATATATATATATTTGAAAATCGTAGAATCAAACAAAAAAAATAAATGTATTCTATTTTAAATTAATAATCCCTTTGATATAGGGATACCGAATTTAATGAGATGTAAATTGTAACCAAAATTAGTGAATGTAGTTTGAATTGTAGCTTTTTTTAAATTTTTGTCAAACATTCCTTAATTATAGTTTGAATTGTAACTGATATATGCATTCAATTTTAAAAATGATAAATTCTTGCATGAAAAGTGGTGTGCCATGTAGGCAATGACATGGCACTGAGTTGAATATGTGGCAATGAGGTTGCAAATGTTAGAGGTTTATGACGTATCATCCTTAGCCTATTATATAGTGTAGGATATATATATATATATATATATATATATATATATATATATATATATATATATATATATATCATTTGGTCACATTTTTTTACACACTTCTGAATATTGAGGTTAATTTTAGTTTTATTGACACTTTTAAACGTGTAAAAGTCAGTTACATCGATACGCGTGAACAAAATTTAAAAACAAAAGATTTTCAACACTTAGAGCACACGGTATAATAACCGTGCACCCACGTTAATCCTTAACGTTATTGCGTTATCCGGCGTTAAACCATACAGTGCACCCATGCTAAACGCACGTTAACGTGCTAAGTGAGGAAAATAACGCAGCGTTAAGCTGCGATTTGAATTAAAAAAAAAAAAAAAAAAATCATTTTCACCCCTCTCCAATACCCATTTCACAAACCATTTTTTTCACACTTCCACTACTCAATATTCTATACAATACACTTCTATTAAAAAAAAAAAAAAAAAAAAAAAAATGTCGGGAGGCAACAACAACAATAACGATTCATTCATGAACCTCCTTTGTAGGTGGAATAACTCATATGCGGGTTCATCTTCAAACACGAATTGGAATTATCCTAACCAATTCGGCATGTCGAGTCAAGATGTTTTCCAACAACATCAATAAATACAATATTGGCAGCAACAACAACAACAAAACACACTAAACACCGATTTTCAAAATCTACAATTCACACAACAATCACAACATTCACAAACTGTAACAAATGAAGTTCCTGAAACACCTACGTCTCCTCCAAAGCCCAAAAGTCGTGGTAAACGGAAGGCAAAAAAAATCCAAAGACCCCAAACCAATCGAGGATGCTGAAGAACATATCGTGCATAATGTGCATACACGTTGGACACCAAGTAAGGAAAAATGGTTTGCCGAGTGTTATGTGGCCGATTCCGAGGATCCGCATGTCGGGCATTCCCAACCTCGCGATACGTTTTGGCAACGGGTACAACGTGAGTTCAATAGAAAAAATTTTCAAACCCGCAACAAGGATATGTTACAAGGCAAGTGGAAAACATTGAACCGTGATTGTACTAAGTTCAACGCTATTTTCAAACGGGCGCAACGCGATATAAAAAGTGGGGAAAGTGAGGTCGATGTACTCAAACATGCGAAACAAACGTATCGTGACGAGAACAACGCCACTCCGTTTAACAACGACGATGCTTGGGAAGTTTTGCGTAAACATCGCAAATGGGACGCGCCGGATCCGGTTGATTTAACCGGCGATGTCCCAAGCCAAACAAACGAGGCTTTGCTTGGTCATGATGAAAAACCACGGCCCATGGAAGAAAAAGGGCTTCGACGAAACAAAAATCCGAGACAACGACAAGCACCGGGGGCACGACAAGCACCGGAGGATCTTTTTCGTCAATGCAATTCGGGGAGACTATGCAAAAAGAGTTTCGTTTGAAACGTGAAGATGCGGCCAAGGCGTGTCGGGCGGCCGCAGAAAAAGAAGAAACACTAATGAGGTTAAAGGAGTTTGAATTTTTGTTGTTCGACACTACCGGCAAGGACCCAACCTATGTGCATTTGATCAATATGGAAAAGGACCAAATCATCGAAAAATATGGGTTGCCAAAACGTCAACAATGAAAAATTGTGTTATGTTGTGTTTTTTTTCATTTCGTACTTATTTTTCTTAGCATTTTTTTAAAATTCCGTATTGTAATGTGTTGATCGAATTAGTGTTATGGTTTTAAATAAATGAAGTATTTGTTTAAGTTTAGATGTTGAATTTGGAAATAATTGAGGTAAAGTTTAGTTAATGTGAGTTAAAGTGAGTTATTATACCTTGGTGTTTTTTGTGAGTTAAAGTGAAAATGTTAAAGCTGATGTGACGCTGACGTGGCGGTGTGTTAAAATTTAACTCAGTTTGATCATACTGTACGCTCTTATATGTGCTTCAAAATAAAGTTCACACTTTTATATGTGAAGAATTATAGAATTTGTGCACACTTAAAAGTATGCATTTAATTTGTAAGACACCGAATTTCTAGCTGGTATAAGAAGCGTGGAGAATATTTTACACATTTGTAGGTGTCAAATATTCTACACAGTTCTTGGAAGTGTGTAGATATAAGTATGGCAAAATGACATTTTTTAGTTGATGGTGTATACTCTTCATGTTAACTTTCCGTAAGCATGACATGGATTATTTTATTTTATTTTATTTTATTTTTATTTACGATAGATACACTTGATGGCAAATAAAAGTATTCTCGAAAATTTGGATGCAAATTTGCCCCTTAGAGAATTCGGTATGGTAACACCGAGTTAAACTTTAACACACTGTCACGTCAGTCGTTAGCGTCATATCAACTTTAACTTTTCCATCTTAATTCACAAAAAAATACATCTTATTATAACTCACCTTAACTCAATTTTTTGGCACCCACTTTTTTTAAAAATTACAATTTACAAATTTTACTCTTCACAATTTCATTCATTAAACAATCTAATACGTCACTAATAAAATTAAACATTACAATACGAAATAACAAATAGCAACATTTAAAAAAAAAATGTATATATGCAGCCTAACTTTAATATCACTTATTATAAATGTATAAAATGTTGTTGGGGCATTGTTTTAAAATTATTGAACTCATTGCATCCCAACCCTTTACAACCCATTCTAACCCTACATATAATATGTAGCCACCATCATCAAATGCATCTTCACCTCTGCACACACTTACACACACACACAAACGCTAACCCTCTTCTTCGTCACCTCTGCACACACACTTAAATCACCAGGGGGCAAAAGTATAATTTTTTTAAATCCAAAGTCACCTTAACGTTGCATTAAGGGGTTAACTTGGGGCGTTAACTCACCCTTAACGCAACCCCACAGAGTGGTTAACTTGCCTTAACGTGGCTGCGTTAAAGCTTAACGCCGGGTATTTGGTTACCACACCGAATGCTCTTAGAGCATTAGGTATCATAACTCGGGTTAAACTTTCACCTAGTGTAACGTCAACGCCACATCAGCTTTAACTTTTTCACCTAAAAAAAAAAAGAAAAAAAAAAAAAAAAAAAAAAAAACCTTTATTATAACTCATCCTTAACTAAAAAAAATAACCACATTCTAGGCCCTATTTTTTTTTTCTTCTTTTCCATTTATAAAATACAAAACATCATTTTTTTTTAAGTTAACTAAAATTTACAATATTTATTTTTTACTTTTGAAAAAAAAAAAAAAAAAAAAAAAAAAAAAAACAAAACAAAACACACAAGGGCTGAAAATGTAAATTTACAAAACTAGTTTCTTCCTCCCTATAAACACACACCTACAACACCAAAACACACACGAAAACACACGCATTATACAAACACACACCAAAACATACAATGAAAACACACACACGCACACACCAAAACCCATTAAAAAAAAAAAAAAAAAAAAAAAAAAAAAAAAAAAAAAAAAAAAACGCCCTTAGCACAGCGTTAAGAGGTTAACGCGGGGGTTAAACTTTCACCTTAACACGACGCAGCGGTGTGATAACTCAAGACTAACGTGCGTTAAAGATAGTCCACGTAGGCCTTAACGCAAGCCTTGCATTAAGGTACCGTATGCTCTTAGTGGCGAATATTGGCCCTTTCAAAGCTCTGTCAAATTTGCCATATTGCTAGATTATAAGTTGTAGATTTGATCCTTTAAACTATTTAGCGAATAATGCAATCTCCAACTCATGAAGAAAGTAATTAAGCCACTTTTAGAGATTATGATCATATTACCCTCCAAACGATCAATGAAAAAATGTACGAGTATAAATATACATAATTTTATTAACACCATATGAGTTATTTCACTTTCGTTCAATGTCTTCTAGAACAACAGGTCAACAACTAAAGCCTTTTAATCCAGTACATTTTGTAAATGTCGTTTATTAAAAGAATTTATTACTTTTGAACTAGAGACACACAACATAAACAAACTCTTGACAAATAAAAAAAAAACTAAACGTGCAAGTTTGCACGATCCACATGAGCTAATTATGCCAGCCAAAATATCTTTTGAACTAGTTTATCAAAGATAATAATAATAATAATAATAATAATAATAATAATAATAATAATAATAATAATAATAATAATAACCGCTAAGAAGTATTTTTTAAATAATAGAAACTACCATGAGTTGATGCAATTTGATAATTTTCATATATTTTATCATAATTTATTTCACATAGGGCATTAAACTTATGAACTTTATCTTTTTTATTTAATTAGGTTACTAAACTGTTCTTTTATTCAAATAGGTAACCGAGCTTATGAAATATGGCATTTGGGCCACTGAACCTATAAATTTATATGTACAGATCACTAAAATTCTAAAACACGGCATTAGGCTATTTAACTTATAAAAAGTAGTATGCATTCAGGTCACTCGTATTAGTGTTGGATTTATTGAATAGCGATCTAGAATTCTTCTTATAAGTTCAGTGATTCAAACGAATATATATATATATATATATATATATATATATATATATATATATATATATATATATATATATATATATATGTATATATATATATATATATATATATATATATATATATATGTATATAGGGGAGCTTTATTTTCAGAACCCTGTTAAGTGCGGGAACTGCGAGAACTCCAATTTTGCATTAGAAAATGTGGGATCGTGTTTTGATTGAATATTGTGATTCGGGAGGTCGAGTAATATGAAAGTGAATGAACTCCATGGTTAGAGAGAGAGAGTAGAGAGAGAAGGGAAAAACTATGTTTTATTGATAATGAAGAAAGTGAAATACAAAACAAAGTCTCACCCTCCTAGTGAAGTCTAGGATGGCTTATATAGCCTAACACAACATACTATTGCAATATTACATAACAAGTCCTTGTGTTTTGGCTAAATAGGATAACTAATGTAATCTCGATAATGTCGTTCCATTTTCGTGTTGGGATTATAAACTTTGATCCCAACAATCTTCCCCCAATGGGGCGACATAAGGGATTACTTACAACATTTCCTACAAGGACAAATAAGAATAAAGAAAGGTCTTCATAAGCTCTTCAAATTGCTGAGGATGGCGACAGTTGATGCTCTTTGTCTTCATCTTGTACCTCGGCTTGATAACTTTTTTCTTCACTTGTAGGCAAATGATGTAATATGCATGAAATGGATTAACTTCCCCCCAATTCATGCTGCATGTCTTTAGCGGCTTCTTCGTACACTTCTTTTTGGCGAAGTTTTTGAATCAGCTTCCCCCCAAACTGACAACCGTCTTCAGCAGATTCGGAACTTTGATGTAGTCCACATGTCTTCTAACTATTGAAGTTTTAAGTACGCAGCGGAATTTGTAGATGACACCATAAACCACACTAAGCAAATCTGACTAGTCACTAATCACATTTATGCTCAATACGGAAGCTCAGTTCGGGGGTAACATGCAAGAAATTAGCAAGATCTTCTCACATATGTAGGCTACTTCACACTTCACAACCCGCGAGAGTTGAAACAATTACACCAAAATCACAAAACTGAACCACTGATCATCTCTGCAGACGTCTCTCCGGTAGTAATAAAATTGTAAGCTCAATCATGTGAGTCTATTATGCGTCCTTGATGTGCACATTTCTTCCCCCTAATTGCAGAACTACGTGGAAAATGAGTGTTTTCGCAAAGAAGTCAAGAAAAGTCAAAGAAGCAAAAGAACACTCACTCTCTCTTCCCCCACGATGTCTTCGCGGAATCGGAAGCATACACACTATGTTTACGATGGAAACGGAGGCAGCGTAACCCCATATGTCCAATCAACCGATTATGTGTGAAGTATCATAAATAGCCCGTGAGAATCAACTGCTGATAAACATCTCTAGTCTTTTATACTCCTCTCAACTAACACTTTACCGACCCCATTATCATTCTAACGGCTTTTTGTAGTGACTACTGATGGAGAAAACCCAGTATGATGAACTTGAGAATGAAGTAAAATAACCTGAACTTGTGACTTAAACTTGCACTATTGTCTGACTAAGAACCAATACTGAGAATTTCAATAAAGGTAGAATCATATACCCATCCAACCATCCTTAATTGTATATGAACTTCTCTCGAATTATCCACATCTTTTGGTGACACTTGAGCACTACAACGTAACTCCTTTAAAGTGATAGCTATACTCTGTGAGCACAACAACGTAACTCCTTACATCAGGTATAACTAGACAACTCAAGTCTCTGTCATTCGTACGGATAAAAGCACGAACAAGGATCTCGAAGAATCATGCATCCAACCAACCCCGATATCTTCAAGATACTAAGTACACGCGCCCGTGAAATCCCACTTCAACCTCAAATAAATAATAAAAAATTATCGCCGTAGTCACATCTAGCGGTTAAATGCCCAAAACTAGCCTTTTGACGGTTTAATGAATTTAATAATGGTTCCCAATCTTGTCAAAAACGTATCCCCGTGAAAAATTTGTAACATCAAAGATACCACACTTATTGCCAATAATTAATCCTCGTAAAAAAAATCATTTTAGCTCAATAATTTATGCATATACGGATCCATTTGTTGCAATTTAGAAAGTGCAAGTTAGGTGTGATATATCATGTAGACCAAAGTTTTAAAATTTTCGGATCAAGCATAAAGGCCCAATATCTGATCTAGTAAACAAATCAAACACCAGTCCAATGAACAATTAAACCCGATCCACAATTTTAATGACCAAGTTATAACCTAATATAACTCATATCACTTTAACCCTAGTCACAAATAATCCGCCCCCTTCTCTCACTTTACTCACAGTTTCCAGTCAAACCACACGAACAATAATCATATCACACCTAACTTCATATCACCATTTAAATATGCCCCCAACTTATCTCATATCAATAATCATCACGAAAATTAAATCTCTTCTTCATCTCCATCATAAATCGATCACAATCAATTAAATATCAACCCCAACCGGACCTATGTCTACTGTTGCTGCACAAAACCGAATCATGAGGCTTCATTAAGAGCGTCAAGAACTGTTGAATGGCCACGGTAGGTTGTTGTTGTGAATCGTTTTACATTTTAGTATAAACCGAAAGTAGGAAAGATGATATCATAAATGTTATTGTCTTATTCCTTTTTTTTTTTTTTTTTTTTTGCTTTCGGATATTTAATGAAGCGAGTCTTCAAAATTTTGGATCTGTGATGAATTCTTTTTCGTGTGTATGATATTTTGAATGTCTTGAGAGCACTGAAAAAATAACTGAGATCTTGTTGTTGGATAGATGAGGTGGGTTATGGATAGTGGTGATTTGTAGTTGATGAGGTTGTGTTGGCTTTGTCGAGGCTGTGGGTAACTTCAGTTATACATAATCAGTCTCGTTTGGGTTTTTGCTTTTTTAGTTATGGACCGATGATGGTTTGGAGCTGAGGTCTCATGAGTCTTGGTATTTTTTTTTTTTTTTTTTGGTTATGGTCAATATTCTGCTTCATCTTACTTCTGTTTGGTCCGTTTACGCGTAACCTTATGCGTAGACTTAAAGAAATCTTACGCGTAGAAAATGTTTTGCGTAGACCTGCCTTAAGCGTAAACATCAACTTTTGCGTAGACTTTATGCGTAAGCATAATCTTTTGCGTAAAACCCATCTTATGCGTAAGTTATACGCGTAAGATGAGGGTTTTTTGCCTTAGATGAACCTTACGCATAACTTGTCCAAGTTATGCGTAGAAAATTGAAGTTTCGCGTAGAAAGAGGGTTTTGACCCTTTTGACCATTTTCCGGTGAGATTCCGATCAGATTTTGACCATCTTTTTGCTGGCTGCTTTTTCTGACCATATTTTGGTGCCTTCATTTGACAACTATTATTTCACAGGGATGATACAAAAAAAAAAAAAAAAAAAAAAAAAAAAAAAAAAAAAAAAAAAAAAACAGTAAATAGATATGTAAAACATCCATTGAAATCTGTGCATTTTTTTACCAGTTATGTACCATAAAACTTTTGTGACAACTGTTAACCATAAAACAAGGATATTGAAATATTGGTCCGGATAAAAGTTATATGGTAAAACAACATCAAAACATACACGAATCATGAAAAAGACTGCAATTTGGACAAGATGACATCACAAAAATCAACCAAAAACTAAAACCTAGGCTCTGATACCACTTGTGGGATCGTGTTTTGATTGAATATTGTGATTCGGGAGGTCGAGTAATATGAAAGTGAATGAACTCCATGGTTAGAGAGAGAGAGTAGAGAGAGAAGGGAAAAACTATGTTTTATTGATAATGAAGAAAGTGAAATACAAAACAAAGTCTCACCCTCCTAGTGAAGTCTAGGAGGGCTTATATAGCCTAACACAACATACTATTGCAATATTACATAACAAGTCCTTGTGTTTTGGCTAAATAGGATAACTAATGTAATCTCGATAATGTCGTTCCATTTTCGTGTTGGGATTATAAACTTTGATCCCAACAATACATGCATGTTCACATAAAACATGTATGTTTTCTTACATACACCTTAATACACATACCTGCGTATTAGGGTGTATGTAAAAAAACATACATGTTTTATATGAACATGCATGTTTTCTAATGCATAATTGGAGTTCTCGCAGTTCCCGCACTTAACAGGGTTCTAAAAATAAAATCAGTTTGCATTGATTTGTTGCACTTAACAGGTTTTTATATGAACATGTATGTTATACATGTATGTGTATGTAAGAAAACATACATGTTTTATATGAACATGCATGTTTTCTAATGCAAAATTAGAGTTCTCGCAGTTCCCGCACTTAACAGGGTTCTGAAAATAAAGATACACTATATATATATATATATATATATATATATATATATATATATATATATATATATATATATATATATATATATATATATATATATAGTCCAGATCCATCCGCACATCCGCACTAAAAAAAACCATCCGCACGTGATCCTTTGCCTATATATATATATATAGTTTAGTAATTTAATTGAAAAAAAAACACAAAATTTTCAGTCGTGTATATTTACCTTTGTCATAATCACAAAAATAGATACAAATTAAAAGGATCAAAACGTTTTCAAATTGTATATAAAAAATTCCAAAATGAAATATCACTCAAAAGGCCACAATAAACTAAATTAATTACAAAGACACGAGTGCCATACATGGATAAAGTTCATGACATTGGTGGTTGAATGTCTGCAAAAAGTTTATATACAAAGATGGCCTTCTTCTGTTACCTTTTCTACTAGATTGTGCTACTCCTTTACAAGCTTACATCCATTCATGGTTGTAATTAATAGACACATGAATTGGTATCTCTGTCCGAGGATGCGACACTAACTCAAGCAAATAACTAACAACTAACATGTAACAACTAACCCGCCGTTCAAAAAAAAATTAATAGACACATGAAGTCATGAACATTAAAAGAGTATAAAAGTAATCTTTTTTTGTAAATAAAAGAAAATAAATTTTTTTTTACCCGAGTATCTCTTTTTTTTTTTACCCGAGTATCTCTAATAAACAGAACTAGTGTTATACCCTGGCATTGCTTAGGCGGACTACCTTTTTAGTAACTGGTGAAATTTAACAAAATATTATTAGTGGTTTACATCATTTCTTCTATAACAAGGAATAAGTTGTATTAATACAAACATACAATTTTAATAAAGAGAGTTAAAATAAATCCATATAAAAATAACTATTAATAACGTAGTTAACGATAATATTTATATAACAAACTTAAGATAAATAGTGTTTAGAGAAGGCCCCGTTTGGTTTGCGGAATGTTTTTTATGAAATTAGAATCTGTCTTCGGAATTGGAATGTGAAAAAATAGAATGTTAATGAATTGAAATGTGAATTATTTGGAATCTGAAGGAATAAGAATTTGCAAAACCTAATGCGCGTTTGGTTGAATGAAAATAAAATGAGAAAATAAATTGTATTAATATATTTAAAATTTTATATTAAACTAAAATTGATAAACTGTTTAATAATAATAATATTAATAATAATAATAATAATAATAATAAGGGATAATTCCAAAAATGCCCTTATTGATCAATTGATTTGCTTTTTTGACCTTATTTTCGAAGTTGCCGAAATTACCCTTTGGGCATCCGGGAAACTCTAATGTAGCCAAGCATGGAACGCCAAGTGTCCAAAGTTGCCCAAAAAATACACAGGTTGCCCAAAATTTTGAACACCGCATCCCATGGTTGGCTACAGTAGAGTTGCCCAGTTGCCCAAATCGGCAACTTCGAAAATAAGATTAAAAAAACAAATCACTTGAGCAATAAGGGCATTATTGGAATTTAAGTATTAAAATAATAATAATAATAATAATAATAATAATAATAATAATAATAATAATAATAATAATAATAATAATAATAATAATTGATTTTTGATGTTAAAAATAATGAATTTAATGGAATTCAGGAATTGTAAACATTCCTCTCATTTTGCTATAGAATGTTGAATTCCGCAAAATAAGAATTTTGATGGATTTCCATTGCATTTCATTTGCAACCAAACTCATTAAGAAATGGAATTCGGATTCTGAATTTCTTGAATTTGTCAACAAAACACATTATGAAATGGAATTAGATTCCAATTCCATCAGAATCTTGAAGACTCCAATTTCATCATAATCTTGAAGACTCCGCGAACCAAACGGGGCCTTAACGGAAACTAAGTCATTACAAAAGGAAAAGGAAAGATCATAAAAAAAATGCAAAGATTACCTACTAATATACATAGAAAAGCACATGAATAAACACATATACACACTAACGGTCTTCATTATCCTTGTCCAAGGGCTCATCCAACATTGGGTAAGTGTATATTATCCTTTTGGAAGATATCATCCACAAGTGCGTGAGGGTCATCATTATCCTTCTCGGAGGTCTCATCCATAAGTAGATACTTCATACGTATTAAATCAGGATCACCATCTTTTTTAGAACGTTTTATAGGTGGCATTTCAAATATAAGAGGATCTCCCTCAACAGCAACAACGGGTTCAGCCGGAACAACAACATCGATAGAGTCAAAAACAAGCGAATCTTCATCACGATCAGACAACACATTACTCTCATCATCGTCATATATAACAACCACATCAGCAACATAATATTTTATGGGCAACGCCTCCACCTAATCATCATCATCATCAGATATGACCACCACATCAAAAACTGATGGTAAGTTGGTCTTCACAACTTCTATAACTGATTGGGTGAAGATATAAGCTTAGTGAGTGTCTGAACAACCTAAAAAACAATAAGTTCAACATGAGGTACAAAAAATTATGAATCAAATATTGCTATATTTATGACATATTATGTAATTTCGGCAATGTATAATTTATAATTGTTGCCCATTTGGTTGAATTTGACCATCATTTGCATATTCAACGGCATCATAACCATTCTTTTTATTCTTTTCAACCTGATCATGAACTTATCATTAGCACAAAAACATGTCTTTTATTAATGAACACCACAAAAATACATTGTAGCTCTTGTTGAAGTTCTTGAGCATGGAGACTACATTGAAATTGTGTATAGATTGCAGGAAATTAGAAGATGCCTTGATTTTCTGAAACATTAATTAACAAAACTATATAATAATAATGTATTACACATCATTTAAAAGGATGAATACAATATTGAGATTATGCACTTACTACCATTGTAAGTGACAGGAAAATGTATTGCACATCATTTAAAAGCTTGTGAAACGGGATGAATAGAGTGATATTTAAGACTTTAAGTGATGGGAAAATGTGAGTTTCTACTTGTGATGTGTCGACGGTAAAAGCGGTTTTGAGAAGTTACTGTCACACTAACAATTTGTTCAAATAGTCGTCGACACCTGCTAGGAGGAGTACTATGAATTATATTGGTGTTTTTTATAGCAGTTTGACATGATTTATGTGACCGAGATGACAACGGGTTTAGACAATTGCAGGGAGCGAGAAGATAATTGGTTATCGCTAAGAAAATGCAGTTCTCGAGTTTATCTTGAATGTCCTTGATCCGGATTGAAAATGCGGTTCTCGAGTTTATATTGGAATTAGAATTTTGTTCATCTATGTCATACATTAGATGAATACAATATTAATATAGCATGACCAAAAAAGTTTTTATAGTTATTCGCTAAATAAACATTTAAAAAGATTGGTAAATGAAAAAATGCACTCTAAAAATATTATAAAAAAGCACATACACATAGTTGGAAAAAATAACATGGAGATAACAACATATGTGATCACTACAATACATAACAACTCATTCCGCAGGACCTTCAAGAACTCCAAGTTATTCTGCAGGACCTTCAACACCGAGTCCTTAAAATGCAGAGTGCTCAAACTGCAAAATCTTGACTTGAAAGATAAAGGTACTCGAGAAGACAGTATAAATGTATATGCATCCCGAGAACCACACACTTCATTCAACTGCACTACTTCACGACCTTTATAATAACATGGAAAAATTAGGTTTGGAGTAATTCGTATGCTTAATGTTTAAACTTTTATCGATTTGGAATGTAATTCGTACGCTTAATGTTTGAACTTTTATCGATAAGTAATGTAATTCGTACGCTTTAATGTTAGACGTTTATTGATATGTAATGTAATTCCGTATGCTTTAATATCTAAACTTTTATCGACTAATTTCAACACATACTTCGTATGCATTAATCTTTCAATGTTTATCGATTTGTAATATAAATTCGTATGTATTTTATGGTTTAACACCAAAGCAGTTTAGCATTTCAAACTTCGAAAATGACAAGTGCCATGACTTAATTTATTTCCGACAACATGTCGTCAGGAAACAAATATGTCATGTCATAAATGAAACTCTATACTCGGTCAAACATTTAGTCAAAAAGTGTACCGACGACATGTCGCCGGGAACTATTTATGACACGTCACCCCAGCATAGTTTGACACGCTAAAATCGGTCAATATTTTGGTCAAAAAGTGTACTGATGACATTTCGTTGGGAACATGAAGGCGGCAAATAAGACCGCCAAAATATTGGATAAAAAATTGAGGCAGGCCAAAAGTCAAACTTGACCTGATATATCCTAACGATATGTCATCAGGACAATTTTGGATTAAAAATTCAAGGACTTTTGGTCAAGCATTTTTTTTTTTTTTTTTTTGTCGTTCAGTGGTTTTCCCGACGACATTTCGCCCGACAAGATTTTGTCGTTGGGAAAACCATCGTCGACAGTTCTCTTTTTTTAGTAGTGCATATTTCGATATTGCGTGTGAAAAAGAAAACTTTGAAAAGAATAAATTCGTTTGGTCAATATTTGATAACTTAGATTTAGGGGGTGTTTCCTTTTTTTCCTGATTGGATATGGTTTCTGTTTACACAAGTGTAGGTTGTTTGGAAAAAGACATGTTAAAACAAATGATGTTTCTTTTTTCGTCCTGAGTGAACCATGAGAATAAAAGCAAATGCCTATTTTACCCTTTATATAAAACCTTTATTGCAAAATAAACATCTTCATATAATCATATTACAGGTTCCAAGCTATGTTCATATTACATACAAAATAGAACACTTGCATACAAAATAGACCATGTTCATCAACATGAAACCTTTGCTACACATGAAACCTTTGCTACAGGTTCCAAACCAAATGATCATTTTAACATGTTTCAGTTACAACATGTAGCCCAAAAGATGATCATTTTTAACATGTTTCAGTTACAACATGTAGCCCAAAAAAGCATATAAATTAGAAACGAAATGATGACGTTGCTACATGAACCCTTTGCTACGTCCAATCATTTTAACCCAACCAACACACCTCTCCGGTTTTAGTTTCATCCAAGCTTCTCTATATCGATCGTTTGGCTCACAAAAGATAGCAAGTGCAACTTCGTACAAAGGGTCATCTTCAACCCATTTAAGGTCAATCAACTTACTTTGACAATCTTCAAGAGTAGGCGATTCAGGTTTTAGAGGTGGTTCGGATTCAACTATCTTTTCGGCTATTACTTTTAGAACACCCAAGATTTCTTCTTCAACTCCATCCAACGGTTGTTTACACTTTCTTTTGTTTTTAACAACACAAGAAGATTTAGAAGTAGCTTTTGAAGACTCGGTATTTGGGACTTCAGTTTCATTATCAGCTTCAACCACATGTGGCTCGCCAACACAAATAGGCTCATGTAGACTTGGTCCACAACTTTTAACACCTGTGGCCATAGTACCATCAAAAAGTTGTGCACAAAGTTCGGGAAAATGCAAGACTGTGGTCTTCAATGGTTTTACATTCTTATTTTTCTACACAAAAGAAACATGTTAATTTATAAACAGATGAAGAACTAAAGCAAGTAAACACATTTAAAGCAAATAGCTAACCAGGATCTCTAAATCCCATTCCTCCTCTGTTAGATTAAAAGTGTTTGTGGATTCATCATAAATGTTACCCGTCCTGTTTTTAAGAGATAGCCATGCTCCGTACTTGGTCTTCATATAATCAAAATGGTTCCTTATTTGCTTCTGCTCAGCTTCAAAGATATGGTTATCCTTAAGGGCTTTTGCCACTTTCTTCCATGAAGGTACTTTTAAGCTAACACCTTTACGACCATCCAGAGCAATCGCATGAATGCACGCCTTGATAAAGGTTTTCACTACACTTATGTTTTTCCAACCGACTCTACCTTTAGCTTTTTTCTGTTGACAATTATCTTCCGGACTATCTTCCATACCTGAATGAGTAACAAATTTATCAATTTTATAACTTTGTTGCATACACATGTTCTGATACGCCCGGGCCCGAGCCCATGGCCTATTTAGGTGTTAGGGTTTTACCCTACTTTTTCTTATAAATATTATTGTAATCATTTATTATATTCAATCAATCAAAAGTTAATAAACAAATCTCTAGTTCTTCTCTTCTATTTTCTGACGGAGCCAGCACACGCTTGAAGTGGTGCCTTATCCCGATACAATCCCTAACCGGGTCGTATCAATTGGTGCTTTCATTGAGAGCTTTCGTTGAGAGGGTTTTTTATTAGGGTTCCAATTTTAAAAAAAAAAAATACTGTTCATCGGCACTGTTCATCGAAGGTATTGTTCACCAGAACACTGTTCATCGAGGGTACTGTTCATCTGGTACTGTTCATTACTGTTCATCGTACTGTTCATTTGGTACTGTTCATCGTGGTACTATTCATCAAGAAAAAAAATTTTGACTTATTAATCGCTTGAGTATTATTCATGGCATCCGGCGGCAGCGATCGAAACGTGGAATATGCACTCTCTAAGCTCTTGCAAATGGGTACGGTGGCTGAATATGAGAGTGAGTTTGTGGTACTTGCAAATCGAGTAACAAGGATCTCTGAATCTTTACTTATATCGTTTTATATCTCCGGACTTAAACTGGATCTACAATGTTTACTCTTACGGTCAAATCCCAAAACTTTAGACGAAGCTTTTTCATTGACCCGTGCGGCGGAAACACGCTTCGCGAACCTAGATATTTGGGAATTTTTTAGGTCCAATCTTTTAACTTTGGGAGAAGACTTCTTCAAAGCTCGTATCACCGAGGTTCGTTTTGAGACAGTTGCAAGGGAAGAGAAAGAGCATATCATTGAAAAGAAAATAGATGTCATTCTACCATTAGATGGTGAATTTGCTTCACCTAAAGCGGCTGAAGAGTCATTGAATACTGATGAGTATATTGGAGTTGAAGAGGTTGTGGGTGGTGGCGAAGTGCTTAAGGTTGTCGAGGATGAGTTGAGTAGAGTGATATCGACACTTAAGGATGGAGGTGGTGAATTTGATAGTCGTTTGGATGAAATAAATTTGAATATAAGCGAGGAATTAGCGGACTCTCAATCTGCATATTTTTCGTATCACCTTGAGGGCAAGGTGATTTTTGAAGGAGTGGGGAGTGTTATGGCATGTGTAGCGGAAAACGGAAGAATGATGTTGTGTTATGTCCAAGGCAAAGGAATACGAAAGAAAGAAAAGGTGAAGGTTGCAATTCAAAGAAGATTATGGGATCCCGGATTACGCCAATGTTGCAGGAGGATGGACTGCCCAAACTACTCAAGAAGTCCAACGTATGGCATAAAGATTATGTCATATACTCTATCTTTATTTACGTGTCTTTGTTTATGATTGTTTTCATGTTTATTTAGGGAAGTCAATTAAGAATGTTTAAGAAAACACCTTGAGGGCAAGGTGGTTTTGAAGGAGTGGGGAATGATACGCCCGGGCCCGAGCCCATGGCCTATTTAGGTGTTAGGGTTTTACCCTACTTTTTCTTATAAATATTATTGTAATCATTTATTATATTCAATCAATCAAAAGTTAATAAACAAATCTCTAGTTCTTCTCTTCTATTTTCTGACGGAGCCAGCACACGCTTGAAGTGGTGCCTTATCCCGATACAATCCCTAACCGGGTCGTATCATGTTCCCACCTGTGCAAATGTCAATTTTACCTATATAATAACTAAAATGGACCATATTACAACAACCATTGACTTACAAAACATCTAAAAAGTAGCAAGATATAACAACCCACTAACATGATTTTATACAGATTATGACTCCCATAATAGTCTTCTTAATTATAAGTGTAACCACAATATTTAGAATCTATTTATATGAATAAAACCATATGTGGGGATCATGTTGCTCCATTTTCTTGGACTGTTCCACTATATTGGTGTCACGTTAAAGCATTTTTGCTTCTCTGATTTTATATGTCTGGTCCAATAACACTTGCAACAATAAATCTACAACCATTGATTCAATTTGAACCTACTATTTGCAAAATCCAATCATAACCTGCTAACAACCCAAAGTGGATTTTAATCATTGTGGCATTTCTAATAAAAAGTCATATTAAGTTTATGCATAAATGTTTATACATAACTAACTTTATGCATAAATGTTTATACATAACTAACAAAAGTCATGTGGGTTTGACAAATGAATTATTAATTTAGGGTGCGTTTGGTATACCGCTATCAATCACAATGAGAATAATTTTGATAGTAGCGGTGGGTCCTTCGGTATGAAAGATCCGTACCTTACCTTTTTTAGGTATATGAAGTATGAAGCATTTCTAATTTTCTATCATTCATTACCATAGTGGTGGGCCTCCTCATCTTAAACAAACACCTTTAATCACTTTCATAGTTATAGCCTCATTCTCATAGTGGGATACCAAACGCACCCTTAGTTAAAAGAACATGTATAAAATTGAGCAAGGGTAATAAAATTGGTATACCTGAAGTATGGTGTTGATTGGAGAGGAAGATCGGTGAAGGAGCCAAAAGGTGGATGAGGTTGTGGTTGAGATTGTGTGATTTGTAAAACGAAAGATAGAAAAAGTTAAAGAATAAAGAGGGTAATATAGGGAAGTGAAATATCTAAAATTTTCTGAATAGAAAGGGCGCACCTTTTTCCCCATTTGCAACCAGAATTTGTTTTTGTAATAAATTAAAAAGAAACACAAAAAAAATCTATCTCTATCTAGTTTCCTTCCCAAAAAGACAATAAGTTAAAAATAAACAGCCCCTTATTTGATGATAGCAAAAGATTCAAGGAAAAATACTTTAAAGCATGGACAAGTTTAAAATTTTAATAATTAGGCAAACAGTGGTGGCAGTGGTCACTACCAAAATCCTCCATACCTCCCAACCAACTAATAATATTATTCCATCTCACTCACACTTTTTTCATACCTCACAACCCTTTTTCAGTGGCAACCATATCTTTTTCATACCTCTCAACCCACTAACTTTTTATTTTTTTTTATTTTTTATTTTCATAAATAAATAATTTAATAAAAACATAATATTTCATTACTAATTAAAATAAAAATACATAATACTTGGAAAAAAAACATAATTAATAGAAACATAATATTTTTTTCTTTTTTTTTTGTTCCACATTTAACCCCAACGTCCATTTTTTTTTTACCTCAAACGGTCACATTCAATAATTGCCCAACGTTCACTTTCTTCTCAAACCGTGGATATGATCTTCCCCGCTGGAGCAAACTGTTGAACCAAACCACTGGGGTGGCGGCGGTGTTCCCTGGCGGTTTGGGGCAAACCGTTGGCCACCCCGCTTCCACTGCCACCACCCTTATACCATGTAAACGAAATAGAAAATCACATTATCAAAGATCACATGCATAATTATATATGTTGGTAACTTGTCACAGGCCTTCATCTTAGCCAATTAGATTCAATAAAACGTTTTGACAAAACCATGTTTTGTGTTTCTGTTTGTGATTGTGTTTGTGTTTGAAATGAGACAAAGTAAATATAAAACTAAGATTAATAATATGAGACTTTTTCTATTTGACTCGAACCTATTACATATATAGTTGTTGAAACGACATGACTTATCTAGTCAAGCATTGTGTCGTTTAACAAGTAACTGTCAACCATAAATAACTGCTAACTAATAACTGTCAACTTCTAAACTAACTTCTAACGGGCTGTTTGGGTTAAGACAATTCGACCCATACAATTTAGCCCACTTTGACCCATACTGAAATAAAACTATACAAACATAATTGTCTTTTGATAATAAGCATTAAAGCATTAAAATTTGTCCACATTCTCCTCCCTAATGCTTGAATGCTGCTTCCATGATCTTCCTGGTTCTTCCTTCAAGTAATGATGATGAAATCATCACTACTGCTTGTGCTTTCTTCAAATTTGCTTCCATTGTTGTCTTCATTCTTGTGCATGTCATCCTTCACAGTCTTGCATCTCTTCTTTAGAGATTCTTCCTGCATTTCCTGCATTTGGGCATCATGTGTTTCAACCTGTGCAATACCCTGTTCACCATGTGCAATAACCCTTGCATCATTCTGTGGCTCCTTTGCAAAACCCATGCTAGCCATATCCTCTGGTTCACCCTGCACCCTCTTTGCCTCCTCATAGTATACCTTAACCATGCCAATGTACTCCTTGTACATTTCTTTCACTGCTTCTTGATGTTCATATGCCACTCCAAGAATCTTTGCCAATTGGTGCCAATTTCCATTCAATGATACATCCATGTATCCACCAAGTGCATCCACAAATTTGTATAAAGCCAATAAATCAATCTTGATTACCCCTATGGTTGGTGGTAATTCACCCAATACATCTTGTCCTAAGTATTCTAAATAGAACCATTTGATCATCTCAATGAATTTCCCCTTCAACACTTCCCAGTTTCCATACACTAGTTTATCTATACCAATCAAATCTAGGAATGCTATAAATCTGTTGAAAGTGTTTACCTTCATGAAATACAAAGTCCCATTCATGCTTATGTATTCAGTATCCACATAATCATGATCCATCTCCTTGTCCATTCTCAGTTCTTCCATGCCTTTTATCAATGAACATTCATCTCCAGGATCCAACGATTTGAAATAGTCATCCAAAAACTTGTTGTGACTTTCAATCATGCTATGTTCACTTTCTCCTACAATGGTGTTATGCCTATCAACTGTTCCATCATACATATGATCAAACATGTACCGGATTCTGCATCTGTTCCCATCATAACTCACAAAGTAACCCTGTTCCTTCAATTGCTCCAAACTAAGAATGTTTAATGTGATTTCAGGAGTATAAACCACATTAGGTACCATCAATCTTCCTTTGTCTGTGTCCACAATCACTTCCCCTACAACATATGAGACAATAAACTTCTTTTCTCTTTCTTCTGTCCCTTCAACTTGAAACCTATGCATCAATCTTTTGAACAACCGTTTCATAGGAGTCATGTGTTTCTTGTATGCAGTGCTGACATACCATATTTCATCTCAGTTGCCTAAATCAGAACCCTGAACCATGTAATCTGTTGAAACGTGCACTGTCTCTGGTTCATACTTGAAAACTGCTTCATTTTTTGGTGTTTCAATTGGTATAGTGTCCATTGCATTTGATTCTGTGTTGGTTTCTTTTTCTTTGTTTGTGCACTTCCAAAAGACGTGCCCTCTTTTCTTGCAAATATAGCAAAGTGCCCTTCTATCTTTTTTGGACAAACTGCTTGATTCCCCTATCTCTTTGTAACTACTGCCACCATGATGTTTCAGTTTTGAGGAATTATAGGATACTACTTCTTCCATTTTCTTTCTTAATAACTGTTTTCCTTCGGGTGAAATATGTTTCTTGTGTCTAGGCCACGTTTGGGTAGTTTTGTATTTTTCTCTTTGTAAATAATGTCTGATTGGGATATATGGTGTGTCTTTGTATAATTGGCTTCTCCAAGGATCAGAACATACGCTCTAATACCATTGTTGGTAACTTGTCACAGGCCTTTGTCTTAGCCAATTAGATTCAATAAAACATTTTGACAAAACCATGTTTTGTGTTTTTGTTTGTGATTGTGTTTGTGTTTGAAATGAGACAAAGTAAATATAAAACTAAGATTAATAATATGAGACTTGTTCTATTTGACTCGTACCTATTACATATATAGTTGTTGAAACGACATGACTTATCTAGTCAAGCATTGTGTCGTTTAACAAGTAACTGTCAACCATAAATAACTACTAACTAATAACTGTCAACTTCTAAACTAACTTCTAACGGGCTGTTTGGGTTAAGACAATTCGACCCATACAATTTAGCCCACTTTGACCCATACTGAAATAAAACTAAACAAACATAATTGTCTTTTGATAATAAGCATTAAAGCATTAAAATTTGTCCACAATATAAACATTATAGACTTAAAAAATATTTTCGAAGATCACATACATATACTCTTGTTGATGAAATCGTGTAGAGTGACTGCTCCAGTGGTTCATTTTTCAAAACTGCTTGTTTGCTTATTGCTTTTACCTGCTCAAAACATGCAAGTTCAAGTCAGATAAGAAGTTAGGACAATGAAATCTACTTTTGAAAAAATTCATGTACCTTGTTGGTAAAATCGGGTAGAAGTGTAGAACGGCTGCTTCAATTGTTGTCACTTGAACGGATGAACAGAATTTCACCTTTGTGATAATGAACGAAAATCATATAAGAACTTATGAATTTCGACTCCTGCTCAAAACATGCAAGTTCAAGTCAGATAAAAAGTTATGATAATGAAACTAACGTTTTCAAAAATATTTACCTTGTTGTTAAGATCAGGTAGAGTGGCTGCTCCAATCATTTTTACTTGAACAGATGAACGGAACTCAGGTATCTGGGTTTAAAAGTATTAGAGTTTAGGGAAGGAATTAGGGGAAAGAGCGTTTCATGGGGAGTTTTAGTTCGAAAATAATGAAAAACATACATGTGTTCCGACTTATATAGGGTAGAGTTGAAAGCTAGTGGTGGTTACTGACGAAGTGGAGCGGTTGAGATCATTTGATGATGCAATCCAATGGCTATCTAAAATCAAGAATTAACACGGCCAGGATTAAAAGTTGATAAATTTAAACGGCCTAGATCGTTTTGGTCAACCGTTGTGGTCAACTAACCGGCAACAATATAATTTGATTGAGATACATTACCAATGTCACATTTTGCATATTGCTTAGTGAATCATCTAAAGATACGCCTTCGAGCAGACAACAAAACTGTCCATGAGATGTGTTTTGCTTGGTCTTTTTAGATGAAATACGAAACCATAATGAATTCAGACAAAAAATTTATCCACTTTAATTTTCATGGAAGAGTTGCGCTAGCATCAAATTCAAGGGAGTTTGGAGGTTGAGTCAATGAAGGGGATTCGGTTTCTAGAGAAGGAAAATCATTAGACATAGTTTCGCAAGAAACCTTTTCGTCATTTTTCTGCCATCCACAATTCAAAAAGGTTGGTTTTATTGGTGATTTTACCATTTCGACTTTCCAAGTTAGCATTGCCACAATCTCAGACATGGCTGGCCTTATGTCTGGAAGAGACTGAAGGCATAACAAAGCCATATGAATTGTTTTCATAACATCCTTCACCGAAAAACCATCCTTTTGCATTCTTGGATCTATAAGATCAATCATTTTTGATCGCTCGTATAGCTTCCATGCCTTGAATTATAGAAAATGTAAATTAGTCAATCAATTTTGATAAAAACAATATAAAAAGAAAAATAGTACTGTATATAAGTATACTCACACTTGAAGAATACGCTAAAATTGAAGCATGTATCACGTCGTGTAAACTGATGCAATGCATCTAACTGTCTGATGAAATAAAGCTAGTCCAAAATGAGTATGATACGTTTGGGTGGTTGTAAAATGGAGGTTCAGTAAATGGAAGCCAGTGAAGTGATGGTCGATTTGTGAATCAAATCAATTATCATTCTTAATACTGAATTAATTGTATGAATCGTATGTATGTTTCCAACTAGCTTCTTGGAATATAACATATAACATATGTTTATGGGCTTTTCCACAAAAATACATATGTTAACGGGAAAATATGAT
This sequence comes from Artemisia argyi, assembly GCA_030686995.1. NCBI lineage: Eukaryota > Viridiplantae > Streptophyta > Magnoliopsida > Asterales > Asteraceae > Artemisia > Artemisia argyi. The sequence continues at coordinate 129,065,658 of CM060677.1, forward strand.
GAATGCAGCTAGCAACAAGCAAGCTTCATAGCAACAAGGCCACAATGAGAGTTATTGTTAATCAGTTAGATATCAAAACTTGTTTTTGTGTTTGTGCCTTTGTAGCACTTAAATTTTATGCTTCTAGCAGCATATATGCTTTCACCAGGTTAAAAAAAAAAAAAAAAAAAAAAAAGCAGTTTAGTGATGTATATATAAAGACAAAAATATACTCATCATATTAATCACGTGATATTCAGACATTCTATTGGATCACATGCTAATAATAAGCTTCTTGCTGTATTATATATTTTTTCTGTTGTTAAAGCATATATGCTAATATTTTGAACAAGATGTAGATGGCTTACATATTTTGGAAGGTATTGCATTTCTGATGGTAGTCTAAGATCAGTATTCCTCCTGCAGCTAATGATCTCGAGAACCAGAACTCCAAAACTGTAGATGTCGGCCTTTTCAGATAATTCTCCTCTAATGGCATATTCAGGGGCCGTATAACCTCTACAAATTACAAAGACACAAACAATCATCATTGAATTGTAATTAAAACACTGAATGAAGATCCCATAAATCTAGTAACAATGCAAGGTATGTATTTATATTCGATATTTTCAATAAGGACGCTTACAATGTTCCAGCAAATGTGGTACTTAGATAAGCTTGGTCCTCGGGGAAGAACCTAGCCAGGCCAAAGTCCCCAATTTTTGGCTGGAAATTGCCATCAAGGAGAATGTTGCTGGCTTTGATATCTCTATGAACGATCCGAAGGTGTGACTCCTCATGTAGGTATTGCAAACCCCGAGCGATTCCCAATATAATTTGGAACCGATTGTTCCAATTTAGATACTGACGGTTACTTTTGTCTATTTACAAATTCAACAGAAGTTAGAAAATGATCTCAAAATTAAACCAAACACAAAGGGGAAAATATTTAGCCTTTAAATTGGATCAAGTGTGCGTGATACTTGAAGGACCACCTCTTGTTCACTTTAACACATTTTCAAATAGGACTTTAGTCTCTACCTCCTAATGTTCAGACTTATTTTATTTTCTGGACTGCATTATTAGTTCCTTATAGAAAGCATCCTCAAGCCGTGTAAGGTGAGAGCTTGACTCATGTAGCTATGAATAAGCTAATGCAAGTTCAAATGGAATTTAAGCTATATACCAAAAAGAATGAGGTCCAAACTTTTGTTCTTCATGTACTCATATACAAGTACCCTTTGAGGCCCCTCGGAGCAACAACCAATAAGCCGAACAAGATTCTTGTGTTGTATGCTTGTGATCAACCGTACCTCTGCAAGGAACTCAGGCTCTCCTTGTTGCGATTTGTCAAGAGACAATTTTTTTATCACAACTAGTCTCCCATCTTGTAATTTACCCTATAAGAAGCACTTAATTTATATACCTTGAATCATATTAACAACTTTTAAATACCATTAGCATTGAACACAACCATAACTATTGTCATATCAAAAGAGTGCAAAACCTTTTACTTGTTAACAAAAAGATTTTGATGAAACGTACCAAATAGACCGGACCAAATCCACCTTTCCCGAGAAGATTACACTCATGGAAATTCTTGGATGCTTCCTTTAATGTTCGAAAGCTAAAATAGCTTATGGTCTGAAGTTTTCCACTAAAATATTCTTTTGCAGCTGCAATTTATAAGAAAGGTTTAATAAACTAATATGTAATTGTCATCACATGATCTACCTTAAACACCACAAACCATAGATTAATTGAACATAACACGATAAAGCAGATAACCTTTGCAACTGTCTTCACGCTTTACACACTTTCCTACCCGTGCCACTCTTACAAATTTCCGCAAGGCAATAATGACAATAAGCAAAACGAGTAACAATATTAACCCTCCGAGGAAATAGTATAATTCTGCTCCGTGCTTCACATAAGAACTTTCTTGATCAAGTTTTAAGGATGGTGTCGATTCTTCTGGATAGAAATCAATAGTTCTAATTAAATAAATACTTTTTCAGTTTAACAAACTCATATTACTTAGAACAGAACGTACTCCAATATACAATTGATATCTGCAAAAAGATTATACTACATAATCTCAAAAATTTCATTACTCCATAGTTAGATTAACTTAATACACAGGATCATTTTTGAAGATGCCGGCAGTGGCGGAACTTGAACACTTATTTTGGGGGGGCGAATTTATTTTGGGAGGGCCAAATCGGAGATTTGTTTGTAAACTCAACTAAATTACCTTAAAACCTATAATATTTACACTAGTTACCGCAACTTTTGGGGGGCCGGGACCCTCCCTGCCCCTTAAAAGATCCGCCCCTGGATGCCGGTGTTTTTGAAAATTTGAAATGTCAGTTAATCAAAACACATTTCCAAAGGGGCGGGGATGTCGATCATTGCAAACAAAACTAGCAACGACCAGAAGATTGGTTGAAAATTTTGTATTTCTCTAGAAATTATTCTTCAAGAAAAGTAGTTTTACTCAAGTATTTCGATGCTCCAAAAAGTCTCTATTGAGAGATCGTAAATTGTCTTAGTTAAAAACTTGAGAAATGATACTTATGCCTAAAACATCAACCTAAAAATATACGATATAAAGACACTTTTAGGTTGATGTTCCAGGCGTATGTTTCATTACTCATTTAAGAAAAAATAGATTAAATCCACCAATGCCAACATTGTACTAACTAGTTCTTAAAATACCAATTTATTCCACATTTACGTAAGGAAAATCACGATAAATTAACATGTACCTTGAAGTAAACGACGCATGTTTTCTTGTTACAATGTATATGGTCGTCGACTCTGTAACCTCCAACGCCTCACTAGCAGAAATATAAATGGCGGGTAAATTAAGAAACCAGATTCTTTTTAACAAGCTAGACTAATAACTTTTTTTTTCGTTTGGGTTTGTGTTGGAATATTGAGAGATCGAGAAAGAGTAATATGGGAAGTGAGAAACGACAAAGCCGAAATATGGAAGAATAGTTTTAGGAGATTACGAAGTTTAATAAATACAAACAATGTTCTCTTGTTGTTAAAGACGGCTAATGAAGAAGGAATGACTCGTGTTTAGTTGTGATAGGATTTTTGAATGAAATAATGATATACTAAGCTATCAAATGCACAATGTTTTAAGAATTTCACCAACTACAATCAAATATAGTATCACATGATCTATTCATCAAACTTTATTTTTATGCACTTCATTATACATTTTATATTAAAGGATTAAAACATAATATAGTTACTATTAATAGTTGGTCCATAATTGCATATATTGATAATGATAATTATTAGTTTAAAGACTTACGTGTATCTACATGGAGATTGTGCGAGAGATTTGTTTGATTTTTGGATGCTATATTGAGGTCGTTGTAAAGTTTTATCAATACATAAATAATGCGCATCATCGATTGGTCTCATACCGGCCTTGGCTTACTAACATATCATCTAATGTTAATAGTGTTTGGACTAAGGTGTGTTTGTTTCTTTTAAAAAAAAAAAAAATCTTAGTAGCCCTCTTACTTCCTCTTACTCTTACCAGTAAAAGGTGGGTAGACGTTTTGCTTGTTTGTTTTTTTTCTTTTGAGTCAGACCCAGTTAGACATATAACATCTTACTCAGTAAGAGGTAGGCGACTTGTCTTACTGCATCTTACTCGATAAGAGATATTAAAGACTCGTGTTACATAAATAAATTGCAGAAACGAACACTTAAAATCATTCGGACAATTATACAAAAACAAACAACATTATTTCGTTTAGATTTAAATATTCTAGCCACCTCTTACTAGTAAGATGTGATAGTCAGATTCAGACCTAAAATATCTAAATGAAACAAACACACCCTAACTCAACAATCTGTTTAGGAGAGTGTCTTTCCGCTTTAAAAAATGTGGCTATTTTCTTTTAAAGTCTTGTCTTCTGAGACCGGAAGAGTTTATATACTCCGTATTAGAGTTAGATATTTCAAAGTTCATAAATACTAAAGTTTATACCGTATATATTAGTATACGAAATGGTATTGCTAACAAACAGTTACGGTGAACATGGTGGAGTTGATATAATTTAAAAAATAAAATAAAAATAATAAAAAATAAATAAATCCCTAGTGGAGATCCAAGTGAACGAAAGAAGCTTGATGCTATTGAAAACGAGATCCTCTAATTCTTTTGTCTTTTTGGAGAGAAGATTCATAGTCATGGTATTGCCAAATCAGCCATAGAGAAGATTCATCCTCATGGTTCGTTGTTGGAAAATTATAATCCATTAATCTTTGTTAATGTTAGTATGAAGAATAGAGCCAAAGTTTCTTTGTTTGGGCTGCAAGTCGACACACACAGCACGAAGAAACATGGTAGTTAGTATAAATTAGTTAGTTAAGTTAGTTGGTTACAAGTTAGTTAGATACGTAGTTATTGGCAGTCACTACTCACTAGTACATAACAAACCTTTGCCGACGAAATTTTTTGGACTGACCCGACACTTTTTCGTCGGTAGGAGTAGGATGCTGACGAACCTTCGTCGGCCTATGATAGTCGGCAATGCCTCATCGGGACTTATTGTACCGACGATATTTCCCGACGCTAAAGTGGGGCCCACAGCCATTTTCAGTCAACTGAAAACTTGTTTCGACAAATAATATGCCAACGTCTAGTCGTCGGTATTTTAATTACAATTAACAAAAAACGTTAATTACTCGGTCAATAAGTCAACAAAATCAAACGGTCAATGTTTATGATACCGACGACATGGCGTCGGTACACAAAAAGTCATACTAAAAAAGTCAAAAGAGTCAAACGCGAAAGTCAAAATTGGGCTATAAGATATCGACGACATGTCGTCGGTATTTTTTGTTTATGCAGGATGTAGCCGTTTTCCAGATTTTTTCCGGAAAAAATCTACACAATCCAAACCTGTATACACAATCCAAACCTCTATACCAACATGCCAATATGCCAAAACAACTTGTAACGGCTAAAACTCTTATATATAATCGCTAAACACCCCCAAATACATTAAAACGTTTCAAATTCTACAAAATGGGCGTTATCAAGCTGCCAATAGCACAAAAGCTGCTATATCCGCAATGTTTAAGTTGCCAAAATGCCAAAGTTTACAATAATAACGTACGGATGAGTCAATAGCATACGGATGGACAAAGTCAAGGTGTTAAGTGTTAAAGTGTACATCATACGGATGAGGATCAAGCATAAAGATGGAGAAAATGTTAACGTTTACAAAATAACCCATACAAATATACCTCATTGTCCCTCGTCAACATCGCAATCACTGTATTCATCACCACTACCCAAGTCAGCCTCGTCACTCCCCGAGCCATTCTGACTGCCACTCCCACTCACACTCCTCGATCCTGTCGCGCCCACACCAGTCCCACTCCCCGATCCTGCCTCGGTTTGAGACGCCATCTGGCTCATCAACTAGGACCACAGATTGGGGTTTGTCTTCATTACTTTCATAACTGCCTTGAGTTGGCGCTTAGTTTCCTTAGATTCTTCTTCAACTTCCTTGATCTTTTTTTCTTTTTCGGCAAACATCTTGTCAATCTCGGGTGTGGTGTACGAATCGGAAGCTGGCAGCATGGGTAACCTTGTCTTGCCAATACCTGGTACCACCCTACCCCTACCGGCTATATACCCCCGTTGCTTGCCCTTTAAAACCTTTGCAAGTATCTCTTCCTCTGTGTAGGCTCTCCCAATAGGCGTGTTAGCTCCCAGATCCCGCAGTGCGTACATCTCTTCCTATGTAGTTGAAAAAAATGATAAAATTAATATAAAATAAAAATAAAATAAAATCAAAAACAAATAATATAAATTAAAATAACAAAAACAAATAATATAAATTAAATTAAAATAAAATAAAATAAATAAAAATAAAACGGTACTTACGTATTGAACACGAGCCTCGTCCTTCAACCATACACCTTTCTTGCAACGCTGGTCGTAAAAGCTCTATATGAGGGAGGGGTACTGACGGTTCTCACTCCTCTCAAACTGTATATATATATTTACACAAGCATATAAGGTGAAACAAATTAAAAACGACAAATCAAACAGCATATATAATGAGCTATATGTAAAATAATCATAATGTGTCTTACGTATTGGTGGCGAGATGCGGCCAACGACCGAGATCCGTGGCGGCTAGTGTTCTTGTTCTTCTGCCTGTTTTCCTTGTTGATTTTGGACCTGTTGGCATGCTTTTCACTGAGGTAGAGCTCAATATGTTTATCCCACACAGACGGCTCCATGTTAGGAGGAGGCTTCCTAACACATAATAACAAACGCAGAAAATTAACATATATCAATTGCTAACATATTAAAAAAAATGACAAATATTAAAAAATTAACAAACCAAAAAATTTACCTTCGTATCTCATCCACCTTATCAGCCCCACCTGGTATAGTCCAGTAATCTCGCTTGACGTCATACTTGTTGTCCCTGTAGCGACCTGCGAGATACTCGTTGATGCCGTCTTTGATGGTCTTCCACCGGGGTGTAAGCTGGTGAGACTTCAGATCAAACATTTGTTGCAATCAAACATAACTAAAAAAAATTTAAAAAAAAATTATTTTTGTTAATTTTTTGATATTTGTTAATTTTTTTTTAATATGTTAGCTAATATATACATTTGTTAACTAATATATATACATCTAAATAAATAAAAAATGTTGTTAACTAATTTTTTTTATTTAAATAAATATACACATTAAAATATATAAACACGATAACAAAACAATATAAAAGGAAAATGGAATAACTGACCGAGAGTTGAGGTATGACATGCGCCTTCTTTTCCTCTTCAATTTTGTGCCAGGACTCGTACCACAACGGGAACTACCTAATCAGCTCACCACAGTAGTTACTGAACCACTTAGCGTTGTTGCGAACATGAGTGAATGTCCCCTGATCATTGTAGTCAAACTCAATAGCCTGCGGGCCAAAATCACGCACGGCATTCTTCAGGGATACGTTCTTGGTGGCTTGACGCACACCCGTCCTGCCACCACCACCCCTCCCTTCACCCCTGCCCCTGCCCCTACCCCTTCAGGGGACAGTTCCTACAAATTGAAGTGTGAAAACACGTCATAATTAAAATAACAAGTAACCTAATACAAATGATCAAGTTTAAGTTTCTTTTAAAAATTCTTATCACGATGACTGCTCTCAATCAGACGAAAAGGGGGTGGTGGGTCACCGGCACCGTCACCACCGTGTCCGCGTGCGACTGCTACCATCTGTAAAAGCACAAGTTGAATAACATATAGAAATTCATGAACAAATTAACATAAGCATGCACACATTCAGATACATATTCAAATAAATATACACAATTAAACAATCCATAACAATTTCATTCAAATAAGTGTTGTTTTACAAGATACAATTTAAGATCAATCTGCTAAATCGACATCACTATCATAAACACCATTAGTAGCAACTTCAACTTCATCATCAGAATTGTTTGCGACTTCATTGTCAGAATCAGCTAAATCATAAGGATCGTCATCTTCATCATCAACAAAATCATCGTCGTCATCAACAGGAATGATTGGTGGTGGCGGTGGTGCCTCAACTAACGTTGAATGACCATCGATATTCAAGCTTTGAAAGTGCAAATCATTCAAATTAGCAGACAGGGTGAGATCAGATGAGTTGTTGCCATGTATCACATCATCATCTTCTTCTACCACGATGAATGACCAGGTTGTGTTGTGATTAACATCTTGAACAACCTTCCAATTGAGTGGTCGTCTGGCAGGATCTTCAAGGTAGAAGACTTGTTTTGCTTGTGTTGCGAGAATGTAAGGTTGATCTTCAAACGCTGTGCTACATGCCCAAATTTGTGTCATGTTGTTTCTAGTGTTATAACATTCGACTCTACGGTTTTTGTTGGATACGCCAAACCACTTAACTCGAAACAACACAACTTTGAACTGGGTATAAGCAAACTCCAGAATTTCTTCTAGCTGACCATAATACATTTCTCCTTCCTTCTTACCAGGTGAACAAATTCCACTGTTCTGAGTTGTACGTTTTATATCGCGACTATGTACAACAAACTTCACACCGTTGACTACACAAGAGTTGACTGAGATTGGGGTCGGTGATGGTCCACAAGCCAAAGCGAATAAGTTGGGAGTACAACTTCGGTCATTGGCAATGTAAAGCTTACGGATCTATGAAAAAAGATAAGAATAGATAGAGATGAGTAATAGTTGTTATTTATACAGGGAAATACATGCAATAAGTTTACCTTCGTCGAAAACCAGTCGGCAAATTCTTCCGACATGCCCCTATCAGGAAATTCCCTGAAAATGTTTATGATATTAGAATAAATCGAAAAGATAACATGGGAAAAAGAAATTTTAAAATGAAAACACGTGTACTTCACGAACTCGTCCATGTACTTGCCGATCTCTGGACTATTATGAAGTACATACCATATCACTTTGTTCATTTCCTTGCGACCTAACCGAATAATTGTCTCTTTACCAGACTTTTTACATAGTGATCGGAACACCTGGAAATCACTTGTTGGGCGAGGACAGTCCTGAGATGCAGTGGGACGATTAAATTTCGTTCCAATTTCACCCCGAAAATAACGAGAACAAAAAGTTAATGCTTCGTCTACAACATAACCCTCCGCTATTGAACCTTCTGGCTTAGCTTTATTTCGTACATAGTTTTTTAGCTTCTTCATGTATCTTTCAAATGGATACATCCACCGGAATGAAACAGGCCCGCCTTCAAGAGCCTCTTCAGGTAAATGCATAACCAAGTGTATCATAATGTCGAAAAAAGCAGGAGGATATATTTGCTCGAGACTGCACAAAATATTGATCAACTGGTCTTTAGCTTTTACCATGTCATTCACCATCAAAGTTGGGGCGAAAATTTGCTTAAAGAATGAACAAAGCTCGATTAATGGTGCATAAGTCTGTGCGTCCAAGTATTGCTGAAGTCCATAAGGAAGTAACCATTGCATCATTATATGACAATCATGCGACTTCAAGCCCGTTATATTGTTATCATCTTTGGTCACTTTCGACTTGAACTTGGATCCGAACCCATCTGGCAGTTTAACTGTTTTGATGTATTGATAGAACAGTTTTTTTTATCGGGTGTCAGGGAGTACTTAGCATGAGGCTTCGAGCACTTCCCGTTTTGTTTGTTTCCGAGCCACAACTCCCGTCGAATGCCCAAAGCTTGCAAGTCTTGTCTTGCTTTGGCGGTGTCTTTAGATTTGTCATTCATTAACAAAGTGTTCAAGATACTCTCCAACACATTTTTTTCAATATGCATGACATCTAAATTGTGTTGTAGAGAAAGAGAAGACCAATATTCAAGCTCGTAGAAAATAGACCGTTTAGTCCAGTTCAGCTCGGTTGTAGTATTACGTTTTATCTTCCTACCCCCATAATCTGGATGTTTCCCCGGCAAACGTGTGGGAAATATTGCAAGTTGAGTCAAGATATCAGCCGGAGTATATTTTTTAGGAGGATCTCTAAAATCAGTTGCACCATTGAATGTAGTAAAGTCCCTCCTCCATTTATGGTTTTTTTTTTAAATCTTCTATGGCCAACATAAGCTTGTTTGCTTATCACACGCGTAGCCGGAGTGTCTACTTTGCATGTAGGGCATGCGTAGTAACCTTGCCCACTCCAACCAGACAAACTACTACGAGCAGGAAAATCATTGATGGTCCATAAAAGCATCACTCTCATGTTGAATTCTTTGCCTGTAACAACGTCCATAGTCGGGACACCTGGTTTTTTCCATAATTTCTGAAGGTCATCAATCAAAGGCTTTAAGTAAACATCAATGTCCTTCCCCGGTGATTTAGGGCCAGGAATCAACAACGTCAGCATCAAAGTAGTCTCTTTCATGCATAACCACGGAGGCAAGTTGTATGTTGTTAAGATAACAGGCCACATGTTGTATGATTGACTAAGGTTGCCGAACAGATTGAAACCATCAGCCGCCAACCCTAATCGGACGTTTCTTGGTTCGTTAGCAAATTCCGAATATTTACCGCTGTCAAACTTCTGCCATGCTTTACCATCAACCGGGTGTTGCATTTTACCATTTTTCGTAGACTTTCCAGTGGCATGCCAAGTCATATGTTTTGCGGTGTTGATGTGTGGGAATTGCACCAGGCTTTACCTCTCGAGGAATCTCGAGAAGCTTACAACCCCCACCAGGCAGTGTACCTGATCGTTGTAGTATAGTATAGTGACAAGTACCGGGGGATTGATCGTTCAACTCAGGAATAGTGTCGTTAGGATTGAAATTAATCTAACTAGGTCTAAAGGTGAAGGATGATTCTTTTTGTATTTTTATATTTTATGAAAAGCAAGTAAAAATTTCGGGTATTGGAAGGAGGGGCGAAATTAGTTGCAAATCAACTAACCCAAAAGCTACTAATTAAACTAATTAACAAGAAAAGTAAACTAGGGTTCTACAAGATAAGTGAAGCATGTCTACCTATGATATGTTACTCCTTGCTAGCTATCCGATTATACCTATTGAATTGTCACACCTTGTTTTAATTGACGGGTTGTATTCCTTAATACCATTCATGGGGTGGCGTACTTACTTCCCCAATCCTATAAGCTCCTACTTCACTCCTATGTCGAGCCGGCTAAGAAGCTCCTAACATGGGATCACTAGAATTCGCTCATGCATTAAATAGAACCACAAAAACCTAGTACACATCGGTTCATGTTTCTTAAGATGTTCAAGCAAGTTACACAATGGAGATCTGCCAGTTTTCTTAAGCCTAACATCGAATACAATCAACCAAACAAGAGACAATAGGAATCAAGAATTATAAGCTAAACCAATTAGATCTATCAAAGTGTCACGCCCTAATTGATGAAGATAGACACAAATATCAACAAGGAATCAATAAGATCTAATCAATTATATACAAGTTTCACATAAACATAAGTAGACACAAGATAAATTAACAAAACATAATCAAAGAAGGACAATCAACAATAATAATGAAAGACATAGTTGAGATAGAATCATCAAACCAATACATGATGTTTATGGAGTGATTGAAACCCTCTAAGTTGCTGGAAAAACACCTACCTAAACCCAGGAATCGACCTTAGGGTTTAGGGCTTACAAAAAGTGAAGTTATGATGTTATATTTGTAGGCAAGTTTTCTGTCGGCAAGGCTTGACGGTGTCAGCTCGTTACACTTGATGGCGTCACACCCATTTTCTCACCAAATTTTAGATCTCTTCGTCCTCTTCACGTGGGCTTTTGAATCACCTAAATTCGAGTTCGTATGCAAAAGTTATGACCAAAACAATATCAGCTACTCCGCGCGCAAGTTTTGACAAGTTAACACGTGACGACCTTAGGTGACGCCGTCACGTTTCTTCTGGACCGTCACCAATTTTACTTTTGACGGCGTCATCAAATTGCTCTTGACGCCGTCAGGTACTGTTCCTAGCAAGGAAAATCAAGACTTTGCCGTTTTCTTCACTTTTATGCTCCAAAAACGTCCAAAATGCTTCCTTTTCTAGAATTCACTCCAAAAGTACCTAAAATCACAAAAGGAACGATTTAGGGCAATATTTGATCAAATAAATTCGAATTCGGGCTTAAATGACCCCCTAAAAATGGTTCATTTTTCGCCTTATTAGGTGTGAATAGACTAGTACAAACGTTGTAGTCTAGGAATGATAGGAAAGTAACGCAACACCTTGTTAGGAACTTTCTTCCCCGTTGTGTTGCTGTCTTTCCATATACAAGTTTTACAGACCGGACAATACCCCAAATCTTCAGCATCAGTCCCACGATATAAAAAGCAATCATTTTCACAAGCATGTATCGACTCATACCCTAACCCGATCTTTTTAAATGTCTTTTTTATAGCATAGTATGACGGTGGGAGATTATAACCTAACCTGGGAGGAAATACCTCCTGGAGAAATTTTAACGTATTGTTAAATGAAGTATCACTCCATTTACCGCTAACCTTGAGATGCGTAAACTTTGACATAAAATCCAAGGTGGTCATAAAGTCACAACCCGGGTAAAGAGGCTGGTTGGAACTGGCAAGTAACTCTTCAAACTCGTTACGTACAGGAGGTGTCGTTGCTTGAGTCTGCTCGTTACTTGTCTCACCAATATTTGGAGGAGTTGGCTCATTTTGTTCATTATTTGGAGGAATATCAAAAATATCATTAAGGCACGCACCCATGTCACTGACCTCACATTGTGTTGTGTTATTTTCGAATGGCAGAGGATCGGATTCACCGTGAAGGCGCCATTATGTATACGTTGGGTCCCACCCATAGTCACCTATGTGGTTTTTGAGATCTTTAAGATCTACCCAACGAACATTACGACAAAGACGACATGGACATTTTATTTTTCCATAACTATTAAGTAACAGCTTGCAATGATCGAGGAATGCGGCAAGACCATCAAAAAATTGTTTTGAACAACGACTCTCTAAAGTCCAAATCTTATCAAGTATCATAACTAAATTTTTATGATGGAATCAGTTAATATATGCACTTAATTAAACACATTCGAAAGATTCGACACAAACACATATAACCGTGGAATTATTACGAGTTGTTTTGTTCACCTAGTGCAACTATGGAAGGCAATCCTAACCCACTCTTTGAATGATTTGTCTCATATATGAATGCGTATAACTGATTTACTATTTGGGAAAATTTCGGTAGCATTTCCCCTCAACTCACCAAATATGTGCAATTAAGACATATTCGTAGGAGTAAAGGAGAAACACTGTCGAAATCATCTCAAATAGTAAATCAGTTACACGCATCCATATCCTAAACGAGACAAAACATTCAAAAAGCAGTGCCAAACAGGGGACTTTCCAAAATTAATTTCGGATGGGTTTTCTATAGGATGATTAACTTCAGACGGGACTTTCTGAAATTAATCACTAAAATCCTAAAATCCTAAAATCATTTACAATAGTTTTCTATAAATGGTTTTTCGGCTTGTATATCATAAGACTCAATTTTCCAGCTTATTTGGAGACTTGTGAGCTTATATAAGTTTATTATATCATAATATACTTATATAAGCCCACAACTCTCCAAATAAGCCGGAAAATTGAAGCTTATGAAATATAAGCCGAAATCAAATAAGTTTGAATGCATAATCACTTTCACATAACAAATATATGCCGAAATCAAATATATAAGTTTATTATATCATAACCTGCTTTTTCAATAAACATTAAGTACTTTCAATAAACATTAATTAGAACTTTACATAATGTATTAATTAACCTGCTTTTTCAAAACAATATTTTTTTCTGTAACATACTAACCAAACGCAAACTAACATTTCACCAATATACTAAAATCTGTCTATTCCACATAACTAACCAACGCAATACTAACTAACCAAACGCAAACTAACATTTAACCAATATATTAAAACCTATATATTCCACATAGCTAACCAAACGCAATACTAACTAACCAAACGCAAACTAACATTTAACCAATACATTAAAACCTATCTATTCCACATAACTAACCAAATGTAATACTAACTAACCAAACGCAAACTAACATTTAACCAATATATTAAAACCTATCTATTCCACATAACTAATTAACCAAACGCAATACTAACTAACCAAACGCAATACTAATAACCATAAAAATGAAAAAACAATGTGGATATGTAACATACTGTCTCGGGCTGCTGCTGTCTCCTCGGGCTGTGGTCTCCTTGGGTTGTGGTCTCTCTCGTGCTACAAACCTATCTATTCCACATAACTAATTAACCAAACGCAATACTAACTAACCAAACGCAATACTAATAACCATAAAAATGAAAAAACAATGCGGATAAGTAACATACTGTCTCGGGCTGCTGCTGTCTCCTCGGGCTGTGGTCTCCTTGGGTTGTGGTCTCTCTCGTGCTACGGCCTCGGCTATCAAAAAATGGTTGGTTAAAAATAAAGATAAAAAACTGTTGACGGCGACATGTCGTCGGGATACCAAAAGTTAATAAAAAAAATAAGGTACGTTACCTATGTCTTGGTTATCACAGCTCTCACCCTCGCCTCTCGGTCTCAACTATCACAACTCTCGGCTAGCTGTATCAAAAAAAAATCCAAAAACTTAACAATTAACATTTACTAACAACAATTAACATTTACTAACAATTAACATAATCAAAATATTAAACAAAAAACAAAAAAATACCTTCGGTAAAAAGAAATAGAGGGGGAGAAGAAGAGGAAGAATTAAACAATAGAGGGGTTGGGGATGAATTAAACAATAGGGGGGAAGAAGTGCACAGTGGTGCGGGTGTGGTGACTGTGATGGTGTGGTGGTGGTGGTAGCAAATGTGGTGGATTAGTGGTGGTGTTGTAGTGTTGGTGGATTAATGGTGGTGGTGTTGGTGGGTTAGTGGTGGCGGATTAGTGGTGTTGGTGGATTAAGGTCGCCGGCGATTAATGATGATGATGATAGATCTCGTGTTTTTTTTTTCTCTAAGTGTGTAATAATACAACTGTGACCCAGATCTGCTTTTTAGGGTCTGTTTTAATATTATTTTTCTCGTAGCAACGACAAGTCGTCGGTATAATTATTTTTTTGTCGTTTTATATTTTGGCGGGGCACTTGAAAATTTTCAGGGAATTTTATCAAAAAAATGCCGAAGCACGTTCGTCGGTAAATTGTTAACTTTTTATAAAATAAAAAAAAAAATAATTAGTATAAATTCTTTTATTTAATATATAATTAAAATTGAATAATTTTATTAAAATTAAAAAAAAAAATATTTATAATAAATACTTTTAGTTAATTTATAATTCAAATTAAAAAAATATTTATATTTAAAATTAAATACTTTGGTTTATAATTTAATTAAACACATTCAAAAAAAATTTGGATTAATAAAAATAATTACTTTTATTTAAAATAAATTACTTCTATATTTAAAATTAAATAATTTAGTAAATACTTTATATTTAAAATACTTTTATACTTAATTAAACACATGCAAAAAATTTACCGGGACACTTCGGATGGTCACTTTTTTTCAAGTACAAATAATAAAAAACAATTTAACAAATGGTTTCAAATGTAGGTTGCATGTCACGTTTTAAACGAACGATCCGAGATGCTACGGCTGGTTATACACAAGATGTTAAACGAACGATTCGAGATGCTGTGGTTATACACGAGATGTTAAACGAACAAGTCGAGATGATATGGTTATACATGAGATGTTAAACGAATGATCCGAGATGCTATGGCTGGTTATACACGAGATGTTAAACGAACGATCCGAGATGCTATGGCTGGTTATACACGAGATGTTAAACAACCGATCTGAGATGCTATGGTTATACGCGAGATGTTAAACGAATGATCTGAGATGCTATGGTTATACACGAGATGTTAAAAGAATGAGTCGAGATGATATGGTTATGATGGATCTAAACACCTTGAACTTGTGTTAGATTGATACTTTGAATTATATCACTAAGTATGCGGAATCTACTTAGTAACACTTAGAAGTTTGATTGTGAGTAAGACAGTTGTATATAAACAATGTATGTAAACAAACTATTAGCTCCAATATTATTAATGATAATAATACGAGTGATCTTGATATCAATAGGGTTACACCTTGAAGCTCTAAAAACGTATATCAAACCTTTAACCTAGGATCTCCTTTTATAGCACAAGGAGTCCTCTTCTACAAGATAAGTATAAAGCTAATAGAATAAGATATACACAAGATCTATTCTATATTTATCTATAACACATTTTCTAACAGTTATCTAATAAGCAGTGGTAATATATGTTCTTGCAGTGGTAATGAGTTTCCACTGCAAGTCCAATCTTCTGCAGTTGTAACTTCTTCTCTTAGCCGTGATAACTGTTAGTATAATTCCCAACAATCCTCCCCTAACTTATGATTAATACATAAATCAATAAGTTTCTTCAAGTATTCAGTAAACATGAGGATATGGGAATTCTTCCAAACACTTATCTTCTTCTTCTTAACTCTCTATCAGCTTTCACACTTTGATCATAAATCCTTTGTAGCAAATCATCTATGACTTTAGTTCTTTCCCAACACCTAAGCTTCACAGTTCTCATCACATCCAATACACCAGCTCTCAATGGATATTCTTTTTCAGCCAGCATAAATACATCAACTCCATCTTGAGTAGAAACATGATGCACAGAACTTGAATCATAGAATTTCCACAAGGTTCTTTGATCATGAGCTTCAAATCTCCAATATCTATCACTTGGGTCAGGTTCATATAATCTTCTGAAGTGAACCCATAACTCCTTAGCTTTGACATCAACAAGTTCATCCTTCTGAAACTGATCTTGAACAATTTTCCACAAAGTATCCAAATCTTCTCTATCACAAGATCTAACAATATCTTCAAAATCTCTGCAAATACTTGTGACACTTCCAGTTCTGATGATCTTCCAAGCTACACCAAAACTATCAGAAAAGATTTCCCAACCAACTACTGGTAGAGGTTCAATATTAAGTATATCAGTCTCTATAAACAACATGTTTGTAACTTGCTCTTCTGTCAACTTGCTAGAACCTTCTTCTGCTTGAGATGATTTCTGAGTCTTCAACTTCTTTGCTTCTTTTGATTCAAGATTCACTCCAGTCCTTTTTGCCTTCAATGTTATTGGTTCTTGATCCATTGGAATGAATTTACTATCTTGTCTTTTGATCTTGTAATAAATTCCTTCAATCTGATCATGTGACATTCCTTTGAATTGAGTCATCTTCATATTACCAACATGGCAACAAAAAGTCTTCATCTCAGCAATAATCTGTGCCTTTGTAAGTTTCCTTGGCTTCTTTTGACCTTTTCTAACATCCCCAATGATTTGATCAAGAGCCTGCTGATTCTTCATTTGAATGAAATCTTTAAGTTGAGCAGACCTTTGTTCTTCATCCAAGGTTGTATTTGCAATCAATTCAATAGCCTTCTTCCTGATTACTTGATCATTATTAATCAAATAGTCAATCTCTTCTTCTGTAGGCACATACGTGAATAATGGAGGTTTCTCATGTATGACAGTTGGTGAGACACTTGAAATAGGTTCTGCCATTACAGCTTCAAGTTTATCCAACCTAGTTGCTTCCATAAAGCTAGCAACTTCATCTTCTTTAAGCTTTTTCTTTCTTTCATACTCTTCAGCTTGTTGTTGCTCTGCTAATCTTGCATCAAAATCAATCTGAGCTTGTTCATACTTAGAAATCTTTCTTGACTCTTGATCTGAAGCAATTACAATAGCCTTTCCTTTAACTGATCTTCTTCTGGCAGCTTCTTCCTCTGCAGTGGTAATTTCTTGACTAGCAGTGGGAACATTTTTACTTGCAGTGGTAATTGGTTGATCAGTGAGAACTTGTTCTGCTTCAGTGGAAATTGGTTGAGCAGTTCCAACTAAATCATCAAAGTTAAAACCTGCATCAGCATCCATATCTTCAAAATCCAATTTCCTCCCCTCAGTATCAGCTACATCATCTTTTGCTTGAGCATTATCAGAATCATTAAGCTCAGCAAAATCTTTATCAAAACTTTTACTCATCCCCTTAAGCTCTGCATCTATTTTCCTCCCCTGTTTGGAAGAATCTCCCAAAACTTTAGTAGAACTTGCAGAAAACTCATCTGAAGGTGAAGATGATGATAATACAACCTGAGATCTTTGTTTCTTGAGATTCTCAACTTCAATCTGCAATCTTTGAATCTCAGCCTTCAATGTATTCAGCTCTGTGGCATGTTGTTCTTTGGTCTGTGCCAGATCTTTCTCCAGAGCTTGAACCTGCTTGACTAATTTGGTACAAATATCCATCAATTCATTTTGTTGCACACTGCCTTCATCACTTCCAACTGTGTAACCTGCTGGGAGAGGTGAATCATGAGGCATGGATTCAGGCTCTTCCCTAGTTGGACTAGGAGGAAGCCTTGAACCACCACTGCTTGTTCCTAAACCAAAATGCTCAGCAACATGCAATGTTGAGATGAGAGAAGTTGGCTGTTTAGACCTTCTCTCATAAGTGTGAGTAACTGCAGGGGTATGTTGAATTGGTGGAACAATAATGGTGGGTGCCTGTACTTGAGAAATTTTAGCAAGCATTTGAGGGAAAAGTGGACGAACCTCCCCATTCCAAAGTTCTGAAGCCTTAGACATATTTTGAAAAACTTTTGGCTTAAGAGTGGAAGGTTCATAAATTCTTTTGTGAGGTTGCAGTTGAAACTCATTTAACACTGCTTGCACAAACCTTGGATACATCAAAAATTTATATTGACTCTTTACATTGCCTTTCATATTATTGAAAATAAACTTTGAAAATTTTGCTGCTCTTATCATAGTTTTTAGCAAACTACCAGCTATCAACGGATTTGATATGTCTTTACCATTAGCCGTTTGCTATGGACTAGCCAACTCTTGATCACATGGATGTATGGTGAGTTGATAACCTAGTTTTTGGTAAACTATCAACCATAAACGGATTTGAGAAGTCTTTACCAGTAGCCGTTTGCTCTGGACTAGTTGATTCTTATGTGGATTAGACATGGTGAATCAATAACCATTTGTTGTGTGTTCATGATACACACCTTATTACTCCAATGACTCCAATAATATGGGTTGTATTCAATAACTCAACTTAACCCATAAACTTAACCCAAAGTAACTTTTTAACTAAGTTACTATTCACAAAAATATCTTCCAAAAGTCAACCCGATAATAACCAAATTTACTCCTCCAACCTACCAAAACAAGTAGGAGTAAATATCCTTCATTAATTAGAATTCGACCTTGACTTTGCATATAAAAGGGGGCTAAAAACATCTTTTATCTTTCATCAACAATCTTCTTCAACAAACACAAACCCTATACATCATCATGAGTTGGTTTCCAATAATCTACATCTCCTCTGATGATTCTTCTGGTGAGGAAATCAGCTACTACTCAGATTCTGAAGAACTTTCTTCTGGATGGAGTGGATATTTTCCACCAAATACTGCAACTGCTACATCTTCAAGCATGAAGCCAAATAAAAAGATATCAGCTGATCCTGCTCCATCTCTTGAGTTTTATTCCAGCTCTTCATCAGATGATGACAATGATCCAACCTTTGATCTTTCCAAGGAACTCCCAAAGGCCCTCACCACAGCATTGACAACTGCAATAAACAATATGAAGTGGCCAGCTGTAGACAAGTCTACTCAAGCACCAAGGCCTCCCAAGCAAGTTCTGGGACTTGCTTGTCCAAGGAAACAACTCTCTTTTGATGACAAGAGAAAGAAAATTTCCAAAGGCAAGCAGCAGTATGAGGGAAAAGGAAAGAAACCTATGGAGTAGGTGTTAGGTTGTAGGTTCATGTCAGATGTAATGGTTTTCTTGTTTAGGTGACAATGTTTTCATAATGGTTGTGATGTACTCTTTCTGAATAAACAATTAAAGTACTCTTTTGGTCTTGCTATTATCACCAATCTTTCCACTGTTGTATGTTAATTACCACTGTGCACTTGATAACTCTGCATACAAGTTAGTAGAAAACCATACATACAATACAAACAATATTAGTACCTAAAAAGTATCCTGCAACACTGAAAAGTATTTATACATCAAAAGTTTATGGATTGAGCATTCCAATACCTGTTACCAAGTATTGAAACCTACCTACATCAAGCCCTTTTGTTAATAAATCAGCATAATTGTCATCAGTATGAATCTTGACAACATTAATAAGCTTTTTCTCAAAACAATCTCTAATGAAGTGATGTCTAATTTCAATATGTTTAGTTTTAGTGTGTTGCACAGGATTTTTAATAATGCATATGGTACTACTATTGTCTATATAGATAATGGTGTTCATGAAATTGTACCCATAGTCCAATAATTGATTTTGAAGCCAAAGGATCTGAGCACAACAACTAGCAGCTGCAACATATTCTGCTTCAGTGGTGGAAGTAGCCACCATAGTTTGCTTCTTGCACTGCCATGACACCAATCTACATCCAAGAAATTGACATCCTCCAGTAGTTGATCTTCTATCCAAACTTGCACCAGCATAGTCACTATCTGAGTATGTGATCAATTCCATAGGAGAGTCTCTTGGATACCATAATCCAAGATTATGATAAGTCCTCAAGTACCTAAAAATCTTTTCCACTGCTGTCATATGTGATGTCTTTGGAGTCACTTGAAATCTTGCACAAGCACATACAACAAACATGATGTCTGGCCTTGATGAAGTAAGATACATCAAAGATCCAATCATAGATCTGTAAGTGTGAACATCAACATTAGCACCACTAGCATTCTTCAATAATAAGTGAGTGGTCTTGTCAGCAGGGGTATTGGAAGATTTTGCATTAGTAAACTTGAACTTCTTAATAATCTCAGCCACATACTTGTCTTGGCTGATAAATATGCCTTCCATACTCTGTTGTACTTGTAGCCCCAAAAAGAATGTAAGTTCTCCCATAGAACTCATTTGAAATTCATCTTTCATTAGCTTCTCAAACTCTTTGCACATCTCTTGTTTAGTAGACCCAAAGATAATATCATCAACATATACTTGCACAAGTAGGATATCACCCTTGTCTTTCTTGATGAACAAAGTTTGATCAATCTTACCTCTATGAAACCCATTATTCAACAAATAAGTAGCTAAGGTTTCATACCACTTTCTTGGAGCCTGATATAAGCCATAAAGAGCCTTAACCACTTTGTAAACTTTATTTGGGTGTTGAGGATCTTCAAAGCCTGGAGGTTGAGAGACATATACCTCATCATAAATAGTTCCATACAGAAAGGCACTCTTAACATCCATTTGATAGACTGTAAAGCCCATAAATGATGCATAGGCTAAGAACAATCTAATAGCCTCAATCCTTGCAACAGGAGCAAACACTTCTTCATAATCAATACCCTCCTCTTGAGTGTATCCTTGAGCAACCAATCTAGCTTTGTTCCTGATTACAATGCCTCTTTCATCTTTCTTGTTTCTGAAAACCCATTTAGTATCAATGACCTTCATACCATCAGGCAAGTCACAAAGAACCCAAACCTTTTGAAGTTTAAACTGCAGCAACTCTTCTTGCATAGCTTCAACCCAGCTAGATTCTCCTAGAGCCATATACACATTCTTAGGCTCCACCTGTGAGAGAAAACAGAAAAACAGACACTCATTCTTCTTGCTATGTTTCTTGGACTCATACACTTCACTTATGAACCCATGAATATCATCTTTCTTTGTCTGTCTTCTAGTCTTCACAACTGATTGAAGTTCACCAATAACATTATCAAGTGGATGCACTTTGTGAATGGTAGACTGTGATGTGCTAGGAATATCATATGTTGTAGGCATATTTGAGATCTCTACATCATCACTTGGTGATTCCTGAGAAGTATGGTCCACATTTGGGCTTACAGTGGACACTTCTGGTGTAGCAGTGGGAATTGAGTTTCCACTGCTAGTAGGAATTTCTTTATTCACACCATCTGCATCACTTGGTTTTTCAGAATTATCACCAAAGTCCCAAAGTGGCATAACGATTTGATCTTCATCATCTTTGCAAGCTTCATCTTCATCAATGAATTCTTCTGAATCTTCAAGATCTTTGTCTCCAGTACTTGAAGTGAGAGGAACATAATTCATTGTATTTGATAATGTTTCAAGATCAAATAGCCAATCTGGTCCTGAACCTGCCATGTTTGCTTTATTTTCAAGAAACTGAACATGCAAGTTCTCTTCAATCTTCTTTGTTCTTAAGTTATAGACTCTAAAAGCCTTGCTAACCATAGAGTATCCAACAAAGAAGCCTTCATCTGACTTTTCTTCAAATTTGCCCAGATGATCAATGGTATTGAGAATAGTAACATGACACCCAAATGGCCTCACAAACTCCAAAGTAGGAGGTCTTCCTCTGAACAACTCATAAGGTGTCTTGTTCTTTGTTTTGACCACTAAAACCCTATTCTGAATGTAACAAGCAGTGTTAACTGCTTCAGCCCAAAAAGTCACTGGAAGCTTGGAATCAGCTAACATGGTTCTAGCAGCCTCAATTAGTGTTCTATTTCTTCTTTCTGCAACTCCGTTTTGTTGAGGAGTTCTTGCAACACTAAATTCTCTTTTAATACCTTTGTCTCTGCAGAAATCATCCATAACTTTATTCTTGAACTTTGTCCCATTGTCACACCTGATGATCTTGATTTTATTTTCAAATTGATTTTCAACCTGAGTGATAAATGTCTTAAGGATGCATGTGGTTTCATCCTTGGTACTCAAAAAGAAAACCCATGTGAATCTACTGAAGTCATCAGTAGACAATACTTCTTCAAATTGATGCTGCTCACAGAGGTAGGACCAAACAAGTCCATATGCAGCATAAAAAGTGGATGATTGATTGAATTTAATGCCTTGGTCTTGCATGAAGCTCCGTGTTGCTTTCCTTTGAGACAAGCAACACAAGTTTGATCATTTTCAAATCTTTTCTCTGGTAGGCCTCTGACAAGTCCATCTTTCACAATCTTGTTGATGGTCTTGAAGTTAACATGACCAAGTCTTCTATGCCAAAGCATTGATTCATCCAAAGTGGCTTTAGCAAGTAAGCAAGTAACATCATTATTAGCCACTATGTTCTGCATGTCAATGCTATACAAATTTCCTTTTCTAGGGATTTTAAGCAGAATGTCACTTTCATCAGGAAGCTTGTAATCCTTAGATAAGATATAGCATTCATCTTCTGTGAATAGAACTCTATAATTTTTGTCACACATCTGGGACACACTAAAGAGGTTGTACTTGAGTTCTTTCACATACTGCACATCTTCAAAATCAATGTTTCCAGCCTTGATTGTTCCTTTGCCAGAAACTTTGCCACCAATTCCTCCTCCAAAGCTGACAAATTGTCCATCATAGGGTTAAAAGTTTGAAAGATAGGACTTATTACCAGTCATGTGCCTGGAACATCCACTGTCTGAGTATCCTTGATCATTAATAGTTTTTGAATGTCCCTGCACATAAAATAAAGGAATTAGTTCCTTTTGGGGACCCAAGCCACAAATGACTTGGATCTGCCTCGTGTATCAATATAATTATATCTTTCAAAGGTCATTGATACACCATTGGGATTGTTTGAGGTGATGGTTCCTTTTGGTTTCCATTCCCAACATGCTGAGGCCTTAACAACATTTCTCACATTTACCCTTTTCTTGTTAACAGACCTACCAGTGGTAACCTTTGGCCTTGCAGTGGTAACTGCTGCCTTAGCAGTGGAAACTACTGGCTTAGAAATTTTAGGTACCCACTTCTGAGTATTGTTAACTTTCTTTTCAAAATTGGTCTTTTTCCCTGTTTGAGTAGATTTAGCAAAAGTAGTAACAGGGGGTGATTCGTTGAAAATCAAGTTATATATATAGTATAAGTATTACTCAAGAGATCTGCAAAGAAATACGGATAACCCGAGGTCGTAGTCCGTGTGAAGGATGAATGGAATTTCGAATTCCCGATTCGTGAAACGTGTCGTGAAAGTGGTAAAAAGTGATTTGAATGAGATTATACTAATGAAATAGTAAATGAAGCACAAATAATCAACTAAACACGTAATTCAAGTAAACAAACTAGAAACGTAACGTAGAATCGAAAACGTAAGCTAAAACGGAAAATAAACGTTAACGAAC
This sequence comes from Artemisia argyi, assembly GCA_030686995.1. Classification (NCBI taxonomy): domain Eukaryota; kingdom Viridiplantae; phylum Streptophyta; class Magnoliopsida; order Asterales; family Asteraceae; genus Artemisia; species Artemisia argyi. The sequence goes on from CM060677.1 coordinate 129,089,389, forward strand.
GAAATAAAACGCGACTTTTAAGCTACGCTACTCCTACGGACTTGGAAAAAACTTTTGAAAAGTTAAAAATGATAAAAGAAAATTTTGAGAAAAAGAAAAATATTTTTTTGACTTTTGTTTATTTTTTATGAATTAAAAACTATTTCACTAATTAAAAATTAAAAGAAAATACAAATAAAGGGAGAAAAATGAAAAATAAATTTTGAAAATTATAAAATAACTAAAAAGTAATTTTAAAACTAAAAACTAACTTTTTTGGCTTTTTGTATAATTTTTAGGAATTAAAAAGTATTAAAACTAATTAAAAATTCAAAATAAATTCAAAATAAATGGGAAAAATGCAAAATAAATTTCTAAAATTATAAAATAAATGAAAATAAATTTCTAAAATATTTTTGGATTTTTCTGGGTTTTTTCATATTTTTTTGGATTTTTTAGTAATTAAAAAAGTATTAAATTTTGATTAAAAATGAAAATAAAATAAGAAAAATAGTAAATGGACTCAGAAAAATTTGAAAAATTACAGAAAATCTAAAATATTAAAACAAGCTTGGGAAAAAATTTGAAAATAAAATAAGCTAGAAAAATGCTGATAAGCTGAAAACTGCTAAATGTGAAGTGCTTATTAATAAGCACTTTGACCAGAACTGACCCCAAACTTTGACCCTATGATTTTATGACTCAAATAAGCTTGATGGAACAGAATTTAGGCCAATAGTAACTTAGAAACACAGATAAAGGCTCAACAGTGCAAATAAGCAATTGTGGAAAAGCAATAAGCAAAATAGAATAAGCAGATGGATCCAAAACAGTTAAACAAGCAATAATGTGCACAAATGAACTTATAAGATCCATGTAACAACCCGCATTTTCGGGACTTTTCTCTTATTCACTATTCATCAGTTACTATTCATCGATTACTATTCATCATTTTACTATTCATCATTTTTGAGGTCAATTTGACATTTCGAGAAGCGTTCAAAAATTTTACTATTCATGTGACACTATTCATTCCCGAAGGGAAATCACTATTCATGAACATCGTTCGTCTTTTCGTAAACTGAGTTTACGAGTCTTCAAATTCGCGTAACCAGTTAGGTTTAGCTGCGAATTCATGCATCATTCATTAACGACACTTCATATAGACTGGATTAGTCTACACATTATCATCATCACTTGAGAACTTACACGGATATGCATTATTTCTAGATACGTATGCTTAATTTGTAATTAACGTTACCACTCAGTTTTTACTACGAACGTATACCCAATACTCCCGAATACGATCCTAACATATTTACATACTCATAATAATGATATAAAAATTATATTATTAATTTACCCGGTGTTTCGAAATCAATTACTATATTTTACGGTCGTAGCTTATTACTCCATCGGTTAACGATTTTTCGACACGCTAATTATTCTAACACCCGATTCTTGCAAGGAATAATATTTTACAACTTTTATAACTTCTTCGTATTTTATTTCACCTCGTTACCATTTATTTCAAGATAACTCGGTACCCGATAACACCTAATACCCCACTTAAACCCACTAATACTTACACATTGGGACATAAACATTTATTAGCCACAAAACCTTTTCCTTGTTTTGCTCTTGTGTGCCCCCCTAGGTCCAAGACCTCATTAATTGTATTGACCAAGACCAAGACTTAACTTTACAAATATCTTTACTTCATTTTTGTTCATCATTCAAACAACTAGCAAAAACCTCATTTTTCTCTTCTCCTTTTGTGTGTGGATCGGCCTAGATCAAGAAACAAGAACAAACCATAATTTTTCCAAGATCAAGTGATAATCAAGGTTATTTAGTACTTCTTGTTAGGGTTTTGAAGTTTAAAAACAAGGTTTTGCAAGTTTTTCATCTCCACTAATCCACTAATCCTTCAAGTAAGTTGTCAAACTCATTTTCATAATTTCCTCAAGTATCTTTCAATGATCATACACTTTTATTCAAGATATATATGCATATGTTGATTTATACCACTCTATATGTACACTTTTTATAACTTACAAGCCTTAGATATATTATATAGGTGAATCCTTGGTAGATTGTTGTGATGGATGACATTTAGGAACCCATGACACCCTAAGAAGGTGTATGGTAGGATTGGGTATTTGTGAAGTTGATTTGAGATAGTTTGGTTAAGCCTTGAACAAGTTACAAACTAGAAAACTCATTTTTGGCACTAATAGAAAAGTGGCTGTCCTTATTTTGAAAACGTGGCCAACTCAGTAGGTTGTGTGTAATTTTGGACCAAAGATTTAGAAAATACATTCCGAGACGAAACTATGGCCGAAAACGGGGATAAAAACGAGTTAATAACGAAGGAGATATGATTTTCCGAATATTAAGAACGAAAAATACTTTCAAATATAGGTTCTGTCCCAAATCGCCAATTTCAGAAAACTCAGGGGTTTCCGGGTAACATTGGGTTAGATATTCAGAAAGTACTTTCAAAAACGAAACCGTGGCCGCTTGAATCACTAAAATCCGAGTTACGACGAAAAAGATATACTATTTTCAATTTTAACGACGAAAACTATTTTCTGAAAATACCTTGCTGTCCCACGATTTTCATGGACTGTTTCGAGGCCTAAAACTTGGTTTAGCCGTCCCGATTTATCAAAAATATATTAGTATGTTGTCCCACGATTCCGGGGATATAAAGAACGTAGAAAACGAGCTTATAACGAAAAAGATACAAGCGTTTGAACTTAGACGATTTTTACAAATTTCCATCAGCTTTTCTATTATTATTTTGCCGTAAAACTGTCTTTGCGAGACACCACTTTCTCGGCTGTTTTTCTTTATGATCGGATCAGTTGAGTCCGAGCCGTAGTTTTATGAAATCAAGACCTTCCAGCAAGCTTTTCAAATCAATTGGCCGTTCGTCGAATAGACTTATAACGAATAAACTACGACCTCATCTATATACCCGATAAACTATATATTTTTGACAGCTTTTACTATAATGAAATTTTCTAAGTGTTGAACATAATACTTTCAATTAACAACAATAAGAGTCGATTTTCTCATCGATCGAGACCCGTATCGCCAAAAGTTAAATAACACGACTTCAAAATATTGTTACAAGGTTTTCAAAAACGCCGAGCTTGACCATTAACACTTAACGTACAATATTTCGCGACTAGTCTTATGAGGCCATATTGGGCATATTTTCAAGTAACGAAAATGCTATTTTGCGACGAAAACCTTATATTTGCCGATAGAACGCCAAACAAGGATCGTGGAGTACCGTTTCAACGTATTTACATGGAAAGTGAGTATTAACTTAACGAGACGTCAAAAATGTATTTTTCGACGATAAACGCTATTTTCAAAACTAACGAGTGGTATCGATAACATACGTATTTGCATGTGTAGCATCATTTCATTGCTTACATTAGATCATATCGTTCATATTAGGTTGCGGTTAGAGATCGTGCCTCATTTCAGTGTATCCATTCTTGTCATCGTAGCTATCGCACCAGGTGAGTCATAGCCCCACTTTTACTTGTTTAATTACTTTATAAACTCTTTGGGGGAGATACATGCTTAAATACTTGTTTTATACTTTTATACGATTTGAATTACTTTTTGAAGGAGAATACGCTGCTTTAATTATTTTTGTACAATGCCAAAGTATTAAATTCCTTACATTGCTTAAGTTTCCTTATTACCACGTCTTGACAAGTCCCCTTTATTATCATGGACCGTTAATTAAGTTCCAAGCGAGAGTGAGTGAATAGATCTATTGAGGGTGACTCCTCCATCTGTGTTTGGGTTGCTCCAACAGAATTACAGATGCATTTCATGTCTTTATTATTAGAGTGTCTGGTAAACACTCATTTGGGGCCAAGTAACGTCTAGCTTCGGTTTCATGAGCTTAAGAGACAATGTAGTTTTATGACTTAAAAACTTATTACTTTACTTTATACTTGGGTTATTGTACATACGATTAAAGTTAAATACTGAGGGTTTTTATAAACCTTATTACTGATTTCATATTACGGATTTCTTATTACTGATTTCTTATTACGGATTTCTTATTACTGATTTCTTATTACGGATTTCTCATTACTGATTTCTTATTACGGATTTCTTATTACGGATTTCTCATTACTGATTTCTTATTACGGATTTCTTATTACTGATATCTTATTACTGATTTCTTATTACTGAATTACGATGCCTTTGCTGGGCAATCTTTTCTCTATAGGCATTATTTGTTAAACAAACTCTATGAACTCACCAACCTCGTGTTGACACTTTAGCATGTATTTTCAGGTATTAACCAATGGCACGCTACTGGAGGTTTTGGCAGGGCATGGCATGGTCATAGAAGACTCTGATTATTCATTTGGGGACCGCTCTAAAGTATTTTAATGGCCTACTTCCGCACTACTTTTAACAATGTAAATTCAACATTTTTGATTAAACCATTTTACTCTAAATGACTGAAGTGACAACCATTTTTGAACTTGTTTTGTAATACCAATTGAGTTACACCCCAGCTACACGTATGCTTCCGCTGGACCCGATTTTGGGGGTGTGACAATCCAACAATCTCAGAATACAAATTGAAACTCACACTCGCAGCTCTATGATATGAAATCAGAAATTATGCTAAACACTCAATAAGACAGACAAATTAAGCCATCCAAATAAGCTGAGAAATGAAATCTAAAGGCAGAAATAGAATCCTAGTACTACAAGCTAATCCTAAGAATAAATACAAGCAAGTTCAATGCCTAATGATACCCTAAACTCACCCTAGATCAGATGGTGTTCACACAAGTTTATCCTCAAGTTTGACTTTTTGATAGCACGCTAGGGTTGACTAAATTTAGTTTCTGTTGCTTCAATCTGAACCTATATTATATGCTTATATAGCTTATGACTTAATTTCCCTAGAGATAACTAATTTGCACCTAAATCTAAGGTTGCAGCTTCATGTTGAACACAGATATGATCCTACCATCTAATCTTGACTTTTTGTTATTAACCTATGTTTTGTATGTTTGTTTTGGCTCTAATTTACCTAAGTAAGCTTAAGTGTGCAGAAAACTCAAAGATAAAACAACATGATCACTCAGTACACATGAAATCCAAACACCCCTGATTTGAGCAGTTTAGACTAATATGAAACTATAAACCACCAATACAACTTTAATACTAATCCAATCCACCTAAATCCACTCAGAAACACAAGATCAAATACAAACAACCACAGTTACACAGATCCAAGGTATAATCCAAACAGTCCCTGAAGTGCACTTACTACAACTACTGAATTCAAGCCTCAACTATATTCTCAAATTACACAAACTCAGTTACTCATTCTTATTTTAGATTCCATAAACCAATATTACCAGCAACCAAATACAAACAAAGAGAATACCTCAACTCTCAGATATATCAATAATGCAACAGTACAACACAAGTTCAAAACAGAAGAAGAAATATTAATACCAAACTAACTAAGATGCAAATAATAAATCAAAACAGAAATACGTAACAACTAACAGATCTATACTACTACTAAATTAAGCTTTGAAAAATTGAAATAGAAATCTTACAAAACACCTCTCAGCTAAACAGAGAGGTGTATCCCACACAGCCTGTCTTTAAGACAGGCCAAATGCTCCTCTTGGCTACCCTTTAACTCCAAATAAGCTGTAGCTTATTGAATAAGCTATGTTGACTTTGATTGACCAATTAGAATTGATTCAATGGAAACAGAATAAAAACCAAACACAAGCTATAGTTTAAACTAAAATAAGCTGATTAAATGAAAACTAAAAATAGATTTAAAGCAATTAAGAACTTGAAAATAAATGGCAAGGAATTTTAATTGAAAATTATAATTTTATTAAAACTTGAATTGAGATTACAACTGAAAACAGAATTACAATACTAATTTACCCTACTCCTAACCTACACTAATCCTAATATCTCACTGCTCCAATGTGAGGTGAGGAGGGGTATTTATATGTGAACAGGGGTGAGGGAATAAGCTTCTAGTAATTTCCAACTCATTAATCCGCGTCCAACTTGTGTTTCTTTGGATGTATATCAGGCTTTAGATCAATCCCCAGATAGCAATCTATTACCACAGCCCTTGGATTGAGTGTGTGATGATTGTGAATCCTCCGTGTGTCTTGTGATAGGACCACGTGTCCCTGACATAACCTGACATTCTTCTGACCCTTCTAGAACCTTTTAATCATGAGGTAATTATGGGTAAGTGGGGGTAATTTTGTGGAATGGGCGGTTAGGGTTTATAGGAATAGTAAAATTTTCTGGGTAAAGAGAATTGGGGGGCGGGTGATTTTGAGTGTGTTTTATTTTTTTTGTTTTCGTTGACCGGTTTGGTAAATATGGTTGACGGGGGTGTAAAGGTTGGACCGGGTTAGGTATTGGGTATTAAGGGTGGACTGGGTAAGAGTGGAAGAGTGTTGGGCTTTTGGATGCAATGGGCCAGCAGGTTAGTGGTGTTGGACTTGGTTTTGGTGTAAGGTTTAGGATTTAGTTTAGGATTTTATTTAAGAGTAATGATACTTACAAGGGCCAAATATGCCATTATGCAAACAACAAGGACCAAATCTGTTTTTCTCCAAAATTAATATCCAGGGGCTTATTTAGACTTTCTCTGATTCAAGAGGACTAATTGTGACTTTTCTTCAAGTATTTCTTCAAAGGACTATCTTTGCCAAATTCTAAAAGATGAGGGACTGATGTTGTACATTTCTTCAAACTTTAAGAAACTTTAAGGTTGATTTGACTTTTTAAGGTTGATTTGACTTTTTAAGCTTAGACTTTGACTATTTGACTTCCCCGGCCTTGGCTTTTGACACTTTCCATGCTCGTGCTTGTTTTTTGTCGGTTTTGCTTTGTTTTTGTTCATTTTTTCACATATCCGTACCTGCACATACACAAATACAAAAACACACATTCTCTTGGCATATTTGGTTAGTATTTGGTGTTTTTGGTCTGAAATAAGGCCTAAAAAGGATGAGTGATTAAGCACTCATCAAAATCCCCCAGACTAAGGTATTGCCGTGCCCTCACGCAATGTCATCACCTCACGCTTAAGAGATAAATAATTTCAAAACCTCTCATTACTGACGTTGTAAAGTAGCAATGATGTTCAAAAGAGATAGTAAAATCATTTATTCTCAAAAACGCTCCGTTTTCCGATTTTTATGAATAACAACTACAACTACTATTTTTGTATTTTTTTTATTTATATATGTGACGGTTTGCCTTGACTTTCATTATCAATTCTTATCTGTTGATAACTTTCAGGGTCAACGAGTAGAAACACTTCTCACAGAGAAGAGACCGTACGGATAAAAATCGTCATCCTTGATTTTTCACAAGCTCCCAAACTAAGCGTAAAATCGAAATCATTGTTTGTCCAGAAGTTAGATGCTAACACTGCCCACAAAAGTTACTTGTGTATTACCTTTTGTCCCCAGGTCCTAAGTTTTGTATCTCAAGATTTTAATTGTGAGAAATGAATTGCTTCATATTTTCTCGTTTCGATATTTGTTAGTCCGATAAGAGCACAAAATTTGAACGCTAAGTAGTTTCCAAACTTTCCCTCGAAAACCCCTGCATACAGAAATCGGATCCACATGAAGGTCTCTGATTTAACACGATTTGTGGAGGTCCCCCTTTTTATTTACGACCGAGACATACCATGTTTGATACCCGAAACGGAAGCTTTTTATTAGGGAAACCCCCGGAGTCGAAGCTTGGCATTTTTGCATAATCATAAGCACTTTAATAATACTTTGGTCCTTAGTCCTTTATTCTCTTACAGTCAACGGTTTATGAGCCGCCAAGATGTAAGAGCTTTATTATGACTTTGGATTTCTATCCGCTGCTTTTTTATAGCTTTGGATTCCTCTGCCTTTTTATTTGGCTTTGGACTATTATTATCGATATTCATAACTATATGCCAAACCCCGAGTCCTACGGCCTTTACTAAGATCACAACATCGGCTGCGAACCGGCAAGATGCAATAGTCTATTTTACCATAACACTGGCAGTACCCCTATGTGTACCAAACCCCCATATGCAGAGATTTTGTTGGGAACGAGAAAAAACTAAGTATTGCCCAAACCGTATACCCTTAATTAATCCTAGAGATCTATTATTATTGGTGTGCAAGCTTGTGGGAATAAGGAGGCCACAAGTACCTTTCGTGGGTTTTTTAAATCCCAGTAATGCGATCCGTGTATAGCACGAAGCTTCTAAATAAACTCTATCATTCCTGGATCTCCGCAAATTTAAAATCCCAAATAATGAGATCCGCGGATGCTTAGCCATAATCTTTTGATTATTTTGGTTAAGGGAAACAAGCTAGGGCTCAAAACGCCCGGTCAAGTCGAAACATTTATTTCTACTCTCGCCGGTAGGAAAGTCAAAACAAGGTGTCAAAACTTATTATTCATATCATATATCTTTTTCCATCACATTTTTTTTTTAATAAAGAGGTGACAAAAATTTAAAATTTTGGTGGAAAACGGAGTTGCGTAAGTTAAACAGCTCAGACGATGGTACAGGTCAAATCGAATCGAAGATTCACCCCCAGACTAAAGTGAAACATTGTCCTCAATGTTTTAAGGGTACGGGTAATCCTACGTAAAATCTAAGGCCGTTTATTAAGTATGCCAAGAGATAAACATTAGTCGATAAGATTTTGGATATGGAGAATTTCCGAAAGAGCAGCGAAGAATGAGACTCGAGTGGAGAGAATGACAAACCACGAGCACGAGAGTCCTCAATCTTCGGGGAAATTCCTGGACAAAAACAACAAAAACCACAAAACACAAGATATGGAAGAGGTCGCCCTCCTCACGTCACACTTATTAGAGATAAGAAAATAAAGAAGATGAAAAGGATAAGCATGGGGTGCCTCCCACGAAGCGCTTGTTTTTGTTCACCAAGTCACATGAGCTTGACTCGATCCCCGAATTAATTCGTCCTTGGGGAGAGCAGATGAAACGGACAACCGGCATGAAAAACGGAGATGCCGGGGTCAAATATGGTATCCTCACTCCCGGTGGAGTGGAAAAGTGAAGAAATAATGGGATAAGCAAAGAACGGATAAAACACCCAAATGGTAAAAGCAAAGTCAATTTCTGAATCACGGGTGGGTTGGGTGGGTAAAATTTCAAGCACAGGATTATCATAATCAGAAATCTCGTCCACCACTCCAAAATTATCTACATTCGTATTTGATTCAAAATCTACATCCGGTGGTTTCGCCGGTGGACGAGAAGAAGGTAAATCGAAAATAATATTTCTTTGAACGTCATTCTCATCATTCTCAATACCCGGTGGTATCGAGTCATCCGCAGCAAGAAATCGATCGGTATCCTCTAAAAGAGAGTCACGTGACGGATTATCGGAAATAAGCTCAAAATCAATTTCAAAATTAAAACGCTCATAATCCGGAAGAGAGAAAGCATGAATAGTGGGATTGCCACTACTCGTCTCTTCAAATCGAAAAATTTCAAGCTCGGGTATGAAATCGCTATCCATATCGGGGATAGAAGAAAAAGTCGTCGAAGAATCTTTCAACGCCTCGATCTTAGAAACGAGAAGATTAATGTTAAATAATTTTTCACGAAGTACTTCATCTTGAATTTCCGCATCATCATCTTCATCATTATCATCGATATCTCCACAAGAATCTTCATCACTCGTAGTATACTTATTGTGAGAATCGGAATAACTTTCAACTTCATCAAAATCTTCATTGCTCATCGGAGGGAGAGAAGTTAACGGTTCTTCATTCAATAATTCTTCAATCAAACGGATGTCTTCCTCCGGATCAAAATTAGTATCATCAACCATCGTCGGATTAGAATCATTGTTAGCAAGACAAGCTTCGATTTCGTCTAAAACGACATCACTTCTCTCAACCGGTGTGAAAGAAGGATAAGAAGTATCAGAAACAATTTCAGAATCACCATTAGAAATTTCCCCGGAATCACTTGGGATTGGGACGAGCTTCTCAACACTAGACTTATTGAATTCGTCCGATTCCGTTGCCGAAATAGCGTTTAGATGCTCGTCCCCCATTTTCAGAGAGTCCTCGGGTTCTATGGAAGTAGAGATAGATTCTTTTTTAGGGTTAAGAACGATTGTAATCGTGGAATCATCGTCGTCGTCGTACATACAACACTCACAAAATTTAGATTTTTGTTCCTCGACAAGAAGTTCTTCCATCGATTTCACTTGAGGCTCGGAAGTATGCGTATAACGATTAGCCACCATTTCTTTTAACTTCTCGATCATGGATTTAATTTCACAAATATTATTAGTAAAATCGGAAGTTTGTGGGGGTTGGTTAAAACCATGAGGATCGTAATATGAATTCGGCTCATAAAAATTTTCAAACGATCCCCCACAATTTTCAAAATTTGATGAATCACCATTAAAATACGGTACTTGCTCATAACAGTTTTGAAAAGGATGATTGAAATTGTTTTGAGGATAATTATCAAAACTCGTATCACAAGCGTAAGACGTTTCCGCACTCGGGGCGTAACATATACAATTCGCGTAACCACATTGATTACAAAAACATTGTCCACACGGTAATCCCTCGTCGGATGGATTTCCACAATTAAAGCAAGTGAACGGAGACGGCGGTGGTGTTAGATAATAATCGGGAACGTTTTGAAAGATTGTGTTTCAAACATACTCGGGAGTATTACAAAACAAACAAACTCCATCGTGAATATCATTACCACATTGTTCACACGTACACCAAACACATGAACCTTCGAAGAACGGTTCTCCACATTTAAAACACGTCGGATCCATAAGAATTATCGGTTTAGAGGGTTAAAGAAGAAGAATCAAATGATAAGAGGATAAGAAGATTATTTTTTGTTTTTAATTATCAGAAAATCAAATAAAAGGAAAATCAAAATGGAAAAGGAAAATCTTTTTGTATTTTTTTTTTTATAAAGCAAAATTCGAAAACTTATACTTTTGTTTTTTTTCTTTTTCAAACGTTACGTTAATCGTAAACCGTTTCCTTTAAACCTACTCGCGACGGAACGGGAGAGAAGAATGGATCTCTCTTCAGCTTGCAATTTAATGTCAAAGCTTTCGTATTTTCCGCTTATTCGGTCGTAGAATCCAAAGTAATCCGATTAGCAACTAATTTCACGCATTGTTATATTGTTAAGCTTATTTGGTTTACAACGCTCTTCCTTTCGGTCGAGACGAGGCTGTAACTTTATTATTTTTTTTGAAAACACTTTAGGAAAATTGTTTTTGATTTTTCAATTTTTTTGGTTTTTATAGAAAATATATACAAGGAAGGTTTTCAAAACACAATTTCGAAAAACGAAAACGAAAACGAAAAATTCACTTCAACCTTCCCCGGCAACGGCGCCAAAATTGATTCGTTGAAAATCAAGTTATATATATAGTATAAGTATTACTCAAGAGATCCGCAAAGAAATACGGATAACCCGAGGTCGTAGTCCGTGTGAAGGATGAATTGAATTTCGAATTCCCGATTTGTGAAACGTGTCGTGAAAGTGGTAAAAAGTGATTTGAATGAGATTATACAAATGAAGCACAAATAATCAACTAAACACATAATTCAAGTAAACAAACTAGAAACGTAACGTAGAATCGAAAACGTAAGCTAAAACGGAAAATAAACGTTAACGAACGAAATAAAACGCGACTTTTAAGCTACGCTACTCCTACGGACTTGGAAAAAAATTTTGAAAAGTTAAAAATGATAAAAGAAAATTTTGAGAAAAAGAAAAATATTTTTTTGACTTTTTGTTTATTTTTTATGAATTAAAAACTATTTAACTAATTAAAAATTAAAAGAAAATACAAATAAAGGGAGAAAAATGAAAAATAAATTTTGAAAATTATAAAATAACTAAAAAGTAATTTTAAAACTAAAAACTAACTTTTTTGGCTTTTTGTATAATTTTTAGGAATTAAAAAGTATTAAAACTAATTAAAAATTCAAAATAAATTCAAAATAAATGGGAAAAATGCAAAATAAATTTCTAAAATTATAAAATAAATGAAAATAAATTTCTAAAATATTTTTGGATTTTTCTGGGATTTTTCTGATTTTTTTGGATTTTTTAGTAATTAAAAAAGTATTAAATTTTGATTAAAAATAAAAATAAAATAAGAAAAATAGTAAATGGACTCAAAAAAATTTGAAAAAATTACAGAAAAACTAAAATATTAAAACTAGCTTGGGAAAAAAATTTGAAAATAAAATAAGCTAGAAAAATGCTGATAAGCTGAAAACTGCTTAATGTGAAGTGCTTATTAATAAGCACTTTAACCAGAACTGACCCCAAACTTTGACCCTATGATTTTATGATTCAAATAAGCTTGATGGAACAGAATTTAGTCCAATAGTAACTTAGAAACACAGATAAAGGCTCAACAGTGCAAATAAGCAATTGTGGAAAAGCAATAAGCAAAATAGAATAAGCAGATGGATCCAAAACAGTTAAACAAGCAATAATGTGCACAATTGAACTCATAAGATCCAACAATCTCAGAATACAAATTGAAACTCACACTCGCAGCTCTATGATATGAAATCAGAAATTATGAATAACACTCAATAAGTCAGACAAATTAAGCCATCCAAATAAGCTGAGAAATGAAATCTAAAGGCATAAATAGAATCCTAGTACTACAAGCTAATCCTAAGAATAAATGCAAGCAAGTTCAACGCCTAATGATACCCTAAACTCACCCTAGATCAGATGATGTTCACACAAGTTTATCCTCAAGTTTGACTTTTTGATAGCACACTAGGGTTGACCAAATTTAGTTTCTGTTGCTTCAATATGAACCTATATTATATGCTTATATAGCTTATGACTTAATTTCCCTAGAGATAACTAATTTGCACCTAAATCTAAGGTTGCAGCTTCATGTTGAACACAGATATGATCCTACCATCTAATCTTGACTTTTTGTTATTAACCTATGTTTTGTATGTTTGTTTTGGCTCTAATTTACCTAAGTAAGCTTAAGTGTGCAGAAAACTCAAAGATAAAACAACATGATCACTCAGTACACATGAAATCCAAACACCCCTGATTTGAGCAGTTTAGACTAATATGAAACTATAAACCACCAATACAACTTTAATACTAATCCAATCCACCTAAATCCACTCAGAAACACAAGATCAAATACAAACAACCACAGTTACACAGATCCAAGGTATAATCCAAACAGTCCCTGAAGTGCACTTACTACAACTACTGAATTCAAGCCTCAACTATATTCTCAAATTACTCAAACTCAGTTACTCATTCTTATTTTAGATTCCATAACCCAATATTACCAGTAACCAAATACAAACAAAGAGAATACCTCAACTCTCAGATATATCAATAATGCAACAGTACAACACAAGTTCAAAACAGACGAAGAAATATTAATACCAAACTAACTAAGATGCAAATAATAAATCAAAACAGAAATACGTAACAACTAACAGATCTATACTACTACTAAATTAAGCATTGAAATAGAAAACTTACAAAACACCTCTCAGCTAAACAGAGATGTGTATCCCACACAGCCTGTCTTTAAGACAGGCCAAATGCTCCTCTTGGCTGCCCTTTAACTCCAAATAAGCTGTAGCTTATTGAATAAGCTATGTTGACTTTGATTGAACAATTAGAATTGATTCAATGGAAACAGAATAAAAACCAAACACAAGCTATAGTTTAAACTGAAATAAGCTGATTAAATGAAAACTAAAAACAGATTTAAAGCAATTACTACCTCCGTCCTAAAATTATTGTCCCCTATTGACTTTTTCGGTCTTTAACTTTTAAGTTTGACCTTAAGTATTTTTGTTTATATTACAGAATACTTGATACTAAATATATGAACGAATTGAGTTTTAAATGTATTTTCATTTGGTATAATTGTTATCAAAAATTATATAACACAAACAAAAATATTTATAGTCAAAGTTGAGGAAGAAAGACCGAAAAAGTCAATAGGGGACAATAATTTTGGGACGGATGGAGTAAGAACTTGAAAATAAATGGCAAGGAATTTTAATTGAAAATTATAATTTTATTAAAACTTGAATTGAGATTACAACTGAAAACAGAATTACAATACTAATTTACCCTACTCCTAACCTACACTAATCCTAATATCTCACTGCTCCAATGTGAGGTAAGGAGGGGTATTTATATGTGAACATGGGTGAGGGAATAAGCTTCTAGTAATTTCCAACTCATCAATCCGTGTCCAACTTGTGTTTCTTTGGATGTATATCAGCCTTTAGATCAATCCCCAGATAGCAATCTATTACCACAGCCCTTGGATTGAGTGTGTGATGATTGTGAATCCTCCGTGTGTCTTGTGATAGGACCACGTGTCCCTGACATAACCTGACATTCTTCTGACCCTTCTAGAACCTTTTAATCATGAGGCAATTATGGATAAGTGGGGTAATTTTGTGGAATGGGCGGTTAGGGTTTATAGGAATAGTAAAATTTTGTGGGTAAAGAGAATTGGGGGGCGGGTGATTTTGAGTGTGTTTTATTTTTTTTGTTTTCGTTGACCGGTTTGGTAAATATGGTTGACTGGGGTGTAAAGGGTGGACCGGATTAGGTATTGGGTTTACCAGGTAATGGTCAACCAAGTCAAACGTCTAAAACAAATGCTTCCGTGGAATACAGTGTTTCCCCGGGTCGTAATGTCCCAACGAGGTATGCGATGGTTTATTTAAAAACGAGTTTGTGATCGAGTGAATGTGAACAGGGATATAAATAAGTGTGTGTGTGTGTGTGATTAAACTAGGGTTTTACAAAATAAAATAACTTAGATAAACTATATTAATGATTACGTAAAACTTAGATATCTAAAAACGTTTAAAACCTAGAAACGCGTACGTTTAATTTAATCTACGTAAACGTACGAAACAACAAAAAAAAACAAATTTAACTAAAGTAGTAATTTGCAAACCTTAGGGGCTTAAATGCAAATTAAATAAACTTAAAATATTTATATCTAAAAATAAACAACTTTTGTAAAAACAATTAATTTACAACTTATTAATAAGCACTGTGGGGGCTTATTACCTCCACAGTTGACCTTTGTTGACCAAACAAGCTAATAAGCTAAAACTGACTTGTGTGGGACCCACTATGGTAAAATCTAGTTTAGCTAAGTTGAGTAAACAAGTATAAGCTAGAAAACACACAAAGTGTTCACTGAATAAGCCAATAAGCCACAATAAGCACTTGCTTATTGTGGACTGAGACAGATTAGGGGACAACATTCAAGGCCCAATTCTGGTGGGGTCCACTGAGTATCAGGTAAAATAAAAGGTCAATAAATGTTCCCTGGTAGGAGGGGGGTTCATAGATACTAAGGTTATGGTGTGGGACCCACTGAGGTGGTCACAAATCACCACCAAAGTGGTGGTGATGAACTGAGTTGCTGATGCAGGGGAGGCTTTCCTCCCTGCAGTTGTGTTTTGGGTTGTGTGGGGCCCAGGGTAAAAATCACAAAAATGTAAGCTATGTGGGATTCCAAAGTTGAGGTGGTAGTCTATTACCACAAAAATTTTCAGAACCTAAAACCTAATACACAAATCTAGAAAAATCCCTCAAGATTTGAGAAAATCTGAGAATGGAAATTTGACTTTTTGATAGAACTTTGCTAAATTGACTTTTCTGAGGTTTGATTGGTCTTTACTGATTATACATGCAATATTAAGCTATGATACTGTTATATTGAGCTACAATAACAACTTAAGAAATAGGTTAATGGCTTATGAGAACCAAATTCCTACACAGTTAACTGTGTAGGCAAACACACAATGATTTTGACTTTTTGTTGTTTGAAACCTGAGTTTTAAGACTATTATAACCTAATATGACCTAAAGTAGTATGTTTAAACTATCCTAGACAACTAATAACATCAAACACACTCAATATTAAACTGAGCCAAACACCCCCTTACAGAAAGTTTATACTAACTCAACTAGGATTAGACCTAAAAATTCCCAATTACTGAGCTTAACCAACTGATTAACTATATTTAAAGCTATTTAAGCAATAAAATGTAATTACTAATAACAAGAAAAGCTAAGTGTAAAAATCAAACTATTGACTTACAAATGGTAAAGGCTGAGAACCATGGAATCAGGGTCAATAGTCACTTCCTAATGCCTCCCATAAGGCTCTAATACCAAGATCATCCAAATATATCCTGCTCCTTGATCCAATCTTTCTTCTTCACAAACTTTTGATTTATTTTCTATTTTCTTTGATTTTCTTGTATTTTTGATTTTGTAAAGCTAAACTCTTTAGAATGCCAAAGAAAGTTTATAAAAACTTAACAATAACTTATTAAAGCTTAATGGGATCACTGAAACAACATTCAACAATATTTAAGTTAAAGTGTCAATTTAACTTAAAAATGCCAAAACTGATTTTCCTAACAAGACTTGAAAATTAATGATCAACAATGTTTATAACACATTAAATTAACTGAAAATAACTTAGTATAACTGAGAATTACAACTAAAATGGAAATTACACTACCTACGATTACAATAAACTAAAGCTACACTAACTCTCTTTCTTCTGCTTCCTTCTTCTGTATTTATCACCAATTCTCATCCAACTTGGTCAAACATTTATTCCCACTTCATCTGAACCCTTGAAACTGAGTAATTGATCCAAACCGTTCAAACTTGGATTTGGCGCCAAAACTTTACACGTGGAATTGAGGCGGTTTGAGTCTAATTAAATCTTCTTGTTGTAATGTGGAGGTGTCAGGAAGATATTTGGTAAAGTTTAGGCCAAGTTGCGGTGGTTTTGATCAATACAATGGATTGGTTTTGGAACAGTGGTGGTTTGGGGGAAAAAGGGTGTGAAGGGCATTTATTATGGCGTGTTTAGGGTGAAAGAGGTGGTGGAGAGTGGGTAGGAAGATAGGGGGTGAGCTGGAAAGGGGTGAGGTGGAGAGTTACAGGTGGAGGTGAGGAGAGGTGGAAGAAGGAGAGAAAACGGGGGTACGTTTGGTTTGTTTTATTTATTTATAACGGGGTGGGGTGGGCTTGTATATTTTTGGGCCCGTGGTTTTGTAACTAGGTTGGATTTGGATTTTTGGATTTGGATTTGGTTTATTACTAATAAAGGGCCCGTTTGGTTTATTATAAGCACAAGGACCATTTTGTAATTTATTCAAATCCGAGGGACTGAAATGTAAATTTCCATAAGTGATCACAAGGACCTAATTTGCCATAGATGAATAGTACACGGATATTTTTTATATATTTCACTTTTGAAATACCCAGGGACTATTTTTGCCAAAACTGAAACTCCAAGGACTTAACATGTAATTTCTCCAAACTTTTCATCCTGGGACTAATAGTGACAATTATGAATTCCCTAGGACCCTTAATGATAATTTACCCATTTTGAACACCCAGGGACTAAAACTGTCAAGTTTGAAACTTTGAGGGACCTGTTTTGCCAAACTGTGAAACTTCGGGGATCAATCATGTAAATTTATCAAACTTCGCACCAAGGACCATTCCTGCAAAAGATTAATATTACAAGGACCAAAATTGCTTTTCTCAAAGTTTTTACATCCCAGGGACCATTTATGTCAATTTCCAAAGTATAGGGACTAAACTTGTAATTTTATGAAACTTTGCACCAAAGGACTAAATATGTAACTTTGTGATTAAAAAGGACCTTTGATGACTTTTTCATGTTTTAAGAATAACCAGGGACTAGTTTTGACAACTTTTGAAACTTGAGGGACTGAAACTGCCAATTATGCAAACTTTGTACGTTTTTCATATGTTTTTGCATATTTTGCATTTGAAACATATAAAACACACTTCTAAGATATTTTCAGCATTTTGATACATATTTGAGTGTTTTTGGATGTTTTGGCAGCTCAGATTAGTATAAAATGATGAGTATTTAGACACTCATCAATCCCCCACACTAAACTATTGCTAGTCCCTAGCAATATATTGAGAAAAACTTAATGGATTTGAAAAAACTCTTTACGAAAAGCCATCACTTCTGGAGTAGCCAGGTGTAAGAACTGTGGTACACCTGATAACCGTGTGATTTTGAGCAAACCACCAGCTGTCAACGGATTTGATTAGTCTTTACCAAAAGCCGTTTGCTTCTGGACTAGCCAACTCTTGATGGAATAGTCAACATCTTGGTGAGCTGATTACCAATTATAGATTTTCCACTGCCTTTACCACAATCCATAATCTTGCGGGCTAGCCAACTCATTATCTTTTGAGGATGATGGGGAGTTGAGGAACCATACAATTTTTGGCAAATTGCAAGCCATAAACGGGTTTGAGTTATCTTTACCAAGAACCGTTTGATCCTGGATTAGCCAATCCTTATGTGGGTTAGACATGGCGGACTGATAACCATTTATTGCATTCTAAGTGAGAAAAATTTTAAAATTTTGGCTAAAATGGGGGTTCTTGATGGAACATGTGTTTAAATTCGTTAGAATAACGAATCTCCCCCCACACTTAGAACTGAATATTGTCCTCAATATTCAAAGTACCGGGTGTTAAACCGACACTTAGAACATAAGAAGGAAATATTACTAGCCATTATTTTATGTGTATATACATACATATATTTTTTTAGATAAAACTTCTTAAATAGAAGCTATCACTATATTTACATTTTTTTAAGAGATATTTACATATATACATCATGTGGGTTAGTATCTCCCCCACACTTAGGGTGAAAACCCTAAGTAAATGCTACTGTTTTTATTTACCGAGTCGCTAGCTTGACTCGACCCCGAATTTATTTTTCCATGGGGAAGCATGATGTGAAAGAGACAATCAGCATCGGACTTTCATTCAAGATGTTTGGATAGACATTTGAAGCACGTGAAAGTTCCACACCGATGAGATATACAGAGAGACCGTAGCTCATAATTTATAAATGAGAATGTCGGGGTCAAAGATAATGTCTTCATTCCCAAAGGAGTGAAGAACAGGATAGGGGACATAATATATGAAGAAAAGAAAGAAAATCATAATGAAAATCATGACTAACTCCTCATCTTCAATAGGAGAATTCATTGTTTCATGAATCTCCTCTTTTAAGCTCGTTTGATCAAGACATATTATGGGTATGTCTAGATCAAAATAGAAATTATCATACTCCGGAGGAGATATGATATGAGTGAGTTCAAAGGGGAACTCCTCGTAAAGAGAATCATTCACAAGATGTAAATCTGTGAACTCATGTTCCGTTGTGGACTCATCACTATCCTTGATCTGAATACCAAATATTGGGTTATCAGAAATCAAAGTGAATTCAGATTCGAATTCAAATAGAGGATTGGTGATAGTAGTTTTGAATGCTTCAGGAACAATGTGATTAACATTCTCTACTGGACTGTTGGGATAAGCACTGAGTGAAGGATCATTATATAAGAGACTTTCCATCTCTTCCAGATCGGCTTCGAAGTCAAAGAGATCATCATTACTTCCAGATAGAAGTGGAATGATGTGAGTGAGTTCCTCTGTGAAATCCTCAAGAAGAGGATCAACATCAGAATGAGGCAGTGATGCCTCAACATACTCAATGTCTCCATAAGATATACAATCATCACTGGAATTAGAGACATTCTCAATTTGATCATTTGGTTTATCAGGGTGGGTAGGAATATCACACATATGATCAAGAATTCCCTGTGACTCACTTGGAATTGAGACAAGGTTCTAAACACTAGACTTTATGAATTCGTCCGATTCCTTATTAGGAACAGTGTCAAGATGCTCGTCCCCCATGCTCAGAGAGTGAGTGGGAATCTCGGGTGTGATAACATCATACTCAGGGAGTTGAGAAGGACTAGCATACATGGATTTTATAATTTCCATTTGTTCTGCTGCTAGTAATTCTCCCATACTCTTTTCTCCCTGTATATCTATGGAAGGAGTCTCAACTGATGAACTTGATGAGGTATCATCACTTTCATCATCTTCATCAAGAAAAGCAGCTTTGTGAAATTTGGAACGTGTTATAGCTGCTCGTTCTAAGACTTGTAATTCTTCCATGCTTCTTTCGTCTCTAGATGCATGTTCTTCAGCAAGTAATTCCGCGATAGATTTATCACAAGAATATTGAGTGAGTGGAGACTGTGGGGGTGTGAATGTGTCAAAACCGGATGTATCAGAACTAGAACAATGTTCAGGTTTATAATACAGTTGACATTTGAAATCATCATGAGGACCCCCACAATGTACACAAGAAAAACTTGGTGCATTGTGAGACGAAATATTAGCCAACTCCTCCTTAAGGTCTTTAAGTTTCTCAAGAACCTCTAGACAAAGGTCTTGCTGGTATTGAGGAGTTGCTTGGTTCATTTGGTACTGTGGAGGTGGGTCTTGAAACGGATAGTCGTAATTGTTACAAGGAAATGGATTCCTTGTTTGACAACCTGAGCTAAAGTGTGGACCTCCACAGTACTTACAACGGTTGAACTGATGTGACTGTGAGTCGTATGTGTTTGAGTCATAATTGTTATCAGGAACCTGCTCATAGATAAGCGTGTTTCCCGATTGACAATCAGAACTGTAGTGTAAACCACCACAATACTCACAACAATTAAACTGTTGAGTCTCATGGTGTGGAAGCTGGTGGAATAAATCAGTCATGTCAGGGTAGGAATAGGGATTCTGGTTATAGACAGACCCATTTCCTGACTCTACCATGCCACAACTGGGGCAATTATCACCATTATAAGGACTACCACACCATTAATAGACAAGAGGGTGAGAATAAGACATAGAAAGAATCAAAGGGTTTAGGGGATGAGAAATGAAGAATCAAATAGGTAGGAGTGTAAAGGTGAATATTTTTGGTGTTTTGGTAGTACTAATAAGAAGGAAAATATTTTTGGGTTTTTTTTTTTTTTTTTTTTTTTTTTTTTTTGTTCGTTGAAAACTGATTTTAAAAAGTTTTCGGGAACAGTTTTGGTTTTTATATGATAATAATATGAACAAGGATGGTTAAATATACAAATGAGTGTGTATTCACGTTCACTAATACGCAAAATCGTTTAAAATATGCGCACAACCTCCCCGGCAGCGGCGCCAAATTTTGATTCGCCTCAAACAGTCAACTAAGTTTACCAGGTAATGGTCAACCAAGTCAAACGTCTAAAACAAATGCTTCCGTGGAATACAGTGTTTCCCCGGGTCGTAATGTCCCAACGAGGTATGCGATGGTTTATTTAAAAACGCGTTTGTGATCGAGTGAATGTGAACAGGGATATAAATAAGTGTGTGTGTGTGATTAAACTAGGGTTTTATAAAATAAAATAACTTAGATAAACTATATTAATGATTACGTAAAACTTAGATATCTAAAAACGTTTAAAACCTAGAAACGCGTACGTTTAATTTAATCTACGTAAACGTACGAAACAACAAAAAAAACAAATTTAACTAAAGTAGTAATTTGCAAACCTTAGGGGCTTAAATGCAAATTAAATAAACTTAAAATATTTATTTATAATTACTAAATATTTAATTAATTATTTATTATTTAATAACTATTTATAATTATCTAATAATACACTAATAATTAATAAAATATAAAATAAGTTTTATAAAAATAAAATTAAACTTTGTAAAAGTATAAAATATTATAAAACTTATTTTAAAAATAAATTTATATTTTTAAGACTATTTATCTAATTATTATTAATTATTAATTATTTAATTAATAATTAACTATTTATATGATTTAAATTATTAAAAATACTAAAAAGACTTAGAGAATTAAGAAGATTTTTATAAATCTAATTAACCATCACAGGAATCCTAAAAATTATAAAAACTTTATTTTATATATTTTTAAACTAGTGTACTAATTATTATTCTAATTACTAATTAATTATCAATTAAACTATTTAAATTAAAAAAACTAGTAAATGAACAGCAAAAATTCTAGAAAAATTACTAAAATTATATTATGACTTATAAAATCTAGGAAAAATATAAAATCTAGGTGTTACTATGTAAAAATTAATTATGCTATTTAAAACCTATTTATTAATTAATTACTAATAAAACTATTATTAATTCAAATAAATACCAAATGACAATATAAAAATCTAATAAAATTACTAAAAATACTTTAATATAAGAAAAAAATTAATAAAATTATAAAAATACAGATTACTTAATAAAAATATAAAAATGAAAATTAAAATTAAATTATATTAAATAGAAACTATCACTTACTATTATATTGTTTTTTCTTGAATTTTCTTTTTCCAACCTATTTTATATATAAAAATAAACAACTTTTGTAAAAACAATTAATTTACAACTTATTAATAAGCACTGTGGGGGCTTATTACCTCCACAGTTGACCTTTGTTGACCAAACAAGCTAATAAGCTAAAACTGACTTGTGTGGGACCCACTATGGTAAAATCTAGTTTAGCTAAGTTGAGTAAACAAGTATAAGCTAGAAAACACACAAAGTGTTCACTGAATAAGCCAATAAGCCACAATAAGCACTTGCTTATTGTGGACTGAGACAGATTAGGGGACAAAGTTCAAGGCCCAATTCAGGTGGGGTCCACTGAGTATCAGGTAAAATAAAAGGTCAATAAATGTTCCCTGGTAGGAGGGGGTTCATAGATACTAAGTTTATGGTGTGGGACCCACTGAGGTGGTAACAAATCACCACCAAAGTGGTGGTGATGAACTGAGCTGCTGATGCAGGGGAGGCTTTCCTCCCTGCAGTTGTGTTTTGGGTTGTGTGGGGCCCAGGGTAAAAATCACAAAAATGTAAGCTATGTGGGATTCCAAAGTTGAGGTGGTAGTCTATTACCACAAAAATTTTCAGAACCTAAAACCTAATACACAAATCTAGAAAAATCCCTCAAGATTTGAGAAAATCTGAGAATGGAAATTTGACTTTTTGATAGAACTTTGCTAAATTGACTTTTCTGAGGTTTGATTGGTCTTTACTGATTATACATTCAATATTAAACTATGATACTGTTATATTGAGCTACAATAACAACTTAAGAAATAGGTTAATGGCTTATGAGAACCAAATTCCTACACAGTTAACTGTGTAGGCAAACACACAATGATTTTGACTTTTTGTTGTTTGAAACCTGAGTTTTAAGACTATTATAACCTAATATGACCTAAAGTAGTATGTTTAAACTATCCTAGACAACTAATAACATCAAACACACTCAATATTAAACTGAGCCAAACACCCCCTTACAGAAAGTTTATACTAACTCAACTAGGATTAGACCTAAAAATTCCCAATTACTGATCTTAACCAACTGATTAACTATATTTAAAGCTATTTAAGCAATAAAATGTAATTACTAATAACAAGAAAAGCTAAGTGTAAAAATCAAACTATTGACTTACAAATGATAAAGGCTGAGAACCATGGAATCAGGGTCAATAGTCACTTCCTAATGCCTCCTATAAGGCTCTAATACCAAGATCATCCAAATATATCATGCTCCTTGATCCAATCTTTCTTCTTCACAAACTTTTGATTTATTTTCTATTTTCTTTGATTTTTTTGTATTTTTGATTTTGTAAAGCTAAACTGTTTAGAATGCCAAAGAAAGTTTATAAAAACTTAACAATAACTTATTAAAGCTTAATGGGATCACTTAAACAACATTCAACAATATTTAAGTTAAAGTGTCAATTTAACTTAAAAATGCCAAAACTGATTTTCTTAACAAGACTTGAAAATTAATGATCAACAATGTTTATGAACACATTAAATTAACTGAAAATAACTTAGTATAACTGAGAATTACAACTAAAATGGAAATTACACTACCTACGATTACAATAAACTAAAGCTACACTAACTCTCTTTCTTCTGCTTCCTTCTTCTGTATTTATCACCAATTCTCATCCAACTTGGTCAAACATTTATTCCCACTTCATCTGAACCCTTGAAACTGAGTAATTGATCCAAACCGTTCAAACTTGGATTTGGCGCCAAAACTTTACACGTGGAATTGAGGCGGTTTGAGTCTAATTAAATCTTCTTGTTGTAATGTGGAGGTGTCAGGAAGATATTTGGTAAAGTTTAGGCCAAGTTGCGGTGGTTTTGATCAATACAATGGATTGGTTTTGGAACAGTGGTGGTTTGGGGGAAAAAGGGTGTGAAGGGCATTTATTGTGGTGTGTTTAGGGTGAAAGAGGTGGTGGAGAGTGGGTAGGAAGATAGGGGGTGAGCTGGAAAGGGGTGAGGTGGAGAGTTACAGGTGGAGGTGAGGAGAGGTGGAAGAAGGAGAGAAAACGGGGGTACGTTTGGTTTGTTTTATTTATTTATAACGGGGTGGGGTGGGCTTGTATATTTTTGGGCCCGTGGTTTTGTAACTGGGTTGGATTTGGATTTTTGGATTTGGATTTGGTTTATTACTAATAAAGGGCCCGTTTGGTTTATTATAAGCACAAGGACCATTTTGTAATTTATTCAAATCCGAGGGACTGAAATGTAAATTTCCATAAGTGATCACAAGGACCTAATTTGCCATAGATGAATAGTACATGGATATTTTTGATATATTTCACTTTTGAAATACCCAGGGACTATTTTTGCCAAAACTGAAACTCCAGGGACTTAACATGTAATTTCTCCAAACTTTTCATCCAGGGACTAATAGTGACAATTATGAATTCCCTAGGACCCTTAATGATAATTTACCCATTTTGAACACCCAGGGACTAAAACTGTCAAGTTTGAAACTTTGAGGGACCTGTTTTGCCAAACTGTGAAACTTCGGGGACCAATCATATAAATTCACCAAACTTCACACCAAGGACCATTCCTGCAAAAGATTAATATTACAAGGACCAAAATTGCTTTTCTCAAAGTTTTTACATCCCAGGGACCATTTATGTCAATTTCCAAAGTATAGGGACTAAACTTGTAATTTTATGAAACTTTGCACCAAAGGACTAAATATGTAACTTTGTGATTAAAAAGGACCTTTGATGACTTTTTCATGTTTTAAGAATAACCAGGGACTAGTTTTGACAACTTTTGAAACTTGAGGGACTGAAACTGCCAATTATGCAAACTTTGTATGTTTTTCATCTGTGTTTGCATATTTTGCATTTGAAACATATAAAACACACTTCTAAGATATTTTCAGTATTTTGATGCATATTTGAGTGTTTTTGGATGTTTTGGCAGCTCAGATTAGTATAAAATGATGAGTATTTAGACACTCATCAATTAAGCACTCATCAGGGGGCTTAGGGTAAACTTTGTTTTTATTTCTGGCAGTGGCAACTGCTGGTCTAGCAGTGGAAACTGCTGGTCTAGCAGTGGAAATAGGTTTAATGCCAGAATGAAGCAAAACAGACTTGGGAATCATCTTGCTAAGTGGATTTGGGTGAGTTAAGTTATTAACATTTTGTCCATTCACCCTAGTATTCCCAAACACTTCCCTTCTTCCCAAGTGGTAGGTACAGCTATAAGACAAATGGTCAAAGCTACCACATATATGACAGGATTTGTTATTGAACACAAAGTCACTACCAAATTGCCTGGATTTAACATGATTCCAACTCCTCATATTACCCCTAGGAGTTGGTGACCTACTTCTGTACATCTCTGCATATCTAGTAGTGGGCCTAGTGAAATTAGGTTGTGACCTAGGCTTCTCTTTGACTACATCAGGAATACTTCTCTTAACCTCCACTTTAACATTCTCAGGAACACTAGGTTTAGACTCAACATTTAAATTTTCATCTTTAAGAGATGAGTCACTAGCACTATCAAATACATCAACCTCAACCTGAACCTTTTCAATTTCAACTGGTTTAACAAATTTTGGTCCATAGGTCATGGGTGGTTCCTGGAATTCTTCTAAACCTGTGTGAGCTAAGTCAATGCCAGGGGGTGATGGAACACCTCTTAGAGGTGGTGGAACAGTTTTGTATCCAAGACCTGATTTAGCTTTGCTCACAATTTGGGCTTCCCAAATTTTATCAATACACTTGGATTGATGATCCAGTGTTTGCTTAGTTATCATTATATTCTCACTAGCCACTTTAACCTTTTCTAGTTCTTCTCTAAGAACCTTATTAACAGCAACCTGATAATCTAAGTCTCTTCTTAATACTGCAATATCATCATTGAACTTAGATTCATTTGCCCTATAATGCTCTAATTGTGTTTCTAAAACTCCTAGGCCTCTTTTATGATTTGATAAGTTATAATTAGTATGAGTTAACTCTATGTGTTGCTCATTAAATTATGCTTTAAGTTTCTCATACTCTTTTAAGGCCTTACAAGATTTAGAACAAGCATTATCAATTTGTACCTCAGAGTCAGAAAAAGCCATTAGTGCAAGCTCTGTAGCAACCATTGCAGACTCTGAATCATCATCCTCTTCCTTAGTCATAAAGCTCCAATCAAAGCTCACTCCATAAATGGCCAATAGCCCCTTTGGCTCATCAGTAGTAGGTTCCTTCTTCTTGTCCTGCTTGTACCAAGTTGACCTGTTTTCAGACTTCCTTGGCTTCCTACACTCTCTGGCAAAGTGCCCCTTCTTATGACAATTGTAGCACTCCACCTTCTTTTTGTCAAAACCTACTGTTTCATTGCCACTGATGTTGATCTTCCTTCCAGTCTTCTTCCAAAACTTCTTTGTCCTCAAGCTGAGTAATGCCACTTGCCATTTAATGTCCATCTCCTCCATATCATCTTCATCAATTTGATCCAGATCCTCATGATTGAGGATTGAACCACCCACTTGACTTGATATAAAGGCATAAAAGGTAGTATCACTAAGCCATGCAATCTGTTTCTTTGAGCTACCAGTGGAAACACTTCCACTACCAGTGGAAACAACAATGTTAGCACAGTCATCATCACTATCACTTTCTTCATCTGAACTATCATCAAGAGATGATGATATGAGTGCTACACTTCCTGAACTTGAACTTATCTTTCCAGCTTTCTTCAATCTTTGTTCAATAACCTTGAAGTTATTGTATAAGTCAATAAGTTTCATGGTCTCTAACTCTGACTTATCTTCCCACACTGCAACATTGGTTCCAAACTCAGAGGGTAAGCTTCTTAAGAACTTTAGATTGAGGTCTTCTCTTTCCACCTCAATTCCAAAAACAGTGAGTTGAGAAACAATCTTTTGTAGCCTTGTGAAAATGCTATCAAGAGATTCATTACTTGTAGAACCAAAGTTTTCATAAGTTTGCTTCAGCAAGGTCTTTTGAGTCTTCTTGGTGGAATCATTACCACCAAAAACTTCACAGATCTCATCAAAGAGAGTCTTTGCAGTCTTGAACTTGCTGAATGCTACAACTTGGTCTCTTGGGAGTGTCATCAATAACAGACCTCTGGCCTTCAAATCATTCTTCAGTTGAAGTCTTTCATCATTAGTAACAGGTCCAGTATTGACCTTAATTACTTCCTTGCCACCAACCATCTCTGAAGTAGAACTTGGTTTGAAAGAATTTCCAACCATAATGATCTCCCAAAGTGTGTAGTCTTGGACCATAAAGAATTGTTCGATCATTAGCCTCCACATCTCAAAGTCATTCAACTTAAGCTTTGGAAGCTTAGCAGCAATGTTTGAGTTACTGGTTTCTGTCTCCATTGATTCTTCTGAGTGAACTTGAGTCTTCTAAATCAAAGTATCAAAGCCTGGCTCTGATACCACTTGATGGATCTAAACACCTTGAACTTGTGTTAGATTGATACTTTGAATTATATCACTAAGTATGCGGAATCTACTTAGTAACACTTAGAAGTTTGATTGTGAGTAAGACAGTTGTATATAAACAATGTATGTAAACAAACTATTAGCTCCAATATTATTAATGATAATAATACGAGTGATCTTGATATCACTAGGGTTACACCTTGAAGCTCTAAAAACGTATATCAAACCTTTAACCTAGGATCTCCTTTTATAGCACAAGGAGTCCTCTTCTACAAGATAAGTATAAAGCTAATAGAATAAGATATACACAAGATCTATTCTATATTTATCTATAACACGTTTCCTAACAGTTATCTAATAAGCAGTGGTAATATATGTTCTTGCAGTGGTAATGAGTTTCCACTGCAAGTCCAATCTTCTGCAGTTGTAACTTCTTCTCTTAGCCGTGATAACTGTTAGTATAATTCCCAACAGGTTATACATGAGATGTTAAACGAACGATCCGAGATGCTATGACTGGTTATACACGAGATGTTAAACGAACGATCTGAGATGCTATGGCTGGTTATACACGAGATGTTAAACGAATGATCTGAGATGCTATGGCTGGTTATACACGAGATGTTAAACAAATGATCTGAGATTCTATGGTTATACACGAGATGTTAAACGAACGATCTGAGATGCTATGGTTATACACAAGATGTTAAATGAACGAGTCGAGATGATATGGTTATACATGAGATGTTAAACGAACGATCCTAGATGCTATGACTGGTTATACACGAGATGTTAAATGAATGATCCGAGATGCTATGGTTATACAAGAGATGTTAAACGAACGAGTCGAGATGATATGGTTATATATGAGATGTTAAACGAACGATCCGAGATGCTATGGCAGGTTATACACGAGATGTTAAACGAACGATCCGAGATGATACGGCTGGTTATACAGGAGATGTTAAACGAACGAGTCGAGATGCAATGGTTATACACGAGATGTTAAACGAATGAGTCGAGATGATATGGTTATACACGAACGAGTTGAGATGTTAAATGATCAGGGGGTTCAGTGACCAGAGTTCATTTAGTGGGGTTCAGGCTCAGTGACCAGGTTCAGAAAGTAGGGTTCGTGAGATCTAACTAATCTCAAGATGCTATAGCTGGTTATACACTAGATGTTAAACGAACGATCCGAGATGCTATGGCTGGTTATACAGGAGATGTTAAACGAACAAGTCGAGATGCAATGGTTATACATGAGATGTTAAATGAACGAGTCGAGATGCAATGGTTATACACGAGATGTTAAACGAACGAGTCGAGGTGATATGGTTATACACGAACCGGAGTTGAGATGCTATTGTTGTTGCTGTTTGTTGTGTTATTGTTGTTGTTGTTTAATAAAATGTTGTTGTTGTTGTGAAAACTGATGTCGAATCTGTTTATTTTTTTAATTCAGACATAAATCGACTAGCTTCCTGTTAATGCAATAACTAACATAACATTTAAAACACGAAATACATTAAACATTAAACTTAAAACATGAAATACAAAAGTACGATTAATAGAAACTACAATACGGTAATTAAAATAAAACTACAAATTAAGAAAATGAATCATCTGAGACCCAACCATCCTCCTCACTCGAAGAAGACTCTGATGGTACAGGGCCAAGCCCCATGGCCCATCGGCGTGGTAGTTCTCTGATTATCCGCGCCGTATGAGCAGCTTCCCGAGCCCTACGAGCAGCTGCCACACGTTCTTCGTCTTCTTCAACCTCTCGTCGGAATTGCAAATCTTGCTCGAAGAGTTCTTCATCGGTCAAGCCAAATGTATTGGGTTGGTTTTCCACTGGTGGATTGTTTACCAGTTCATTCTCAGCTGGACTGTTTTGTTGTTGATTTCCATTTTCTGCAGTTGGAGTGTTCACAGTCACCAGTTCTTTTGGAGGACTTGGGAATTGTTGCGAGAAATCCTTGTGAGGAGGACTTGGGAATTGTTGCGAAAAATCTTTGTGAGACATCGAGAATGGGACTTGGGAGTTTTAATTTTGTGAGTTTATGTGTGTTTTACCGAGTTAATGATTCTTTGTATATATAAAGTAAAAAATTTGGCGGGACAATGGAAAATAAGGCAGGAATATAAGGCGGGAAAACAAATACCGACGTCATGTCGTCGGTAATAAATAAGCGGGAAAAAACCCCGCCCAAAATATTCACTTTTATTCGCAAGCCAAATAACAAAAAAAATGTTCAATATTTTACCGACGTCATTTATACAAACCAAATTTACTTAAACGATATTAAGCGCTAATTAAAACTCTGATCGCAATAAATATTTATTTAAGGACCGTACCGACGACTGGGCGTCGGGAAAATATTGGCGGGTCAAATTCCCGCCCAAGTTTTCGCAATTATTGGGAAAGTCAAATTTGACCAATAAAATACGATGTCATGTCGTCGGTATTTGAAAATTCATGAAATTCAACGTGAGTTTGGCTCAGTCAAGCGTATTTTTTGTCGTTTAGAGAAATATACCGACGAATTTGTGTCGTCGGTATTTTCTTCGTCGCCAGTTCTACTTATTCTAGTAGTGAGTTGTTCATGAAGAGAAACAACCATTGGTTCTAATGAACCATCACAACTCTTCATAACACACCTGTTCATTTAGTATATATATGTATGTAATGTAAACAATTGTTGTTAACCCTTTCACGTTTAATATTAATATAACAGATTCATTAAGGGTTCAACCCAATCTTCTCTTGTTCCCTTTTCATAGTCTTTATTTGATGATTATACATGTTGTCTGTTTTTGATCATTTGATCCTGGAAGTTGGAGATTCAAGACCTGTAAACATTCGTATTGAAGCATTAACCCAAGTGAAAAGAGCACCAAAGGCAAATATGATGATATCCATCATTGATTGTGACACTATCAAATGCCATGGTGTACATATATACTAACGGGTGCGAAATGAAAAATCATGACATTTTACACGCGTCTGTAACTTTAATTCCTACATAGTCATGTAAGGACGAAGACACATAATTTATTCGGTATTAGAAATAGAAAACCTAAAAATCTAAGGCTTTCAAGAAGGAAATTGTTTAGCTCAATCATATCTCATGATTTATTCATCATTATAAATAGAAAACCTCAATTTTCATGTTTTGTGGGGTATATAAAACATGATGATAAGTATAATAGACAAAACCTATAGTTGATAGTATTATTTATTGAAAACAATCAAGGCCGTCGTACTTTATACCTATAGCAACGTAGCAGTAGCATTCTTTTTATTACTATTATCCTGTTCTTGGACCACAGTGCTGCCATTCACGGCGGCTACTGGTTTGTCTTCACCTGTTTTTCCAATATTGTCGCATGGATGACGTGTTTCCGTCTTAGAGGAATATCTTATGTAGAAAGATGGAGGAAGTTGTGGCTGCTGCTGATGATTGTCAAGCTTTGATGAACACCGGGCTTCTCGAAGCTCTTTCTTCAATCTGCGATTTTCTTCACTTAGGGTTTCACAACATTTCTTTAATAAAGCACATTCTTGTTCGATTTGCTTTAACTTTGTCCTGTACCATATGATAAGCAACCAATCTTCTTTATAAAATCT
Source organism: Artemisia argyi (assembly GCA_030686995.1). Classification (NCBI taxonomy): domain Eukaryota; kingdom Viridiplantae; phylum Streptophyta; class Magnoliopsida; order Asterales; family Asteraceae; genus Artemisia; species Artemisia argyi. Next base: position 129,120,834 of record CM060677.1, read on the forward strand.
AAAGAATTATTGTTTACATAATCTGAATAATTAAATAAGTAAACATATTCCTGTGTCTGATAATACAGTTCTAGATTGGTGTTTATTATGTGAGTACTACGTATGATAAAAATCATACTTGCATGTGTTCTTGAATAACTATTAAATTTTCCTTTTTCAGTTTTGCAATCTTTATTTGATAAAATATCACTTATTCTTAAATACAATGAATTTTGATTGTTTTTCTTTGTAATTTGATGAAGGTGCAAAGTTTTTTATATACTCCGTATCTAACAACATACCGCTTGATTTTTTCAGAAGCTTTGCTAAAAATTACACCACGAGGTTTGTTTTAAAAGTCATTAAATTGTCATCTTACTTTTTAACTGCAATTTTACTAAATAAATCCTAGCATGGTGCTAAGAAAATTAGAGAAAACAAAGTGTTTTTGCACAAGAAAGTCCAGAATCACGGATTCAAATTGAACAATCTGATTATGATCGATCAATCACCAAAACAACATATAAATTTGGCTCAGTATATTTTTCGAGTGACATGAAAACAAATAAATATCACTTATCTAGGTCATTAATTAGGGTTTTGTTATCTGTTTAAGTATTGTTTTGAAGAGAAAGAGTATTTATGTGAGATAAAGTAAAATAAACCTGGCTCTTCTGTTTTGAAACCAAACTTCGATCTGTCTAGGAAGAAGATGCAACTTCTTTGCAAGTTCTTGTTTCTGTCCCTGCAATCAAAGTGTTTATTTCCGATCATTTGATAATTTCAATCTTAGAAACCCTAAACGTTCATTATTTATTTATTTATTTATTTTCATGTTTATGTCTATGATCTGAAAGAAATTACACAAAATTTGAAAGCTAAAGAGATACAGATTGAAGGCAAGTAACAGTCATATATAACTCATAAGTAAATCATTTTATTAATCCCTTTGAATCGTTTGACCACTATATATGTTCATTTCAAATAGGTGCTTTTTTTTGTATCTTGATGAACATTTTATCCATCATAGTTTCAGGTGTATCATACGAATAAAATTAGTAGTATGTCCTCTTAATGAAGTGCACCTTTGATAAGACAAAGACCTAATTAAAAGGGTTTACTATTATTGAGAATATGTAAATTGCAACTACAAAAAAATCTCTTTGAAAATATGTACATTTTTTGTTGTGTTCGCAAAATCCCTTTATCATGATAACTTCCTTACACAAAATTGTCTATAACACCTTCTATATAAAGCGATTAGAGTGTTTTAAACAATTGAAGAAGAGCATACCGTATTGAGGGTGCTATGGATTTTGAAGCTATCTTCAAGCAGCGTAATTTGTTCTGTGGTTAGTTTTAGCTTCTTTCTGGATCCACCACTATTGTCGTGATAAACATCGCTAGAATCACTTCTCTTCGTCCCTCTCTCTTCTTTTTCTTCGAGGTCATCTATGGTTTTAGAACTGCACGAATCTTGATCATCTTTCTCTTCATCATGCTTATGTTCGCAATCTCCATGATCAGTTACTTCGACCTTTGGATGTATCGGCAGTGCAAGATCCAACCAAAAACCCCTCTTTTTCTGCTTTAATTGCTTCTCTCTTTTAACCTCTACGTCGATCCCTAATCCAAGTGTTGTATTACATCTCTCTTCTTTACTCATAATCTTGCAAACTGAAGAAAGTATACCAACCTAAAGACCAAAAATTTACACAAATTCTGTTTAATACAATATATTTTCAAGTTGAAAGTATATGATGGGATGAAAATGAACATAGAATATGAGTTTATATATAGATCATCAATATAGAAAAAGTAAGTCTAAACTCATTATGTATTGATTATTTATGTGCCATTAATAATGAAGAAACAAAACTATAACAATAATTAATATTAATATTAATAATATGAATAAGAGTTTAAAGCTATATTACGTTACTGTATCATTATGACACTTTGAGAGGAAACCAACACATATTTACTTATGCCTTGACACAACCCTACATTTTTTGACTTTTAAATATTAGTCGAAGTCAAAGATAAGTTAAAGAGTAACTTGAAGTCATAATTATGATTAATCTCTGGTTAATGTGACTTGATTCAATGTTAACAATTAATTGCCATTAAACTATGTCGTAGAAGCAAAAGGACCAAATTGACATGATCCCGTAACTTCTTTATATAACTCCTTTTTAACGTTTTATGAGCAAATTATAATCATCTTACCTATCATGATTTATTTGGTTACTGGAAAGTCATTAACACATTATAGTGGTTTATACGCAAATTAACCTATTGATTAGCCATGCAATTAACTTGCTGCTAAAGTGGACATGATAATTAACCTTTTTGGCTATTCATGGTTACTAATTATAAAGGTTTTGGTCACTCGCTCAAACCAAAAATTAAATTTTGAAATTTGCAAATTATGTAACTAAACTTAAAGATTGTACTATTTTTACTTTCTTTGCTCTTTAACCAAAAAAAATTTACTTTCTTGCAAGCAAATGAAGGCATTGTATACTCCCTCACAATCATTGTCGCTATTTCCATTTTGAAATGTCTTAAAATAATAGTCTCTTTCTCATGTTAATCAATCAAAAGAGAATGGCACTACAACATTTACCACTTTCCCCATCGATATAACGGGTGTTTCCCAAGCGACATGTCGCTGGGGATACCTTTCCCAACTGTTTACTTAATACGAAAGCCCAAAACTTAAGCCCAACTGTGAAACTTAAAGCCCAAAGATGTATCCCCAGCGACATGTCGTTGGGGAAACTATTGTCCACGTCACCATAAGAGTCATTAACGCTAATCACATTTCCTTAATTAAACAAAAGTATCCCCAGCGACATGTCGCTGGGGAAAAGTGAGCGGGAAAATTTCCCGCCACGTTTTACGAAGGAAATTTTGGCCAAAACCTTTTTGGTCAAAGCAAAAGAATCCCCAGCGACATGTCGCCGGGGAAAAGTGCGCCAGAATTTTTTTGACTTTTCTACGAGAATTTGTGCCACGTAGGATTTATTTTTGTCGTTTAGCGAGGATACCCCAGCGACAAATGTCGCCGGGGAAAATATCGATGGGGAAAGGGGTATTTGTTGTAGTGTGGATAATATTTGATTGGTTGAAAAAGTGTATTAGTTCTATTTCTTTTTAAATCTCATAATAATAATATTGTGACAGACGGAGTAATAGTTTCTAATCTGCTACTATGTCACTGAAAATGGTGACCGGCCTTTGTTGTGCATATATATGCATATTTCTGATCAACTTGTCAATATATTAATTTATACACATTAATTAATATTATACAAACTTGTATAAGTATGAAGTTGGACTGGATCACTGATCCCACATCGGCTTGTTAGCTTCTTGTTAGTTTAATTAAAATCATCGTTTAAAAATGAAGTTGCTTAAGAAAAATTTAAAACATGGAGCCTTTCAAAAAAAATAAAAAATAAATAAATAAAAATAAATAAATAAAAGATGGATCCTCTCTTCACAGCCACCTTTTTATTAATTCTTTCAAGTAATAGGAATATTGCACATACCTACATAAAAAAGGTCAGTTAGTATAACTGGATCAAACCTTATGATTTCTTCATCATTATGAATGCATGCACAAATGTTTAACCCTAATTTTGTAGGGTTGGCTGATAACATAATCATTGAGTATAAATAATTAATAAGGGCTTTGCCTAACACCCTAAAGCAACCCTACTTATTAAAAACAATCAAACTTTTTTATTTTCGCCCTACAACAATTTTGCAACAATAGCATTCTTTTTATTACTATCATCATGCAATATGTGGCCCATGTTGCCGCCATTCACGACTGTGACCTTTGTTATTTCCCCGGATTTTCCATTCTTGTCGCAGGGATTATGCATCTTCGTCATAGTAGGGTAGCGGATGTAGAAAGGTAATGGCAGTTGAGGCAGTGGCTGATGATTATCAACCTTTAATGAAAAACATCGAACTTCTTGCAGCTCTTTCTTAAGTCTATTATTTTCGTCTTTAAGTGTTTCAAAACATTTCTTTAGCCATTCATACTCTTGTTCGATGTGCTTCAACTTTGTCCTGTCCCGTATATATGATCATCAAACATAAGTTCGAATTAATATATATAATAATTAAGCAAAAGTTTCGTAGTGTTTAAAATTCATATAAATTCTGCCACATGGTTCTTTAATGAAAACTGTATAAAAGACTTGTTTTAAGGGCATGTTAAGGTCCAACAAATACAGATACTCGATTAAGATAATACTAGCTCAAATAAATTAAAGGATCATATATGTTTCGAAGTGTTATAATGGTATTCTATTGTGTTGATGATTAATTATTTTGCTTTCCTCTTTCGTTTGTGCGATTGAATTTGATTAATAACAATTTCCAGTTGCATGAATTCTGTTTGTGTTATTTATATCTGGATGGGTTCATAAATTTTACGACTGTATGTTCAAAATGTCGTGGTGACTTTCTTTGGCAATGGGCCATGTTCGAGAAAACATGAGTATTATTCCATGACTATCACAAGAAAATATTCATTAGGCTCCATTTCTTCGTCAATAACGGATCCAGATTAGAGTTTTATCAAAGTTTCCTGATTTAAATGTTAAGTCAATCAAATTAAATGTGTTTGTGTCAATGAGTGTATATATGTGTTCAACCACATATGAGGAAGCGGAATAAAACCTTGCTCTTCTATTTTGGAACCAAACTTCGATTTGTCGTGGAAGGAGATTCAACTTCTTTGCTAGTTCATGTTTCTGACCCTGTGATCATAAAATCTTCATCAAACTTATTTAGACTTCATTATGAATATAACACATGAATACTGAGCAAATAATAATTCTCAAGTATATTTAATTAATTGAAACATAAAGCATAACATCAAGAATCTATAATCTGGCCAGTGACAAGTAGCATTTCTACATAACCTATCTAATACTTCCTATAAATTTTGCAATTACTTAATCCTTTTGTAGTCAGAGGTTCAATGTTTAGATCATTGTCCATTCTATCATTCCAAAAAAAAAAAAAAAAAAAAATGGATATAAATTTTGAATGCATATAACCAAATTTCTTGGGAAAAGTTATTGCTTATATTTTGGTATTTTACTCGCACCCTTGCGCAAAGAACACAAATTGATAGCTTTAAGATTAAGAAAAATTGCAAAAGATAAATATAAAGAGGGAGTACAAATATGTTGTTGTTTGGAAAGTCGGATGATAAATGGAGTAATACATTTTTAGCATATATTTTCTGGTGATGCAATCCTGATTCACAACAACAACATACTCCGTATATTATTTTGTATACAAAGTGTTTAAAATATTTATTGTAAAGAACCGGAAACCATACCGTATTGAGGGTGCTATGGATTTTGAAGCGATCTTCAAGTAACGTAGTTTGCTCCGTTGTGAGTTTCAGCTTCTTTCTTGATCCATCATTGTTATTATATAGATTTGTGTTGCTAACACTTCTTTTTATCCCTCTCTCTTCTTCTAGTTGATCATCAATGGTTCTAGAGCTTATAGAATCTTGGTCATCATTCTTTTGATCATGATCGTTTGCTTCGATCTTTTGATAAAGTTGCAATGAAAGATCCAACCAAAGACTCTTCTTGGTTTGCTTTGATTGCTTCTCCCTTTTGATCCCTACTCCAATCCCAAGACCAAGGGTTGTGTTGCATCTCTCTTCCCCATTCATAGTTTTAGAAAGAAGAGAACAATTATATCTTCAAGCAATTAAAATGGCCGAACACACGAAGTTAAATTGCTTTCAGTGTAATTGAGAAAGATGGGACAAGAAAATATGATGGAAATAGGAGTTTATAGATCAATGAAAAAAATCATAGTTAATTGTGTATTAATTATTCTAGACCAATAAGTAAATGACAATTAACAAAACTATAACAATAATTAACATTAATAATTTGAGAATCAGTTTTAAGTTGTGTTGCGTTACAACATCATTATGACACTTTGAGAGGGAACCAATACACAATTTACTTATGCTTTGACACAATCCTCCATTGTTGACTTTTACTTAATGAAAGTCAAACTTATAGTTAAAAGGGTAACTTGAAGTCATAATTCTTTTTCATTTCTAGTTAATACAGGACTTGATACATAGTTGTACGTTAACTTGACATTAATATTACTCTAGAAAATATAGAAGCAAAGGTCCGAATGAATGAATGAATGATAACCAACACATGCATAACATCTCTTTGATACTTCAATAATGAAAACAAAACATTAATCAGGTGCTTACGTGTGATTTGGCTCTGCCTTGAAAACATGAACAGTTACAAACTTATGTTAAACACTAGTGTGATTAAGATTTACACAGTTAAATCAAGATATTCTCATTATCGTTTTCAAACCTTTTCCTTCGCACCCCTAGTATGCTTACTTAAAGAGGTTTGAACCTGAGACCTCTTATTATAAAATGAGGACGCATGACCACTATGCACCTTCGTGCTGGTTGCGCGTGACGTATTGGCTCTCGTTGAAATTTTCACCCTTTAATACAAAGTATAAAATTCTATTTAGTTCTCCGACATTAATAAACGTGTATAAGATTATTAAATTTATAAGTGTTATAATCATTTACTTGAAATTTGGTCGTGAGTTATACTTATGATTGTGAGGAAAACATAGTCATATTTAATTTTTGCCTTTGCATGCTTCCTTACGCGAAAAAACATGGTTAACAAATTGATGTTTACATTTCTAAATCTAACCTACTTGTCCATCTTTATGAGTGGGACATTTTTTTATACGATTATACACTACTACAAAAAGAGGGCATAGAGCCCGGTTTAAAAGGTCCGAAGAGCCCGGTTTTATATGAGGGCACTGTAGAAATCAAAGAGTGAATACTGAAAACGTATTATTTAGATTCAATTAAACTAATACAATACAAGACATTAAATAGGAACAAATAAATGAAACCCTAAATAACAAACGGGCCTAAACAAGTGGGTTGGGCCTATACGCCTTATTCACTAACATTCTCCCTCAAACTCACAATGCTACATTAAGAGTTTGAAAAAAAAAAAAAAAAAAAAAAAAAAAAAAAAAAAAACGGACAACAGATAACAACAATAGATTCAGCGGCAGAGAGATCCGAACAAAGATAAATGAAGAGCAGGCGGCAGTAGACAGATACAAATTCAGCGGCAGATAAATTTTGACCTAGCTCTCTGATACCATGTAGAAATCAAAGAGGGAATACTGAAAACGTATTATTCAGATTCAACTAAACTAATACAATACAAGACACATTAAATAGGAACAAACAAATGAAACCCTAAATAATAAACAGGCCTTAACAAGTGGGCTGGGCTTATAGGCCTTATTCACTAACAGGCACAAAGAGGAGGGACTTAATGCGGAAAGCAAATAGAACCCAGTTTTATAAAAGAAAACATGGCTCTACACCCTTTTTTATAACACGGAATCCTTTTAGAGCCCGTTTTTAACTAAAATCGGGCTTTATTAAGGGGGCTCTATTTCACAATATGTAGTAGTGATAACTGCATTAATTTTTATTTATTTATTTATTCATTTATTTATTTATTTTACTTTTAATAACTAGTGTTTAACTAGTTCTATGAAGTTATGTAAAAATGTTACCCAACTAAAACACAATAACGTAATATTTACTCCACACATGTTTTAACTACGTTGTATATCATGCATTCAAAACTTGTATTTTACGGATATAATATATGGCATTTAAATGTTTAAGTTTGGTATATATGAAATTATCCCAATTATAACACATTTCACGCGTGTGTTTTTACATAAATTTTTCATTTTCCCTACTAATATTAATTAATATTTTATATAAATTTTTGTCTGATGGAAGATTTATATTGTTTAACTAACTATTGATATTATATTTTAGATGCTATGCATATTTAACAGACGTAAAAACCTTTAAAAATATGTTTTTTTTTCCCGAATATCCTTATTTAAACTTCAGGAGGAATTACATATGTCGTTGCTTATTTACAATCTCGTGTATTTATTTTCGTTTTATAGTACTAGTGGGTCGTGCCTTCATTTTGATATTCATACTCCTGTTAATAATAATTTTAGCCACGTTTAATTTTTGAACATGTAAATACACGGATTAAACTTATATAGAGAAATAACATGAGACGTTATTGAACGCGGATTGTAACAAGATACTTTTCCGAACATCTTTATTTTATCTCATAAAGAGAAATAACATGAGTCGTTCGTATATGTACAAAACTACAAAAATATTATTCTTTAGTGACACAAAGAAAAATGTCATAAAAAAAAAAAAAAAAAGGACAACAGATAACAACAATAGATTCAGCGGCAGAGAGATCCGAACAAAGATAAATGAAGAGCAGGCGGCAGCAGACAGATACAAATTCAGCGGCAGATAAATTTTGACCTAGCTCTCTGATACCATGTAGAAATCAAAGAGGGAATACTGAAAACGTATTATTCAGATTCAACTAAACTAATACAATACAAGACACATTAAATAGGAACAAACAAATGAAACCCTAAATAATAAACAGGCCTTAACAAGTGGGCTGGGCTTATAGGCCTTATTCACTAACAGGCACAAAGAGGAGGGACTTAATGCGGAAAGCAAATAGAACCCAGTTTTATAAAAGAAAACATGGCTCTATACCCTTTTTTATAACACGGAATCCTTTTAGAGCCCGTTTTTAACTAAAATCGGGCTTTATTAAGGGGGCTCTATTTCACAATATGTAGTAGTGATAACTGCATTAATTTTTATTTATTTATTTATTCATTTATTTATTTATTTTACTTTTAATAACTAGTGTTTAACTAGTTCTATGAAGTTATGTAAAAATGTTACCCAACTAAAACACAATAACGTAATATTTACTCCACACATGTTTTAACTACGTTGTATATCATGCATTCAAAACTTGTATTTTACGGATATAATATATGGCATTTAAATGTTTAAGTTTGGTATATATGAAATTATCCCAATTATAACACATTTCACGCGTGTGTTTTTACATAAATTTTTCATTTTCCCTACTAATATTAATTAATATTTTATATAAATTTTTGTCTGATGGAAGATTTATATTGTTTAACTAACTATTGATATTATATTTTAGATGCTATGCATATTTAACAGACGTAAAAACCTTTAAAAATATGTTTTTTTTCCCGAATATCCTTATTTAAACTTCAGGAGGAATTACATATGTCGTTGCTTATTTACAATCTCGTGTATTTATTTTCGTTTTATAGTACTAGTGGGTCGTGCCTTCATTTTGATATTCATACTCCTGTTAATAATAATTTTAGCCACGTTTAATTTTTGAACATGTAAATACACGGATTAAACTTATATAAAGAAATAACATGAGACGTTATTGAACGCGGATTGTAACAAGATACTTTTCCGAACATCTTTATTTTATCTCATAAAGAGAAATAACATGAGTCGTTCGTATATGTACAAAACTACAAAAATATTATTCTTTAGTGACACAAAGAAAAATGTCATAAAAAAAAAAAAAAAAAAAAAAAAAAAAAGGACAACAGATAACAACAATAGATTCAGCGGCAGAGAGATCCGAACAAAGATAAATGAAGAGCAGGCGGCAGCAGACAGATACAAATTCAGCGGCAGATAAATTTTGACCTAGCTCTCTGATACCATGTAGAAATCAAAGAGGGAATACTGAAAACGTATTATTCAGATTCAACTAAACTAATACAATACAAGACACATTAAATAGGAACAAACAAATGAAACCCTAAATAATAAACAGGCCTTAACAAGTGGGCTGGGCTTATAGGCCTTATTCACTAACAGGCACAAAGAGGAGGGACTTAATGCGGAAAGCAAATAGAACCCAGTTTTATAAAAGAAAACATGGCTCTATACCCTTTTTTATAACACGGAATCCTTTTAGAGCCCGTTTTTAACTAAAATCGGGCTTTATTAAGGGGGCTCTATTTCACAATATGTAGTAGTGATAACTGCATTAATTTTTATTTATTTATTTATTCATTTATTTATTTATTTTACTTTTAATAACTAGTGTTTAACTAGTTCTATGAAGTTATGTAAAAATGTTACCCAACTAAAACACAATAACGTAATATTTACTCCACACATGTTTTAACTACGTTGTATATCATGCATTCAAAACTTGTATTTTACGGATATAATATATGGCATTTAAATGTTTAAGTTTGGTATATATGAAATTATCCCAATTATAACACATTTCACGCGTGTGTTTTTACATAAATTTTTCATTTTCCCTACTAATATTAATTAATATTTTATATAAATTTTTGTCTGATGGAAGATTTATATTGTTTAACTAACTATTGATATTATATTTTAGATGCTATGCATATTTAACAGACGTAAAAACCTTTAAAAATATGTTTTTTTTCCCGAATATCCTTATTTAAACTTCAGGAGGAATTACATATGTCGTTGCTTATTTACAATCTCGTGTATTTATTTTCGTTTTATAGTACTAGTGGGTCGTGCCTTCATTTTGATATTCATACTCCTGTTAATAATAATTTTAGCCACGTTTAATTTTTGAACATGTAAATACACGGATTAAACTTATATAGAGAAATAACATGAGACGTTATTGAACGCGGATTGTAACAAGATACTTTTCCGAACATCTTTATTTTATCTCATAAAGAGAAATAACATGAGTCGTTCGTATATGTACAAAACTACAAAAATATTATTCTTTAGTGACACAAAGAAAAATGTCATAAAAAAAAAAAAAAAAAAAAAAAAAAAAAAAGGTATTGCATAACAGCAAAAACGTATCGAAATGTCAACAAAAGTTAAAAAACAAATGACTAGATTTTTTGGGTGTTTTTCCTACACTTAAAAAATGTAGGTAAAAATGAAGTATGTAACAGTCTAATTATAATGGAAAAAAAAATTGTATGGATTTTGCCGTTTATAACACATTTTTTCATAAAAAATTGTCATTAAGTCTTAAAATTTTGACCTTTTACTCACACTTATAAAAGGTATCATTAAAAAGTTAGATTTAATTATACTTTTTTGTCATTAGAACCAAAGTCACTAAAAATTTTATTTTCTTGTAGTGCAAACACGTATATTCATTCACATATCACAGTAACTTGTGCTTTCATGTTGATATTTATAATTTTGTTCATATATATTAACTTAATATATAATGATAATAATGTTTATAGTCGACGGTCTGAGAAGGAGGGGTAGACCTAAACTTAGATGGGATGATAGACTTAAGCTCGACATGGAGGAGCTTCTCTTGTCCGAGGACATGACCTCAGATAGGAAGGCGTGGAGAGATAGGATTAGAATTCCTAGTTAGTATTGGGCTAGGTTGGTCGAGGGTTTGGGTTTGCTAGGAGTTTTATGCTTTTTAGGTGCCTCTTTGTTGCCTTGCCCCTTACTTTCTGTTGTTAGGGGCCCTCTAGGAGCTTTGTTGCCTATGTTTTGCTTTTAGGCCCGTTGCTTCTCCCCTTTTGCTTGTCCTTTTTGCTTTGCCTTAGCTTTAGGCCCGTTGCGTTGCCTTTTTTTGGTCTCTGCTTCTCCCTTTGGCCTTGGTCCTAGAAAGGATATGTACGCAATTATTAGTTTTTGAAGGGGTATATATGCAATCCCCCTATTAGTTTTATAAAGTTATTAAAAATTATAGTAACAGATAATTTTACTTAAGCCAATATAATTTATTTAAATTTTTTTGTGCTTTTTGATAAATGAAATTTAAATGAGTTAAACTCAAACCAATTTTGACTTTTACTAACAAAGAATAGCTCGATTTCAGAGTTAACTCTCTAATCAATTAATAAAGAATAAGTTTTATTCTCTTATATATAAAATTATATAAAGATCATTCATGATTATTAAGGTTATGGGATAATCACCGTAATTTGGTGAGATGTATATTCATGCTTATATAATACAAGAGATTACATGATAACTACAGATCCAATATTACAGGAGATATATGCGATGTATCCTAACTAACTTAAGGATTTTACTATCCTTAAGATACGGTGCTATTACCCTCCCGCAAGCCAAGAGGGGGTGGACCAACACGAAGCTTGGACTGAAATGACTCGAACAAAGGTCTTGGTAAACTCTTTGTGAAGATATCCGCAAACTGCAAATGCGTGGAGACAAATTTGGTATGAAGTTTCCCGGATAAAACAAGCTCCCAAACAAAATGATAATCGATATCGATATGCTTGGCTCGTTTGTGCGCAACCGGATTTTGGCTCAAGAATAAGGCACTTTTATTGTCACAAAGAATGGTGGGACGAGAAGGAGGCAACACTAGCAGTTCACGTAAAAGGTGTGTGATCCATACAATCTCAGTTGCAGTGTTGGCTAAAGCACGATACTCGGATTCGCAACTCGAGCGAGATACTGTTGGTTGTTTCTTGGCACTCCAAGAGACGAGATTGCCACCAAGGAAGATGGAATAACCATAAGTGGAGCGTCTTGTCTCGATGCAGCGTGCCCAATCAGCATCGGAATAACCCAAGATAGTTGGTTTGGAAGCATGTAGAAACGTGAGACCGTACCAATGGTACCTTTAACGTATCTAAGGATACGTTTAACTGCCAGGAAATGATCTTGGGTTGGCGAATAGAGAAATTGGCTTACTTGGTTAACGGCATAAGATAACTCAGGACGTGTAATGGTAAGATATTGAAGAGCTCCAACTAGTGAGCGATAGAAAGCAGGATCTGAAAATGGAACACCATTGGAAGTGAAATAGGTGTTTGTGGACAGTGGCGTGGCAACTGGTTTTGCATCAAGAAGCTGAGCTCTAGCAAGTATATCATGCGCATACTTGGATTGATTTAAGAAGAGACCCGAATCAAGATATGAAACTTCAAGTCCAAGAAAGAAATTTAGTTTGCCAAGATCAGTGATGGAAAACTCTTTGTTGAGCCTGGTAATGAAGTTTCGAATGGTAGCCACATTATTTCCGGTAAGAATAATGTTGTCCACGTAGACTAGTAGATAAAGAATGCATGCATCTCTTTTGAAGACGAACAAAGAAGTATTTGCACGACTACATGAAAAACCAATGCCGATTAGAAAGGCACTTAAACGTTGAAACCAAGCGCGTGGAGCATGTTTAAGACCATAAAGTGCTTTCTTTAGACGACATACATGATTTGGAAATTTAGAGTCAACAAAACCCGGAGGTTGTTCCATAAAGACGGTGTCGGTGAGATTGCCATTTAGGAAGGCACTTTTGACATCGAGTTGATGGAGTGGCCATTTATGAAGCACGGCGAGAGATAGAACAACTTGAACCGTTGATGCTTTGACAACCGGGCTAAAGGTGGCTGAATAATCAAGGCCTGGGACTTGGGTAAATCCTTGAGCAACCAAACGTGCTTTAAACCTATCAAGAGTACCATCGGAATGAAACTTGGTACGGAATACCCATTTGGAACCAAAAACATTAGCATTCATGGGTCGAGGAACGAGATCCCATGTGCCATTTATTTTAAGAGCATGCATCTCATAACACATTGCAGCATACCATTTTGGATTCTTGGCGGCTGACTTAAAACCACGTGGTTCTTTGGCAGCAAATAAGGCCTGATGAAGAACCGAAGATGAGAGATATGAAAGATCAGCAATATAGCGTGGTTTAAAGGTACCAACTTTCGAACGTGTAATCATAGAATGCCCTGTGGAAGTGGATGCTACGGGAACAAGAGGTGGAATAGGTGAAGCGACATCTGAATTTGTGGGTGGTGAGGATGGTGAAACATCTACTGATGATGACTAGTCAGGTGACAAAGATTCTGGTGGAGATGAACAAATATCACAGTGTTTGTCCAAAGGTGGTGGAGCAATTGTGGTAGTAGGTGTATGATGCGTAGGATTGCGCCCTCGCAAAAGGTTTTACCTCTCAAGGGATCTCAAGAGGCTTGCAATCCCCACCAGGTAGTGTACCTGACCGATGTAGTATAGTGTAGTGGCAAGTACCGAGGGATGATCGTTTTCTCTAGGAATAGTGTCGTTAGGATCAAAACTTAATTAAACTAGGTCTAGAGGTGAGGGATGATTCTTTTTGTATTTTTATATTTTACGAAAAGCAAGTAAAAATCTCGGGTATTGGAAGAGTGGGCGGAATTAGTTGCTAGTCAACTAACCCAATTAACTACAAATGTGATAAAAATAAAATAACAAGAAAGTAAATGTGAGAAAAACAATAATGAGAGAAACATGTTTACTTAGATTTTACTATTCCCTAGCTATCTTTCATGAATTGAATAGTTTATTACAATTGCGTGGATGACGGGTTATATTCCTGAATACCATTCATGGGGCCGTGTACGATATTCCCCAACTCTATAAGCTTCTACCTCTTCCTATGCCGAGCCGACAACTAGCTCCTAACATGTCCTCCTTAGTAGTTACTCATGCATTAAATACAACCATTAAAATCGTAGTACACATCCGATTCATGTTTCTTAAGACGTTCAAGCATGTTACCAATTGGAAGTCTGCTAGTTTTCTTAAGTCTAACATCGATATTATTCATCTAATACAATTAATAACAAACAATCAACCAACAATCAATAGCTAGGTTTCATTACATCTAAGCAAACACAAACAAACCTAGCCTAACATGTTAAAGTAAATACAAGCATAAGATAGAATCAAACAACACATAGACATATTGAATGATTATTGGAAGACTTGTCTTTATTGAAACATGGATGAAAGAAGGGTTTGAAACCCCTACAATATGATGAACATTCGACCTAGGGTTTGTGGTAAAAGTTCCTCCAAAACTTCTCTCCCTAATGAATGAAAATTAGAAAACTATATATAGAGAATACACGTCTGACGGCGTCACGTTGTAATCCTGATGTCGTCAACTAGCCGCCAATAGTTTTCTCGGATTGCTTAGATCCAGATCTGATGCCGTCATGTGTAATTCTTCTCTTGGCCGTCACGTGTAATTTTGCTCTTGACGGCCTTAGCTTCCCAAAGCATGACGCCGTCACTCTTTAATTCCCAAAAACATTCTGGTGCGTCTCGTGTGACTTTTTATCCACCTCTTTGCCAATACGTGACGCCGTCACATGTAAGTCTTGACGCCGTCAGGTACTATTTCCAGCTTGATTTTGGAGACTTTTCCATTTTCTTCACTTTTCGCTCAAAAAACGTCCAAAATGCTTCTTTTTTCAGATTTCTTCTCCAAAATACCTAAAATGACAAAAAGAACGATTTGAGGCAATATTTGATCAAATAATCACGACTTAGGGCTTAAATGACCCCCTAAAAGCGTAACACTTTTCGCCTCATCAGTGTAGTAGATGGGGAATCCATACTAAATGAAGCATCATGTGGTATGTCATCACAGTAAGTGGATATTAGCATATGAGAAGCTGACACATGTGATGAGGTACCCAAAAAGGGAAAAAAAATGACTCGTCAAATTGAGCAAATACGACCTGTGGATATGTCCAAGCAGCGATAACCTTTGTATTGAGTACTATAGCCAATAAAGACACATGGTTTGCTGCGAGGATCAAGCTTTTGTGAAGCGTAGTCCCGTAAGTAGGGATAAACACAGCTTCCAAAAACCCAAAAATTAGCATAATTTGGCTTAGACAAAAAGAGCAGCTCATAAGGAGATTTGTTACCTAATAATTTGGTAGGTAAACGATTTATAATATAAGTTGCAGAGCTGAAAGCAGAAGTCCATAAAAATGCAGGAACTTGAGCATTAAACATCATAGCTAATCCAATTTCAGTAATGTGTCTATGCTTGCGTTCAGCCAAACCATTTCGCTGCGGGGTATATGGACACGATAGACGATGATGTGTACCATTGTTCAAGAATAATGTGCGGACCCGATCATTTACAAACTTCGTGCCCCCATCAGATTGAAACAATTTAACCTTGCAAGAAAACTGAGTTTGCACAAGATTGAGGAATGCCATGAGTACTTCATAAAAAAACCAAATTTAACCTTTAGCGGGTAAAACCATGTGAACCTGGAAAAGTCATCAACAAAAATAACATAATAACGATACCCATCAGTCGATAAAACCGGTGATGGTCCCCACAAATCACAATGAATTAAGTCTAGAACATGTTGGGAGCGTTTATCATTAAGACCAAAAGAAATGTGTTTGCTTTTGGACAATTGACATGAAGAACAAATACGTGGATTCGGTAAAATAGAAGTAACTGGCAAATGTCCCAACTTATTTAATAAAGAAATAGTATCAAAACAAACATGTCCTAATCGATTGTGCCATAAATCATAAGATGCTTTTAGTCTTGTAGATGAAAGATTGGACAGAAAAGCATAATGCCCGCGTTCAAGTATGTATAATCCATTCTTACTTCGTCCTTGAGCTAGATGGGCCTTTGAGAACCAATTCTGAATAACAAACAATTCATCAGAAAAAGTAATATCAACTGGATTGTCTTTGGTTAGCTTGCTAATAGAAAGCAAATTCTTGGTTAGATGAGGTACCACAAGAACATCTTGTAAAGCAATATTTGGTGATAATAATGAAGTACCAATATGAGAGATTCTGGATGTATCACCATTACCAAATACAACACACTCATTACCAGAATAAGTAGAAACCGAATCCATGGTTGAGGGTGACGATGTCATGTGGGCAGATGCACCTGTATCAACACACCAATCAGGAGAGTAGTCATTCACATGGCATTGTGCTTGAAAAGCATGTGCAAAGTTGGCATCAATAGTAGGAGATTGACGAGCAAACGTGTGTAAATTAGGACATTGAGAGGCATAATTTCCTTCTTTACAACACAATTGACAGTGAGGTGTCTGTCATTGTGATGATCTACCACGTCCTCGAGAAGAACCACCACGTTGTGAGGAACGACCACGTCCACGTGCAGATACAGAGGTGGGAGTTGTATGAAAAGCAACTTGTGGTGTGGAGGAGTTACTGTTCATAGAGCTAAGAAAGAGTTCATGACTCTCTGCTTGAGAAAGTAAATCACGAAACTTGGGACGAGGTCGAATCAAACGTTGAGTGGTTAAGAAAGTTTCAAAAGTTGATCCGAGACCATATAGGAACCAGTGAATCTTGTCAGATTCATCAAGAGGATATCCAATATCATTTAATTGATTGCAAATGGCTTGGAATTTGCGACTATACTGAACAACAGTATAGGTGCCTTTTTGAAGATGACGAAGAGAGTCACGTAGTGTGTGCATTCTTTCAACAGAATCATGGCTATAGGCATCAGTAAGAGCATACCACACATCTTTAGAAGTGGTATGGACAAGTGTCTCAACCATTGCTTCTTCTGATAACGATGCTTGGATTAATAAGAGTGCACGTTGATCACCAGAAATCCATTTGGTGTATTCACTATTCAGGGTTGGTTGAGGTGACATTATCGTTAACAATAGTGGGATCTGGAGCAGCAATAGAGCCGTCCACATATCCAGTTAGCTTTTGATAGGCAGGAAGAGGGAGTAATTGATTTTTCCAGAGTAGGTAATTGGAGGATGTAAGTTTGATATTGATCATATGTAAGATTGTAGCGGGAGGAGAGGAGAATCATTGGATTCAATAGCAGCCATGGTGGAATTTTGAAGAATGAAGAAGGCGGCCAGGATGTATTAGGCTGATACCATATTAAGGTTATAGAATAATCACCGTAATTTGGTGAGATGTATATTCATGCTTATATAATACAAGAGATTACATGATAACTACAGATCCAATATTACATGAGATATATGCGATGTATCCTAACTAACTTAAGGATTCTACTATCCTTAAGATACGGTGCTATTAATGATAACAAAGGGCGTTTTTTTTTTTTTTTTTTTTTTTTTTTTTTTTAATGGATTAAGGGGTTTATAAATACAAGTGAGACCATGTGGGTCAATGTCTGTTTTAGCCTCTAGTTAAGATGAATACCATTTTGCATCCTTTGTTGATATAGGGTATCTTTGGTAAAACTAATTGTAAGCTGTATGCTATAAGCTGTTAAATGTATGTTGTAAACTGTAAACTGCAAAACTGTTAATATGAGCTACAAGCTGTATCTTTTTTCGATAAAACTGTTTGGTAAGTTATTTGTTAAATTTAATTATAATATGTAAAAGGACATATTTATAATTTAAACCAATGTTTAGAGGGTATATCAGTTATTTAAAGTTTTTAACAGCTCCAAAATGTTTAAAAAGCTTCATGAATTAGCTTTTTATTTATGAACTATTTGTTTAAAATAAAAGTTTGAAGTTAATTTATCCAATCGAAGCTATTTATTTTTTAAAAGATTATTTTTTAACAAAAAACTAACAACTCCCTCTTGCAAAATAGTGACTAGAGGGAATAAAAGAATTAAATAGACCCTCCTTACCTCAAAAACAATATTAAATATTATAGTGGCCCAAATTCGTTTCCATAAAGGAAAAAGAAAAAGACCTATGGACACATAAAAATACATACGTGCAAATGAAATATTTGTTCGATAAAAGTAAACTCGCGATTCACATGTAAATTAACCGAGCTTAGGCCATATAACATTAATATAAATTACGATGGACCATTCACGGTTGTCTTTCTATAGTGCAAATTATAGGTATATTGATAAAATGACGTCTCTGCATTTTCTGTGTTACGGGGTCGTTACTTCTAGTACCATGTTGTCTCGTATCGTCATGATTTGTAAGTGCAATATACATAGGTCGTGGGTTGTGATAATAATGTTCTCTGATTTTAAGTTGTCTTCCCAAATGTCTGTAGGATATACTCGTATAACTTTACCTTAAAATTATATGCCATTGTTTGATAAATCATTGTAAATAAACATTATTGGGTTTAAAACTCGAGTGTCATTAAAGATTTTGATAGTTGTATTAACTTATTGTAATTGTATTAATTGTTACCACGCCAGTATCTTCCTGCGCCAACAATATGTACATTTAATGACTGGCCAAAATCTAAATATCATATAATGGGTTAAAAATCAAATAGTCATGGTAACTGTTTTTTTAGAAAGGCAACATTTATCGGAACCAAAACAAGTACAAGTGATACAAGAGATAACAGTCATTGTAACTGTTATCAGGTGTAGATAAATGATCTACATACTCCGTTAGCATTATTTTACACATGGAATATTTAAGATGACTATTAAGTCGACATGAAGATATATTGCTTTTCACATCTTTGAGAAGATTCGTGCAGTGTGAGTGATCAGGTTTATAGATGTTAAGCATCCTGTGGATGTCGACGACTATAAGGTTCATCAGCATCAAGCCATAAGACAAAATCTATATGGTCCATATGGAGCTCACGAACAATTCAATACATTGTCTCGCATAAACTTGGTCAAAACATACATCCGCCTAACACACACTTTAACATGAAAACACAAGAAAACAAATCATGCATATGTGTTGATCTCAATTTACCGTGCGATCTCAAATCATAGAATAAAGTAGACCTCTATATTCATATCCGGGGTCGCAAGAAACATGTTAAGTGACTTAACAAAAGGCAGAAGGCAAAGAGTAGGGTAACATCAAGATCTAACATTATTATGTCCTGGAAAAGCAGCATCATTTAATTTTGTGATAACTGCAAATTATACTCATATTTGGTGCTATTCATTATAAATCATACACAATATTAAAAACTAAATCATTATCACAGAATATCCCCAAAAAGCAAGAAATTATTGGAGAGATTAAGTATAAACAATCGATGTTAAGTAAAAGTATGTGTTGTAAAGTTTCTTTATCCAGTTTAGCTATTTAAGAGTACTTAAAAGAGGACCACTGTCGTGTCTAATGGAGTTGGTTAATGGTTATGCAGAAGTATCAAATTCAGTATGATGGTTAATTGTATAAACTAGTCGTGATCCGGACCGCCGCGTTGCGGCGGGGCATTGTAGTTAGCGTTTTTAGTATACTTTATGTGAATACGGTAGATGGAAAAGCAAATTAAAAAACGAAAGTATCTAACATTAGGATATGATTCGTTTTTAGACTGTAGAATGTGTATATGTTTTTTATAGTTATTTTTATGATATTTGAACTTGTCAGATTTTTTTTCTATTATTATTATTTTTTTTTAAACGCACATTTGAAAATAAAATTGTAAGTGGTGGGACTTGAGTAAGTTGAGGTTAGTTGTGAGTGAGGGGGTTAGTTGTGGAGGTTTGTTATAGTGATTTGGCACCTCGTGGGCCCCGAATGAGTAACTTGGGTATGTCATGGCACCTAATGCTCCAATATTTTTGTCGTTTGCATATCTTTTATTGTCACTAAATACAACAATTTGTATATGTTTATAAGCGTACATGGTGAGCTGGTATTGGACCAAATTCTTCAGCCCATTGAAAGCCCAAGAAAAACGCACTGTAGCGACAAATGGGAAAACGGCGTCGTTGTTGATGCTTTATTATATATATATATAATTTCACAATAAATATTTACAGAGCCAATAATTTAGTAGGATAAGTATATACTTGTAAGAACTCGATACTCCTAGGGGTCACCGCAGCAGTACCAGCCATGTTTGGGTCAATCTGTTGGTCAACTAAATTGATTAAAATCGGTTTACATTTCAGATCTCAGCTCGTTCCAGTTCAGAAATTGAACGCAACAAGTTTTTTAAAAGGTGAAACAATGTTATTAATTGGTCATATAGGTGAAATAATGTAGTTAAAACTTAAAGTGTACATTATTCAAACAAAACAAGTAGCAGCAAGTGTTCGGTTGTCCGCCCAAATTAGGACCAAACTGATTCTCTAAACCAGAACCAACACCGGTGCTTACCTGTTACAGTACTTTTAGATTTCGGTTTGGCTTTAGTTCGTGTGGTCCAGAGTGGTCCCAGCCTAAAATACCTCCAAAGCATATCCAGAGAGGGAGCATGTCAAATATGCATTACAAACAGTGGTATCCAAAATTTGATATTGAACGTCATTAAAGCTATTCTTTGAGGTTACATACTTTGATATAATCGTAAGACAATGTTAACACAAACTACAAATAGTTCTAACATAATGCCCCATCAGAATTAAGAAGCGGTCAATCAAAAGCCCAAACTGGCCGTCAAGAAGCACCAGAACAATGTTGACTTGTAGAGGGTCACTATTACACGATGGATGACATATTTAAGTTTAGAAAGCTCAAAGTTCGGTTTGATGGCTTGAAGCAATACCAAGAAGCTTAGCTAATTCTCCGCTTTGATATGCTTCAATTGTATCTGTAGTTGCCAACAATAAAAGAATTACTAGTATTACAATCACGCTTGATTATATAAACAAGAATAAATGAATGTGAGGTTGTCAAGTTATTTGTATTTACCATCTGAGCCTCCAAGGTGTTTCCCGTTAATGAAAACTTGTGGAACGGTACGCCTCCCGACAACCTCACTCAGGGCATCCTGAATTTTTGATCCATCCTCTGCAAACCAATATGAGTACATATTATAACCTTATAACCTTCTAATCATCCATATGTGTCATGTTTAATTTGATATATAATTTAAAGTAAATAAATTTGTCCTAAAAATACCCTTAACTTTTCCAACAAACATGAATGTTGCAACACATGTTTAACATCTCAGGGATATGAACGAATGTGCCTACGATATTTGCCAAGACAAATTACTTTTTTTTTTCTATTAAGAAACGGTCAAATAATTACATATGCAACTTGTTAGCAATTAGTCTTGCGCCCAGAACCGCTTGTTCAAGAGACTTGGTGAAAACCAGTTGCGCCAAATGTTACTGGTGGGACAGAGGAGGTAAACATCATCAAGGTTAGAAAAAAAGTTTATGCTTTTTTTCCAACAGGACTATTAAGACTTTTGGGTATCTTATAAGTGAGCACGCGACTGGATGATCCAACAGTTCGTCTAGGGGTAGCAAATTGAGTCCAGTTCGAAAAGATATCATTTAAGCACGTGTGAAGAGTGGGAGGGTCAAACTGGGCCAGCTGACCAACTCATTTCTTTGTCCATTTATTTTTAAGACCTTGTGATAATTAACTTGAATACACATTATCTCCTAAACTCCAAGTTACATGATTGGAGAATTTCATGTTTAGTTTCATGTTTAGCTAATAATTAAAGAATTTCATATATCTCCTAAACTCCAAAAATTACATATATATCCAACTTAATACTAAAATTACATATAGATCCTTTTAAATTCAATATTGTATATATCCAAATGACTAATCTCTATATAATTAGAAATCTTAAAATACATATTGATCATTAAACCTTTGGTCCTTCCACCATTTGCTCTTAAACTTGAACGCCACAATTCTTTATACATTTTTTAGTTTGTTGCTTGCAAAATAATATCAAGTGTATATCTCATGTTACGCAGGTACTACTTTTACAAATTACAATTGCAAAAAGCCAAGCCTACCAATATTTACTTGATATCATTATTCATCGGGTATCATTGATAAATTCTAAATCTAAAAGATGTTTCCTTTATCAAGTTATCAGATGACGTAAACACTATGCCACCTTATCTCAGCCAAGTTTCGTCATAATATCATCATTGTCAGACCTCATGTTCCACACCCAACTCACCCCGCTACAAAATTAAATCGTAATGGATTCTGTTTCGAAATAATGGAAAACTATCGTTTGTTGCCAGCTTTGATTCTGTTTTGTTACATCATGTAAAACATGAAACAAATCACAATTTGAAATAAAAATCAGTTTTTGATGGCCATCATTGTTTGTTGCCAGCTCTGATTAATGGGTTTTGGGTTAAAAATTTTATCATGGTTTTGTTTTAGAGCCCTACCACAAAGATATGCTAAAAGGAACAATCAAATATAAGATGGAGAAATAAGGGTATAATGGTAATTTTAAGACTAATTGTAATTAATTTGTAGAGGAAAATCATATAGATTTTTATTCATCTGTGATATATTTTGAGTTTTACAAGGATACATATATAAATTTTTTATTTAAGTTGAATATATATGTAAAACTTCTAGGTTAGGAAGGATATGAATATGAAATTCTCCCAATAAGATATAAATTGCCCGTTTGAACTGTTACAATCAAAATACGCCACAGATCGTCCCAATTCTATATTTGATGAGTTGAAAAAGTGTCATGTCATCATCTATTAGATTGAGAATTTATCAATGATAAAAGGAAACATCTAAAAGATTGAGAATTCTCAATCTAAAAGATGTTCGATTTGTTGAAAGTGTCATTGATAAATTCTCAATCTAAAAGAAGTTTCCTTTATCAAGTTATCAAGTGTATATGAGCCTTTTTGTAACACATTCAAACAATGTTGCCTTCCATGTAGCAACGGAAAAAATATAAGTTGTTCACAATGTTATCTTAAATTATCAAGGACGCAACAAGCAGGTCACTATCAACTATTATCATCTGATACAACTCATCAAGAAAAGGTATTTCAGAGATCCAAATTTAAAACTGAATGCAACACCTTTCAGTTGCATGTATTCCGGATTTATAATCAGATTGCTCAGGCTGAACTCTATTACCGTATAAATTTATGATATGAACATTGCTCGGTACCATTTGAAGGCCATGTATCCACATATTTTGAAATGGTCATGTTCTCGTTAAATTTACTCCACGAGAAACTTAAAGAATATCAGAATTTCTGGACACCCTTAGGGGTAATAACGAGGTAGTGTCTGAAACGGGGACCCTCTATGAGTTTTCATGTTTGGAACTGCTAAGTAAAAAAAATATAATCAGCAGTTTAGTGTGTTTGGATGAAAAAAGTCTCTAATTAGCAGTGTGACAAGACGTTTACAATAAGTAGCTTGTACATGCATATTTCAAACATCATACAATTACTTGGTAATTGGTGGTCACTATTCTTACTAGTTTCTATTCACATTATTTATAAAGCTTCACTGAGCAATAAAAACAAACGATTTGCGTACACCTTAGATCCTTCCATTCCTTTTAGATGATCTAAAGTTATATTTGTTATTAAGCAACTCCATTAACTTCTGAGTAACTCATCTTATTCTTTCATATAGTGGTTTACGGGCAAAAAGGTAACCATTATTGACTTCTCAGAACGTTTTTTTTTTTTTTTTTTTTTTTTTTTTTTTTTTTTTTTTGCAATTTGCCTGGAAAAAGAACACACTAATCTATATTCTCCCTCATGGGATTCTGTATAAGGTGTTGTGCATTACTCAAACTGATAAAATATGTCATACCGATATCTCTAATCAAAAACTTGTGTAAGCTTGCCACACGAGATTCCTCAATTTGGCAATAGAATTATCATTTTCTATTCTTAAACCAATAAGATATTCATGTAAACGATGCTAAGTTATGTAAGAGTGAATATTTATATGTCGTGCATGTTCTTTGGCTTAGCGATGTATTTGGGGACATTGTGGAACCTTGATATATTTCCTAACCCTGGTTTTCGCTCATTCAAGAGCAACATGAACATTCCCAACTCCTATTTAATAATATGTCTCCTCACACGGTCACACCACAAGAGCTTCATTCTATATGTTAAAAAACAAATCCTAAACCACAACTGAAGCCGAATCACTGAACAGTGATGATAGCAATAGGTTTCTTATCACTGTGTTTCTAAAAATTCTTAACCGAAAGCAACAATCATCAGGGAACATAGATATTCACTCTATTTATCTAGACCCCTCAAAATAGAGGCAAAAATCTTACCCATATTTTGGAGATAATTTATATCAGATGCCACTTAACTTATGTTACTCCCTTCGGAATTCTCCTCTATAACATCATTAACATGACGTCTTACTCAAACAAATTCCATCTTACGACTAGTTGCAGCTAGGTCTATTCCTCATATCTTAATTGGTTATCTTATTAGAAGATATGTTGCATAAAAAATCTGTGTATCCTTTTTCTGCACCTATCATTTGTGGAATTCTATGATGAAAAAGTTGTCACTCCACTTTACCTCAGTGCAAATGAGTAGCCGCAATTACGTTAGTTAGTCCCTTCAATATACAGTTATGCATATTTTACATTAAGGTATTTCATTTCGATCATAAGTCATGCAATTAGTATAATTTGAAGCATAGTCTTATATAATAGATGGCATTGCTTAGCATACACAGTGTTAAAACAACTGACCTCTCTCATCAAGCTCCACAACATACGGTTTCTGATCCAATTCCGCAAATACACCTTTTGCCCTTTTACAATATCTGTTAAACACCATCAACAATATCAAATACAACATTCAAAATCCAAATATAATAGTAACATCAAATAAAAAGTAAAGTGTTTAGGTTAAGGCAAAACACACAAACTGAAAAGAATATTGTACAATATTCACATAACACAATTTTACGGGGTTCAGAGATCAATGTGATCCACCTATGGCTATATTTGGAAAAACTAGCATCCAGTAATTGCTGGTTTTATAAAAGCATTTGGCAACATAGTTGTAGGCTTGTAGCTGTAATTATATAGTTTAAAATAATGTAAAAGCTAAACGCTTCTTTATTAGCATTTCAAAAAGAAGCGTTTACCAATTACGTCATTTTACACTTTATAATCACAGCTACAACTATGTTGCCAAATGTATTTTAAACACCAGTATCCGTATATTCTTTGCATCACCACTTGGTATGATTGTGTGGCCGGAAGTGTTAGGTTGAGGTTCCAACATGCTTTATGTCAGTTTTTTGGGTCATGATCAGGTTTTCACCCATTTTCATACATTCTACTAGGTGATTTCCCTTATGTGGTTCTATGTTTGTTCGGTCAGATGACGAGGTTTCTCCTGAGATTATTTGAATTGTCACATTTGCAAGTCCTATTGTTGTTTTAATCGAGAATATGTATTTAGAGTCGTTGGATTTCCTAACTTCTGGTTAACTTTACTATCTACAAAGTTGAATGCCTTTCCGAAAATAGAAGTTATAAGCTGTTATATTCTAACGTTAAAAGCTAACTGCTCTAAAAAGCTTAGGTATATTTGGCAAAATTAGCAGTAGCAATTATCATCAGGTAGCATAGCTGTGTACGGGGGTGTTTGTTTAAGGTTGTATGTGGCTTATGAGCTTATTTGTGTTTCGGCTTATATTTCATAAGCCCCAATTTATTTTGAGACTTGTGGGCTTATATAAGTTTATTATGATATGATAAACTTATATAAGTCTCAAAATAAGCCGGAAAATTGAGGCTTATGCAATATAAGGCGAAAAACAAATAAGCTCATAAGGCCACATATAAGGTTAAAACAAACACCCCCTAAGTGATTTTAAAGTGCAAAATAGTGGCAATTAATAGATCGGAGAATATAAAGATAGCAGTTAATAATAATAATATGTTTTTAAAAAAATGAGATTGATTACGGGCAGTAAGATTTGGAGAAGATGACGATGGGATGAGACTTGACTGTTTTTTTCACGAATTTAACGGATTTTGATGCTCCGGAAACATTGGTTATAAATACGGCGGCGATTGTTAAAAGGACGGCGATCAAAATGGTGGTGGATCTGCTCATTTTTGGTACTTTGGTCGTCAGTTGTATTGGAAATGAAAATGAAATAGTACTATTTGACGGCAGCGGACGTGTAGTTTATTGGATGGGAGATTTTTTTAGAACGAAACCTTAGTTCAGGTTTTTGCACTTTGGAACCGGAACCAAAGACAACAAATTTGTGGGTTAATTGTACTATTAGGTTCTAAAATTTTAAATGTCAGCTAATTTATTCTCAAAAATATTATGTTAGGTAATGAAACTTTAATTTTTGTTCAATGTTATGTAATATTAGGTATTTTTGCAACTGGTGACCTGCTAAACCAGTAATTCGAAGTACCTCTTATGAGCTCTAAAGAGAACCATTACTCCACGTTTAGCATCTAACTTCTAAATAAACTCTATCATTTCTCGCTCTTCGCAATTTAAGATCTCAAATAATGAAACCCGCGAATACTTAGCCGATAATCAGCCACGCATATATAAAGTCAGTTACGGAAACTTGCAAATTCTAAAAGAAGAATTCGCGTTTTCTAGCTCCTGATGTAAAAGACTAGCGAAAGCTTTTAAGCTGCGCATGTATAAAGTCAAGTACGGAAACTTGCAGATTCTTAATAAAGAATTCGCATTTTATAGCTCCTAGTGTACAAAACTAGCACAAGCTTATGTGATCATCATTGGTTAAGGGAACAAGCTAGGGCTCAACACGCCCGGTCAAGTCAAAATATTTATTCTTACTCTCGCCAGCAAGAAAGTCAACAAGGTGTCAAAACACTTATTCAAACTTTATTATATTTTTGCACAACTTTTTCAACTTTTTCTCATCTTTTTGTGCTTTTTCATGACTTTTTCATCAAAAAAAATTTTTGAAATTTTTCTTATTTTTTCATTTTTTTATTTTTGGTGGAAAAACGGAGTTGCAAGAGTACACGACATGTGAAAATGCTAGGTCAAAATCGAATCGAGGATTCACCCTCCCCCCGACTAGAACGAAACATTGTCCTCAATGTTTGATGGGTTAAGGTAATCCTAACAAAATTCTAGGCC
Organism: Artemisia argyi; assembly: GCA_030686995.1. NCBI lineage: Eukaryota > Viridiplantae > Streptophyta > Magnoliopsida > Asterales > Asteraceae > Artemisia > Artemisia argyi. Next base: position 129,148,412 of record CM060677.1, read on the forward strand.
GTTTATTAATTATGCCAAAGAAAACGTTAGTCGATAAGATTTAACGGATATAGGATTTCCAAATAGCACCGATGAATGAGACTCCAAGTGAAGAGATAACGAGCACGAGAGTCATCATAAATCATGGACAATCCTGAACAAACAACCACGAAACACAAAAGTAGAAGAGGCACCCCCTCCTCACATTAGTTATTAGAAAATAGAAATATAAGAAAATGAAATTGGATAAGCATGGGTTGCCACCCACGAAGCGCTTGTTTTTGTTCACCGAGTCACATGAGCTTGACTCGATCCCCGAATTAATTCGTCCTTGGGGAGAGCAGATGGAACAGCCACTTGAAAATAGAGATGCCCGGATCAAATATGGTATCCTCACTCCCGGTGGAGTGGAAAAGTGACGAAGTGATGGGATAAACAAAGAACGGATAAAATACCCAAATGGTAAAAGCAAAGTCGATTGCTGAATCACGGGTGGGTTGGGTGGGTAAAATATCAAGCATAGGAACATAAGTCTCGTCCACCACTCCAAAAATTTCTTCATTCGTATCTGATTCCAAAACTACATCTGGTGGTTTCGCGGGTGGACGAGAAGATGGTAAATCGGAAAGAATATTTCTTTGAACGTCATTCTCGTCATTCTCAATACCCAGTGGTATCAAGTCATCCGCAGCAAGAAATGGATCGACATCCTCTAAAAGAGGGTCACGTGACGGATTATCGAAAATAGGAATAGAATTAATCTCAAAGTGAAAGCACTCATAATCCGGAAGAGAGATATCAGCATGAATAGTGGGACTGCCACTACTCGTCTCTTCAAATCGAAAAATTTCAAGCTCGGGTAAAGAATCACTATCCATAACGGGGATAGGAGAAAAAGTCGGAGAATTATTCAATGCCTCAATACGAGAGATAAGAAGATTGACATTCAACAATGTTTCACGAAGAGCTTTATCTTGTATTTCCGTATCAACATCTTCTTCATTATCATCTTCAAAAATTACAAACTCAGGAGGTTCTTCATCAACATATTCAATTTCTCCACAAGATATAGAATCGTCGTCATCAGAATCGGAGAATATCTCATCCCGATTATCATCAAACAGTATATCATTCGTATCAACTTGATCATCAAAACGATTATTTTCAACAAGTTCATAATCATTGTTAGAAATCTCCTCGGACTCACTTGGGATTGGGACGAGATTCTCAACACTAGACTTATTGAATTCGTCCGATTCCGTTGCCGGAATAGTGTTAAGAGGCTCGTCCCCCATTGTTAGAGAGGCCTCGGGTTCTACGGTAGAAGAGATAGAATCATTTTGAGGATTTAGATTGATCGTAATCGTGGAATTATCATCATACAAACAACACTCACAAAATTGGAATTTTCTTTCTTCAACAAGAGGTTCTTCCATCGATTTCTCATTAGGCTCGGGAGTAGATGTCATACGATTAACCATCTCTTTCAACTCATCCATCATGGATTTGATTTCAAAAATTTTATTAGTAAAAGCAGAAGATTGTGGGGGTTGGTAAAAACCATGAGAATCGTAATATGAATTCGGCTCATAAAAATTTTCAGACGACCCCCACAATGTTCAAAATTTGATTGATTTTGAAATAAATCACCATTGTAATACGAATTTGGTTCACAAAAATCATTTTGAGGATAACAATCAAGGCTCGGATTGTAATCAAAAGACGTGTCAGCACTCGGGGCATAGCACATACAATCGGTGTATCCACATACATCACAAAAGCATCGCCCACACGGCATTCCTTCTTCGGACGGGTTTCCACAATTATAGCAATAAAACGAATGTGGTGATGGTGTATAGTAATCGGGAACATTAGACGAATTGTTGAACGAATTTTTATCACACGTGTGAGAATTACAATTCAAACAAACGCCATCACGAATATTATCTCCACATTCGTCGCACGTACACCACACACACAACCCTCCGAAGAACGGTTCTCCACAATTAGAACAAAACGCATCCATGAGAATTAAACGTGAGAGGGTTTGAGAAGAAGAATCAAATGATAAGAGGATAAGAAGATTATTTTTGTTTTTGATTTTTCAATTTTTTTATATTTTTTTAGAGAAAATATATACAAGATAGTGGAAAACTTAACACAACACGATTTTTCAACACGAATATTCAAAACTCACGTCCACCTTCCCCGGCAGCGGCGCCATTTTGATAAAGTCTTTTCGTAGTATATAATTATTCCGAAGAAATACTCGTGAAAGTATTTCCCGGGTCGTTTTCCCAGCGAAGGTAGAATGGAATCGTGAATAATCGAATCGCGAAATCGAGTCGTGAAAATTGGTAAAGTGAAAAATATGATTTTGGAATTCAAATAATAAAAAGTAATAGTGAAATAACCAGAATGTACAAGCTATATATGCACCGATGTTAAAAACGTAAAAACGGAAATGTAACCGTAAAATTTAAAACGTAACGTTTAATAAAAAATGATCCTACGAACTTGGAAATATTTTCTAAAAAATCTTAAACTATTAAAAAGAATTTTAAGAAAAAGAAAAATATTTTTTTTGATTTTTTAATTTATTTTCTAGAATTAATTTTCTATTTTTGGAATTAAAAATGAATTAAAAATAACGAAAAATAGAAAAACAAATTGGAAAAATGAAAATTTAATTCTAAAAATTCTAAAATATTATAAAAGAATTTATAAAAATATTTTTTTATTTTTCAAGACTTTTCTGTGTTTTTTTTTTATAGATTTTTGGTATTTAAAATTGATTTAAAATTGATTTTAAACTAAAATAAATTAAGAAAAATAGTAAATGAACTCAGAAAATTATGAAAAATTAACAAAAATTCTAAAATATTATAGAGAGCTTGCAGAAAAATTTTGAGATAAAGAAATTAAGCAGAAATGCTTATAAGCTAGAAAACAAAACTTTACCAAACTTAAACCCCAGATGCAAAGAACTCAAATAAGCTTAGTTAAGCGCAGAAATAAGCAGAGATTACACAGAAGCAATAGATGTAAGCAATAAGCAGTTAAGATTACGCTATAAGCAAAGCAGAATAAGCTAAGGGCTCAGAGATCAAACAATTCACTATTATATGCTTAAAACAACTCAGATGATAAGAGCGAAAAGAAAGTATCAGAAAACAAGGTGCAAAAAGACTGTCTTAGAAACATTAAATGAGCAGGTCACATTAAATGAGCAGGTCTACGGGGTTAGTTTCAAGCTACAATAAGTTGCTCAAATAAGCACTAATGTCTAAACTAAGCATAAACATAACAAACCTAAACTAAAAGCTATCCAAAGAAACTAAATGCACAAAATAAACTAAACAAGGTAAGTAGCATGAACTAGTGAACACAGGCTGATAAGACAAGAACAGTCAAAGGGAACCAATAGTAGACTTAGAATGAGCAAGCAAACAAACATCAAATTACATAATAAGCTCAGGTAAACAAGGATAGCACTGTAAACTACTAGCAAAACCAAGATAAACACCTAAATCCTACTTAACCAAATCTGTTTTAGAGATCAAAATGGACAATAGCTGCTGAAACAGTGGTGTTAAGGTGGAGTGAAATGGGTCTAAACTTGCTTAATCCTACAATTATGAATCCAGATAACACTCAGGAACAGCAATCAAGTTCAAGTTATAAGCTCAAAAGAACGATAGCAGGCCTAATGTACATTAAACAAAACCTTCAAGGGACCCAAATGCAGAAGCTAATAAGCAGCAGAAATAAGCTCAAAATAGCAAAAGAAGAACAGATTCAACCAGACAGTACAACTAGCTTCCAAATGATCCAAAATACAAATCATGAACTTAAGTACCAAGCTAAATCTGAGCTTATGAGAGTGGACTGATGGGACAGAAGTGATCTGATGGTGCAGGGCAAAATTAACAAGCCAAAGCTAAAAAAACGCATACAAGAAGCTGGTACTACAAGCTTCTCAATGAAATCAAAAATCAACAAGGAATATCTAAAGAACAAACTAAATCTTAAACCTCAAATGTTCCAATTCTAGAAAATAACTGATGGTACATGGGTCAAAGTAACTGAGTTGAATGGCCCACTTTGAGCACAAAATCCAACTAGCAAATTGAATCCAACATGATAATTCCTTTTCTTTCAGATGCACAAACAATCAAGTTCCACAGAATAGCAATTCTTAGCTATTTCTAATCATTATTAAGCTCTAAATGTGGTTTAGAAGTTTAGCCGAATTTACTGGTTTATAAGTTTTATTGCAACCGACGAGTGACCAAATGACTAAAACTACCTAAACTACCTATGCAGAGCTGCTACTATCTATAAGAGACTAGAATGCAACTATTAAAATAACTAAAGTGGTCTAGACACTAATTCATTTATATAATATGATCCTAACTGATTCAAGGATGACAGTGAACAATTAAAATGCACGAAAATGAGATCTAATGAACAAGTTGAATCTCATAGACAATAAGCTAATGAAATAAAACAAATAAACAGAAATATAACAAATGACAAAAATTGAAGCAGTACTAAGCTATTAAGAGCGATCAATACAAAATAAGCTAAAATGAGATTATATACTTACAAAGCAACCTCAGCTAAACAGAGGTAGCACTTGATCACAGCCTATCTTTAGATAGGCTCAAATTAATACCAGAAACCATGATTCTACTATCAGTAACCCAAAAATCATCATCATGAACCTCGTTTGACTTCCATTGACCATTTCACCATTCATCATAAAAAACAGAAGTAAACTAAGAGAACTATCAACAAGCTATCAAGGAGCTTGAATGAGCTTTTAAGAACATGTAAATGAAAGCTTAAAACAGATTTAAAATAGTAAATTGCTTTGAAATTTAAATGATAAGAACATTAAATGAAAACTCGGATTTTATTGAAAACTTAAAGTGAATACAGATTTAAAAAGCTGAAAATACAATAAGCTGCAGCTAATAAAACTACTAAACTACTTCTAAATTATACCTACTCCTACTCCTAGCTAACAGCCTCCAAAGTGTGCTCAGGTGCTTCTATTTATAGCTGATAAGGGGAGCGTCTCAGAAGGATCTAGAGCAAGCATCTTCTCAGTATATCCGATTTTAGATCCCTTGTGACAAACTTGGACCAATCACAGCTCTCTATTCTTCCCAATGACGTGTCTGAACCAATACGCAGCTGCCACTTGTCATTCTTCTTGTCAGGGTGTCAGGGATTTGACCTTATTACCCTTAATTGGGTAAATAATTGGGTGGAAATGGGTGAATTGAATAAACAGTAATTTAGGGTTCATGGTGAGGGGAGGTAAGGGATGTACGGGGTAAAATTGGGGGAAAGGATAATTTTTATTTGTATTTGACTGATGTTTGGGGGTGTTGACCGGTTATATGTTGGATCGGGTAATAGATTTTAGGATTGGGCTTGGGTTAAGGTGGTGGGCTGGGTGTAAATTTATAGGGAGTGGGCTTTGTTTTGATATTATATAAGAAATGGACCAGGTTTGTAATATTTAACAAATAGGGACCAAAAGTGTTAAATCTGAAATCATGAGGACCACTTCTGCCATTCTTGTAAAATAAGTCCAAGGGCTAAATATGACAACTGATAAATCTTCAAGGATTAATTTGGCACTTTGAGCTCAAATATTTATCCGGACTTGAAAAATGCTTCCCGGCCTCGGCTTTTGATTCCTTTTCCACTCTCGTGCTCGTGATTTTCGTTTTTAGCTTGATTTTGTCCGTTTCTCAAAATATCCGCACCTGCACATTCAAAACGGCAAAAACATATATATTTGGCATTTATGGCTTGGTTTTAGGTCTTTTTGGTCCGGTTTTGGTCAAATAATAGTGAGTGAATAAGCACTCCCCAGGGATCAACCCCACTGACGCACCACTATTTTAAAAAGGAATGGGTTATACTCACGGTATCTATTTTGTTAGTCCAACCCTCTCTAAAAATAATAAGGTATCTTTTTCTTGTTTTTTGCTTGTTTTGTCATTTTTTTTTTATTTTTTTTATTATTATTATTATTTTTTATTTTTTTGTATTGTTTTGTATAATTGTATTTTATTTTGTGTTTATTTGTTACGTTTATATAATTAACGTGTAATGCGTTTTTATTTAATTAACAACAACAACAATAGCACGTTAAATGTTACCACATTAAACGACTATAACAACAAATGTTATTATTCAATTAAACAACAACGTTAACACATTATTTAAAAACAACAACATCTACAACATATGAAGATTATTCATTTCATGTAAAATATCATGGAGCCTTGCACCCGACTGACAAGCATGATCCTCAGGATTCCTTGCCAATTCTAACTCCATCTCCAGCGTATTTATTCTTGTCATCAACAGCTTGTTTCTTTCTTCAAGCTGGTCAATCTTATTATCTTTCGCAACGCAGTTTGAGCACTGCGTTGAAGAAGAGGCTTGATTAAAGTACCTCCTTTCAAAATCATCTTTCCACATAAAGTAGCGACACCCATAGTTATCTGTACCTGGCTGTTACATGTTAAGAAAATTATAAGAAATTTATTTTTAACAAACAAATTATTTACATATTTACATAACTAAGCAAACGTATGATTATTTACCACTGAATCAGGACATGCATAATACAGTTGCCCAAGAGTAGCTGGTTTCCAGGATTTCCGTTCTATAATTAATCCTCTCTCACATCGACACAAGAAAGGATTTCTTCGTTCCACCTGGCCAAAGAATTTGCATAATAATTTACAACATCAATCAATAATGTTATTATTAATTTAAATAAATTCTCAATCATTTAGTATATAATAAAAATAGTTATTTACAACATAAATCAGTAATCATTCACTATGATTTGTCGGTATAATTATTTACAGCATAAATCAGTAATCATTTACAATGTTTTGTCTGTATAATTATTTACAACAAGTTTAGTCGATGGGAATATAATGTTTCTCATTGCGATGCATCTTGGGATGTGTTCCTCCTCCATTGTGGGTGGAGATGCGGAAGTGGAAAATCATTGTCTAGCGTCAGACAAATAGTGACCGCATCGTTCTGGCCCCACACGGGCTATCACAAGGGGGTCAGTTCTTTGTGATAAGTTAGGACAATCAAAAAGCGGAAAACAGGTGTTCCAACCCCGCTGGGATATCAATACAACAGGTCGGTTAATCAATGATGCAATAACCAACCCCGTGTCTGACATCTCCATATAGCGATCTACTGGTGCTGATCCATAACTGAACCGGTTTACTGAATAGCACATACCGTCAAAACCAGATTCCGTAAACATACTTGTGTAAACCTCCCTATGTAGCTCTAACTCTTGCAATAACATATGTCTAACTTGACGCCACCTATTTTGGTCTTCACAAATACCGTGGGCAACGCACCGAAACCCATAATTTCCATCACCTAACACATTATATACACGCAACACGTATTGATGGAAAATCACTGGAATCTGGTTCATAAAGTATTCGCTTTCTACATCTCGAACGTAAAACCTGTGTTTTCTTTTCTGTTGAACACCAGGACCCGTGTAAGAACTATGTCTTGCATGTTTTTTGTTGAAGTTCGGGACTTGTGTAGATCTTGAAGTTGTGCTTCTTCGGTGATCTACGGTTGGTACTTCATTCAAGTCCGGGACTTCATTCAAGTCCGGGACTTGTGTAGCCTTGCCCTTTTTGTTCTTTGTGCTCGGACGTCCACGGGTATTTTTTTTGTATAGCAGGTTCACGTGTGCCAGCAGATTCATGCTGGTATATCTCTCTCAACTTCGTTAACATATTTTTCTTAACAAACGATGTTGCTTTGCTAAAATAATTCTTGAATTGTCGTACGTCATTTTGTAACAAAGTATCATCATCATCAGGTTTGCTGGAAGAGCCATCTTCAGGCGGGGGCCTATTGATAAAAGGCCACGGAACAGATAGGGCTCTCCAAAAAATATCAATTTGATCCAGTGGAATGGGGCATCCTGAATTCATTAAAAGTGACTTGTATAAATTACTGATATTAATGAGGAAAACAACTTGATAGTTATAAATTTAATATACTTACCATAATACATAGTATTGCATCTCGTGAAAGCATGGTAGTCCAAAAATTGTCCGCAACTTATGGCTACAGTCTTCTACGGTGATCGACAGGTGGAGTTCTTTGTACATGAGGTCGAAATCATGTTTGGAAACTTTATACCACAATTCTTGAAATAGTGGTATATTACACTTATTTAGTTTCTCGTTGATGCTTCTATTAAAACTCTCTTTTGTCGCATTTTCTTGCGCAATGAGAATCTTATCGATCAAACTCAACAAATTGTCTAAGTTGGACTATGTGCTGCCCAAATATAATCTCAACAACGCATGGTGAGCCTCAACTCTGCACGTTGTTGTCTGGCCGTAGGAGCGATTTTGGTCGGTAATATACGAGACAAACATGGGTGAATAATCTTGCAACCAGTTATTCATATACACAGTGATATCTGGAAAAAAAACAATGAATTAATAAAAGATCATTCGGGTGCTTATTTATTAAATAATTAGAGGTCATTAATAATTAAGTACCCGGATGGTTGACCAATTGTCGTTGTACGCGTTGATAATGATACTCGAACATTTCGAATGTCGCAGCTTTAACCATCCAATCCCATCGGTGTTTAATGGATTCATACTCCTCTAACCCACTGAATTTATTTCTGCAATGCTGAAGCAGATTTTGCTCTATATGCCATCGACAGAGTAATTTGTGAGCGTTAGGAAATTCTGCTCTGCATGCCCCAACCAACGCTAAATCTCTGTCAGTGACGATAACACGTGGGTAATATCTTTCGTCGATGACATCCTTCACAAGTTGCAATACCCATTGAAAATTATGCCCTCTTTCACTGTTTAAAAAGCTATACGACATTGAAAATGTTTTATTTGTTGAAGTGAATCCGACAATTTCCAACAACGGCAATTTAAACATCGTGGTATTGTACGTGGAGTCCATCAGCATGATTTCAGGTAATGTACACTATAGAGCATACGACGTGGGGTGCACAAAAAATAGCTCCTCAAGCTCGTTGGTATGCTCATTTACCCTCGGGTACCATGTATACCCTGAATCCATCAAATGCGGGTAAAGGACTTGAATTGGAGTTCTATCACCTACTCTGGCTCTCCGGATCTCATTTTGTGCGTTATATATAGTTCTAACGCTAGACACCTTTTCCGGATTACGACCCTGTATTGTCGAAAGTATATTACGTGGTCGTACTTTATAATCTGCCAATTCTTTGACCAAACAGAACTCATCATCCTTTAATCGCATTGCATATGGCAAACCATGCAACGACTCTAGCAAATCATGATTATGCGTATCATCCTTCACCCTCAGAATCCAAAAAAGTTTTGTTTGTTGATATTTCGCCACCAATTTGAATGGACAATTTGTTTTGGAGGTACTGGTTTCCTTTTTCCAGAACCTTCGGGTTTATAATTCCCACCCTTTGAACACCTATAAATGATTTCGTACAAATAACCCTTGTCTGCTTTGGTTCTGTCTTTAACAATGACAAAATCGAGCCCCTGAGCTATATTTTGCACCCATTCCGTTACTTGCTCGTCAGAACCGAACTCCTGAAAATACAACTTTATAACTTACACATTTTATAAAAGTTTTACAAATGATATTTTTTTTTTACAAATGATACCTTTTTTTTTTTTTTTTTTTTTTTTTTTTTACAAATGATACTTTTTTTTACAAAATACTTTTTTACAACTTACATTACATTTTTTTACAACTTACATTACACTTATTTTACATTTATAACTTTTATAAATTAAATAATAATAATAATAATAATAATAATAATAATAATAATAATAATAATAAACTCAAAACCGCGTTCCACCCACCCACAGTTTTATCCCACCCACCCACCCCCATGTGATAACACACACTGAGTACACACACTCTGTCATACTCTCTCTCTCTCTCTCTCTCTCTCTATATATATATATATATATATATATATATATATATATATATATATATATATCACTAATAACTCTCTCTCTCTCTCTCTCTCTCTCTCTCTCTCTCTCTCTCTCTCTCTTTTTAGATCTAAAAACTGAGTTTTTTAGATCTAAAAAGTGGTTAACGTGATGGTGTAAGTGTTAGTTTGAAGGTGGTTTATGATAAAAAAAAAAAAAAAAAAAAAAAAAAAAAAAAAAAAACATATCCGTTATGATTGTTGGTTTGATGGTGATGTTTATGGGATAAAACTGTGGGTGGAACGCGGTTTTGAGCGATGAAACTGATTGGTTTTTAGATCTTGTTTTTTTCTGTTAGATCTTTTTAGATCTAAAAACACGTGATGATTGTTGGTTTCTTGTGATGTTTTAGTGGTGGTTTGAAGGTGGTTTATGATAGAAATCATATCGATGGTGGTTCGTATTTTTTTTAACCATCTGTGATGATGGGTAAGTGTTGGATCGTTGGTGATGGCTCGTATTTTTTTTAACCCTCTCTGATGGTGGGTAAGTGTTGGATCTAAAAACTTGTTAAGATATAATTTTTTTTAGATCTAAAATGAATATTTGCTCGTTGTTGATGGCTCGTATTTTTTTTGGATCTAAAAACTTGTTATATATGATAGGTTTAACCATAGCCATATGTTGCTAAACTTGTTATGTTGTTTTTTTTTTTATCTAAAAACTTGTTATATATGATGGCTTGTATTTTCTTTTTTATTTATTTTTTTATTTTTTTATCTAAAAACTCGTATTTTTTTTTATCTAAAAACTTGTTAAAAACTTGGCTGGTAGCTATATTTTATGTGATGATGGTATTTTTTTTTTTTTTTTTTTTGTTACTGCTTAGGTGATGGTTTTATGTGATGATGGTATTTTTTTGTTACTGCTTAGGTGCTGGTTTTATGTGAATATTGGCTTGTTGGTGATGGTTTTATGTGATGATGGTATTTTTTTTGTTACTGCTTATGTGCTTATGTGCTTGGGTAAGGTTATACTAAGGCATGTGTTATCTAGACCCCGTCCGGTTAACACATCCCTTGGAAAAATTATTGGGCAACATTAATAGAAAACATTGGGCCTTGAAGGTCTAAAGATGCAATGTACACAACAGAAAAAGGCAAGGCATGTGTTATACTAACGGTCCCTATTTTTGCTAGTCCAACCCTCTCTAAAACTTTTTTTTTTTTTTTTTTTTTTTTTTAAATAACCGAGATACGGCGATGATGATTTAAAAAAATGATTTTGGCGTGGCATTTCCGAATGGATGGCAAAAAAAATCTTAATTTTGCAACCTTCGATGTTGCAGCCATATATGATATATCTTGCTTATGTGAAACTATTATAATCTGAGCCTATTGTTATCTCGATGCCTTTTTTATGTGTAAAATGGAGATTACCTCTCGTGTGTAAAATTGTGATTGAGATATTTCGGCAGCTTTGTGGTTTGTTACTTGCGGCTTGTGTTTCACTTGGCTTCTTTATGTTAACCAGTTGGCTTGTGTTTCACTTGGCTTCTTTGTGGACTGCTTCTTTATGTTAACCGGACAGGGTCTAAAAGGGTAGTATGACAAACCCTCCCTAGTGCTTCTTTATGTTAACCAATTGTTGTGATGCTGCTTTGTTGTAATCCAGTTGTTGTGATGCTGCTTTGTTGTGAAATCTGGTTCTTTGTTGTTTTGCTTTGTTGGTGATTGAAAGTTAATGGAGCAAAGCTACAGTTTATAATGAGGACCGTGAGTATAACCCCTCCCTTATAATGGAGCAAAGCTGCCTTTGTGAGAATCTTACTGTTGAGCTTGTGACCTTGTGAGAATCTTACTGTTGAGCTTTGTGTCCAATCTTCTTGTGTGCAATATGCACTTTTGAGCTTGTGACCTTGTTACCTTGTGAGAATCTTACTGTTAAGCTTTGTGTCCAATCTTCTTTTGTGCAATATGCACTTTTGAGCTTGTGACCTTGTTACCATGTGAGAATCTTACTGTTGATGATTATGTGACCTTGTTACCTTTTGAGCTTGAGACTATAAGGCGATGATGATTACGTGTTAATCTGAGCCTTTGTGTGGAATCTGCACTTGGGTAGTAAACCTGCTTGTGTTTGCACTTGGACAAAAAAAAATGCTTGTGTTTGCACTTGGACAAAAACCTGCTTGTGTTTTGCGTGTGCAATCAGCTTGTGTATCTGCAGTTGGACCAAAAAAATGCTTGCGTGCAAGCACTTGGACAAATGGTTTACTAATAGGCGATGACGAATGGGTTTATAAAAACCGAAAGGATGGCAAAGTGATATTTTTATCACTTTGCAACCTTCATATCCGAGCCTAACATATTTTGTGAGTTAATTATTTTGAGAATATAAGGCGATGACGATTACGTGTTAATATGAGCCAAGTTTAGTAACCTGCTTGTGTTTGCACTTGGACAAAAAAAATGTTTCATCTTGCACTTGGACCTGCTTGTGTTTGCACTGGGAAAAAAAAAAGTTGCTTGTGCACTTGAGCAAAATAAACTTTGAAAAAAAAAAAAAAAAAAAAAAAAAAAAAAAAAAAAAAAAAAAAACTAAGGACAAAAGGTGCAGACTGACACAACTAGGGAGGGTTTGTCAGTCCGCCCTCTAGACCTCGTCCGGTTAACACAACCCTTTAAAAGTCTAGTGACTTGCTTGTATTTGGTGGATTTAGAGTAATGTGGGTCCCAATTCTAATGTCTCTCTCTTATTCTTTTTTTTTAATATTAAATAATATCAAATTTAAATTTAAATTAATATTTTAAAGTTAAAAAAATTATTTATTTATAAATTAATATATTTCTTTATCTTACATCCAAATCCAAATCCTAAACCCACCTACAAACCAAACGGGCCCTTAATTTGCACTACAAGTATTTAGGGTGTGTTTGTTATGCGTGTTTTGGAAACAAGGAATGCAATGATAGACTAAGGGTCCGTTTGGTTTGTAGATGGGTTTAGGATTAGGATTAGGATTTGAATTTGTTTTTGGGTTAAGATTTGGATTTGGGTTTGATGAAATTAAATAAAGAGAGAGAAAATATATTAATAAATATTGAAAAAGTGTTTTATAATTTTATTAAAATAGAAAAATAATAATGTTTAAGAGAGAGATAGAGAGGAAAATAAAAGTTGAGTACACCAAAAATTAAAAACCAACCTCTCATGTGAGGATTGAAAAGTTGTGGGACCATTGGGTATTAAAGCCAATTTTCAATCTCAAAAAATGAACCAAACAATGGATTTGCTATCTAAAGTCAAATCCAAATCCAAATGGTGCCAACCAAACGGGCCCTAAGGTGCCGTTTGTTTTGGGTATATGGAATAAAAGAAAGGACTTAGTTTTGAAAACAATTGTTTATTTCAAGGTTTGGGCTATGGAACAGTGGATAATACCTTTAGATAAGGCTTTCAATGAAACCCACCAAGTCCTTGTGGTTTTCTGACAAAGATAGTGTAATTGTTGACTTTTGTACCTAATTTAAACAAATGTGTGTACTTCTCTTTCATTTTCTTTTTTATTTTCAAATAGGTTGTCTACTTTTTATACAATCTTAAGTTTATAAATTAAATTTATTTATATATAATAATATAGTTTCTCTCTCCAAATCAAAATCTAAATCCGAATTCAAATCTAAATCCGAAACCTATTTACAACCAAACGGGCCCTAAGAGCATGCTTGGTAGGTAGGGGTGTCATAAATCCCGACCCAACCCGGACCCGGACCCGGACCCGAACCCGAATATGGAAACGAGGAGGGTTTTTAGGAATTTGAAATATGGTGAGATGATGGGTTGATACTCCCACCGCATTTTTTGATGCAAATACCACAACTGTGCATTGCAGTGTTGTACCGTACAATACTGTAAGGCACAAGATATGGTGCAAGCATCAAAAAATGTGGTGGGAGTATCAACTCCCTTTTAGGATTACTATTACTCGTATTTATTAGGCTTGTAAGTTGATTGAAAAATAATAAAAAATAATTAATTTTACAAATATCTTTCATCAAATATTTACTGTATCTTTTACTAGAAAAGTCATTATATTCATGAAATCCGTAAGATTTGACTAGCACAGTCAAAACTTGCTATGTATTAAAAATGCTATATTTCTCATTTTCCTTCAGCTTTCATGCTTAGAACAAAACACGAAAGTTGTAAATCTCTTTTTTCTTGTTACCAAGTTGTTTGAATCTCCCAAAAAAGAGTTTGTACGAGGAATGTATGGACACGTGTAAATTATTTACACGTGTTATCGTCACTTTTAAGCTTTGTTTATATGAGATTTTGGTTCTTACTAGATTATATTTGTGATTTAGGTTTTATGGATGTATTCGAGGAAATTATGAAATAAAATTTAAGGAAATGATGTGAAACGAAGTCAAAGATATTAAATGATAATCAAGGTGAAATGGGTTGAGGAAATCAAGTCCATTGTAGTTTATAGATGAAAGAATATTTATGAAGTGGTGAATTAAGAGTTATAAGTTGACAAAGGATGCATGAAAGAACCAAATAAAAAAAATGAAGCACTAATAAAAAAATTTATGTTAATGCCACGTATGATAAATTTGTTGTTATATTTTGGCCATAAATTCCTCATATGAACTCCTTTTAGAGTGATTCAAAAGGCTACTTAACGAGAAAAGGGAGATCTACAACTTGTAAGTTGAGATAATGTTTCATGTGTTTTATTGAATACCGAATACAATATTTATAATACACAAACCCTATAAATTAGTACTTGGGCTTTAACCCATACAAAACCACTTGGGCATATCAGAACATACGACTAACACTCGCCCGCAGTTTGAGCAGGAGGACACCGGATACTCAAACTGGTATGAAATTCTTCAAATAATGAGGAAGGTAGGCCTTTAGTAAAAATATCCGTGTACTGATAACGTGAGGGAACATGAAGAACTTTAACTTGACCCGCAGCAACCAATTCCCGAACAAAGTGAATGTTAATCTCTATGTGCTTCGTACGTTGATGTTGAAGCGGATTGGAAGACAAATAGACAGCACTGACACTGTTACAGTAGACAAGCGTAGCAGAAGACAAAGGAGTATGTAGCTCACGCAGTAAATTTCGTAACCAACATGTCTCAACAACCGCATTAGCAACACCGCAATACTCAGTCTCGGCACTATAACGAGAAAGCGTTGGTTGATGCTTCGAGGACCATGAGAGCAAGTTGTTGCCAAGAAAAACACAATAGCCAGAAGTGGAACGCCGAGTACTTGGGCACCCCGCCCAATCCGCATCCAAGTAAGCAACTAAGGAAGTAATAGAAGAGGAGAACAACTGTAATCCTTAGTCCAAAGTACCCCTAACATACCTCGGAATTCGCTTAAGGGCAGAAAAATGAGGCTCTCGAGGATCATGCATATAAAGACACACCTGCTGTACAACATAAGAAATATCAGGTCTTGTGAAAGTAAGATACTGCAAAGAACCCGCAAGACTCCTATATAATGTCGGATTAGAAATCGTGGCACCGTCATCCCCCAATTTAAACTCAATATCAACCGGAGTCCGACATGGATTACAACCAACCATATGAGCCTCCTCAAGTATCTCCTCAGCATACTTGCATTGAGACAAAAACATCCCAGAAGAATCACGTGTAACAGATATGCCCAAAAAATAATTAAGAGATCCCAAATCTGTCGTAGCAAATTCATGACTGAGAGAAGCAATAATCTGCTATAACAAAAGCTCAGACGAATATCATCAACATATAGTAACAAATAAGTGGTGTCCGTCCCCTGTCTATACATAAATATGATAAGTCACACCGACTATGACTAAACCCAACCCGAGTGATAAAAGTAGCAAACCGCTGAAACCATGCCCGAGGGGCTTGCTTAAGACCATAGAGAGACCGCTGCAATAAACAAACATGATCAGGATGAGCCGGATCAAAAAAACCAAGCGGCCGATGCATATAAACTGTCTCAGCAAAATCACCATGGAGAAAGGCATTCTTGACATCTAGTTGATGAATCGGCCAATGTCGAGAAAGAGCCAAACTAAGAACAGTCTGAATAGTGCCAAGTTTAACAACCGGACTAAAAGTCTCATCTACATCAACACCCTCAATCTGAGTGCTGCCATTCATAACAAGACGAGCCTTGTAGCGACTAAGGGTATCATTTGCTAAAAACCTATGCCGAAATAACCACATACACCAAACAATATTGGCATCAGCACGTCGAGGCACAAGAGTCCAAGTTTTATTTTTAATTAGTGCATCATACTCATCACACATAGCATTTTGCCAATTAGGATCTTGAAACGCAGCAGAATATGACTTAGGTAAAGGAGAAACTGAAGACACGTGAAGAGTAAAATGCTGAGTGGGATTATTAGTCCCGAAACGATAACGTGTGACCATGGGGTGAACCGAAACTGGGTTCGGGTTAACAGGGGAGATGGTGGATCTGGAGAAATGGAAACTGAAACAGGGGAGATGGAGATGGTTCAGGATTGACGAATGGTATAGGCTCAATGGTGGGAGACTGTCGCGTAAGTGAAGTGGTGGATGAAGTTGGGGTAAACGTAGGAGCTTGTGTTACAGGAGGATCAGGTTGAACAGTTGGGGTAGTGGGTTTAGTAGTGGGAGATGATTAGATGATATTGGAAATGACATTAAACGAGTCATCCAAGAAATCATACGAAGGACTGGTGGTAGGTTTAATGGAGCCAAAAGAGAAAACAGTCTCATCAAACATAACATGGCATGAAAAGATAATTTTATTTGTGTTCAGGTGTAGACAACGATACCCATGGTGATTGGTGGCATAACCTAAGAAGATGGGCGGGGTAGCATGAGCTCCAAGTTTGTGATCAGTATCAATGTGTGGATAACAAAGACAACCAAATGTGCGTAAAAGGCTATAGTCAGGTGTTGATCCAAAAAGGCGAGAAAATGGGGTGTCATTATTAATGGCATGTGAGGGTAAAATATTTAAGAGATAAACAACCATATTAAGAGCTTTAGTCCACTAATTGAGTAGGAGATGAGCCTAAAATAATAAGGTACATGTCGATGCAAATAATGTCCTAAAAACATTATTTATATTTTCGATAACTCTACGTTGTGATGATAACAAAATGTAAAAACACTTTATATCAAAATTAACGTAAACAAGTTTTTTGTTGAAATATCCCGTTTTTACGTAAATCACTCAAGGTAAGAACAAACAAATTTACAACTTGACAAACGATCAAAGAAGTGAATTTGTGTTTCAAACTTCACATTTTTAATGTGACAAAACATTTTTTCAAAAATACATTTTACAAATTATATTTGAATTATAAAGAAATGTTTTAATTGGAAAAATAAGTTTAAAATTCATAACAGCTATTTTTCCACCCAAATCAGCTCCAAACTTTCCCAAATAAACCTTCACCACTAAAAACAAAAACAGAAGCGTTTTTTGTCTGGCACGGTACCACTAAATTTAGTGGTACTGTCTGGTATTTAGTGGTGTCATCCCTATGTAATGGACAAATTTCTTTGCCTATAAATACCAGTCCACTTCACAGTTTTTAGGCATCTTTTTTCACACAAAACTTTCTGAGTTTAATCCCTCATTCACACTTGCATTTCATTGATCATTTAGATAGTTTTCTTTTGTTTAAGAGTGATTCTTTCATCCAACCAAAGATCACTTTCATTCCTCTATTACTCAAGAGAAGAACAAAAAGTATCAAGAAGATATAAGGTGTTAAAGTCTTTGTGTAGTGCACTTGCATTACTTGTAGTCTACTTGTTGTATCTTGATATACATCAAGTTGTCATAGTCTTGTTTAGTCATCTTGTGTGGATCATTGTGATCTTGTTGAGATCTTGGAGATCTCTTGTAGCTTGTGTATAGGTTACGATCGTATCTTACTTACATTTTGATATTTAGCTTGTAAAAGCCGCTCCAAATATGTTTAAAATCAGTTAAGAAACAAGTCGCGTTAATTTATGTATCGAGCTTGTACCTTAGTCATGTTTTGTAGTTTTAAAAGAGGCATATGGCACAATCCCAAAAACACACTTCCGCTCATGTTGAAAGTTTGTAAAACACCAAATTTGTTTAGTTATGTATTTGTATTAGTTCTGCAAAGTTTCATGTAATGACGATAAGTGCAAGTATGTTTTCTGGAACCAAATGGGTAAAATATAAGTAAAGTGTAGGTCTGAAACATTTAGCCAGCGGCTGAGAAGCCTGGCCGGTGGCCAAAGGCCTCATAAGGGCTTTGGCCGGCGGCTGGACCCTTTTGGCCGGCGGCCAAATGCATAAGAAAGTTGCCGATTTTCGTCATTTTGTTAATGGTATATAAAATGAGCCATGGCAGAAGTCGTGCCACGTATCGTTTTGAAGGTTGCAAGTCTTGTATGCTAAAGTCGTGATCTCGCCTTTTAAGAAGAACCTTGAGAATCACTAAAAGAAAACTAAAAGAATTATCTTAGATCTAAGGTTAGAGAAATATAAGAATATAGGAAGAGATGTAAGAGAATGAGGTGAGAAACAAAGAAGAAACGGCTCACTATTTATGGCAATTTTGCCTCTGACCCCACGGATCATGCGGATCCCTTACAAAAGGGATCCGGCCAGTGTAATAATCTAAGGGATCCGACACATTGGGTGAACCAGTCCAATGTGATATCATGCTTGATGTAATGGACATTGGGTCATAGGTAATGGACTTTGGGTTATGGGTACCCAATAGTTAAATGAAAATGTATAATATAATTAGTAGATAATATTAAGTTTAGTAAAATAATTATGATGACTATTAAAATAAACTTTGATCTTAGATTTATACTTGAGATAATTTTACGATTGTTATCGACAAAGTTTATAGAGATATCGACAAAGTTTATAGAGATAATTTTACGATTGATCTTAGATTTAAATAAACGTTTTTACGGCTTATTTGTATTAACAATATAGACAATAAACAATAAGTAAATGTGGAATGTAAAGGAAATATCAAAACAATAGACACGATGATTTATAGTGGTTTGGCACGAAGCTATCTTCCTTGCCCTACTCCACTTCCCGAGTACCCAACTCGAGAGTTCACAAGCACGATGATTTGGATCAGACCCAAGATGCCTCAGTTGATGAGGCCCAACCAGCTGCTGCCCTAGCTCTCCACTCACAACACGCGCCAAAATCATCCTAAGAGACAATTCCTTATGAAATCGAAGAAGAAGTTGAAGCTAAAGCTGGAATTGAAGTTGGAGCTAAAGTTGCAGCTGCAGTTTAAGCTCATGGAACAAATCGTACACCAGAAGCCAACGTGGATTGTTTCACAAACTTGAATTGGTCCCATTAGCTTCGAGCGGATGTGCATGGAGCAATTAATGGCTTGTTAGCACCAACTTCGGTGATTTTAGACGCTAGTTTTCCCTCAACATGAAACATCTTCGACAGAGAAAACTTTCCCCACTTTGCTGGCATCGTATCTAGAGGGCGACTATGGCGCAATAGGAGAGTACGTCTCGACAAGGTGCAGCTTCGAAGAGGTTTGGATGAAAGAGTCTCCCCAATTTCGTGGACAACTGCATTTTTCTTGTTTGCAGCTTATGTTCCATGAACTCTGCTAACTACAACGCTGTTAGTAATGTACTAGGACGGTTTATTGCTATTATCATGTCACTGGGGTCAGCTGTTTTAAGCCGGATGGTTAGGGGCGATGTTAAGGCGGACACCGGTGTTTAAGTCTATCATACGGTTGTTATATTTTGGATATCCGAAATTTTGGATGGTAGTTTTATACATTTGAATATTTGAAAATTGGGTATCCAAATATCCAAATTTTTGGAAATCTTATATATGAATTATGGAAATTGTAGCATTATCCTTCTAGATCATGTACTACCATGTGAATGGTGCTACTTTGGTGCCATGATACCTTGTGCTCTAAGACAAAAGTTTTAAGGAAAATAATTTAATATAGAGATGAATAGCCCGAGAGAACGACTTTTGTTAGAACTTTAGTTTCTTAAAGGTGATTAATACCAATAGAATTACTATAAGATATATGTTGTCCAATTGCTGTTATGTTAATAATTTTTGCATCTAAAATTTAATTATAATGTCCATCATATGTATAGTGGTTAATATCTATTTAAAGTAGAGATGTTGTTAAATGAATTTTACGGCAAAAGGCCGATGAGGAAATTAATTTTTACATTTGAAAGTAAGTTTGTTTTCCTGCAACCATATATCTCAACATCTTCTTCAATTATTTATTATATAGTTATTTCCTTCACCGAAATCTCTTCTACCATAAGATCTTCACCACAATCTCTTCTGCCCCATTTCATAAAGCCCTCCACCACCGTGGCATCAACAAACCATGCCAAACTCACTCCAAGAGAGAGTACCTGATTTTTATCGTTTTTATAGTATATGTTTGTTTTACCGAAGAAACGCTCGTGAAAGTATGTTTCCCGGGTCGTTATGTCCCAACGAAGGTAAGACGGCGATTGAGTCGGCTTGAGTCGCGTGATTGTGAAGTGAATGGGGTTTTAAAAGAGATATTTTGGTTGGTTTTTGATTACACTACTAGAAAGATTTAAAACGCAGTTAAAGTAAAAAGAAACAATAAAACGACGCAAAGGAAACAAACAAATAAAACAAGCATAGGATAAAATAACTAAAGAAAACGAGATTTAAAACGCGAAAAGAAATTAAGACGGGAAAAAACTTTAAAAACAATATGTTTGCTAAGCGAAGTGAATAAGTTCATCAAGTGTGGGTCAAGGATTGACGACGAATTATTTTTCTTAAACAAAATTATTTTCTCACAACGTTGGTTTATTTTGAAAATAATCTTTTAAAAAGAAAATAATTACTAGATGTGTAATTTGATTATTCTCCGGCTTTTGCCCTTCAAATAATAAAATTACAAGTCTAAATAATCATAACAATTATTAATCATAATCCTCTTTTATGTCCAAACTTAACTCACAAACTCGTGCCACTAAGCAAACACTAATAAACTACTCGAAACTCATATTAATAAGATAAAGTTACTTGATAAAAGAAAAAGACTCGATAAAAGAAACAAACTAGATAAGCCAAAATAAAATTCGGCAGATTTTCGCCTAAGCATAAAGCTAAAGAGAACCTCACTCGATAAACGATGAGGTAATGATTATCTAACTCGATAATCTTGGCTAACTCGCCAAAAGAAATGAAACTTGGTAAAATCAATACTAGAAAAATAAAAAATAAAACTAAACTCGGTAATGTTCTTTTTGAAAAACCAAACTCGACAAAACAAACAAAACAAAAAAAATTGCAAATTAGTCCTTGGGAAAAAAAACTAAACTCGGTAATATATTAAAAAAAACCAAACTCGGTAGTATTTTAAAATCCAAACTCGGTAGTATTAAAAAAACTAAACTCGAAAACATTATTTGCAATTTAGTCCCTATTCGAAAACGAAACTCGATAAATTTCAAATAGGTCCCTAACTCGAAATCCAAGCTCGGTAACAATTTTAAAGAAAAAAAGAAATCAAACTCGACAACTTTTTTAAAAAATCAAACTCGGTAAACAAATTTAAAAGTCTAACTCGATAAAAACCATAACAAAACACCATTTTGATCCAAAATAAAGCCTAAAACTAATTTTTTTCTACCAAATTTATTACTAAACAACCTAGTTTAACCATAAACTTTAAATCCCACCAATAAAAAAAAGATTTTAACAACTACAAATCATAAAATTTTAGAGAAAGAAAGCTTTAGAGAGAGAAAGTAACATAAAAACACATGACTTCATTAAAATAAAACTACACTACTCCTACTATTATGAAGACCAACCCTCAACAACCCTAAGACTAACCCTAAAACTAACCAACCTCTCAAATGAGGCTTATGAGATCTATTTATAGGTTAGGGGCTAGGGCTTCTCTTAACTTTGCCATTATTGCATATTTAGCCCCTAGACTTTTACAAAGTCATGAAAAGCTACTTAAAACTCATTAAAATGCGACTAATATGACTTAATAATTAACGTAATGATCTTGTAGCTTGGAGGACTCGAGTTGACTTTTCTTCCAAAGTTCTTCAAAGGACCAAAGTTGACAAATTGCTGAAACCTGGAGGACCGTTATTGTCAAGGTCTTCATACTTCAACTAAGAGTCTCTTTTGTCATTCTTTGAATCTCTAAAGATTACTTTTGTCATTTTCGGCTTTTCTTGGATAAATTTCTTCCTCGGCTTCGGCTTTTGACCTTTTTCCATTCTCGTGCTCGTTTTTGTCGATTTTGCTTCGTTTTTGTTCATTTTTCTCATATCCGTACCTGCACATACACAAATACAAAAACATACATTCTCTTGGCATTTTTTGTTAGTATTTGGTATTTTTGATCTGAATTAAGGCCTAAAAATGATGTGTGATTAAGCACTCATCAAAATCCCCCAGACTAAGGTATTGCCGTGCCCTCATGCAATGTCATCACCTCACGCTTAAGAGATAAATAATTTCAAAACCTCTTTTTACTGACGTTGTTAAGTAGCAATGATGTTCAAAAGAGATATCAAAATCATTTATTCTCAGAAACGCTCCGTTTTTCGATTTTCATAAATAACAACTACAACAACTATTTTTTTTGTACTTTTTCATTTTTATATATGTGACGGTTTGCCTTGACTTTCATTATCAATTCTTATCTGTTGATAACTTTCAGGGTCAACGAGTAGAAACACTTCTCACAGAGAAGAGACCGTACGGATAAAAATCGTCATCCTTGATTTTTCACAAGCTCCCAAACTAAGCGTAAAATCGAGATCATTGTTTATTCACAAGTTAGATGCTAACACTACCCACAAAAGTTAATTGTGTATTACCTTTTGTTCCCAGGTCCTAAGTTTGGTATCTCAAGATTTTAATTTGTGAGAAATGAATTGCTTCATATTTTCTCGTTTTGATAGTTATTAGTCTGATAAGAGCACAAAATTTGAACGCTAAGTAGTTTCCAAACTTTCCCTCGAAAATTCCTGCATACAGAAATTGGGTCCACATGAAGGTCTCTGATTTAACACGATTTGTAGGGGCTCCCTTTTTATTTACGACCGAGACATACCATGTTTGATACCCGAAACGAAAGCTTTTTATTAGGGAAACCTCCGGAGTCGAAGCTTGGCATTTTTGCATAATCATAAGCACTTTAATAATACTTTGGTCCTTAGTCCTTTATTTCTTTTACAATCAACGGTTTATGAGCCGCCAAGATGTAAGAGCTTTATTATGACTTTGGATTTCTATCCGCTGCTTTTTTATAGCTTTGGATTCCTCTGCCTTTTTATTTGGCTTTGGACTATTATTATTGATATTCATAATCATATGCCAAACCCCGAGTCCTACGACCTTTACTAAGATCACAACATCGGCTACGAACCGGCAAGATGCAATAGTCTATTTTACCGTAACACTGGCAGTACCCCTATGTGTACCAAACCCCCATATGCAGAGATTTTGTTGGGAACGAGAAAAAACTAAGTATTGCCCAAACCGTATACCCTTAATTAAACCTAGAGATCTATTTCTATTGGTGTGCAAGCTTGTGGGAACAAGGAGGCCACAAGTACCTTTCGTGGGCTCTAAAGAGATCCAACTACTCCACGTTTAGCATGAAACTTCTAAATAAACTCTATCATTCCTCGATCTCCGCAAATTTAAAATCCCAAGTAATGAGATCCGCGGATGCTTAGCCATATTCTTTTGATTATTTTGGTTAAGGGAGACGAGCTAGGGCTCAACACGCCCGGTCAAGTCGGAACATTTATTTATACTCTCGCCGGTAGGAAAGTCAAAACAAGGTGTCAAATCTTATTATTCATATCATATATTTTTAAATTTTTTTCACTTTTTTTTCATTTTTTTTTTATAAAGCGGTGACAAAAATTTAAAATTTTTGTGGAAAACGGAGTTGCGTAAGTTAACAGCTCAGATAAAGGTGACAGGTCAAATCGAATTGAAGATTCACCCCCCCAGACTAAAGTGAAACATTGTCCTCAATGTTTTAAGGGTAAAGGTAATCCTACGTAAAATCTAAGACCGTTTATTAAGTATGCCAAGAGATAAACGTTAGTCGATAAGATTTTGGATATGGTGAATTTTCGAAAGAGCAGCGAAGAATGAGACTCGAGTGGAGAGAACGACAAACCACGAGCACGAGAGTCCTCAAACTTCGGGGAAATTCCTGAACATTTACAAACAACCACGAAAACACGAGTTTGGAAAGGGTCGCCCCCCTCATGTCACGTTATTAAAGAAAATAGAAAATTAAGAAAATGAAAATGGATAAGCATGGGGTGCCTCCCACGAAGTGCTTGTTTTTGTTCACCAAGTCACATGAGCTTGACTCGATCCCCGAATTTATTCGTCCTTGGGGAGAGCAGATGGAACGGACACCCAGTATGATAAATGGAGATGTCGGGGTCAAATACGGTATCCTCACTCCCGATGGAGTGGAAAAGTAAAGAAATTATGGGATAAACAAAGAACGGATAAAACACCCAGATGATAAAAACAAAGTCGATTTCTGAATCATGGGTGGGTTGGGTGGGTAAAATATCAAGCATAGGAACATCATATTCAGAAATCTCGTCCACCACTCCAAAAATTTCTTCATTCGTATCGGATTCATAATCTATATCGGGTGGTTTTGCAGGTGGACGAGAAGAAGGTAAATCGGAAAGAATATTTCTTTGAATATTATTCTCGTCATTCTCAATACCCGGTGGTATCGAGTCATTCGCAGCAAGAAATTGATCGACATCCTCTAAAAGAGGGTCACGTGACGGATTATCAGAAATAGGTATAGAATCGATCTCAAAAGTAAAGCATTCATAATCCGGAAGAGAAATATCAGCATGAATAGTGGGATTGCCACTACTTGTCTCTTCAAATCGAAAGATTTCAAGCTCGGGTAAGAAATCACTATCCATAACGGGGATAGGAGAAAAAATCGGAGGATCATTCAACGCCTCGATCTTAGAAATGAGAAGATTGATATTTAATAATTTTTCACGAAGTGCTTCATCTTGGATTTCCGCATCATCATCTTCATCATTATCATCGATATCTCCACAAGATATAGAATCGTCATTATCAGAATCGGAGAATATCTCATCACGATTATCATCAAATGGTATATCATTCGTATCAACTTGATCATCAAGACGATTATTTTCAACTTCGTTAGAAATCTCCTTGGAATCACTTGGGATTGGGACGAGGTTCTCAACACTAGACTTATTGAATTCGTCCGATTCCGTTGCCGGAATAGTGGTAAGATGCCCGTCCCCCATTGTTAGAGAGTCTTCCGGTTCTACGGAAGAAGAGATAGATTCATTTTGAGGATTAAGATTGATCGTAATCGTTGAATCATCATCGTACATACAACACTCACAAAATTGGAATTTTCTTTCTTCGGCAAGAAGTTCTTCCATCGATTTCACATTAGGCTCGGGAGTATGCGTATAACGATTAATTAACATTTCTTTTAACTTCTCGATCATGGATTTAATTTCAAAAATATCATTAGTAAAATCGGAAGTTTGTGGGGGTTGGTTAAAACCATGAGAATCGTAACAGGAATTTGGCTCATAAAAATTTTCAGACGATCCCCCACAATGTTCAGAATTTGATGTATTTTGAAATGAATCACCATTGTAATTTGGTACTTGCTCATAAAAGTTTTGAAAAGGAAGATTTAAATCGTTCTGAGGATAATTATCAAAACTCGTAACACAAGCGTAAGACGTTTCAGCATTCGGGGCATAGCATATACAATTCGTGTATCCACATTGATTACAAAAACATTGCCCACACGGTAATCCTTCGTCGGATGGATTTCCACAATTAAAGCTAGTGAACGGAGACGGCGGTGGTGTTGGATAGTAATCGGGAACGTTTTGAAAGATTGTGTTTCGAACATACTCGGGAGTATTACAAAACAAACAAACTCCATCATGAATATCATTACCACATTGTTCGCACATACACCAAACACATGAACCTTCAAAGAACGGTTCTCCACATTTAAAACAAGTCGGATCCATAAGAATTATCAGTTTAGAGGGTAAGAGAAAAAGAATCAAATTATAAGAGGATAAGAAGATTATTTTTGGTTTTTAAATTTTTGAAAAAGAAAATCAAAGTAGAAAAGGAAAATCTTTTTGTGTTTTTATATATTTTTAATATTTTTTTTATTTTTTTTTATTTTATTATTACTATTATATATTTTTTTTTTAGTTTTTTTTTTTATTTTTGATTTTTTTTTTAATTTTGAGAAAATTTACAAAAAACGATAACTTCTCGGGAGAAGGGTCTTCAAATCACCAACAAACGATACAAGTACGACGCTCTCGTTTCAAACCTTCCCCGGCAGCGGCGCCAAAAATTGATTTTTATCGTTTTTATAGTATATGTTTGTTTTACCGAAGAAACGCTCGTGAAAGTATGTTCCCCGGGTCGTTATGTCCCAACGAAGGTAAGACGGCGATTGAGTCGGCTTGAGTCGCGTGATTGTGAAGTGAATGGGGTTTTAAAAGAGATATTTTGGTTGGTTTTTGATTACACTACTAGAAGGATTTAAAACGCAGTTAAAGTAAAAAGAAACAATAAAACGACGCAAAAGAAACAAACAAATAAAACAAGCATAGGATAAAATAACTAAAGAAAACGAGATTTAAAACGCGAAAAGAAATTAAGACGAGAAAAGACTTTAAAAACAATATGTTTGTTAAGCGACGTGAATAAGTTCATCAAGTGTGGGTCAAGGATTGACGACGAATTATTTTCCTTAAACAAAATTATTTTCTCACAACGTTGGTTTATTTTGAAAATAATCCTTTAAAAAGAAAATAATTACTAGATGTGTAATTTGATTATTCTCTGGCTTTTGCCCTTCAAATAATAAAATTACAAGTTTAAATAATCATAACAATTATTAATCATAATCCTCTTTTATGTCCAAACTTAACTCACAAACTCGTGCCACTAAGCAAACACTAATAAACTACTCGAATCTCATATTAATAAGATAAAGTTACTTGATAAAAGAAAAAGACTCGATAAAAGAAACAAACTAGATAAGCCAAAATAAAATTCGGCAGAGTTTCGCCTAAGCATAAAGCTAAAGAGAACCTCACTCGATAAACGATGAGGTAATGATTATCTAACTCGATAATCTTGGCTAACTCGCCAAAAGAAATGAAACTTGGTAAAATCAATACTAGAAAAATTAAAAAAAAAAAAAAAAAAAAAAAAAAAAAAAACTAAACTCGGTAATGTTCTTTTTGAAAAACCAAACTCGACAAAACAAACAAAACAAAAAAAATTGCAAATTAGTCCTTGGGGAAAAAAAACTAAACTCGGTAATATATTAAAAAAAAAAAACCAAACTCGGTAGTATTTTAAAATCCAAACTCGGTAGTATTAAAAAAACTAAACTCGAAAACATTATTTGCAATTTAGTCCCTATTCGAAAACGAAACTCGATAAATTTCAAATAGGTCCCTAACTCGAAATCCAAACTCGGTAACAATTTTAAAGAAAAAAAGAAATCAAACTCGACAACTTTTTTAAAAAATCAAACTCGGTAAACAAATTTAAAAATCTAACTTGATAAAAACCATAACAAAACACCATTTTGATCCAAAATAAAGCCTAAAACTAATTTTTTTTCTACCAAATTTATTACTAAACAACCTAGTTTAACCATAAACTTTAAATCACACCAATAAAAAAAAGATTTTAACAACTACAAATCATAAAATTTTAGAGAAAGAAAGCTTTAGAGAGAGAAAGTAACATAAAAACACATGACTTCATTAAAATAAAACTACACTACTCCTACTATTATGAGGACCAACCCTCAACAACCCTAAGACTAACCCTAAAACTAACCAACCTCTCAAATGAGGCTTATGAGATCTATTTATAGGCTAGGGGCTAGGGCTTCTCTTAACTTTGTCATTATTGCATATTTAGCCCCTAGACTTTTACAAAGTCATGAAAAGCTACTTAAAACTCATTAAAATGCGACTAATATGACTTAATAATTAACGTAATGATCTTGTAGCTTGGAGGACTCGAGTTGACTTTTCTTCCAAAGGTCTTCAAAGGACCAAAGTTGACAAATTGCTGAAACCTGGAGGACCGTTATTGTCAAGGTCTTCATACTTCAACTAAGAGTCTCTTTTGTCATTCTTTGAATCTCTAAGGATTACTTTTGTCATTTTCGGCTTTTCTTGAATAAATTTCTTCCTCGGCTTCGGCTTTTGACCTTTTTCCATTCTCGTGCTCGTTTTTGTCGATTTTGCTTCGTTTTTGTTCATTTTTCTCATATCCGTACCTGCACATACACAAATACAAAAACATACATTCTCTTGGCATTTTTGGTTAGTATTTGGTATTTTTGGTCTGAATTAAGGCCTAAAAATGATGTGTGATTAAGCACTCATCAGTACCTCATCACGGAATAAAAGAATTTGAAACTGAAAGTAGAGATTAAGATGAAACTGAAGTTGAAGCTACTGCTAAAGCTCAAGGAACAGACCATGCTCCAGAAGCCAATGTGGATTGTTTCACTAACTTGGAACAGTCCCATTGGCTTCGAGCGGTTGTGCTTGGTGCAATTAATGGCCTATTAGTACCAACTTCGATGATTTTAGACACTAGTTTTCCCTCAACACAAAACATATTCAGTAGAGAAAACCTGCCCCACATTATTAGCACCATATCTAGAGCGTCGACTATGACACAATGGCAAAGTACATTCGATAAGGTCGCAGTTAGACGTGCAGTAACAAAGCGGTTTGGACGAAAAAGGCTCCCCAAATTCGTAGACAGTTGCATTCTTCTCATTTGTGGCTTATCTTCTAGGAGATCCGTTAACTACTACGCCATTTAGTTATGTAGTAGGATTATTTATTTACTATTACAGGGTAACAACATTTACTATTATCGTGTCAATGGGTCAGCTGTTTTAGGCCAGATAGTTAAAGGCAATGTTAGGGCGAACACCGGTGTTTGAGTCTATCATATGGATGTTGTATTTTGGATATTCGAAATTTTGGATGGTGGTTTTATGTATTTAAATATCGGAAATTGGGTATCCAAATATCCGAATTTTTTGAAATCTTATATATGAATTATGAAACTAAAAATTGTAGCATTGTCCTTTCATGTCATTTAGATCAAGAACCGCCATTTTTCATATCATTCAAATTAGTATTGAAGAGTTGTCACATGTTGTATCATCTACTTCAAGAAAAACTTGAAAGAGTCTCACTGGCTTCGAGTGGCTATGCTTGGAGCAATTAATGGCATGTTAGCAGATACTTCGACGACTTTAGACGCTTTTTTTCCTCAACACAAACTATCTTTGATAAAAAAATCTTGCCCTACTTTACTTGCATTGTATCTGCGCCGACTATGGCAATGGGAGAATACATCTCGATAACTCCTTAATTAGACCTACATCAACAAAGAGGTCTGGACGAAAGAGGCTCAGCAAACCCTCGGACAGCTGAATTCTTATCGTTTGTCGCTTATCTTAAAGGTGCTATAATAACTACAATGCCATTTAGTTATATAATAGGACAAATTCTTTCCTATTACAGGGTAGCAACATTTCTGATTATTGTGACACTGAGGTCAACTGTTTTAGGATGGCTAGGGGATTGGGCGGACACCGATATTTAAGTTTAATATTCGGTACGTCTATCAAAACGATGTTAAAATTTGGGTATCCAAAATTTTGGATGGCGGTTTTATATATTTGAATATTCAAAAATTGGGTATCCAAATATCCGAATTTTCGAAAATCTTACATAGATCAAGTTGAGGTAGACAAATTTTCAAAGAGACCAAAAAAAAAAAAAAAAAAAAAAAACCCTTGAGAACTATGAAAAATTTGATAGAGAAATATAAAATTGTTTTGTTTTTTCTTTAACCAAATGACTCTTTTATATATGAATAAATTGTAACCTTTTTTCAGTTTGATTCATTTAAATCAAATAAAATAAACGTTACAAAAGTTATATTAAAAATAGAATTATGATTTTGGTCAAAATGTAAGCGACAATATTTAAACTTAATCAATTGTAACTTTTAATTATATGTGTAAAGATTCAGTTCCCTTAACAAACAAGTGAAATTGTCTGAATTTTAAGTATTTCTATTTAAAGAATAGTCTCGAATCCATTATAATGTAGTAGAGATAGATATACCATACGTGTACCCGTACATAGCGACGAAAATTGTAGCGACAAATAACTATAGTTGAAATACTGTTGTAAAGTGTTTCATGTAATGTTTATCAGTTGATGTTGACAAAGCTTCACCATCTTCGAAGATGACAACAACATGATACACTTCCAAGTTAGCAAATTGAGATTGAAATATGGATTAGGATTCAGAACTAGATTGTGATGAGTTTGTAAAAAAGAAATAAAATAATATGGTAAGAAAATAATATGATTAAGATTTGATAATTTTAGAAACAAAACTATTTTTAAGGAAACTATTTCAAAAACTATTTTTAGGTGGGAAAATAAACAAAAGATTGAATTTTAAGTTTTAAAATGATTTTTTTTATTTATTAAAAAAGTGTTTTAAGAATCATATTTAATTACAAGTGTTGACCAGTTAATATGTGTAGGTGTTTATGTATAAACTAATTATACATATTGCTTAATTATTTGTATTTGTTTGAAATCTATATATGAAAATTTTAAAATAAAATTGAAAGAAAGAAGATCAAAGATGCATTAGTACTTTCGATTATTTAATTTGTTATACACACTATTAACTAAATTATATATTACTATAATTTAATTTTTTACAATAAATGTTAAGTGATTATTTAATTAATGAAATTAAATGAAATCCTATTTGGTGTTTGGAAACATGAATGCATATGTCCTATATAAATCGAGAATGTGATTAGAGTTATTAGTTATTAGTTGTCATGTATTTTCATTAAAAAAAAGATAGTTGTAAGTTTGTAACATTGAGGCTAACACAAATCCAAGTTGCTCCAGAGGTGAGAAATTTGCCAAAAAAAAGTTCACGTTTCTCAATATGACAAAATTTCATTTAATTTAGACAAAAATACACCGTTGGTCCCTAAAATTTCCAGAAAACATCGCCATGCACCATAAGTTTGCAAAATCGTCGCCATGCGTCCAAAACTTGTGTTTTTGAGGCCGATTGCATCCTTTGACCTGTAATCCTAAGGTCAACATCCGTTTTGAGTTATATTATCAAGGGTATAATAGTCCAAACACATTTTCCACTATATGTTATTTAAATCTAACCCAAACACCTTTAACATCATTAAAGTAGGTGTTAAACTTCATATTGAAGATGTAATGTGTGCATTTCATACTGATGTATCTTTTATGTTTTACTTTATGCTTAGGTGATAGTTAATTTGCTTTCTTACTTTTGATAAAATGATAAGAAATTTAAAATGATTGTTGAAGATTAAAGAAAATGATAAAGAGATTAAGGGGTGTTCAGTGTAGCATATCTTGAAATGGTTATTCTAGATGTAATTTATGTAACAAGTTGTTGCATTAAATCATAAATGTAATTAGTTATTAGTTCGACTTAGTTGTTGATTCTTATTCCTCAGTGATAGTAACTACACTAAAATGGACATTCAAACACCCCTGAAAATGACTTATAGTTGAAGCTTATTTAAGTAGCAATTTGTTTATCTTGCCAAACAATGAAGAGTATGAATAATAAGGAGATAGAACATGAACGGTCAAAAATGTCCACGGGAAAATTCCATGTGACGAGAGGTATGCACTTCATTTAACTGTGAATTGTTGACACCATTAGGCTCATGTACTGGAATTAATTAGTTTGGACCAGGGCCGTAATAACACATAATAACGCTCGAGTAAAAATCATGTTACAGCGAAAGGTTCTATTAAGTAGTTGGACTACTCTTCTTCATAGAAAAGTAGTTGTATTAGTCCATGGACAAGGACTGTTTAGATGAATACTATCCATATATTTCGTGTCAGTCAGTGAAAGAAGGCAAATTTTCCAAGTCATCTATTGACTACAAAGTCTTCCATTTAAGTTTGTCTAATTTCCATGAACATAATTTATGGAATCGGCATTGTTGAGCATATGCAGAAGCTGAGCATTATATGTCATGATTTCGAAAATTGCTCAGCTATTTTTCTGCTTCTTTTTCATTCCTCGTCTCTCATACAGAGGTGATTCTTTAGCAGTGAATCAGTACCCTAAATGAGGTTGAATTATATCTACAATTCCAGCTACATTAACAATGATAATGAGAGTTATGTTGACATAAATTAATGCCTAAAAACATTATTAACATGTTATCAATATCTCTATGTTTTGATTATCACAAAATATAAACTCATAGAACTAAAACTTGTGACATAAACAAGTATTTAGTGATTAATATTTCTCTTTACATCCAAATCACTTAAGGTATGAATAAACAAAGTGTTTAGTGCAATTTATGATCAAAGGGGTATTTAATTAACTAATGCAAAGTTCATTTAATTATATAAACATATTATATATTTTTGAAAAACACTTTTGGTAATAAAGAAAAATGTTTTATTCATACTAAATATATGAATTCAAATTTTTAACCAAATAAACTTTTCCCACTAAAAGACAAAGAATCTGGCCGTTTCAGCTGGGCGGCCCCCTTAATTATAAAGGGCGGTCCCCTTAATTTTAAGGGGGCCGGCCATGATTTAAGGGGACCGGCCATGCTCCTCTGTCAGATTC
This sequence comes from Artemisia argyi, assembly GCA_030686995.1. NCBI lineage: Eukaryota > Viridiplantae > Streptophyta > Magnoliopsida > Asterales > Asteraceae > Artemisia > Artemisia argyi. The sequence continues at coordinate 129,181,276 of CM060677.1, forward strand.
TTTTGCCTATAAATACCACCTTAAACCTGGATTTTTTCCTCACCTTTTGCACTCCAGAACTTTCTGTTCTAGATCTCCATTTCCAATCTATAAATCCTTTGATCATACATTCTTAAATCTTTGTTTCAAAGTGATCCATACATAATCCATTCAAGTGCAAGAGAAGAATACTTCTATCCCTCAAGACAAGAAGTATTACAACTAGTTGTGATCTCCACATCTAAGTTGTTTGTGCATCATCATTGATTATTATTTCATAGTGTGATTAGTTGTGAATATTTGTTAGAGAATAGTTGTGTAGATAGTAGAAGTTGATTAGTAGTGAAGTAGGATAGTTGTGAAGATTGGTGTGTAGAAGAAGGTGTGTAGAAGATTGGTGTGTAAAAGCTAGGTGTGAAGAAGATTGGTGTGAAGTAGTTGTGAAGATAGGTGTGTAGTAAATTGGTGTGAAGTAGTTGTGAAGATAGGTGTGTAGTAGATTGGTGTGAAGTAGATTGGTGTGAAGTAGTTGTGAAGAAGGTGTGATTTCGTTGTGACGAAGCTTTGGTGTGTAAGTGGTGTGTATATTGGTGTGTAAGGTTTCTCCGCCATAAGGAGCTTGTTGACATAGTGAAGAAAACTCTCGAGTAGGTGACTCGAGGAGTGGAGTAGGGCAAGGAAGGTGTCCTTGTAGCCGAACCACTATAAATCCTTTGTCTCGCGGTTAGATCTTTCCATATCTTACTTATTATCTTGCTTATATCGTTATTACATTTGTAGACGTAGACGTATATATATAGTTGCTCATATAGTACTAGTATTGATCTTATTTAAAGATCAAACGAAAGTTTCATTCACAAAACAAAGTTTTTTTACAATCAAACTAAAAAGGTTACATACATATAATTGATCATTTCGATCAAGTATAGTTTTCATACAAAATATAACTAAGGATTATAAGATAAACGATTACGTACTTATCTATTGTATATAGCTATAATTGTTTTTATTATGCATGTGTTGATTTCACATACTTAGCTTACATTATTATTATTGTTCATACTTAGATATACTTGTTCATATTGTTCAAGATTTGAGTTCACATAAGATTGAATCAAAGTTTTAAAAGCAAACAAGGTTTTAAAACTAAACCAAGTTTTCATAATAAAATTAAAAAGACGTAAAACTATTCAACCCCCCCCCTTCTAGTTTTCCACAATTGGTACCAGAGCCACGTCCAGCAAGATTTTTAAAATATATTGTATTTTAAAACTTGTAACGATCTATGAAATCTGAAAAATATTTAGAAGGGCAATCTATGCAAAGACCACCACTATTTGAAAGTGATGGATTTTTATATTGGAAAAATCGATTCGAAACTTATGTGAAATCAAAGGATCTAGATCTTTGGCATGTTATTACCTTTGGTGATTTTCCTCCTATTCAATATAATTTTGAAACTAAAATGGATGAAATTGTATCTTTTGAAAAACAAAATGATGATTTGAAAAAGAAACTAGCAAAAAATAATGAGGCTAAAATGGTTATTTATAATGCGTTACCACGCAAAGAATATGAAAGAATTTTTATGTGTAAAACCGCAAAAGAAATTTGGGATTCTTTACTAATCACTCACCAAGGTAATAGTCAAGTTAAAGATAACAAAATAGATCTTCTTGTTCAACAATATGAACAATTTACGATTCCCGAGGAGGAATCAATAGATAATGCTTTTGCTAGGTTTAACACTATCATCACAAGTTTAAAAGCACTTGATGAGAATTTTTCTAGTAAGAATTTTGTTAGGAAATTTCTTAGGGCTCTTCATCCAAAATGGCGAGCTAAAGTTACGGCGATTGAAGAATCAAAGAACTTGTCAACTCTTCAACTTGATGAGTTGATCGGCAACCTGAAAGTCTACGAAGCAATAATAAAGAAAGACTCCGAGATGGTCAATGGAAAAAGAGAGCAAAGCAAGTCAATTGCGTTGAAAGCTAGGAAAGAATCTAGTAACGAGTATAGCTCAACCTCCGAAAGTGATGACGAAGAATATGCGATGGCCGTAAGAGACTTCAAGAAATTCTTCAAAAGGCGAGGAAGATTCGTTAGACAATCGCATGATGAAAGGAAAGCAAACCAAAGAAATAAAGATGACAAAAATGGCAAAAGTGATAGGAAGTGCTTCAAATGTGGTGATCCAAATCATCTCATCGGAAAATGCCCAATGATGTCAAGAAATCAAAATCAAAAGGCGTTTGTTGGAGGAGCTTGGAGTGATAGCGATGACGATGAGAAAGAAATCACAAATGAGGAGAAATGTCTTATGGCTAAGACATCAAGCGAGGTACGTTCCGAAACCAAATACTTTAGTGACGAAAATTTATCATTAGACGAAAAACACCTAGATAGTGAATATAATACGTTATGCAAATTAGGTCAAAAAGTTATAGCTAAAAATAAGTTACTAAAACATATCAATAATCTATTAGAAAATGAAGTACTCGAATTAAAAATTAGACTACAACATTTGGAAAAAGGAAAAGAAGTTTTTATAGAATGTAAAACATGCATAGAGATTAAAAATGAAAACGAAAAACTTAAAGATGAAATTTTCAAACTCGACAAGTTTAAAAATAGTAGTAACTCACTTAAGAAAATAATAAGTGTTCAAGAAACTTCGAGAGATAGAACCGGTCTAGGATTAACCTCAACTAATGTTTTAACTAGTGAAAATAAAAGTATAAAGTTTGAATGTGAATCTAGTAAACAAAAATCATTAGAATCAAAACCTAAGTATATACTTACAAAAGATAGAAAAATACCCATTGCGAATGATGAAAAAGTAAAAACTTTTTATAAACCATCCTTAAAGACCGAAGTAGGATCCTCTAAATCTAAATTAAGATCTAAAACTCCATCACCGAGAAAACCAAATAATCTTCATACTCGATCTAAAACACCTCAACCTAGAAGAAACCAAAATAGACAAAACTACAATAATACTAGTCATCAAATGTGGAATTATCAACCAAGTTACAATCCTTGGGGAATACTACCACCATACATGCATCCTAGCCAAATGTTGAATATGTTTGGACCAAACAACTTTGGACCAACGAGACAATGGGGACCAAGTGGCTAAGCTGGCAATCTTGGAAGAAGTTCGAATATCATCTACAAATGACTTCTATTAGTCAACATGATCACTTGAAGTGCTTGAAGATATTCCATTGAAGACTAAAAGGTACACGTTTCTTTTAAGTTCATCGCTATAATTTGCATGCTTAGACATTTGATTAGTTAGATTAATGCTTAGCTATACATATATATTATTTGTGACTCTTATACATATATATGTACATAATAGCTTATACTCTTATTACCTAGAAACATTATTGGTTGACCTTTCTAGGTATAAGATGAAATTGTTCATTGTTGAACAAAATAGAAAATGGAAATCTTCTATATCCACTATTAGCAAACTCATGGTGATGAAGTGAAATGAGTTAAGTGGATTAATCGTTAATATAGAAGTAGGATTAGATCCCTCGAGTAAGAAAACTATGGATGAAACAAGCTCTCATAGACTATGGCATTAAGTTAGATAAGCGTGCAAAAACAAAGGAACTATAGATGTTAGGTTATACCCCATTCAACCCTCTCGCATCTAACATATATATTTTAGTCATCACTTCCTTTAGGATCATAGGATTTGTAGAAACGATAGCATGAGATAATAGTAGGCTTAACCAATCCTCTTGAGCATGAGATCTTTAATAAACATCTTTTAAAATATATGATTAATGATATTTGTTGTCCAAAATCTAATATCGTTAAAAATATGCAAAAACCTCATATTTTAGAAAATAGTTTTTCAAATAACTATCCCACTTTTAAATAAGATGTTTTCACTATATATATCCACAACAAAGATTTAGAAAATTTTCTTTACCTTTCATTAACACATTTTGAAGTAAAACCGAATCTATTTTATTCAATTAACTCTCATATCTACATGAAAACCTACTTTCAAACAATGGGCTGAATCGATTCTCTTGAAGTATATCTTTCACCTGAAATTTCTTGATTATCAAAATCAATACATCATATTTAAAAACTTCTCTCTTTGAGTTAAAACCCTTCGAATATCTATTTTATGCTTTTTCGAACAACATGCTTAATCATAAGCTATCATAACATTATTTTGATCTTTATCAAGATAGAAACATTTTTCTTTTTGAAACAAAACAAAATTTGTTTTATTAGGATACAAACGTGAATGTATTTCAAAACATTAAGCCAAGTATTAGTGAATCAAGAAAACTTCATATTTGGTAATCTTCGATAGGTAAATTTAGGAACTCGATTTCTTCTAAAAGGAGAATGACTACTGGAGAATCTATTGACTAGAAATTCAATTTAACCTAACGGTTGAATTGCTTCTATGTGAGAAGTTGGGTGTGTGTAACCCGTAAAAACGGTCGTGTTTAGCCTGAATTGAGCACCACTAGTAATAGTCTCATACTCATTCTCCAACTTGATTAAATTGCACTTCCTATATATACCTAACGCTAGTTTACTTTTATGAACCTTGCTTCTCATTAGATTCTTTCGTTCCCAGATTTATGGCATTAAGTGAAAACTTACTTTCAAACATTGTTGAATAATGCTAAAAACGTCTCTTTAAATCATGCATGGTGATCTCATATTTGTCATCTATATTTATATAAATGACACTTATAAGTGAACTAAATCAAATCAAGAGGGCCATGGTTTATCTATTAAGACTTCGTTTGTAACAAGTCTAGAAACCCATGCTATCATAATACACATTAGGATTAATCCTCCTAGTTATGTAGTTATGAAATACTTGATGTTGCTTATTGTTTCCTAGCACTTATATTTTGCTTGCTAGATGAGTATATTTGCATGCTAGATGAAATTGCTTGATTACTTAATCTCTTTGGTTAACATGCTTTAGCTACATAATTGCCTACATAATTAGTCTATGTTTAATTGCCTCAAAGAGTTGGACTTGTTTGAAACAAAAAACACAACCTTTCTGCAATGCACTACCAAAAACCCTTTTCTGGCAATCTGGGAATCACCAGATGGGCGGCCCCCTTAAATCATAAGGCGGCCCCCTTAATTATTAAGGGGACCGGCCTCCAATTAAGGGGACCGGCCATCTGATGGTCGAATGTGTTGTTTCCCTTTTCTATTTTTTAGCCCATTTCATCCTACACTTCCCAAAATTCACAAACCTATTCTATCCTAAACCTTCCATCAAAGTTTATCCATCCTTGATCCCACCAATCCTACATTATAAACACTCTCATTCCTCTCAATCTCCACTCATCTCATCATTTCCTCTCCCATTAAACCAAAACCACCAAGAAACTTGTTTGGAGAAGAAAGCCTAACTTCCTTTAAAAATCCGTCAAACCAAATGACGTTGTCAAACATTCAACACCAAATTCCACCTATGTTTTCAAACATTACTTACCTAACACCTCACTCTCCTTCTCACGAACATTACATATCAAAAACCTTTACTCACCCATATCCTTCTCCATTACACTCAAACCTCATAATCTTTTCACAACTCAAGCGATGTTGTTCATAATCAACCAACACCTAAACCTCACCCTCACACAAATGATCCATTTAACAACAAATCATCCATTCGTGCTTCGACTAATGTTCCTTCTTATGATGAGCATGCACAATCCCAAAACAATAATCCCAACCTCATTACCAACACTTTACATGTTGCTCATTCAACAAAAACACCATCCACTCATGAAGAATGTCTTCCACCCATATCATGTTTTCATGATTACCCAAGCTCAAACATGTCTCCACCACCAAGAGTATCACCACCACATCCTACAACTTCACATGCCATTCCTATGTTGCATGTTCAAACCCTCACCCAAGACAATTATCATGCTCCACCACCATCACCTTCTTCCGAACACTTGAAGTTCGTTGAGGCGCTAAAAGAAGCCCATGAGCTTAGTGCTCTTTTAGTCTTACATCTTGCTCAACGCAATTTGGATCCACCTTCATCTAGATCACCCTCATCACCACACAACATAAATCAACTTGAGAAGCATGTCAACAATTAACCTTGTTGCATCTTTCTCCTAAAAACGATTGCATTCAATGAACACTTCACTTGGATTGAATATCTTCTCACTAGATCACATCCAATACCCTCACTTGAACAACATCCAAAACCTCAATCAACCTCTTCCGCTACAAACTCTCCACCACCAAACTATCCAACATTCATGACCCGAACATATACCTCCATTAATCCAACAACCTCCATTAATCCAACAATCTTACCCTAACTCAACCATCCTCATTCCAAACACTCCATCATCAACCATCTAAGCATACCATATGCTTATGATGTTCACTTTCAAATACGAATCAACCAACCTTTGGTTGCAAGCAAGTCCAAGTGCTCTCTTAGGCAATATAGGACTATGTCTTTTCCTTTGTGTTATTTTTATCAATATGCTTCAAGCATATTGAGTGTTGTAATGCTTTTCATTTCTATAATGCTTGAATGAATCTTTGTTTAGTTGCATAATTGTTGCCTTGCATATATGTGTATCTTGCTCTCTTAAAATATTTTTGTAGCAAAGATCTCCATAGCTCGTTCCCTTGGTGCTCTCAAATGAGGGGGAGCATACATCAAGGGGGAGCATTCTACCCGTTTAAACTTCCCTCGCGAAGCTTACTCGGCTTAACCTTTTTGATTTTACAAAAAGGGGGAGAAGAGAAATGTAAACTCTATAATACTTGTCTAAAAACAAGTTTTAGATATATTGAGTTTAAGGTTTTGTAATAATCAAAAAGGGGGAGATTGTTGACATAAATTAATGCCTAAAAACATTATTAACATGTTATCAATATCTCTATGTTTTGATTATCACAAAATATAAACTCATAGAACTAAAACTTGTGACATAAACAAGTATTTAGTGATTAATATTTCTCTTTACATCCAAATCACTTAAGGTATGAATAAACAAAGTGTTTAGTGCAATTTATGATCAAAGGGGTATTTAATTAACTAATGCAAAGTTTATTTAATTATATAAACATATTATATATTTTTGAAAAACACTTTTGGTAATAAAGAAAAATGTTTTATTCATACTAAATATATGAATTTAAATTTTTAACCAAAAACAGTTAGTTTTTCACCAAATAAACTTTCCCCACTAAAAGACAAAGAATCTGGCCGTTTCAGCTGGGCGGCCCCCTTAATTATAAAGGGCGGTCCCCTTAATTTTAAGGGGGCCGGCCATGATTTAAGGGGACCGGCCACGCTCCTCTGTCAGATTCTTTTGCCTATAAATACCACCTTAAACCTGGATTTTTTCCTCACCTTTTGCACTCCAGAACTTTCTGTTCTAGATCTCCATTTCCAATCTATAAATCCTTTGATCATACATTCTTAAATCTTTGTTTCAAAGTGATCCATACATAATCCATTCAAGTGCAAGAGAAGAATACTTCTATCCCTCAAGACAAGAAGTATTATAACTAGTTGTGATCTCCACATCTAAGTTGTTTGTGCATCATCATTGATTATTATTTCATAGTGTGATTAGTTGTGAATATTTGTTAGAGAATAGTTGTGTAGATAGTAGAAGTTGATTAGTAGTGAAGTAGGATAGTTGTGAAGATTGGTGTGTAGAAGAAGGTGTGTAGAAGATTGGTGTGTAAAAGCTAGGTGTGAAGAAGATTGGTGTGAAGATTGGTGTGAAGTAGTTGTGAAGATAGGTGTGTAGTAGATTGGTGTGAAGTAGATTGGTGTGAAGTAGTTGTGAAGAAGGTGTGATTTCGTTGTGACGAAGCTTTGGTGTGTATGTGGTGTGTATATTGGTGTGTAAGGTTTCTCCGCCATAAGGAGCTTGTTGACATAGTGAAGAAAACTCTCGAGTAGGTGACTCGAGGAGTGGAGTAGGGCAAGGAAGGTGTCCTTGTAGCCGAACCACTATAAATCCTTTGTCTCGCGGTTAGATCTTTCCATATCTTACTTATTATCTTGCTTATATCGTTATTACATTTGTAGACGTAGACGTATATATATAGTTGCTCATATAGTACTAGTATTGATCTTATTTAAAGATCAAACGAAAGTTTCATTCACAAAACAAAGTTTTTTTACAATCAAACTAAAAAGGTTACATACATATAATTGATCATTTCGATCAAGTATAGTTTTCATACAAAATATAACTAAGGATTATAAGATAAACGATTACGTACTTATCTATTGTATATAGCTATAATTGTTTTTATTATGCATGTGTTGATTTCACATACTTAGCTTACATTATTATTATTGTTCATACTTAGATATACTTGTTCATATTGTTCAAGATTTGAGTTCACATAAGATTGAATCAAAGTTTTAAAAGCAAACAAGGTTTTAAAACTAAACCAAGTTTTCATAATAAAATTAAAAAGACGTAAAACTATTCAACCCCCCCTTCTAGTTTTCCACAAGTTATTTCACTAATTCTTTGTACAATCCTGAAATTATTTATAGACTTATTATAGACGTCTCCGGGCAGATTAAACAGCTGTCATGGCTGGATGCTAGCCAGCAGCGAAATTTGTTTTGGTCTCAACCACGTAAGTTTTGCGAAGTTTATGCTAATTGTGGGACTTTTGGTGTTTGCCATAAGAACAGGTTACCATTCTGTAGTTGCATAACTACTTTTGAGCCAACATCACAACATGATTAGGATCTGAGTAGTTATTCAGGAGGATGTATGAGAAAAAATAATTTCAGTCGTAATGGAAAGGAAGAAAAACCAGGGTTCATTTTAAGTTATGTCTCATCCAGATTTCTTTCCTCGTTCTTTCCTCGTCTAAAATTAAAACTCTGTTACATGATGATGAATCAGCATGCATAAGCTTTTGCTTGTTGGACTGCAGTTGTTATGCATATACCTTTGTCTCCAAACAGTGTTCGTACACCGTTGGTCCCTAAAGTTGAATGTCGGGTTTAGCTTGGGTTAGCTAATAGTTAAAAAGTGATTAGACTATTATTCCCCTCAAAGTAGAACATAAAACGTGCGTTGACCGAGCCTAAACGGGTCAAGGGACGCAATCGGCCTAAAAAACACAAGTTTTGGACACATGACGATGATTTTGAAAACTTAGGGTGCATGGCGATGTTTTCTGGAAAGTTTAGGGACCAACGGTGTATTTTTGTCTTTAATTTATAATCTCATTTACTAATTCATACCACGTTATGTAGCTGCATTAGTAAGGAACTCTGACCGATAAAAATTTGGCAACGATAACATAATTTCATTGAATTTGTAGCATTCATCCGCTATATTAGAGATTTGAACTCTTTGAATGGAATGGAAGCTCAGGTTGTGAGTGTAAAACCACAAAGGCTATGTTTGGCGCAAAGCTTTTTGGAACTTTTTTAAGCGATGCGCGGTGAGCAATGAGCTTTTTGATTTTTAGTTTTTGTTTGGCAAAAGAGCGGTGAACTTTGCTAGTTTTTAGGAAAGCTCATTTTTCCAATACTATTTTAAGAAGCTGTGAGCGGTGAGTAGTGAGCTGTGGCTACAACTACTTTTGACAAACATGGCCAAAAGCCAAGTGCATGAAAATCAGTACCTGGAAAGAAATAGTATATGTTATGAGAGAAAACAATACTTCTAGATCTTTGACAAAAATAAGCGTCAAAGTATAATAGGGAATTACGGAGTAATACATAAACTAATATCAGTTATTTTAAGAAACAAGTGATATTTATGTATTTTGTTATAAAGGTTTGTTTAATGGGTGTTATAAGGCATTGGTTTAATAGTATAAACGATGAATTGTTTAGTTCATCTAATTAAATATTCACATGTAAGGGTTAATTACACAGATAGGTAACGAACTTTCATAAATTTCTAATGTTAGGTAAAGAACTCTCAAAAATACTAATATAACCGACGAAACTTGTTGAAACCTTCAATGTTAGACCATATGTGCTATTTTTGCAACTTGTAACCAGTACAATCAGTTATCATTGTACTACGTCATTTTTCATTTTAAGCCCATCTTTATTTATTTCTATTTATTTATTACATCATCATCTTCTCCATCATTTAACCTAATTTAACCCCCCAAATCCCATCTTAGATCTCTCTCTCACACACATAAAACACACATAACCAACCATGGCGATGCGCCACCTCCTGATACTCACTCGCCGCTGCCCCTACCGTTCTCTCCCTACCATTTCGCCAGATCCAACTCCACCGCCGCCACCATCGCCACCACCACAACCGTCACCCAACCACAATCACCACCACCACCATCCCAAATGATCTACGACAGAATGTCACGACGCTCCCAAACGGTCTACGTGTCGCCACTGAGTCAAACTTATCATCGCAAACAACTATTCCAAAAAAAATTTACATATTCAAAATCATCCATTCCCTACTAAAATCAAACCATCAATTCCCCAACCACCACCAACCATCGACACCACCATGTTTAACAACAAAAACCATCGGTGGCGACACCCATAAGAAACCACCAACCACCAAATCTAAAGAGAAACACCAAAAATGAAATCATACTTTTAGACCGTGTTCTTTTTTATGTTCAAGATCTGATACACGATTGAGTTCAAAACCTCATCATCATGTCATACAATCTTTAATTAATGATAAAATTGAAAAGAACAGAGGGTGTTAGAATGTTTTACTTTCTCATGTATATATGTGGAGTTATGAATATTTGTGTGGGTATGAGATATAGTGGCATGTAATTATGTATAGGTGAGATGAAAATGAAAATATTGGTGTTTGGGATAATGTTAATAGGAGTTGATTTAAGTGAGATGAAAAAAAAAATATATGGGTGCTTAGATTCAGTGGAAAAAAACAAAATTACCCCTTCATGTGCATGGTACAACGTTGACTTAACATTTTAATAGACGATTTTTGTGGTTACAAGTGGGCCCAATAAGCTTAAACGGTCATATAGTCTAATATTGAAGGTTTCAACAAGTTTCGTCGGTTACATTAGTATTTTTGAGAGTTTGTTACCTAACATTAGAAATTTGTGAAAGTTTGTTACCTATTTGTGTAATTAACCCCACATGTAACTAAGATCTTGCCATCATTCGGTATGATTGTGTGATGTTTGATATGAAGATTCGACAACATGGTCGGACTTTAGTGGAGATCGGGGAATGCTATGACCCTAAAAACTTTGGAATTTTACTTATATTGTTTTTTAATTATGCAAGATATATGCTCGTTTAAAGTGACGATGTATAGCGGCAAATAATTATATTTGTAACATTGTGATTTTGATTTGACCTTTGATGCAAAATGTGTATTTTTAAAATTAATATAGTGTGCTTTTGAAAAGTTGTCAAGTTTAGAATTAATCAAATTTAAAATGTATTAAGAAAAACTTATGAGTAATTTATATTACTATATTAATTTAAGTTTTAAAAATTCAAGATTCTAAGAGTAAATTGCATAAATCGTCCTTAAAGTTTGGCCAAATTGTATGTTTCGTCCCTAATGTTATGAAAGTGCAAGGATCATTCCTGTGGGGAAACCTTTGTTGCAAGTATCGTCCTTTTTGAGAAAACTTTTGGTGCAAGCGTCGTCCCTATAGTAACGATACTTGCACCAAAGATTTTCTCACAGAGACGATTCTTGCACTTTCATAACATTAAGGATAAAACATGCAATTTGATCAAACTTTAAGAACGATTTATACAAAGTTCACAGATTCTAAGAAATAACATTCGCTCTAAAAAATGAAAAATAAGCTTAACTAAATAGAGCTAAAAGTGGATCTAATAAATAAATAACTTATACAGTGACGTCACTGTACAAGTTATACCTACTATAAACAAGACAACCACAACGTACTTGTTCAACATAACAAAAGGATAAGTACAAAATACGCCATAATTTGTATAATATACGAATGCTACATCTTCTAAAAAATAAAAATACATCATCTAAAGTTAATTAATCAGTACAAAATAAAGATTACTTTACTCTCAATTCAATAAGCTATTACTAGTCTCCGAATTAAATTAGAAGTCATAATAAGCATTCCTGAAAAAACAATCAAAGCACACACGGGTTTATGTTTATCACATCACACGCAAACTGCCCCCAAAACCAAACAACCCACCTTCTTAATTCCCCAAATACACTCCATCAAATCAAAATCAAAACCCTAACCTTAAATCAAATTAAATTAAATGGCGTACGTAGATCACGCATTCTCAATATCAGATGAAGACATAATGATGGATACTGATTCAATCTTCACTTTACACAACAACAAACCCCCTATTAAAGAAATCGCACTCGCTGTTTCCCTTCTTGTTTTCGGCGTCGCTGGTATTATCTCTGGTATACTCATGGCTGTTAATCGTGTTGGCGGTGACACCGGTCACGGTAACTCTATACTTTTCTCCCTTTTAACTAATTCCTTCCTTACTTTTACCCTTAATAATTCTTCCTAAACATAGTAGTATTAAGTATTATTTTTGTATACTAAGGGTTATAATATAAGGGGTGTTTGTTTAAGCTTATTTGTGGGCTTTTGAGCTTACCTGATTTTGGCTTATTTTTCGTAAGCTCAAACTTTTAAGATTTTTTATTAGATTTATGGGCTTGCAGCCCATATGTCTTAGAATAAGGTGAAAAGTTTGAGCTTATTAAAAATAAGCCGAACTCGCGTAAGCTTGTAAGCCCACAAATGAGCTTAAACAAACACCCCTTAAATTATAACCCTTAGTATTAATAATAAATAATAATAGCACTATGTGTTTATACAAGTTAATACATCGACTTTGCCTTTTTTGTGCAATTGAGTTATGGTTTTTTGAGTCATTCAACTATTGAAACTTAACAGGTTAGTGTACTATCGAAATTTGGTAACGGATTCATTGTACTTTGCGTTTTTGTTCACTCGAGTCGCTATGGTTTTATAAAACAACTATTTAGATCATATCAGTAACTAGGTACCTAACTCTCTAAATTCGATAGTACAATGATAGTAATAGGCGATTTTCCATAGTTTAGTGAGCTAAAAAGGCACAAAAATAGTGCAGTGACTCAAGTTAAAAAAAACTCAAAGTACAATGATCTCTTTGAGTTTTAACCCTTTTTAAAACGGGAAATAATAGTTTGGTACACCATAAAGGAAAAGAGGAAAAGTTAGATTTATTTTATACCTTGATTGTTGAATTGTAATTGTGTGTTTGTAGGTTTGTTTTTTGCGGTGTTGGGAGCGGTGTTGTTTATACCAGGGTTTTATTATACGAGGCTTGCGTATTATGCTTATAAAGGATATAAAGGTTTTTCCTTCTCTAATATACCTCCTGTTTAGGGGTGTTGGTTTTTCAATTGCGGTGTCTGTACATGTTTCTTTTGTGTCTGTATGGAATAAGGATATGGATGTAATGCAAACTATAGAGTGTTTTGGTAGGAAAATGGTGAATGTGAATTTGTTCATGTGTTGGTGATATTAAGTGGAAATTTTAACTTCTGATCCTGCACGTCATGACGTGTATGTGATCTTGCGTTGTTTGTAATCTGTGACCGTGAGCAGAAGTTATTTGGTTTCAGTTGAAATGTTTGATTGTTTGAAGTCAAAAATGCAGCTTTTGAGCTACATTAGAATGAAAATAAGCATCTATGTTAAGATATTTGTCAATCAGTTACTATAAATTTTACATGTGTATCTCTTCTTGAAACGGCCATGTCGTTTGCTGCTCGAAGCTTTAATGTTGATTTTCTTTAATTTGTGTATGGTAAACTTTGGTGAGGAGTATTATTGGGATTTTATACATTCCATGATTACTGCTTTATTTAGAATTGTATCTGAAGTTAAGAATGAATTAACTAACTACCTGGACTAGCTGGTTTATGATGCTGCCTTATAACGATTACAACATACAATCCCAAATAAGAACCTTAAGTTAATTCCTTGTGTTATGTTGTCAGTTCTCACACATTTGAGAGCTCAGCCTTAACTTTAGTGAAACTGGAAACTTAAAATTGAGGTAGAAAAAGAGTAGTTAGTGATTAAGTTTGACCTATATTATTACTGATCGACCATGAGGGGGGATGCAAGTAGTCTTAGAACAGATACTGCAAGTGATTATTTAGAATAAAACACAATTCTGGATGGGTAGTATCTGGATGGAAACTACATAATTGTTGAAGTATAGAAGTATGCATTACCACATGGGCGTCAAATGGGCTTGCACTTTCCTTGGAAAAATGTATTGTTACTGGAGATACTTTGTCAAGAGATGTTTTATAAGCTCACGTTTTATTGGGAGTAAATGCAAGCATTTTAAGATGTCATGGTTTTCATGTTTAAATTGTTGATGATCGCTTCTGAACTAGATTAGTCTGATAATAATCCGGGTCTTGGACTAGAGTGGAATTGCCTTTCCTAGAACGGTACTTAAGCCTTTATAGTATTTTCCATTAAATCAGCTATGCGTAAACTCACATGCCAGAAAATATCCCAAGCACTGATAAGGGATCACTTCAACTTTCGTAGGAGAGTGGAAACAAAATCTATAACTCTTCAAACCTAAATCAGAATACCTTTGTTTTCCCGTGGCTGTCAAACTAGTGAAACTGGTTGCTTAAAGTCCTGCACATTGTTGGTCTTATTCCTCCCAATGGTTGGAGGCTTGAGAGAGTTGTATGGGCTGACCGGGTAAGTCACTAATGTTTAAATTCAAGTCCTCAACAAACACATAGCTTGGTTGCAGACTGAAATGTGAAGCCTTGGGCCCTTTTAAGTTGCCGAATATTCCATGTAAACCATTAAGCCTATTAAATTGCTAACAAACAGCACCCAAGTCAATTTTCTGTCAAACCTAACAAGTGGAAATCAAATAGCACCGAAGTATTACAGGTGCATAAAGCCTTGAGAATTTCTATCATTTAGCTTTTTTCTCACTTTTTATGTATATTTTTATATCGAATAATCTGGTGCTGTTTGTCTCCTTTGGTAGCCGAGTAAAGCTTTTATTCAGCTTTAAGAGCACATAGCATTAATTGAACACTTGATTATCTGTGTTCTGTGGAACCGTGAGAATTTTTATTTTTATGTGAATGAAAGGCGTGATTCTATTACTGAACTTGATCCATCTGTAGGGGTAGGCCACCGTCCTTTGTTTTTCTCTGCTGCCCGATAACATTGGTCATCACTAGGTGTGTATGTCCTTTATATATGTAGTGCAATTAAACTTAGGATGAGTACATTTTTGTCTTGTGAGGGACGGGTCATCTTCAGGAGATGAAGAGTAGGATGATGGTTGAAGGAGATTCTACGCTCTGATAGGGGAAAGCCCTTTTGTCTGTTTGGTCAACAATTGTAATCTAACACTGGTGGGGGATCAGCCATTTTAATGAATTGTTTGACACCCAGCTTGCTACTAGCTAGCTTTGAATTATGTAAGCTGGTTAATTTTTTTTTTTTTTTTTTTTTTTTTTTTTTTTTTTTTTTTTTTTTTTTTTTTTTTTTTTATAATTAGATTTATCCTTTTGGTCTGATGTGGTCAAATTGGAATTGTTCTTTGTTCAATGACAAAAATCCAAGAGGTCAAATTAATACCAGTATTTTGTTTAGCATTCTATTTGGTTTTATTTTATAAAGGAACTTTATAACTTTTACTTGCACATGATATCTGAATACTGCAAGGCCAAAAATCTCACTTTTACAATTGCCTGGAGGCTTCTGAAATGAATCTTATGTTGTGTTCATGAATTGGTAGCTGAAATGTACTTCAGTAGTTAACTTTTATCTTATTCTGCTACTCTTTGCTATTGTCTTCTAGTCCCTGTCAATGCTTTTTTTTTTTTTTTTTTTTTTTTTCACAGTTGAGTAATATTGATGCAACTTTTTCTATGATTCTTTTGTTCTTTGTGTTTCATTTCTTTGCTTGGTTGGACAGTCTTACCTTCCTGACCATTTGAAGGTTGTGGCTAGGTCCATTTGTTTACTAGGTTGGTTCTGGACCTCTGGTATTGATTTAATATAAAAGTAAGAGCAGCCATGGTCCATTATCATTTCATATGCTTCAAGTCTTCATTCAACATATGCATATAACTTGACGCTGCAGAATAAGACTTGAAAGGTTAAATTCCACCCATTGAACGCATACATAAGACCATTTAACTCTGAAGAACGCCAATTGATATGAGAAACCAACATCAACTTTTTGGTAAAAGACTAATGAAGATAATCTTTTTGGTAAAAGACTAATGAAGATAGTTTGGCAGACATAACTTATAAGATATTCTAAAAAAAAATAATCTTTCATAATCTGTTAAAAACAAAGGTTACTTCATGTAGCTTATAAAAATAATCTCTTTTTATAATCTCCAGCACCAGTTCCAGCAACAGTTACTTTCGTCAAAGATACCCTAAATATACCAAGTATTATGCGCATAGCCTTGTCATCAGTGTGGCATCGGTGGACATATCAGTCATTGGACTTAGCCGTACCATCCTGGATCTCAATCAAGAATAAACGGTACCTATGTGCTGAGTCTTGATCTGTTTCCATAGCAAATGGAATAGACCATGGTGACAACTACCAACTCTGCAAAGACAATTTTAGCTAGGTAGTTATTGAAACCAATCAGGATAACTTCACCTATCTTTCTGCATATCACTTCTCCCTTGATATTAGCCGACGCGATAAAATAATATTAGGCGACACATCACCTAGCGATATCAAGATGTATTTAAGGTGCTCCTTAAACAAATTATCAGTTTTTATGTTTTCTGGAAATTTTATTTCCGAAGTGCTTTTCTTATTTGATGGTGAAATAAGTAGTTATGAATAATCAAATTAGAAGTTGCTTATTCTAAATTGCTTACGTACTTAAAAATTGCAAATGCAGATTCAATAAGCAATTCAAACCTCTATTACTACGTTCATGTGTGCCATTGGTGGTGCTAGTTACTCATAAGTCTTATTTATGCAATTGTACATGGTTAAAAGTTAAGACATTTATAAAATTTAGTTTAGATATTATCACACACGAATTTTTTATATGTTGGGTATTTTTATTAAAGATTATAATAAATAACTATTTATTTATTTATTTATTTTATTATCATTACTGAAACTTAAAAGTGGAAGTCAATGAATATTTATCATGAATTATTGCATTACAACCCCGTATAAAAGTTGTTTAAAATATAGTATAAGCACATGTGAGAATTTTAAATAATATGTTACATAAATAATCTTTTAAATGAGCCGCTGCCATATGTAAAATCTCGTGTACTCATTTGAATATCAAAGTAATATGTGCTTACATTTTGATATTTATAATCTCGTCAGCTATCTGTTTATAAAGCCCTCTGACGACATTCTAATATTGTGGTGCCCACTTACGATAACCATCTACGTGTAATGCCCACTTACGACATTTTCATATTGTGGTGTCCACTTAAGACAACCACCTATTTATTTCGACGAGTACTCATATGTAGCCATTGCCCTCATGCACAAATGCATTTTCGGGTTTTATCGTGCATATGTAAGTATGTAACTATATATACTTGACTATACTATAAACACAAGTCCAGGGCCGTCTCGTAGATTTTGGAGGCCCTGTGCGGTAACAATAACTAGGCCCTATGTTTGACGAACTATAATGCTTTCTTAAAGTTAAAATTAACTAGGATATCCAAAAGACCAACAAATATTGCAATAGTGGCCGCCAAATTTATGATATTAATTCTCTTTTACTAATTATCAAAACTTTGTAGACAACATAAAAGACCATATATTTGTATGAAACGTAACAATATGTGAAAATAAGGGTCGAAAGTGTTAATGCTTTAAACCTTATTTACTAGTTTATAAATAAAACAAAACAAAAAAGAACAAAAGTGTAAAAGCTAGAAACTCTAACGGGCAAAGTATAAATAATGCATATTAATCATCTTCCTCAACCACACCAGATCCATATATACCTGAAACACAAATTTATTCAATAATAATGAATTATTTCAAAGTATAAATAATGCATATTAATGCTTTAAACCTTATTTACTAGTTTATAAATAAAACAAAACAAAAAAGAACAAAAGTGTAAAAGCTAGAAACTCTAAGGGGCAAAGTATAAATAATGCATATTAATCATCTTCCTCAACCACACCAGATCCATATATACCTGAAACACAAATTTATTCAATAATAATGAATTATTTCCATATTTCTTTTGTAAAACCTGATAATCATGTGTTTTTAACCCATTCTTATCAGTTATAAACTAGAAATCGAATTAAATCAGTCCTTATGTCTAAAATCGTGAGGCCCCTCAGAAAATGGAGGCCATGTGCCATCGCACACCTCGCACATGCTTAAATCCGGCCAACATATGTAGCCATATGTGTCAGTGAGTCTTCAGGCAACCAACTATTAACACAACATATGTAGCTACATCTGTCGTTGTATCTCTTAGGAAACTAATGTAACTATTAATGCAAACATATGTAACCATACGTGTCGTTGAATCTCTAAAGCAACCAACTATATGCAACTGTACTATTAACTAGAAATGCCTGCTTTCGGCATT
Source organism: Artemisia argyi (assembly GCA_030686995.1). Classification (NCBI taxonomy): domain Eukaryota; kingdom Viridiplantae; phylum Streptophyta; class Magnoliopsida; order Asterales; family Asteraceae; genus Artemisia; species Artemisia argyi. Next base: position 129,199,908 of record CM060677.1, read on the forward strand.
TTATTTACTAACTAGAAATACCTACCTTCGGTATTGGAGTATAAGTGATGTTCTCTGTAAGTTGCTTACTATCAGATGATGCCTCTTAGGACATTCTACTGTATGCCAAGGTCTTTTCATTGTTCTACACATCCATAACACTTGCTATCTATCTCTTGCTCACAATTTTCTTTTTTGCTAGATGATTTCTGTATACGAATGATTAATCTCTTGCACCTATAACATATTACATATAACCATTTAAAACACGAAAGCCCCAACTATGAACTAATCATAAATTACTACTAATAAAGGGTGTTTAGCTAGCTCTTTAGAAACTAACCAGATCCATGTTCTATGTGACTATATTAGTTATTTCAATAATAACTTTTCTTTGAAATATATCACCAAACACCGTAACTACAACAATTTCTACTACCTATAATTTCAGTTAGCTTGATTCCAAAAATCATTATAACAGCTTGTAACTTGATAAAACTTAGTACTTAAAAGTTGAAACACTTCTACCCCGGTTTTGGTACTAAGAACATCAATCAATTCAATTTAGTTCCATATCATTATCTTGGTTGGAAAATTGTTGGAACACTATCTTCAACCCTTTTAAACCATTAATTCAAGCCTCGAACACTTTGATTTACACCTTGATTTTGTTGGAGTTCCTTAACCATGAAGAAAAACACTATAACTCTCTCCATCTCAACATCCAGGGCGGACCTAGGGGGCTCTGGGTTTACGAGAACCTGATGGATGTTTGCTGTCTAGTGTAATTTTTCGTTAAAAATTTCAATTTCTCTTAAATAAATCTGGTCTCAAAATTTTGTGTCACATAAATACATACTTTTTTAGTTAATCCACTAAGATGTCAAAATAAATACACGTCTTCTTAATTTGTTTATTATTTTCGTAAAAACAATTGTGCACCTATTGACTTAGAGACTTGGATCCGCCCCTGTCTAGTGAACAACACCCTCAAACTTCGGATATAACCCAGTATGAAGATCTCACTCATACAGAGGAGGGTCAGCAAACACTCAACAACGATGAACACCAGCAGTCAAGGATCCTCACAAGAAGGCCAGCAGGAGAGACACATGCAATAAACGACCACGTCAACTTGCATACCGCTCTCTTCTCAGAGGGACCTCCAAGATCCCACGAGGAACTTCAAACACTCAAGACAAGGTTCAGTTCACGCAAGAAAGCAGAGGTCAGGGCAGCTCAGAGGGACCTAGAACACAGTCACGAGCAGATGCTTCACCACACAAATATCCACCAACAAACATGGTTCTCGGGTACAACAAGGGGAAGAGTTACCATGTCACGCCAACTGTGGTAGCATGCCTGGAACAGTTGGCAGAAGAAAAAAGGATGGCTAGTTTTCAAGTAAACACATTCCATCTTACTAACTCTTTCTTGCATAGTAACATGCCTAGCAGTCAGGGTACCCCACCACCTAACACAAATTCACAAGTTAACATAACCATGAGCCCAGGAGAACGTGAAACCCTAAAATCCATACTTAGTGCATCCCCTCAGAGCAACCTAACCCTCACACCATCCCAAAGTCAGCAACTAACCGATGGAGAAAACCTAGTTAGGCTGATCACTAAGGCACTTTCTTCAACGAAAGATAAAAATCTCTCAGGGTCATCTTTTTCGGATCACCTAAATGCCATAGCCATACCCACGGAGTAATTCGTTCACTTAATCTCTAAGTATGAACTACCTGATAACCTAATCATACCCAAAAGCGTAGGAATCTACAAAGGCGTAGGAGATCCTGACTCTAATGTATGGGCATTCGAGGGGGCAATAAAAACATGCGACTAGAATGACCCAATAACCTGCCACAGGTTCCAACAAAACCTAGCCGACTTACCTGTAGCATGGTTCAAAAGCCAGGCCAAGAACAACATCTCAGGTTTACAGGACCTGAAGAACAAGTTTCTCTCCAACTTCCAGCTCATGAGAAACTATACAGGGAATTTCATTGACCTTCAGCTACTCCGACAAGGCCCTAGGGAATCGTTTGAAGACTTTACCAAATGATTCAACAATGAAACCGTGAAAATTCTAGGCCTTAGTGATCAACAACTAATCGGAGCTTTTATCTCCAGAATGACCAAAGGACAGTTCTCAGAGGAGTTGGGTCGCAGGCCACCTGCAACATGGAAGGAAAGCTTGGAACTAGCAAGATAATTCATCAAATGAAAGAAAATAAATGCCAAATAGTGAAGTTTAGAAGAATCCTCCAAAGAAAATTGCAACGACGGCAGCAAACAGCATTACAACGACAAGTCTAGGCCAAGGTTTGGTTACCCTCGAAGAGAAAGAGACAGAGCGACATAACACTAAACGTGTCAACACTAGGAATGGTATCATCGACACACTATCAAAAATGCCAGCAAAAATCCTTATGACTGAAAGAGTATCAGGCAGCTGGACCATGACACGACTACTCCCAGGTGGCATCAAAAGAGATGAGAGATTGTTTTGAAGGTTTCACAATGACCACGGGCATGACACAAACTCTTGCAAGGAGCTCCAGAAAGAAATTGAGAAAGAAATAACCCAAGGCATGTTGGATCATTTACTTCTAGAAGAAGAAGAAGAAGAAGAAAAAAAAAAAAAAAAAAAAAAAAAAAAAAAAGAAAAAAAAAAAAAAAAAAAAAAAACTACTACTACTGGCCCTGAGAAGCCAATGGGACATATCAACATGATATTATCAAGACAACCTGAGAAGTATGAGGATAGCTATACAATTACAAGCAGGAAGCAGGTCCGTTCGCAAAATACTCTAGCTGACACCTTCATCCCATCATCCAACCCAGTTGTCAAATCAATGATCATCACGTGACATAGGGTAAGACGGATATACATGGATGGGGGAAACTCAGTGGACATCATGTATGATCACTACTTCAACAAGCTACCAGAACACGTCAGAAACAATCTCAGACCGTCAACCAACACCACTAATTGGTTTCACATGGGAGACATTCTATGTTCATGGCGTCATAAGCCTTGAACTCACGGTGGGAACATAACCACTATCAAAGACGATCATGTTGCTATTCCATATCGTGAAATCCACATCTAAGTACAATATGTTGCTAGGAAGAAAGGCAATACAAAAGCTCGGCATGGAAGTTTCAACAATCAGGTCTGTTGCTGAATTCCCAACACATGCAGGGTGGGCCACCATCTAAAGCGAATATCCAGGCCTGGAAACCCCATCCCTCACGCCTTATTTATAGGAGAGGAAAAATAACCGCTAGTGGAAAACAACTGGCAACATCCTATTGGACCAGCTAGCCCAATCCAGGCGCGTAATACTCACAACCTTACAAGAAACGCGTGCTCCAGGTCTTAGGATGACGTCAGGCACAGTCAAATCGACAGGTCTAGCCCGCCGAAATATTGGAGAAAGAGATTTGAAATCATTTCAAAATGGATCTTTTTTACATTTCCCACGCAAGCATTAAATGCATGCCTTACCCTAAACACCCCATACGTCACTTGGGGAACGCAACTTAAGATCTAAATCATCATCACTGGGTAACTAAGGAGTCAGCCTAGAAAACTCAGCCTGGATATACGAACCTCAGTGGAATGACACAGGACTGGGGGGGGGGGGGGGATATTGGAAAAAGAGATTTGAAATCATTTCAAAATAGATCTTTTTTACATTTCCCACGCAAGCATTAAATGCATGCCTTACCCTAAACACCCCACACGTCACTTGGGGAACACAGCTTAAGATCTAAATCATCATCACAAGGTAACTAAGGAGTCAGCCTAGAAAACTCAGCGTGGATATACGAACCTCAGTGGACTGACACAGGACTGGGGGGGGGGGGGGACTCGGTTAATTCAAAAGTCTAGCATCATCTCACTCGTACATGACATAATATTAGACATGGGGGACTTAGTAGTGTATCATAATTAAGGCCTAAGGCCCACTAATCACACGCTCGTATCAAGCCAAAAATAGTTGGCGAAGTCAACACTGACTTGAACAGCATAAGCCCATGCCAAACTAGGCTTGGCAACTCCTTTCAGGTAGCATAATACGTGTACAAAGGGACAACTGTTACAACTGTCGCTAGCGGTTAAGATGCACGAGTCTGACGTAGCACAGTGGGGAACACACGATCAGCAAAGCAAAACAGGAGAGCAGAGCACTCTCATGTACGAGCCCATGGACGCATTACATTTGTCCTCCTTGTTTGGCCTCTGATGATCAATACTTGGCACCATGGCAGCCGTTGATCACTCCCGAAGGGTTTATCCCTAAAACCCTATAAGTGTCTCTATAAAAGGAGAGCAACACATAACATCACACAAGTGTTCACACACTTGGGCAAATATTGTCTCACAGCAGTGCAACATGGTTTATGTTTAAGTGTTACCCGAGCTTCTTGATTTATATCAATCTCATCGGGTCCTTACCGTTCAACACGGGAAACCAAATAACAAAACAATTCTCATCTCATCTCTAAACCAATTTACATACCATACGTAAACAATCGATATAAATTTCAACTTCTTTTTGGAAGTACTTGCAGGTTTATTGGTACAATTACAGTTTGGTATGAGTGGTCTAAAGAGTTTGAGATAACTGAGATAGAAGAGTGGCGTAACAAACATCATTCTTCGCAGAACATACTCTCTCTCTCTCTCTCTCTCTCTCTCTGTGTGTGTGTGGACGTATTCTTTTTCTTTGAAATCCTTTGCCACTTCCATTCTTTGCTAGCACGTACCTGTCTTTGTGTTCAAACTTTAGTAGCACGCCTAACGTCGAAGCAACACGCGTGCAACAAAAAAACTTGCTCCATAATAAAAGGTGTAATTAATTAAACTTAATAGGTTAATTTAAAATAACGTTATATTTCAATTTGTTAATAAATCTACATATAAGCTCTAAATTTTATAAATATTTAATTTTAAAGTTTAAATACCGTAACAAATACCTCATAAACTCAATATGTGTTTTTAAGGAGTAATATTATTGTTATGATTTCAGTTTGTGATTTATTTAGAATACAAGCAAACAAGTATATGAACCCAATTGATACGTCTCATGTCAAAACCCTCCTCGAGTGATCTAGAACTAATTACATAAAGACACAAATGCTCTTGAATACAACAGGGCATCTTATCATTTTGAATTTGTCAAATTTGACTTTGGATACCCTGGAATAAAATCCCTTGGCCCAACATTCACGACAAAGAATATATAATTTCAACATGTCGACATGGCATTCATATTTGAGTGGATCTCCTTTCTAACTATTTAATAATTTACAAATCACAACTACCATGCAAAACAACAAAAAAACAAATAAAAAGTCATCTTCATGGCCTACTAGAATTGACTCTAGAAAATTGCACCGAGTGGGTGGGGGCCCACACTGGTCACCTAATAATGATTCACTTTGACTACCCCAGTCAAAGCTGCACTGACAGAACCGGCGCGTGACCATGCACGTGTTCTCCAGCGTAGGTTACCAAAAGCATCTTTGGGTCATCTAGAGTGATTTCCACGCGCTTCCTTGCCGGACATCCTTTTCCGGTATTACACTTGTAATAAACGCTGCACATTTTATCAAAACATAAGATCAGAATCTATACATCTATATAAATTAATAAGTTTATTAGTTTTAAAACATCATACTGTACTACTTTTGTGTTTTAATTTGTTTGTTTAAAATTTGTAATAGCAATTTTAAGTCACGAGTACTCATGTATAACATAATTTTATAACGACACGTAATTATAATTGTGATATTTTAGTTAAAAGTTTCGTATAACATTTATTCATGGAACGTAACGAGTAAAAAATAATTACCTAGGATAGGGTGAACCTTCCCTTCTTTTTTCACCGTATTTCTTCCACGTGTAATCATCTGCTGGAATGGTATTAGATCCGGTTATCGGAACTCTCCTTACTTCACGTTTTGATGTTTTCCTAAACAAAAAACAATTATTCACACGCGTAAGATAGCGGAAACAGCAAATGTTCTGCTAAAATGCACCGTAAGCCTAAAAGCATTATTCGACAAAACCTTTTTATTAGCTTTAAAAAACAAAAAAAAAAAATGTTACTCGATTAACTTTTTTTAGCTTGAGAGGCGTATGATAGTGAAATGAGCACTTAGCATGCTAAAATGCGCCGTACCTTCTTTTACAGCAATGACACCCAGAGTTATTCTCAGATCTGCTAGGCCGGTCAACGGCGCATCTTTTCCGATGAGACGACGGCAACGGCGGCTTACGAGCTGAAAACGTCGGCACCGGAGATACAACACCCAAAAAACTAAACCTTTTTCCATTGGAAACACTTTCTTCTTCACCAGGAGACAACAGAAACGAAGAAGACGAGTTAGTTGACCTTGAAGAAGTAGAAGACGACGTCGTATAAGACGTTGACTGTTCCGTTGACTGCAGTTTAACCGGAGCTGATTGTGTAGAAGTTGACGGGCCATTAGAATCTGATGGAGCGCGTCGGAAACGCGCGTGGCCGGTGCGTTTAACGGAGTGGGTTAGGTGGTTGGGTGTTGTTTGAGAAGTGATATAATCGACGGCCATTTTGTTTTCTTTTTTTTGTTTTGTTGGAGAAGGGAAAATGGTTGAGGGAATGGAAGGGAAATGGGAGGAGTTGGGGTTATTAAAAGGGGGTGAAGTGGAGTGGGTTAAAGGTGAATGTGAATGGGATGGGTTTGACTTTGTTTTGGGGATTTGAGTTGTTATTGGATGAAGACAAAATGTGAGTGGTGTCTACTCGTGATTAAAGTACAATTAAAGTCTCCAAATATACTTTTTCTATGTGAAATGTTACGAGGGAATATTAGGAGAGCATTTCAAGACGACTATAGTGGTATTGGAACTATTCTCTATTTTCTATCCTTGATGCCATCTCAATCATTTTTGTCACAATTTGTTTACACGGTCGATTAATCGACGCTCAGACGTTAGGCAAAGATTAACCGTCTAATTTTAGTCTGATCGTCTTTATTATTGGATTGGTAAAAGATAAGTTAATATACCGATTAATCGGATATGTAGACACTAATTCCTTCATCATATAACTGCATAAAAATATCATTGAACATTGGAAGTCATTTAAACTTAGTAAGTAAAACAGAACTATATTAAACATGGCATGAACTATAAGATAATTTTTATCTTGCTACTAAATCCGGCAATTTATACATAGGTCATAACTTGCTAGGATCATAATACTACTAATATGAGCTACTACTATGATCTTGTCCAATTTCTACTTGGAACTATGATTGTAATATCTAATCACCTCACTATCATTTTGATACTAATATTACAATATCTAATCATCTTGCTACTATTGGCGTGATATCTAATCGACTTGCTATATATATGATGGCTAATCGCCTTGCTATTAATATTGCGATATTTAATCGTCTTGCTACTTGCACCGAATTCCTTAGGCTGCGAGTACTCACGTGCGGCCTTTATCCTCTTTCACGGATGCAATATGGGTCATTGATGAGGTGTAATTTCATACGTTTTTAAGGGGTTATGTAGCCGTTGAACTCGTACATATATGATCATATATTTCCCTAAAATGCTTCTTTTTAAGTTGTAGGTACTTAGGATTGCAAATGCTGAAAAAGCACAAGTTTTAGGCTCGATTAAATGAAGAACGAAGAAAAGTGACAACTTTAGCTACGTGACCGACATGTGTGACGCCGTCACCTTCCAGTGACGGTTCAGTGTGAGGAGACGGCTTGGCATAGCAGAGTCAAAAGCATCTGACGACGACACAACCCCAACGTGATGCCTTCACATTTAAGTCGGTGCAATATCGAAACCATAATTGCCAATGAGTTGACGACATCCCGAACACAACGTGACGCCGTCACAACCCATATTCAAAATATACAAATGCTTTGTTTTCATTATTGTGCAACATTAGAGGAACAAATACCACTAAATCCTAGTTGTTTTTTACAACTTTTGTAAGCCTTTTTTGCCCTTGAAGACCTCATGTATTATTAAGATAAGTTATTTATTCAATCATTCAATCATGTTTATGCGTAATTATGTGGTTTGCTTATTTGCTTGTCTTTTTATTATTATGCTAGGCTAAACTAATTAGTATTTATTTATGATTGCATAAAACATAGTAATTAATTGCTTGTTTATCGTCTGTTGTCAATGGTGTGTATGTTAGGAGTTTGAAAACTTGGCTACTAACCTATATAGGGTAGCTTGAACGTCAACTAAAACGTGTCCAATTAATGCTTATGTCTTAGGAATTGATTCAGTAAGGTATGTATTGCGTTATCTAGTTATTGGTGTTATTGACTTCACACAAGCGTTTCTCACGTAAGCTAGTTCATATATATAGGACTGACCAACCCGCAATAGGTAATAAGGAATACTCCACATTGGCTTAGACAAGTAGGTGACATTCGATAAACATATGGAGTAATGGAATTCTAGGTAAATATATTTTACCTTTTATAAGAAGTTTGCCACCACTTTTATTTTTCATGTTTATTTAATTTTCTTGCATTTTAGTTTCGTATTATATTTATTCTAGTAGTTTAAAACCAACCTCTCTCAAACCTCAAATTTTTACTTGCTTTCAAATAAAACCTAAAAATACCAACAAAATCTCCTTTTAACCTTTAGGCTTAAATCGTCATACACTTCGAACCTACCTCACTATTCTGCTAGAGAAGGATCAATCCTCCAAGTCTTACCTATACTACACTACGACAATTAAGTACTCTACCTAGGAGGGTTGCAAACTAAATCATATGTGCCAACATGTGATATTTTTTTACATGCTCCATATGAGAGATCTCTAATCAATCTTATATGAACATTTCACATGATGAAAGTTTCCACTTTGTGCATCTCTTAAGCACACTAACATGGCTATTGGTGCATCGCTTAGGCACATATCACTTAACAAATGATGCATCGCTTAGGCACCCATGACATAACTATAAACTATAAATCATCTAAGTTATCACTTGCTGTAATATACTCTAATATGAGAACATGGATGGTTTAGTGATTAGATCGATTCTAGGTTATGTTTTCTAGTGAGAAGTTAGAGAGAGAAAGAGATGAGAAAGTTGGGAGTCTTGTGAGAGAAAAACTTGTAGAATGTTAGATTGCAAATGAAGGTCCAACCCTTTCCCATGGGTGGGAAAGGGTATATATAGTTACAATGGAAACGCCCCTTGAAACGGGCTGTAGAGCGGGCTGACAGTGGGTAAGAGACCCGACCAGACTCCACAAGTACTAACTAATACTACTCTACATACTAACTAATATGATAATTACTACGAGCTACAATATGCTAAACTATACTCGGGGTGACCGAGTCTTCATATGAATAATCGTATTCCTAATAATCTCCCCCTAAGGGAAGTCACCCCGGAAAATAAATGTTGAGTCATAGCATTCAGATCTTTGACGACATCTTTGTAGCTTGTAGCCTTTTGATTCTTCATTGTTGAGATCTTTGTGCTTTAAGTGGAAGACTCTAGATGACACCTTCAATGTGATGGATGATCTTTGGAAATAACATCAGCTGCATCATCCAAAAGAATGTTTGAAAGTCATCTTGGAGTAGTAATGTCTCCATGTGATATGAACCTCTTTGTGTTGGCATGCTCACACTTTTCAGGATCATGATCTTCTTCATCAGAGTTGAGGAAGCACAGTTGAAGCCCATTCAATGATCATGATATCTTTTGAGTTATGAAGTTGAAGTGTGAGCATGTGTTGATGGATCTGCATCTTTTCAGCAATCACCTGCAACCGTTAGAAATTCCTGCAAGTAGACAGTTAGCAACAAATCATCCGGTGCTTATAGGTTTGGAATTAGAGATTGTCAACAGCATAGTATGAAGACTCCTTCTAACCCTTACCAAGACCGTTCCCAATCGGCAAACCCTGAAAGGATTTACACGAACTACCTAAGTAGATCAACGATTGGGTGAGTCGCTGGAGATCACTCCACGACTGTTGACCGTTAGTAACCGTCGCGACCACTAAGCGTATTCCACAAGGAATTACCTAAGTGACCTGCTTTCAGGGCTGCATGATGTTGACCCTGGCAGGAATTTCCATTCAATCACTGGGAGTTACAATAGCAACATCCCTCATAAATGTTCTGGCAGATTGCTAAGATCTGCGTAGGACTCATAAGTTTACCACTGGTGTCCTTCAAGTTGAACAACCAGGGTAGAAGTAGCACGTGTTCCTATGAGATCTTTTTAAGTATCTCGAGGCTCTAGACTCAATAAGTGCATTTGGTTTTCCTATGCGGAGATTAGGGAGAGGTCTCCTGCTTCAATATCAACCATCTCTGGGAGATAAGTCGATAGATTACACCGGTTCCCCGTGAGAATGAAACAAGTTCTTTTAAGAGAACTTGAGTGGCAAGAAGGTTTAGTGCAGTGCGTCACTAGGTCCATGACGTCTTGTCTTCAATACCAATGTCGCCTTAGCAACAATCAGTAGATTATGAATTGAACCCGGGGTCTGCCCTAAGGTTGAATAATTGGAGGGCTATTTCTTTTCACCCTTTCTCATTTCATTTATTTTTAATTCTTCAACCCCTTCTTTCCCCATTCTCACATTTCTCCTTTTTTTCATAATCATACCTACGGACTTCTTAATACTATCTATTTGGTATTGTCCATGGGTAGATCCCTCCGGCTCTGGCGGATCATAGGACAGTTTTCCTAGCCTTAGCCACCTTATATCTCCATGACTATCCTAAGTTGCCATTTACCAAATCATTGAAAATTCTCTCAACGTGTTTATGATTGAGAAACACATTTTGTTAACACATTGAGAGTTTTGTCATTTTCAAATGCTCCCCCTTAACATGTGCTCATATGTATTGATTTGAAAATTTGCACATGTCGGGAAGAGTTGCACTTTTTGAATTGATCTACCTTAAGTGATCATGACCGGGCATTCGAGACACGCTTACATCACTAGATAAACTAGCTTGAAGTTATTACCCGGCCCGATCAGGTTCACCCAAGGTTTCTCGAAACGGTACATTCTACTTAAACTAGTCCTCTTCGAGACACGCTTACATCACTGGTTGAACCAGCTTGAAGTTATTACCCGTCCAGGACTAGTCTTTTCGATTCAAGACATTTGTGTTTCGTCAATTCATGAGTCAAGACTGAGATGCACTCATATGAGATGCATGGATCCTTTTACTCAAATCATTTTGCTCCCCCTCAATATGTGCATTGATATGCGAAAGAGTTTGGCACATAGGAAAGAGCAGATTTTTGTTTTCATGTTCAAAAACATCACTTTTGAATCAGTTTTTCATATTTAAATCACATCTTCTCCCCCGATCAAAAATTTCAAATCAATTTGAGATTTGTGATCACAAGTGATTTAAATAAGTATAAAGTTTTGGAGAAGGATGTGACATGTTTAAGAATGACTGATTTTGAGACGACATTTAAGCTCCCCCTCAAACCTTGAGGGAGTATGTTATGTGTTACAGATGATGAGTTTATAAATGATTTTGAGTTGAGCGATAAACTCATGAAAAATTCATATACTAACACATAACAATTGCACTTAATCCACTTGAAGTTATGCACAAAGATCATTGTTTTGATGATGTATAGTTTTTGAAATCATTCTCCCCCTCAATCGATGACACATTTTAAAATTAAACATTTTGCATAAAGTATTAATTTTTATAGCATCGATTGAGTGGTAAATTTTAAACAACTCTTCAGGTTTGTTTGATCTTCAAAAACCATGGTACCACCAAGTTTGGAGCAAATACTTTCCCGAAGAATCTTTGAAGGAAAAGTATTTGAGATGTAAAGAAGACTTCTCTTCTTTTACCAGAAATGATGCACTTAAGCGTACATCAGATCGGAAAGGCACGCATATAAAGTAATTCATGCCTTTGTTAGGAACAATCGTCTTTTTGGCGACGAACTTTCCCCAATACTAAGACCGGGTAGCTATCTGAAGTAATAGCAAACCATTTTGAGAGAATAGTGTTAGATACGACATGTTTTAGAGGACATTATTAATAAAGGAACTCTTGCTCAAGCATATGTATGTTTCCGTGTCATTATTGAATGACATTTCTAGAAGCGCACATAATATTGATTAGACAAGAGACATGTCGAGAGAAGAATATTTTTGGTTTTTATGATTTTCTGATTTTTAGGGTTTTTAAAGGTTTTATAATTTTCTATTTTCTTTTTGTTTTTAATATTATGTACAAAGGATATATGAAGCAACCCTTTTACTCCTCCTGATCTTCCTGAAGACTTATGAGATCCTCAGGAGTAAGACTCTTCATACCAAGGCGAGGGAGGATAAATTGAAATCGATCCCTAGAAAGTGCTTTGGTAAAGATATCAGCTAGCTGGAACTCAGTCCTCACAAAGTAAAGTTCCACAATTCCTTTCTCAACTTGCTCCTTAATGAAGTGATGTCGAATGTCAATGTGCTTAGTTCTTGAGTGCTGGACATTGTTGCAGCAAAGCGCAATCGCACTTTTGTTGTCACAATACATGGGAATCTTGTTGCATACGAAGCCATAGTCCGAAAGTTGAGACCTCATCCATAGAATCTGAGCACAGCACGAGGACATGGCAATGTATTCAACCTCTGTGGAGGATATTGAAGTACTCATTTGTTTCTTTGAAGACCAACTAACTAGCTTGTTACCCAAGAACTGAGTACCCCTAGATGTACTTCAACGAGTATCCTGACATCCCGCATGGTCAGCATCCGAATAGGCTGTGAGGGCCATAGAAGTGTCCTTTGGGTACCAAAGCCCCAAGTGGATTGTTCCTTTAAGATACCGAAAGACTCTCTTGACAGCTTCCAGGTGTTTCTTGGTAGGTTTGGATTGATACCGAGCACACATGTAAACTGCAAATAGAAGATCCGGTCTGCTAGCAGTAAGATACATTAAGGAACCAATCATGCTTCGATACTTGGTTTGTTCAACTGGGATCCCAACATCATCTTCATTAAGTTTTGATCTTTCCATCATAGGGGTATCAATTGCGTCACATGAATCGAATCCAAATTTCTTCAAAATTTCATTAGCATACTTGGATTGATTGATGAAGATCCCATTGGGATTCTGAGATATTTGCAAGCCTAGAAAGAAGGACATTTGACCCATCATGGACATCTGGAATTAAGAACTCATCTCTTGGGAGAAACGATCACACTCTTTGGGATCAGAAGAGGCAAATATTGTATCATCTACGTAAATTTGCACATGAAGAAATGTTTTGCCTGTTTTTCTGGTAAAGAGTGTAGGATCAACAGCACCTTTGGAGAACTTGTTGGCAAGAAGGAATTTTGACAAGGTGTCGTACCACGCCCTAGGAGCTTGTTTAAGTCCATAAAGGGCCTTCTTCAAGCGATACACATGGTTAGGGCGTTCAGGATCCACGAATCCTTCGGGTTGACTTACATACACCACTTCTTTAAGATCGCCATTTAGAAATGCAGTCTTAACATCCATATGATACACCACCATATTTTGACTAGCAGCATTTGCCAGAAATATTCTTATGGCTTCAATTCTAGCAACTGGTGCGAAGGATTCTTCAAAGTCAATACCCTCTTCTTGACGATATCCTTTTGCCACAAGCCTAGCCTTGTTCTTTAATACATCTCCATGCTCATCAAGTTTCACTTTAAATATCCATTTGAGAGCAATGATCATAGCACACTTAGGAGGCGGTACTAGTTCCCACACTTCAAGTCGATCAAACTCATGAATTTCATCCACCATAGCAGTGAACCATGAGTGTTTAGACATTGCATCCTTGAAATCCTTTGGCTCAACTTTAGAGAGGATAGAATTGAAGAAGCACCACAAAGCATCGGTAGCAAGTTGCTTACGGGTTGATACCGGACGTGAAGGGTTTCCAATAATGTTGTCAATTGGGTGGTCATTTGTCCATTTCCTAAGGTGTTCATGAGGTTGAGGGTAGGGAACTGAGGTAGCCGTGTTGGATTCATCTGAGGATGTAGCATTATTTGACGATTCAGGAGCAAAGATGTTAACAAACGGCTCATTATCGGGTGGAGCGAAGGGATTCTAATCAAAAGAATTATCTACAGCTGCAACTCGTTGTACAGATGATGATTGACCATTAGATGTGGTAATAGAGTGACTGATGGTGGGAGCTTCAGGATCCCATGACAACGAAGTGGATGGTCCATAATTAACATCTGGGACATTAGCTACCCCAGCTGGTTGTGGAATGACTGGGGCTTCTGGAGCATCCACATTTTGAGGTTCAAAGTATTCATCAAACATGGGGTCAAATAGCTTTTTTCCAATTATCACTTGTAGGAGGTACGAAAGGAGTAGCAGGAGTGGGATTATGTACAAGCCTGGAGCTTATAGGTCCAGGAGACAAGAGATTAGGTACATGTCCAGAACTTGATTGTCCAGGAACTAGTTGCTCTGTCAGCTCATCGAAAGTGACGTGGATTGTTTCCATTATGTCTCTGGTACATTTGTTGTAGATTCGGTATCCCTTTCGTTCTGGAGCATAGCCAACAAAGAAACCAATGTCGGCCTTGGCCTTGAGTTTCCCAAGGTCTTCACTGTCATTCGTTGGATAGCACAATGCACCAAATACATGAAGAAACGAAAGATCTGGTTTTCTGCCATGAACCAGTTCATATGGAGTCTTGCAGTGGAGAGGATGTATCAAGGATCTATTCTGTGTATAACATGCAGTCGCAATTGCCTCAGCCCAAAGAAACATAGGAGCTTTGGAGAAGATGAGCATAGTTCTTGCGGCTTCAACTAATGTGCGGTTGTGTCTTTCAACAACTCCATTTTGTTAAGGAGTACGTGGAATGCTCTTTTGATGACTAATTCCGACACCTTCATAAAATTGAGTGAGTTGTTTGTTCACAAACTCCGTTCCGTTATCAGTTCGAATGAATCTAACTGTTTTGTTGAGACGAACTTGCAACATCTTTATGAGTTTGATGATGGTTTCTGGAGTTTCATCTTTTGATCGTAGAAATTTTACCCACGTGAATCGAGAGAAATCATCAACAATAACAAGCACATATTTCTTTCCATTGATACTTTGAATCCTCATTGGTCCACAGAGATCCATGTGAAGAGTGTGTAGAACTTCCATGATGGAATTGACAGTCTTGGGTTTATGTGTGTGCTGTTTGCTTTTGCCTATTTGACATGCGGAACACAAATGGTCTTTTTCATACTTAAGTCTGGGCAAACCTCGAACAAGATCTTTACGTGTGAGTTCATTAATGGTACCGAAGTTCAAATGGTTTAAACGACGATGCCACAACCATGATTTGTTCTTGGAGGCTTTAGAAAGTAAGCAAATTGGAGAGGACCGTAGCATGTCTTCGATAGAGATGGTATAAAGATTAGTGCCCCGAATCCCCTTGAGGAGATCAACACCATCTAATTCTCTAACAAAACAGGTGTGTTTTCTGAAAGCAACTTCAAGATCAGAATCACATAATTGACCAACAGAAAATAGATTGTGCCCAAGTCCTTCCACGTAGTAAACTCTGGATATCACATTGTCTCCAAAGACATAATCACCATAACCCATTATAGATCCAAAATGGTCATTCCCAAATCTAACCGTACCAATAAACTTTTCCACGAAATTCCTGAGCCGCGAGCGATCTCCAGTCATATGTTTTGAGCAGCCTGAGTCCAAATACCAAAGGACGATTTGTACGACCTGCATTTGAAACCAGACAATCTTGGATAACTGAAAAAGTTGGAGCCCCACAAACAGTTGGGGTCCGTTTGGTTAGCACACACAAATATTGGATTATCATATGTTACAGATATCTCACTGGAACTTTCACATTTTGATGCACTTTTACTAGGAGTGGTACTAAGTGCTTCTATTGGGAACAGTCTACCAGTAGGTCTCCACTTCTTAATAGGCACAACTTTGGAGTTAGTGATCCTAGTCATTGGGCACTTTTCCCTTAGAGTGAATTTCCTTCCAGTAGGTCTCCATTGATAACCAACATTAGTGAACACTTTTCCTGTTTTATTCCATACTTGTTTTACCCGTTTAACACTCGAGACATTCATAACTGGAGATTTCATAGTGGATTTTAGAAAGGACACAACACATGCATCATGATTACCATAAAATAAGCATTTGTTACAAGTCTTACAAATAGCACCAGAATTCGAATTAATTACATCATTGTTAACACAAATGTTTGAATCAACTCGATTCCTTTCATTAAGCATAACTTTATTGTTCCTAGATGATTCTTCTACTTCCTTCATAAGTGTACTCTTAGCGGCAAAGTTTATCATTATTTGTATTGCACCTAGGCTGTGACTTGCTAGCATTAGATACACCTTTTACTCCTATAGAAGCAATGACGGGAACATTAGTATGATTAGTTGCTACTTGTTTACCAGTGATCATGATGGTGGATTGTGACATGGTTTGGGGATAATCAAATGTAACATGTTTGTTGCCACTGTTAGGGTGCGATGCAAATGACCTATCCGACTTGTTATCATTCTTGGGGCATAATCCTTTAGCATATTCTAATAATTCCTGGGCTCTATTAGTGAGGAAGCAAGCACCAATAATAACTTCATCATGTGGTTTAGGTATCCTCTCATCTTCAATGGTTTCTCTAAGCATGGCCAGACAATCCTTAAGATTTCTAAGATAGTTGTTATGAACTAACTTATTGTTCCTAAGGGGAAGAGAGACATTCACAGCATCGCACGCATATTTCTTACAAGCATGTACATTGGAAATTGCATGATCACATGAAACGACGGGCATTTTACCCTTCACCATAGTCTTTAGATTCTCAATTTCATTTAACAAAGAAGTAACTCTTTCATTGTTTTGGTCACGTGTTATTTTAATAGACTCAAACAATTCTTTGTAACGTTGTTTAGCGTTTGACATTTCAGCACGAAGCCACTCATTTTCATGTTGTAATTCATTGATAATGCCCTGTTTCTGAAAGTTTTGAGAATCTATCGACTTCTGGTAATTGGTATTGGTCACATCGCTTTTGTTCAATTTTAATTGAGCAATTTGGGCCCTCAACTTCCGAATCGTGTTTGAGTGAGCTTGAATTACGTCATCCTTTTTGGCTAATTCAAAACATGTGTCAAACTCAGGAGCATCCGAAGATGTCTTGGCATTTGATACTTTTATGTTTTCTTTCAGATGTTGGTATTTTAGTTGCAAGTTAAAATTATCAACTTCTAGTTTTGAAAAGGTCTTGACCATGTTATCATGTTCGTCGTTTTGAATTTTGTAGTTTTGTTTGTAATTCTCCCCCTCAAGCTCAATCACACGATTCTGAAATACATTTAAAGTAATTGACATTTCATGAAATTGCCTAGCAGATAGGGCAGAGCCAGTAACAGTGTAAAAGACATCTTGTGCAATGCAATTAGCAATCAAGTTCTCATTCATGATGAGAATGTTTTTTTTGTCAATTTCATTGTATTTGAGATCGATTGCCAATTGGTTACCCTAATTTTCCACCTCTTTAAAGACCTTTTTCATTTGAGTCACATCATTATTAATGGTAGTTTTAAGGCCTTCAAAATGTTCTTTAAGAAGATCGAAAAATGGCATGACTTCAGTTAGGTAACATTGTTTTGTTTGCTCAAAACCCCTTTCCCTTCTGTAATCCCCGTTGGTGTAATTCTTGTTTTACATGTTTTTTCAAAGTCCTTGAACAATTGGCCTAGAACATATAACGCAATCAGGGTATTACACTGTGTGGGTAAAGTATATGGTTCTAGATGTTGGGGTGTGTGCAGGGGATAGATGGTAGGGTCAGCAATCCTAAAGATGGTACGTGTGTTACCAACGATTCTTTCAGCTTTCATTTTTTCCATGTCAATATTCCAAAACACTTTTTCAGGGAGGATTTTCTTTTGAGGGACAAAAATGGCTGAGTGATTGTCATTTGTATAATCATGGTGAAACACAATATTTTTAGCAATGCATATGGGATCCTTAAGTCGCTCAGCAAGTTTTTCCCTAGTTCTATCCTCAGCCTCATCAATCTCGTCATATGATTTCACATCAGGAGGGGCATGGTTAGGGTCAAGCATAGTGTGTGCATCATATAGCGCAGGTTGAGCACCTATACCATTTCTAAGAAATTTGGCTTTAGTCTTAAATGCATCTGGTTCACTAAATTCATCACTTAGTTTCCTGTGGTTTTGCATCATTTGAGCAGATTGACTGGTTTGGCCTTGCGTGTACAACTTATCTTCCAATTTGTTTTTCAACGTTTTAAGTTTTGAAAAATCATTTAGAAGTTTAGTTTCCTTTTCTTGGTAGTCGAGTTTAATTGAAGTCAACCCCTTTTGAATTTCCTGTCTTTGCTTGACAGTCTGATCCAATTGTTTTTTTAAAGAAACTAACTCCTTTTTCAATGTTTCTTGTTTGACATTGTTTTCAGATATGTAAGTACGCATTTGCCATTCCATTTTCTGCTCACGTTCATTAAGTTCAAATTTAGCACGCTGCTCGTATATGGCCACCTGATCCTTAAGGATGTTAACTCTAGTGATCAAGGAGTCATCAGGGTTGTATATGGTGTGCTCATGTAACTCAAGTTCTCTAGCATCGACCGACGGCATGTCACTTGGTACAACTTTCATTTTATTGTCATTCACATACCGTTCATATGGGATATTATTGGTATTTCCCATATTAGTGATATCTGCGTTGTCAATATTCTTGGGTTGTACCAAAGCACATGCCCCCTGTTGATTGGTAGAGTAATTCAGATTAGAATTTAGTGGCTTTGGTACCTTAGAGATAGCAGAAGTGATGGAGGAGCCAGACTGCTGTGGAGATGATGCAGCTGCAGACAGATTAGCCATGAAGATGGTTTGAGCTATTGGTTCTTCATCAACATCCGAATCAAAAGCATCACAGTCTTCAACTTGAAAGTTGTTCGGATCATTTAGTGCCATGTCCAGAACAGGTTGATCATCCACATCAGCATCAAACGTATTCTTGTCATCACCAGCTAGAAAGAGCAAAGCTTCTTCATCCAGAGCAGTACCATTCTCTTGCGCCTGCATTAGCAACATCTTGTCCTTGAAGTACTCAGAGTTTTGAGGACGCTTTGGGAGAGTGCAATTCCTAGCTATATGACCCAACCCTCCACAGTTATAGCACTTAGGCTGCCTAGCTTGCACTTGAAGCGCATTCCCGACTCTATACTGCCCATTATCTCTACCAACATTTCTTGGATTGACATTTTGTCTTCCTTGCACATTCTGCACCACCACTCTTCCATCTTCAATGATTGCCTGATTACGAGGGTTAGACGAAGTCCTGAGTTGGTTGTTAGTTGGTGGAAGTACAGCTCTGAACTGTTGGACTAATAAGGAGACTTGGTTGGAGAGGTTATCAATCATCATGTCGGTATGAGAATATCCCGAGTCAAGATGGGTATTTAAGGCAGGTGGTGAGGAAGATGATTGTCCATTAGTTGAGGTGGACCTGGATGAAGGTGGTTGAGATTGATCATTTGAAGATTGAGTGACTTGTTGAACATTAGAGACAAAGGCAAGAGACTCATTTGTTGTTGCAGGACTGAGCTTTTCTCGCATTACCCGATCATAAGCTGCATGTTTCTCATGTTGTTGGAGATATGCATAAAGTTGTTCATGATTAGTATGTCTGAGACCTTTGTTGAGTTTGACTGCTGTAACAAACCTATCCCATTCAGGTGCCATGTTATTCACGAATTTTGAATTGAGCTGAATGTTTGGCATTGTCATCTTGATGGCTCTCATGTCATTGACTAGCTTGTGAAATCTGATGTAGTAGTCAGTGATGCTTTCACCTGGATTCATTTTGAAGTGCTCGAATTCATCATACAGCTGAGACTCCCTATCTTCTTTGGTTAACTCAGACCCTGCAAGAAGCATCTTCACATTATCCCAAACTACTTTGGCTTCTGTGTTAAAGTTGATGAGTTTGTAGACATCTTTAGGAAGCCCTTGAATGACAATATTTGAATCTCTGATGTCAGCATCATAGCATTTCTTATCTTCATCAGAAAGATCATTGTAGGTGCGAGGTCTTTCTGGACCAACTGCCGCTGGATGGTCATCAGTAGCTGCGATTGTGTCTCTGGTTGTGCCCATGAGGAAAGGTCCTTCATCAATGGATTTCAAGATGTTCACACCATTTTACTTACCCAAGCAGTATAGACGAATCCTTTGTGCCCATGATTCATAGTCTGTCCTGTCCAGCATAGGAGGATGAGTATCCGACCCTGCTGCCTGAATGTCATCCGATGCAGTGCTTGCCATGCTGTGAAGAATGAGTAGTTGCACGTATCAAACTGTTAAACACACGTGAATTTCGTGTTTTGTTGCAACAAGTCTAATTACAATCACTTCTCAGAAAACAAGTCAAATCGTAAGATTAAACTCACAACGTCAAGTTACTATTAAAATGACAAGTCAAGTTGTGGGAATAGTCTCGCAACGTCAAGTTACTGAAGGAGTAGATGTAACAACTTAAGCCGCTACAGCTCACAAATTTCACAAATGTCAACACGCCAAGATAGTCACAACTTACTAAGGCTACAACTCGCTACAAGTACCAAGTCACAGAAACAACTCAACTCGCTATACACAACTCGCTGAACAGGAACCAACTCGCTAGAATGTATCAACACGTTAGTGGAGCAACTCGCTAATGTAACAACTCGCTAGTAGACAAGTCGCTAGTCTGACAAAACGCTGACTGCTCAACTCGCTATTCCCAATTCGCTAAAGCCTCAACTCGCTAGAAGTAGTAACTCGCTAATCAGATCAAATCTCTAGTTATACCAACTCGCTGGTTACTCAACTCGCTAGACTAATAAGACAGAAACATCACTGTCTAGCGTTTTGTCTTAAAAGTCCAAAAATAGCAACCCGCTAAACCTCTAACCTCAACTCGCTACAAAAATATGCCAACTCTCTACCAGGAAGTACCAACTCGCTAGCAAGAAATAACTCACGAAATGCCACCAATGTCCACACAAGTGATGAAATGACTAAACCAAGGTTACTACAAGGTGTCTACACTACTTTTAAGCAAGAAAGTACAAGAAAAATGCCAAGAGAAACGCCTAACGCGATCAAACAAGTGAGAAAACTACCAAAACCATTCGAACCAAGCTAAACTCACAAACCAATCAATAGATCCGAGCACACCACTAATCCTAGGATAGAACCATGGCTCTTGATACCAATTGTAATATACTCTAATATGAGAACATGGATGGTTTAGTGATTAGATTGATTCTAGGTTATGTTTTCTAGTGAGAAGTTAGAGAGAGAAAGAGATGAGAAAGTTGGGAGCCTTGTGAGAGAAAAACTTGTAGAATGTTAGATTGCAAATGAAGGTCCAACCCTTTCCCATGGGTGGGAAAGGGTATATATAGTTACAATGGAAACGCCCCTTGAAACGGGCTGTAGAGCAGGCTGACAGTGGGTAAGAGACCCGACCCGACTCCACAAGTACTAACTAATACTACTCTACATACTAACTAATATGATAATTACTACGAGCTACAATATGCTAAACTATACTCGGGGTGACCGAGTCTTCATATGAATAATCGTATTCCTAACACTTGCTATAATTCATTACTAAACATGTAACTTAAACATTCATACATAAACTATGCATAACTATTCTACTAAACGTGCTACTAATCCATTACTCACCTTATATTTAGGCTTAATGTTCTTCGTGCTCCCCACGATCACATAAACACAATATAATCATTCTAACATCATTAGAAACTATTTTATCATCTATACAACATAAACTTTAACTAATAACTACTATATTGGTCTAAAATAAGCCTTGTATGAAACACTCCTACAAAAACTATCAATTATCTTCGTTAATATAATCATCTTGAAGCATAGGTTTTGGCTAGTCCTATTATACTAACCATATACTTTTCATATATTCTAACAAAGTGTATAACACTTGATTCATGGCAACTGCTATTACCTTGATACACATACTTCATTTAGAACATAATTCATCATTTCCGGTTAACACCAATCTGATCTAGGTTACTAATTACCCATTATGACAACATTATACCTTGAATCAACTCATGAGACTAGATTCATATGAAAGTAGACTCTTAAATTGACATTATGAATTCCAACTCATGAGACATGATTTCCAACGACTTATGACACACCTAAATTGGTGTTCGATTTATTTTGTACAAATTTTACAAAACTGCATAAAATTTACACCCATAATATACAAGCTACACTTTTTCTTTTCATAAAATGGAACCAAAACGCTTCTAATTCAACCCCAAATCATTATCGACACATTAGGTACTCTAACTTAAGTTCATACAGCTGATTAGGAGTTATTTTAACATCAAACCACTAGAAATTCATGAACCATACACTGGATTAAAGGGTGTTTGGGTTAACTTATAAAATCACTCATTTAGACATCATGAACTAGTCATTAACATCATAAATTCATCATAATATCTATTAATTTTAATGAAGTAATTTCTACTAAAATGCTTATTATATAATTCCAATACACAAATCATTATCTACTAATCATAAAAACTCCATAACAAGTTCTAAATCATGATAATAAGGGTTATTCTTTTTCTAAAACCCCAAATTGATTCATAAACTAATAATCTTTAAGACTCACCAATTCATGAACTTACCTTGAATGGAGGACTAATTACGATTAGTTAGGCTTAAACTCTTCTTAGGTTAATCACCAATTATTGAAACATTATTCTAAGACTTCATTTTGCAATTTTCTTGGATAATAAAGGAATTGATCAATTTACCTCCTCAACTCTATGACAATACACGTCCCTTGTCACGCGTAGGAAAAAGAAACCTAATCTTTGAATATTAAGAGTTATATGGGCATTCTTGTGTTTCTGCCTCTTAAGTCTACTTTACACCATTAGTCTATGTCATTAAGTCCATTCGCTGGAGGTCCTTTTCGGTAATTTTTTTTGTTCCTGGTCCTTTAACTATTAAATACTAACTATAATAACTTTCCAAAGCCTCACATGCACTTTTAAATATTTATAGCAAAAACTTAAATTCCGGGTCTTACAATTCAATCATGCTCTTTGCTTTGGATTACAATATCAAAATTTAGAGATTAACGTAGAATAGAAGTCTTGGCCTCTTCGTATTTTTTTGGTAACCAAGGTTTCCGACCTCTTTATCCACTAATTGGCGAGGTTAAAAATTTCAAGTATAAAAGTTGCTTCTTTTGTATTTGATGCGGTCTTTCTTGGCTATTACTCGCAGTTAAGTTGTTTATTTTGGTGTAAATCTTCATATTTTTGTGTTCTTTTCAAGCATTGTTAGCCTCTTTCTTGGTGGTTGTTGTTGTTTGTATGCCTTTGGCAATTTGGGTGTTTTTATAAAAGTTTTGATCTTCAAAGAAAAACTATACTAACTTACTTTTTTATGTGTTAACTTTTCACTTTACCTTGCGAAAACTACTGCAACCACTCTTTGGTAGAAAAACAAACACCTTGGTTTATTTGTGGTCCAAACCACAAGCTTCATTTTTGGTGATTTTAGTGTTATCAATCATTTTATATAGTTGTGGTTTACTAAAAGACCAAAGAGATTTCAAGTTAAACTATAATATGGGTTAGGCGGTGCGGAATGCACACTCGTATAAGTTATTTATTAAAGGGGTATGACAATTTATGAAAAATGTACTACCTCCATCTCTAAATAAATGTCCAGTTTGACTTTTCAGAGTCAAACTGGTTCAACTTTGACCTTAAATATTTTTGTGGGTGTTATATAATATTTAATGCAAAATATATGAATGAATTGGGTTTTAAATGTATTTTTCAATGGTATAATTTTTTATTATGTATTATATAACACAAAAAAAAATTAAAGTCAAAATTGAACCAGTTTGACTCTGAAAAGTCAAACTGAACATTTATTTAGGGACGGAGGGAGTATAACTTTTCACCAAGAATCACAACTTTTCCCTCCAACCACCATAGTGTTATATAAACATATTTTGGTCTTTTATTTGAATATAATCACATCAACAACAAATATAACAAATTATAGTGTGTTATTGTCTTATTCCAATACGAATTTCGTGTAACCCAATGCACCAAATAGGGTCGATATATTGTATTAGGAATGTGATAACACAATTCAAGAATTTATCCAAGCAAACTTTGATTATCAAGACCCTAAAACCAACATTCAAAAACATGAGAGAACTACAATGGTAACTGACTGCAAGTCTACAAGAACGTGGAAGGTGTTGATATAAATAATGTTTAAAAATGTTATTAATATCTCTCAATAAACCTATGTTTTGATAATCACAAAACTCAAATCAAATTAAGTCAAGATTAAGACGTAAACAAGTATTTGGTAACAAATATTTACCTCTACATCTAATATCACTTAAGGTATACATAAACTAAGTATCTTATGCATTACATGATCAAAAGAAATTTTGTCTTAAGACATAACATCTTATAAAATGATATAAACATTTTATATATATTTGTAAATCATTTTTGGTAATGCTATATTAAACTACAAGGATATGATTTCAAATTTCCAACCAAAAGGGCAAATTTTATCCAGAAAAACTTTTCCAACGTTCAGGAGGGCGGCCCCCTTAATAATTAAGGGGACCGCCCTCTAATTAAGGGGACCGACATGCTCTAGAATAGTATTTTCTGGCCCTATAAATATTGGATCATTTCACATATTTTCCTCACCTTTTTGCACTATAAACTTTCTGATCCAACCTCCATTTCTAGATCTAAAATCCTTTGATCATATAATTCATAAGTCTTTGTTTCCAAGTGATCCAAAGCTTCTTCCACTCAAGTGCAAGAAGAAGAACACTCCTCTACATCCATCTAATTGTAGTAGTGTTGTGAATAGCTAGTTTCATATTGTAGTAGTGTTAGATATTTGTAAAAGTGTTGTGTGAATTTGTTGATTGTAGAAACTAGGTGTGTTGTAAAGTAGTTTAGAAGTTGTGACTTAGTTGTGCATAGAAGAAGGTGTGAAGTTGACAAGGTGTGAAGAAGGTGTGAAGTCTTGAAGAAGTTGTGAAGGTGTGAAGAAGGTGTGAAGCCTTTGAAGAAGTTGTGAGATTGGTTCTAGCTACGATTAGAACTCGACATTTAGCTTAGTGTCGTTAACTCGTGTAAGCCAAGGTGTGTAAGGTTTCTCCACCATAAGGAGTTTGTTGACATAGTGAAGAAAACTCTCAAGTGTGGTACTCGGGGAGTGGAGTAGGGCAAGGAAGGTGTCATTGTAGCCGAACCACTATAAATTCGCGTGTTGTGGTTTGATCTTTCTAACTCTATCTTTTCTTCATTACATTTCAATACTTTCATTATTAGATTAGAATTGCTTATATTGGTTGTCACTTGAATTCACTTGAGATCGAATCGAAAGTTTTTAATAAGCTACAAAATATTTTGGTAATAAATTTAAAAAGGACATAAAACTATTCAACCCCCCTTCTAGTTTTCCACAATTGGTATCAGGAGCAACGTCTAGCAAGATCTTTAAAATATATTGTATTTTAAAACTTGTAATGATCTATGGAATCTGAAAAATATTTAGAAGGGCAATCTATGCAAAGACCACCACTATTTGAAAGTGATGGATTTTTATATTGGAAAAATCGATTCGAAACTTATGTGAAGTCAAAAGATCTAGATCTTTGGCATGTTATTACTAATGGTGATTTTTTACCTATTCAAAATAACCCCGAAACAAAGAAAGATGAAATTGTACCTTTTGAAAAACAAAATGATGATTTAAAAAGAAAACTTGCTAAAAATAATGAAGCAAAAATGGTTATTTATAATGCGCTACCACGTAAAGAGTACGAAAGGATCTTTATGTGTGAAACCGCAAAAGAAATTAGGAACTCTTTACTAATAACTCACCAAGGTAATAGTCAAGTCAAAGATAATAAGATAGATCTACTTGTTCAACAATATGAGCAATTCACGATTCCGGAAGAGGAATCAATTGATAATGCTTTTGCTAGATTTAACACTATCATCACAAGTTTAAAAGCACTTGATGAGAATTTTTCTAGTAAGAATTTTGTTAGGAAGTTTCTTAGGGCTCTTCATCCAAAATGGCGAGCTAAAGTGACGGCTATTAAAGAATCAAAGAATTTGTCAACATTGCAACTTGATGAATTAATTAGAAATCAAAAAGTTTACGAAGTTATTATTAAGAAGGATTCCGAAATGGTCAAAGAAAAACGAGAGCAAAGCAAGTCAATCGCCTTGAAAGCTAGAAAGGAATCTAGTATCGAAGATAGCTCATCTTCCGAAAGTGATGACGAGGAATACGCCATGGCCGTAAGAGATTTCAAGAAATTCTTCAAAAGGCGAGGAAGATTCGTAAGACAACAGCATGATGAAAAGAAAACATTTCAAAAGAGTAAGGATGATAAGAACAACAAGATTGAAAGGAAATGTTTCAAGTGTGGTGATCCAAATCACCTCATTGGAAAATGTCCAATGATGACAAGAGATCAAAATCAAAGGGCTTTTGTTGGAGGTACTTGGAGTGACAGTGATGAAGATGAGAAAGAAACGACAAAAGAAGAGAAGTGTCTTATGGCGAATACATCAAATAAGGTACGTTCTGAAACCGAATATTTTAGTGATGAAAGTTTATCATTAGATGAAAAAGATCTAGATAATGAATATAATAGGCTATGCAAATTAGGACAACTAGTAATGGCAAAAAACAAATCACTAAAATACATAAACAATCAATTGGAAAATGAAGTACTAGAACTAAAAATTAAAATACATCAACTTGAAAAAGGTAAAGAAATTTTTTAAGAATGTAAATCATGTCAAGAGCTGAAAGGTGAAAACGAAATACTTAGGGGAGAAATTCGCAAACTTGATAAATTTGAAAATAGTAGTCACTCACTTAGTAAAATAATAAGTATTCAAAGAACATCCGGAGATAAAACCGGTTTAGGGTATAATTCAAATGAAGCTTCAACAAGTGAGATTAAAAATGTCAAATTTGAAAATGAACCTAATGAGCAAAAACCTCTAAAATCTAATCCTAAGTATATACTTATTAATGATAGAAAAATACCTCTTGCCAACAATGAAGAAGTAAAAGTTTTCTATAAACCGTCTTTAAAAAATGAGGCAGGATCTTCTAAACCTAAGACAAGATCTAAAACACCACCACCTAAAAAACCAAATAATCCTAATCCTAGGTCTAAAACACCTCAACCAAGAAGAATCCAAAATAGGCAAAACTATAATAACAATAGTAATCAAATGTGGAACTACCAACAAAGCTACAATCCTTGGGGTATACTACCATCTTTCATGCATCCTAGTCAAATGTTAAACATGTTTGGACCAAACAACTTTGGACCAAAGAAACAATGGGGATCAAATGGCTAGATGAACATTCCTTGAGGTAATCTTGAAGTTTCTCTCAACATAGACTTTCTCAAAGTCTATATGTCATTCTGATGATTTTGAAGATTTTTTGAAGACCACCGGGTACGCCATTCTTTCATAACTCATTGACATGCTTAGATAAATATGCTTTATTTGATTACATTGTTTGCATAGATATAGCTTGCTATTTCTCTCTATTTGTTTGATCATATATATACTTATATATATACTCTTATACTTAGTATATATATATATATATATATATATATATATATATATATATATATATATATATATATATATATATAATTACTTGCACATAACCTAGATACGTCATTAGTTGACTTTTTAGAACTCCAGGAAATTATTCATTATCGAACCCTTTCCTTTCCCCCTCGCGTTATTCTATTAAGTCCTCTTTTAGAAGACTCATGATGATGAAGGGATATGAGTCAAGTGGACTTTTATCATGCAAGAACCCCTTCGCACGTGAACACTATGGATGAAACAAACTCCTCTCGCCGACTATATCCTATCTCCGCTATTATCTTTCAAACCTCACCCATCAACCCATCTTTCACTCACATTTATACTTATATATATATATATATATATATATATATATATATATATATATATATATATATATATATATATATATATATATATATATATATATATATATATATATACACTTATTCACATATTCCCGAACACACCTCAAACCCCTCATCAACTTAACACTTTGATCATTTTATCCAAAATTGTCAAAGGTACATTTTTAATTATCGAAACGGTAATTAAAAATTGTCAAGTATTTTATCATCGTGCCAATAAACGTTTACGTATTTTTGATATATTATAAATCTAATTATATACGTATAAATATATTTGTTCCAGAAACTAATTCCGCGAAATTTCAAAAATTTCAAAGGCGGCCCCCTTAAAGATTAAGGGGACTGGCTTGTTATCGAGGGCGGTCCCCTTAATGTTTAAGGGGACCGGCCATCTGACACTTCCAAATCCATTTTTCACCTTATTTCCATTCCCAAACACTCCATTTGCTCATTCATTTCTTCCCCACTACTGCTGAGTACAAACCAAAACACTCAAAACCATCAAAATCCTCCACCATATCACCAATCCGGGGTTGTTCGCAAGGGGCAAACGTTAACCAAACATATAACAACATCTTTTGTAAGTTTTCCAACATGCATTTCATCACATTTCATTCAATTTGGTGTCTAATCAATAATTATGCATTTTATTAAAATTTATTTTAATTCGAATTTTAGTGAAATAGAAGCTAGAAATTGAACTACCAAATGCTTCCCATAGGATTAGGATGATGTATGGCAACTCAAATTTAGTATAACATATCATTTTGTCAAAATCATTAATCGCCCATAAACCCTTGTTGAATTTTATTTTTCAAAAGGCACATTATTGATATAACTCTTAAAAACTATTTGTGTCACACCCCCACAATACCTGAATGGCAGCGGAATGGAATACCTGAGGGTGTAACGGATCATAGCACACAACCAGGATATATTGAACGACCTAAAGTGTCGTTTATAAAATACATCGTTTGATTCATTCAAAATATTCAAAGTTATAAAACATAGGTCCCATAAGTTGGAAAAGGTTTAAGGAAACAAGTTTAGTACAATCAAACGATAGTTCAAAGTGCATGAAATCCAAAAGTGACGCGTCATCCTTGATACACAAAGTGACTCCATGCAATGCCATGAGAATATGCCTTAGTTACCTGAGAAATACATTGCGAAAAACGGTCAACATAAAGTTGGTGAATAATCATAGGTTTGTAAGTAAATCGTAAGTACATAAGCCACAAATAATAAGTAAACCGACACGAATGTCAAAAAAATGCTACATTGGCTCTTAAGCTCATGACCCCGAAGCTAGACTTTGTAATGCCCCACCAGAGTGTTTACCAGACACTCAATTCGTTAAGACATGAAATGCATTCGTCCGTTTGGAGCAACCCAAACACGAATGGAGGCGTCACCCTCGATAGATCTATCCACTCACTCTCGCTTAGCTAAAATTAACGGTCCATGATATATATAAGGGGACTTAACTTGGTAGTAGGCAACTTAAGCAATGTATGGAATTTGATATACTTGGGCATGTACAAAAATAATTGTGCAATGTAATCTCCCCCGTGGGATTTAAAATCAAATAAGTAATTAAAACGGGGCTATGAGAACTCACCTCAAAAGGATGATACAACGATGGTACAATGATGTAAGAGTAATCGGGACAATGAGGCGCGTATACTAGCCGCAACCTAAATGAATAATCGCGATCTAATTAAGATCAAGTCGAAATGAAATGAATGCACATGCACATGATACTCATACCACTCGTAATTTGGAAATACTTGTTATCGTCATAGTAAAATAGTTTCCATACTTAGGAAAAATAATTCCATTTAGAGAAGTATATAACTTGTCGTACTATCTCGTTAAAAAGTGTTAGCGTTAAATTCCTTGTATTGAAAACCTTAGAATGACGTCGTCATGTCGTATAAGTATTCCTTCGGTTCGTACGTATTCGTTTGATAAGAAAATAGTCCTTTGTAATATTTACTAGAAAATATACCGTTTAGCGCGTACGTTATTATTTATATTTGTATCCATATATATATATATATATATATATATATATATATATATATATATATAGTTTTGGCAATTGTTAAAATGGGTATAACTCGGTCGTTTTAGGCTCGTTTTCCTTGTTCTTTATGTCCACGGATTCGTCTTTGTATATACTAGTATATTTTAGATAACTCGGCTCTTTTAGGTTACGTTCAATGCCTCAAAATACCCGTCGTATTCTGCCAAACAGCAAGCAGTTTTCTGGAAAAGTAGTTTTCGTCGTTAAATTTGCAAAAATCATATCTCCTTCGTTATAAACTCGTTTTAATCCGTTCTTTCGCCTAAAGTTTCGTTTTTGAATGTATTTTCTAAATCTTTGGTCAAAACTTAGTCATCATTTACTGATTTTCCCACGAAATTAAAATAGGGACAGTAGGTATATCAAAAGTTTCAAAAACCATTTTCAAGTCTCTAAACTAGTTCCATCCTCCATCAATCCACTTTCAAACACCACAAAGCTAATCTAATCCTACCATACACCTTCTTAGGGTGTCATGGGTCCTTAGACATCATCAATCCACTAGGTCTAACAAGGGTTTCATATGTTTCCATTTCTAGGGCTTCAAAGTTAATATATACAAAAATGGAGTGGTACAAGTTGATGCATGTATAAGATCTTGTAAGAAAATTATATGAACATAATAATAACTTGTAAAAATCATAAAAATGAGTTTGTTTACTTACTTGATGGTTTAGAGAGTTTAGATGATAAAAAGCCTATTAATCCTTGAGTTTTTATTTCAAAACTCTAACAAGGATGATTATACTAACTAGTTTATAATATGATCTTGTAAAATTTATCCTCCTTGCTCCTTGATTACCCCAATTCGAACCAAACACAAGAGAAAAGAGAGAAAAAGCTTGCTAAGTGTAAGTAAAAGTGATTTTAGTGAAAATGAGTAAGAAAAGTTTAATATATACTAGGGACAATAGTTAGGTGTACCATTAAGAGTGTTGGTGAGATTTAAATGCTTGAAGACCTTTAGGGGGGGGGGGGGGGGGTGGCCGGTTCTAGGGAGTAAAAAGGGGAATATGTTGGGTGATTAGTTAGTAAAATTAGTATTAGTAATAAAGTGTAGTTAGGTTAGGTTTAGGTTTAAGGTTTAATCGGGTACCGGGTTTGTTAAAAATAAGTTTTGTTGAAGTTATTCGGGACGTAATAAAGTTATAAAAGTTGTAAAAATATGTCGGGTACAAGTACGGAGAGTTAGGGTGATTATCGTTTAATTTTGGTGAAAACCGGCGTTATTAAGTTAAACGTACGATACGTAATAGTTAAATTTCCAAAATACCGGGTAAATTAATATTATAGTTTTTATATTGTAAAAATGAGTATAAAAATGTATTGGGATCATAGTCGGGAGTGTCGGACATGTTAGACACTTTTATAGTTCGCGTATTAGCGTTTATTTAAAATAAACGTACGTAAATCGTTAATCGTACCAAAAGTATTAATTTAATTATCCTACGAGTGGAATAGTATGCAAGTGCCCTAATGATGATATGCAGACTATTTCTAGTCCGAATGAAGTGTCCCTGACAATAATGCATGAATTCGCTCCTGAACCAATACGGTTACACGAATTTGAACACTCGTAAACTAAATTTACGATGACATGAGTAATGCACGTGAATAGTGGTTTTCTCTCGGAAATGAATAGTGTCAAGTGAATAGTAAAATTTCTGAAAGTGTCTCGAAATGTCAAATTGACCTCAAAAACGATGAATAGTAAAATGATGAATAGTGATCGATGAATAGTAATTTGTGAATAGTAGAATATCGAAGTTTGGGAAAATGACCTGAAATTGTGGGTTGTGACAGTCGCCCATCCAAAAAGGAATTCAGTCCCTAAATTCAGTTAGTGTTGGTCTCGGTACTAGGCTCGGTGAAAAGTTGTGGATACTTGCGTCGCATTTGGTCTTCCCGTTCCCAAGTAAACTCGGGTCCTCTTCGAGAATTCCAACGAACCTTCACGATCGGAATTCGACTTTGTTTCAATTGTTTGGTCTCGCGATCCATTATTTCAACTGGTTCTTCCACAAAATTAAGCTTGTCATCGAGTTGTATTTCTTCAAATGGTATAATGGCAGACTCGTCCGAAAGACATTTCTTGAGGTTCGAAACATGAAACGTGTTGTGTACGTTGCTAAGTTCTGACGGAAGTTCAAGCTTGTAAGCAACCGGACCAATCCTTTCCAGGATCTTGAATGGTCCAATGTATCTCGGGTTCAATTTCCCGCGTTTTCCAAATCGTATTACGCCTTTCCAAGGCGAGACTTTCAACATAACTTTGTCCCCGACCCGAAATTCCAATGGTTTGCGTCGAACATCTGCGTAGCTTTTCTGTCGACTTCTAGCAGTTTCAAGTCTCTCTCGAATTTGAATTATCTTTTCTGTTGTTTCTTGTACCATCTCCGGGCCAGTACATTGTACTTCACCGACTTCGGCCCAACAAACTGGAGATCGACACTTACGACCATAAAGTGCCTCAAATGGTGCAGCCTTAATGCTCGAATGGTAACTGTTGTTATAGGAAAATTCGATCAACGGCAAATGGTTAGCCCAACCATTTCCAAAGTCAATCACACACGCCCTAAGCATGTCTTCAAGTGTCTGAATAGTCCTCTCGCTCTGACCATCGGTCTGAGGATGGTAAGCAGTGCTCATGTCTAATTTGGATCCAAAAGAATCTTGTAATGACCGCCAAAAGTTCGAAGTAAAACGACTATCTCTGTCGGAAATGATGGAAACTGGTGCACCGTGTCTTGAGACGATTTCCTTGACATAAAGTCTAGCAAGTTGTTCCATCGTATAAGTCTCTCTAATGGGTATGAAATGAGCTGATTTGGTAAGTCGATCAATGATTACCCAAATAGCATCGAAACCTCCTGACGTCTTTGGAAGTTTAGTGACAAAGTCCATAGCAATACGTTCCCACTTCCATTGTGGAATCTCTGGTTGTTGAAGTAACCCTGACGGTTTCTGGTATTCGGCTTTCACTTTAGCACAAGTAAGACATTTGCTGACGTACGTAGCAATTTCTGCTTTCATGTTCGGCCACCAATAAAGCTTTTTGAGATCTTGGTACATCTTATCCGAACCTGGATGAATAGAGTACTTCGACTTGTGTGATTCATGCATAATCAATTCTCGCACTCCACCATAGAGTGGTATCCAACTTCGTTCCTTGAAGCATAACACTCCATCCGATCTCTTTACAAAGCCATTTTCGCTTTCTGGCATACCATAAAGTTTCTCATGCGGTCGGTTTTCTTCCTTGAGAGCCTCAATCTGAGCTTCTAGAATTTTCGATGGCAATGGCAAAATGATAGTCATTCCCAATGACCTGACTCTCAAAGGTTTGAGTCGTTCTTTTCGGCTGAGTGCATCTGCTACAACATTCGCTTTTCCTGGGTGATATCGGATTTCACAATCGTAATCACTCAACAACTCTAGCCAACGACGTTGTCTCATATTAAGTTCCTTCTGATCGAGTATATGCTGTAAGCTCTTGTGGTCGGTAAAAATTACACACTTAGTACCATAAAGGTAGTGTCTCCAAATCTTGAGTGCAAAAATTACCGCACCCAATTCCAAGTCGTGAGTAGTGTAATTCTTCTCGTGTATCTTAAGCTGTCTAGATGCATAAGCTATCACCTTCTCGTGTTGCATTAGCACAGCTCCAAGTCCTTGATGCGAAGGATCGCAATATACCACAAAGTTCTCAATACCTTCAGGTAGTGACAAAATCGGTGCGCTACAAAGCTTTTGTTTCAATAATTGAAATGCGGACTCTTGTTTTTCTCCCCACTCGTACTTCTCATTCTTTTGTGTCAGCTTTGTCAACGATTTCGCTATCTTAGAAAACCCTTCGATAAACCTTCTGTAATATCCGGCAAGTCCTAGGAATTGACGAATTTCCGTAGGAGACTTGGGCGTAGCCCAATCCTTAACTGCCTCGATCTTTGCCGGGTCGACTTGTAAACCTTGGCTATCAATAACATGGCCAAGAAATTGAACTCTACGTATCCAAAAATCACACTTTGAGAATTTGGCATACAATTGCTCCTTCTTGAGTACTTCCAGGATTGTTCTGAGGTGTTCTTCGTGATCTTCCTTACTCTTGGAATAAATCAAGATATCGTCAATGAATACGATCACAAACTTATCAAGATACGGTTTGCACACCCTATTCATGAGATCCATAAATACCGCAGGTGCGTTGGTTAATCCAAAAGGCATCACTTGAAATTCATAATGACCATAACGTGTTCTAAATGCCGTCTTCGGGATATCCTCTTCCCGAACTTTAAGTTGATGATAACCGGATCTTAAATCAATCTTGGAATAAAAACTAGAACCTTGTAACTGGTCGAACAAGTCGTCAATTCTGGGGAGTGGATAACGGTTCTTCACCGTTACCTTGTTCAGCTCACGATAGTCGATGCACATTCTGAAAGTTCCGTCCTTCTTCTTCACAAACAAAACTGGCACTCCCCAAGGCGAGGAACTCGGTCTAATGAATCCTTTGTCCAAAAGTTCTTGTAATTGATTCGACAATTCTTGCATTTCCGAAGGTGCAAGTCTATACGGTGCTCGTGCAATCGGTGCAGCTCCTGGCACTAATTCAATTTGAAACTCAACTTGGCGTGTAGGCGGAAGTCCTGGCAATACTTCCGGAAAAACTTCTTGAAATTCCTTAACAATTGGCACATCTTCAAGTCGTTTCTCATCCGACTTCTTCTCCGTGATGTGAGCCAAAAATGCATAACAACCCTTCTTTATGTACTTCTCGGTTTTAATGCACGATATAATACTGAGTCTAGTTCCACTTCGCTCTCCGCGAACAACCAAAGTTTCACCGTTATAAGGAAGGTGAACAACTTTCTCATCACAAATAATTCTCGCTCGATGCCGAGATAACCAATCCATGCCGATAACAACGTCGAAACTTCCAAGTTCTACGGGCATAAGGTCTATATTGAATGGATGGTTTAGGAAATTTATAGTGCAACCACGGATAATGGTGTTGGTGTTAACTAAAGACCCATCGGCTAATTCAACGATATAGGAAATGTCTAATGGGGTTGGTTCTATGTTAAGCAAAGGTGCAAATGCAATAGAAACAAAACTTCTATCCGCTCCTGAATCAAATAAAATGGATGCATAACGATTATTAACGAGGAACGTACCCGCAACGACATTCGGGTCTTCTTTGATATCGTCTCCTCCCATGACATAAGCTCTTCCTCGAGCCATTCCATTTTGGTTTCATGTTCCTTGATTCTTCTTCTTCGGGCACTCATTCCTAAAGTGTCCAAGTTCTCCACAGCCAAAACATGTTACCGGTGGTTTCTGATTGCCACCAAAGTTTGGACTCTTGCAATCTTTGGTGTAGTGACCAGCCTTCTTGCAGTTGCCACATAGATCTGGGCAACGTCCTGGGTTATGATGCTTCTGACAACTTTCGCACTTGGGTAATTTACCCTCATATCCTTTCCTTTCAGTCGGCCCTGCAGCATAGGCCTTTGCCACTTCTTGCCTCTTAGGTGGCGGCTGAACAGCGTTTCCACCTTGGTTGTAATCAAACCTTCTCTTGTTGTTGTTATTGTTGTTTGGATTGTTGTTTCGGTTATTGGGATAGTTGCGGTTCCGATTGTTGTTATAGTTGTTGTTGTTGTTCCGAGTGTTGGTGTAGTTGGTGTTGTTTGAACGGTAGTTGTTGTTGACAGCAGATTTTCCTTTTACCACTTGAACCATGAGTTTCTGAGTTATACGAATAGCCTCTTCCATTGATTGAGGGTCGAAAGAAATCACATCTCCTCGAACACTTTCAGGTAATCCACCAACAAAGTTTTCCATCTTTTTCTCATCATCGGGAACCATAGTTGGACATAGTGCAGCCAACTCTTGAAACCTCCTGAAATAAGTCTCAATGTCATCACCTTTAGTCACAAGCTCATAAAATTCCGTTTCCATCTTTTGCACCTCGGTACGAGGGCAAAACTTCTTTGTCATCAATTTCTTGAATTCCTCCCAAGTAAGCTTGTGAGCATTTTCCATACCAATCGGCTGAGCATACGAATTCCACCAAGACATAGCTTCATCGAGAAGCATACCTGTAGCAAACTTCACCTTGCTGACATCCGGGCATCCGCACATGAGAAATACGTTCTCAGTCTTTTCAAACCAGCGGATTAAAGCAACCGCTCCTTCAGTGCCCTTAAATTTGATAGGATCGCTAATCTTGAAATCTTTCCATGTACATTCCCTCTTATTAGTGGGTGGTTCAACCGTCCCTGTATTAGAAGCAGTCTCAGCAGCCCTAGCAGCAACCTCAGCTCTCTCAATCTCCAGAGCTTCTGCAATACTATCCCTGACCAACTTGCGGATAGCGGCTTGAGTCATGGCGGGTGTTTCTGGTGCATTCTTACCCTTCCTTGGTGCCATATTTCTGATAAATCACAATGGAAATAACCATGAGAAAAATCATAATAGAAATAGTCGTCGTACCAAAGATATATACCACAACATGTATATAAATATACAACCACAACAATTATAAATACAACCACGACATGCACGAATACAACCACAATCTGTCTAGACATCATCACGACAAGTATATATATACAATCACAACAACCACGTCACGTATATATACAACCACAACCTGTGTCGATACAAGCACAACATGTACGAATACAACCACGACATGTATATATGCTATAACAATAAAGAGCAACCACGAAACATCATAAATATAATCACAACACATGAATATAATACATGAAAATTTCGGCCTACATGGACCGATATAATATATAGCACAACATTTCCACATAGTAGAGTCGCACTTGATATATTTGTTTGTACAACAACCAAAAGACAACAAGTTCTTGAACTATGTCCCACATCCCGGGACTAGGAAAATAATACAAGCTAATATAATACCAGTCTACGTCTAGGCTCCTCCCGGTGCTCTAGATGGTCCAGGCTCTCCCCTCAAACGGCGAATCTCATGATCCATCGCCACCACGATCTCCTCAAGATGCTCAAGTCGTAACTGAGAAGAAGCATCCCTACGCTCCAAAACAACTACCCTCTCTCGAAGCAATGTCAACTGGTCTACCTGCTCCCACTGGGTCTCCTGTGTCGCCTGAGCTCTATCTCGAATCTCAGGTAACTCATCCCTAAGTAGCTCAATCTCCTCCTGATGCCTCAACTGTCGTGCCTCGAGTCCATGGTATGACACATCAATACTAACCCTGCCCTGAATCAAATCCTCAACCTGCTCCTCAACAGTCTCAAGTCGAGTGGTAATGATCTCATCAACTCTATATCCCAACCTATCTACTTGCTCCTGCTGAGCATCAAACTGATCCTCTAGTGTAACGGCTGTAGGATCCCTAGCTGCAGCCGCTCTCGAGCTCTCACCTATGTGGTACACGGGTGGTGGTGAAAGGTCAGCAGTCTCGGTAATGGGTGAATCTGGGGTGGTAAGCCTTGCACGCTTCCGAAGCGGCAAGAGTGAGGTAGGTACAGGAGTAGTAATGGGTATGGCTGGTGGTGGTGTAGGCATAGTAGGACTAGGGAGACTCCTATAAGTAGATGTAGCATAACGAACCCTCTTCCTAGGGCCCTGAACAGTCTTATCCCTAGGAAACATAAGTCTCGGCTCTGAATGGATAGTAGTAGTAGGAGATGATGGTATGTCAGTAGGTATAGTAGGATGGACATGGGGAGTAGGAGCCGTCTCCTCCTCCTCGAAAGGTTCGGTATCATCATCTGACGCCAAAAGTGGCAACTCAGGTGTAGGAGAAACAAGTGGTGAAACAGCAGTGGAGGACACAGAGCCCTCATCATCAGAATCTGATATAGTGTAAAGTATGACAGTGTTGGGATTCGAAGACATGACTCTGTGATAATCACGGTGAAATAAAAATAAATAACTCGCATAATGGCATCGCCTAAAAATAAGTAAATATGCACTTATGATGAAATGATGATATGCTATGATGGTGTGGTTATAGTCTAGGGTCTATGATGCAACCTAGTTCGCTATAACCTTAGCTCTGGTACCAATCTGTCACACCCCCACAATACCTGAATGGCAGCGGAATGGAATACCTGAGGGTGTAACGGATCATAGCACACAACCAGGATATATTGAACGACCTAAAGTGTCGTTTATAAAATACATCGTTTGATTCATTCAAAATATTCAAAGTTATAAAACATAGGTCCCATAAGTTGGAAAAGGTTTAAGGAAACAAGTTTAGTACAATCAAACGATAGTTCAAAGTGCATGAAATCCAAAAGTGACGCGTCATCCTTGATACACAAAGTGACTCCATGCAATGCCATGAGAATATGCCTTAGTTACCTGAGAAATACATTGCGAAAAACGGTCAACATAAAGTTGGTGAATAATCATAGGTTTGTAAGTAAATCGTAAGTACATAAGCCACAAATAATAAGTAAACCGACACGAATGTCAAAAAAATGCTACATTGGCTCTTAAGCTCATGACCCCGAAGCTAGACTTTGTAATGCCCCACCAGAGTGTTTACCAGACACTCAATTCGTTAAGACATGAAATGCATTCGTCCGTTTGGAGCAACCCAAACACGAATGGAGGCGTCACCCTCGATAGATCTATCCACTCACTCTCGCTTAGCTAAAATTAACGGTCCATGATATATATAAGGGGACTTAACTTGGTAGTAGGCAACTTAAGCAATGTATGGAATTTGATATACTTGGGCATGTACAAAAATAATTGTGCAATGTAATCTCCCCCGTGGGATTTAAAATCAAATAAGTAATTAAAACGGGGCTATGAGAACTCACCTCAAAAGGATGATACAACGATGGTACAATGATGTAAGAGTAATCGGGACAATGAGGCGCGTATACTAGCCGCAACCTAAATGAATAATCGCGATCTAATTAAGATCAAGTCGAAATGAAATGAATGCACATGCACATGATACTCATACCACTCGTAATTTGGAAATACTTGTTATCGTCATAGTAAAATAGTTTCCATACTTAGGAAAAATAATTCCATTTAGAGAAGTATATAACTTGTCGTACTATCTCGTTAAAAAGTGTTAGCGTTAAATTCCTTGTATTGAAAACCTTAGAATGACGTCGTCATGTCGTATAAGTATTCCTTCGGTTCGTACGTATTCGTTTGATAAGAAAATAGTCCTTTGTAATATTTACTAGAAAATATACCGTTTAGCGCGTACGTTATTATTTATATTTGTATCCATATATATATATATATATATATATATATATATATATATATATATATATATAGTTTTGGCAATTGTTAAAATGGGTATAACTCGGTCGTTTTAGGCTCGTTTTCCTTGTTCTTTATGTCCACGGATTCGTCTTTGTATATACTAGTATATTTTAGATAACTCGGCTCTTTTAGGTTACGTTCAATGCCTCAAAATACCCGTCGTATTCTGCCAAACAGCAAGCAGTTTTCTGGAAAAGTAGTTTTCGTCGTTAAATTTGCAAAAATCATATCTCCTTCGTTATAAACTCGTTTTAATCCGTTCTTTCGCCTAAAGTTTCGTTTTTGAATGTATTTTCTAAATCTTTGGTCAAAACTTAGTCATCATTTACTGATTTTCCCACGAAATTAAAATAGGGACAGTAGGTATATCAAAAGTTTCAAAAACCATTTTCAAGTCTCTAAACTAGTTCCATCCTCCATCAATCCACTTTCAAACACCACAAAGCTAATCTAATCCTACCATACACCTTCTTAGGGTGTCATGGGTCCTTAGACATCATCAATCCACTAGGTCTAACAAGGGTTTCATATGTTTCCATTTCTAGGGCTTCAAAGTTAATATATACAAAAATGGAGTGGTACAAGTTGATGCATGTATAAGATCTTGTAAGAAAATTATATGAACATAATAATAACTTGTAAAAATCATAAAAATGAGTTTGTTTACTTACTTGATGGTTTAGAGAGTTTAGATGATAAAAAGCCTATTAATCCTTGAGTTTTTATTTCAAAACTCTAACAAGGATGATTATACTAACTAGTTTATAATATGATCTTGTAAAATTTATCCTCCTTGCTCCTTGATTACCCCAATTCGAACCAAACACAAGAGAAAAGAGAGAAAAAGCTTGCTAAGTGTAAGTAAAAGTGATTTTAGTGAAAATGAGTAAGAAAAGTTTAATATATACTAGGGACAATAGTTAGGTGTACCATTAAGAGTGTTGGTGAGATTTAAATGCTTGAAGACCTTTAGGGGGGGGGGGGGGGGTGGCCGGTTCTAGGGAGTAAAAAGGGGAATATGTTGGGTGATTAGTTAGTAAAATTAGTATTAGTAATAAAGTGTAGTTAGGTTAGGTTTAGGTTTAAGGTTTAATCGGGTACCGGGTTTGTTAAAAATAAGTTTTGTTG
Source organism: Artemisia argyi (assembly GCA_030686995.1). Lineage (NCBI taxonomy): Eukaryota > Viridiplantae > Streptophyta > Magnoliopsida > Asterales > Asteraceae > Artemisia > Artemisia argyi. The sequence goes on from CM060677.1 coordinate 129,240,604, forward strand.
AAGTTATTCGGGACGTAATAAAGTTATAAAAGTTGTAAAAATATGTCGGGTACAAGTACGGAGAGTTAGGGTGATTATCGTTTAATTTTGGTGAAAACCGGCGTTATTAAGTTAAACGTACGATACGTAATAGTTAAATTTCCAAAATACCGGGTAAATTAATATTATAGTTTTTATATTGTAAAAATGAGTATAAAAATGTATTGGGATCATAGTCGGGAGTGTCGGACATGTTAGACACTTTTATAGTTCGCGTATTAGCGTTTATTTAAAATAAACGTACGTAAATCGTTAATCGTACCAAAAGTATTAATTTAATTATCCTACGAGTGGAATAGTATGCAAGTGCCCTAATGATGATATGCAGACTATTTCTAGTCCGAATGAAGTGTCCCTGACAATAATGCATGAATTCGCTCCTGAACCAATACGGTTACGCGAATTTGAACACTCGTAAACTAAATTTACGATGACATGAGTAATGCACGTGAATAGTGGTTTTCTCTCGGAAATGAATAGTGTCAAGTGAATAGTAAAATTTCTGAAAGTGTCTCGAAATGTCAAATTGACCTCAAAAACGATGAATAGTAAAATGATGAATAGTGATCGATGAATAGTAATTTGTGAATAGTAGAATATCGAAGTTTGGGAAAATGACCTGAAATTGTGGGTTGTGACAATTTGAAACTTACTACATTACATTGTTTTAATGTTATAAATAATCAAAACATACTTTTCAATCCGTTATAAAATGGTTCATGAAGACAACATGGGCGTTTGGTTCATGAACAAACTATAACTATATGTGGTTATTTGAAACTTAAAATTAGCCCATAAAATTTGTTAATACTACTAGAATCAATAGATGTCATCAAGATATATAATCAATATATATATATTGATGTTTTAGGATAATTTTATCTAGTTAAGAGAGCGTTTGGTTTATCTCAAAAAAGATATTTTTGAAAACTAAAATTCGCATTTTAATCTTTTAAACAAGCTTATGTAGTGTCAAACTCTTATGAAATGAACTATATATAATCTAATATATATCTAGCCTTACTTCGAAATGAATTATGATATCATATTCTTTGATATCATATATTCTAAACGAGTTTAAAATCAAAATAAAAGGAACATTATGAAACTACTTCATTGAATATTTTTTTTTTTTGTGTCGAAGTAGAATTTCGTTCCACATATATTGCATATAATTATATATATAAATATATAACATATGCATAATAGTTGTTTTTATCTTAATGTTGTTTTTGTTGTTATATTATTTAGGTGAAAATGCCTAAGACCACGGTTGGTAATGTCTCCAAAACCAAATAATACATTCCAAATGTCTCTTCTACTCCCGGCATGTCTCCTTCAGTTGCATGTTTCTATCGTCCTATTGAAAATAGAAACATTCACGAAGGACGAATTGTCGATCCATCTTTCTATGAAAATGATCAAACCGAACGAATGTTCTCCAATATTCGTTTTGAATGTCTTTTCCAAATCAACGAACCAATCATTCCTCGTTTTATCCTCGATTTCTATAGCCAAGTGACGGTGCAAACCGATCCCTATGGTAATATCTTCATTTCCTTCATGATTCAAAATCAATTCATCACTCTTACTCTTGCTCAATTTGGTCAAACTCTTCGAATCCCATACAACGGCCAAGCCGTTTTCTCAAATGAATGGGATCTTTCCTCTCTTGAAAGAAATCGTCCTCAGGATGGCCCCTACTATTTTGAGATTCCTAGTCCTGAAGACATTCGTCGAATGCTTGTACTGGAACGTCGTACGACTAGTCGAGTAATCAAGTCGAAGAATGTCGATATTCATGCCAATCAAATCCTCCTCAAAGAGCTAAGCCAAGATATGAAGAGGTGGAAAGAACTCATTCGAGAGAATGCGTTTGGTACTGGTGGTCACCGTGATCATGTCACGGCGAGCATTGCCCACATGCTTTATTGTGTAATTGCTGAAGAGCAATACAATTTGGCTTATCTTTTTATTCATCGAATCATGTCCGCCAAAAACACCCCAAATGCCAATCTTCCTTACGTTACGGTATGTTTCTCACATGACTTTATCGTTATGTGATGGAACATTACCCACATCTTCAAAGAGACTACTACGTTCATATCCTTCCTACTTTGAACCAACTTACTCGTGTTCGTACTCGTCGTTCTTGAAGTGACAAAGGAAAATCTCGTGTTCCTTTGTATTCTAGGCCTCGTGGTTCTACATCTCATCGTGATGACGATGATGATGAGGAGGAAAACACCTCACGTGTTAGTACTCCATCCCCCACGACCTTTGTTGAAAATCTTTCCGATATTGATGTTACCGAGTATCAAATTTCTCTTCCTCATGAACGTACCGATGAGCTTCTCTTCACTCGTCAAACGTCTATCATCAACCATCAACAACAAATGCATGAAGAACTTCGAGGAGGATTCAAATCCGTTGGGAAGACGTTTAGGAAGATGCTTGGAAAGAAGAAGAAGTAGGAGATATTGACGTATTGCTACTTGTTATTATTTTTTTTTTTGTTCTATTAGACATTTGTATGATTTGCTATTTGTCCGACTTATTCGGAAATACTTGTGTTATTTCTTGAATGATGTTTAGATCTTAACTATTATCATGCTACTATCTTAATGTTATGCTATGCTTCTTTTCAATATGGATTATAATATGTCTATTTGCATGCATATTTGGTTATATATAAATAAATAAATAACTTGATTACCAAAATCTCGTACCAAATACTCCCTTGAATAATCGATTGCTCTAATTCTTCTAGAAAGATATATTAATATATCTTAGTGCACCATGCTTCAATCACAACAACCAAAATAATTGCTAGTGATAGTATATGACATTCCACGAAAACTATTACTGATATATTTTAGCAATCAATTTGTATCAAGAATAATATTTCTTATTCAAGTAGATAGGGTTTTCAAGATTTTGTTCGATTACATTTCTTCTAGTTTATTTACCACTTGCAAAATATTTTGCAAGTGAAAGGTGGCATCACTACTGGAGTACAATCTAAAGACGAAGACTTTTTAATAAGTTTATTTTGTCCACTGCTTAGTGACTATTTATTGGCTCCAGATTATTGTTTATTAAAACTGGCTTAACATCTTTATATTGTTTAGCACAAACTACAACCCTCCACTCAAACTATGTCGCTCTCAGTGAGATACACTTTTATCAAGTACTAGCTTTATGCCACTAAAAACCACTCAAAATATCACCACAAGTCCACAACAATGGTATAGATTCGATATATAATACTTAGTGGTGACATTTGTTGACATTCGATATATAATACTTAGTGCACCCCTGACAAACGAATAATACTTGGATCAAATACTAATTTTAGTGGATTAATATCTTTATAATGGTGACATTTGTTGACAATTTTACTTTAGCATATGTAACTCGAGTGTCATGAGTTAAATATCTCAAGGGGCACTCTTGCTCGAACAACTTTCATCCACAGTGCAACCTGGACAAAATAAAGACAAGTCATTGAAAACCGGTTTTGAAATTGTCCACAGTTGAAATATGTCACATAATTTGGTTGAACGTTCGTTCGTACGCGAAACGTTTTTTTACTTTCAACTAAAAAGAAATTATTTCTTGAAGTTATGTTATACTAGTAGTTTAGTAAAGATAAAAATAAAGACAGAAAGTTTGAATATCATCTTATCAGTCTTGATCAATATTCCATACGTTTTCTAATTTCTTATAGTAGTATTATTAATTTGCTTATAATAATAAGTCAGGAGAAAAGCATACATGATGGGAAAAAGCATCTTCTTGGCCTTATGGCATACTAAAAGAGAACGTTTTCGTAAGGAAAAAGCATTACTTAATGCAAATGACGCATTATGACTTTACTTAAAGTCAATGGCTTTATTCTTATACGTCGATGCTTTTTTAATTAAAGGCGTGTTTAAGGATGTACGAACGATGAAATTCTTGGCTTCCAAATTTGAAGACCCTCATATAGTCATATTCTACGTGCAATGACAGTATATCCTTATACTCCGTAAAACAATACAACATGCAAACAACGTTTATTTCATTTACTTAACAACCCTTTGAAGCCATCTGATTAGAAGTATGACTTGATTTAGTCAATTGAATAAGTCGAACCTTATATTAAAAAGAAAATATATGAGTCAACTCCAAAAGTTCAATTTGAATAAAAACTCTTTCGTTAATCAAGAGGAGAGACTTATTTAAACGTAAAAACATTGTCGTGTTAAGATTGATGTTGCAAAATATATAGTTCGTTGAGCTTTAAAAGCCACAACATATAACGAATTACTATGTCGACTGAATCCAAAGTGTAACATAAAAATACTTTGTAATATAAACATAAATAAAAACCTACCAAAAATAAATTTGTAGTCCAACTTTAGTATACAGTGTCATATATATCAACTTTATAAAACGGAATATTCGTGAGAAGCGTAATGATTCAAAAAATTAAAAAGTCTTTGTTTTATGTATTTTTTTTTTGTATTTCATAAAATAAGGGACGTTGGTCGATAATTATGAAGTAAGTTTTTAAAAAAGTGTATAGTTTTGATGCAAATATCGTGAAAAAATTGTTTGTGCATTAAAATTTTGTAAATCACTTTTTTATTTATCAAAAATTCGTTTTTGTATTCAACTTCTTTTTAGTATATGTATCAAGATTTTATTGTGCATCAAAATATAACAAGTTGAAAATTTTGTGCATTAAAAGTTTGTGTTTTAAGCATTAAAAAATGTATAAAAATTCAAAATTAAAACAACTTCCTTCACAAATTTTGTATGTATCATCATTCTCTATTTTCGAGTAAAATTGCAGAACTTTTGACAAGTTATTATTTTTTTTCATGTCTTTTTACACTCATCAGCATATTTGTATCTCCTCTCCCTTGCAGCATATATATATACACAACTACAATGTATACATATAGTGGGCAGGCACTTTTTCTTTTAATCTAACGAAATTGACCTTAATATTTGTTGTTATTCATTTTCCTTTTTTATTTTTAGTATCAAACGTACCTAAAAATTGCTTTTAAAATTTAAGAATCACATGCATGAGCAAGTCACGCAAAAAACCAAATCAAATGAATATATAAAAAACTGGCATAAGTTTAATTTAGTTTCGGAATATAAAATAAAAGAGAAACTTCTGATTATCTTCTCATGCAACCACCATATTGACAACGTTTGGCCATATCAAACAACATGATTCAATGAACATAATTTTCTTATAAAAATGTAAGGAAGTTTCTATTTGACTTGCGTAAAAAGTAGACACCAGAATGGATTTCAAGTATATATGATACTGAGTGATTATAAATCTCGTGTAGACTTATTTTCCAAACAATTTATTTTGATCATCAATATATGGTCATATATTATATCTCAAGTTTACTCGAACTAACGGTGTAAATATTTTCTGTTTCGTTAGGAGATAAAGGAGAAATACTTCACCGTTAGTCTTTATTTTAACCGAGAGGTGTATATAGGTTAACTTTTAATAACGGAGTGATGTATCTGTTGAAACTTTTGCGAGAGTGATGTATAGTGCGAAACGGAGTAAACCACATAGATGAATTTTGGAGTTTACTCTTATTTTTATTATTATTATTTTTAAAGTTTTAAAAAACAATAACATAACAGGTACTTTTTTGAATCCAAGCATTGGAAATGTCACGGACCAACGATGTCATAGGGTGTTTGGACAAGAAATACTGAAAAAACAAAAAAGCTCTTGCAGCTAACGAGATTTTAATGAGTGTTAAGATTTTAATTCATTAGGGAAGTAAAATCAAGATGTTAGGAGCTATGAGTGTAATTTCGTCAACCTTGGGACTAAACCTAAGAACTTGAAATAGTTGAGGGACAAAATGTGTACTTTAGTCTATAGAAAATTAAGAATAATGTAGAGTTGCAATATTTTATAATTTTACACTGGCTAGAGTTCCTATCAAAGACTTGAGTAAACAAAAAAGTCTACGCAAGTTAGAGTAGGGCCTCTCTAACAACTCAACGAAGTTGCGGGTCAAGAGTGAAGTTTGTCTTCTACTTTGTTCCATCTTTCTTTATTTTAGTTTTGTTAGTTCTTTTGTTTTTTAGTTTATTTGCTTACTTTTTCAAAAAAAAAAAAAAAAAAAAAAAGAAAAAAGAAAAAGTTTATTTGCTTACTTATGTGTGTGTTTTTGACTTTTGCCATGACGAAGATAGATTGGTTTTGATTATGGACTTTGTATTTCGGTGTCAGGAAATACTAGCACGATAACAAAAAATATCGATAAAGTGTAAAGGGATATAGTCATATACCAGACTTAACTTTGTGGCCTTAAATTAGACTAAGCTTGGTAGAGCTTATGTCGGAAAAAATCACCACTTGGGTATTGAATCGGTTTCTGTGAATGTGGTGCTTCATTGTCATGCTCGCGACCGATGAGTATAGTAAAAGCAATCCCTATGTTGTGTTTGTACAAGCGGGAGTATGAAAAGATTACGTGTAAACAACACAACGACTTTCACTCTTATCTTCACAGAAATGCTGAAGGATCACACCGGTGCACACTATAGTGAAATGAGAGTAACTAGAAAATGAAACGATAGTGGTATTTTCATTTAAGGGTTAAACGGTAATTACCCGAAGTATAATATTTATCCGGGATAAACATTAATGAGTAATAAACAACAAAAGACAAAACACAAACCCACTATGGTTTTTTGTGATCAGTGACCAACCCCTAGGTAGGGTTGTTTGACTTCTTGTCAAACTAGATTACTTATTCTACAAGTATACTAGAAACCACCTTAGGACCCTATAAATACAAGGGCTTCCTAAGGGTTTCATAATCACTCATCATAACCCTAAATCTTTCCTTCTCCTCTCCCTATTCGCGACCAGTCGAAAAAACCACAAGGGTTTTGAAACCCTTGTGATCCGATCCAAGGTCAACTTCCCTAGTTGATTGTCTAGTCGATTTGGGTTTTACCCGATTTCGTGCTCGCCCACCTTGCATAGGTTCGGAGCCCTAGTTCTACCTGTGCAGTACCAGTGGATACTTGACGTTGTCCAAGTGGTGATATTCAAGAAACCCTAAGACGCGATCGTGAAGCATCAAGATCAAAAAGAAGGTGTTTCGTGCGGATCAAGAAAAGGCTATGGAGCTTACGCGTAGCAGGAATAACAAGTAAGTAATCCTAACACCCTTTGTACGTGATAGATTAGGTTATATCCATGATTAGAAAGATCACTCTATCAGGGTTTTGGTTTGCACGGCTCTATGTATTTAATTTTCGCCATGCATATTTTATAGCCGTGTGGGTGACCACTAGAACCCTACAAATATGGCAATATTTATAGTGAAAACTTGTCTTGTTAGCCATGATTAAATTTTTCCATAATGAAACAAATCTGTTATAATTAAACCATGTTTGCATATTTTTATTACACAAAAATATTCTGTAAAACTTGTCCAAGAAGTTTAAATCGCACATGCGAATTTTTGAAGCTGCAGAGAAGTTTAAATCGCACATGCAAATTTTTGAAGCTGCATTAGTGTCTGCATGTCGCGCAGGCTCGCACAAGCTCACAAGGTTGAGCCCGTTTTTGTCCTAGAAGTCCGAACTCTGCACCCTTGTGCTTGCGTGCACGTATGTGTTGGAGTAAAACCAAATAAAGCAATTTTATGGTTGATATCTAGATTTCTATATAAACACTTATACATTTAATTAATTGGGCTATGGGATACGCTCCAATTTCTAAATTTTATGTTTCAAGTGCCTTACTTTGAGATACGATATCTCATTCATATTAACTCTAACTAATACAAATATATATAACATATACATATATTAAATAGTGTCCAACGTTTGCAAATAATACTTTTTGCAAGACAATTTCCAATAGTCGGTATATTATTATTCTTATATGTCACTACAACTATTTTCATACATACCAACTAAGTACTAAGTAAAAGTAATTGCTAAGATACATCACCGGATGACAGTCGTATCTTCATAGTCAAGGCCCAAGGGTGTGCGTAAATACGTCACCAGTCAGTTCCATATCTCGGTTTCACAAGAGTTTAGATGGAATAAAGCCATCATGATCAAGTTAAATATTCTTTCATGAAGAATTGCTTAAGGTATATTTCTGAACCTCTACAATCTTGATCATAGATGTATTATACAAATATACATTAGTGGGAGAAAATGTTTTGGGGTTTACAGTTCATAAGTTATTAATAAAAATCGTGTTTACTGTTCATAAGCCGATATTTGTGAAGAGGAGCCGGGTGTCAAAAATTGTTCATAAGCCAGAGGTGGTGAGTAGAGTCGGCACTGTTCATAAGCTAAGAGGATGCAAATAAGATTTAAAAATTGCAAATTAATAAAAAAAATTCCCACCCGTTTATTCCTCCATCTGTATTCCACTATCCGCTGATTTTTCTGTTACATGTACTCAAATTAAACCCTTTCATCAGTGACAAACCCATGTCATATCAGCCTATTTATTCTCATGACAGCTTATAATTATTCCATTATAAAAGTTAAGGTCATTCTCAATGGTAACTGATCTTTGGCACCAGATTCATCAGCAGTGTTTGCAGGTATGTGGGTTTTTAGTTTTGTTATTATAAAAATGTTCTTAACTAAGGATTCAAGCAAAGTTGAGATTATCTACATCTTGGCGGGGCAATTTACTAAGTTCACAGCCACGGCTGATTGATCCTCTTTTTTCGATTGTTTACAAATCCGAGCCTCATCAAATGAGTCACTTTCTAATGCCTATGGTTTTCTAAATATATGTGTGGCGATTCACTATGTTGATGTTGTTGTTGCGGTTGTTGTTGTCGTTTCTGCTAAAAATAAGGCACTTACATATTTGTTATTTTGTGCTTATGCTTAAACTTAAAATTGAGTGCTTATAAGATGCTTAAAAATAAATGCCCATTAGTGCTTAAAACTATTTAAAATCTACTTATTGCATTTTTGAAGTAGTTTTAATGAGTGTGGAGAATGAGAGATGGATATGATGATGAATATGGGAATGATGATGAGATTGATTATAATAGACTGTGATGATAGAATATGAATCGAGTAAAGTTGAGATTATCTGCATCTTGGGGGGAAACTTACTAAGTTTGCATCATGGTAGTCCAACTCCCTTTTTTCAATAACAAGGCAGAAAGACCCGACCTGATATTCATTAGTTTCGAATGAAGTGATGTTGTACATGTATGATGTTGCAGTGAAGATTTTATATTTGGACTATTTAAGGTGAGGAAATGGACTGAAACAAACAAAGAAGAGTCCGTAAGTGTTGCAGTTTGGGTAGGTATCACATCCATCTATCTATAAGGAAAGACTAAACGATAAATTTGATATTTTTTCATTTTATAGTGAAAATTCCATGTTCTGTTTCCTACCATTAGAGTTAAATTTTGAGTTTGATAATTTATTATCTGATCCTAAAGTTTATTTTCCTTTTTAGGTCTTGGCTCAACTAAACAGAATTGTTGAGGTATGCTATTTATTGCTTTCGTGGAAAATTTACTATTGCTTTCATTTGAAATGAACATGAATTACTCTCGATTACTGCCAGGGTTGATATTTAAATGGTAATTGATTTTGCTTCTAAAATTAAAGGTTTTGATTTGATCAGTTAAACCTATGCATCTTTATCTTTAATGTTTGAGGTTAACTTATTGATGTGAAACTTTGAAGATGACTACTGTTTAGCATAATCAAACATTCTCAATAAAAAATAGGTTGGGTAACTTTAAACCACCCATCTGACCCTTTTAGCACGTTGTTTAATCTTTTTTAATATTAAATATGCACTTATGCATCAATGTGTAGTTTCACCTTAATGCTATCACTAACACTTACCATTATCAAACATTAATCCGAGGTAATACAATTTCCCATATACTTCATAATTTTGCTTGACTATGATGATTCGGTCACCCAGTAAGTCATAATTTTGGCGTGGTAAAAATTAGAAGGTATAAAATGCAACCGTGTTTTGCAGCCAATACGATATCTGAGCCAAGGCATAAATATTACAAGTCTAATTAGGTTTTCATTTGATTTTATAGATTTATTTAGTTATGGCTTAAGGGATGTGGTTAGATTTTACTTATGAACTGAGATGTGTTACAAAGATGTTTATCTTTTAGTGTATTTGTGGGTATGTGTTCATACTTTTGGGTTTAAACCAAGCTGTGTTTGAATATATATTGTTTTTGGTTATGATGATTCGATCACCCGGGGAGTCATAATTTTAGCGTGGCAAAACCTAGATGCCATATACAAGCTGTGGTCATAAGTGTATAAACTGTGTATGAGTTATGATCATAAACCCTATAAAACTATGCGAGAAAGCACTCTTCACACATTGATACTGTTCATAAGAAAATTAATATAAAAAGATCCCACCCGTTTCATATTCCTCTATCCTATATTCCACTATCTACTAATTGTATATTATGTTTCTTCAATCTAAACCCTTTCATCAAATACTAGCCCATGTCATATCATCCTATTCATTCTTAATGGAAACTGATAATCAATCCATTATCAAAATTAATGTTTACACTGTGTATAAGTTGTGGTTATAAGTTGTGTCTAAATTGTGGTCATAAGTGACTTAATTAGTGCTATAAGTTGTGTTTTATTTAGCTATGATGATCTTTCAAGTTTGTTGTTTTGTTGTGTAAAATGGAAGGATGGTTTAGTGGGAGATTGACTCGTTTAGCAACCTCTATTATTGCAGCTAAGACGTGAATTAATTTGAGCCAAATTTGTCGAGATATCTTTGAAAGTCTGATATGTTTGTGTTTAACCAAAATATTATTTAATCATTTTGAATATGATGGTCTGATAGGTTTATCGTGATATCCTTCAATTTTGCCTGTATGAGCTGTGTATAAGTTGTGGTCATAAGTGCTGATTTCAGTTGTGTATAAGCTGTGGTCATAAGTGTGTAAACTGCGTATCAGTTACTGTCATAAGCTGTGTATAAGTTGTGGTCATAAGTGTATAAACTCTGTGTGGAGAACTAGAATGGGGGTTGAATCGCTTTTTTAGTTAATTACCTTTTGAAACTTTACGTTTAATCAAAGATCTAAACTACAAGACAATATATAACATGCAAGTATAATGAAAGAAACGATCAAACCACAACACGATTGTTTATCGTGGTTCGGCTACAAGGACTCTTTTTTCTTGCCCTACTCCACGCCTCGAGTTTCCAACTCGAGAGTTTCAAGCACTAGTCAACAAGCTCCTTTCACAGGTGGAGAAACCTCTACAATCGTCGCTTACACTTTATCCAATACAAAGCTAAATATTGGGTCCTAGTTCAAGGTAGAACCAACCTAACGTCGCCTATCCACTATTTCCGACACTAAGCTAGATGTCGAGTTCTTTTACAAGGGTACAACCACTCCCGTCACACTATATATTTTAAGGCCTAAAATACAAACCGATCACTTTAATACAAGATACAAATGTAGTATAAACTATAAGAGTTTACACAATGCAAAGCTAACAAGTCTTGCAACTTCGTGTTGAATACTTGTAACTTCTCGGATGAACTTATGAACTTCCTTTCTACATAAGAGAATCACACAAATGAGTTGCTATTGAGTTAGATAAGATAAATGAGAGTATGTATCTATTCTATAGCTAAAAGTGATGAGAGATTTCTTGTAAGTGGCTTGGTATAAATACCAAATAAACCAGACCACTGGCGGATCTGGCGGAACCAAAACAAGGGTCCCGCCCTTGTAACCCCAGGGTTCCGCCAGTGTCTGACAGTCAAAGCCTTCAAGAAATCTTTCCATATCTAGAAATGTCACATCAAGTTACTTCTAGTCAAACACACAATAGATGAAGTGAGAATCCTTCCAAAGTGTGTAAGATGTCTTATGGAAAGTCAAACACTCAACCTTTCCATAAATGCTCATGGTGCATGCCATGATGTCATGTTACACTTTCTATATTAAGAAATATAACAATGTTATGTTAAACATGAAATGTAAAGTCTAGTTATACAAGACTAATACTAAGATTATGTTTTACTATAAACTAAAGTTTACACTTTGTCGTTAACAAAACTTAGCAAAGATCGTAAAATATAAATAACGTTTTTAGGCGATATTTGTATTAACAATCCCCCCCTTTTTGTTGATGACAAAACATAAACTTTATTTTTGAGTAAATCACTAATTCTAGTGTTACGTCTTTAAAAGTTTAATTTTAAAGTTGTTTTACTCAATATCATGAATGATGTGATATGATATGCAAGAGTTAAGGATGAGAACAATTTTAATATAAATTCTCCCCCTTTTTGTCGAAACAAAAAGAAGAGTTGCGAAGTGGAGAAATGCAAGTGCTCCCCCTTGGACAATACCCCCCCTAAATGGAGTGCCAAGTAAGGATACATGGATTTTGAACCTACAAAAGAAAGTTAGTGTCTAAAATACAAGATATATATTACCATAACAAGGTATAGTACAATCATAAAGGCTAAATGGTCAACCAACAATGCACACCTTATAGTAGAATGAAATTCAATTAATGTAAAATTTGACTTTTAGAAAGTCAAAGATAAGAAATGAGGAGGATAACATCCTACTTTAAAAAAAAAAAAAAAAAAAAAAAAAAAAAAAAAAAAAAAAGGAAACAAAAGAACATAAGGTCCTACTTCTATAAAAAGGAACCCATCATATTCCTTAATGAGAAACATCTTCTAAACAAGGTCTAAGGGTGTTAAGGTAGATGAGAAATGTCATTAAGACGCTCCAAGATGTGGTTTAGGATGAATCTCACGGATGCCCTTTTGACATCGTTCACTTATATGAGCGGTTCTCTCACAATGTCCGCAATTATGGCGGGGAAAGTTAGGTGGAAGGGGAATTTCATTTGTTTTTGGTGAATCATGGATGGTTAATGGAGCAAATGTGGATGATTGTAAAGAATCAAAGTGTTGGGAATGCTCATGTGGTGGTTTTTGTTGTTGAGCATAATGGCGGAAGCTTGGTTCTCCGTAAATAGAATCATGAATGTCATTGTAAGTGGGGTGGAACAACAATGATTGTGGTTTTGTATGAGTTTGATCTTGTGGAAAAATTGAGGGTCTAGCATATCGGTAAGCCAACCACTCTACCAATGATGGTTGATGAGGTTCATGATCAAATTGCTCTCTTGGTTGTTGTTGGGTTTCCATGTGAGCAATGGTGTTAAAAAGTGACGAAGGTGGTGGGTTTGATGATCTTGGTGGTAGGTCTTCTAAAGTTTCCAAAAATGAATGTGGTGATGTTGGTGGTGTTTGAAAAAGTTCCATTGGTGTTAGCTTTGGTGATTGAGGTGATGAAGGTTTTGATTGTTGATTTGGTGCCGAATGTGGTGTTGGATAACTTGGTGTTTTAGTTGGTGGCGGAGTAGTGATTTCGTTAGTATTACACGGTTTTGGAGATGGTGTTGGAGTAGCAAGGTTGAGGAAGTTTGAATCTTGGATGGGTGAGGAAATGTCGAGTGATGAATCACTTGATGATGATGAGCTTGGTTGGATGGTTTTGTTAAAGCAACATGGTTTTACACTAATCCTAGTGGTTTTCCTAGTAGATCTTGATGATTCGGATGAGGTGTTGGATTTAGTCATTTCAAGACTTTGGTTAGCTAGAATTATAAGATTAAGAGAATTGATGGTGATGGTGTGAAGTTGAAGTATGAGTGTTGGTTAATTTATAGTAAGAACATGTTGTGGAAATGAGTGTTTGGATTTGATGTTATTCCATACAAATTTGGAGGTTTCAAATCATTTGGAAGAGTTCCAAGGACTTGTCAAGTCATTGGAAGTCAATCCAATGGAGTTGGGTGGAGTGAAAGACTAGCTTTTGTACTAAATGCTATGTGATCATGGAAGGTGGTTTTGTTAGTAAGCTCCATGGATTACAAGGAACCTTATGGAGGGTTCCTTGATTTATGAAGAAAGGTTCCTTGGTTTTATATTGTTTGAATTTGAATTTTGGCGGGAAATGGCTTCCTAGTTGTTCTAGTGAGTAAAGATGGTCCTAATGTGTTTATTGAAAGTTAGGGAAGATGTTTCTCATTAAAGAAAAGGATTCGGTGTTTTACAAATAATGAAATTTAAAAAAATGAAACATTTTCTGCAGGTGACTGGCGGAACCCTATAGCATCAAAGGCGGAACCCTTATTTGGGTTCCGTCTGATCCGTTAGGCCAAACTGGGTTTACCCAGAAATTGCACTGGTGGAACCCAATATTTGGTACAGACCTAGTTTTTCGGGGTCGAGACGAAATCCAAATTTTCCGAAAGCTCTTGGAACATAAAATTTATGCAATAACTGATTAGGTAATGCAAAAAGTGAATGTAGAAACACTCTTACCATTAGACTTTGACCGGGGGCTAGCGAATTTTGCTATACTTAGTAAACATTTCATAAACTAGAAAATTTGACAACATTCCAAATGTCGTCTACCTTCATAAATAGTTAAACTAACACATTGTCTAACAATAACAGTAGAGCATAGAAGTACATAAAACCATAAAACAACATAAAACACATAGTTTAATGACTACAAAGTTCTAACAACTTCATTATGCCAAACGCTCCTTAAACAAGATTCTCACATGCGATCAATCTTTTTCTTGAGCTTTCCAAGATACCTTACAAAGCACTTGAATATTCCCTTTGCTTGTTTGAATTCTTCTGACTCATTCTTGATGGTGGGAAGTATATGAAGGTATTCGAGAGGAGCTAGCTTAGAGTTAGGAAGACCATCGTCATCACTCATTGATGAAGATGAAGATGAAGGTGAAGGAGAACGAAGGCGTTTCCCTTGAGTCTTAAAGACTCTCTTATTGCTAAGAGGAACAAAGGTGTGAGGAATGAGTGGATAATCAAAGCGAACACCCCGGATATTTGGTGGAATAGGTGATACTGCTCTAAAGAGACGGGTGAGGAGCATTCCATATGGGAGAGCGGTTTTTCCATTAAGTGGTATGTCGGCCATTCTTTTAGCCATGTAGTAAGCCAAATTGAAAGGTTGTCTAGTGGAGATACTAAATAGCATATAACTTAGACATCTGTTCACATGATCTCTATTTCCTATGGAACTTATAACATTAGCCCTAAGAACCTCTTCCCATATTCTAAATTGAGGTTTAAGCTCATTGAGTTCCATTCCAAACGGGTCTTTGTTCACTTCACTTCCCGGCTGATTTTTCCTAGTGATGGAGGTTCTTATGAAGAGATGGTCATGAAGCACTTCTTTGCTAACAAGAGGAGTGGCATAAAAGGGATCTTGTTTAATGGTGTCTAGAGTAGAGATTGGCCATTTGTCCGTGTAGAGGCAAGTGCCATTGTTTGGAATACCAAGGATTTTAGCAAATTTATCTAGAGACAGAATGGTTTTATGTTCATTGATGAAAAATTCCACAGATATCTCACCATCTTCATTACTCGAGAGATCTACGGTAGCATAGAATTCTAGAATGAACCTACGACAAATTGGCTCATCAATATCTAGGAGACAATCAAAGTTGCTGCTAGCTAAGTCTTGGCGAATGGAGTTTCCTTCTAGGAAGGATGGATCAATGGTTCTTCCCTCGTGAACATAACGCTTTTCTAACCCCTTAAAGACATTGACTCGGTGTGGAGTAAGACCTTTGGTCATATGGTGTTTGGGTAGATACTTGAGGGTACCTTTGTGATTGGAGTATGTTGCGGGAGGCATGTTGATTCCTAGAAAGCATGAAATTTTATATTTTAGTTAAGATCAATGACATTTATAATGTAAATGTCCTAAGGTGTTCCTATATGCTCACAATGTGGACATCTGGTTATCTTGACTCTTTTTAATTCTCAAAATATTTTATAATGCAAGTTTTTGTTATAAACCAAAAGATAACCCAAACGCTCCTAATTTAGTGTAGCTTCAATTGAATGTACCCAAAAACACATATTGGTTATGTGTCCTCTTTAGCATTCAAGAGATGTTATGCACATGATGTTTTCATAATGTTTTTCATTTGTTTTAACAATGTGGTGAAAGTTTATGTTCTAATTGTGGGAAGTAATAAAAGAGAATGTACTTGGTGTGTTTGGTAAATCATGATAACAATAAAATGATGCAATTCCTAACTAATGAAAAGAATGATTAATTTACCACCAAGGTTTTTCATGAATCAACAAGTTTATGCATAAACCCTAAGATTTTAGTTTTTGTAAATGAATGGAAATCCTAAGCTTGAATTAGACATGTACTTAAGATAAAGAAAACTTACAATGATGATTGAAAGAGGGATACTTGAGAGAGAGCCCTAATTTTCGTGTATGATGATGTTTATGAATGAATAGTGGCAGTTTGTGAGTTATAGTTGTGGGTTAGGGAGTGTTTGGTTTGATCCTAAGAATAATTTGATCTGCAGAGTTGGCGGACCCGGCGGAACCAAAAAGAGGGTTCCGCCCATTTGGTCTCAGGGTTCCGCCACACCAGCAGAGGTAAAAAATTGTTTTGATTTGTTTTGATTTTTGTGATTTTATTCTAATGTTCCAAACTACAATGTAGGTTCCATAAGTCCTAAGCCAAGCCTAAGAAGGTTGAATGGTTCTTGTTTAGGATGTTTTGTGATAGTGTTGACGAAGTGATTTTCGTATGAAACTTTCTAGGTTGAGATGTCCTTCAATGAACATTTTTACCAAGGCGATGATGATGAACTCCACTATGTTTAGTGAGAGCATATTAGATTGGATTATCACTGAAGTCGATGCTTCCTTTGTTGTCGCTTAAATGACGAAGATTACATCAAGTAAGAATGTGATGTTGACAAGAGTCTTCTTGATCTTTAAGGAACTTGTTGACATGCTTTTTAGCCTGTCGTGGCTTTAGTATGTTGAGGTATCATGAGTCGTTTGTTACTTAGAGAACTATGAGATGAGACAATGTCAAGACAAGAGTACAAATACCATTTGTGCTTTTTCTTATTAACATAGTCACCGACATAATCCAAGTAGGCATGCACTATGGTGTCTACTCCCGTTCCTTTGGGATACCATAACTCTAAATGTGCAGTAATCTAAAAGTCCAATAAACGACTTCAAGGTTGATTAGGATCTTCTCAAAAACGATCATATAGACAAATACTAAACATACCTTCGGGTCTACTAGCCGTAGGGTAAAGTAGATTTTCAATCATACTACTGTATTTAGTGTTATCTACGGATTCAATTTTCTCATCCTAGGTGAGACATAGAACACGTAATTCATTGTGTACATGTGAGAAACTAGGAATGTCTTCTAAGTGATTGTTCCTTACTTTTTAGAGATTGCGAAAAGTCTTTCAAAGTATGTTTGACTTTGTTTATTTTCTTTCCAATATCTTTATTTACTACGTAAGATCCTGTTGAGGCAACATGATCAAGATCTCTTTATGTTTTAATGATTACAAATAAACAATCGAGACACATAAAATAACAAACGTTAGCTAAAATTCCCCGGAGCTCATATCTGCTCCTGGCGCGCTGCCCGCGCGTCAGCGCGTGGGTGATGCGCCAGGCCGCTGTATTGCTCCTGGGCGAATTTTGAAAGTCGACTTTCCCCTTAGCCGACAAGTGTGGATCTTTCAATACAAGTATGAATATGTTATGTGCTTAATTGAGAACACTCGAAACCAGTTTTGAGACTTGAGAGATCCTACTTTTAAAACACCCATACGCCAACTCATGTTTTCTAACTATCGCCTCTAGCCAAGGCTTTCTAAACTTAGGGAGCTTGTATATTTCACGTGACATCGTGTTGAAGCATCCATATGCTCATATCCCTTGCTTACGTCTTCTCTAATTACGTAATGGGTTTACTCCCTTATTGGTCAAACTAAGTCAAAGGTCACTTTGCGTAAACGCATCCTTTCCCACTTGGGTTATGCTTTACATCAAGGCAAAGCACTTAACTTGTTTGAACCAAGGTATTAGTTGAGAACGTAAAGTCATGGAAAGTCACGAGATATGAACCTATGGATTCTCGACGTTGTGTTACTTGAACTTATAAGTAACCTATGATTTTTTCAACTTATAATATTAATTGTCTAAACCTTTTCTTCTTAATGACAATTAGATTATGTCTTTATCTTCTCTTAATCTCATTCTTACAAAAGACAAATCCAATCATATCTAAATCATATATTCTCTTACACTCTTACATATTCCCTTACACAATCAACTCATTCCTTACACACTCTACATCTCAACCATTCATTCCCTTACAACACATCTCAACCTTCCATATAAAACACATGGGAATTATTTGAATTTCAAAAGAGGCTCCATCTAATCCAAGCCATCCAATTCAAACTAAACCATCTCAACCATCCATATTATTTCTTCCCCCCATGATTTGGAATATTCCACTAGCATATTCTTTCTTCCTCTCCATTCCATCACATGTGTTTGATCTTCACCATCCATTTCAAACCAAAACCATCTCAACCATTGATTCACCCTTTCCTTCCAAGCAAAGCATATTCCTTTAGAATATCCTTTCTCAATCCAAACCTAGACTCCTTTGATCTTAGCCATCTATTTCAAATAAACACATCTCAACCCTCCATTTTCCCCACATGCCAAATTATTTGAAATCCAAACATAGGCTCCTTTGATCTCAACCATCTAATTCAAACCATCTCATCTCAACCCTCCATCTCATTCTTCCCCCAAGCAATGGAATATAACTTGGCATATTCTTTCTATATTTTATATGCCATGTGATGAATAACACTTCTACCCCTTCCAAATTACCCTATCCACACTTTATAACCTTGGTAATTTGTTTTCTCAAAAACACTTCACAAAACATTTTCCAAATTGGCTATTTGAGTTGGTAAACCTTAGATTGATTAATTTTAAGGTTTAGTGTGAAGTATAATTAGGGGTTTAGCAAGGATAGGTATTTAAAAGATCCAACACCCAACACCTGGGAAATGTTTACAGACTCCTGGCGCGTTGCCCGCGCGCTGACGCGCGGGTGACGCGCCGGCCTCGGTAAAATTTCCCAAGTTTGGGTTCTTGGCCTATAAATACCACCATTGCCTCTTGTTTTCCTCACCCCTTGCCATTATTCTTTCTCTCTATATTCTTTCTCTCTAAACACTCTCAAATCTCTCTATTTCTATCTCTAATCTTGTGTTCTTGATTTTCATACTAACATCTTTGAAAGAACACATATCTTTGCAAGGGAAGAATCACAAGAACCTAATCCACTCTTGTGATTGTGTTGAGGGTCTTCTTATCTATACCCTTTCTACTAGAATCGAGTCTCTAGATTAGGTTAGGGCTTGGTTGAACAAACACTCATTCATTCAATTGTTTGTAAGGGAAGTCTTGTGTCTTGGTGACCAAGCCTAGATCATTGGGGATCTAGTTGGGGTTTGATACTTCCGGTGGAAAGTCTTGGTAGTGGTCTTAGTGACCCTTAGGTGAAGTCGAATCGCGAGATTCTTTTGGGTGGTTTCCGAGGGCGGAATACCGTTGGGGAGTAACTCCTTCTTTGTGAGCATCGATATTGGTGAATATCGGTGGAGTGAATTGTAACGGTTTGTAGTCCACTGAAAGAATTATACTAGTGGAATAGTATCGTGTCGTAGATTCGCAACTAGATGTACGGATGGTATAAACCCCCCATCCCGAACCAGTATATATCGTGGTGTCTCTCTTTACTCGCTTTATATACTTTGGTTGTGTTTGTGGTTGTTTGGATTGATTATACAACCACTTGGTTTTCTTTGAGGCTTAAAGTTTTTAAACGTCTTAAAAGCCGAAGAAACTGTATTCACCCCCCCCCCCCCTCTACGGTTCTACAATTGGTATCAGAGCGGTGTACTCAAGTTTTTGAGCGTTAAAGCCTTCCCGAGAAGTCGTTTTAAGTCAAAAACTTCTTTCCCAAAAATCCAAATTCCTAACAAAGATTTTTGGTAAAGTAGAGTATAGATCCATGGCTCAAGAGAACTATGTTGAGGGGTGTTCTATGCAAAGACCACCTTTGCTAGAAACCGATGGGTTCTACTTTTGGAAAACCCGATTTGAGACCTATATTAGGTCCAAAGATCTTGACTTGTGGGAAATCATCCAAAATGGCAACTTTGAGTTCATGGTGGAAGACTCAGAAACAAAGTTGTTGGTGAAAAAGCCACATTTGGATTTTAATGATGATGAGAGGAGAAAGCTTGGTAAGAATGATGAAGCCAAGATGTTGATCTATAATGCTCTTCCTCGAAGGGAGTTCGAGAGGGTTCATGTTTGCAAGACCGCCAAGGAAATTTGGCACTCTCTCATCCTCATTCATCAAGGCAACTCTCAAGTGAAAGATTGCCAGATCGACTTGCTCATACAACAATATGAGAAGTTTACTGTCTCGAATGAAGAAACCATTGATAATGGTTACACAAGGTTCAATGCTATTATCACTAGCCTCACGGCTTTAGATCCTAGCTTCTATAACAAGAACCATGTGAGGAAGTTTCTTCGAGCACTTCCAATAAAGTGGAGGCCAAAGGTGACGGCCATAGAAGAAGCCAAGAATTTGACGGAACTACCTCTTGATGAGCTCATTGGGAATCTCAAAGTCTATGAGATGATTCTTGAGAACGACAAGGAAAGTACCAAAGACAAGAAGGAGAAGGTTAAGTCTTTGGCTCTTAAGGCTAAGGTCACTAGTACTCAGGCTAGTGATGATAGTGATAGTCAAGATGATAGCAATGAAGAAGATGATATGGATGACGAAGAATATAATCTCATGGATAAGAACTTTCGGAGGTTCTTTAGGAAAGGTGGTAACTTTGGTAGAAGAAATCGGTTTGGAAACCGAGATAATGGTGGAAGGAACAACTTTGGGGGAAACCGAAGTAGTGACAACAAGGTTGGCGAAAGCTCAAGACACATCCGAGGATGTTACAATTATGGAGAGAAGGGTCACTTCATCAATGAATGCCCTAAGCCTAGAGTAAACAAGGCATTCGTTGGAGGTGCGTGGAGTGATAGTGAAGATGAAGACCAACCAACAAATGATGCTACGTGTCTTATAGCTCAAGAAAAATTTGAGGTATCTCTAAACTCTTCTTCTTCTAATAACTTAGATATTATCAATTTACAAAAGGAGAATGAGGAACTAGTTAAGTTTAATGATGATTTTAGAAAAACTTTTGAAAAAGTCATTAAAGAAAAACGTCTTCTTGAACAAGAACGCATTAAGTCCAACGAAAGATTTTATGAACTTGAAAAAGAAATAAAGATACTAAGGAATTGCAAAGAGGTGGTTGAACCATGAAAAAGATGTGAGAAACTCACACTTGAGGTTGACTCTTTCAATGACAAAGTTTCTAAACTTCAAAAGGAGTCGTTAAGCTTTTCAAAATATAAAAAGAGCACAAATGATTTAGAAGAAATAATAAGTCGTCAAAAGGTTTCTCAAAATAAGGGAGGTCTTGGATTTTCTAAACAAGGAAAAACCACTCCCATAAGCCTAACAAAACCAATAACTTTTGTAAAGGCTAAAGAAAACGAGGCCCCAAAAATCCCCGAGGCTGACGCGTCAACGCGCCATCAGCGCGCCAGGCCTCTGAGGAAAATTGGTTCTTCATCAAACAATGTCATTAAACCAATTACTCCTCAAGCTTCTCTTGTAAGTACTCGAGGTAATCAAGCTCCCATTTCAAGAAGAGAAAACCCAAAACAATAGTCAAGCACTCGCAATGGACTTGGATACTCACAACCTCGAGTAAATCATAGACCACTTTTGCGTACACCCAATATGAGATCTTCTACCTCATATAACCAAAGACAATCTTTTCAAAATAACCAAAGAAGAAATTTCTCTAACTATGTTCAAAAGTCTTCTCAATACCAATATAACAATTACCAAAGGAGAGACAACTCCTATCCAAACCAAAACTTCTTTAGACCTCAAGGATATTATAACCATAGACCAAGTTATCAAATTCAAATTGACTATCAAAACAACCCTTGGTCCGCTTTTTCTAAATTTGGTATTGAGAAATTATGTGTCTTACTTCAAGACCCAAGAATGTTTAACTTGGGCACCTTAAATGCTAACCAAAATGGACCCAAGAAAAAATGGGTACCAAAGGCATGAGTCGTACTTTTGTTGTAGGTTTGTCTCAAAAGTGATCTACAACCGGATGAGTGGGTAGTGGATAGTGGTTGCACTAAACACATGACCGGGAATAGAAGATTGTTCACATCATACATGGCGTCTAATGGCAATCAAGTCATTTTTGGAAGCAAACTTAACGGCAAAATTGTCGGCAAAGGTAATGTCCTTCATGACTCCATAGAAATCTCCAATGTTGAGCATATTAGGGGTCTAAGTTTCAATTTGATTAGTGTGAGTCAATTAAGTGATGATGATTGTGAGGTTAAATTTACTAAGGTAGATTGCACTATTAGTAAAAATGGTGTTGTATTAGCAAAAGGTCATAGGAGAAATAACTTATATACATGCAAGTTGGGTGATAACTCTAAGCAACACATATGTCTTACGTCCATGGTGGACAACTCAACGCTTTGGCATAGGAAGTTAGGTCAGGCCAATATGAGGTTAGTTCAAAATCTAGCTTCTAACGAGCTAGTACGGAATTTACCAAAGTTGAGCTTTGAAAGGCATTATTGTGACACATGTCTAGGGAGTCAAGGTCAAACTAATAATAGGAATAAAAAGGAAGTGACAACTAATAAGGTTTTAGAGTTGATTCATTTGGATTTGTATGGACCATCTCCGATCCAAAGTTATGGAGGAAACTTCTACACTTTAATGATTGTAGATGATTATTCAAATTACACTAAGATTTTATTCTTAGAAAACAAGGATGGAGTCTTGAATAAATTCATCATTTTGAGAAAGAAACTTGAAAACCTACTTGATTGTTCAATTGTCTCAATTAAAACAAATCATAGTAGTGAATTTGATAAAAATACAATTTGGAACCTTTTGTGAACAACATGGAATATCTTATAACTTATCGGGCCCGTTCACTTCTCAATCGCTTGAGATTGTTGAAAGAACACATTGTAAGTTAAGAAAGATGAGCCGTGCAATGCTTGACAAGCAATCCATTCCACAAAAGTTTTGGTGTCATGCCCTATATACCGCATGTTATATCTTTAATAGAGTTCACATAAGAAAGGTCAGTAATAAAACTCCATATGAAATACTTAGAAATAGGAAGCCTTCATTAGAATATTTTTGAGTATTTGGTTGCAAAGTATTTATACTTAACACCAAAGAATATCTCACCAAATTCGACCCAAAGTCGTATGAAGGTTTGTTCCTAGGATACTCTCAAACTAGTAAAGCATACATAGTGCTTAACAAGGAAACAATGAGGATTGAGGAATCTCTCAATGTGACCTTTGATGAGAGCATGCCCAAGCCTTATTCATCTCCTTCGGAAAAAGATGATGTGATCAATGAACCTGTAGTTCAAGATCAAGAAAGGTCGCCAACATTACAAGTTAATGCTTTGGATGAAGGCAATCATAAGGAAGTGAGAGAAGCAAGGGGTCATCCTATACAACAAGTCATTGGTGACTTGAATAAAAGGACACTTAGGTCACAAAACAAACAAGTCTAAGTTTTCGCATGACATTTTTCAAAAATCCAATTTGCTTTTGGGATAGGTCTAGATGTTCATGGATAACATGCATCTTAGGAGAACAATCTTTAGGTGCTATTAGAGCTTATGTGCTTACATGATTAAGGCTTATATGGAGGCATGGATGGAAGACCAAATAAATGTCTTCCAAGAGGAAAGATATGTATCAACTCATTATTCAAATAATGATTGATAATGTCTAAGATTCTACATGTATATACTATTAGTTTGAACAAGAAAACTTGACACAAATTATCTTGCTTAATCTTGATAATATTGATTTTGTCATAACTTCCAAGATTAGATATGATATTCTTCACAACTCACACTTGTGTTAAAGATCTTGCATCTAATTCTTCTTGTTCACCTTATGTGATAAACTACATGTTGCATGCTTAAATTAAATTGAATAATGCTATCTCCTAATAATTAATTGCTTGTAGTTTCATGCATGGGAAATGATAGTAACTAGCATGGGTTTCTAGTCCACCCAACCTCAACTTAAGCCTAACTAGAACACTCATTTCTCATTGAATATCTCTTCCCAACACCATGTGATCTAAGCATATTAGTACATGACTTAGATGGGTTGAACATCTTATCAAGCATCTATGTACCTTGATCATTGATAACTTGACCAACTTTTATGTGCTAAGAATCCTAACTACCAACTTAATTCAATAATAAAAGGAGTAATCTTGCTAGTTATCTTGTCATCAAACCTTGCTTAGATTAAATAACACTTAAAACACACTCAAAATAGATATGGAAGATGAGTTTGTTGGGTCATCATACCACTTTAATGATGGTAGGAGAATGATGACAAGGGAAGAAGAGGAAAACATTGATTGGGAAAACATTAGTTGTGCGGAAATCCCAATTGTGAAAGATTTCGTCAAACTTTGTTTTATTGAAGATGACATTTGGGCCAAGATTGAAGGAAAACTTGGCGAACCCCTTGAGAATGATCACACTCGTAGGTGTGCATGTTGCACTACCAATGGTGTGATTTAGCGGAATATCCTCGCTTTACATGAGGAGATTAGAGAACTACACAAATCAATCAACAATGATACGTTGGTGATGACCGCCGTTCTCAAAGAGTGACTCTTCAAGAAAAGGATGAAGAGTGAAGTAGTGAAAACTTGTTCTAGTAGTAACAATCTAGGCCTTTTCACAAGCTTGTATGAATAAAATATGATAGGATTGAATGATGTTCTTCTTGTATGTCCTTCATTATGTGTGTTTAATAAAATGCTTGTGATGCTTTTTTTCTTAATATGATTTCTTTTGATATTTAGCATCTATAATGATTGATTTCCTACATTCATATATATTTATTCTTGTATCTTGCTCAACATTTGGATAGTGGAGTCGTCTTGGACACTAATATATATATTGTTATGATGTGAACTAACCTATGTTGCAAGTATCCAAATGGTAACCTAACCCATTTTGGAACTTCCACATGTGAGGATTTCTTGTTTGTTGCATGTTGTGATTTCTATGTGTAGCTAGGCCACCGCAAAGGTGAGGCTCTTGACCCATGGATCCCCGCCTTGAAACAAGGGGGAGCAACGATGTAGAGGGAGCTATGTTCAAGGGGTAGCACATTCGGGTGCACATACAAGCTTGCTCATTTATCCCACAGGCCCAAGTTCGAAACCTGGCTTGATTGGTAGTCCCGCCTTTTTGATTCAACAAAAGGGGGAGAAAGAAAGCAAGAGCGTGAAGACCATTCAAGAAATGTTATAAAGGCTTCACCAAAATACAAGGCCAAGGTCAAGACGCAAGCTACACCAAAGGCACACTTTGTCTTCGCTAAGTTTTGTAATTTTATTTGCTTTCCGTTTTTATTTGTCATCATCAAAAATGGGGAGATTTTTGAGGCAACATGATCAAGATCTCTTTATGCTTAATGATGACAAATAAACCATCGAAACACATAAAATAAAAAACATTAGCCAAAATTCCCCGGAGCTCATATATGCTCTTGGCGCGCTGCCCGCGCGTTAGCGCGTGGGTGATGCGCCAGGCCACTGTATGGCTCTCGGGCGAATTTTGAAAGTCGGCTTTCCCCTTAGCCGACAAGTGTGGATCTTTCAATACAGGTATGGATATGTTATGTGCTTAATTGAGAACACTCGAAACGAGTTTTGAGACTTGAGAGATCCTACTTTTAAAATACCCATACGCCAACTCATGTTTTCTAACTATCGCCTCTAGCCAAGGCTTTCTAAACTTAAGGAGCTTGTATATTTCACGTGACATCGTGTTGAAGCATCCATATGCTCATATCTCGTGCTTACGTCTTCTCTAATTACGTAACGGGTTTACTCCCTTATTGGTCAAACTAAGTCAAAGGTCACTTTGCGTAAACGCATCCTTTCCCACTTGGGTTATGCTTTACATCAAGGCAAAGCACTTAACTTGTTTGAACCAAGGTATTAGTTGAGAACGTCGAGTCGTGGAAAGTCACGAGATATGAACCTGTGGATTCTCGACGTTGTGTTACTTGAACTTATAAGTAACCTATGATTTTCTCAACTTATAATCTTAATTGTCTAAACCTTTTCTTTTTAATGACAATTAGATTATGTCTTAATCTTCTCTTAATCTCATTCTTACGAAAGAAAAATCCAATCATATCTAAATCATATATTCTCTTACACAATCTCTTACACTCTTACATATTCCCTTACACAATCCAACTCATTCCTTACACACTCTACATCTCAACCATTCATTCCCTTACAACACATCTCAACCTTCCATATTCAACACATGGGAATTATTTGAATTTCAAAAGAGGCTCCGTCTAATCCAAGCCATCCAATTCAAACTAAACTATCTCAACCATCCATCTTATTTCTTCCCCCATGATTTGGAATACTCCACTAGCATATTCTTTCTTCCTCTCCATTCCATCACATGTGTTTGATCTTCACCATCCATTTCAAACCAAAACCATCTCAACCATTGATTCACCCTTTCCCTCCAAGCAAAGCATATTCCTTTGGAATTTCCTTTCTCAATCCAAACCTAGGCTCCTTTGATCTTAGCCATCTATTTCAAATAAACACATCTCAACCCTCCATTTTCCTCACATGCCAAATTATTTGAAATCCAAACATAAGCTCCTTTGATCTCAACCATCCAATTCAAACCATCTCATCTCAACCCTCCATCTCATTCTTCCCCACAAGCAATGGAATATACCTTGGCATATTCTTTCTCTTTTTTCTATGCCATGTGAGGAATAACACTTATACCCCTTCCAAATTACCCTATCTACACTTTATACCCTTGGTAATTTGTTTTCTCATAAACACTTCACAAAACATTTTCTAAATTGGCTATTTGAGTTGGTAAACCTTAGATTGATTAATGTTAAGGTTTAGTGTGAAGTACAATATGGGGTTTAGCAAGGATAGGTATTTATAAGATCCAACACCCAACACTTGGGAAATGTTTACAGACTCCTGGCGCGCTGACGCGCCGGCCTCGGTAAAATTTCCCAAGTTTGGGTTCTTGGCCTATAAATACCACCCTTGCCTCTTGTATTCCTCACCCCTTGCCATTATTCTTTCTCTCTATATTTTTTCTCTCTAAACACTCTTAAATCTCTCTATCTCTATCTCTAATCTTGTGTTCTTGATTTTCATACTAACATCTTTGAAAGAACACATATCTTTGCAAGGGAAGAATCACAAGAACCTAATCCACTCTTGTGATTGTATCGAGGGTCTTCTTATCTATACCCTTTGTACTAGAATCGAGTCTCTAGGTTAGGTTTGGGCTTGGTTGAA
Organism: Artemisia argyi; assembly: GCA_030686995.1. Classification (NCBI taxonomy): domain Eukaryota; kingdom Viridiplantae; phylum Streptophyta; class Magnoliopsida; order Asterales; family Asteraceae; genus Artemisia; species Artemisia argyi. The sequence goes on from CM060677.1 coordinate 129,268,158, forward strand.
CAAACACTCATTCATTAAATTGTTTGTAAGGGAAGTCTTGTGTCTTGGTGACCAAGCCTAGATCATTGGGGATCTAGTTGGGGTTTGATACTTCCGGTGGGAAGTCTTGGTAGTGGTCTTGGTGACCCTTAGGTGAAGTCGAATCGCGAGATTCTTTTGGGTGGTTTCCGAGGGCGGAATACTGTTGGGGAGTAACTCCTTCTTTGTGAGCATCGATATTGGTGAATATCGGTGGAGTGAATTGTAATAGTTTGTAGTCCACCGAAAGGATTATACTAGTGGAATAATATCGTGTCGTGGATTCGCAACTGGACGTACGGATGTTATAAACCCCCCATCCCGAACCAGTATATATCGTGGTGTCTCTCTTTACTCGCGTTATATACTTTGGTTGTGTTTGTGGTTGTTTGGATTGATTATACAACCACTTGGTTTTCTTTGAGGCTTAAAGTTTTTAAACGTCTTAAAAGTCGAAGAAACTGTATTCACCCCCCCTCTACGGTTATACAATTGGTATCAGAGCGGTGTACTCAAGTTTTTGAGCATTAAAGCCTTCCCGAGAAGTCATTTTAAGTCAAAAACTTCTTTCCCAAAAATCCAAAATCCTAACTAAGCTTTTTGGTAAAGCAGAGTATAGATCCATGGCTCAAGAGAACTATGTTGAGGGGTGTTCTATGCAAAGACCACCTTTGCTAGAAACCGATGGGGTTTGCTTTTGAAAAACCCGATTTTAGACCTATGTTAGGTCCAAAGATCTTGACGTACGGATGGTATAAACCCCCCATCCCGAACCAGTATTTATCGTGGTGTCTCTCTTTACTCGCTTTATATACTTTGGTTGTGTTTGTGGTTGTTTGGATTGATTATACAACCACTTGGTTTTCTTTGAGGCTTAAAGTTTTTAAACGTCTTAAAAGCCGAAGAAACGGTATTCACCCCCCCCCCCCCTCTACAATTCTACAGATCCAATTATGATTTTACTTTTTCAATTTAGATGCTAAGGTCAAAACTTTATTTTAATCAAATATACTTATTTATACCCAAGATGCTTTCTTTAAACCAATGTTTGTTATGAGAAGACATATGTTAATTTTTGTTTCAGCTTATGTTTTTATGGTTCTTTTTATTAATGTTCCTAATGAAACAAGTCTACTAAATGACTCTTAAACCTTTTAGCAAAGTCTCTATTTAATAATTCATCTTCCTTGTCATTTCCTAAGCTCTTTTATCTTACCATTATTCGATTTTTCACTATGTTATCTTCTACCGAAAGTGATGTTTTAAAGAAAGAGATCACTAGTTGAATGTTAAGTTTGACGATTTCTCGAATCATTAGGTTCCTTTATTTAAAATAATATAACCTTTGATATTGTAAAACCATCCAAGAGGTATGTCTTCATAAAACTTAGAGTTGAATCTTTATGTGCAAAATCTTGGTGTTCTAGCGTACGATGTTATCTTCAAACATATTAAAATGTTTTGATGTACTCTATTTTATTTTGTATTCTTCATGTGAAGATTTATTAAACGAGAGTTTTAGGATATGATTGACAATTCAAGTTTTTGAGTTTAGATGATATTATCTCATAAACTAATTTGGAGCATTTTACTTATTGAATTTGCAAGCATCATAAAAGTGTTGGTCATCTTATCACTTAGGTGATTCTTTGTTACCTCACTTATAAACAAGCGTTAAGTGAGACTCACTCAAGAGTTCCAACTTTCTATGTCCGAGGGTTAAGTAAGACGCAGCACCTTATGTCTCCCGTTTATTGTTATGTGGAAATCCTTTGACCATAGAGGATCCAATCCTATCTATAACTTACTAAAGAAAGAACAACTTAAGGTATGAACTACTTACATGATAAATCCTAAGCAAAAAGCACGAGACAATACTAGGTTGGTTTGAAGAAAAGCGTACCTTTTAAGCTCCAAAGAGATGCTACCAAGAAGGATAAACATAATGCGTTACATCTTAACTTGTAGGAAAGCTTGGAAACTCAAGTACTCACGAATCCGAGGTGGTTAGTCAAACATATAAAAGCATATAACAAAATGACCTTTGTCCTTTTAACATAAGCTTCTATTTGAGATTTAGCAACTTCTAAACTTTTTTTCTAGGCTTAACAAACTTTACTTCCTTCGTTTTACTTGTTGATGGTGCATTCAAGTTAAATCCTAATCCGGTTTTATCTCTAAATGACTTTTGACTTTTCAACAATCTTTCAATTGATTTTGAACTTTCTTCAAATTTAACTAACATTTTTTCCTTTTTCATTTTATCTTTTAATTTCATGTTTGTAATCTTAACATATTTTACATTCTAAATCAATCTCAACATTACTCTTAAGCCAAGACATTTTATCTTCCAACATGATTTCCATTTCAAAATTGCTCTTGAGAGATTTTGAAGGTTCTTTGTTAAAGATTGTTTTTAGGTTCCTGCTACACAAATGTTTAGACTCATTTTCTAGTTTAGAGAATTCTAAGATGAAAGTGTCAAAGCAAAATTGTTCAGTTTCAAGTTGTACCTTGTTTGTGGTTTTAGCAACTTCATGACAACAATCTGGATGATCGTCTACATCTTCATTCGTGTCACTCCATGACAACAAACCGGATGATCGTCTACCTTCATTTAAAACATTTAAACTCGTAGCACATGTATTTATTTCAACTAAATGTCTATCAATTAGTTTTTCTAAGACTACAAATTCATATGTAAGATCAAATTGATCATCTTTCACTTGACATATTTCTTGACGAAAATTTAATATATTTTTCCAAATGTCATTAGCCGTTTGGCAGAAATACACTCTTTCATATTCAATCCTTGGTAAAGCTTTATAAATCATTATCTTAGCTTTAGTGTTTTTATCAACTTTAGGATATTCATCTTGATTTTCAAAACTTATTTTTGTTGGTTTAACATCACCAATGGAAATAATATGCCAAAGATCTTGATCAATTGATTTTACATAGTTTTCAAATTTACCTTTCCATTCAAGGAAATATTCTTTTTCAAATAGCGCTGGCTTTTGAATAGATTTCCCTTCTTTGAGATTTTCAAAATCCATGGATCGATTCAAGTTTTAAAATACAATATATTTAAAAGATCTTGAGTAACGTGGCTCTTGATACCAATTGTGGAAAACTAGAAGGGGGGGCTGAATAGTTTACCGCTTTTTAAGTTAATTACCTTTTGAAACTTTACATTTAATCAAAGATCTAAACTACAAGACAATATATAACATGCAAGTATAATGAAAGAAACGATCAAACCACAACACGATTGTTTATCGTGGTTCGGCTACAAGGACTCTTTTTCCTTGTCCTACTCCACGCCTCGAGTTTCCAACTCGAGAGTTTCAAGCACTAGTTAACAAGCTCCTTTCACGGGTGGAGAAACCTCTATAATCATCGCTTACATTTTATCCGGTACAAAGCTAAATACCGGGTCCTAGTTTAAGGTAGAACCAACCTAACGCAGCTTATCCACTATTTCCAACACTAAGCTAGATGTTGAGTTCTTTTACAAGGGTACAACCACTCCTGTCACACTATGTATTTTAAGGCCTAAAATACAAACCGATCACTTCAATACAAGATACAAATGTAGTATAAACTATAAGAGTTTACACAATGCAAAGCTAACAAGTCTTGCAACTTCGTGTTGAATACTTGTAACTTCTCGGATGAACTTGTGAACTTCCTTTCTACATAAGAGAATCACACAAGTGAGTTGCTATTGAGTTAGATAAGATAAATGAGAGTATGTATCTATTCTATAGCTAAAAGTGATGAGAGATTTCTTGCAAGTGGCTTGGTATAAATAGCCAAACAAACTAGACCACTGGCGGAACCCAAACAAGGGTTCCGCCCTTGTAACCCCAACGTTCCGCCAGTGTCTGACAGTTAAAGCCTTCAAGAAATCTTTCCATATCTAGCAATGTCACATCAAGTTACTTCTAGTCAAACACACAATAGATGAAGTGAGAATCCTTCCAAAGTGTGTAAGATGTCTTATGGAAAGTCAAACACTCAACCTTTCCATAAATGCTCATGGTGCATGCCATGATGTCATGTTACACTTTCTATATTAAGAAATATAACAATGTTATGTTAAACATGAAATGTAAAGTCTAGTAGTTATACAAGACTAACACTAAGATCATGTTTTACTATAAACTAAAGTTTACACTTTGTCGTTAACAAAACTTAGCAAAGATCGTAAAATATAAATAACGTTTTTAGGCGATATTTGTATTAACACTCTGTATAACTTGAAATAAGCTATGGTCATAAGTGCTGATTTTAAAGTGCTATAAGCTGTGGTCAGAAGTTTTGGTTTCATATACACATGCTGAGTAAGGCCAACATCCATTTAGTCAAATACGCAGCATACCAACCTTACGATCTTTTGTGCTTAAGGTTCTTGATATTCTTCAAGATGTAGCTAATAACTTCCTTCAATGTAGCTTTTAGATTGTCTTCGAAGTTCCAGAGCTCCGTAACCACATATACTCCACTAGCATTGTATTCATTTAGTTCTTTCAATGTAGCAGCCAGTGGATCGTAAATTCCCGTCCCCCATTTTGACTCCAGATTTTTTTGGCATTTCATCATTCTCATATTCTTGCATCATGTACGTTAGCTCATTCTTACAAGCTATCTAAGAGATAGTTCATTTTATATTTAGGACATCCACGATATATCAAGTGGACATACTAATATTTGGGTGATGAGGATAGGAAAAGTCGATATAAATGTTTTATATGATGCCTGCAAGGAGAAGATTGGTTATGAAGAAGCTCAGATAAAGGCTTCTGAGTTGTATGCTTTGTGGCAGGACAACCTTAAAGACGTCGTGAGCTTCTTCGTAACGAAACTTCTCCTTGCATGCATCATAAAAAAGCTTAATATATCGACTTCTCTCATCCTCCTTACCCCAATATTAGTATGTCCACTGGAGATATCTTGCATGCTCTAAAAACAAAACGAAGAATCTCTTAGGTAACAAGTTGGTTGGTTCAAGAAAATTTAGTACGATATGTTTGTGTTGCAAAGGGTGATCCTGAGATAAAATATGCTTTCAAAAGGGGAGAAGATCCTGGGTTGGCTTTGGTTTGTCTCCTAACATGCTACATCAACTCAAGTACTCTATAGTTTTATTCTTTCTATCACTTAGGTGACAAAAGCTTACAAATATCAGCAGGTGAAATTAATTAGTCGAGGGTGTTTGGTTTTGGGTTTTGAAGTAGATCATTTTTTTAAACTGATAACTTATGTTTGCATCTTAAATCCAATTAGGAACAGTAATATTACTTTGTTTATAGAAGTATGTTGTGTCTGTGTTATTACTTATAACAGTTTGTGCTAATCGACTTTTTGTTATAGATGTTTGTGATTGATGTTGTATTTGATTTTATTGAGATACATAACATTTCAAAGAACAACCGTTGAATTATGCAAGTGGATTGACATTGTCAAGACTACTACTTTGAAGGAGCTCGCTCATTATGATCCTGGCTAGTATTACATCAGAGCTGAGAATAGGCCATAATCGGTGTAATGTTGTAACGAAATTGAGATAGTGATATAGACACAATTTTTTATATGATTTTTTCTTAATTATGTATTTGCTCTTTCCTTTATTGTTTCTTATTTATAATCCGTTTAATCACAATTGACCTATCTACAAAAATCGTCATCCAATTGTACCTAAGCTTATAGATTGCACATGTATCTAAGTTACAATAATAATGTGTTTGAGGCTACTGAAAAACTACAAAAATTGTATTGTAAAATAGCTGCAATTCTGCTGCATACATTACTATCGGATACAGATGCCCCGCCGCAACACGTGGGCTAGAAATCCTCGTTGATTTTTATTCCACTAGATGCTCGGTTTGTGAAAACTATATTCACGGAAGAGCATTTATTTGTTTCATTCTTGATTGCTAAAGATACATGGGTAAAAGTTTTTAAGCAGATGAATCCCAAAATCACTCATCCTACAAACCTCATTGTCACTATGAACCTTGCGAATCACTTGTTTGTAACAGCCAACCTGTTGGTTTCCTTTGATGTGGTTGTTCAAACAACTCTTTGTTATGGAAATTGAACGATATGACATTCTCCATCAAAAGTCCTCAAAGGATTTAATCATGAACGATATCAAACTTTACTCTTACAATTGGATCTCGATTAGACTTAGGGAGTCTCATGGATTGATTGGTTCATTAACCCATATAATGTTAAGTTTTCGCTATCTTCTGTTTTGTAGTATATTGCTAGGTAGCCGTTTTCATCTCTACTATATAAAGAGAAAACATATATATTTTTTTAAACTTACAAACTTAAGAAATGAGTAAATTTCAATTACCAATATACATTTGATTAAAATGGTAACAATATTCACCGTTAAATTAATAGTTTAAGTATTTTCTAATCCTCAAACTTTTATCATTTTTCGTTTTTAGCTCTCAGACTTTTTTCTCGCAATTAATACAAATGGAAGCCTTAAGTGTTCATCAAACATCACATCAAAACCACAAGTTCGCAAATATAATATTTGATGTTATATACCGCCGTTATGCGCGTGTATTCGTGTAGATTTTATATTTAAATCCATTTTGCCCGTCCAAAAAGGAAATCTTGGTTAATAACTTGCTGTATTATAAATGGGCCATGCCTAAGCAGCCCGTAACAAAGATTTATTTGATCAAAAGTGATTATGGTGGCCCATTAGTTTAATCAAATACAAAGAGGGCGCACTAAGCCACAAATGAGTAAGAAAATAGTTAATTCTGGAAATAAGTAATTTAATGTAGTATTTAGTTTTGGGAGATATTTAAATGTTTATAAACAATCAACATGCACAAAATTATATTCGTACCTGTTAATTATAGATATACGATCTATACGATGTTGTATAGCGGTATGGATGATATGGACTCTATAAACTTCTATACACTATGAATTTTTTTCTCTCAAACGATTGGATGTAAAGTGACACAATGTGTTGGAGAAAGCTATTAATATGTCACGTAGTTAGATAGATGATTGATATATAGAGTTACATCTAATGATTTTTAACGATAATGGTCAATATACATAATACATTGCGTTTGAATAATCATTATGGAATTTTGTTATAAGCTTAACTCTTAACAAACCGCATCATAACCATCTAGGAATTAATAGTCGTTATGATTAAGGAATTACAATGGTTGACAAAACATACGATAAACTTAAAAGTACTAAATGATAGTCGAATCTCGAACGTATTACTCCATGAGAAAATTTTGTGAAACAAGAGAAACAAAATCAAAGTCGCATGCCTTCATGCCTTGAAACAGCGACTTGGATTACTTGGAGGTTTTGAAGCACGTATGCTTTGACCTTACCCCACCAAGAAACGACACGTCCGAGGATGATATTAACGTACTTTCTCATTGTTAAATTGTTCATTGGTTTAAGAAATCTATTCTAGTAAGGACAGATTAGATCATCGATCTTAAAGTTGCTTGTATTAACTCGTTGTTGTAAGCCCTTTCTTCTATCGTCTTACTAGGGTATTTTTGTTGAGTAAAAATGTCGCCAGAAAATTGCCACATGCCTTCATCGTGTAAGAATTACTAGTTGTGGACAAAAGAGATAATTGAGTCACTCCTGTCGAGTTACAGTGACGAACCTGGGATAAAAGTCACGGGTGCAAATTTCTTTAAGATATAGTAGAAGAGAAAAAAATTAAAAATAGGGAACTTCAGTTAACATGATTGCGTTTAGTAGAAATCTAGTCTAGTTTCACACTAACGGGGAGTTTTTTTCCCCAGTTTATGCTTTGCTTTCAAAATCTTTTCCCAAACCTATGTTTATTTGCAAGTAGTATTCCTTACTTATGCTTTTTAATTAGAGTAAATATTGAAAAAATTAAAAGGGTCTCTCTTCTATTTTTTTTTCATTGTCTTGTGACAAGTTACCTTTTGCACACTTTTTAAAAGTAAAATTATCTATTTCAACTATATTTTAGTAATGTTATGTTTACTCGGGTATTTTCATATTTTCATCTAGTAAATAAAACTTTAACGTTATGTATACTCAAAGTCTACTTTCAGTTCCCCTCTCTTACGCTGCGTTCTCGAGTTTTTCTAGGTGGGGATAGAAATAATGTGTAAAGAAGAGAAAAGAAAGGAAAAGGAAAGGAAAGAAAGTTGATTTTATATTTCATGTTCTCGAGTTGAAATGAAATGAAAGGAAAAGAAATAATGTTGTGTTCTCGAGTTAGGAAGAAAAGAAAGAAAAAAGAGACATAATTACATTTATGCACTTTTAAATATGTTTATTTGATTATAAGAGTCGAATATGAGTAAATATTGAAAGTTATATAGGTTATTATATACTAAAAAGTGCGGATGTAGAATTGTTTCCATCCAAATCCGCCCATATTTGGGCGGAAAATTCCTATAGGAAAATGATAAGAATTTTCCTTCCATTTCCTTTGTGTTTCCTTTCCTTTCTGTCTAAGAAAAACTCGGGAACACAATAAAATTTCAGTTTCTTATTATTTCCGTTCCTTTCCTTCTAAAAATGAACTCGAGAACGGAGTGTTAGTGAGCTTGCTTTTAAAGTTCAAAATTCTGGTAATACAAATGCTGTTGTGCAAAATTCGGAGGTGTGTGCTTCTATTGTTTGCAATACCCGGTGTGTGAAATTTTGAAGTGGAGTGAATTATAATCCCAATGTTACTAACAATGTGGGACCTAATGTTGGGGATGATGCCCAAGCTACTGAACATCAGGGACGGACTCAGGATTTTAAAGTGAGTGTTGTACAATTTTTTTTTCCGTAAATACCAAAATAAATTAATTCAACGTTATATTATTCGTAAAAATGAAAAATTAATCAATAAAGCTAGTACCATGTCTCTTTTGCTATTGACATCTACGACATTTCAATCCTTGAAAGCGCTTCATAATGTCTTCATTTGTAACTTTCACGAATAGTTCTTTTTCTATGTTACAAATTAAAGCATCATTCATATAATTTTCACCAATTATGTTGCGGAGATTTATCTTTATCAATTTCATTGCCAAAAAACATCTTTCTACGGTTGCGGTTGCCACAAGTAAGACTAAAGAAAGCTTCAATAACTTATAGATCAAAGGAAAAGAAATATGCTTCTTTCGTGTCACCATCAACATAGCAAGCTCGGCGATTCCTTTCAACTTCATAAAGTCTGTGTCATGAATCACAGTTTGATAGTAATAATAAAAATATTTTTAAATTGTTACCTTTTGATCTTGAATTATGATCTTTTGAGTAGTGAATAAGTGATGATGGTGAAAGTTGAATCGCTTGAATTGGGAATTCAGAAGGAACCAGTCGAACATATATTTTTGTTTATTAGATTTAATTAATTTTGGTTTAGTGGGCTATTTATTTTTTTACAATTATATCTTGGGCTAAAAATGAAAATAGCAACACCTCTGTCTCAAACATATAGTTTTGTTTGGTAAATTGGATGTTTTTTTTTTTTTTTTTTTTTTACATCTACATTTTGTTTCGACATGTGTTTTCTCTTTGCACCATAAAAAATGAAAATAACAAAAAAAAAAAAAATATATATATATATATATCGGGGGTTGCACATATCAAGAAATGACAATTTTCGAAAAAATTTACTTTTCGTGACCAGAAAAAGAGTGTCGCCTGTGCCACACCCGGCACTAATGTGGGTCCGTCCATGCTGAACATGTGGAGCCGGTTCAAAGTCTACCCCAACAGTTGAGGTTCAAGTTCAGCCTTTTGGTGGTGGTTTTGCTAAACAATAAGGTACATTTGGTGCTGGAAATAGTTCTAATGAACCTGGTACGAGTGATGGGACTATGCAAAAGGAGGAAAATGCTAATAAGCCTAATATAAGTCCCCCAAGTTATGGAAATAAATTAAATCCAAAGTCTTCGAATAAGGCAAACTTTCCAAAAATGAAATATAATGCTCCAAAGGGTGTTGATTATGATGTTGGATTACATATTGATTCGGTTCATAAAGTCAATGAGAGATTGAAAAATATTATGTATGGATACTTCATAGGTAAAAGGTTTGCTTTTCATGCTGTTGATTAGTTTGTACGTAATAATTGGCAGAAGTATGGTATTGTTAAAGTGACAATGAATGCAAATGGTTTTTGCTTCTTTAAATTCTCGTCCACTCAAGGAGCAAAAGTGGTTCTACGTGATGGTCCATGGATGCTTCGTGGAATTCCTATTTTTCTTAACAAGTGGTCGCCCGAGATAAACCTGTTGAAAGAGGATATGTCATGTGTTCTAGTTTGGGTAAAGTTTCATGATGCTCCAGTGGTTGCGTACACTTCGGATGGATTGAGTTTGATTGCTTCGAAAATTGGGACTCCTCTGTTACTTGACTCATATGCTAATGATATGTGTTTGGAATCATGGGGTAGGAGTAGCTATGCTAGAGCTTTGATTGAAATTAATACGTCTAATGAGTTGTGAGATAATCTTGGGTTGGCTATTCCTAAACTTAACGGAAGTGGATATACAAAAGAAGCTATCCGTATTAAATATGAATGGGAACCCCCTCGATGTAGTACATGTTTGATATATGGTCATCTTTTTTATGAGTGCTTCAAAGCTACACCTAAACGTATAGTTAATGCAGTTGGAAATGGCAAAGGTCTGACTTCGGGTGCTACTAAGGAGGTGTCCAATGATGGGTTTACCACTATCAAGTGAAAAGGATCTCATTATAAGCAGGTTTTTGGGGTATCTAAGAACAAGAGAGTGGGGTATAGGCAGGCTGTTAAACAACAATCTACTGAAAAGGCGTCAAGCCTAAATGATAACACCAACGTGACCTCTACTTCCAAACAGCCTATGAAGGTTAGTAATGTGTTAAATATTTTGAATACTTTTGCTGCTCTTAATGAGATAGATGATAGTACAATGGATAATGTTAAATCAAGTGGCGGTATCAATTCACCTAATGTTGAAGCAAGTGAAACTTTTGATTCATTTTGCAAACTAACTACCACATCTCTCGTTAATAAGATTAATAATCTGGAAAATCAAATTATTGAGGGGAAGCTTGTGCTTCTGGGTGATGATGGGAAGCCACTTCTTATGTAAAAGGAGGCTAGTGTGGGTCGCGGTTCTAGCATGGGTCATGATTCGGGTATAGTACGTGATGGGAAAAAGACTGATAATCCGGATTTCATGTTTTGGGAATTTGGGAATTTGGAAAGTGGTGATGATGATGAAGTTTTTGAAGTCGAAAATGAAACTTCTAGTTATATAACGAATGATGGTCCCTAGAGTGGTGGTGGAGCTGGTAAGAAGAGCTTATATGAGAGATGGAAGGAGTATACCCATGATCAAAGCCCGTATGATAATGAAGATCTTGATGATTGTGTTTTGACTAGTGCACAATGGGAGTATGCTAATGCATATGACATTCATCTTCATGGTCAAGTTAGATAATTTCTTTCTTGTTATTCATAAGTATGGTGTGTCATTCTTATGTTAGGATATGTTTTATTCTCTATAGGAGTGTTTGTTTAGCCTTATCAGTCTGAGTTGTGGGACTCATCCTTAACCATTATATTTAAATATTTTTTTAGTAATATATTGTACTTTCAATATTAACCTTATACGCATTTTTAGAAGTGAATGGTGTCATATTTTTTTTGAACGATGACTTCTTACCGAGTGAGCTTCCATCACACGCTAGCCTCATTCCTACCATCACCTCTCACGCGCGAGGCTATGAAAAAAAAGGAAGAAAAAAGTGAGCCACTCACCTTTGGTTCACGTTCATAAATGTGGGGCCCTTTAAAAAAACTAACCATTGCTATTGAAAATAATAATAATAAAAAATAAATTATACTACCCATATTTTCAACTACAAATACCTCAAAACTTTACCATTTTATACACATCTTCTCATATTCTTACTTAAACAGCATATATTTCATTCCTCATTATTCAAACGGATTTCGAAACTTTTTTGTTCATCGACTCAAAAGAAGAACAAGAAGTTGTTAGTCGGGACTTGAATTTTATTAGAAGAGCGGTGTCGTTTATTAAGAATTTATGACGAGTAAATTGATCGACGAGGAACCTCATAACGTGAGATCGTTATTGTATTCATGACCGTTAAGTCACTGCCTATATTAATGCGAACCCGATGTATGATGCATACACATTCTAGAAGAGGTTTTGAATGAGTAGCCGCCTTTTCACATGGATAGTTCCGGAGGTAACTAGTAATTGTCTATTCATTCGTAATAATATTGACTGTACTTGAAGTGAAGATATTTCCCCGTTGATGAAGTACACAACTACAATTCATCAATTGGCATATATCATGGTTCCTGATGCTCTATATGAATATCTACAAACGAGTGAGAAAACTACTCTCCTATCTCTTGATAATTTTTGTAATTCTGTTATGCAAAATTTTGAACTAGAGTATTTAAGGAAACCTACTATCACGGATGTTGAAAAGCTTTATCGGCATCATGAAGAAAGGCACGGGTTTTCGGGCATGTTAGGAAGCCTTGATTATACAGATTGGGAATGGCTTGGTTGTCCGAACACATATAAAGGGCAATATTGTAGACGTGATCATGGTTCGAATACATTTATTTTGTTGGAAGTTGTTGTGTCACATTACTTATGGATATGGCATGATTTCTTTGGTGTTTATGGGTCAAACAACGACATTAACGTTATATTGCAATCCCCTTTATGTAACGATCTAAAATCCGGAAAAGCACTAGAGATTCCGTTTGTGGCTAACGATGTAACTTATCTATGGGGATAATATCTTGCTGGCGTGATATATCCGGAATTGGCGACACTCGTGTAACAACCGTGGTTTTGGCAGGTCAGTTTGACTGATAGTCTTGACTCTGTTGACGTTTGTTTGGTGTGTCCTAGGTGTTTGAAGTGATATAGGTGAGTTTTAGCACTAAATCCCTTTGCGTAAATGGTTTTATTGTGATTTGGAAAGTTTGGAATTTGGGAAAGTTCATTTTGATCACCTTTGTGGTGTAGAAATGACTTGTGTAGTTTTGGTGTTCTTGTGTTTTTGCGTAACGAGTCTTCGTTCAAGTATTTGAGCATTAGCAAGTTACGAGGAGTTTGTTTTTATGTGTTATGCTTATAAAAGAGTGTGAAAATCTATTTTTGGAAACTTTGTTTTGAAAATGATTATTTTTCCGGTTGTCGTAAAAGTTAAGGTTTATCGCGAAAGACGTTAGGTTTTGTTTTGGGAGTTTGTAAAATATGAAAAGTATGAGATTTTGAGTCTAATAAATAAATTTAATAAAAAATAAATAAATAAATAAATATAATTAAAGGGGGGCGGCCGAATATATGGTTTTGGGAGAAAAAGGAAACCAAATTTGATACCAAATACAATTCCTAGCAATAAGGAATCCTAGTCCAACCCAAACAAGCCCAACCCCTACCCATATAAGCCAAACCAACGACCCATAACTCTATTTTCCTGCAAATTATGATCAACCAAAGCAAGAGGGGAAGAAGAAAAATTAGAGTTTTTATTATTGAAGCTAAAATCAAGAATCAAAGTAAAATCTTTAAACCCTATGTTCAATTAATTGGTTAATTAATCTAATTCATGTAATATTAAGTATGATGGATCTAGGGTTTGTAAACTTCTGTAAATTAATGTTATTAAACATGTTGGGATCAATAATTAATAATAGTATGATGTATGGTTAAGAGGATTGAGCGTAAAACATGTTAGTTATTGAGTTAGGGTTTGGACAGAAAAGTAGTGTTGTAAAGATGTGAGTGTAATTAACAGATGGTGAGGAGTTAATTCACTAATTTTTTGTCTAAATTGAAGTTTAATGAAAGAGCTTTCCCAAAAAGTCCAGCTACGATTGATTTCAAGATCGGGAAGTTGGTCTTTTGATTTTTCTTTGTTAAGGTATCAAAGCTGTCAAACCGGGACAGAATTTGGGTAAAAGTTTGAGAGTGAGTTATGGTTGTAAAAGTGGTATTTTGACTAGGCCTTCTGGAATAGTTAAGTATTAGGTTATATTAGACTACCACGAAAAGGATTCGCGATAAAAACTTGTGGAAGTATTTTATGTTAATTAAAACTTTTTGGTGTGCGTTCAGATCCGAATTTGAGTAGTTGACAAGTTTGACTTTCTTTTGAGTACTTGTGTGTGTTATTGGTCCATGACCTTCTAGGATTAGCTTGTATGCTTATGAGAGACCATGGTAAACTTTTGGTGTGAGTTGTTGATCTTTAATTGTCGTGATTTCATGTGGGCGAATGTACCCAAAAATTCTGCGTTTTCTGATTTTTAAAGTGCAAGGGATTACTGAGTTTTAAGTTATGGTAGTGGTTAGTGTGGTATCTAGGAGATCCATGGTGGGTCATATGAGTCTTAGACATCCATCATATGTGTATTACATGGGTTGTAGCTTTTAGCTTGACCTTGTGTAATGTGGATTATTTTTGTGTGCTATAGATTGTGAATTGTTTTGTGGAAGCTGCGGAGTTTAAGGTGAGTTCATAGTCCCATATTTTTACTTTGTTTTTAAAGTTGGGATGGGAATGATGCTTGTCTTAAATGATTTGAGTTACTGTGATTATGTGTGGTTTAAAAGCTTGGACTTATAATGTTATCATAATAATGCTATGTGGTACATGAAAGTGTGATTCCGATTAGGTTAGCGACCTAATTGATGCTGTGTGATATGTGATTCCGATTAGGTTAGCGACCTAATTGATGCTGTGTGATTTCCAATTGGGAGGATGCTTATCCTGTTGTTCGCGCATGCGACCCAATTGATGATGTGTTTTGGAGCGGGGGTCACGTTCCGGCCTGATGGTTGCCTTTTGTGTGATGATTGGTTTATGGATACACGTAGCTTGTATGATAACTATATTTATTTGTCCAGCTATATTTTATAATCACAGTGATTTTGGTTGCCTAGTATTATATATATTGACTTTATTATATCATCTTCCGTGCGTAAGATGCTTCATTGGACTACCGTTGTCGCTATCGGATGTGAGAGAAGTGATAGGATGAAGCGGACTAATCGCAGAATCCGAGTTCCTAATAGCATGTATCTATGTTCAGACAAGGAGAGGACGTTTATGGGAAACATTGGTGGAGAAGAAGTGGAGAGGTTTGGAACCACGGTGACTTCTGGAGATGGAGCCATTACCAAATACCCTTGGTAGTATCCTCACTTCACATAGGAAGGAGATGTGGTTTAGTCTAAACCTCGTGATTTGTATGCGCTTGTGAATCATGTGGAATTGAAAGAAAAGAATAGAGATGGTTTTGCATGTTGTCGACTACCTCAACATGTAGGAAACATGAATGGTTGGTTGAGTAAAGATGAAAGGGAGTTAGGATGAAATGGTGTGGATTCGGATCTAGAGTCTACAACGAGTAGTAAGTTGAATTGATCTGAGTAGGGAGATAAGTGCGAGAGTGGAGTTAAGTCATTATGCGGCGTCTTTTGTTTTGTGTTATGTTTTGGAATTCGTATATTGTCTTTTGCCATCTGGAGCCATGTTGGAGCGTGATTACTCTTGGATATTAGATCGACCTTATCCAAATGATTTTGATTATAGAGTTTACGTGATCGATGGAATTGTTCCACGTGAGATGATTGTTTGCGGCGTCTTTTGTTTTTGTTTGCGTGATTGTTTGCATGATGTGTTGTCATTGGAGGGAGTACACTTATGAAAAGGGGCATAGATAATTATGGTGGCCAACATAATTATACATGCGTCACAGCACTAGTGGACTTGCAAGTATGATAGCATGGATCGCATGGTGTATTAGGTGTTATGTGGTATATGTGCGTTATCATCAAGATGTGTGGTTTTGGAAGTAAGTATGCGTGTGGAATAGGCTTATAACTATGGCCGCTAACATAATTATAAGAGTATCACACAAGTGGACTTGTGACCATTATTGCATTGATTGATGTTTGTTGTTATATGTTGTGGTAGATGGTATGTGATATCATGTTGGTGATGGCTGTATGGTTAGAGAAGTATTCTCTTAACCGGTTGGGCAGTCGTTATATGTTGGGGTGTGTAGGTGGTAAGATTCCATCCTACCTATCATATGTTGATACCTCAATTATTGGTGGGTACTTATATAGTGGTATTTAAGTTGGTTCATTTGGTAGTCACTCCGTTTGTGTACCTAATTCTTTGGTTGGCATTCCTATTCGTACCATGATGGTACAAATGCCATATTCTTTCCCTTTGACGTCGTGATAGGTGTTGGGTAATCGAATTCATTTTTGTTGGATACTGGTTCGTTTCTTTGGTTATTCCATACATTCATTCCTCGGATGAATGTTATGCTATTCTTCAAGTATTGTTGGTTCGTGACGAGTTGGTGTGGATATTTGATCCCTCATTTACACACACCAATTGAATTTCGTGACATGTTTTGTGACCTGTTAGTATCGGTGTTTTCTATGATTTTGGTTTGATCGTTGTACTAATGAGTCTGTAAGTTCATCGTTTGGTTTGCAATGTATTTGCGTGAGTGTTCACTGGTATGAGTTCGTTTGATGATTATTTTGATTATGTGATTCTTCTGTGTTTTTCGTATCCAATAAGGGAGTTGTGTTAAAGTCTTTATGGTATTTTAAAATTCGTTTTGGGTATTTCAAGGTCATTTGTTGGAAACTATTATTTTTCTGGTGAAAATGAAGTGTGGAAAAAAAATGGTTATGTTGATGTCTTACATAAAATGGTTTATATATATTTTATAAAAATGTATAAGTTTAAGATATGTCTTGTAAAAAAACGGTGTTCATTTGTTTTTGAGAAGGTTGAGTACGGGAATAAGAACTGTCTATGGTTCTCATTTACCAAACTTGTTATGTATTTTGTTCATCGAGTGTTTCCTTCGTTGAGGTACGTTTGTGGATGTTTTATGGGTACGTGTATTTTATATTTTCTTTGTATCGATGTTCATGAACATTTTATCCGTGTCTACTTTTATTGGGAAAATTTTCTCATTGTGTTTTTCTAGCTTTGATTTTGATGTTCGTTACTTCGTTAGTCAGTAATTCGTACCCCTTTTGAGTTCGTTAATATACGTTTAGTTCGACCGGTTTCATGGTTCACGTCGTTTACTTAGGATAGATTGTCGTTTTGATTATCAATGAGGGTGTTTGCCAAGTTGTTCAAGTGAGAGGTGTAGCTTTAAGATGTACGTTCTTCAGGAAGGTGGTCATCGATAGCGAGTGTTCGTGGACATTAGTAAGATAAAAGTGGTGAAGAGTACCTAAGACACCATCTGAGAGATGATTGTCCTTAGGAATGGCAGGTACTATTGGCGATTCATTTCTATCTTTCTATAGATTGCGTAGGCATCGCGGAGGTGGAAGATCCATAAGAGGAACTGTGTGATACATGGTTTAAAGTTGGGAAATAGAACTTGGAGATGAGATTTGTATGGAGCAGGAAGTGTTATCTACACGGATCATAAGAATCTTTACCATATATTTGACAAGAGGTTAATATATGTTGAAGAGAAGTTGGGTGTGGAATTTCTCAGTGACTACGATTGTCTGATTCGCCACCGTCAAGGAAGGGCGGACATCGTGGTAAGAGCGCTGAGCGGGAGTAAACGAGTGAAACTTAGATGTTGGTGAGCAATGATTATGATAATTCAGTTCGGAGTTACGGGGATGATGTTGACAGCGTAGAGAGAGTGGTTCAAGGATGAGAACATGTAAGAAAAATGATTACTTGGTTTAGACCAGTAAATGGAAAGGAACGAAGATGGAGGAATGTACTTTGCGGACCAGCTATTGGTTTCATGGAGAGGAAGCTTAAGGACATCGATCATGCAAGGTACAAGATACATCCGAGAATGGATAAGACGTATTATTACCTTAGCAAGAAATGTATTGAGGAGTTGGTAAAGAACCATAGGGTGTCGCGTTGATCATCAAGAAACATGATGAAATACTTACTTCGCGATAGTGGTAAACGTGTTATAGAGTCTTGAGAACGCGTATCTAGATGAGTGCGACTTATCATTCTCTAATGAGTGAACTAAGTGAGCGTACAAATCAGGCGTTGGATGGTGAGCTGAGAGCATGGGTGTGTTTGATTTTGGAGGAAGCCGGGGTATACATTTACCCTTAGCTGAGTTCTCCTATATCAACAATTATCATTCTAGTATTGAGTATGTGTCGTGTGAAAAGTTGTATGCAAGGTAATGTAGGTCACCTATTCTGTGGGCAAAGGTTGGAACAAGCCAACAAATTGGTCCTGAACTAGAACGAGAGACTACGAATAAGGTTTTTCTGACTAAGGAAAGACTTGAAGCAGCAAGAGATCGCCAAAAGAGTTATGCGGATTATTGCTGTAAGTCTTGGAGTTTGGTGTTGGTGATATTGTGAGGTTAAAAGTATCTCCTTGGAAGGGTGTGGTGCGTTTCGGTAAGAAAGGCAAGCTAGCACCGAGATACGTAAGACCATTTGAGATTTATGAAAAGGATTGGATTTGAGACATATCGGTTGAATTTACCTAAGGAGTGAAGTAGAGTGCATGATACGTTTCACGTATCTAATGGAAAGAAGAGGTTGGCGGATGCTAGTCTGCAAGTGCCATTAGATGAATGTAAGGTTGACAAGACTCTTCGTTTTGTCGAGAAACCTGTTGAGATTATGGATCGAGATGTTAAGGGTTTGAAGTGTGGTGAGATAGCGTTGTTAAAGGTATGGTGGGATTCTAAGCGTGGTCCTGAGTTTACTTGGGAGCGTGAGGATCAGATGTAATTAATGTTTGTTTTGTGTGTATCCATTATATGTGGTGTTTCCTGCGGTTACCATTTGGATTTTCATGTGGTTCGAGAGTATCGTACCTATCTGTGAGAAGTCGTTCGGATCTTTAGTGTTATTGATCGGAGTAGTGTATCTATTTTCGTGTATCATTGGAGTGACGGAATGTTTTTTTTTTATTGTGTGAATTCGGGTATTTAGTTGGTTCACATTTTTTTTGTGATTCTTTCTTTGTGATTTTATGGTGTGGTATTATTCCGCTAAAATATTCATAAATTTTCTTTTGTTGTTGTGAGTGGTGACTAGTGTAGTTGAAATCTCGGGACGCGATTTCCCTAAGTGGGGGATGATGTAACAACCGTGGTTTTGGCAGGTCAGTTTGACTGATAGTCTTGACTTTGTTGACGTTTGTTTGGTGTGTCCTAGGTGTTTGAAGTGATATAGGTGAGTTTTAGCACTAAATCTCTTTGTGTAAGTGGTTTTATTGTGATTTGGAAAGTTTGGAATTTGGGAAAGTTCATTTTGATCACCTTTGTGGTGTAGAAATGACTTGTGTAGTTTTTGGTGTTTTTGTGTTTTTGCGTAACGAGTCTTCGTTCAAGTATTTGAGCGTTAGCAAGTTACGAGGAGTTTGTTTTTATGTGTTATGCTTATAAAAGAGTGTGAAAATCTATTTTTGGAAACTTTGTTTTGAAAATGATTATTTTTCCGGTTGTCGTAAAAGTTAAGGTTTATCGCGAAAGACGTTAGGTTATGTTTTGGGAGTTTGTAAAATATGAAAAGTACGAGGTTTTGAGTGTAATAAATAAATTTAATAAAAAAAAAATAAAAAAAATAAATATACTTAAAGGGGGCGGCCGAATATATGGTTTTGGGAGAAAAAGGAAACCAAATTTGATACCAAATACAATTCCTAGCAATAAGGAATCCTAGTCCAACCCAAACAAGCCCAACCCCTACCCATATAAGCCAAACCAACGACCCATAACTCTATTTTCCTGCAAATTATGATCAACCAAAGCAAGAGGGGAAGAAGAAAAATTAGAGTTTTTATTATTGAAGCTAAAATCAAGAATCAAGGTAAAATCTTTAAACCCTATGTTCAATTAATTGGTTAATTAATCTAATTCATGTAATATTAAGTATGATGGATCTAGGGTTTGTAAACTTCTGTAAATTAATGTTATTAAACATGTTGGGATCAATAATTAGTAATAGTATGATGTATGGTTAAGAGGATTGAGCGTAAAACATGTTAGTTATTGAGTTAGGATTTGGACAGAAAAGTAGTGCTGTAAAGATGTGAGTGTAATTAACAGATGGTGAGGAGTTAATTCACTAATTTTTGGTCTAAATTGAAGTTTAATGAAAGAACTTTCCCAAAAAGTCCAGCCACGATTGATTTCTAGGTCGGGAAGTTGGTCTTTTGATTTTTCTTTGTTAAGGTATCAAAGCTGTCAAACCGGGACAGAATTTGGGTAAAAGTTTGAGAGTGAGTTATGGTTGTAAAAGTGGTATTTTGACTAGGCCTTCTGGAATAGTTAAGTATTAGGTTATATTAGACTACCACGAAAAGGATTCGCGATAAAAACTTGTGGAAGTATTTTATGTTAATTAAAACTTTTTAGTGTGCGTTCAGATACGAATTTGAGTAGTTGACAAGTTTGATTTTCTTTTGTGTACTTGTGTGTTTTATTGGTCCATGGCCTTCTGGGATTAGCTTGTATGCTTATGAGAGACCATGGTAAATTTTTTGTGTGAGTTGTTGAGCTTTAATTGTTGTGATTTCATGTGGGCGAATGTCCCCAAAAATTCTGCGTTTTCTGATTTTTAAAGTGCAAGGGATTTAGTGAGTTTTAAGTTATGGTAGTGGTTAGTGTGGTGTCTAGGAGATCCATGGTGGGTCATATGAGTCTTAGACATCCATCATATATGTATTACATGGGTTGTAGCTTTTAGCTTGACCTTGTGTAATGTGGATTATTTTTGTGTTCTATAGATTGTGAATTATTTTGTGGAAGCTGCGGAGTTTAAGGTGAGTTCATAGTCCCATATTTTTACTTTGTTTTTAAACTTTGGATGGGAATTATGCTTGTCTTAAATGATTTGAGTTACTGTGATTATGTGTGGTTTAAAAGCTTGGACTTATAATGTTATCGTAAAAATGCTATGTGGTACATGAAAATGTGATTCCGATTAGGTTAGCGACCTAATTGATGCTGTGTGATATGTGATTCCGATTAGGTTAACGACCTAATTGATGCTGTGTGATATGTGATTCCGATTAGGTTAGCGACCTAATTGATGTTGTGTGATTTCCAATTGGGAGGATGCTTATCTTGTTGCTCGCGCATGCGAACCAATTGATGATGTGTTTTGGACCGGGGGTCACGTTCCGGCCCGATGGTTGCTTTTTGTGTGATGATTGGTTTATGGATGCATGTAGCTTGTATGATAACTATATTTGTTTGTCCAGCTATATTTTATAATCGCAGTGATTTTGGTTGCCTAGTGTGTATGAGTCTTAAACCTATGAATCTCACCAACATTATGTTGACATTTTAAGCATCATTTTCAGGTGAGCATTCTAAGGCTATGATAGAAGGAGGTGATTAGACGAGACCATAGTTGCATTGGAAGTGGTTTATCATGTTGTTTTCTTTCGGGTATTGTTATGGCACTTTGTGTCTATACTTTGCCATTTTTATTGCATGTAGTTATTCTCTATATAGATACCATGTGTTGTGATGATATCCATGAAGTTACACCCGCGCGTTTCCGCCGTGGCGGGGTGTGACAACTCGTTAAGACGATTCCAGAACCATCTGACGATGACTACAAGCGAATAAGGTATAAGCAAATGCAGAAATCGGCTAGGAAAGATGTGGAACGAATGTTTGGTGTTCTGAAAAAAAAATTGGCTATACTAGTCAATCTTGCACGAGCGATGAAAAAAGAAAGAATAATAAATAATGATGTATACATGTATCATATTACATAATATCTTTCGAAAAGACAAAGGAAATGCAATATCTTCCAACTAATACCCGGAGGAAGCACATCAACCGAGCGACTTCTTACGATCCGATGAACAAGTGCTACAAATTTTGAGGCAAATCAAATCGTCACAAGTGCATCAAAACCTTCGTGCCGATTTGGTTGAACACTTTTGTTGTGATGTTTAATTTCGCTTTTATATGTAATATTTTTAATATTTAAAGTGTATGTAATGTTTTTAATTTATGAATAAAAGTTTTTAATTTCATACTTTTACGTTTATGTTCACATTTACGTTTTTAGTTTATGAATAAAAGTACTTAAATAAAAAAAATTGGTATAAAGATAATGGGTGGTGTGACCACTACGAGTGAAAGGTGAGAGGGAGTGAGAGGAGAGAGAAAGCTGAGATGACACTGATGTGGATGGTGAACAGAGGTGACCACTACTTTCAGCCTAAAATATAATCAATGTTGAAACATTAAGCAATATGGAGTCGTGTCTTAGATAGCAAAAAGCCCCATCATTAATTGTAGTAACCTGATTCGAGTCTTTACAATATTAGAAAATGATCATCAGATTTTGTTCTTTTGATAATGCTCCCCTATGTATAGATATAAATAAAGTAATTTGTGTATAAACTAGTAGAAACAACGATATAAAAGTCCAATTATAATTATAAAAGAAAATGAAAAGAACTTTAGAGGATGGAGTGGAAACTCACATTAAAAAGCATAGAATGAGAAGTCTATGTATAAAAAAGCATAGGTCGTATGAAAGAATTTTAGAAACCAAGCATAATGTGGGAAAAAACTCACTAACACATCATTAAGCAACTACTAGAAACACAAATCTTTTGTTTCGAGAGCATTTATGAAAATTTGATACTTTTTATGAAAATTAACTCCATTAATCAATATTTTATCGGGGGCCCGTTGCACCGTGTGGCACCGTATAACCCCTTCGTGTTGAGTAACTAGGGGCGGAACCAGATACGTTGCCACCCTACCCTCAACTATCTCCGCGACTTCTCGCATCTGAGTAAGATAATGAACATAAGTTATATGTAGAATAAACAGAATTTGATGCACGTCCTAAAATGAGACGAGATTGAGCCCGGTTGACCTGCAATTGCCAAGCAACTTCTTCATGTTGTAAGTTTCAAGATAATCCCAAATAAGAACCAAATCGTTTCACGTTTCAATTATTTCAGGTTCTTAACGATCTGTCTAATTGATTAAACTAAACACAACGTACATCTAAATTAATTTTATATTTACGTGGGCAAGTGCAAGTCCCCCACATGGATTAAGGGGGTGTGGCGATGTCTGCTCCAGTGCTTACACTATTTCGTTTTTTAATTTTTTTAATTTTGTTTATATCTTGATCCTGTCCTTAATGATAATGTTAATATGTATTAAATTCAATTGATTTTATCTAGTCTTATTCAAAAAATATATGAAAGCAGGTTAACAGTTGAGGGTTTTTCAATATGGCAACGTTATATGTATGCGCTTAGACCGAGTTCTATCACTTCATGTCTTACGATTAAACCATTTAATTTGATCATGATCCTGAGGCTGGTACTTCAATTGGAAGCTAGACGATTATATTCAACAAAATATAGATCCATTATAATTTGTACTTTTATAGCTGCAAGCAATGTTATTATCATATACTAATTGATCTATTCTTTACAGCTCTTATTTTTTGTAAACTTTTATTCCATTATATATTGAATTTAATTTGTGGCCTTGTGATTCGTATTAAGAACGAGCGTTGGCGTTGAAAATAATTAAGTTTTAATATAGAATATAATACTAGTTTAATTGATATTTATTATAAACCTTCCAGTTATTTATGTATTCAACGTTCAGTTTGTCAGTGCAAACGCGTAGGACATGCAGTTTTTGCATGGCTGTCCACGTGACTAGGTTGCTATCCATTTTGCTATCACACTCTTTACTTTAAATCAATAAAGAATTAGTTATAACTTAGTTGAATACATTCAATTATAGATAATAATCGTACGCTTAAGTTTTAGAGTTATATACGAATGTAGTATGATATTCGAATTTTCTTCTCTCCTTACCGGTAGTGATATACTATTAGCTTCGTAATATTTGCACAAATGTAAAGGTATGTTATGACAAATTAACATAGCTAGCTAGCAAGGACCATATATGTGTCGATAGTTAAGCCCGAAGAAAGAACATGCTTTTACGTACGTACATCACAAAACACAATCTTTCTTTTGAAACACCATCGGATCAATTCCTTGACCGCCTTCCATAATCCTTAGATGCATATGAGCGAATAACAACGTCTAAACATGCTTTATGGCAATCCCATTCAACGATTAAAGATGCAATGGAAAACAAGGATTCGGTGTCTGAAACAAGCGAGACAAACTTACGTTTTTAGATGCAATGCTTGCCTAACAACTTCGCCGAAGTGCAAACAAATAAATAGGACATGCACTCAAGATCATCACCACATAAGGAACGCCGTATATTTGGAACATCGCAGGAAGTGAGGCCAGATCGACACCTCTAGCATCTGGATACTACTTTGTAGGGAGCTTGTCAATCGAACCATGCTCTCTACGCACGTACAAAAAGAGATGATGTGATATATGCACTTCTAATTGTGATTTATTTTTTTTCAATTTGTATTGACTATTTAAATCAAAAACTTCTTAATTAGGATTATATCTTTTCTTTATAAGGATAAAGTTTTTAGTTGCCGCCCAGACAATTAAGTTTGTAAATGTAATGTTTATTTTGAGTTCCATTGATGAAACATAAACTACGGAGTAGTAGCTATGGGGTATGTATTCATTCCCTATGTACTTTTTTTACACTATATAATAATGTCCTATGTTTAAATTATATGTGGCTAATTAATTAATGACATACCCGTTGCATGTATGATACCCTAGTTAATAACAATAATCAAAATAAAACTACTAAAACATTAAATGAGGAAATAATGACAACTTTATCTTTCATGTATTATATTTGATCCTGTGACTTATTTTAATAAATAAAATCTTTCTGTTTTTACACAAGATTCCGTTTGGCAAGTTTCATTAACTTCACTTGTTCATGAGTTCCAATACATAAGGATCTATATCCAACCATCACTTGTGCATTTTTTACAACTTAATACCCCACCCTCTAACTTAACTCTTTCCTTTACCACCTACAAGCACAACACCACCAAGCTCTTTGTGTGTCTTTGTGGCTGTGTGATTCTTTGTGTACATGTTGCAAAAGCACCATGATTACAGGAAAGGACATTTACGATGTTCTCGCAGCCATTGTGCCACTTTATGTTGCTATGATTCTAGCTTATGGTTCGGTCCGGTGGTGGAAAATCTTCACGCCGGATCAATGTTCTGGCATTAACCGTTTTGTTGCGGTTTTTGCTGTTCCACTTCTTTCTTTCCACTTTATATCTTCGAATAATCCTTACAAGATGAACTACCACTTTATAGCGGCTGATTCTCTCCAAAAACTTGTTATTTTGTCCGCGTTGTTTTTGTGGCAATGGATTAGTAAGACTGGGAGTCTCGAGTGGATGATTACATTGTTCTCCCTCTCGACGCTCCCAAACACTTTGGTCATGGGCATCCCGTTGCTCAAGGCTATGTATGGGGATTTCTCTGGATCCCTTATGGTCCAAATTGTGGTCTTACAGAGCGTGATATGGTACACGCTCATGCTTTTTATGTTTGAGTATAGAGGAGCAAGGCTCCTTATAACCGAGCAGTTTCCAGAAACTGCCGGTTCAATCACGTCTTTCCATGTGGAGTCTGACGTTGTTTCCTTAAACGGCCGTGAGCCTTTAGAGACTAACGCCGAGATAGGAGATGATGGCAAGCTCCATGTTGTAGTGAGGAGGTCTTCAACTGCCTCATCACGATCCGTTATCTCCTCTTACAATAAGTCTCATAATATTACTGGAATGACACCAAGGGCCTCAAATCTAACTGGAGTAGAGATCTACTCCGTTCAGTCTTCTAGAGGCCCTACGCCCAGGGCTTCGAGCTTCAACCAATCAGACTTTTACGCCATGTTCAGTAAAGCTGGAAGCCCTAAGCATGGGTACACCAGCAGTTTCGGAGGTGGGGACGTATTCTCTATGCAATCATCAAAGGGTCCTACACCAAGAACATCAAATTTCGAAGAAGAAATGTTGAGAATAGGAAAGAAAAGGACGGGAGGGCGGAGTATGAGTGGCGAGCTATTCAACAATAACCCACCAAACAATAACAGCTTAGTTTGTTCTTACCCACCTCCAATTCCAAACCCTACCTTTTCATTAGGTTCTACTAGTGCTGCCGCAAGTGGCGGTCCAAAGAAGAAAGATATCGGAGGAGGCGGTGGCAGCGGTGGTGCACCAACACCACCTAGCAACAATAAGGAACTTCACATGTTTGTATGGAGCTCAAGTGCATCTCCTGTTTCTGAGGGTAACATGAAACATGCAGTTAATAAGGCTGCTGCTGAGTTTGGATCCATTGACCCTTCTAGAGCTATTCCTACACCAGGTATTTTATCAACTTTTATAACCATCTTATTTTTGTCTTAGTATTTTTGGTTCTATGAAAATGGTATATTTACAATATAAGCTTTGTTACAGAAAATCTGAGTCCAATGACAAAAACATACGGGGAGCAAAAAGAGATCGACATAGACGATCCAAAATCACAAATAAACGGATCCCCGTTTAAGAAACTAGGAACAGAAGAAGGCGAAAACAAGAACCATCGTATGCCACCGGCTAGTGTCATGACAAGGCTAATTCTCATAATGGTTTGGCGAAAACTTATTAGAAACCCCAACACGTACTCAAGTCTCTTGGGTCTCATTTGGTCTCTAGTTTCATTCAGGTTCGATTTCGACTAGTGTACGTCCCTTTCACGTTACTAGTAATTACTAACTCGTATCTTATACATTGTACAACTTGCCAACAACATAATACAGGTGGGACATTAAAATGCCAACAATAATGAGTGGATCAATTGCCATTTTATCGGACGCTGGTCTAGGGATGGCTATGTTCAGTTTAGGTAATTATTGAACATTGATAGCTTCCATTGTACAATAATTGGTGAAACATAATAATTGTTGTTTATTCATTGTACGCACAGGTTTATTTATGGCATTGCAACCAAAAATAATAGCATGTGGGCAGCGAGTGGCAACTTTTTCAATGGCTGTTCGGTTCTTGACAGGGCCAGCAGTAATGGCTGCTACTTCTATCGCTATTGGTCTTCGTGGTGTTCTTCTTCATGTTGCTATCGTTCAGGTATAAAATCCGTCACTTGAGCTTAAAAACTATTACCAGTACTAAACAACGGTTATAGATCGCGGGACTGTCACTAATTTTAATTTTGAAATGTAGGCGGCTTTGCCTCAAGGAATCGTGCCATTTGTTTTCGCAAAGGAGTACAATGTCCATGCAGATATTCTAAGTACTGCGTAAGTCGTTTTCTTTGTTTTCTTGACACTAAACAATAAAACATGCTACACTAGTTCTAAATTAAATGTTCACTTTGATATCGTGAAATTGATATTGCAGGGTTATTTTTGGAATGTTGATAGCTTTACCTATAACAATAGGTTACTATGTGCTGCTTGGAGTTTAAGAATAGTAAAAGTCAACGCTTGGTTGTAAATCCAAGATTAGATCGTCAACGATGATATATGATTCAACGTACCACTTCGATCAAAACACATGCAGCTTACGTGTTACGTACCCACGGGATTAATTATACTAGCATTTTTTTTTTCTTTTTTATCTTTTAACGATTTTAGGTTTTTCCTTTTCTTTTTCTTATTCAGAAGGAAATTATAGATGTAGATCTTATATAAAACAATGGAAATGGTAGAATTATTTATGATGTCCATTTTTGTTCGTGTTTTTATTTTCCTTTTGTGCGTCCTCGTTATCAAAATCAGAACAAGAAACAAATTCGTAGTCATCATTATGTGTATATTAGCTATATCTCCTTCCTACCATAACACACACAAATCTCGAGTGGCATTTTCAAGGACGTTTCCGTATGATTCAACTTTTTTACAAAGCATATGTGTTTATCGATCAAACGATAAAATTGTTATATAAGAGAATCGTGTCTAACACAAGTTTCTGCTCTATCGGTTCATTGTAGATTCTTTTGTTAAATTAAACATTTCTTTTGCATTTTTGTAACAGTTAGACTTTGTTTATGGTTGCTTCTTTGTATTCCCACTGTAATAATGACTTTGCTGGGATCAGACGACATTTCGTCAATCTCCATTCTTCCTTATGGTTGCTTCTTTGTATTCACATATGACCTCGCAAACCAACACCTTAAATGGACCATAACTATCATAAATGCAAATTAACCTACGATGAGAATCTTGACACTAGTCGAATAATCTAATATTGTACATTTTGTCCAAACACATGAAAACCGGCCCCTACATAAAGAACCTTAAAGCGTTCAAGCGTCATCCTTTGATATATGCTTTTTGATGAACCTTCGTTTCATCTATTAAGAAACTACAGTTCACTTAAGGGCCACTCGGAAACACTGATCAATAATGATCGCACAACATCAATAATGTTTTTCATATTGAATCAATTATTGTAATTGCATATTAATGCTGATGCCTTCACGACACTAAACTTTAGTTGAGCCAGATAGATAACCCAAATTTGTTCCAAAACATGAAGACTCGATATATACTCATCCGCAACAAGCATATCTATGTTGATATCCAAAAAAAATTAATAAATGCATCACAAAAAATACGATGCATAAACTGAATAAAACTACAAAACATCATTAATCAGATATGATCACCTGTGATGCATGTATAAATCGTCTTTTGTTAAACTAATTGTATAAAAAACTTGAGAGTATTTAAGTCAGCAATTGTAGATCCCCATATTTAGTTTTCTGTCATTGAGATCTTCAGTTTGCATGTTATCTCACATGAAAGTCAAAACGGGACGAATTTGACTTCACAACGTTACAAAAAAGACTCCCTTTCTTTTTATATTTCACTAATTATATTCCCTTATATTATATTATCAATTTCCATAAAGATATTAATTTATTTGGTCGAATTAATTTCATCAACTTGATGTGTGATATGAAGCCCGATTCTCATGCACACTTATTTTTAGTGTCCTTTTTCATCATAGCTAGGTTTAGTTGAAAGTTAAGCAATATTGTGAGATACCAACAGCAAACAACGAGTAGAACCATGGACGGAACATCATTAAGACCAAAGCCCCCCCCAAAAGTTTACTCTTAAGTACCATTTACTATATAATGTTAGTCATTAACTATGAAAAATGTTAACATTTTGTACTTTGGCCCCCCTAAAATATGTGTTTCATATTTTGGCCCCTCCGACAATTGAGTTCAAGTTCCGTCCCTGAGTAGAACCATATCATATCATGGCTGCATTAATCCTATTGGCACATGGAAGACTAGCTCGAATAGTGGTCGATCAATAGACCTATCCTTGGAGCAGTGATATACTGCACCTGGCAGGAAAACAATTATCCTTTCAACAAGGGTAAAAGAACAGTGGATCAAGTGTTTGAAGTGATTTTCTCTATGATGCGTCTAAAGTCCCTACCATTGAAACTACAATTGACCGGTCAAAATTAGCTTTTGTCGAGGGAGGTGATATGCACACCGCTCCACACCAAGTGATTTGCACATCACAAAATTACATTTGTAATGTACATAGTACAATACTATATATGCATGTTTTTGTTGTACACCTAAGTTGCACGGGAACGGGGATGGGTACGGGTATAGCAACATCCTAAAATTCAAGAAAGAGTACAGCAAGGAAACGTCTATGCGTTGTATAATATTTTAGTATTTAGTAAATTGTCTTCCAAAAAAGATTACATAATATTGAAGAATCCGAACAAATATTACTCATAATCATTAATTAAAAACTCTTAACCATCAAATTGTTTCCCAAAAATATTTAAGTAAAAAAAAAACATCAAATAGTTGTGGTGGAGAAAAAAACACTCTCCAATTTTGGTTATTAAGTGAGAGGCTAGCAAACTCTAAAAACCCTGTATCCTCCAATGTACCAAAGTCGTCTCCACCAACATCCCACATCATGGTTTTCTCTTTATTATATTGATCAGTGATTCATGACAAAAGATGTAAATTATTGTGGATAAATACCAAATCCTCAACACCCTTAAGAGTCAACTTGTTCTTCTCAATGAGTGAATAAAAGAGTAAGTGCTCCAATTGCGTTGTGTTCACAACAATATGACGATGTTGGCTGGCCAAGAACTCTAAAAGCTAATGAGTGAAGCAAAGGTGTTTTTGCTTGGCCCACCAACGTTTAGCATCTGTAGTTCTCCTCTTTAATAGAGAGTTAAGATCGGAAAAAGGTCCTGGCTTAAGCGAGAAATCAACATAATTGCATAAAACTTTATCATAATCATCATCATTTTGGTTGAGTCTTCGAAAACATTTCATTCTTTCATTGGAGATTTCCCCATCTCTATGAGGAGCGACTCTAGCGGGATCCTCACTAAGCCAATCATCACTATAAAACCTAAAAACACACACACACACACACACACACACACACACACACACACACATATATATATATATATATACATATATATATATATATATATATATATATATATATATATATTAAAGCGTTCAAATGAGAAGCCTAAATTTTGTAAGAACACGAGAAGCAATCCTAGCCACTCATTTTATCCTCCTTTAACTTTAATCTAATGACTAATATTAGTTAATCAACTTTTTGAAAATTTTTAGAAAATTTTGAAAAATTTTTAAAAAAATTTAGAAAATTTTCAAAAAAATATCGAAAAAAAAAATTTTCGAAAAAATTTTTTTGAAATTTTTTTTTCGAAAAAAATTTTTCGAATTTCTTTTTTCAAATTTTTTTTTTCGAAAATTTTTTTTAGAAAAAAATTTTTTTAAAAAAAAATTTTGAAAAAAAAAATTCGAAAATTTTTTTTCGAAAAAAGATTTTTTCGAAAATTTTTTTCTCGAAAAAATTTTTTTTCGAAAAAAGTTTTTCGAAAATAAAAAATTTCCGAATTTTTTGTCCGAAAAAATTTTTTTTGAAATTTTTTTTTCCCGATTTTTTTTTTCTGAAAATTTTTTTTCGTCACATGTGAAAAAAAAATTTTGGAAATTTTCACGAAATTTTTTTTGTAACGTGTGAAAAAAAATTCGTTACATGTGAAAAAAAAAATTCATCGCATGTAAATTTTTTTTTTCCGTCACATGTGAAAAAAAAAATCTGTCACATGTGAAAATTTTTTTTGAAATTTTCACGAAATTTTTGTCATGTGTGAAAAAAAATTCGTCACATGTGAAAAAAAAATTCCTTCACATATGAAATTTTTTTTTTGAAATTTTCACGAAATTTTTTTTGCCACGTGTGAAAAAAAAATCGTCACATGTTAAAAAAAAATTTCGTCGCATGTAAAATTTTTATTTCGTCACATGTGAAAAAAATTCCGTCACATGTGAAAAAAAATTTCGTCACATTTGAAAAAAATATTTCGAAAAATTTTCAAAAATTTTTCATAAAAAAATTCGAAATTTTTTTGAAATTTTTTCAAAAAAGTTTTCGAAATTTTTTTGAAAATTTTTCAAAAAAATTTTCGAAAATTTTTTGATATTTTTTTTGAAAATTTTTTGAAATTTAAAAAAAAAAATAGTTAGCTAATAATATCCATTAGATCAAAGTTTAAGGAGGATAAAATGAGTGGTTAGGATTAGTTCTCGCGTTGTCACAAAAATTAGATTTCTCACATGAATTACCCCCTATATATATATATATATATATATATATATATATATATATATAAAGCATTAGGAACAGAAAAAGAAACTATTTAGAATGAGAGTGTGTCCAATATCTTTCTTGGTAAAGACCTTCAATTATTTCCCTAGTAGCTTTATAGTTCGCTGCATTATTAGTAATGATTTGAACCAAGTTTTGATGTCAAATCTCATATGTGATTTCTTTCATTAAATTAGCGATGAATTCCTTACTTTTGACTTCCCCATGCAGTTGACACTTTAATAAACATAGGACCATTTTAAGAAGTTGCCATAAAATTAATGATTGGTCTTTTCTGTGGGTCGCTCTATCCATTTATCACAATCGTCACCCCTTTCTCTCGCCATGTCTCAACGTTACTTTTTCTTGTTTAAGCAAGATAGTTCTTAGTTCGTTGTATCTTGGAGGCACATAACCACCCAAATTTTGATTTGCTGCAAATGTAAAAGCCCTCACGTAATATGGATTTCATTCAAGATTGAATGACAATCCACTAGTAAAAATCATTCGAGCAATTTCTTGATCAAGTTGAGTTCTAGTATCAAAGCTCTAACCTATGGAGAGGAGTGTGCTTTTCGTAGAACCGTAGAGGGGGGTGAATATGGTTTCTTAGGCTTTTAAGACGTTTAAAAACTTTAAGCCTCAAAGAAAACCAAGTGGTTGTATAATCAAACCAAACAACCACACACACAACCAAAGTATATAATGCGAGTAAAGAAAGACACCACAATATATACTGGTTCGGGATGGGGGGTTTATACCATCCATACGTCCAGGTGCGAATCCGCGACTCCGATACTATTCACTAGTATAATTCTTTCGGTGGACTACAAACCGTTACAATTCACTCCACCAATATTGATGCTCACAAAGAAGGAGTTACTCCCCTATGGTATTCCGCCCTCGGAAACCACCCAAAAGAATCTTGTGATTCGACTTCACCTAAGGATCACAAAGATCTCTACCAAGACTTCCCACCGGAAATATCAAACCCCAACTAGATCCCCAATGATCTAGGCTTGGTCACCAAGACACAAGACTTCCCTTACAAACAATTGAATGAATATGATGAGGCGAAAAATGAACCACTTTTAGGGGGGTCATTTAAGCCCGAAATTGAATTTATTTGATCAAATATTGCCCTAAATCATTCCTTTTGTGATTTTAGGTACTTTGGGAGAGAAATCTAGAAAAGGAAGCAATTCGGACGTTTTTGGAGCATAAAAGTGAAGAAAACGCCAAAGTCTTAATTTTCCTTGCTGGGAACAGTAGGCGACGGCGTCAAGAGCAACATTTTGACGGCGTCAAGAGTAAATTGCATGACGGCCCAGTACAGAAATGAAGGCGTCACAAGGAAAAGCGTCAAGAGTAAAATACGTGACGGCCTGGAAAAAGTTATAACGTGACGGCGTCAGAAGTAGATCAAGGCAGTCCGAGAATTCTTTTGGCGGCGAGATGACGGCGTCACCTATTTGGTCTTGACGCCGTCAGCCTCAATTTCCTATATATAGTTTTCTAATTTTCATTCAAAAAAAGGAGAAGTTTTGGAGAAACCCGAAGGCCGAACTTAGTACGAATTTTACAGGTTTTCAAGGGTTTTCAGCCCTTGAATCCTTTCATGTGTAATTGAGATAAGTGTTCTTCTAATTCAATCAATATGTCTATGTGTTGGTTGTCTATATCCCGTTCTTGTCTTAATTCCATCATGCTAGGCTAGATCTATCTTGTGTTTGCTTAGATCTAATGAAACCTAGATGTTAATTATGTGTTGATTACTTGTTTATGGTTGTATTGGATGAATGATTTCGATGTTAGGCTTAAGAAAATTGGCAGATCTCCAAATGGTAACATGCTTGAACGTCTTAGGAAACATGAACTGACGTGCACTAGGTTTTATTGGTTGTATTTAATGCATGAGTAAATTCTAATGATCCCATGTTATGAGCTTCTTAGCCGGCTCGACATAGGAGTGAAGTAGGCACTCATAGGATTGGGGAATTAAGTGCGCCACCCCATGAATGGTATTAAGGAATACAATCCGTCATCCACGCAACTATAACAAGTAATTAACGTGTAAAAGATATCTAGGGAGTAATGAAATCTAAGTAAACACAATTTCTCCACTTATTGCTCACAACCTTAGTTTAATTTAGTTTATTTTCATTTTTAGTATTTTATTTTGATTGCATCTTTAGTATTGGGTTAGTTGAATAGCAACTAATTCCGCCCAAATCCTTTAAACCCGAGATTTTTACTTGCTTTGTAAAAAATATAAAAATACAAAAATAATCATCCCTCACCTTTAGAACTAGTATTTAGGTTTTCTAATCCTAGCGACACTATTCCTAGCTGAACGATCAATCCCCCAGTACTTGTCACTATACTATACTACAACGATCAGGTACACTGCCTGGTGGGGGTTGTAAGCTTCTCAAGATCCCTTGAGAGGTAAAGCCTGGTGCAATCCCTACGCATCAAGTTTTTGGCGCCGCAGCCTGGAGAATAGTTATTGTCTAGGTTAGAATCTCTTTTTATTAGGTCTACTTGCTAGATTCCTTTCAAGTAAGATTTTATTTTTATTTTTAGGTTTTCTTTAGTATATCTTATTTCTTTGTGTTTTGTTCGTAACTCTTCACCACCCGACATCATGGACGATGGGAACATCTTTGAACCCGTCATCCCACCACAACAAAACCCACCACTAGAACCTCTTAGGCCCCGAACCTTAGGAGAGTATTCCCGACCTAGCCACCAAGGCTACCGAAACACAATTGAGCTCACCGGAGCCAATGTGACCCCCTTGCGATCCGACACCATCCGGTTGGTGCAAAGCGGATGTGCATTCCATGGACTTCGTTCCGAAGATCCAAACCAACATCTTAAGGACTTCCTTAAAATCGTAGACTCCATAGACCTAGATGTTGAAACTAGAGAGACAACCCGATTACGCCTATTCCAATTCTCTCTACGGGATCAAGCTAGTCAATGGCTTGAGCGTTTACCCGCGGGATCCATCACCACATGGGATGATCTCACCACTTGTTTCCTTGCTCAATTTTTCCCACCGGGGAGAACTACTAAGCTTAGAAATGACATCTTGATGTTCCAACAACGTCAAAATGAATCTCTTTATGAAGCATGGACTCGTTTCAAGGACTTACTCCAAAAAGTCCCTCATCATGGCATAGATCTTTGGCTCCAAGTCCAAATCTTTTATGACCATATCGATCTCTCCACGAGGCGAGCCATTGACCAATCGGCCGGTGGTAAGCTACATGATCTAAGTGCGGAACAATCATGGGAACTCATAGAAGATCTTGCTCTCCATGACAACGAAAGTTGGAATGACCCCCGTGATTTGAACAAAATGGTCAAGGCAATATCTTTGCCTTCGAACAACTCTAGCACCCCTGACCGTAGGATCATGGAACTTGAGGACCAAGTCAAGTTTCTCATGAAATCCTATGAAGCTCCTAAGCCTTCAAGCCAAGTGAACAAAATCACTTCTTCATGCGAATTATGTAGTGGTCCCCATGACACTCGTGATTGTGTGGAACTCCCCAGAATAGCTTTTGCGGACTACGCATCCACGCGTACCGACGAAGCGGGAGATAAGTGGTACACTTTCAAGCCCGAGCCAAACCCTTACGGTGATTCATACAACCCCTCTTGGAAAAATAACCCAAACCTTAGGTGGAAACAAAATCAACCTAATTATTCCAATCCGCCTAATCGTTACCAACCAAACGGTCCACCCTCCAACCGTACTTTCAACAACAATCCTTCTAACAACTATGGTAGTACCAACAATCTTGAAGGATTGATGTCTAAGTTCATGGCATCTCAAGAAGCTCGCATAGCTAGGTTTGAAACCGAATTCAACCAACAACAAACGGAGATGACCAACAAGATAGACAACTTGTTGAAGGCCCTCAACAACCAAGCGTTAGCCACACCTAGGAAGGACACTAGGGACACCAACAACAGAATCCAAATTAAGGACCCCTCATCATCCAAACATGTCCACTTTGTCAATGTTATCACCATTAAGCCAATAGATAAGGAGATAGAAGGAAGTGACAAGGATGAAGTTGGAGTAGAAACCAAGACTAGGGATGAAAGTAGGGAGGTTGAGGTTAATAAGGGAGAAGAGTTAGATGAAGTAGAAACTATAGAGAAATACTTTGATAAGATGCCCACCAAGGAAGAACGGGAATACCATAAGGATTTATTCGATGGTCCCAAAAGACCATATATCCTTGGCACACCCCTTATCAAAATGGGAGACCCCTCTAACATTAACATACCATGCAATATCGGGCACATGCATATATGGAAAGCTTACATCGATCTTAGATCTCCCGTAAACATCATGACTAGGACTTATTACAATTGGGTGATGAAGAAACAACTTGATTTTAGGATGATGCCCAATAAGAATCTGATAAGTAATTTTGAAGGAAGAGTGAAGGGATTACATGTGATTATAGGCAATCTCACTTATGAGATCGATTTTATGATAGTAGAAGACACTCGTCCAGTGATTGATGCTTGCCTAAGCCAAATAATATTTGGAAAACCATTTGTTGAGGCCACTAGGATGAGTTATGATCCGACTCTAGGGATAGTTAGATTTAAGGAAGAAAATGAAGAGGTTGCCTACCAAATGCCCTACAAGATTGAGCAATACCGCCTCCTCTCTAATTTAGAAAAGAAACACAAGCAAGCGGCTTATTATAGGAATGAGGAGGATAGACGTAGAGGAGCAGAGTATGTGAAGAATAGGATGCTTGGTTTCTACAAAGAATGCTTGCAACTAGGTCCGGAATACAAAACTGGTTTAGAAGACGACCTAGAGAGTGAAACCAACGATGAGGTCACGTAGTAACTCATGACCTTGAGTCTAGCTACAAGAGTCGTAAATAAAGAAAAGCGCTTCTTGGGAGGCAACCCATGCTTTGTGTGATTTTATTTTGTTTGTTTGTTTGTTATTTGCTTCCGTATGCATGCTTTATTTTTATTGTTGGTAGATCATGTTTCTCAATTAAATAGTGGAAATACTTTACTTTGTTGTTTTGGCCTAGTCTTAACTCCACCTAAAAGTATTTTTGCAAAAGATAAGTGTAAGGGGAAACCCCAAATATGTTTTCAAGAAACAAACCGATCATGATTCTCCACAATATTAAGTGAACATGTATATTCGTATTTGTTAGAGTCAAATGCTTGTATTGAGTCATAATGAAATTTTGCAGGATTTTCCAGGAAGTAGGACCAAGTTTTTCCAGAAATTTTCCGGAAACTTAACATAAGAATTTCTGCAGATCACTTCTGACGGCGTCACGAGATTACTCTTGACGGCGTCACGTGTAAAAATCTGGAAATTTTACCGGTTTTGTTTTTTTTTCTAACGGAGTCTTAAAGTTTTTGTGAATTATTAAGTTTTATATTCTCCAGGAAATCTGCAAACTTCATTCCACAAGCATTATATCTTACTTTGTTTTCTAGGATTTAGTAACTTATATAGATTGCCGCCGATTTTATGCGAGGTTGCCTTGTTTGTTTTCTCAGGATTTACAGGTTATGTATGACAAGAAGATGATTATTATTCTGGAAGGAAACTTTGATTGTTCATTTTCTTGGAGAAACATTTAACCTGGCCACCTTATTATCCATACCGAGCGAATCAGGGGAGTATTTGATTTCATTCTTTTTACTTTTTCACTTTTACATTCTTTACTTGAACATTGGGGACAATGTTCATCTTAAGTGTAAGGGGAGGGTAAAATGATGATACCTTACATATACACTTTCGCTTGAGTTTATTTTGTTTGATGGTAGATGAGTAATAAAACTATGAGAAATACTTGTTAGTGCAATTTTAGCGCCAAATTTAAATTTTTTTACAACATTTAGGAGTGAAACTTTAGCCATAGCAAGCGTCTCATGGATAGGAGATTGTATGACTAGCACAAAACCGTACTATTCAGAAAAATTTTCCACCCAAATATGTGAGGTTCGCCTTTAGATTTGATAGGAAAAGCATTTATTATTAGTGCTTATGAGTGTACCGGTAGCATTTAGATTCTAGAACTTGCGTTAGTGATGCATCCCGAGACCGCTAGTGAGACTACATTCGTGTGGTAGAATTTACTACATGATAAGAGGCATTAGGATCACCCTTGTGTTAAACCCGTATCATAATTACTTGACCATTTAAAGTCATATTACTTGGCTAGTTAAGTCAACTAATTTTTCCCACACCTTAGCGTTGTACTCATTTTTAGTACACGAAACCCCTAGTACACCCCTCCGAGCCTATCTTTTCGTTTCTAACTTTAAGAATCTTACTTAAAGGAAGAATTTGTTACACCCCACTTAAATGTACACCCAAATCGCCTTAACCTTCCGTGTATGCGCTTATTTTTAGTGCATTATTGTTATTTGTTAAACCCTAAGTTAACTATCTAATTGATTACCTGGTTGCTAAGTCGAGTCATATCCTTGTACATATTGTTTTGGGACGATTGGGACTCATGGGTAAGTACTTATTTTATGGAGTAATGGGGAAGAACATCATTTATTACCCCCATATGTGCTCTAATCTTAAAAGTACTCCAAGTGTTTTGATTTTCTTAATTCGAGTCATTAGAATAGTTTATTGTAAAGTATGTAAAAATTCAAGTGTAAGGGGAATGTTCATACCCTATGATGTATTATTTTGGATGGTAGGGTAAGAGTGTATGCAAAAAAAAAAAAAAAAAAAAAAAAAAAAAAAAAAAAAAAAAAAAATCGAAAAAATCAAGAAAAAGAAAAAAAAAAATAGAAAAAGAAAAAGAAAAGAGAAAAACATACGGACTACCATACCTTTTCATTCTATGTTCATTTTATGTTTTTGTTATTTTTCATTTATTAGCTTAAATCGAGTCTAGTCTTGGCTTAGCAACGCCATATTGTACATGTAATTAACCAAGATTGTTAACTCGCCACCAGTAAAAACTTCCTTTATCCAACAAAACCGTGTATTTCATATCCCTACACCTAACGTTACAACCCTTTAAAAGACCTCTTTGATAGTTTATCCTAGGTGCTTACGCCATGTGATGGAGGTTTGATCCTTTCCCAAGCCTATGATAATCTATTTTGCTATGACAGGTAGTAAGAGATATCTTCCGTTTCCATATTGTAATTTATACTTTATTACACCCGAGAGATGTGAGTATCTAAACACTATTTGTGAGGTGCTTGTGTATGACCTCCGTGCTTGTCTTTGGTCTTTAGTGTAACGATTATTTGTTGTAATTACTTTTATATTAGTGTTAAATGACCCCTAACTTGTATTTTGATTAGAATAAAAGCGCATTTGCTTGAGGACAAGCAAATCTTAAGTGTAAGGGTATATGATGAGGCAAAAAATGAACCAATTTTAGGGGGTCATTTAAGCCCGGAATTGAATTTATTTGATCAAATATTGCCCTAAATCGTTCCTTTTGTGATTTTAGGTACTTTGGGAGAGAAATCTGGAAAAGGAAGTAACTCGGACGTTTTTGGAGCATAAAAGTGAAGAAAACGCCAAAGTCTTAATTTTCCTTGCTGGGAACAGTAGGTGACGGCGTCAAGAGCAACATTTTGACGGCGTCAAGAGTAAATTGCATGACGGCCCAGTACAGAAATGAAGGCGTCACAAGGAAGAGCGTCAAGAGTAAAATACGTGACGGCCTGGAAAAAGTTACAACGTGACGGCGTCAGAAGTAGATCAAGGCAGTCCGAGAATTCTTTTGGCGGCGAGATGACGGCGTCACCTATTTGGTCTTGACGCCGTCAGCCTCAATTTCCTATATATAGTTTTCTAATTTTCATTCAAAAAAAGGAGAAGTTTTGGAGAAACCCTAAGGCCGAACTTAGTACGAATTTTACAGGTTTTCAACCCTTGAACCCTTTCATGTGTAATTGAGATAAGTGTTCTTCTAATTCAATCAATATGTCTATGTGTTGGTTGTCTATATCTTGTTCTTGTCTTAATTCCATCATGCTAGGCTAGATCTATCTTGTGTTTGCTTAGATCTAATGAAACCTAGATGTTAATTATGTGTTGATTACTTGTTTATGGTTGTATTGGATGAATGATTTCGATGTTAGGCTTAAGAAAACTGGCAGATCTCCAAATGGTAACATGCTTGAACGTCTTAGGAAACATGAACTGACGTGCACTAGGTTTTATTGGTTGTATTTAATGCATGAGTAAATTCTAATGATCCCATGTTATGAGCTTCTTAGCCGGCTCGACATAGGAGTGAAGTAGGCACTCATAGGATTGGGGAATTAAGTGCGCCACCCCATGAATGGTATTAAGGAATACAATCCGTCATCCACGCAACTATAACAAGTAATTAACGTGTAAAAGATATCTAGGGAGTAATGAAATCTAAGTAAACACAATTTCTCCACTTATTGCTCACAACCTTAGTTTAATTTAGTTTATTTTCATTTTTAGTATTTTATTTTGATTGCATCTTTAGTATTGGGTTAGTTGAATAGCAACTAATTCCGCCTAAATCCTTTAAACCCGAGATTTTTACTTGCTATCTAAAAAATATAAAAATACAAAAATAATCATCCCTCACCTTTAGAACTAGTATTTAGGTTTTCTAATCCTAGCGACACTATTCCTAGCTGAACGATCAATCCCCCGGTACTTGTCACTATACTATACTACAACGATCAGGTACACTGCCTGGTGGGGGTTGTAAGCTTCTCAAGATCCCTTGAGAGGTAAAGCCTGGTGCAATCCCTACGCATCAGAATATAAGTTTCTTTGAACCAAGCCCTAACC
Source organism: Artemisia argyi (assembly GCA_030686995.1). NCBI lineage: Eukaryota > Viridiplantae > Streptophyta > Magnoliopsida > Asterales > Asteraceae > Artemisia > Artemisia argyi. The sequence goes on from CM060677.1 coordinate 129,308,705, forward strand.
TAACCTAGTGACTCAATTCTAGTAAAAAGGGTATAGATAAGAAGACCCTCGACACAATCACAAGAGTGGATTAGGTTCTTGTGATTCTTCCCTTGCAAGTAGATGTGTTCTTTCAAAGATGTTAGTATGAAAATCAATAACACAAGATTAGAGATAGAGAGATAGAGAGATTTGAGAGTGTTTAGAGAGAAAGAATCTAGAGAGAAAGAATAATGGCAAGGGGTGAGGAATACAAGAGGCAAGGGTTGTATTTATAGGCCAAGAACCCAAACTTGGGAAAACTTACCGAGCCCGGCGCGTCACCCGTGCGTCAACGCGCGGGCACCGCGCCAGGCGTCTGTAAGATTTTCCCAAGTGTTGGGTGTTTGGATCTTATAAATACCTATCCTTGCTAAACCCCCAATTGTACTTCACACTAAACCTTAACATTAATCATTCAAAGGTTTACCAACTCAAATAGCCAATTTGGAAATCATTTGTGAAGTGTTTAAAGAGAAACCAAATTACCAAGGGTATAAAGTGTAGATAGGGTAATTTTGAAGGGGTAGAAGTGTACCTCCTCACATGGCATAGAAAAGAGAGAAAGAATATGACAAGGAATATTCCAATGCATGGGGGGAAAATGAGATGGAGGGTTGAGATGAAATGGTTTGAATTGGATGGTGGAGATCAAAGGGAGCCTCCCTTGGTTTTCAAATAATTTGGCATGTGTTGAATATGGATGGTTGAGATGTGATGATTTGAAATACATGGCTAAGATCAAAGATGCCAAGGTTAGTGTTGAGAAAGGATATTCCAAGAGAATATGCTTTGCTTGGGGGGAAAGGAGAAATCCATGGTTGAGATGGTTTTGGTTTGAATTCAATGGTTGAGATTAAGCACATGTGGTGGCATAGATAGGAGCAGACATTGGCTCTGGTGATTTTGAGCTAACGCTTGTTATTTTATGTGTTTCGATGGTTTATTTGTCATCATTAAAACATAAAGAGATTTTGATCATGTTGCCTCAACAATCTCCCCCTTTTTGATGATGACAAATAAAAACCGAAAGCAAATAAAATTACAAAACTTAGCGAAGAGAAAGCGCGCCTTTGGTGTAGCTTGCGTCTTGACCTTTGCCTTGTAATTTGGTGAAGCCTTTAACAATGAATGGTATTCACGCTCTTGCTTTCTTTCTCCCCCTTTTGTCGAATCAAAAAGGCGGGACTTCCAATCAAACTAGGTTTCGAACTTGGACCTGTGGGTAAAAAGAGCTAGCTTGTATGTGCACCCGAATGTGCTCCCCCTTGAACATAGCTCCCCTTAGATCGTTGCTCCCCCTTGTTTCAAGGCGGGGATCCATGAGTCAAGAGCCTCACCTTTGCGGTGGCCTAGCTACACATAGAAATCACAACATGCAATAACCAAGAAATTCTCACATGTGAAAGTTTCAAAATGGGTTAGGTTACCATTTGAAGACTTGCAACATGGGTTAGTTCTCATCATAACAATAAGTGTATTAGTGTCCAAGATGACTCCACTATCCAAATATTGAGCAAGACACAAGAATAAATATATGTGATTGTAGGAAATCAATCGATATAGATGCCAAACATCAAAGGAAGTTATATAAAGGAAACAAGCAACACAAGCATTTTTATTAAACACACATAATGAAGGACATACAAGAAGAACATCATTCAATCCTATCATATTTTATTCATACAAGCTTGTGAAATGGCCTAGATTGTTACTACTAGAGCAAGTTTTTACTACTTCACTCTTCATCCTTTTCTGGAAGAGTCACCCTTGAGATATCTTTTAGAACGGCAGTCATCACCAACAAAACAAAGTTTGACGAAATCTTTCACAATTGGGATTTCCGCACAACTAATGTTGTCCCAATCAATGTTTTCCTCTTCTTCCCTTGTCATCATTCTCCTACCATCATTAAAATGGTATGATGACCCAACAAACTCTTCTTCCATATCCATTTTGAATGTGTTTTAGGTGATATTTAATTTAAACAAGGTTTGATGTCAAGGTAACAAGCAAGATTACTCCTTTTATAGAGGAACTAAGTTGGTAGTTAGGATTCTAAGCACATAAAAGTTGGTCATGTTATTAATGATCAATGTACCTAGATGCTTGATAAGATGTTCAATCTATCTAAGTCATGTACTAATATGCTTAGATCACATGGTGTTGGGAAGATATATTCAATGAGAAATGAGTGTTCTAGTTAGGCCTAAGTTGAGGTTGGGTGGACTAGATACTCATGCTAGTTACTATCATTTCCCATGCATGAAACTACAAGCAATTAATTGTTACAAGATACCATAATTCAATTTAATTTAAGCATGCAACAAGTAGTTTATCACATAAGGTGAACAAGAAGAACTAGATACAAGATCTTATACACAAGTGTGAATTATGTTTCGAGATTTTATCTAATCTTGCAAACTTAACATAATCAAAATTTTCAAGATGAATCAAGATAATTTGTGTCAAGTTTTCTTGTTCAAACACATAGTATAGACATGTTGAATCTTGGATATTGATGACGTATAGCCTATATTTGGGCCACAAGCCCAAATGATAGACATTACTTACACCTAAGCCCACTACGAATGGGCTACCATAACAATGGTATAGGCCGTAGTATTATTGCTTTGGGCTCATAAAGCCCAAAGGCCCAATCTAACCCACCGGGTAACGATAAGGATTATCTATTCAAGGAATAGATATCCCTACCTTGGATAAGCACCACGCGTGCGAAGAGTGAGGAGCAAGAAACACGGTTTCTTAGCCCCTATATATAGAATCACACGATTCTCATTAAAGGTACGATATACAACCCTAACTCTTCAACCAAACCCTAAATCGATTACTTACTCTCACGCCGGAGTCTAATCGGGGGAGACAATCCCTCGATAAGCCTAACGGTGTTGTTTATTTTCTTAGTGCGCAGGTAACAAAGTACTAAGAAGCTAATTGATATAAGAGCAAAGCCCAATAACCAGGTACGCCCAACTTTTGTATCAACAAGTGGCGCCATCCGTGGGACCCTACTAAGAACTAGAATGACGAAACATAAGAATTCGAGCCAGCGGACTCCGCAGCCAGAAAAACGTGACCATCTGAGGAAGAATCAACAAGATCCAACCTCCAGACAAGTCGCTGGGACAACCAGCACACCTGGTCACCATGAGGCAGGGACAACCCAACCTCCCCCAGCGGTAGAACTACCCAGGATTACTTTAGAGGTCCCCAGCGTTGAGGAACTCCAACGCACCCTCTTCACCACTCCTCATCAGGCCACACCCGCAGTGAACAACACTGTGCCGCCAGGCGCTCCTGAGCGGAACAGGGCGCCTAACACTGAGGAAGAAATTCTTGCAACAACTGAGGACGTACCGGATCTGACTTTGGGGAACTTCGTATCCCAAAATTATGAAACATTAACTGCCCTCATGCAAGAAGAAGCAACAAGAAGAGCAAACACGGACCTACAAGCCCGACTTAATTTTGGTCCAGAACGCGAATCACCACCACGCCACCCGCGAGGAAGACGTACAGAACGTACCTCTGTCCATGATAGGTTAGGTGTGGTACCTGACTCACAAAATTCTGGAGACAGCGGTAGACGCACCAATGTCCATTCCAGACTTGGCAGTCGGGGAATACACGATCGATTAGGGCCTCAACATTCGCCAAGCCAAGGATCTTCCAAACCTGAAAGTAGGCGAATACAAGATAGATTGGGGAGGAGGATATTATCGATCATTGTTTGAATAATGAGTTGATACATATCTTTCCTCTTGGAAGACTTTTATTAGGCTTCCATCCATGCCTCCATATAAGCCTTAATCATGTAAACACATAAGCTCTAATAGTACCTAAAGGTTGTTCTCCTAAGATGCATGTTTAAGCATCAAAACCTATCCCAAATGAATTTGGACTCTTGAAAAATGTCATGCCAAAACTTAGACTTGTTTGTTTTGTGACCTAAGTGTCCTTTTATTCAAGTCACCAATGACTTGTTGTATAGGATACTCGCTTCTCTCACTTCCTTAGGATTGCCTTCATCCGAAACATTAACTTGTAATGTTGGCGACCTTTCTTGATCTTGAACTAAAGGTTCATCGATCACATCATCTTCTACCGAAGGAGATGATTTAGGCTCGGGCATGCTCTCGTCAAAGGTCACATTGAGAGATTCCTCAATCCTCATTGTTTCCTTGTTAAGCACTATGTATGCTTTACTAGTTTGAGAGTATCCTAGGAACACACCTTCATACGACTTTGGGTCGAATTTGGTGAGATATTCTTTGGTGTTAAGTTTAAATACTTTGCAACCAAATACTCTAAAATACTCTAGGGATGGTTTTCTATTCCTAAGTATTTCATAAGGTGTTTTATTAATTACCTTTCTTATGTAGACTCTATTAAAAATGTAACAAGCGGTATCTAGGGCATGACACCAAAACTTTTGTGGAATGGATTGCTGTCAAGCATTGCACGACTCAACTTTCTTAACTTACAATGTGTTCTTTCAACAATCTCATGCGATTGAGATTTGAACGGGCCCGATAAGTTATAAGATATTCCATTTTGTTCACAAAAGGTTCGAAATTGTATTTGATCAAAATCGCTACTATGATTTGTTTTAATTGATACAATTGAACAATCAAGTAGGTTTTCAAGTTTCTTTCTCAAAATGTTGAATTTATTCAAGACTCCATCCTTGTTTTCTAAGAATAATAACTAAGTGTAATTTGAATAATCATCTATGATCATTAAAGTGTAGAAGTTTCCTCCATAACTTTGGATCGGAGATGGACCATACAAATCCAAATGAATCAACTCTAAAACCTTACTAGTTGTCACTTCCTTTTTATTCCTATTATTGGTTTGTCCTTGACTCCCTAGACATGTGTCACAATAATGCCTATCAAAGCTCAACTTTGGTAAATTCCATACTAGCTCGTTAGAAGCTAGGTTTTGGACTAACCTCATATTGGCGTGACCTAATCTCCTATGCCAAAGCGTTGAGTTGTCCACCATGGACGTAAGACATATGTGTTGCTTAGAGTTATCACCCAACTTGCATGTATATAAGTTATTTCTCCTATGACCTTTTGCTAACACAACACCATTCTTACTAATAGTGCAATCTACCTTAGTAAATTTAACTTCACAATCATCATCACTTAATTGACTCACACTAATCAAATTGAAACTTAGACCCCTAACATGCTCAACATTGGATATTTCTATGGAGTCATGAAGGACATTACCTTTGCCGACAATTTTGCCGTTAAGTTTGCTTCAAAAAATGACTTGATTGCCATTATACGTCGTGTATGATGTGAACAATCTTCTATTCCCGGTCATGTGTTTAGTGCAACCACTATCCACTACCCACTCATCCGGTTGTAGATCACTTTTGAGGCAAACCTACAAAAAAAGTACAACTCATGCCTTTGGTACCCATTGTTTCTTGGGTCCATTTTGTTTAGCAATTAAAGTGCCAAAGTTAAACATTTTTGGATCTTGAAGTAAGACACATAATTTCTCAATACCATATTTAGAAAAGGCGGACCAAGGATTGTTTTGATAGTCATTTTGTGTTTGATAACTTGGTCTATAGTTATGATATGCTTGAGGTCTAAAGAAGTTTTGGTTTGAATATGAGTTGTCTCTCCTTTGGTAATTGTTGTATTGGTATTGAGAGGACTTTTGACCATAGTTAGAGAAATTTCTTCTTTGGTTGTTGTGAAATGATGGTCTTTGGTTGTATGAGGTAGAAGATCTCATATTGGGTGTAGGCAAAAGTCGTCTATGATTTACTCGAGGTTGTGAGTATCCAAGTCCATTGCGAGAGCTTGAGTTAGAAAATTGTTTTGGATTTTCTCTTTTTGCACTCGGAGCTTGATTACCTCGAGTACTTACAAGAGGAGCTTGAGGAGTAATTGGTTAAATGTCATTGTTTAATGAAGATCCAATTTTCCTCAGAGGCCTGGCGCGCTGATGGCGCGTTGACGCGTCAGCCTCGGGGATTGTTGGGACCTCGTTTTCTTTAGCCTTTACAAACGTTATTGGTTTTGTTAGACTTATGGGGGGGGGGGGGGGGGGGGGGTTGTTCCTTGTTTGAAAAATCCAAGACCTCCCTTATCTTGAGACACCTTTTGCCGACTTATTAATTCTTCTAAATCATTTGTGCTCTTTTTATATTTTGAAAAGCTTAATGACTCCTTTTGAAGTTCAAACACTTTTCCATTCAAAGAGGTAACCTCAAGTGTGAGTGCTTCACAACTTTTACAAGGTTCAATCATCCCTTTGTAATGTTCTAGTGTTTTTACTCTACTTTCAAGTTCACAAACCCTTTCTTTAGATTTAACATTTTCTAATTCAAGAAGACGTTTTTCTTTGAGAGCTCTATCAAGGGTTTTTCTAAAATCATCATTAAACTTAACTAGTTCCTCATTCTCCTTTTGCAAATTGATAATATCTAAGTTATTAGAAGAAGAAGGGTTTAGAAATACCTCAAATTTTTCTTGGGCCATGAGACACGTAGCATCATTTGTTGGTTGATCCTCATCTTCACTATCACTCCACGCTCCTCCAACGAATGCCTTGTTCACTCTCGGCTTAGGACATTCATTGATGAAATGACCATTCTCTCCGCAATTGTAACAACCTTGGGTGCGTCTTGAGCTTTCACCATCCTTGTTGTCACCACTTCGGTTCCTCCTAAAGTTGTTCCTTCCACCATTATCTCGGTTTCCAAGCCGATTTCTTCTACCAAAGTTACCACCTTTCCTAAAGAACCTCCGAAAGTTTTTAGCCATGAGATTATATTCTTCGTCATCCATATCATCTTCTTCATTGCTATCCTCTTGACTATCACTATCATCACTAGCTTGAGTACTAGTGACTTTAGCTTTAAGAGCCAAAGACTTAACCTTCTCCTTCTTGTCTTTGGTACTTGCCTTGTCGTTCTCAAGAATCATCTCATAGACTTTGAGATTTCCAATGAGCTTGTCAAGAGGTAGTTCCGCCAAATTCTTGGCTTCTTCTATGGCCATCACCTTTGGCCTCCACTTTACCGGAAGTGCTCGAAGAAACTTTCTCACATGGTTCTTGTTATAGAAGCTAGGATCAAGAGCCGTGAGACTAGTGATAATAGCATTGAACCTTGTGTACCCATTATCAATGGTTTCTTCATCCGAGATCGAGAACTTCTCATATTGTTGTATGAGTAGATCGATCTTGCAATCCTTTACTTGAGAATTGCCTTGATGAGTGATGATGAGAGAGTGCCAAATTTCCTTGGCGGTCTTGCAAACATGAACCCTCTCGAACTCCCTTCGAGGTAGTGCATTATAGATCAACATCTTGGCTTCATCGTTCTTACCAAGCTTTCTCCTTTCATCATCATTGAGATCCAAATGTGGCTTTTTCACTAACAACTTTGTTTCCGAGTCTTCCACCAAGAACTGAAAGTTGTCATTTTGAATTATTTCCCCTAAATCAAGATCTTTGGACCTAACATAGGTCTCAAATCGGGTTTTCCAAAAACAAAACCCATCGGTTTCTAGCAAAGGTGGTCTTTGCATAGAACACCCCTCAACATAGTTCTCTTGAGCCATGTATCTATACTCTACTTTATCAAAAATCTTAGTTAGGATTTTAGATTTTTGGGAAAGAAGTTTTTGACTTAAAACGGCTTCTCGGGAAGGCTTTAACGCTAAAAAACTTGAGTATACTGCTCTGATACCAATTGTAGAACTGTAGAGGGGGGGGGGGGGAGAATAAGGTTTCGTAGGCTTTTAGGACATTTAAAAACTTTAAGCCTCAAAGAAAACCAAGTGGTTGTATAATCAAACCAAGCAACCACACACACAACCAAAGTATATAATGCGAGTAAAGAAAGACACCACGATATATACTGGTTCGAGATGGGGGGTTTATACCATCCGTACGTCCAGTTGCGAATCCACGACTCCGATACTATTCACTAGTATAATCCTTTCGGTGGACTACAAACCGTTACAATTCACTCCACCAATATTCACCAATATTGATGCTCACAAAGAAGGAGTTACTCTCCAACGGTATTCCGCCCTCGGAAACCACCCAAAAGAATCTCGCGATTCGACTTCACCTAAGGATCACACAAGACTTCCCTTACAAACAATTGAATGAATATAAGTTTCTTTGAACCAAGCCCTAACCTAATCTAGAGACTCGATTCTAGTAAAAAGGTTATAGATAAGAAGACCCTCGACACAATCACAAGAGTGGATTAGGTTCTTGTGATTCTTCCCTTGCAAGTAGATGTGTTCTTTCAAAGATGTTAGTATGAAAATCAAGAACACAAGATTAGAGATAGAGAGATAGAGAGATTTGAGAGTGTTTAGAGAGAAAGAATCTAGAGAGAAAGAATAATGGCAAGGGGTGAGGAATACAAGAGGCAAGGGTGGTATTTATAGGCCAAGAACCCAAACTTGGGAAAATTTACCGAGCCCGGCGCGTCACCCGCGTGTCAACGCGCGGGCAGCGCGCCAGGCGTCTGTAAGATTTTCCCAAGTGTTGGGTGTTTGGATCTTATAAATATCTATCCTTGCTAAACCCCCAATTGTACTTTACACTAAACCTTAACATTAATCATTCAAAGGTTTACCAACTCAAATAGCCAATTTGGAAATCATTTGTGAAGTGTTTAAAGAGAAACCAAATTACCAAGGGTATAAAGTGTAGATAGGGTAATTTTGAAGGGGTAGAAGTGTATCTCCTCACATGGCATAGAAAAGGGAGAAAGAATATGACAAGGAATATTCCAATGCTTGGGGGGAAGAATGAGATGGAGGGTTGAGATGAAATGGTTTGAATTGGATGGTGGAGATCAAAGGGAGCCTCCCTTGCTTTTCAAATAATTTGGCATGTGTTGAATATGGATGGTTGAGATGTGATGATTTGAAATACATGGCTAAGATCAAAGATGCCAAGGTTAGTGTTGAGAAAGGATATTCCAAGAGAATATGCTTTGCTTGGGGGAAAAGGAGAAATCCATGATTGAGATGGTTTTGGTTTGAATTCAATGGTTGAGATCAAGCACATGTGGTGGCATAGATAGGAGAGTTTGGATGGATGGTTGAGATGTGTTCTAGTTTGAATTCAATGGCTTGGATTAGATGGAGCCTCTTTGGAATTCAAACAATTCATATGTGTTGAAAATTAAGGGTTAGGATGTGTTGTAAGGGAATGGATGGTTTAGATGTAGTGTGTAAGGGAATATGTAAGAGTGTAAGAGCTTGTGTAAGAGAATATTTGATATGGATATGATTGGTTTTGTCTTTAGTAAAGATGAGATTAAGAAGATGATTAAGACATAATCTAATTATCATTAAGAAGAAAAGGTTTAGACAATTAAGATTATAAGTTGATAAAATCATAGGTTACTTATTGTTAGGATCAAAGTTTATAATCCTAACACGTAAATGGAACGACATTTACGGGATTACATTAGCTATCTTGAAAGGCACAAACACATGGACTAGAAGCGTCATTATTGTAAAGTTGTGTGTTTGTTGACCTATTAAGACCCCCTCCATACTTCCATGGAGGGGTGAGACTTTGTGTAATTTACTCTTTCATTTTCATTATCGATAAACACATAGTATTTCCCTTCTCTCTCTACTTTCTCTCACTAACCATGGAAGTTATCTTCTTCCATGTTACCCGACCTCCCGAATCCACTAATCAACATAAAAACACGATCCAACAAGTGGCATCAGAGCCAAGGTTTTTACTTTGTTGATTTGTGGTGTTATCTTGTCAAAAGTTATATTTTTTAAGCTGATTTAACCATGTGTTGGTACTGTTTTTTACATATTTTTTGGGGTTATCAGTCTTATACACGTTATGGTTTCAAATTGGTCAAAAAGTCCCAACCTTTCACTATCAGTTTCATAGATCTGTCTTCTTGTGGTAGTTTTTTTTTTTTTTTTTTTTTTTTTTTTTTTTTTTTTTTTTTTTTTGCCTCATTAACAATTTATGTAAACTGTCATCTTTGTGACTTATTTTGCTACCAACTCGTGAAAAACTTGTGGTCAAAACCATGGTTTGTATATTGGTCCGAAAAAGAAACTGGTCAAAAAGGTTGAATCTGTGGTCAAAAAGTTATCGGAAACTGCTAAAAGGCTCATCGAAATTTGGAAATGCTCGCCAGAATCTAATCGGAATTTCTTGTATAAGAAATTCTCGATATGTAGCTGTTTTTCGAGAACACAAGTAGTTGTCGAGAACCCAATACCCTAAACTGTCAAAATCACAATCTCGAAAACTGGGTTCTCGATAACAATAAACCGTGTTCTCGATAACCGTAACTCATGTTCTCTATAACACGTGTTCTCGATAAAATCATGTTTTCGATAAGTGTTCTCGATAAGTATTTTCTCGATAAGTTTCAAATTATCGAAAAGTTATTTTCGAAAAATGGCCAAAATAAAGAAAGAAGATGAAGCAGACACGTTTGACCATAAACCAATATACCAATGACTCGTTAAGTGACCTCAGTTTTGACATCACAAGTTACTAAACTAATGAAAAATATGTCACCAGGACTGATGTTGCAAACAAACCCACCATAGCCACGACATAACACAAATCCAACTTAAACCAAATCTATGTCTACCACCACCATCCTCGTTCCAATCAAATGACTCTCTATTACCAAGACTCGATCTTAAAGACAAACACATCGATCTCAGTTCTTTCTTTTGTTGTACTCCAAGATATATCGAGAGTTTACAAGCTAATTAAACAAAAGAAGATGTTAGCATTAAAAATATGTATTGAGAAGTGATGGTCATTCTCATATTAGGAACTTTGTAATGTATCTTAGTTTATGGAATAAGATAGTCATTGGGCTTTGGACTTGACAAGCTAATATGTTATGTGCTATGTTTCATAAGCCTTGTTATCTAATCATGTAACCAAGTCCAAGCACAAGTCCATTAGAAAGCCCATGAGGCCTTTCTCTCTAACTATATAAGGCACTTACCTAGTCATTTGTAAGTGTGCTTGTGTGTATTTGTGTGTGTTTCTCTTAATAAAACTTCTCATTTCCATCTCTCTTTCTCTCTAATATACACGACATACATATATACATATCAAGTCACCATCTTTCATCTCTACTTCATCTTTGCTTCTATATTGGTGTGATAAAGTTGTGATATTTAAGGTCCGATAAGTGGTATCAATCGCCAAACAATGATTTAGGAGTGTTGGGAGTTTGTTTGTTTCGATTTTTATTGCTTTCTACACGTTTTTTTTTAGAAAAGTTTATTACTTTTCTTGTTTTTCTTGGTCTTTAACACTTTTTTGATTACAAACTAGTGTTATAAACCATTTCTAACAAGAAAGTTTCAATCTTTTTGAAGACTTAAAGCTTAAAAAAAATTCGATTTTGATTATTGTACTTGTTTTCTAGATCACAAAAAATTTTCATAAAAATCATCAAGTTTGCAACTTTCTTTAAGTTTTGGTGTTTTTATAACTAGAAGTACAAGAATCTTGAAATACAAACTTCATTTGGATGAGCTTTTAGCAAAATCAAAATTCTAGCAAACTTTCTAGATCACAAAAATTTTTCATAAAAATCATCAAGTTTGCGACTTTCTTTAAGTTTTGGTGTTTTTATAACTAGAAGTACAAGAATCTTGGTATACAAACTTCATTTGGATGAGATTTTTGCAAATTCAAAATTCTAGCAATTTTTCTAAATCACAAAGTTTCTAAATCACAAAAGTTTCGAGAACACACTTGGTCCCGTTGCTTACTCGGTGTTTCCCTTGCTTGTATAAGTGAGAAAACACTTCGACTCGTGGTATACTCTCTAAATTGTATAATTTAGAAAGTTTTGGTGCTAAGTTTCTAGAACACTGAAAAGTTTCTAAAACACTGAAAAGTTTCTAGAACACTGAAAAGTTTCTAAAAACACTGAAAAGTTTCGAGAACACTGAAAAGTTTCTAAATACTAAAAAGTTTCTAATACACTGAAAAGTTTCTAGAACATTGAAAAGTTTCTAAAACGCTGAAAAGTTTCTAGAACACTGAAAAGTTTCTAAAACACTGAAAAGTTTCGAGAACACTGAAAAGTTTCTAAAACACTGAAAATTTTCGAGAACACTAAAAAGTTTCTAAAACACTGGAAAGTTTCTAAATCACTAAAAATTTTTCTAGAACACCTTTTAGAAATTTTTTTTCTAGAACACTTTTAGAATTTTTTTTTTTTCTAGAACTCTTTTAGAAAATCTTTTGGTGGACAAAGTTTCGAAAATTGTTGGTGGATTTAAAGTTCGTTGACCAAGGAAAGTAACCTTCACCAAACTCAACTCCTATTTCGTTGGAACGATCCAAGAATCAACTTTATCCATCTACACTTCATCAATGGCAACTCAGCAAGACATTCATGCAGCCGGTGCGGAAAACCGACCTCCAATGCTTGAAAAAGGTGGATATCTCCCATGGACAAGCCGCATGCTTCGTTACATCAAAACAAAGGATAACGGTCACCTTATGATCAAATCCATAGAAAACGGTCCATTTCAGCCAAGACAAGTTCAAATTCAAGGTAATCCAAATTCAACACCTCCTACTGAACCATTCGTGCATATACAAACAGAAGCAGATTACACTGATGAAGACAAGACGCAAATCAAAGCTGATGATATGGCAATGCATTTAATCCAACTTGGATTACCACGGGAGATCTTTGCTGCGGTCGACAGCTGTGAAACTGCTTATGCTATGTGGGAACGTGTTCGAAGAATATGTCATGGAACAGAAATTGGACAACAAGATGTTGAGAACAAACTTCTTACTGAATGGGAGAACTTTACATCCACAAAGGTGAACAGATTGAATCTTACTACACAAGGTTTTGCACTTTGATGAATGAGTTAATCAGAAACAAGTTGACACCACGAACAATTGCAACAAACATCAAATTCCTCAATAACCTTCCAGAAGAATGGGGTCGTTATGTTACAATTGTTAATCAGACAAAGGACTTACATCAGGTGAATTATGATCAACTCTATGACTTTCTGAAGCAAAACCAAGCTGAGGCTAATGAAGTTAGGAAAGAAAGATTGGCAAAGAATCATGATCCTCTCGCACTAATTGCTAATACACCAACACCATTACAAGTGAACACTCAACAACCATCATCATCCATTCACAACTACATGCAACAATCATGCATTCAACAACCAACACCGGTCTACCAACAACAATTCTACCCACAACAACAACAAGTTTTTCCAGAACAGCAATACCCACAATTCCAAGAACCGGAATTCACTGACAATGATGAAGTTAATGCAGCATTGACTCAAGCATTTGCTTTTCTATCAAAAACATTCCAAGGACGATATTCTACACCAACAAACAACAACCAAAGGATATCATCGAACACTCGCAACAAGCAGATTGCTCAGCCGAGTTTCAATATGAGCAACGAAGGCTAAATGGTTGGAGTTTATGGGAATCCGTAGGGATATCAGAATATGCAGAATGCAGGTCAGTATGCAGGAAATCAGAATGCAGGACAGTTTGCAGGGAATCAGTATGGTCAGAATGCAGGGAATCAGTTGGGTCAGTTTGTTGGAAATCAGAGGGGTCAAAATGTTGGTAATCAGGCAATGGGTAATCAGAATAGAAATGTTGCAGCTCCAGTAGTTGGGAATTTGGGAAATGTGAATCAGGGTAATCTGGTAAAGTGTTTCAACTGCCAGGGTGTAGGTCATATGGCAAGGAACTGTCCTACTAAGCCGAACAAGAAAGATCTAGAGTACTTGCAGAAAGCAGTGATGTTGGCACAAAAGGCAAAGGCAGGGTTTCAGTTGAATGCAGAGGAGAATGATTTTATGGCTCTTATGGATGACATGGAAGATAGAGAGGATATCAATGCGAACTGCATATTCATGGCGAATCTTTAGGAAGCTAAGTATGACACAGATTCTGACACACTTCCTGTTTATGACACCAATGCACCATCTGAGGTATCAAATTTCAACACATGTCACAATAATGATATATTGGATATGTCTCCTCATGAGGAACAACATTCTGAGAAGCAAGCATACAATTATGATACATATCTAGACACGCCAAGTAGTAGCAATACTCCTTCAGCAACTCCAGATGTGAATCATAATGGAGGCTTCGTTTCACAGCATGCTGAGAATGATGAGGAAACACGTGCTTTGTTTGAATCATTATTGAATAATTGTCGTACTGAAATTGAGAATCTGCAAAAGCTCAATCGCGATGTTAAGGCCGCGAATGTTAAATTGACCGCTGAGCTTGAGAGTTACAAAGCAAACGTTAAAGCTTTTGAATTTCATAACAAAAGATTGTCTGAATTAGAAACTGGTTATCAAAATTCCGTTTCAAGGGAACAACAATTGCAACTCATGTTTGATACACTTGATGTTAATTCTTTCAAAAAGATAAAATCTTTAAACGCGGAAATTTCTGATTTACAAAACCAACTTTCTAAACAAAAAACAGCTTATACCAATCTTGAAAAAGAAAGGGATGAGTTGAAAAAGGACTTTGAAAAGAAAGAAGACAAACTTTTAGAAGAAATCGTAGAGTTAGAATACATGATTGCACATCTAGAAGAATTAGTGGTTAAGTCGGGTCAGTCGAGTCAAACTATGAAAATGATTTCAAATCAAACTAATCCGATTTACCATACGAAACATAAAATGGCTCTTGGTAACAACACCCCTTGTAATCTCAAGAAAGCTCAGCAAGAACAGAATGTTTTGTACAATGGTAATGTGATTTACACCAAACATGATCCTCCCGTCGTTCGGGATTCTGTGCTAACGATTGAACATGTCGAAGAGAGCATAAATAAAATGAAACAAAAGGATTTGAAACCCATTGATTACAACAAATTGAACAAACTTTCGGCAATCACTTTTGTTCCACAAACAGAACCATCTGCGTTTTCCATCAAACGACCATTTGCGAAATTCTTGTCTAAAAAGAATGTTATTTCCAAATCTCTTTCAAAAATGGAACAAATGTCCTCTAACAACACTTTTAATACAAGTGAGGCTAGAGAAATTCTTGATGACGTTAAAAAGAGAATTCAAGAACTTCAAAATATTGTTGCATCAAAAACTACCATCAATATTAACAACTGGCATTCTAGTTTTCATATCGAACAGAAAAAGGTGTTTCAAAACGAAATTACTATCCCACTGAATAACATCGGTGCAAGGGTAATCCATTTTGAACAAGCTTTCTTAAAAGAAACGGCCGACTTTGTCAAGGACCAAAAATCCCTGGTAAACGAAGCTAATGATACTCGTGAAAACATGAATGTTTTGGAAAACCTAAATGATTCTCTCTTCGAAGCTGTTATGACTACTGATATAATGTCCATCATTTTACAAATATATCGGTTCAAGACGATGAAAGACTGCGATCTGAGACATCTGAAATTGTTTCCAAATATGAAAATGCTCTTGTAAAACTTGAAAAAGAAAACATGTCATTTTTCAAACAACTTGATCGAAAATCAGAGGAATGCAAGTATGACAAATTGTCGTATGAGCATGCCTACAAGGAAATGAAAGAGCAAAATGATCTTTTGAGAGCTCAGCTTGTAAGTATAAAAGGGAAGGGTGTGGAAACTAAGTTTGCAAAACCATCGACTTCGAAGAAACCAAATGTTTCAAACATGGTTCAAAAACCAAAAATGTCAATTTCACGGTTTGCTCCAAAAGTCGATGAGAAAAAGGATTTGTCAAAACCAGTCACTCCACAACCCTTGCTCAAGATAAAGGAAATGGAAAAGATTGTTGAAAAACGAAAATTGGTTGTTGAAAGAAACACAAATGTGAGTGCACCTGGCTCTTCTAGGAATAGTACAACTAATGTGACTACAAAATCTGTAAAGGAATCTGTTGGTTCTAATGACATGGTCCAAAATCACCATCTAGAAGAAGCTAGGAAAAAGGCACAACGTCGTAAAAATGGAATTTTAGGCGCAAAACCTAGTGTGATAAATTCTACAAGATTCCAAAGCACTGCTAGTAGTAGTAAACCATTACCTAGGAACTATCTTCAAACTACTAGGGATTGGCTTGCATCTAAGAGTAGTGGCACAAAAGTGTATGCTAGGAACGTAGAATGCAACACAAAAAATTCCCTTCCAAAAGGCTGTAGTGACAAAGTTAAAGTTGCTGTGTTAAACAAGAATGTTGAATTTGTCTGTCCTACATGTCAAAAATGTGTTTTTTCAGCTAACCATGATGCATGTATTGCACAATTTATCAAGAAAAGAAAGTCAAGTGTCAAGGCACAATCCACTAAGACACCAAATAGAAACAAACCCGTTGACAACACGAAAATGGATAAGAAACCTACTAGGTGGATACCGAAAGGATGTAGTTTTTCCAAGACTGAGACTTCCGCTGCATCTGATAAGAAGACTACGTCTAGATCTTACCTTAGGTGGATTCCCACGGGAAAAGTTTTTAAAACAGTTGGTCTTAGATGGATTCCCACTGGAAAGATTTTTGATAGTTGCACCAAGACAAATAATAGTGATAATCATCAGGATAAGGAAGTAGAAACCATTACAACCGTTGATAGTCAACAACCGCAGAGTGATGATTCATGTATTTCTAACACTGTTATTTGTGAAACCTCTTCGTCTTCGGTTGCAGGTGCTTCAACTATCTCAGAACCCAGTTTTTCAATCTTCTATTTTTGATTTTCCTTTTCTTTTATAAAAACAAAAACAAAATACAAAAATATAAAATTTCAAAAAATACAAAAACAATATAAAATCAAAAAATCCAAAAATATTCTTCTCACGACATGTCTCTTGTATAATCGATATTCTGTACATTTCTAGAAATGTCATTCAACAATGATACGGATATGTACAGATGCTTGAGCGAGAGTTCTCTAAAATGTCTTTTCTAAAACATGTCGTTTCTCAAAAAATTTCTTCACAATGGCTTTCGTATACTTCAGTACGAAACCCGGACTTCAATGATGACTTCTGATTATTTTCAAATCAAGGACTCGTACGTTCAACGACGAAATCTTTTTCAAAAAAGTTCGAGTCTAAACAAACAAAAAAGATTTCAAGCGTAAACTCGTTTTCAAACAAAATTCTTGAGCACTTTTTCAAGATTGTTCAAAAGATTTCTCAAAATCTCTCAAAATTAGTGCTCAAGATAACTCCCTCAAAACCCTTAAGTAATTTTAAATATGCTATCATTAAGGGGGAGTATAAACAACTAAAATGTTCCGATTTCATGCTAAATCAAATTTGTCTTTCTCTCCAAAAAGCTTTTTATTAATCAGTTGATATCAAAAATATCACGCTATGCTATTTTTGAGGGGGAGAAGACATGATTAAAATGTGATCAAAATGTGTAAAGATTGTGGCTGAATCTCAAAAGAGCTCGACTCAGATAGTACCAATGAATTGACGAAGCTTAAAATGTCAGTAATTGAAAAGACTTGTCCTGGATGGGTAATAATTTCAAGCTAGTCTAACTAGTGATGTAAGCGTGTCTCGAATAGGACTTGTTTGAGTACAATGTATCGTATCAAGAGACTTTCTTTGAACTTGACCAGGACGGGTAATAACTTCAAGCTAGTCTAACTAGTGATGTAAGCGTGTCTCGAATCGGTCATGTTCATTGAAAGTGGATCAATTAAAATAGTGCAAACTCCTCCCGCATGTGCAAATTTCTTAAAAATTACATGAGCACATGTGAAGGGGGAGTCCTTAAAAAGAAACCAAAAACTCTCAAAGTGTCAACAAAGATGTTTAATAATCATAAACACTTTGAGAGATGTTCAAATTAATGGTTTTATGGCAACAATAGGATAGTCATGAAGATATAAGGTGACTAAGTTTAGGAAAAACCGTCCTATGATCCGCCAGAGCCGGAGGGATCTACCCAAGGACAAATCCAATAGATTAGAATTAGAAGTACTTAGGTATGATTGAAAAAAGGAGTAAATGAGAAAGGAGAAAGAAGGGGTTGAAGAATTAAATAGAAAAGTTATGAAAAAGGGTGACAAGAAAATATACTTCCAGGCACACACCGTGGTGATTACGGATCAGCCAATCAAACAGATCCTACCTAAACCATAGGTGACAAGAAGTTATAAGGTGACTAAGGTAGGAAAAACTGTCCTATGATCCGCCAGAGCCGGAGGGATCTACCCAAGGACAAATCCAATAGATTAGAATTAGAAGTCCTTAGGTATGATTGAAAAAAGGAGAAAATGAGAAAGGAGAAAGAAGGGGTTGAAGAATTAAAAAGAAAAGTTATGAAAAAGGGTGAAAAGAAATAGCCCTCCAAATGTTCAACTTTAGGGCAGACACCAGGTACAATTCGTATGCTACTGGTTGTTACTAAGGTAACACCGGTATTGAAGACAAAGACGTCATGGACCCAGTGACGCAGTGCACTAAACCTTCTTAACCACTCAAGTTCTCTTAAAAGAGCTTGTTTCATTCTCACGGGGAACCAGTGTAATCTATCGACCTGTCTCTTAGAGATGGTTGATATTGAAGCAGGAGACCTCTCCCTAATCTCCGCATAGGAAACCAAATGTGCACTTATCGAGTCTAGAGCCCCGAGATTCATCAAAAGATCTCATAGGAACACATGATATTTCTACACTGGTTGTTCAACAATAAGGATGCCAGATGTAAACTTAAGAGTCCTACGCAGATCTTAGCAATCTGCCAGAACATTTATGAGAGAATTCACACAAGTGTTTCTCAATGATTGAATGGAAATTCCTGCCAGGGTCAACATCAAGCAACCCTGACAGCAGGTCACTTCGGTAATTCTTTATGGGTTGCGCTTAGTGTTCGCGGTGGTTTCAAACGGTCTACAGTCGTGGAGTGATCCCCGGCGACTCACCCAGTCATTGAGCTACTAAGTAGGTCTTGTAAGCTCTCTCGAGAGTATCTGACATGGGAACGGACTTGGTAAGGGTTAGAAGGAGTCTTCACACTATGTTGTTGATGATCTCTAATTCTTATCTGTAAGTACCGGATGTTTTATTGCTAACTGTTTACCTGCAGGGACACATCATCTCTATGGCGAAGGATTCCACATGCTCATACATGCATCACAAAGTCAAAGGAAAGTTCTCACAAAGATCAAAGCAAAGAAAGGTTCAAAGAAAGATTCTACGCAATGTGAAAGAATCTATAGAAGTAAAGTGACAAAGATCTGTGTGAAAGAACGGGAACTAAAAATGCATGTATCACAAAGACTGAAGATGTATGAGCATGTTGGAATGGCAAACAACCACCACAGACACAGAAGAGACGAAAGGCAGATAACTCCACATCACAAAAGAACAAAGAACGATGAAAAGTCAATAATCAAAGATCACAAAGCATGAAGGAACAAAGACTAATGACTATTCTACTACGACACACAAAGGTCAACAACAAAGAACAAAGAAGACTTAATCACGTGGAGCATCATTCGAATGACCACCCCTTAGGGGGAGATTGTTAGCATTAAATATATGTATTGAGAAGTGATGGTCATTCTCATATTAGGAACTTTGTAATGTATCTTAGTTTATGGAATAGGATAGTCATTGGGCTTTGGACTTGACAAGCTAATATGTTATGTGCTATGTTTCATAAGCCTTGTTATCTAATCATGTAACCAAGTCCAAGCACAAGTCCATTAGAAAGCCCATGAGGCCTTTCTCTCTAACTATATAAGGCACTTACCTAGTCATTTGTAAGTGTGCTTGTGTGTATTTGTGTGTGTTTCTCTTAATAAAACTTCTCATTTCCATCTCTCTTTCTCTCTAATATACACGACATACATATATACATATCAAGTCACCATCTTTCATCTCTACTTCATCTTTGCTTCTATATTGGTGTGATAAAGTTGTGATATTTAAGGTCCGACAGAAGAATACATCACAGATCCAATTTTTTGAAGACTCGCTTCAAGTTAATTATCCGAATATAAAAGAGAGTCTTATAACAATTCTGTTATAAAATTTCTTTAATTCGTTCTAAGAATCACAATAAATACAACATGATAACCATCATGTAGAACCTTACCCGAGATCCATCCTAGGATCTTGAAGCCTTTATACGTGTTCTTGATTCGGATTAAGCAGATAACTCAGACATAAGGTATGGTTGGTTGTTTATGTTGTGATTGATTTGTCTTCGATGATTGGTTAAACCAACTGATGGGATGGAGATGAGAAATGTAATCGATTGTGGTTTGATATAAATGAGATTGTGATATGAGATTTAGGTGAGAGATAAGAGGTGTGGGTGGCCTTTTTTTAAGGATGTGTGTGACTAGGGTTAAGTTAATACAAATGACTAAGTGTATTTAAGGTATCAATTTTAGATCCGGTTATATGTGTAGTTTTTCTTTTGGATTTGGGTTGATATCACTTGTGTTGGGACGAGCTGAAGTCAGGCGGGCCAGATTCATTTTTTTTATCTCGGACTGGATCAGTTTATATGATTGGGCCTAAATTTTATCACACACGTATTTATAACTTGGATCCAAAATAAATAACACATGGGCTGAATTTTAATTATACATATGTATTTTTAAAATACAAAGTGTTATTTTTTTTGGTATAATTTTTGGCAAAGAGAGGTGGTATTTTGGTCGCTACAAATTTTCACGGGGATACGGATACATTTTTGACAAGATCGGGAAACCATTATCATAGTTCACTTAAACCATCAAAAAGGCTAGTTTTGGGCATATAACCGCAAGATGTGACTACGGCGATAATTCTTTATTATTTATTTGAGGTTGAAGTGGAATTTCACGGGCGTGTATACTTAGTATTTTGAAGATATCGGGGTTGGTTGGATGCATGATTCTTCTAGATCCTTGTTCGAGCTTTTATCCGTACGAATGACAAAGACTTGAGTTATCTAGTTATACATGATGTAAGGAGTTACGTTGTTGTGCTCACAGTGTATAGCTATCACTTTAAAGGAGTTAAGTTGTAGTGCGCAAGTGTCACCAAAAGATGTGGATAATTCAAGAGACATTCATATACATTTAAGGAAGGTTGGATGGGTATATGATTTCCTACCATTATTGAAATTCTCAGTATTGGTTCTTAGTCAGACAATAGTGCAAGTTTAAGTCACAAGTTCGGGTTATTTTACTTCAGTCTCAAGTTCGTCATATTGAGTTTTCTCCATCAGTAGTCACTACAACAAGCCGTCAGAATGATAATGGGGTCGGTAAAGAGTTAGCTGAGAGGAGTATAAAAGAGTAGACA
The DNA here is from genome assembly GCA_030686995.1 of Artemisia argyi. Taxonomy (NCBI): domain Eukaryota; kingdom Viridiplantae; phylum Streptophyta; class Magnoliopsida; order Asterales; family Asteraceae; genus Artemisia; species Artemisia argyi. The sequence continues at coordinate 129,330,059 of CM060677.1, forward strand.
TGTTTATCAGCAGTTGATTCTCACGGGTTATTTATAATACTTCACACATAATCGGTTGATTGGACATATGGGGTTACGCTGCCTCCGTTTTCCATCGTAAACATAGTGTGTATGCTTCCGATTCCGCGAAGACATCGTGGGGGAAGAGAGAGTGGGTGTTCTTTGCTTTCTTTGACTTTTCTTGACTTCTTTGCAAAAACACTCATTTTCCACGAGGTTCTGCAATTAGGGGGAATAAATGTGCACATCAGGGATGCATAATAGACACACGTGATCGAGCTTACAATTTTACTACTACCGGAGAGACGTCCGCAGAGATGATCAGTGGTTCAGTTATGTGATTTTGGTGTAATCGTTTCAACTCTTGCGGGTTGTGAAGTGTGAAGTAGCCTGCATATGTGAGAAGATCTTGTTGATTTCTTGCATGTTACCCCCGAACGGAGCTTCCACATAGAGCATAACTGTGATTAAGTGACTAGTCAGATTTGCTTAGTGTGGTTTATGATGTCATCTACAAATTCCGCTGCGTACTTAAAACTTCAATAGTTAGAAGACATGTGGACTACATCAAAGTTTAGAATCTGCTGAAGACGGTTGTCAGTTTGGGGGGAAGCTGATTCAGAAACTTCGCCAAAAAGAAGCTTACGAAGAAGCCGCTAAAGACATGCAGCATGAATTAGGGGAAGTTAATCCATTTCATGCATATTACATCATTTGCCTACAAGTAAAGATAAAGTTCTCAAGCCGAGGTACAAGATGAAGACAAAAAGCATCAACTGTAGTCATCCTCAGCACTTGAAGAGCCGATGAAGACCTTTCTTTATTTGTATTTGTACTTGTAGGAAATGTTGTAAGTAATCCCTTATGTCGCCCCATTGGGGGAAGATTGTTAGGATCAAAGTTTATAATCCTAACACGTAAATGGAACGACATTTACGGGATTACATTAGCTATCTTGAAAGGCACAAACACATGGACTAGAAGCGTCATTATTGTAAAGTTGTGTGTTTGTTGACCTATTAATACCCCCTCCATACTTTCATGGAGGGGTGAGACTTTGTGTAATTTACTCTTTCATTTTCATTATCAATAAACACATAGTATTTCCCTTCTCTCTCTACTTTCTCTCACTAACCATGGAAGTTATCTTCTTCCATGTTACCCGACCTCCCAAATCCACTAATCAACATAAAAACACGATCCAACACTTATAAGTTCAAGTAACACAACGTCGAGAATCCATAGGTTCATATCTCGTGACTTTCTACGACTCGACGTTCTCAACTAATACCTTGGTTCAAACAAGTTAAGTGCTTTGTCTTGATGTAAAGCATAACCCAAGTGGGAAAGGATGCGTTTACGCAAAGTGACCTTTGACTTAGTTTGACCAATACGGGAGTAAACCCGTTCGTAATTAGAGAAGACGTAAACACGGGATATGAGCATATGGATGCTTCAACACGATGTCACGTGAAATATATAAACTCCCTAAGTCTAGAAAAGCCTTGGCTAGAGGAGATAGTTAGAAAACATGAGTTGGCGTTTTCCCGTAAATGGGTGTTCTAAAAGTGGTATCTCTCAAGTCTCAAAACTTGTTTCGAGTGTTCTCAATTAAGCAAATAACATATTCATACCTGTATTGAAAGATCCACATTTGTCGGGTAAGGGGAAAACCGACTTTCAAAATTCGCCCGGAACTATACAGACTCCTGGCGCGTCACCCGCGCGTTGACGCGTGGGCAGTGCGCCAGGAGCAGACATTGGTTCCGGCGATTTTGAGCTAACGTTTGTTATTTTATGTGTTTCGATGATTTATTTGTCATCATTAAAATATAAAGATATTTTGATCATGTTGCCTCAACACTTTTCTCTTCTTAAGTGTGTTTTTTAAATCTGGTCCGTGACAAGGTAAAGGAACATCTTTAGGGGCTAAATATGACTATCTTTGTATTCTTTTCTTTATTTTTCATCTCTATCAAATTTGTTGGTTTGATTTTTTTACAGGTAGAAATTCCTTGCTTAGAAATTTGAAGAAAATGAGCTCTCACCCTAGAGTAATTCCTTGTTTTGTCTCATGACAATAATTACAAGTAAACTTCCATGTACCTCCCTTCTCAACTCTCTTAGAAACTTTAGTAACATACTCCTGTAACGGTGCTTTGTCGATGGTTTGTGACGAGGAAACACTTTCACTAGTGTTACTTGTACCAGGATTTGACGTCATGCTTATACAAATTAAAGCCTTTTCATTAGAACTTAGAAGCAATATACAATTATACATAACTAATTACTAATTAAAACTAATATACAAGCAATATACATAACTATGGAAATAATGAAGAATGAAGATCAAAGATAGCAGCCTAGTTGCAAACAATTATACAATTATACATAACTAATTACTATAGTCTATAAATCCAATCTATGACTAAAACTCATAAGTAATGAAGAATGAAGATCAAATTACGCATATATTATTATAGTATGCATATATTATTATAGTACGTACATCCTAACCAAATGGAACTACTTTACATATATAATATCGAAGATTAAAAGGAATCCTTTTTTATTTATTTTTATTTTTTTTATTTTTATTTTTTTTAACTTACTGAAGAACAATCAAATACTCATGTAACCGATAAGATATAAAAGCAATCAATTTTAGTATTTTATTCACCCGATGAGATTCCAGAAATTTCACGATGAAGAGTCAGAGATAAAGAATCGGTTTTGACAAGTTCTGGAAGGTTTAAAATTGATGAGCCGCGAGTTATGAATCAGTTTAGACGATTTGTCTTTTATAAATTAGATAGATTAATTAAAATTAAAACCTTTTAGTTACTGGGCCATAAGAAACGTCACTTTTTGGGCCAGAAACATTTTCCCAAACCTTTTCTAGATAATGATTGGCGTACCCCTTTTGAAGAAATGTTTCCACTTTTCCCATGGACGTTTCCACGGCGTTTCCCGTTTCCTCGCATTTTCCGGCATTTTCCGTTTCCCAGGCGTTTCAGATACATGGTACGGCATCCCTGCAGAGTTTCTGTGTATCCTAGGATACGTGACACTAGAAATTGTGTTCGTTGTCTGAGGTAGGTCCTAGAAAGGTTAACCGGCACCAAAAACATATACATGGAATTAGGGTTTCTTCATCGATAAAAAACATTTTTAGAAAAGATATTAGTTTATTAAGACTCAAGTTTAAGGCGTCGCCTCAAATTACTCATATGAAACCGTCGTGGAAGACGAAGATCCCATAGATCAGGTTGGTAGTTCTTATGGTTCAAGGCATGTCTTGGATCAGACAAGTGCTTTAATGTAAACACTTTGAAATCTTGTTTCTTTGTTAATAATATTAGTTTACTGGGTAACAACCTTTTACCAAATATTATCCTTCTTTCTGAACCTTTAATGTGTAAGGAGAACGTCGGGTGACTTTTAACATATAGAAAAAAAAGTGTGACAACTAAAAACTTACAAAACAATTCGAGAAACTAGCAAATGCCTATGATCTAACACAATATTAAAATTTGAATGAAACACATTAAGTCTTTTAGACGATAGATGGTTCAATCCCAATTGTTGATTTGCGTCTGTTAGGGTTTCAATTATGTTTTATGTAGTTGCATTATAAATATCGTATCTCTTACGGGATTTACATCACTTAACATAGTATCAGAGCAGGCTGACACTTTGACCCGGTCAGCTTTGAGCCACCGCCTTTGTGTCACCCCGTCAAACGCTAGTCGTCGTATCCCTAATCTTAAAAAAATGAAACCTACCGGTTCGACCATAATTCCCAAATTGTAAAGAGTTAATTGACACCATTGGCTTCATATTGAAATTGAAATTCTGAAGAAAAATATTTCGGAAGCTCCATTGTAGCCTCAGCCACGGGCCGTAACTTTTCGGGGGTTTTCAAATACAGTCGGCTCAGTGTTTTGCTTATAACTCTCAACCGGTTAGAGTTAACTGACGCCGTTAGTGGTCGTCGATTCGTAATTAAATTATGAAGAAAAGCATACTGGAGTCGCCTCCTCCACCGGTTGGAAGCTCCATCACGTGCCACTATAAGTCAAGACACTCGTAAAAAAAATTACTTTGTTTCTTGGTATGTGTAGTCGCTGCAACTAAGTACCTATCAAAGTCTTGATTTTTTCATCTTTTATTTTTTTTATAATTATAGTTTATTCTTCAATTCGAGCTTTCGTAATTTTACCGAATTGCGATGGAATATTAGACGATAGATGACTGAAGCCCTGTTGTGGGCTTTGGGGCCGTAAAGGTTTTATTTATGTTCTACGTAGTTGCATTATAAATATCGTATTGATAATATAATATCTTTAACGAAATTTACATCACTTAACAACATATGACCTTGCAAATCATGCATCACCTTAAACGGACCATTATAGCTATCATAAAATACATAGAAGAATGCATGCTAACAGTGAAAATCTCGACACTAGTCTAATGTTGTACATATTGTTCCAAACACATGACAAAAAGGCCCTTACAAAAGAACCCAAAGCGGCAAAGCGTTTAAGTATCATCCATTGTTGGTTTTTTATGAGCCTTCGTTTCATGACAAGAAACTACGGTACTAGACTAGTTTCACGACTTAAGGGCCACTCGGAAACACATACTATAACCGGATAAATATCAAGCAGCCAACTGATGACAAGACCAATTTTCCTCGAGAACATGATCAAAACTCAAAAGTGCGTAGACCCGCATACACAGACTAAATTTCCAACTTTTCGAACCAAACTATATGGCAAACAAAATTTCTAAAACATATAAAAATTTAAAACATGTTTCAAAACCTTTTTATAACAAAATTTGAGCAACTACTTGATGTTGATTAATATAACATATTGAACCACGTAGATCGATTTTATGACATATAGTTACACCCATGGTTTTGGCATTATGATTTCTATCTTTTATTTTGTAGTATCTCTTTTTGCTGGTTATATTAGTTTAATTCTGTAATGCCAAAAAATTATACCTTTGGATCGGTTGTTATATACACTTTTTTGACTCGATGTATACTCACTATTGGTGCATGTGTGGCTATGCATATAAAACTCATGAAAGGGTAGCCTCCAATGCAAATCTTCCAAAGGTTGCCTTTTAATATAATGGTAATTTATAATTAACTTTAATTAAGTTTAACATCTGCACACTTTAATTATAAAATTAGACCAAATCAACCTTGTCTATTTTAGATTGGGATATTCACATTGGTTGATGTAAATAAATCCAAATTTTGTGTTATAAGACATGACAAATAATAAGATTTAAAATTCATATGTAAGAGATGACATACTTGTCTCTTTCATATGTGAATCTTTCCTCGTGGTAGTGTAACCGTAAACATTAAAAAATATGATGCACTCATAAACTTTTTCTATTAGGTTAATTTTGTAAGAATAGAACTAATGACTTATTGATTATTACAGTAATGAAAAAAATATATATTAAAACCAGCAATGTTGTGAAATAATGAAATATTATGTATAAAGACGTACTCTTTTGTCTTAGAGGAGGGGTGTCTTCACATTTGGCTTGCACCGTTCTTAGACTATGTTTATTGGTGACCTTTGGTATGGGTTGTGGGTTGGGGTCACGACCGATTCTCCCCTTTCAACCAATCACAAATTGACATGTGGCAATCGGTTGTGACTTTAGGTCACCAAGTGACCACAAGTTGGCAATCTCTTGTGACCGGTTGTGACTTTAGGTCACCAATAAACATAGTCTTATATGGCAAGGAGAAATACCATGCCAATTGCACGTTATCACACCACCACCACCAACTTGAGTCATTTCAAAATGTGAGTATACTCACAATGCGCCATTTCTACTTTTCTGTCATTTTTTATTTCTTATTTTTTTAATTAGATTGAATTGTTGGATTTGTGTTTTAATTGTGTATGGTGGGGTCCAAAAAGTGTAAAACGGTACACAAACGGCATGTGAAACGAGAGACGGATGTTTTTTGTGTGTGAATGTGAAATATGAAATGCTGATGTAGCACTGATTTGGCAAAACAGTATAAAAAACGGCATGTAATTACACCCCTTGCTCTTATGGGCCTATGATGTTCTTCCCTTTTCTCTCAATTGTTTTAATAATAAAACAAGGAACCTAACAAACATCAAAATGCGATATAACAGTCAGTATATTTTACATTACTGCTTCCGAGCTTCTTTCACACATTTGATGTATTTTGCTTTGTATTTTTGCTTCCTTGGCCTCTCTCTTAGTTAATTGTCTTATTTAGCTATAGTGAGGTGTCATGTTTTGTAATTTTTTTTTTTTTTTTTGGTTTTATGTCATTGTCGCCTTTCTAAAGAAAAAAAAAATAGTAATCCAGTGTGTCTTCTACCATCTAATATTGTCATCAACATCAAAAGTATTTGAGCAACTAGTCCGAGAGGAACTTGACAAGAGAGGTATTGACTTGGACTCGCTTCTTTGCCCAAGTTGTGATAGTGTGGTTGAATCGTGTTCGCATTGCTTAGTGACGTGTGAGTTTGCTATGAAAGTGTGGGATAAAATTTTTAGGTGGTGGAAGTTTGGGGGTGTCAATGCCTTTTCCATTGGTGAATTGTTCGTTCATAATGGAAATGTTGATATTTCTATCCATTCATCTAGGATGTGGCAAGTGGTTATATGGGCGACCGGGTATTTTGTGTGGAAAGAGAGAAATAACCGAGTCTTTAAAGGAAAAGTTGCTAGCGTTAATAAAGTAGTCCAAGACATTCAACTAAAGAGCTAGGAGTGGATTGTGAGAAGATCGAAAAATAAAAATGGGTTGAATTGGCAGCATTAGTTGTTTGATCCTTTAAAATGTCGTCTACAATAATGGCTTCAAATATTGAGTCGGCAATATTTGGTTGGTTTTCAGCTCACAGGGCACGGTATTCAGATTTCTGGTGTTTAGTTACTGCCGACCTGCTCAAGATGCTGATTTTTGTGTGTGACTCCTTGTGTTTGGTTTGTTTGGGTCAGCTCATTGTTTGGTGAATGTTGGTTATACTTCAGTCTCCTCGAGTTTGTGTCCTGCTGGTGGTTTTGAGAGAGGGTTTGGCAACTTCTGCAGGTTCCCTTTTTGATTTGAAGTGGTGATCTTTGTTTGTTTTGTTCTAGTGTGTAGCTGTGTTTGTTAGAGCAAAAGGTGTGGCTCGCCACAACCCTTCGCCACTCCAACGTGGACTTCATCATAGCTCATCACCACACCATCATGCCCTCCTCATCCCTCCTCATGTTGGTGTTGCTCGTCTGCAGGACGAAGCAAGAAGCTGACATATTTTGTACCTTTTTTTTTTTTTTTTTTTTTATTGAGTGTAAATAAAATAAAGGTGTAAGTGGTGGGCCTCAAATGAGTAAGTTGATGTTAGTTGTGAGTGAGAAGGAGTTAGTTGTGAAGAGGTGTTGGGGTGATGTGGCACCCGTGAGCCCCAAATGAGGAGGTGAATGCTCATCACCACACCTCTTGCTCTTAGGGGTGTTTGGCTTTGTTTATTTCTCTTTTGATTCTATTTGCTGCAGTTCTTTTAGTCCTGGTTGGGGTCCCCTTTATGTTTAATGGCTTGTTAGAGTAGTGGGCTCCAAGTTCTTTTGTATTCTGTTTGTTGGTTGTTTTCTTTGGAATATATTGGCCTGCCTAAAAAAAACTGGTTTATAAGATTATCTTCCAACACTTGAAGAACATATATACACTACTAAAGTGAGAAGGCGTATTATACGCATTGCGTTCTTTTTCTCTTTATCAAGTTTTTATCGTATTTAGTTTTTCTAGATTATGTTTTTAGTAAGCCAATTTAAAGACAACATATGAAGCACATTATTAATAGCGAATAACAATCGGTGAATATTATAATAGGACTGTTGTGAAATATTATGTATCATAAGTATTGATCTTGAATGATTCAACTTCCTAACTAAATACTTTATTATCTTCCTAGTTTAGTCTATTAGTAATGTTCATAATATAACATTTGAAATTCATCTAATAATAAGAATTCTCTTTCAGCTCTTTTATTTACTTATTCTTTGGTCTTGTTCGTTACATTTATAATAATAAACTCTTTTTATACAACTAACCGAAATTTAGAATTAATACTTTCACAAGAATACATGACTAGTGCTTGAATGATTATTTGCATTCAATTCATTCTTTAAATACCAGTCGTTAACAATAAAACAAGGAACATAACAAACATCAAAATGCGATATAACAGTTTTTTTTAAGAAAATCAAAATAACAAAGAAAGGAAAAGGGACAATGACGTTTTGTAGCTACAAATTAATTAATAATCCCAGAAGTTGCCATGCATTGTGACTAAATTTTTTCTTTTATGCAGAGTGCATTAGAATGGGCCACTGAACATGCGTATGTTCCACAGGATTTAAATTGAAGCAATTTGATTTCCACATGGACAGCTAAGACACAACAAATTAAGACTAATAATCAAAAAGTTTTTCACACCTGATGTGACTTGCTAATGGTCTTTAAGCCCAAAGATTAAGACATCTACCATAACGCCAAGGTTAACTGGAGAGATTTTGTGAATAAAAGGTCAAGGGTTCGAGTCTCGGCTTTTGCTCACTCCAGTTGGTGCCCCACTGGGTCAGAAGAGTTGCCAGAACTACTTGATGCATGTGGGTCAGTTTCCTATGACAAAATTTTGTCAAACAAAAACGAAAAGTGCGTACGAATACTAGCTTGTAGTATAATATAATGGAGTACAAAAAACAATAAAATCTGACACTAGTAAAATTACGGAGTAATTAAATGTAATACGAAGACATACTGTTGGGGAAGAGGAGACATGCAGCATCTCCACCCTAAATTTATCATTATTACGTTCAGTTTCTTATTTCGTCCATGAGTTCCCATATGGTTAATTCAGGGTTGCTTTTCGTGTACAAATTCTTTAGCACACAATAATTAAATGTTGTGAGGTGCTTGAATAGCACACAGTCGATCGGATGTTTATACATACTTCTTTTTATTCATGGTTTTTGATCTTTAGCAGATTAATTTATATGGTTTGAGTCCATCGCCAAACAAACTCAAACTAAGCAAAACCTTCCTTATTCAGTAGTTTGGCGTAGCCACTTTTGCACTAATACATACTCCGTACTTATTTAGCTTATAATCTGTAAAGTAATTTTATTGTGTGTTCATCACTTCCTATTAGTAAAAAAAAGTCGTTTATGTGTTACTTCTAATATAAATCAAGCTTAAAAACTTGGCGCTGGTAATGGATGCTTCCTCATATGCTAACTCACTAGATGTTAGTGACCTATTTACGTTACATATAGCCTAGTGGTATCCCTCAATTGATCATTTAAAGTAAACACATATTTGATCTTCAGTTTAAGTAAACATATGTATGATTCTCATGTAAACGGAGAGAATTATTAGATGATATATTTGGTTAGTCGTTTCAAGCTCGTTTGCCAGCTTAGGCTCCGTTAAAGTTTTGTAATCGTCATGTATAATGGCTAAACAATACAAGTACGATAATGTGGAACATACAAACGCAAGTTTGATCTATTTATACGAAATTTGATACGGAGTAAGTTCGAAGATGATTGTTTATGGTTGCACACTTTAATACTTTATAGTTTGAAAATATTACCACCATTGCGATTCATTGAAATCCTTCATGTGTCACACTTTCCGATAAAAATTTAGTTCGATGATACAGTGAAGTGGTGAAGGCTGACCATTCTATATTTCTATGCAAGTGTATGTAAGTTGTGTATCTATGCACTTGCATGTGTATGCAAGTATACAGTAGTTATGCATTTATCAATACTAATGTATTTGAGATTATTATATAATTAGAAATACTTAAAATTTAGACTTTTACTTGCTTATTATGGAATGATTTCAAAATTAATAGGTTAAAAAGAAGGTTGGTTAGGAAGGAAGTTGGTTGTTCAAACTAAAATTATTTGGCTTAACCATCTCTATTTATAAAGTATAAAAACAACTAAATGTGTAACAAAATAACCGAATAACGCAAAATATAGTCACATGTACCCACCGCCACATTGCGTGAGTACCGTTCTAGTATTTATATATGTGAGATGATATGATGATTGTAAGGAGAACATTATCAAAACCTTTCATACTTTATGAGTCTACGAATGAACGTCTGAACGTAGGATTTATCATGTTTAGAAAGATAGACAAAGGTTCAATCACTTAAGAATTGAAATCATGTATTAAGATTGCTTTCTTACCAAATTAACGTAGAACCTTTTTGATTAATTTAGGCTTTCGATTTAAATAGGACTTGTACAAGTAATGTCTTCGGTTTTTCACATTCTTAATATATTACGGAGTATTAGATTATGTGATCATGTATCAATGCGTTATATATTGATCAGCAAATGTATATTTTGGAATGTAGAATGATAATTTATAGGCAATGTGCATGAACCACCTTGTACAAAGTGTGTGTTCATGAACACGAATATAGCACATTTAAAACTGACAAAATGCTATATATACACATTCCAACAAACTTACAAGAGAAACAAGGATAAAGTAGTAGTTATATAAGAAACCATATTGGTCTAAATCAACTTATATAAATGGTAGCTAGATCAAGACAAAAAAAATTGTTGCAAATGAATTATAAAAAATGACAATTGGTCTTGGAATCTTCTCAAAATGTCTCCATCTTTTTTTATCTTTTATACCTTATTCGAGAACGGAACGATTTAAAGAGAATAAAAGTGGTCCATTGTGTGTTGCAATATAGAAAATCGGTAACTTTTGTTCACTTAAAAAAAGAGCAACAAACTTTTTATCGTTGATAATTGCATTGATATCGTTATATAATGTTGATGAACCAGTATTTAGCGGAAGTGCCTAGCTCACTCAAGAAAGACGTGGACTCGTCTTTGGGTGTTGCTTTTGACGGGTGTTTGAGGCTTCATACCTGCTAAGAAGAACACACCGTTAGTCTCACCGTAGAGGGGCCTCCACGGTCAACCTCGGATGTAAGAATAAGTACAGGTTTGGACAAGGATAAATACTAGAGAGGGTGAAATGAAGTAAGAGTGTGTGTATTTGACCTGAGTCTCGATGACAAATATCTTTGGTATTTATAGACTAGAGAACCTTGTCATTACTTGTGTCTCACGGGTTGATCTTGTACTTTGCTTACGCTAGGATGTCAGCGTATCTCTGTCGGGGATAGCGACGTGATGTTTTAACCTTTGTCTTTTGGCTTGGCTGACATCACGTATGGGGTTCACCCTGCTACGTGTTCCTCAAGTGTTGCTCTTTTAGGGTAAGATTCGTCTGAACTCTTCTTCCCATAGGGGATTCCCTACTTCTTTGGGGTGGTCACGAGCTTGATGACTTGTATCCCACTTGTCTCTTAGGGTCAGAAGTCAGAGCCTTGGTCCGCTCGTCATCTGCTCGTTATCCCCGGCCTTTATCAAGGGCGTCCATCTTTATGTCCTCACTATTGGAGATTAAGTACAACATTTATTGCCCAATACATGGTGATCCGGGGGCGTATCCATTGGTTTCCGCAGACCGTTTAGCTGTGGTGCCTTATGGTTCGCGACCCGTATTATTGTCGTGGACTGATCTCCATCACATACGTGATCGAATGTTGGCTCCAAAAAGTTTTACAAAATCCTCCATTGAATGTGTATTCAAATGCTGATTAACCCTTTGCATTAAATAAATGCTTACACTCTCAAAATCATTTTGTTCAAAAACTTAATTTCTTATTCATAAATCTAATATAAAGAAATAAAATGTTATCACGCCAACCAACCAGTGTAGGGGTGAGCAAAACAGCCCGAGTCTCGACAACTGACCCGATCCTGACATAAACCGATAGTCTCGAAACCGAATAATAGCTTCTCGGGTCGGGAGTCGGGATGGATTTTTAGCATTTTCGGGATTCGGGACGGGCCAAAAACCGACTACATTCGGGACGGGACGGGTCGGGACCGGACGGGACGACGACTACTTTCGGGTTGGTATTCGGTTTACGATTTAGGTGACTTTCAGGATCGAGATTAGTCGGGACGGGTCGGGATCCGGCCCGATGCTCAGCACTAAACCAGTGTGACCAGCTTCAACCCATATTAAACATTACACATCCTAACTTGTACTTGTTACCATTTACAAGCGGTATTCAAGCTCTTTTTTTTTTTTGCAACTTTAGCTGCGGCTTATATAGATGAACCCGCAGGCTCTTCTTTTTGCAACTTCAGCTGCAGCTTATACAGGTGAACCCGCAGGGGTGAAGCGCCGATTAGCACATTGAATTATCCATGTGGCTATCCAATTTGTTAAAACCCATTCATTTTGACACTTTTACCAATCCTCCATATAGTATCCTGTGTAATGCATATCATACTCATCTAGGAGTTACCAATATGTTTGGATCATAAACCATATAAAACAACAATCGATTCAAGAGCGATGAGAAACTACAGTTAAGTATCAATTACTAAATCTTACGAAAAAACCAAAAAACTTTTGAAACAAAATCCTAAATCTTAAACAGTAAACCCCGAACCACTAAAAATAAATAAAATGATTTGCCTGGCGAAAATGTGTCGTTAGGCCAAACATCATCACACATTTGTAAACCAGGTATATTACTGTCATACTACTGAGCCAACATAATGTTCCGTTTTCTTCTTGAAAACATAAAAACGACATCAGAATAGGCTTAAATTCGAGGTCAAACTGAGCTAACCACCTGTATCTAAACAAGCCCAATTTACATGCAATCCTTCAGGCCTGATCTTACCTTCCTAAAACTAATCTAAAACATCAAGAAACCAGAAAAACCACTTGTAAAACAAATGAATTTAAACAATAAAGTCATAAATTTCTTCATGTGTATGTGGTGTGGTTAACACGATTCATCTCCATGGTTGCAATGATCATGGATGTCTCCGTTTTCTTTGCCGAGCTTAGACTTGGGTAGAGAGAATGTGGATGCTTGTTTGGAGGACGTTTTTAGTAACTGTTGCTGTGGCTTCAAGTTAAGGTGAGTGTAGTACGACATACCAGCAAGAGCAGTAACTGCACCGCAGATGCTGGTTGTTCCTGGGTTTGAACCAAACATAATGAAACCTCCCAGAAGAATCACACATGTTTTGAACTGTCCAAGAACAACATGAGTTGTTGCCGATGTTTCCCTGTTAACATATATAAAATCTGATTCAAGTTTTGTCAAAATTCTACAATAAGATGTAGAAAGCTAATGTCATAGGTGCCAACCAATAATACTTTACCCAATTTGCTAGTCACTATGAAGTTCACGAAGTTACAAATGATGTGGACAGAATAAAAGTTTAGTGACCTCAAAATTTGTAAACTCTATGCTATTAGATTGATTTATTGTGCCTTAGGTCATGATCACCTTTTGCGCACTGGTCCAACTTTCCATATAATAATTGACGTTTATCGATATATTTACTCTTAATGAGCTTTAGTACTCCGTATGAGATTATTTCGAGGAAAATTGGTCATATCACTTTCTCAGCTAAAAGATACGACTATCTGGTTGAAAAGTTTATAGACTGTGACAGACCAAATATTCACAGTGTGGCCATCAAACCTTATTCTACTAGATACTTGGGTGAAATACATCTCTTATTGAAAGTGATGTGAAGCGTAAAAGAGGGGGTTTACAGGGTTGCTACTTACCCAAGTGCCAAAGCACCGGACCACTGGAGCAAGAAGCCAAGAACAGCTGAAGCCCCAATAATTGAAGAATTGTAGAAGCTCCAGTCAAAAGAAAGAACGCCGGGAGGATCAAGCGATGGCATCATGGTCACTAGAAAAAACACAGTGATAGGTGTAGTCTTCCACATTAACCTGCACACAATTTTTAAGGTTTTATAAGGTAGTACTCAAAAAAAAAAAAAAAAAAAAAAAAAAAAAAAACTTGTGCACACAGACCCATATCAACTATTTGCAATGATCACGATGGGCATATGTTATATTTCATGGGATGGAGAACATCCTCTCTTTCGAGAAAATAACTTTGACTGTTTGACTTCTTTAGTTAAATCAAAAAATTGATGACAATTACATTTGAGTAAAAGATGCAAAAATTGGAAATACTGGTGTTGAATTCGTGCTAGCAATTAGTTGGACATTAAGGATAGTCAAGATTGGCAACATACGCTAACGCATTCCAGCTCTCCTGTTGTTGAAGGTTTGACCACAATATCTTATTTGTTGCACTCGGTATAATCCACGCCACTGCTATACATGCACCAAAGAAATGGAATTGCAAATCGGTCACTGTGGCAACCGCAACACCAATTGACACTACAGTAAGTGCTAGCACCTGAAGCATTCAAGTGTTCTGGATTACAAATGAAATCTATTTGAATGAAACATGCAGTCTAACTTTCTTGGTCAAAGAAAGCAAGTATTATGACATTGATAGTTCTCTTAACTAGATAAAGCATCGACTTCCATACTACAGGGGTCAAACAAAAACCTTTTCATGTTTTACTGAAGGTAGTTATGAAAACACTATTTTTGTACAATCATAATAGTTTGAAAAGTAGTTAGTTCTACTATTGGGGACATAACTATTTTATACACAATTTGTACCTTTCGGAAAGATATTCTTTTGCGGTAGAGCATGAACTCTGCTAAAACAATTGCCGGGGTTACTGCAATTTTAGCCATCTGATAAAAACCAACACTAGAAAAAGATAAATGTTAGGAAATAAAGATTCAACAAACATAAGGTCATAGATACTAATAAGAAGTTTGCATACCTGTTGAACTTCAAACTAACATTAGCCAGACCGGTAGAAAGCGACATGACTATACCAAGACCAAGCAAAGAAGAAAATTTTGTAGTTTTTGAAGAAGGAGGTGGAGGAAGGAGAGATAAAGCTTTTAGTATGGCCATAATTAACCAGCTACAAATGTAGTGGATAAAAGTGAGAAAGATCGGATAGTTGAACCCAACTTTGACAAGTACCTGAAACGTGAAGGATTATACAAGTAAGTATCTGAAAGTGCTAGCATTGATGGTTCGTATGACATCAATATTGCATATAAGGAGGACAATATGTTAACTTACCAATTTATTCATCAGGATAATACTAACTGATGCAACAAAATTGAACGTAAGGGCAAGAGTGGGACCCAACAAGGATTGGTGTTGACGTCGTAATTTGCTAAATATAGAAGCTCGTAGTTCCTCCATTGCTCTTCCTGCATAAGAATAATAAGAAAGTCACTAAATGCTTGTTTTCATTATCACCTATTTTTTGGATATTTTACCCTGATCTAATATTTCATGTCTATCAACAAGTTTGACTAACTCTGAATTTAGGTAATAATAAATTGACCTCCATGATGAGAAAGTAGAGGAAAACCAGAAATGTATGAATTCAGCAGGCCAGCAGGGAGTTAAAAATTGTGGTATATTTTAGGTCAGAATGCATGATGGTCATACTTTCAAGAGTATGTAGGTCAACCAACTTATGTATTTCCCAAATTCTTTATTGTCCACCACACACAGGGACGGAGCCAGGAATTAGGAATAAGGGGGGCCGAATTTTTTTCTCAAAGGTTAGGAGGGTCATTTGCGTGTAGTTGCGTCAAATGCTTAAATTTTATAAAGTAAATAGCAAAGCGATTGGGTGTGTTGGAGGGGGCCGAGCACCCCCCGGCTCCCCCACTGTCTCCGTCTCTGTGTCCACATATGTATCTGCGAGTTTATGTACTGGTTAATCTAGTTGCAGTTACTTAGCTATGACGTACAGTAATTATGCACATAGAATTGCATTCTATTGTTAAATACTCGATTACTGAATTATGATCCACAGTGATCAATCATATATTAGTTTCTGAATTGATTTTTGTGCATTTAAACACCAATATGGTTTTCGCCGTGCCTTTAGTACTTAATGTATGAACTTGATCTAGCATTAAAATTTTCATAAAAAGATAAAGATTGCACAAACGGTGCTGTTCTGTACGCCCCATAAAAATTGTAACTATTTCCATGTAGCCCTTCCACTTGAATTTTCCGTTTTTGGCAATGTTTTAAGCCAAACTAACCTAACTTCGAATCTCATCACTATAAGCTACCAATAATGGTCCAGAAGATTGTCACAGTGTCACTATAATTTACTGACAAAAGACTATTGTATGTGGCATTTTCCAGGTCATGTAGCTTTAAAGATTAAGCAGCTAAAATCCACAACCATTAACCTAACCAAAGCATCATTTATCTGTGAAATTTACAGTTCACTCCCCGTGTATAAAGAATCGAAAGGTGATAGGCAAAAGTAGAAGCCATTGACATGGTCATCTTTCGCAGAAAGGAAATTTTTTCTATTCCAGGAAAAAAAAAAAAAAAAAAAAAAAAAAAAAAAAAAAAAAGGTCCACCTTACAGTCTAGAAGTAGCCTAAAAAATCTTTTTGAAATCATTAAATATAACTTAACAAATTGAATAATAGATCCATTATTATTATGGACTATGGGCAGTTTTGAAACATTAAACTCATAATGACTTGATTATGACCTTTTTCTAACATAAAACACCATGATTAAAAATTTATTCATACAACATCGAAATCCATATCTAATTATTTATCCTGAATAACATGAACAAATTACCACACACAACCAGCTTCTAATCGCCCTTCATAAGCAACACAATAACATTATCAACTAAGACACATCACTTATCACATACTCAAGAAGCAATAATATTAACTTATGTCAACAATCAAGGGGTAGGATATAATAAACCCATTGCCATCTGTTTCTAAGTTGGATAGTTTGTTTTCTTCTTCATAAAAGAAACAAGTAGTAGTTGTGATGATGCCATTAATGTTAGAAGAACCAGTGCACACTCAAGATATACAACCAAATCGCTTTCGTCAGCCAGAAATTAAATCTATTGCTATTAACTACAACATCCACATACAATGTAAACTTAATTTTCTGTAATTTGTTGAACCACAGATCATATCATCATGAAATCAACCGGCATAATCATTCAGTTTACAAAAAGGGTCTATTTCTTCTGACAATGCCATATCCATAAACAGAAAGAAAATCTACCCTAATCAAGCTTCAGGAAATCAATTGGCAGAAACATTCAGGCTGCAAAATATGTCTATTTCTTGTTACAGCGTCATATCCATAAACGGAAAGAGATACCACCGTACTCAAATTTTAGAAATCAACCAGCATAATCATTTAGGCTTAAAAAAAAGGTACAATTCTTCTTAAAACGCCAAAACCACCTTAATCAAACTTCAGGAAACCAATTGGCAATAATCATTTAGGCTACAAAAAGGTCTATTTCTTCTTAGAACACCACATGCCCACATCCAAAAACGGAAAGAGATACCAGCGTACTCAAACTTCAGGATAATAACCCGGCATAATCATCTAGGCTATAAAAAGGTCTATTTCTTCTTACAACGCCAAATACAAAAACAGAAAGCGATACCACCTTAATCAAACTTCAGAAAACCAGCCGGCATAATCAGTTAGTCTACCAAAAAAGATCCTATTTCACCGTACTACGCCATATCCATAAACGGAAAGAGATACCATCTTACCCAAACATCATATCCCTGGCACAACTCCATTAATTATTCGACACTTCTCATTACTTAACATTACTCCATTAATTATTCAACAACCACCTAATTCAATTTCGCAGTACTCCATTTAATCATTCGAAACCTACTTACTCAAAACATCATATAACCGAAACAAATCAAATGATTAAACCTAAAACCTTACATTACTCCAATAATCATCCATCACCCACAAAACCAATTTCATATAGTCTAATCAAATCAAGGAATTAACTTAAAATCCAAAAGCCCACTTAAGAAAAAAACCTACATAACTACATATGCATAACATATGAACAACTATAATCTAAATTAACTTAATTTAATTCAATCCAACAACCAACATTACAAAAAAATAAAAAAGCAAAACATATTTAACCAAAACAACAAAATTGATAAAAACATAACATAATTAGAAAAAGCAAACAAAAAAAACATACCTTTTTCACCAGCATCACTATCCTTCCGCTTAAGAATCTTTCTAACATCTTTTCTTGTCAAGAAACTAAACATTGTTTTACTACCCCCCAACATTAAACTTAAAACCCTTTAATCTTTTACTACAATCTTAATTAGTACTAAATACCAAACACCCAGTTGCAAAATCATGTTGAAAAGTGGTGCATTGTTTTTTTTTATAGTATAAAAGAAGAAATGGAATTAAAGAAAAAAGGGGGCGGAGGAAATCACGGAAGAGAGACCCACCGACAGAAATTAGTTTGAAATTTGGGAAGTTGTTTTTTAAAAGTTTGAGGAAGATATGTACTATGACTATGACTATGAATAGGATGGTTGTTTGCGAGTGAGTGAAGCGAATAGGTTGGTAGTAGGGCTAGTTTAGTGTGTTTACTTCACATAATCACATGTTACCATTACATTTTGTGTTTTTATATGTTACTCATTTATTTTTGTTTTTGTTTTACAGGATAAAGCCAATTTGGTTATCTTTACATGACTTGGTTGGGTTAATCTTGCATTTTACATATTGTAGAATTAGCAGTGATTAATATTTATCCGTTTCGTATTAAGTGTTTACTTTAATAATATACAAGTTTTAAAAAATCTCACTAACTGCACTAGTTACCAATCAAATATTATATCCATCTACTAAAATCTACTTTTATTGGTTGAAATACAAAATGAATACTTATTATAAGACATCTCAAAATAGTAATGTGAGACGGAAGGAGTATATCACTACTATTTCAAGATTCTAAATTTGGTATCCTTTTCTAAGGGAATAATTATATATATCAAACTTTTATGCATAAAGTATAATGATTTTATTGAAATACAAAAATATTTGTGTAATTTTTGGTTTTTGTCAAAGATGTATGTGTAAAAGCTCATTGTTGGGTCTGTGAAACGCTCGTACATGCAAACCATGAATGATAAAAACAACAGTTTGAGCAAATGGCAAAAACTGATGAACATCAACAGTGAGGTTGGTTTGCTTGAGAACGACTCATACATGCTAATAACACTATTTGTACTTTTCAACTTTATATATCTTATTAGAAATTAATCAAAGATTTACAAGGGATAGCCTGTGAAAAATTATCCCGGTTGATGGCAAATTAACTCTTCAAAATCAAACAACAAGAGGCATCTATCTTTGCTTTGTTGTTTATAGGATAGGATGATCCTAACTATAATACTTTATATTATTTTCTACTTTAGAATCTCTACTTAGCTCGGTTACAATCTTTGGTTTAAATAGAGGAGAAAACAGTCGATGCACATGGGTGCATAGTAACTTGTCAACTTGCCTAGTATGCTAGCTTGAGAGTACTTTAGGTTTAGCCGATTTGACAACTTATAGTCCCAATGCTTGCTTTCTCGTATCTCGATACCTACTTGATAACTTATCTTTCTCAAAAGGTTTCCCGCCATGCTTTCAGAGGTTGAGGTCATTTAAACTGAATTAAGTCTTCAGAGTCAAAGAATCATTTGTCAAATCTCAGTGACCCTGGTGTTGTTTGTAGCTCCTTGTACATCACTCCCTGACACCGCATCAGTTTGTGAAGTATTTTTCTTCAGATGGTCTTTGACGTCCCTGAAGCTAGACAATTGGTTGAGCTTTATACAACACTTACATATTTCTTTTATCAGTATGAGTAACACCTTCTGAATAATAATCAGTGCGACATGTTCTCTTATAACTATCAGAGACTTTTATGCTCACTGACCTTCAAAGAGTGTATTAGACTATTTTATGTTTAAATACTTGTCAGAGATAATTGGGTCACTTTCAGACCCAACACCCATAAAAGCCTTTGTAAATTTTTTTAGATAGAGTTATATTTTGAAACTCTTTATGTTTGAAATTTCACTTTGAAAATACCTTGGACTTCTTATCTTGGACATTGGGATTTTATCATAGCTCAAGTGCGGTATAGTACCAAATAGGCAAATACGGAGTAGATTTTTTACTTGTGTAGACTAAATCGGTGCTTTGATTCTAGTTAATAGGTCTTCAACTACCAAATTTAAACTCGAAAACGGCTTAAGACAAGGTGACCTTCTCTCATTTCTTCAATTTATTTTGACAATTGAAGCTTTTAATG
This sequence comes from Artemisia argyi, assembly GCA_030686995.1. Lineage (NCBI taxonomy): Eukaryota > Viridiplantae > Streptophyta > Magnoliopsida > Asterales > Asteraceae > Artemisia > Artemisia argyi. The sequence goes on from CM060677.1 coordinate 129,350,276, forward strand.
TTGTTTTAGCTGAAGCTAAGTCTAAAGGTTTATGTAGAGGGGTTGAAGTTGGAAGAGATAGAATCAACATTTTTCATTTCTCTCATGCTGAATATTTTGTATTTTAGGTGGTGTATCTGTGGAAGGATTACGTGCAAACACTTGGGATGTTAGTCTTAATAATGTGTTTGGGATATTTATGAATGAATGTGATTTAGTACGCGGAATTTACTAGAACACACTAAAGGAACAAAGGTGATGAATAAGTAAACGTGAATAATTTAGAGTGATGAACACAACATGAATAACACAAAACGATTCAATATTATTTATGAGATAATACGGGTGATCTAAACTATCACCGGGATTACAAATGTAACCTTGAATCTTTTAATACGTGAAAAGGATTTTATGATTGAAGTTGTGCATGCAGTGATTGATATCTAAGAAGGTGACTAAGGGTTCCTTTTATAGTATAAGGAACCCTTATTACAAGTTGTCAAGTTGCATAATATAATATACTTAGAGACTTATCTTATCCTAATATTACACCTTTCAAGGTAAAACACTCCATATTATCTACTGAGACTTCTGTACTACTTCTACTTAACGTGTAACTTTGTACAAAGACTAATAATACAACTAAATATCTCTAAATAAAATATAACAACTTGTCGTTTAAACTGGCAGGACCTTCATCACCTAGCAGTACCTTCTCACCCAGAAGGTACTGTTAGTATATCTTCAACTTCAACAAAACAAAAGAAGCAGGCTTAATTCATCATTTGGCAGGCTCTTCTGGCAGACTCTTTAACTTGAGCATTTTATTCCCAAAAATCCTCCCCTAAACTTGTTATTCCTTATTAAAATAACCAAGTTTCTTGTGAATAAAATTCATACCTTGAGGATCTGAGGGAACTCTTCCAAAAACCTTATCATCTATTTCTCCTTAGGCTTTCATACTGATCAAATATGCTTTCCTTCAATCTTTTGGCAGCATCAGTTTCTTCTTCACACAATAGTTTATTGGAGATCAAGACTGATAATACTTCATAGCTTAAAGGATACTCCTTCTCACCTAGCATAAAAAGTTCTATTCCATTCTGAGTGGAAAGATGATGAACATGGCTCATGCTGAAGTATTCCCATGAAACAGATAAATCATAGTAAGGGAATTTCCAATGTGTATCAGTAGGATTTGGATCATATAATCTGCTGAACTCCACCCATAGCTCTTGCTCCTTTGCATCAGGTTTATACTTTGTTTTCAGCTTCTCTTGAACTAAGTCCAATTCATCTAGATCCATTCTGCTACATGCTCTAAGCAGATTTTCAAAGTTCTTGAATATTTCAACCTTATTACCAACTCTTGTTATCTTCCATGCTTTACCAAATTTGTCATAGTAGATTTCCCAATCTATGATTGGATGCCTTGCATGTAAAGGTTCAGCAAAGACAACTTGTGGAACATGGACAACCATTTCTCTTGACTGAATAGGAGGCAAGTCTGCTTTCTCTGCTTGATCCTTCCGATCATCTCTTCTTCTTTTGGAAGGCCTTTCTTGTGAATCCATGAGGAAACTGGTTTTGTTTCTTCTGTAAGCCTCTAAGTATAGAAGCTTCAATTCATCAAATGATTTACCTTTGAGTTGATGATCCTTCATGATTACTTCTCTTTTCAGATATAGCTTGAAGAAATGCTTCTGATCTGTCTCAGAATGAGGCATTTTAAACCCTTTCTTCTTATTCTTCTGGATCTGCTGATATACATCATCCAATGCCTCTTGATTGTATTTCTTAGTGATGAAATCATTGAGCTTGATTGTCATTTCATCTGAGCTAAGAGACTCATCACACAACAGAGTATAAGCTTCACCCCTTACAATTGGATCAATGGAAATGATATATTGCAGCTGAGCATCAAATTTTTCTTATAGTATTCTTGACTCTTCTTCAGCCCCCATAACCTCTTCTTCATGAAGCTGTTTGGATAACATATCATCTACAGCCAATTGTACTTGTTCTTTCTTCTTCAACTTTTTAGGCTTTGCTTCATCTTCAAACATAATTTTCTTGCCCTTGTCTTTTGGTGTTGATTCTAGACTTGGAGCAGCAGATTATTCATCAGAAACAAGAAACCTCCCCTGAGGCTGTGATCCCCTTTTTATTTTGTAGAACTTTTGAGTAGAACCTTTTAAATCCATAGCCAATAGCCTCTGAATCCCAGCAGGCTCTTGCTCTGCTTCAGCAGCCCCTTTTGAAGTAGCAGGCCCTTTTTCTCCACTAGCAGGCTCTTCATCAATCACTTGAGTTCCTTCATAAAATTGAAACTGAATCTCTTCTTCACTCTTAGAACTACCCATCCTCCCCTTTTTGGAAAAGAGACCCAAACCTTCTGCATCTGAACTTGAAGAACTAGAAACAACCAACTAAGAAGTCCTTTTACCCTTCAACAACTTCACCTTTAACTCCAATTTCTCAACTCTCTTAACTAGCTTGGTGTTAATCTCTGTAAAGTGTTTGTTTTGACTTTCAAGAGTAGTTTGCAAGAGCTGCACTTGCTCCTTTAGTTCCTTTACAGTCTGAGCATCTAAACTTTGATGTGGAGGAGAGTGGGGTGGTGAGTTATGATGTGATAATGATGGTGATGTTGCAGATGGTATTTGTGATGGTTGGTGAGATGGTGATGGTGGTGTGACTGATGGTACTGGTGATGGGTTTGGTGATGAATGATCAGATGATGTGGATGGCTCTTCAGTATGTTATGGTAACATCTCCTCAAAAAGTGGTACTTCTTCTCCTTGAAAACCAATTTTCATATTTGAAAACACCTTGTGGGTAAGTTTTGGAGTTTTAAAAGGTTTGTTTGGGGGAAGTAACAAATGTTTGGATTTGTTGATGAGGCATTGAATAAACCTGGGGTACATCAAAAACTTTGTTTCACTATCCACATTTTTAACCAATCCTTCAAAAATGTATTTTGAAAAGTTGAATTTTTTGTTTGTTGCCAAGCAAATGAGAGCTGCAGCCATGTTACCACTAAACTGCTCCCATGAGGTTTTCTTTTGGCTTAAACAATGAAGGATGGTATGGATCAAAAATCTCCATTGAGGGGTAAAATGCTTTTTAAGAAATGTGAGCTTAGTAGAAGTCACATTATACCCTATTTTTGTCAAATTTTCAAAGATTTTAGTATCAGGCAATTGACTAATACCATCTGAATCATCCAAATGAAGATGTCTTCTAATGGATGATTTGGTAAAAGTCAGGGTTCTGCCATCCACTTTGACCTTTAACTCTTGAATCCCATTCCTAAGAGTTTTAACTCTAGCCGTTTGCCAAAATTGTAAAATTTGAGATTCAAAAATAGTAGGATTCACAAGTAAAGCAAACCTGATATAAGAATTGTTTAGAAAGTCCACTGCTTGATGAAAAGATTTATTTTCCTCAGACTTTTCCAAAAATGCTAACTGGTTGTGACGTTTGACAAAATTTAGATGAGCCATGGTGAAAGTTTTAAGGAAAAACTTGATTATGATGGTGGGATTTTATTGTTGTACTGGTAGAAGATGAAAGGTGAGAGTGAATTGTGATAAGGATTGATTAAAGATATTATGAGAAAATTACTTTTGACCGACTATTGAAGATATAGATAAGTAATTGAAGAGGCGGTCAAAAAGATCTTTTATTATAATAACCATACCCTTAAATCGAGGAAAACATGAGTAATTTACAGAAACACCCTTCAAAACAGCGGCTATATTTTTAAACTGATAGACTCAACGGCTATGTAGCAGTACCATTTTACTCTACTAGTACTAAAATTTGAACTATCAGTACCTTGTATTTAGAAATATAACTTGGCAGTCTCTTTGAAATTTTAGTAAAAATCCCTTATAGTTTTTAGCAAACTATCAGCTATCAACGGATTTGATAAGTCTTTACCAATAGCCGTTTGCTTTTGGACAAGCCAGCTCTTTAAGTTTGTAAAACTTGGTGAACTGATTACCTTATAGTTTTTAGCAAACTATCAGCTATCAACGGATTTGAGAAGTCTTTACCAATAGCCGTTTGCTTTTGGACTATCCAGCTCTTTAAGTTTGTAAAACTTGGTGAACTGATTACCATTTCCACATCATGATTTTTGTTATCAACCTTGAGTAACCTGAAATTTGTTAGTTGTAGACCAAAAGAACAGAGTGCAGAGCACTTGTTTTATAGCATTGTCAACATTTTAAGCATCAAGATGAACAAAAATAGAGCAAACTTTATACTAGCAGTACCAATTATGAATTGACAATACCTTATGACTAACTAGCAGTATCATGTTTAAAGGCCAGAACTTGTTATTTTATGTACAAAAACACATGTTTTTCAAAGATTTATCATACCAATACCTGCTACGAGGTATTTAAATCTACCTAAATCAAAAGCTTTGGTGAGAAGGTCTGCAAAATTCTTTTCAGAATCAATTTTGACAACTTGTATTAACCTTTTCTCATTGCAATCTCTTATGAAATGGTGTCTGATTTCAATGTGTTTTGTTTTTGAATGTTGAACTGGATTTTTAATGATACAAATAGTACTGCTATTGTCAATGTAAATAATGGTGTTAAGAAAATTGTACCCATAGTCAAGCAATTGATTTTGGATCCAAAGAACTTGGCCACAACAACTTGTACTTGCAACATATTCTGCTTCAGTTGTAGAATTGGCCACCATTGTTTGCTTCTTGCATTGCCATGATATGAGTCTGCAGCCAAGAAATTGACATCCACCAGTTGTGGATTTTCTGTCTAGGGTTGCACCAGCATAGTCACTATCTGAATAAGCTACCAATTCAAAAGATGATTCCTTTAGATACCATAGACCCAACCTAGGTTGACCCTTGATGTATCTAAAGATCCTTTTGACTGCTGTGAGATGAGAAACTTTTGAATTTACTTGAAACCTTGCACATACACACACTGGGAACATGATATCTGGTCTTGATGATGTAAGGTACATCAAGGACCCAATCATTGATCTGTAATTGTGCACATCAACATCTTCACTCTCAACATCTTTGAGTAACCCCTTTTCTGGATCCATTGGTGTACTTGCAACCTTTGAATCTGCAAACCCAAATTTCCTTAGGATCTCTGCTACATACTTATCTTGGTTGATAAATATGCCTTCATTTGATTGTTTCACTTGGAGACCCAGAAAGAAAGTAAGTTCCCCCATGGAACTCATTTCAAACTTACTATGCATAAGTTTTTCAAACTCCACACACAACTCCTTGTTTGTGGATCCAAAGATAATGTCATCAACATAAATCTGTACCAGCAAGAGGTCTTTCTTGGTTCTTTTGATGAACAAAGTTGGATCAATCTTGCCTCTTTGAAATCTATTTTCCAATAAATAGAAAGCCAATGTTTCATACCATGCCCTAGGAGCTTGGTGTAGACCATAAAGAGCCTTGGTAACCTTGTACACCTTGTCTGGATATTCTTCATCAATGAAGCCTGGAGGTTGAGAAACATACACCTCTTCTTCAATAGTACCATATAAAAAGGCACTTTTGACATCCATTTGGTAAATAGTGAAGCCTATGAAAGGAGCATAGGCCAAGAATAGCCTAATTGCTTCAATTCTTGCAACAGGAGCAAAAACTTCTTCATAATCCACTCCTTCTTCTTGAGTATACCCTCGGGCCACCAATCTTGCTTTGTTTTTTATCACTATTCCCCTTTCATATTTCTTATTCCTAAATACCCATTTGGTTCCAATTGCCCTGTAACCTTTGGGCAAATCAACCAGTATCCAAACCTTCTGAAGTTTGAATTGAAGTAGCTCTTCTTGCATTGCTTCAACCCAACTTGAATCATCTAAGGCCTTTGTAATGTTTTTGGGTTCAACCTGTAAGAGAAAGCATGAAAACAGGCATATGTTGGCAACTTCATGGTTCTTTTCTTCATAGACAGCTAAGACAAACCCTTCTTGGTCTGAAGATAAGACTTGAGTTCTTGTTTTAACACCAGAATCAATGCTGCCAATCACATTATCAATGGAGTGATCTTTGAGAATTCTTGTGTTGTGTGTTGTAGGAACATCATAGGTAAGTGGAAGATTGCCAATCCCTACATCTTTTGGTAAGGAATCATCTGATAGAACATTTAATGGTTCAGAAGGACCAACTTGTGAACTGGCAGTACCATCTGGTGAACTGGCAGTACCATTTTCATTTGCAGAATTTCCTTGATTCCCTTGACCTTGAGTTCCATGATCATCTTCAACACCTTCATTTGTTGTATTAGAAGGCTCTCCATGACTTGAAGATGAATCTAATCCTTTCCAAATTGGCATTATGATGTAATCTTGATCATCAGTTGTTTCAATATTGTCTTCAAAACCTGCATTATCATTAGTATTTGTACCTGTGACAGGCACATAATTCATAGATTCTGAAAGCTTATCAATGTCAAAACACCAATATGGTCCAATGCCTGCAACATTAGGTAGTTTCTCTTGAAACTCTATGTGCAGATTTTCTTCCACTAGCCTAGTGCAACTATTATACACCCTATAGGCCTTACTTTGCAAAGAATACCCTATCATGTAGCCTTCATCAGCTTTTCCTTCAAACTTTCCTAGATGATCTTTGGTATTGAGAATAGTGACATGACATCCAAAAGGTCTCATAAAACTTAGAGATGGTGTTCTACCAAACAAAAGTTCATAAGGAGTCTTTCTATGAGGTTTAATCACAAGAACCCTGTTCTGCACATAACAAGCAGTACCTACAGCTTCAGCCCAAAATGAAATAGGCAACTTAGAGTCTACTAACATTGTTCTAGCAGCCTCTATAAGAGTTCTATTTTTCCTTTCTGCTACTCCATTTTGCTGTGGGGTTCTAGCTATACTATATTCTCTTTTTATTCCTTTTTCTTTGCAAAATTCATCCATAACTCTATTCTTGAATTCTGTTCCATTGTCACATCTAATTACTTTCACTTTTTTATCAGTTTGGTTTTCTATCCCTGTAATATAGGACTTAAGGATCTCACTAGTTTCATCCTTAGTTCTCAAAAAGAAAACCCAAGAAAATCTGCTGTAATCATCAGTAACTACAAGACAATATATTTTACCATTCAAGCTATTCACAGATGTAGGACCAAAGAGGTCCATATGAAGCATGTATAAAGCTTGAGTAATTGAGTTATGGGTCTTGGGCTTACAAGAAGCTCTATGTTGTTTGCCTTTTAGACAATCAACACAGGTTTGGTCATTTTGAAAAATCTTTTTGGGTAAACCTCTAACCAAATCATATTTTGCAATTGTATTGATTATTTTAAAGTTTACATGACCAAGCCTTCTATGCCAAAGCATAGATTCATCCAATGAGGCTTTTGCTACTAGACGGGTTAAACTCTCTTTAGGAACAATGTTCTTTAAATCAACAATGTACATATTGTTCTTTCTAGGGATTTTAAAAAGAATCTGACTTTCATCAGGAATTTTAAAATCAGGAGAAAGAACAATGCATTCAGTGTCAGTAAAAAGAACATTGTTCTTTGTGTAACACATTTGTGAGACACTTAGGAGATTAAACTGAAGTTCTTTTACAAAATACACATTTTCAAAATCTAATTTACTGGTTTTAATTGTACCTTTACCAGTAATCTTTCCTTTGATTCCTCCCCTAAAGGTAACATATCCTCCATCAAATGATTTGAAGTCTGTGAGGTAAGACATGTTGCCTGTCATGTGCCTTGAACATCCACTATCTACATATCCTTGATCAGCAATATCATTTGAATGTTCCTGCACATGTATACACATATTAGTTTCCTTGGGGTACCCAAGCCATGACTGACTTGGGTTTGCCTCGTGCATCAATGTAATCAAACCTCTTTAGGACTGTTGATGCACCATTTGATTGGAGTGGTCTCCAAATCCAACATGCTGAGGACTTAACAGCATTTTCATTCTTAACACATTTTGTGGTTTTTGGTCTGACAGTACCAAATTTGGTAGTACCATTTGGTCTAGCAGGACCTTTTGGTTTTGGTCTCCAATCTTGTGTTTTAACCACATAATTCCTTTCAATGAGACTTTTCACAACTCTTGGTGTATGTTTGAAAATGTTACTTGCACCCTTAGTAGTGGATTTTGGGTAAACAGGCTTATTTGGTCTAACATTATGATTGACTTTTGGTGTGTTAGATTTCACAAAACCTTTCTGGGGTTTGTTTTAGACCTTGATGTACTCCCAGAAACCCAATTGTTACAATAAGCATGAGTATGATTAAAACTACCACAGTAATAGCATGCCTTATTATACATAACAAAATTATCACCAAGTTGGTGTGACTTAAGATTGTTCCAATTTCTCTGACTACCTCTAGGTTTGCTATTACATTTAGCGCAACATTCAACTGTTTTTAGAACAACTTTAGTCTTTGTCACACTATCTACACTTTTAGGACTGGTTGGTCCTACTTTGTTTCCTTTCTTTGAAGCAGTTTCTTTTTCATTCTCATCAGATGTCCAATCTTCAATAGATGTATCATCTGAGCTCTTATTAGTGAGCACCTTTTCTTTAGAGAGTGAAGTATCACTTGCACTCTCAAAAGGTTCACTATTTTCTACAGGTTTTACATTTTCTAGTGGTTTATAAGTGAGTTCATGTAAACCTGATTCAACAAGATCTATACCTGGGGGACAGGGAATTCCTCTGTAAGGAGGTAGACAAGTGTTGTATCCAATCCCAGATTTGATTTTCTTGTTCATTTGGTTTTCAACTATACTTCTAGTACAGGCAGAAGCATTTTCTAATGTTGTAACAGTTAGTTGAATATTATCTTTTGCTTGTTTCACTTTAGCAAACTCAGTTCTTAACAGGCTTATTTCAGCATCTTTTAAAAATATGTCTCTATTAAGAATAGCTTTTGTGTCAGAAAAGGTGAGTTCATTTTCTCTAAAGTGAATTATCTGCTTCTCAAGTTTGGCCATACCACACTTATGATTAACTAGGTCTTGATGAATTTTTCTTTCTTCTACTTTCAGTTCATCATAAAGTTTTCTTAAAATTTCTAATTCTTTAAAAACTTCATAAGTAGCAGAACATTTAGTAATTTGTACCTCAGGATTGGTGAAAGCCATTAAAGCCATTTCATTTGAAGCTGACTCTTCTTCACCCATAAAGTTCCAATCAAAACCCAGCCCATCAATAGCTACCATAGCTTTTGTTTCAGTGATGTTCACTTCCTTGCTCTTGTTCTCATTGTTTCCTCTGTTCTTGTTCTCAAAACCTCTTCCCTTATCACCCTGCTTCTTTGGTCTTCTACAGTCTCTTGAGTAGTGACCCTTCATGTGGCAGTTGTAGCACTCCACTTTAGACTTGTCATACCCAGCAGGTTTATTACAATTGATGACAATCTTCTTTCCAGTTCTCATCAAATATTTCTTAGCCCTCATGCTAAGAAGTAAAAGCTGCCACTTTATGTCCATTTCTTCAAGATCATCATCACTGATCTCTTGAAGATCTTCAAAAGTAAATATGGAACCATTGTGTTGTGATGTTAGGAAAGCACAACCAATTGTTTCATCTAAAATGGTTTTGGTACTGCTAGAAGTATTGGCAGTACCAAAATTTGTGTTGGCAGTATCTTCTTCTCTACCATCTTTTTCTTCATCAACTTTCTTGGAAGTACCATGAGATGACACAAAGGCCATATTTCCTGAGCTTGAACTAGTAGACTTCTTTAGTTCATGCTCTACTATTTTGAAGTTGCTGTAAAGATCATTAAGACTCATGGAATCAATATTTGGTTTGTTTTTCCAGACAATGACATGCATGGCCCATTCAGAGGGTAGACTTCTAAGGAATTTGGAGTTTAAGTCTTCTTGAGATATTATCACTTCATGAATGGCTAACTGACTGGAAAGCTTTTGTAGTCTATTGAACATGCTGTCCAAAGACTCATTTGTTGTGGCTGAAAAGTTTTCAAACTGTTGTTTTAGAAGTGTTTTCTGAGTTTTATTGGTGGCATCATTACCACCAAATCTATCCACAATAGCTTGAAAGAGGGTTTTAGCACATTTGTACTTGTTAAAGATTAAGAGCTGGTCATTTGGAATAGACATGAGAAGCATACTCCTGGCTTTAAGATCATTTCTCTTTTGGATTCTTTCTTCTGCGGTTGTTGGGTTTACTTGCACAGTTGTGATAAGTGCATCGTTTACTGTGGATGTGGTGGTTATTGGTTTGAATGAGTTTCCTTCTTCAATAATCTCCCAAAGTGCATAGTCTTGCACTTGGAAGTATTGCTCAACCCTCAGTCTCCACATCTCAAACTCATTCTGTTTGAGTAATGGAAGTTTTGCAGCCATATTGGTTTGAATGTGCTCAACATCCATTTTTGCTTTGTTCTTTTATGTCGTAAATATCAGCCTTGCTCTGATACCACTTGTGGAAGGATTACGTGCAAACACTTGGGATGTTAGTCTTAATAATGTGTTTGGGATATTTATGAATGAATGTGATTTAGTACGCGGAATTTACTAGAACACACTAAAGGAACAAAGGTGGTGAATAAGTAAACGTGAATAATTTAGAGTGATGAACACAACATGAATAACACAAAACGATTCAATATTATTTATGAGATAATACGGGTGATCTAAACTATCACCGGGATTACGAATGTAACCTTGAATCTTTTAATACGTGAAAAGGATTTTATGATTGAAGTTGTGCATGCAGTGATTGATATCTAAGAAGGTGACTAAGGGTTCCTTTTATAGTATAAGGAACCTTTATTACAAGTTGTCAAGTTGCATAATATAATATACTTAGAGACTTATCTTATCCTAATATTACACCTTTCAAGGTAAAACACTTCATATTATCTACTGAGACTTCTATACTACTTCTACTTAACGTGTAACTTTGTACAAAGACTAATAATACAACTAAATATCTCTAAATAAAATATAACAACTTGTCGTTTAAACTGGCAGGACCTTCATCAACTAGCAGTACCTTCTCACCCAGAAGGTACTGTTAGTATATCTTCAACTTCAACAAAACAAAAAAGCAGACTTAACTCATCATTTGGCAGGCTCTTCTGGCAGACTCTTTAACTTGAGCATTTTATTCCCAACAGTATCTATTTCTCTTTTTTCATGAACCAAGATCCTTTTTGGATATATGTTTTTGGTTTGTATTTCTTCTCCTGTATTTATAGGTTTTTATTAATGAATGCTTGGTTGGTAAAAAAAAAAAAAAAAAAAAAAAAAAAAAAAAAAACTTGTCATTTCTTATTCATAGATGATGATCGTATCATGGGTGAACGATTTACGTTAAATGTGGTTTAATGTTAAAAACATGTTATTTGGCTATTTTAGTGCCAATGATCTATGACTATAATTAAACACAAATTAGTCTAAGTATATTTAAGATCATTGATAAGAATTGAACAAGCAACTTCATTATAATTCTATCAGCAACACTTCAAGGAATCAAAGATAATTTGGAAGATATGTTTCCCCTCTAATGCGGTATCAGCAAAAATATATCAAAAATAAGATTAAAATAAACGGTCTTGACACAATGATGACTCATGTGAATTTCTTACCCATTAAAAAGACACAAAATTTGATACCATATTGTTAATAACTTTATGTAAAATTCCTGTTTTGATAAACTGACCCATGTCCCGGTCTAACTCTCGCTTTATCATTCGTTGATTATCTTTCTTCTCCATCCACATAGTCGTTCATGGATAAACCTCCCCGTACCCCCACCGGCCTCGTCAATTTCTTGTTACCTTACCATTTACATGATCATCTTGTTCGTCACGGTACCATCATGGGCGGAGACAAGGGGGGGGGGGGGGGGGGGTCCGGGGGGTCACGTGACCCCCCGGCGAAAAAAATTGTAGTGTAAATTTTTGAAAATTTTCGGGTATTTTTGTAATTTGCCCCCCCAACGTACCAATTTTTAGTGTAGTTTCTAAAAGTTATTATATTTTGCCCCCTCGACGAAAAAGTTCTGGCTCCGCCCCTGGGTACCATGCTTTAGATCCGGCTTTTTTTTATTAACCGAGAATTAGACGACGAACTTATGACTGTAGGTGTGACTTTCTTTTTGTACGTTATTGGTTTCCTTTTTTGCGTTCTAGTTTATTGTTCAGCTTGTATTTACAGACTGATCAAAATTATATTTCAACAAAAACAATTGGTTTATTTGTGAATTTTTGTTGAACTTTACTATTCCAAATGTGCACATGATTGTTCAAAATGGTTCATATTTTAATATTTCATGTAGCATTCATCATATTTTTAATCCCTTTGGCATCCATCGGTCTAGTAGAATCATTTGGTTGTATGTGTTTACATAGGTTTGTTGGTGTGTTAAAAAATAAATAAATAAATAAAAAATTACTAGGATTATATCGAGAAAAGATATCCAATCAAAGATGCTCCAAAATGTGATTGTGATGATTGTTGCCGACAAATTTGGTCAATAGTTTCTGAAAGTCTGACTTGCAAGGACACTTGGAATATTGTCACTCTCCCGTTAACAAACAGAATAATATTTGTGGCATTTGATCACCGGGGAGGGAGAGTTTCGTTAAACCCTGTTCATTACAAGTTTTGTATGGTGTGTAGTGCGAATTGTATATTCTGTTAATTCCCTTTGATTAAAACTTTTTATTGTAACATTATAGAGGTCTTAATAATAACTTTTCTAAAAGATCTGTAGAACCAATTTTTATTATAAAATCAATCAAACAATTTTAGCCACTTATTTTTTTTTATAAAAATAAAATAAACTTTCACCATTTAAAAAAAAATTAAATATCTCACAAACCGTAAATCGTTACGCGAAAAATAATACCATCGCGACGAGAATTAAATTATCTTTCTATAGATATGCATTGTTATATACTTTCGACGAATTTTTTTTTTCGACGAACTTTTTTTTTTACAAAATTTCCGCCCAGAAAAATCATATATGATTCGTTAAAATCATATGTGATTTGTTAAAATCAAATCATATGTAATTTTCACGAATCATATATGATTCGTAAGAATCATATGTGATTTGTTAAAATCAAATCATATGTGATTTTTACGAATCATATATGATTTTTCTGAGCGAAAAAAAAAATCGTCGAAAAAAAAAGTTCGTCGAAAGTATATAACAATGCATATCTATAGAAAGATAATTTAATTCTCGTCGCGATTGTATTTTTTTGTAGCTTGAAGATTTACCGTATATGTTGTTTTAAAACAAAATGTAAAAAATAAAAATGGGTGACTATGATTTATTCATTGGTTCTATGATGAATATTAGTTCTATATTAATCTGATCTCTATAAACCTTTGATCATATCTTGGAAGTACTTTTTCCTTTTTTTGGAAAATATAAAAACTAAACCAAAACTTCAACAAGATTGGGTATGATTGACCAAATTAGTTTTAGCTAGAGTTGTAGCATTAAGCTTAAAGTTTGAGTTTATATTCCTAGATTTTGTTTGACAAATTAGTTAGAGGTAAAAACTTATTAATGTAAATTGCATAAAAATACATCAAATTATATTCAGATATATTTTCAATTTTTGTGTGATAATTTGCTATATTTTAACAGGTATTTAAGTAACTTAAATATCTATAAGTAAGACCGCTTCAATTGCTTGGACTTATGGAGGCTTATGGCTTATAAAAACTTTTTATAAAAAGAAGTGATTGGCATGCCTATATGGCTACCTAATTACATGCCTAACAAGCATCACTTGACAAATGTAAAAAATTAAAAGTGATGTGAAAAGAGAAAATGTACATCTTATGTGTCAAATTTTGAGTGGATATATTGGACATAAAATTAGTCATTCCATTTAGGTATGACAATCATTTTTCTTTTATAAATTAGTAAATTGTTTTAAAAGTTCAAACCTTTATAAGCCTCGAGTATGGATCTAGTGAGAAGAATTAATGAAATGAGAAGAGTGAGAAAAAACTATAGCCACATATTTTCAATAAAGAAAGAGAAATAATAGAAAATGCATCTATTTTTTATGAATGCATCTAATATTTGTGGTTGTAGTTTCTTCTCATTTTTCTCATCTTAATTATATTTCTCATTTGATCCTAAGTCTATAAGCCCCACCTCAAACTCATTCATGATTGATAAGAAAATGTTTCAATGATAGTTGAACAATTACAATTAGCTGAGCATGCGACACATCACAAAGATCTAAGCTCGCCTAAAATACTCGGACCATTAATCCTGTGAAGTCAAAACAAACAGAATCGAATCAAATTATTGTGAGAAAAATTGGAAGTATATATGAATCATTATTCCCCTTGGGTGGATGAAAATAGTATGCGAAAATGAAGTATCACACTTCAAAGAAAACATATATCCGAAGGGCCTACAACACAGAACAAGTTAATGTCATGTCAAGTTTACTTAGGAAAATATAGTTGCCGACACCATAGCTGATAGCTCAAGAAGCACTTACATTTAAGAGCATATATCCGAAGGGCCTACAACACAGAACAAGTTAATGTCATGTCAAGTTTACTTAGGAAAATATAGTTGCCGACACCATAGCTGATAGCTCAAGAAGCACTTACATTTAAGGCTGGTAGCAGTAGAACTGAAATAATCGGTCATCGACATAGGTCGACCGATATGTAAATCGGTCAACATCACTGTGGGGTGATACTGAATATCGGTCGAGCATAAGGAAAAATGAGACATCGGTCTAAATATTGACTGATTATTTGCACACCGAGAGACATCGATCATGTCTGGTCACTGGAAAGAGAAAACTGATGTGGCAGGGATGACCCGGGTCACCACTGTGCCAAGCCTAAGCATTTAGCCTTTCCAAGTATGATGAACACAACCTTTATGAGGACCACATACTACTCCTCTTATGTATGAAATTGACGTGTTTATCACATCCGCTCCATGTTGTGGATTAGTGGACATATGATGAACAACACAATAACGAGCTTTATTTGCGATTTATTTTATAGTTTACATCTTATAATTACGTATATCTTTATTGAAATATATATTTTTTTCTTCTTAGGAATGTTTAGTATCACTTTGTTGCAAGAATGATGGGGTTTCACATACTGTGGACAAATATATTCGTTGATTCTTTTAATTGACATGTATAATATTTGAGAATTGTTACAACCACACACAAACTCCACACAAAACCCCCACTCGCTGACGTGTCAGCGGGTGGTTGGTTTAATCAAAGACCCACTCACAGAATAAACCAATCACTCGCTGACACGTCAGCGAGTAGAGGTTTTGTGTGAGGATTTTATTTGGATGTAGCATTCCCCATAATATTGTGATGGGTTACGTGATCCTTGATTAGGAATTCACAAAAGGATATTACATGTTCATACTTGAGCTAATACGAATAAGATATAACGGTCCTAACTCCTAAGATTGGGTGCAAATAATGTCACCGTGTAATCTTGCGAGCATGCTTAGGGGCGGATCTACAGGCTACAGCCAATATAGGGTATGCACGTGCATATCTTGTGATTTCAACTTGTAGTGTAATTTTTTCAATAAAAATAAAAAATCAAGCTTTTACAGATCAAATGGATGGAGTGAAAAAAAAAGGAAAATAAAAAAAATATTTATGAGAGGGCATACCAAAAAAAAAAAAAAAAAAAAAAAAAAAAAAAAAAAAAAATTAAGAAGGAAGAAGAAGGCATAAATAAGTTACAAATTGCCATATCTAATGTTTATGTGTTCAGTGTTGAAAAATGAAGAAAAGTCGGAAGGATAGTAAATGTAACGTTAATGCTTGGTAGGTTTAGAAAATGCTTAGGTGCAGTTTGGTTGATATGTATCGCACTGTAGGATTCGAATGATAGTTAAATTAAATTGTTTGTTTTAAGATTTCGGTTATAGAACAATGATACATTCCGTTAGATCGGGTCTTTGATGAAACCCACCTCCACCATGTGGAATACTGACAATTCTATCATTTATCCTGACAATTCAACCATTTATGTTTGACTTTTGTTTTAATAAAAAGCTACAATTTCTTCATAAATTGTGTATATATTAATTAAGTATAATTAAGTGAGGCTCTTTTTGTTATATAATAAAATTAAATAAAAACCAATTCTCAAATATATTTTACAAAACAAATAACATTAATACAATCATTCAATTATTATTTCTTTCAGTTTATACCAAATTCAAATTCTATTCTAACCCCATGATCATACCAAATGCCCCCTTAGATTTATAGGTTACATTCTCATTTTTATAAACCAAACCTACAAACAGACATATATATTAGGAATAAAAGTGATTGTCTCATTCCCATACCATCAAACCAAACACCCTTTGTATTATAAAAGAATGGGCGGCTCTGGGCTTGGGGTTTATTAGAAACGGGCATGTTGGGTTAAGGGGGAGAAAATAATAGAAAGGTCCAAATGGGCTACTGTAAAATACTATCATAACTTAGCGGAACCTTTTTTGCCCTTACTTCTTTTATGTCTGTGACTCCTAAACGTTCTCACTTCTTTTTGGTTTTTCACTTTTTTTCACTTCAAAGATCATTTCTTTTTCTTAGCAACTACTCCAAAATTTATTATTTTTTTGTGTAACCTTGGTTTCCGACCTTATGACTGACTAATGCGCGGGGGTTTGAACTCACAACCACTCAGAATCAAACCAAGTAAAAAACCCTTCATTTTCAAAAGATTGGCGTGGCCAATACAACTATACAAGCGTGATGCTATGTCGAAGAGGAATATTATTCACTTTTAACTTATTCAGGGATCATTTATTTACGTATGTAGACTAATATTAGTATAATGAAGGTTTTGTAATGATTATTCATGTGCATGCATGAATTTAATGATACATAAGGTCGTGGTTTGATTGTTCATGGCTATGAGAGACATGATGTTGTTGTTGCGTCAAGCAGTATAAAACTAGTAAGGTTTCAACTTGAATGTTTGCTTATTTCGGCATTTGGAAGTTTAAATTTTGGAGACGTTTTATTCGGTTGTTTATTTTGTGACTTATTTATTGAATGTTTGTTTATCGGTTTTTTAAATAATGAGGATGAAAAAATGTTTTCAGTCAGATTCATATGTTTTTAACAGCGGCCAGTTTTGACCCAAACCCGTTTAAGCTGAATTTAAAATTTGCCCGTTCGGACCTGTTACCCATACCCGCCCGTTTTATGACCTCTTGGAACCAAATCAAGTAGTACATTGGTCCTGTTTGGATCATTATTAATGTGACATTCCTACACCTCATGACAAAATACATTTAATTTCTTTTAAAAAATGTCTGTTATTCCAACAAATCCAATCTGTTTGTTTCCCTCTTTTCAATGTGTCTGAACCTCATTCTCCTCTTTAATTCACCAATAAGCTGAACAGCCAATTTCCCTTTAGATTTCATCAACTGGTCCAGGTCAATTCTATTTTTATTTTCTTTTATGTGATAATGTTCTCAATTTTCTTTTAGGAGGACTTATTGTATCTGGATTATATGGATAAGATTTAAGTTTTGACTGGCTTGTTTGAAACTGCAGATATTCTTTAAAAATGCAGAGCCAAATAGTATGCAGTGGTTGTAGAAGCATTTTAGTTTATCCGAAAGGTGCTTCAAATGTGTGTTGTGCATTGTGTAATGCTGTTACCTCTGCCCCTCCTCCCGGTATTTTTTAGTTAAATTTTGATGTGTTATTAGTCTGAGATATTCACGATTACTGCAAATGTTACTTACTTGAATGCTCCTTTTTACGTTTTGAAAAACTCAATAATACAAATTCATAATGGACAGAATCAGAAACTTGGTTAATTATTGTGAACAAAATTGTGCTTTGCTACCCTATGATATCGATGAAAAAAATGAGTTTTATATATAACTTCAACTATAATGTTAGACTATCTAAGAACCTTATCTCCTTATACTTAATACATGTTGTCAAGATATCATAACTGACATTATGTGCCACTTGATAATCTCAATCCTTCTCATATAAGACTCGTGGAAATTATTATATAATTATTTCAATATTCATTGAACTTCTAGAGATGTGATTAACAGTGTTGTTTGCTGTAACCATTTACTTTAGTCAAAACCGCTCGGTTTGTTTTAGTAAGCTGTTGGTGGAACACTTTCCAGGGATGGAGATCACTCAACTGATATGTGGAGGTTGCCGCACATTGCTTATGTATATGAGTGGTGCTACAAAAGTGAAATGCACTTGTTGCCATACTCTCAATCTTGCACCAGGTATACATTTTTATAAGTATTGTACTATGGAAAATTCTTATATTAGAGTGTGTTTTAAGACTGTAATGCAGGTACTTGGTGGAAGCCCAACATTAATGAGCATACTTATGTTAGACAAATGACTAGTTTATTTATCTTTAATTTCATTTCTGATCCAAATTATGTTATTTTGGCAATAACAGTTGCCAATCAGATCGCTCATGTCAATTGCGGAAATTGTGGAACAATGCTGATGTATCCATATGGCGCCCCGTCAGTAAAATGTGCAGTATGCCTGTACGTTACTAACGTCAATGTGAGTACAAGTGCACGTACCATCTACAACATACAATTTTCCGTGTTCCTGGATTTTATCTATAATCATATAATCTTCCATTATCATTGGATTTATTATACATATGTCATTTACTCGTACTCTCATACTAATTTCCTTAATAAATATCATAATAGAGCAATGGAAGGGTTCCCGCTCCTGTGCAACCCAACAGCACTGCCACATCAACATTAATACCGTCTATGTCAACAGTGAGTTTTCATGATGCGTGTTTGTCATTATACTCATATATGTTATTGTTTCATTCCATTTCAAGTTTATAGATGCTACACTTGGTATGATGACTATATACCAAGCTTTCTTCTTAATCTTACATGTATAGCTATATTATCTGCAGGAAACGCCTCATTCTTACAACCAAACAGTAGTAGATGATGAGGGCGAGAAACTGTTATCATCTTCTTCATGAGACTTTCATATAGAAGCATTTTTAATAGAACATTCTCTTCAAATTTCCCTTTTTCTTGACAATTTAGGCAATAATGTTGTCTTTTGAGCAGACATTGATCAAGTGAAATGACTGATTTGCCTTTTTCTTGAAATGGGAATGGTTTTTTTTGGGATGCAATGTGTGTAGTTGATCGCAGGCATAAGATTGTAGAAAGTTTATAGGTTATTTTGCTCAATTATATGTTTGTTAAACTTTTTGTCGCTTCGATCAACAACCAAAATGCCTTGTTAAGTGTGGATTGATGCAATTTTGTTTTAAAGAAATCCAAATGTGCTGGTTCATAGTTAATTGTCACAATGCCACTTGAATTAATTCTAAATATGATTCTTACTTTTTTCATATCTAAATAAGTTCAATTTTCGTGTAACAAGTTTATGCTGTAAACCAATATTTGAATATAAGAAATGGAGGGTAGCAGATGATTTCAACATCACATAAGTTATAAGTCAAGGGGGCGTTAAAGCTGAATATTAAAACCAATTTACACGTACCAATGATTACCCGCATATAATGGGGTATAGCGACAAATAGTTATACTTGTTAACTTGTGGTTCTTGTGTAACCCTTAATGCAACTCTTAAGAGTTTAGTTATAGCCACTCTTAAGAATTTAATCATAGCCATTATGAGGAAAAAGAAAAAGATAATGGGTTGAACCAAAAAAATGTTGAAAGTTTAAGGATTTTAAAAATAGTTAAGCTATTAACTTAATGATAAAATGCTACGTAGTATTAATTTTTTTAATCAAGGGTATACCTTTTTTTTTTTTTTTGAACGGCTAATCAAAGGTATACTAGTAGTTTTCTAGTTCTCATCTTGTAAGTTCTTAAGAAAACATGTTTTCTCTTTATATATAGTTCAGATAAGTCTACCTTTCTTACATACACTACTTAAGATCATGCAGCTTAGGTGATGTTAACTTCATGAATCATGCATCTACTCATAAAAACTTATACAGTAATTGCTTAAGTTTGCACATAAAAGTTACCACAAGCAGTTTGAATTGCTCAGTAATGATAGTAGTTGTTAAAATAACCTAACTTAAAAGATAAATAAGAGGGTGTTTGATATCGCAATTTGAACATGGTCATCTGATCAGGATGCTATAAGGTGTTTGAGATGCTAAATTAAACATCTTTTGCTTATCTTGATAGACCATAAACTTATCTATTTTGTTGCAAACAAGGACGGAACAAGGACTAAATATAATCGGGTGCACACACAAAAATTGAACACTAATACTAGAAGCATATTTCGATGGACCGGGTAAATTTAAGATAACTTTAGGAAAAATTGACGATTTTTTCAAAAAGTGACATTACATTGAAAAAATCCATACGGTGCTCGGGCACCCGCGAAAACCTCTTGGCTCCGTCCCTAGTTGCAAAAAATGACTTTTTGCATGCTTTGAACATGATTATGATCAATGCGTTATAAGAGGGGAAGGTGTGGCTCGCCATGGAACCTCACCACTCCTACGTGGCTAGCCATGAAACCTCGCCACAGCTCGTTGTCACACCCCCTCCCCCTCGCCACAGCTCGCCAATTGGGTGTAACTCGTCTGCACGACGAGCATTGAGCACCTGCAATTTCGTCCTTTTTTTATTTTTTAATCTCACTTTTGCAATTTATTTTTGGCGGGTTTTCTTTTTTGCTTATGTTTGTGTGTTGGGTCTGTGTTGTGTGATGTTTTTGTAAATCTGATGCGTATGTGTAATGTATTTATTTATTTTTGGTTTTGAATGTATATTTGTTTATTTCTTTGTGTGGTTGGGCCTTAAACTTGGGTTCAAAAGTTTGGGTCATAAATAAGAAAATCAAGTACTAAAACTAACATAAAACTCGTTTTAGATTTTACTAATTTTTTTTTTTTTTTTTTTTTTTTTTTTTTTTTTTTTTTTTTTTTTTAACAATGTTTTATTTAAAGAATGAATGAAATTTTATTTTTAATGAAATGGATTTAGTTTATTTAGAAATTTGAATAACAAAATAAAGTTGTAAGTGGTGGGTCCAAATGAGTAAGTTGATGTTAGATGTAAATGAGGAAGGAGTTAGTTGTGAAGAGGTGTTGGGGTGATGTGGCACCCGTGAACCCCAAATGAATAATTTTGGCTTGTCACCACAACTTCCACTCTAAGGGCCTGTTTGTTTAATTTTTTTTTTTATTAAGTTATGTTAATTAAAAGACGATTTAATGCAGACAAGCTCAGTTTTATTACTTAATATTTTCAGTCATCTTTTTCTATTAAGTCACAAACAAACAGTTTTCATATGACTTAATTAATTCAATTTTTTACATATTAAGTCAATTAAGTCGAAATCAAACACCCTCTAAGTTTATTAGAGTGAACCAACATGAAATCAATCATAAAAGTTGTACTCCATAAGAGGATCTATAATCCGAGTAGCTTCAATTCTTCAAGAGTGTTAGACGGCGAATAAGTAAACACATAAAACAATGCTAAAATTGAATCAGTCAATATTTAGTTACTTTACTTTTCAATTTTTTATAAAAAGAAAATGTTTCAACCTTATATCTCACCCTGGTTAAAGAAAAGAAATTTTATTTGGTTATATACTACATTGTATTTGGATCAAATATGTAAAGATTAATATATTATTTTCAAAGCCATTGAAAATGTTATGGCAAAAACAAAAAGCTCTTATAAGCCTATACGCCGTGGATGCTCTAACTAAATGTCTAAATATGATATGCGTAATCGTATATTCTATGCATTGTTATTTGTCAACATTCATGGTCGATAAAAATGACTTATGTGATTACGAATTCATTCATTATTAATTAAGTAATATAATAAGGGGCATACAATTTTTTGGATTTTAGCTGCCCGGTTTATAAAGAAGCGAAAAATATGTCGCTGTGTGTTTTTCAACCATGAATAGAATTTCATAGTTGGTACTTGGTAGCTATTGATTGCAACATCGATGAAAATTCAAAACGGCCTGTTTAATAGATAGAAAAATTAGTTGAAAACTAAGCATGTTAAACCTGTTACAAGTTTCATATACGCAAAGTCTTATTTTTTGAGGCAAACTTTCACACACTTTAAATACACCTGTGTCCATGTCTAACCAGGGGGCAACTTATGCTTTATAAAGTCATGCCTTGGAACCACCTTGGACCCCCAAAAAAAAAAAAAAAAAAAAAAAAAAAAAAAAAAAAAAAAAAAAAAAAAACCGTTTAAAACTGATGTAGGATTTTTTCTAAAGACCTACCTTAAAAATTACTTGGTAATCTCTTTAGGGAAATTTTCTGTCTAGGACATACCTTAGTGTAAAATTATGCTGAGCATATAGATTTTTTCCTAAAATGCACTTGTTCGTAAACTTTTATGTTACAACTTACACGTCTTATGTGTTTTGACAAAATGCACATCATATATATCTTCTAGTCTTAATTCCGCCATTATCACGATTTTGGTTTATAAGATTTGTAGAATGAGACTGTTTATTTTTATATGCTAATAGAGTTGATTTTGGTTTGTAAAACTTCTCTTTTCTATACGAGTAAATTGATAAGTTGATAACTATAGCTTACCGCAATAAATACGTAAGTAAATGTTTAGCGGTTTGCATGGGCAGAAATATACAATAAATAGCTTTGGTTTGGGTAGGTCTACCTTAATATAACAAATCATGTGTCATCTCCCTGTTCGCACATGTCGTGAAACAGAATGCCATTTACGTGGGTTCTGAACCATTGACAATTTAACCTGAAAATGACAATTGATAACATTATATTTATCTATGCTTATATATGTGCAGTGTATATGTACAGTGTGTGATAATAGTGATAATCTAATAAAAGGTAAAAATTAATCCAAATATACGTATGTCTGAAAATAGACCGGACAACCAAAGGCAATTCGGTTTTTAACCTGGGATCCAAAAATATATTTTTTAGACCAGCGCAACTCGTAAATTTGAGCAACTGACGAAATGTCACTTTTCTGCAAGTGACATGTGTCGTTTGTCTGTCAGTTTTTTGGGCAACTTGTGTATTTTTGGGGCAACAGCCACCAATTTTTGGGCAACTAGAGACACTTGTCATCATGTGGGTTGAGTTACCCAGTTGTCTGGTCTAAAAAAGATATTTTTTGATTTCTTGGTTGCCCGGTCTATTTTGGTAATTATCCCTTATAAAAGAGATATATATTTAAAAAAGAAAAATGAAAAAAAAAAGGAAAAAAAAAAAAAAAAAAGGAAAAGAAAAGAAAAAGAAATCCGTATGTTTGGTGCTGATGAAAAAACAAACACTTGTACAAATTAATTTAAAGTTTTAAATAAGTCATGTTTATGACATGTGAGATAGTTTATATTGTGAAATTGTTAATTAGTTGTCATTTTAAAGAAAAAAAAAGATCAATAATTCTATCTGAGTTATAAAAAGGTAAAATTGTCTGACATTTATAAAAGTTTGAAAAAATTGTTACAAGTTTCTATAAGGTTTGATGAGTTTATAAATTTGTTTTACAAAATTTTAATTAACTTTTGTTGTTTTATGAAGAAAAATAAAAGAACTATAAAAGAAATGGAGAAAGGTTCGTTGCTACAACAAATGCTAATTGAAAAAACTAAAAATAAATAATAAACTTATTTTCGCATATGGAAGATTTGAATCTTGGTATGGGGAGAGATGATAGAAAAAAATTTAACCAACATGCTATATATATTTTTTTAACATTTGGTATTCGCGTGTTGCGGCGACAGATATATTGTAACATAGTATTTAGCCAGAAATGTTTTTGTAATATACGTTTTCGTGACAAAAGGTTTACGAATAGCGACAATTTAGGATGATATTTGTAGAAACCTATGTAATATAAAAACAACAATGATACCTTTGTGATACATCGTTGACAAAAAAAAACAATTAAGTTTGTCGGAAATTAGTTTTATCCGATAGCACGTTTATTGTGATAGTAATTTTAGTTATGACAATAATTTTCATCACATAAGAAATTGTGGAAACGCAGAGGGGTGTAAATATCTTCCTGTTTTAAAAACTTATGTTTCTCGTATCAAATAATTGATAAAGTGTGACGCAAAATGATAAGTAACAATAATAATGCTACAACTATAATGATAGTATAAAGCATACAAGAAAGCATATCACCACAACACACATATAAACACAAAACAATAATTAAAAGAGAGAACAAACCAGACACGATGATTTATAGTGTTCGGTAACAAAGCTCCTCTTAGCCGTACTACACTCCCCGAGTTTCCGACTCAAGAGCTACTTCACTAAGTCAACAAGCTCAATTCTTGGTGGAGAAAACCTTACCACGTTGCTTACAAGTTTAACGATACTAAGCTAGATATCAAGTTCTTCTTTGGGTACAACCAACCCTTTATGTTTTATGTCCCAAAAATAACATATTACCCTTGTTTTTTAAGGCCAAAACATACTAAACCTATTACCCTTGCGTTTTAAGGCCTAAAACATAAACCATCTAAACCCTAGTGTGGAAAACTAGAAGGGGGGTTGAATAGTTTACCTTTTTTTTTTAAACTTAATTATCCTTTAAAAGCTTTACGTTTTATTAAAGATATAGACTCAAACTACTTGTTAATCTTTGAAAAGCTTTACGTGTAACTAACGATTCTAACTAAAGACAATATGTAATATGCAAAGACAAAGAAAGAAATGATCAAACAACAACACGATTGTTTATCGTGGTTCGGCTACAAGGACTCTTTTTCCTTGCCCTACATCCACGCCCCGAGTTTCCAACTCGAGAGTTTCAAGCACAAGTCAACAAGCTCCTTTCACGGGTGGAGAAACCTTTACAATCGTCGCTTACACTTTATCCGGTACAAAGCTAAATACCGGGTCCTAGTTCAAGGTAGAACCAACCTAACATCGCCTATCCACTATTTCCGACACTAAGCTAGATGTCGAGTTCTTTTACAAGGGTACAACCACTCCCGATAGTTCTTTTACAAGGGTACAACAACTCCCGTCACACTATGTATTTTGAGGCCTAAAATACTAACTGATCACTTCTACACAAGATACAAATGAAGTATCAACTACCAAAGTTCATACGTAACAAAACTAACAAGTCTTGCAACTTTTGAGTTGAAACTTGTAACTTCTTGGAAGAACTTGTGAACTCCTTTGCTACATAAGAGAATTACACAAGTTAAAAAATATTGAGTTAGATGAGAGAATTTATGTAATATATGTCCTAAAGTGATGGGTGAATTCTTGCAAGTGGCTTGGTATTTATAGCCAAACCAACCAGCAGTCTGGCGGATCTGGCGGAACCCTAGAATGGGTTCCGCCCATGTACCCTGAGGGTTCCGCCAGGACTGACAGGAAAACATGCAAGAGCTCTTTCCATATCAAGCAATGTCACATCAAGTTATTTCTAGTCAAACACACAATTGTGTAAGAAGTCTTATGGAGAGTCAAACACACAATTGTGTAAGAAGCTTTTCATAAATGCATGATGTGATGTAACATATACTATATTAAGAAATAAGTAAATGTAATGTTTTATATGAAAATGAAAATGTATGCAAGACTTAAACTATAATCATGTTTTACTAAAAACTAAAGTTTACACTTTGTCGTTAACAAAACTTAGCAAAGATCGTAAAATATAAATAACGTTTTTAGGTGATATTTGTATTAACAATCTCCCCCTTTTTGTTGATGTGATGAGGCGAAAAATGAACCACTTTTAGGGGGTCATTTAAGCCCGGAATTGAATTTATTTGATCAAATATTGCCCTAAATCGTTTCTTTTGTGATTTTAGGTACTTTGGGAGAGAAATCTGAAAAAGAAGGCATTTTGGACGTTTTTGGAGCATAAAAGTGAAGAAAACGGCAAAGTCTCAATTTTCCTTGCTGAGAACAGTAGGTGACGGCGTCAAGAGTAAAATCCTGACGGCGTCAAGAGTAATTTGCATGACGGCCCAGTACAAACGTGACGGCGTCACAAGTAGAGCGTCAAGAGTAAAAGACGTGACGGCCTAGAAGACCATAACACATGACGGCGTCAGATGTAGATCAAGGCAGTCCGAGAAGTATTTTGGCAGCGAAATGACGGCGTCACCTTTTTCGTCTTGACGCCGTCAGACCCTATTTCCTATATATAGTTTTCTAATTTTCACACATTAAGAGAGGAAGTTTTGGAGAAACCCTAAGGCCGAACCTAATACGATTTTTACAGGTTTTTCAAGGGTTTTCAGCCCTTGAAACCTTTCAAGTGTAATTGAGATAAGTGTTCTTTTAATTCAATCAATATGTCTATGTGTTGGTTGTCTATATCTTGTTCTTATCTTAATTCTACTATGCTAGGCTAGATCTCTCTTGTGTTTGCTTGGATCTAATGAAACCTAGATGTTAATTATGTGTTGATTACTTGTTTATGGTTGTATTGGATGAATGATTTCAATGTTAGGCTTAAGAAAACTGGCAGATCTCCAAATGGTAACATGCTTGAACGTCTTAGGAAACATGAACCGATGGGCACTAAGTTTTATTGGTTGTATTTAATGCATGAGTAAATTCTAATGATCCCATGTTAGGAGCTTCTTAGCCGGCTCGACATAGGAGTGAAGTAGGCACTCATAGGATTGGGGAGGTAAGTGCGCTACCCCATGAATGGTATTAAGGAATACAATCCGTTATCCACGCAACTATAACACGTAATTAACGTGTAAAAGATATCTAGGGAGTAGTGAAATCTAAGTAAACACAACTTCTCCACTTATTGTTCACAACCTTAGTTTAAATTAGTTTTATTTTCATTTCTAGTATTTTATTTTGATTGCATCTTTAATATTGGGTTAGTTTACTTGCAATTAATTCCGCCCATATCCTTAAAACCCGAGATTTTACTTTGCTTTCTAAAAAATATAAAAACACAAAAATAATCATCTCTCATCTTTAGCACTAGTAATTAGGTTTTCTAATCCTAGCGACACTATTCCTAGCTGAACGATCAATCCCCCGGTACTTGTCACTATACTATACTACAACGATCAGGTACACTGCCTGGTGGAGGTTGTAAGCTTCTCGAGATCCCTTGAGAAGTAAAGCCTGGTGCGATCCTCACGTATCAAGTTTTTGGCGCCGCAGCCCGGGGAATAGTTATTGTCTAGGTTAGAATTTCTTTTTATTAGGTCTACTTGCTAGATTCCTTTCTAGTAAGATTTTATTTTTATTTTTAGGTTTTCTTTAGTCTATCTTATTTCTTTGTGTCTTTGTTCGTAACTCTTCACCACCCGACATCATGGACAACGAGAACATCTTTGAACCCGTCATCCAACCACAACAAAACCCACCACTAGAACCCCTTAGGCCCCGAACCTTAGGAGAGTATTCCTGACCTAGCCACCAAGGCTACCGAAACACCATTGAGCTCACCGGAGCCAATGTGACCCCCTTGCGATCCGACACCATCCGGTTGGTGCAAAGCGGATGTGCATTCCATGGACTTCGTTCCGAAGATCCAAATCAACATCTTAAGGACTTCCTAAAAATCGTAGATTCTATAGACCTAAGTGTTGAAACTAGAGAGACAACCCGATTACGCCTATTCCAATTCTCTCTACGGGATCAAGCTAGTCAATGGCTTGAGCGTTTACCCGCGGGATCCATCACCACATGGGATGATCTCACCACTCGTTTCCTTACTCAATTTTTCCCATCGGGGAGAACTACTAAGCTTAGAAATGAAATCTTGATATTCCAACAACATCAAAATGAAACTCTTTATGAAGCATGGACTCGTTTCAAGGACTTACTCCAAAAAGTCCCTCATCATGGCATAGATCTTTGGCTCAAAGTCCAAATCTTTTATGACCATATCGATCTCTCCACGAGGCGAGCCATTGACCAATCGGCCGGTGGTAAGCTACGTGATCTAAGTGCGGAACAATCATGGGAACTCATAGAAGATCTTGCTCTCTATGACAACGAAAGTTGGAATGATCCCCGTGATTTGAACAAAACGGTCAAGGCAATATCTTTGCCTTCGAACAACTCTAGCACTCCCGACCGTAGTTTCTCATGAAATCCTACGAAGCTCCTAAGCCTTCAAGCCAAGTGAACAAAATCACTTCTTCATGCGAATTATGTAGTGGTCCCCATGACACTCGTGATTGTGTGGAACTCCCCGGAACAGCTTTTGCGGACTACGCATCCTCGCGTACCGACAAAGCGGGAGATAAGTGGTACACTTTCAAGCCCGAGCCAAACCCTTACGGTGATTCATACAACCCTTCTTGGAGAAATCACCCAAACCTTAGGTGGAAACAAAATCAACCCAATTCTTCCAATCCGCCTAATCGTTACCAACCAAACGGTCCACCCTCCAACCGTACTTTCAACAACAATTCTTCTAACAACTATGGTAGTACCAATAATCTTGAAGGATTGATGTCAAAGTTCATGGCATCTCAAGAACCCCGCATAGCTAGGTTTGAAACCGAATTCAACCAACAACAAACGGAGATGACCAACAAGATAGACAACTTGTTGAAAGCCCTCAACAACCAAGCGTTAGCCACACCTAGGAAGGACACTAGGGACACCAATAACGGAATCCAAATTAAGGACCCCTCATCATCCAAACATGTCCACTTTGTCAATGTTGTCACCATTAAGCCAATAGATTAGGAGATAGAAGAGAGTGACAAGGATGAAGTTGGAGTAGAAACCGAGACTAGGGATGAGAATAGGGAAGTTGAGGTTAATAGGAGAGAGGAATTAGAGGAAATAGAGCCTAAAGAAAAATACTTTGATAAGTTGCCCACCAAGGAAGAACGGGAATACCATAAGGATTTATTCGATAGTCCCGAGAGACCATATATCCTTGGCACACCCCTTATCAAAATGGGAGACCCCTCTAACATTAACATACCATGCAATATCGGGCACATGCATATATGGAAAGCTTACATCGATCCTAGATCTCCCGTAAACATCATGACTAGGACTTATTACAATTGGGTAATGAGGAAGCAACTTGATTTTAGGATGATGCCCAATAAGAATATGATAAGTAATTTTGCAGGAAGAGTGAAGGGATTGCATGTGATTATAGGCAATCTCACTTATGAGATAGATTTTATGATAGTAGAAGTCACTCGTCCGGTGATAGATGCTTGCCTAAGCCAAATAATATTCGGAAAACCATTTGTTGAGGCCACTAGGATGAGTTATGATCCGACTCTAGGGATAGTTAGATTCAAGGAAGAGAATGATGAGGTTGCTTACCAAATGCCCTACAAAATTGAGCAATACCGCCTTCTCTGTAATTTCGAAAAGGAACACAAGCAAGCGACTTATTATAGGAATGATGAGGATAGACGTAGAGGAGTAGAGTATGTGAAAAATAGGATGCTTGGTTTCTACAAAGAATGCTTGCAACTAGGTCCGGAATACAAAACTGGTTTAGAAGACGACCTAGAGAGTGAAACCAACGATGAGGTCACGTAGTAACCCATGACCTTGAGTCTAGCTACAAGACTCGTAAATAAAGAAAAGCGCTTCTTGGGAGGCAACCCATGCTTTGTGTGATTTTAATTTTTGTTTGTTTGTTATTTTCTTCCGTATGCATGTTTTATTTTATTGTTGGTAGATCATGTTTCTAAACTAAAATGTGGAAATACTTTACTTTGTTGTTTTGGCCTAGTCTTAACTCCACCTAAAGGTATTTTTGCAAAAGATAAGTGTAAGGGGAAACCCCAAATATGTTTTTAAGAAACAAACCGATCATGATTTTCCACAATATTAAATGAACATGTATATTCGTATTTGTTAGAGTCAAATGCTTGTATCGAGTCATAATGATGTTTTGCAGGATTTTCCAGGAAGTAGGACGTAAGTTTTTCCAGAAATTTTCCGAAAACTTAACATAAAGATTTCTGCAGGCCACTTCTGACGACGTCATGAGTTTACGCTTGACGGCGTCATGTGTAAAATTCTGAAAATTTTGCTAGTTTTGTTTATACCGGAGTCTTAAAGTTTTTGTTAATTCTTTAGTTTTATAAACTCCAGGAAATATGTAAACATTCATTCCACAAGCATTATATCTTTAATTGTTTTGTTTTTATTCCTAAGTCTGGAATTACATCTAGTTGTGAGTTTTCTTTGTTCGGATTGATGCGTTGGGTTTTTGTGATTGTTTTCTCAGGTTTAACAGGTTATGTATGACAAGAAGATGATTATTATTCTGGAAGGGAAGCTTTGATTGTTCATTTTCTTGGAGGAAGATTTAACTTGGCCACCTTATTATCCATACCGAGCGAATCAGGGGAGTATTTGATTTCATTTGTTTTACTTATTTCACTTTTATATTCTTTACTTAAACATTGGGGACAATGTTCATCGTAAGTGTAAGGGGAGGGTAAAATGATGATACCTTACAAATACACTTTCGCTTGAGTTTGTTTGTTTGATAGTAGATGTGTAATAAAACTATGATAAATACATGTTAGTGCAATTTTAGCGCCAAATTTAAAATTTTACAACATTTAGGAGTGAAACTTTAGCCATAGCAAGCGTCTCATGGATAGGAGATTGTATGACTAGCACATAACCGTATATTCAGAAAAATTTTCCACCCAAATATGTGAGGTTCGCCTTTAGATTTGATAGGAAAAGCATTTACTATTAGTGCTTATGAGTGTACCGGTAGCATTTAGATTCTAGAACTTGCGTTAGTGATGCATCCCGAGACCGCTAGTGAGACTACATTCGTGTAGTAGGATTTACTACATGATAAGAGGCATTAGGATCACCCTTGTGTTAAACCCGTATCATAATTACTTGACCATTCAAGTCATATTACTTGGCTACCTAATTCAACTAATTTTTCCCACACCTTAGCGTTGTACTCATTTTTAGTACACGAAACCCTTAGTATACCCCTCCGAGCCTATCCTTTCGTTTCTAACTTTAAGCATCTTACTTAAAGGAAGAATTTGTTACACCCCACTTAAATGTACACTCAAATCGCCTTAGCCTTCCGTGTATGCGCTCATTTTTAGTGCATTATTGTTATTTGTTAAACCCTAAGTTAACTATCTAATTGATTACATGGTTGCTAAGTCGAGTCATATCCTTGTACATATTGTTTTGGGACGATTGGGACTCATGGGAAAGTACTTTTTTTATGGAGTAATGGGGAAGAACATCATATATTACCCCCATATGTACGTTAATCTTAAAAGTACTCCAAGTGTTTTGATTTTCTTAATTCGAGTCATTAGATTAGTTTATTGTAAAGTATGTAAAGATTCAAGTGTAAGGGGAATTCTCATCCCCTATGATGTATTATTTTGGATGGTAGGGTAAGAGTGTATGCAAAAAAATAAAAAATAAATAAATAAAAATAAAAAAAAAATTGAAAAATCAAGAAAAAGAAAAAAAAATAGAAAAAGAAAAAGAGAAAAACATACGGACTACCATCCCTTTTTATTCTATGTTTATTTTATGTTTGTTTTTGTTATTTTCCATTTATTAGCTTAAGTCGAGTCTAGTCTTGGCTTAGCAACGCCATATTGTACATGTAATTGACCAAGATTGTTAACTCGCCACCAGTAAAACTTCCTTTATCCAACAAAACCGTGTATTTCATATCCCTACACCTAACGTTACAACCCTTTAAAAGACCTCTTTGATAGTTTATCCTAGGTGCTTACGCCATGTGGTAGAGGTTTGATCCTTTCCCAAACCTATGGTAATCTATTTTACTATGACAGGTAGTGAGAGATATCTTCCGTTTCCATATTGTAATTTATACTTTATTACACCCGAGAGATGTGAGTATCTAAACACTATTTGTGAGGTGCTTGTGTATGACCTCCGTGCTTGTCTATTGGTCTTTAGTGGAACGATTATTTGTTGTAATTACTTTTATATTAGTGTTAAATGACCCCTAACTTGTATTTTGAGTAGAATAAAAGCACATTTGCTTGAGGACAAGCAAATCTCAAGTGTAAGGGTATATGATGAGGCGAAAAATGAACCACTTTTAGGGGGTCATTTAAGCCCGGAATTGAATTTATTTGATCAAATATTGCCCTAAATCGTTCCTTTTGTGATTTTAGGTACTTTGGGAGAGAAATCTGGAAAAGAAGGCATTTTGGACGTTTTTGGAGCATAAAAGTGAAGAAAGCGGCAAAGTCTCAATTTTCCTTGCTGAGAACAGTAGGTGACGGCGTCAAGAGTAAAATCCTGACGGCGTCAAGAGTAATTTGCATGACGGCCCAGTACAAACGTGACGGCATCACAAGTAGAGCGTCAAGAGTAAAAGACGTGACGGCCTAGAAGACCATAACATATAACGGCGTCAGATGTAGATCAAGGCAGTCCGAGAAGTATTTTGACGGCGAAATGACGGCGTCACCTTTTTGGTCTTGACGCTGTCAGACCCTATTTCCTATATATAGTTTTCTAATTTTCACACATTAAGAGAAGAAGTTTTGGAGAAACCCTAAGGCCGAACCTAATACGATTTTTACAGGTTTTTCAAGGGTTTTCAGCCCTTGAAACCTTTCAAGTGTAATTGAGATAAGTGTTCTTTTAATTCAATCAATATGTCTATGTGTTGGTTGTCTATATCTTGTTCTTATCTTAATTCTACTATGCTAGGCTAGATCTCTCTTGTGTTTGCTTGGATCTAATGAAACCTAGATGTTAATTATGTGTTGATTACTTGTTTATGGTTGTATTGGATGAATGATTTCAATGTTAGGCTTAAGAAAACTAGCAGATCTCCAAATGGTAACATGCTTGAACGTCTTAGGAAACATGAACCGATGGGTACTAGGTTTTATTGGTTGTATTTAATGCATGAGTAAATTCTAATGATCCCATGTTAGGAGCTTCTTAGCCGGCTCGAAATAGGAGTGAAGTAGGCACTCATAGGATTGGGGAGGTAAGTGCGCTACCCCATGAATGGTATTAAGGAATACAATCCGTCATCCACGCAACTATAACAAGTAATTAACGTGTAAAAGATATCTAGGGAGTAGTGAAATCTAAGTAAACACAACTTCACCACTTATTGTTCACAACCTTAGTTTAAATTAGTTTTATTTTTATTTCTAGTATTTTATTTTGATTGCATCTTTAGTATTGGGTTAGTTGACTAGCAACTAATTCCGCCCATATCCTTAAAACCCGAGATTTTACTTTGCTTTCTAAAAAATATAAAAACACAAAAATAATCATCTCTCATCTTTAGCACTAGTAATTAGGTTTTCTAATCCTAGCGACACTATTCCTAGCTGAACGATCAATCCCCCGGTACTTGTCACTATACTATACTACAACGATCAGGTACACTGCCTGGTGGGGGTTGTAAGCTTCTCGAGATCCCTTGTGAAGTAAAGCCTGGTGCGATCCCCACGTATCATGATGACAAAACATAAACTTTGTTTTTAAGTAAATCACTAATTATAGTGTGAAGTCTTAAAAAAGTTTATATCCAAACTTGTTTTACTTAATTTATGAAAATCATTTTAAGTTTTATAAGTTTAGATATATTTTCTCCCCCTTTTTTGTCGAAACAAAAAGAAAAGTTGCGGAGCGAAATGATGCAAACGCTCCCGTTGGACAATTATCCCCCTTAAAGGAGTGCTAAGATAGGAGACATGGATTTTGAACCTACAAAAAAAAATGTTAGTTGTCGCAATAGACAAGCTTAGAGCAAGTCATGAAGTAAAGAGTTGCGAAGCGGAATAATGCAATTCACATGCTCCCCCTTGAATATTACTCCCCTAAATGGAGTATCAAGGAAGGGAAACATGGATAATGATCCTACAAAAAAGAAGGTTCGTTTCTAAAACACAAGATATATGTATGCTACCATAGCAAGGCATAGTTTACTCACAATACCTAAATGGTCAACAAACAATGCATACCTTATAGTAGAAAGAAATTCATTTCATGTAAAATTTGAATTTTAGAAAGTCAAGGAAAAGAAATTAGGAAGATAACATCCTGCTTTTAAAAATAAAAAGAAAAATAAAAAGAAACTAAGAATATAAAATCCTAAATCTATAAAAGAAAACCATCATTTTCCTTAATGAGAAACATTTTCCAAAAACAAGGCTAAGGTTGTTTAAGGATGAAAATGTGTGTTGGAGGGTGTAGCGGGTTTCATTTTGAATGTTTGTGGAAGTGAAATGCTTTTGGTTTGTTGATTTGTGTCTTTGGTGCTATTATGGATGGGTTCCTATTGTTGGAGACTCTAGAGTTGAGGTGGGTGAGACAAGGATTCTAGACAGTCCAAAATGTGGTTTAGGATAAACCTCATTTCTTCGGTTAGCTCGCGAATTTCCGCTCGACACCTTTCACTAATGTGAGCGGTTCTTTCGCAATGTCCGCAATCATGGCGGGGAAAGTTTGGTGGAAGAGAGGTTTGATTTGTTGGTGGTGGATCATTTGAACTTGAAGGAGCAAATATGGATGGTTGGGAGGTGTTTTTGGTTCCTTCACTAGATGAGTGTAACGTTGTTTGTAGATTTTTCCCATAAGGATGCTTCTATTTTCTTATAAGAAGGAAATAGAGATTCAAAGTATTGGGAATGCTCTTGTGGTGGTGGTTGTTGTTTTTGTTGTGGTTCTTGTTGTGGCGGGACTTGTTGTGGTGGTTCTTGTTGTGGTTGTTCTTGTTGTTGAACAAAATGGCGGAAGCTTGGTTCTCCGGAAGGATTACCATGAAGGTCTTTGTAAATGAGGTGAAACACAAATGATTGTAGGTGTGTATGACCTGGATCTTGTGGAAAAATTGATGGTCTAGCATAACGGTAAGCCAAACGTTCAACTAATGATGGTTGATGAGGTTCATCATCTAATTGATCACTTGGTTGTTGTTGGGTTTCCATTTGAGCAATGGTGTCAAAGAGTTACAATGATGGAGGGCTTGATGATTTAGGTGAAAGGTCTTCTAAAGTTTCCAAATAGGGTAGTGGTGATGTTGGTGGTGTATGGAAAAGTTCCATTGGTGTAAGTGTTGGTGATTAAGGTGATGGAGTTTTTGATGGTTGAGTTTGTTAAGAAGGTGATGTTGAGTCACTTGAAGGTCTAGTTGGTGGCGGAATAGTGGCTATGTTGGTGTTGCAATGTGTTAGAGAGGGTGTTGGAGTAGCAAGATTAATCAAATCTTGTAAAGTGATCACATTGGTATTGCAAGGTGTTGAGGATGGTGTTGAGGTAGTAAGGTTAAGGAAATCTTGGATAGGTGAAGAGATGTCAAGTGATGCATCACTTGATGATGATGAGCTTGATTTGATGGTTTTGTTGAAGCAACAAGGTTTTACACTAATCCTAGCGGTTTTTCTAAGTGATTTTGATGATTCGGATGAGGTGTTGGATTTAGTCATTTCAAAGGTGTGGTTTTGAAGCTTTAAGATAAGGAATTTAGATGGTGATGGTGTGATTTGAAGTGTTGCAAAATTGTCAAATTTATAGAGTGGAAGAGATGTTGGAAGGGGTGTTTGGATTTGATGTTCTACCATACAAATGTTGAGGTTTCTAACATGTCAAATCATTGGAAGTCAATCCAATGGAATTGGGTGGAGTGAAATACTGACTTATGCACTCAATGCTAAGTGATCATGGGAAGTGATCTGGTTGAAAATGTTCTAAGGGTTTGAAGGATCCTTTTTAAGGGTTCCTTGGTTTAGTTATGTTTGAATTTGAATTTTTGGCGGGAAATGACTTCCTAATTTTTCTAGCGAGCGAGAGTGATCCTAATACGTTTATTGGAAGTAAGGGAAGATGTTTATCACTAAAGAAAAGGATTTGGTGTTTTACACATTTTGAACTTTTGAAAAATGACAAAAAATTTCTGCATGTGACTTGGTAGAACCCTCGCGAAACACAGGCGGAACCCTGTTTTGGGTTCCGTCTGGTCCGTTGGGCCAAAACTGGGTTGCCCAGAAGTTTACACTGGTGGAACCTAATTTTTGGTTCTGCCAGTTTCGCCAGACCTGAAAAACAAGGCAGTCCACCTTTTTGAGGGTCGAGATGATTTTTAAATTTTTTGAAAACTCTTAAAAATGAAAATTTATTATATGTCTGATTAGGAAATGCAAAAAATAGACATGTAGACATTCATATTGTAGGACTTTGACCGGGGGCTAGCGAATTTCACTATACTTAGTGAAAATTTCCATATGCATGAAAAATTGACAAACACCTCAAATATCGTCAATATGCATAAAGTCTCATACAAAACATAGTCCAACGAAAATAATAAAGCATGGAAGTAAAAAGCAATATAAATCACATAGTTTAACATACAAAGTTCTAAAACCTTCATAAGCCAAACACTCCTTAATCACACATCTCATAATCGGTCTATCTTTTTCTTGAGCTTTCCTAGGTACCTTCCAACGCACTTGAACATTCCTTTGGTTTGCTTGAACTCTTCGGATGCATTGCTAATGACAGGAAGTTCTTGAAAGTAGTCTAAAGGGGGTAGCTTAGAGTTAGGAAGATTATCGTCATCGCTTATATCGGATGATGAGGATGATGGTGAAGGAGAGCGAGTACGCTTGCCGTTAACTTTGAAGACTCTTTTATCACTTAGAGGAACGAAAATGTGAGGAATGAGAGAGTAATCAAGGCACATTCCTTTATCATTAGGAGGAATGGGCGAGATTGCTCTAAATAGGCGGGTGAGAAGCATTCCATAAGGAAGAGCGGTTGTTCCTACCAAGGATATGTCGGCCATTCTTTTGGCTAGGTAATAGGCTAAGTTAAAAGGTTGACCGGTGGAAATGCTATAGAGCATGTAGCTAAGACATGTGTTGACATGGTCTCTATTTCCTATGGAACTTATAACGTTGGCTCTAAGAATTTCTTCCCACTTCTTAAATTGTGGTTTAAGCTCATTAAGTTCCATACCAAAAGGGTCCTTATCTACCTCATTTCCCGAATGATTCTTCCTAGTTGTTGAGGTCCTAAAAAAGAGATGCTCACGAATTTCTTCCTTATTAGCAAGAGGAGTGTCGTATGGATGAAAACGCTCAATGGAATCAAGACTAGAAAGGGGCCACTTATCCGTGTAGAGACATGTACCAACATTAGGGACACCAAGAATTTTTGCAAGATCTTTCAAGGGTATGATATTTGGTACTTGATTGGTTGTAAAGGTTAGTGAGATCTCACCATCGTCATCGAAGAAAAGGCTTATGGTTGCATAGAATTCTAAGATGAACCTAGGACAAATTTGCTCATCGATGTCTAGGAGGCAATCAAAGTTGATTGCGGCAAAGTTTTGGCCAATGGATGTTCCTTTTAGGAAGGATGGATCAATGGTTCTTCCTTCATGAACATAGCGTTTTTCTAGACTCTTAAAGGTTTCAACTTGATCTTTAGTAAGGCCTTTGGTCCTATGGTGTTTGGGTAAGTAATTAAGAGTTTCCTTGTGATCGGAGAATGTTGCGGGAGGCATGTTGATTCCTAGAAAACACAAAATTTAAGTTTAAATTAATGACTTTTATAATGTGGATGTTCTAGTATAAGCCTATATGAAAACAATGTGGATGTGCGGTTATCTTGACTCATTTTGATGCTTGAAACATTTTTGTAATGCAAGTTATGTTACAAAACAAAAGATAACCCAAACGCTCCTAATTCAATATAGCTTCATTTGAATGTACCCGAAAATACATATTAGTTATGTATTCTCTTTAGCATTCAAGAGACATTATGCAAGTGATGTTTCAATGACGTTTTTCATTTGTTTTAACAATGTGGTGAAAGGTGTTGTTCTAATGACTTTTAAAAGACAATGAACTTGGTGTGTTTGGTAAATCATGACAATAACAAAGAGGATACAATTCCTAACTAATGGAAATTATGATTAGTTTACAACCAAATATTTTCATGAATCAACAAGTTTATGCATAAACCCTAAGATTCTAGTTAATGTATGTAGATGAAAGTGATAGACTTTGATTAAAAATGCAATTATGATAAGAATACTTACAAAGTTAATTGGATTGGAAGAGATGTGAGTAAGAGCCCTAATTTTCGTGTGGTAAGGTGTTTGTGAGTGATGGCTGTTTGTAAGTTGAAGTTGTGAGTTAAGAGGTGTTTAGTTTTGAATTTAAAATAAAACATGCCGCAGACTCGGCGGACCAGGCGGAACCAAAGGGAGGGTTTCGCCCGTTTGGTCTCAGGGTTCCACGGGTACAACAGAGGAGAAAAATAAAAAAGTTTTGTTCTTGAATTTTGTGGTTTTATCTAATGTTCAAAACTAAGGTTTTAGGTCTCATGAGTCTTTAACTAAGCCTAGGGAGGATGAATGATTCTTATTCAAGAGGTTTCGTGAAAAAGTCGACAATATGGTTATCGAGTAAGACTTTCTTGGTTGAGATGTTCCTCAATGAACATTTTTACCAAGGCGATGATGATGGATCACAATATGTCAATTAAGAACATAATGGATTGGATTGTCGCTGAAGTCGATGCTTCCTTTGTTGAAGGGATAAAATTATTGATAAGAGGAATTCCATTTGTTGACGCGGGTTTGCTTGTTCTAGTGGAGCTTGTTGACGTGCTTCTCCATCCGATACTAATTTGAGAACCTTAAGCGTTTTGGAGAATCATTGGATAAGTAAGTATAAAAGTGCAAGTACCACTTGTGCTTTTCTTATCAACTTATTACCGACAAAATTCCATTTGGCGTACACTATGGTTTCTATTCCCGTTCTTTTGGGATACCATAATCCTAGTTGTGTAGTGCCTTTTGATGTATCCAAACAAGCTCTTCCGAAAGAGTTGTTTTAGGATCTTCTCTAAAAACGAGCACATAGACAAGCACTAAACATAATGTTGGATCTATTTGTTGTGAGAACAAGTAAACTTCCAAACATTTCTCTATGTTTAGTTTTACCTACGGATTCACTAATCTCATTCTTGATAAGTCATAAAAGACTTAATCATTGTGAACTTGTGAATAACTAGGAATGTCTTTGAGTGATTATTCCTTGCTTTTGGAGCTTGCTTAGGTTATTAAAAAGTCTTTAATAGATTTACATCATTTTCTATTTTGAAAGATCTATTTTGTTTTAATGGTTGCTTTACTCTAATGTCCAAAAACTATTTTTATCAAATTTGTTTTAATCACAACTATGACCCATGATTCAAGTTTTTTTTATGACCATGTCAATATTGCTTGACTCAATGTTTGACACAAGACGAAAAGATGTTGTTTTTCATTTTTAATAGTTCATCTTCCTTGTTATTAATCTTGACTTACTTGTCTTATCAATGTTGGATTTTCGACTAAGTCATCATCTACCAAAGATGATATCTTAGAAGGAGGTGGTCTTTCATCAAATGTTAAATTCAATGACTCCTCGACTCTTTAGGTTTATTTACTTGAAACACTATGAGTGTAAATGTCCAAGAGATGCAACGTCATAAGACTATGGGTCGAATTTGATGTGCAAATCCTAGATGTTTATAAATCATTTTCTCCCAATCATCCTAATGTATTCAAATGATTTATTTTTCTTTGTGTGTCTTATATGAAACTTTAACAAAAGAGTGGTTGAATTTAAGACACGATTGAAAATACAAGGTATAATGTCAAAAGATGTTGTACCACAAGCATCTATGAAATGTTGTGGTTTTGCTAGATTTGCAAGCATCACAAAAGTGTTGGTTGTTAAATCACTTAGGAGATTCTTAGTTAGCTCACTTGTAGACAAGTATTAAGTGAGACTCACTCAAGAGTTTCTCATGTCTTTTCCTGAATGTTTAAAGAGGTAAAACACCTTATATCTCCTACTAGATGTAGTGTCTAAATCCTTTAATCACGGAGGATCTAATCCTTGTTGTTACTTACACTACAAAAACACCTTAGAGTAAAAACTATTAATATTACCCATGACAAAACTTAATGTTAATCAACAAGAAGCAATGAAAGGTAAGTTGAAGAGACGTGTACCTTTTAAGCTCCATAGATGAGCCACCCAGATGATAATCTTTAAGCAAATTATCTTGACTCGTAAGAGAGCTAAACTCAAATACTTATGAATCCAAGGAGGTTAGATAAACATATAAAAGTATTGAACATGATATCTTTATCCTTTTATCATGAGCTCCTAATAGAGATAGAATTACTCCTACAATTCTCTCCTAGGTTTCACAAACACAACTTGTTTTATTTTACTTGTTGATGGTGCGTTTGAGTCAAATCCTAATCCGGTTTTATCTCTAAATGACTTTTGACTTTTTAATAAGCTTTTGAGAGCTTTTGAACTTTCTTCAAATTTAGCAAGCATTTTTCCTTTTTCATTTTGTCTTTGAATTTCATATTTGTAATCTTGACATATTTTGCATTGTAGATCAATTTCAACATTGCTTTCAAGTCTAGACATTTTATCTTCTAACATTATCTCTTTTTCAAGATTGTTCACAAAAGATTTTGAATGTTCATTGTTAAAGATAGTTTTTAGGTCCATGTTGCATAAAAGTTTAGACTCATTTTCTAGTTTAGAAAATTCTAGGATAAATGTGTCAAAGCAAAAGTGTTTGGTTTCAAATTGTACCTTGCTTGATGTTTTATCTAGTTGAGAATCACAAACCGGATAGTTGGCTTCATCTTCATCCGTGTCATTCCATGAATCGTAAGCAGGGCCACTTTGAGCTCGACATAAGTAATCATCTTCACTTACACCTTCATTTAAAATATTTAAACTAGTAGCACATGTATTTATTTGAACTAAATGTCTATCTATTAATTTTTCTAAGACTTCTAATTCATATGTGAGATCAAATTGATCATCTTTGACTTGACATATTTCTTGATGAAAGTTTAACATATTTTTCCAAATATCATTAGCCGTTTGACAAAAATACACTCTTTCATATTCGGTCCTTGGTAAGGCTTTATAAATCATTATCTTAGCTTTAGTATTTTTATCAAGTTTAGGATAATCATCTTGGTTTGAAATCACCAATAATATGCCAAAGATCTTGATCAATTGATTTCATATAGTTTTCAAATTTACTTTTCCATTCAAGGAAGTTTTCTTTTTCAAATAGCGGTGGCTTTTGAATAGGTTGCCCTTCTTTGAGATTTTCAAAATCCATGGATCGATCCAAGTTTTAAAATACAATGTATTTTAAAGATCTTGAGTAACGTAGCTCCTGATGCCAATTGTGAAAAACTAGAAGGGGGGTTGAATAGTTTACCGTTTTTTTTAAACTTAATTATCCTTTAAAAGCTTTACATTTTATTAAAGATATAGACTCAAACTACTTGTTAATCTTTGAAAAGCTTTACGTGTAACTAACGATTCTAACTAAAGACAATATGTAATATGCAAAGACAAAGAAAGAAACGATCAAACCACAACACGATTGTTTATCGTGGTTCGATTACAAGGAATCTTTTTCCCTTCCCTACATCCACGCCCCGAGTTTCCAACTCGAGAGTTTCAAGCACTAGTCAACAAGCTCCTTTCACGGGTGGAGAAACCTTTACAATCGTCGCTTACACTTTATCCGGTACAAAGCTAAATACCGTGTCCTAGTTCAAGGTAGAACCAACCTAACGTCGCCTATCCACTATTTCCGACACTAAGCTAGATGTCGAGTTCTTTTACAAGGGTACAACCACTCCCGATAGTTCTTTTACAAGGGTACCACAACTCCCGTCACACTATGTATTTTGAGGCCTAAAATGCTAACCGATCACTTCTACACAAGATACAAATGAAGTATCAACTACCAAAGTTCATACATAACAAAGCTAACAAGTCTTGCAACTTTTGAGTGAAACTTGTAAATTCTTGGAAGAACTTGTGAACTCCTTTGCTACACAAGAGAATCACACAAGTCAAAAAATACTGAGTTAGATGAGAGAATTTATGTATTATATGTCCTAAAGTGATGGGTGAATTCTTGCAAGTGGCTTGGTATTTATAGCCAAACCAACCAGCAGTCTGGCGGATCCAGCAGAATCCTAGAATGGGTTCCGACCACGTACCCTGAGGGTTCCGCCAGGACTGACATGAAAACATGCAAGAACTCTTTCCATATCAAGTAATGTCACATCAAGTTATTTCTAGTCAAACACACAATTGTGTAAGAAGTCTTATGGAGAGTCAAACACACAATTGTGTAAAAAGTCTTATGGAGAGTCAAACACACAATTGTGTAAGAAGCTTTTCATAAATGCATAATGTGATGTAACATATACTATATTAAGAAATAAATAAATGTAATGTTTTATATGAAAATGTAAATGTATGCAAGACTTAAACTATAATCATGTTTTACTAAAAACTAAAGTTTACACTTTGTCGTTAACAAAATTTAGCAAAGATCGTAAAATATAAATAACGTTTTTAGGCGATATTTGTATTAACACCTAGTTTCGAACATAATCGGTGATACAAGGTGTTGTATAGTACTGATACATGATGTTGTATAATGCTGATCCAAGACATAGTTGTCTAATGGATATGAATGCCTAATCTAAATATCAAGAACTCTAAACTTGATATGGTTGAAGTTCTCTTGATAATTAGCCTTCAATTGATGAAGATGACAAGAGCTCTAATCTTGTTGTGATGGATCTTCATATGCAACTATGCTTTTGGTGGATGAGGATGGCAAGGACTCTAAGCTTGCTTTGATGGATCATCAAGTGATAATATGCTTTCAATAAATGAGTGTTAGTAGCATTATGATCAAGTGCTAGAAAGGGTTTTGAAGACTTGAGAATGTGTAAATTTTCATTGCAAAAGCTTGGTTTAAATGTGGACTAAATAGTGGCTTAAGTAAGCAAAATAGTGGTTGAATTCGAAACATACAGATCTAACCTGGGTACCGAATCTTTTAAAGATCCGTTGGATATGCACATTCCCATTTCATGCCCATTTTGAATGGTCGTTCATGTTTTGTTTTGAATATATTTCCTCTCTAATGATGCATGAAAAAATGGTTGGGCTCTAAGCACTCAACATCTTAAAATGGCTAATGGTGGTTT
Organism: Artemisia argyi; assembly: GCA_030686995.1. Lineage (NCBI taxonomy): Eukaryota > Viridiplantae > Streptophyta > Magnoliopsida > Asterales > Asteraceae > Artemisia > Artemisia argyi. The sequence goes on from CM060677.1 coordinate 129,393,354, forward strand.
TCATGCAAAAACATTTTTGATGCCTTCATCTTTTGTCTTAAATTATCACCAGAATGACTAATCCTCATTTCCATGCAAGATCACATTTGAGTTACTTTCTAAAGGGGAAAATTTTACCTGGTTGATCAAATGTGGGATTAAAACATTTTGTTTTAATGAAAGTATAAAATGAAAGTAAATAAATTATTTTTGAAAGTTTATAATATAATGTTTTATAAAATGATGCAAGTGTTTTATTCAAGTTGGCTTAATCAAAACAAAGTGATTTAGTCTCATTACTATAATAAAATATGCTTCCCCGTAATAGGAGGTTTATGTAAACTATGTGAACTCAAATTTGAATCACTATCTAAAGTGGAATATTCTTGCTAGTTAGAAATTTATTTTTATAAATCACATAATGAGATTTTATTAAAATAGTGCAAGTGTTTAGTATGTGATCTATAAAATAATGCAAGAGATTTTATAAGATAAGGAAAGTATTTTGATGCAATAAATGCAACTTTGATAATCAGGCTAGTTTGTAAAATCGTGTACATATCTTGTATAAAATGTAAAATAGGGTTTGAAAGACAATGATTGAAATTATAAATACTTAATGACTTCAAAATATATTTTAAATATTCTCAATGATTTGTTAAATGGTTTAATTATAGTGCAACATAAGAGACATATTTGAACCTGTGCTAAAGCATGAGAAGACTCGATACGTCGAGAGGTGTTAAAGAATGTATGCTTTAATGATTTATGGTTACGAGTAACTTGCACATTTAACGATATATATTACAAATTATATGTTTTTTATTATTAAAACATAATAGGCTGTTTAATTTAAATATCTTCATATTTGCACTAACATAAATGAAACATAAGTTTATAGTTACAGTCAAGTGCATATTATTTTGAATTAGCACTAACAAAGCAAAATATATATATATATATATATATATATATATATATATATATAAAGCAAAATCTACACTTTAATATGTTCATTTTGTGTGTTTCTAGTTATTTTCTTTTATTCAATAGACGTGATTAATCGCAAAAGCAATAGCATGTTACAGTGCTCACTAACACAAATCCAAAAAACACCCTAGAATACATCTAAAGTATATACTATGTACTTGGCAATATTTATATTTCCCATTCAACTTTTTTCTTTAAGCAATTTACCCACACGATGCAACAATAAAGAAAGAAACCGATTTGTTAAATGGATCACGGCATACTCTAAGGCGTAATAATCAAATCGTGTACATGTTATTTCCTAAAAATATAGTTTCGGTAACGTTAGGTTTATAAATCACAGAAAGAAAAACAATATTAAAGTTTAAAGTCATTATTTTTTATGTTGAGCTTTGTGAAAATAATTCTACAGTATTAATTTTTATGTAGCATTAATTATTAATATGAATAAAAATATTTGTAAAAAGTAATATACGGAGTAGTTTACATAAATAAAAAAGAACTTTTTATTTTTCTTATTTTAGAACGACAATTTTAACTATCTAATAAAATTTTTATCACAAATCTATCTCACAACTTGAACTCAGAAAGTCACAAACCCTTTGGTATATTTCTTTCAACTTATATATTTTATTTAAAGGATCACAAGTGTATAAATTTTCAACATTTTCAACATAGTTTAAATGCTTTATAAGATGTATAGAAAAAAAAAAAAAAAAATCCTAAAAATGGTTATAGAAGGTTTCAAATTGAAATATAGATCTTCTATTATGATTTATTTATTCATTTATCTCCAATATTATTTACAACATAACTTGTTTTCATTGCTTCTTTTACTCAAGGTGATTATGTTCATCGTTATCACTTATACTCATTCCATTTCAAAATTATAGTTCAATTTTTTTTATAGATGTTTCAAAATAATTGTACACCTTCTATTTTAAGTAATAAAAAAAGATTTTAGTGAGAAAATATTATATTTGAGTGGTTGAAAATTGTTGTAGTCCTATTTTTATTAAAGTATCTGATTTTTGTCTCTTGACAATAATTTTGAAACTATAATAGTATATTTTATGCATATTGGATTCGAGCCTAAAGGCTAGACGGACTAAAATCTAGATAGTCTTGAAACAAAATGTTACCAGTGTTAATTAGGACTCTTAATTAGAGCATTAGGTATGATAACTCTAAGGGCCCGTTTGGTTTGTAAATGGGTTTAAAATTTAGATTTGGGTTGGATTTGAAGAGAAAAAAAATATATTATTATATATAAATATATTTAATTTATAAACTAACTATTAAATAAAATATAATAACTATTTGAAAATAAAATAATAAAAAATGTGCTACACCACATTTGTGGCTAACAAATTAAAAGTGCTTTCAATCTTGTACTAAAGTCAACAAAAGTAGTAGGAGCAATTAGGTAGGATTTTTCAAATCCCTTATTTAAGGGTATTATTTACTGTACTAAAACCCAAATCTTGAACCAAACACATATTTTCAAAAATAATTCCAATATTTGATTCTATATACCTCAAACAAACAGGCCCTAAGTTAAAACTTAACACAGTTCACGTCAGCGCCACTTTGACATTTAACCTTTCACCCTTGGCTTTAACTTGGTAGGGCAGTGTGGTTAATTCACTTTAACTCAGCAAGTTAAAGCTTAACGTAGCGTTAACGTGGGGGCGGTGTGGTTAACTCATCTTAACGCAGGCAAAGTGATTTTTTTTAGCTCTTAACGCAGCGTTAAGGGGTTAACGCGCTACATTAACTTGGCTTTAACTTGATAGGACGGTTTGTTTAACTCACTTTAACTCATCAAGTACTTAAAGCTTAATTTGGGGGGTGAAATCATCATACCGAGTGCTCTTACACGGTTGAACTCACCACACTTTCGACAGATCCATTAAATAACCAATTAAACTATAGACCCGATCTGAAAACCAAGCTAATTTTGTCAGCATCCCTACTGATCTTATCAAAATTTATAAATGATATTTTTACACATCACCCTTTGTAAAAGTACATATCTTAAGAGAAAACAGAAAAATAAATATAAATAACCAGCCATATATAGCTTATTTGCATGTACATGCACACTATATGTCCATATGACTTACAAGTTACAATCCTATTACACAAGTCTTCTTTTCTTTTGCAAAACGACTACGAACTTTCATTTAGTAAAATGAGATTTTGGCGAAAAAAGCCTGCGAGGGGAGAACATGCCCATGTACCTTGGTGAAGCAAGTCCATCAATCGTCCGATAATTAGGCATCACATAACCCTCTCTCTCGGGCGTCATTTTCAGCCCATTAAACGTCCCAAATTTCTTCAACTTTCCAATCCACGACTTTTTCTTTGGGGAATTCTGATAGGCTCCGGTCATTTTCTCACTCATATACTCCTTGATTGCTTGCACGCCATGTTCCACAACCTCGGGTGGTGGAGACACTAAAGGATTCCCTTCGACACTAAGCTTACTAAGCCTTTTCAAGCAGCCCATTGAGTCAGGCAATGTGGTTATCTTGTTGTAGCTAACATCCAATTCGACTAGTGACATTAAAAGGCCAATGGAGTAGGGTAGTTTTTCGAGGTATTGGAAGTTTTGGCTAACATTTAGGACTTCAAGGTTGATAAGGTTTTCAAGGTCTTCGGGTAGTGAGCGTATGCAGTTGAGACGAACGTCGAGGTGCCGGAGATTGGTAAGGTGAGAGGTGGATGTAGGGAGAAATATGAGCTTGTTCGAGTTGACTGATAGTTTTCTAAGGTTGATGAGTTCAAATCCAATGGTATCCGGCAGAGTTGTTAGCTGGTTGAAATTTGCATTCAAGTCTTCCAGTGCTCTATAAGTTCAAATAAAACATAAAACAACTTATGATAAGTTCAAACCCGATGTACGTACACGTACTTTGCCTTGATTTATGAACATTAAATATCTATATATGTCATAAGTTGTAGTAGTAAATTATAGATAAAAATATACTCGATCTTATGCATATCTTATTACTCCTTTCGTCCATAAATTATTGTCTACCAAAAAAAAAAGCAGACAATTAAAAAAAAATCGTATTTAATTTATTACTGCTTTGAATTCTAAATAGCATGAACAGTTTTACCCTTTGACAATTAATTAATGCTTTTATATAATTTTGTAAATAAATTTTTGATTAGTGTTAGTACAGTAAACTTAAACAATTTTAGTTTGTATTTTTAGTAGTGGCAATCTTTTTAGGACAATAAAAAAAGAAAAGATGAGGGAGTATAAATGTTAATTAAAAATTTCTCTTTGCAAGAATCAGTTTAAGATAACCTTTTCGTTTGATACTGACATTGAAAAAAACATTTTGAAAAAAATGCTAATTAAGTAAACATTTAAAATTCAGACAAGGAAATAAATAAATGAATAAAAGCATTTATGGTCAAGCATATTAATTCTTTCTTCCAACATTCCAAGGCTTATCACCTTTTCTAATTTCCATTAGATTAGATGAAGTCATATATCATTATAATTTCCGTTTAAGGGAGAATTACATATATACCATTCTTAAAGTTCAATATTCCGTATATATGATTCTCATTTACATAAATTTCTTTCTCACTTTTATAATTACATGAATGCCTTTCTCAAACTTTTGTAATTACATCAATATCTTTCTCGAGATTTTAAATTATCATATATATCTAGAAACTAATTAAATTCTAATTATATTGATTTTAAATTAAAAAAACTATTATTTATCTCTCATTCATTTCTGACATTCATCATAATGTCGTAATTAACAAAGTTTGAATATATATATGAAAGAACATATTGTTCATATTTATTCATTTATTCACATATCCCTTTTAGCATCAAGTGATGAATGAACATGTTGATTTTAGAGTATATATGAGAATTTAAAAGTTTGAAAAGTATAATGATATAATTACAAAAGTTTGAGGTGGATATTGACGTAATTATAAAAGTAAAAAAAAATTAATGTAATATTAAACTTTAGTAAAATTATAAATGTAATTGTCCCTTTTTTTAAAGTGTTGTCAACAATTCATAAAACCATAACTTGACATACCTTATATGGTTTTATTCCTTAATTAAAATTAACATGCAATTGTTAGAATATTTATTACAAAACATAATCTAAAGGCTGCTTTTCAAAATCTTTGTATGGTAATTTTTTTAATCTGAAAAGTTGACTTGATTAAAAACTGAGCAACTATGGATAACTTTTAAATATTATTTTCTAAAACCTTATAATACAATTATAGAAGAAAATAGCTTCCTGCAAATTTACAAGCATTTAAATCCATTAATGCCATATAATATCTATGAAGTATAAACATATTGTATAAAAACATAAATAAATAAATTAGAGAGAAGACCAAACCTGCAATTTTCTATAGTATTTGGGAAGGATTGAATATGATTGCCTGAAACGTTAAGAGTCTTGAGCTTTGACAAACATCCAATCGAATTCGGTAAAGTTTTTAGTTGATTCGAATGAACATCCAACTCGACCATATTCAAGAGTCGTGCCGCTAATGATTCTGGTATCATCTGTAAACAATGTTTTAATACATGCAATTAAAAACTTTATGAAAAAATTACGAGACATGTAATATCCTTCTATATACTCATAATCATACTTATCCTTTAATTCTAATACATACATATCAATCATCTATAAATATAAAACATGATATGCTTTACATGTGACAGTAGAAGCTAGGATATAACGATGCTTAAAAACCATAAACATATACCTCAAGATTATTGTTGGAGATATTCAAGACACGAACCATGGCCAAATTAAGATTAGATGATATGGGAAGGGTGTCCAAAGACATGGCACTCAAATCCACGGTTTCTTGTATTTCTTGTGCTTCGACACCCATGGTTTTTGGCGAAGGTGAAAATGAAGATGATGATATAGAAGAACCATTTATAAGGTGGTTACCAAAATGCTTTCTTCTCGACTTCGAATTGTCAACCTTCATCATCATCATTTGCTCACCATTCATCATCATATTTATTTGATATGTTGCATACACGTATAGAAATTTAATTATATGGATAGTTGTATTTATAGCACACCAATTTCCAAGATTCAAAACACCCGGTATGTGACTTGATGTGTATGATGATTTGGGTGTGAATTGTATTAGATTTTATAAAGAAATTATGGAAAAGTTGAAAGGGAAATTTAATGACTTTTTGTGTTGCAGAAATGAAAATGAAACAATGAAAACGATGTACGGAACAGGATAAGTATAGGAGGTGGAAAAGTACAATAGGCCGTATTTTACGTAACTAAATGGTTGACCCTTTTAATACTTCCATCACACAACTAAAAGTCAAACTGTTTTATTATAGTACCTATCTTTGGAAAATTACACGTAAGTAATTATTTAATAGGGCTGGTGAATAAATGCTTTAAATAAGTGGGATTTGCTAACAACAACTCATCGATATTGTTTAAGCATTGAATGTATGAAAATTATCATTTAATGATCTTTAAATATTTTATATTTAACATCACATATCATATTTAAAATGATTAAAAGTATATAATAAAAGAAAATTGAAAATTTACATTTACTAGACGAATATCTGAACAAAACGATGGCGTATAATGAAAAATAATTATACTTGCGAACTTATTGTTCTAGTGTAACCCTTGATCAGGGCCGTCTCGTTGATTTCGAATGCCCCGTACCATAATTAAAAGTATGTTGCATTACTCGAAAATTTTGAACATATTCACCAACGGACCAAAATGTTAATTTTTCACATAGGAAGTATTGACGTTTATGATATTGTGATTTATTGTATTTCAGTAATGAATATGTTTAAGTAGTTCGAATATAAGTTATTGTATTACATCAATATATGGTGATAGATGTTTATATGGTAATTAGTTAAAGTTTATAAAATTTTAAGTTTTAAATGATAATAATTTGTATTAAATTTTTAGAGTAAATTACACCGTTCGTCCTTGTGGTTTGCGTTGATTGGCGTGGTTCGTCCCTTGACCAAAAAAACTGCACCGTCCACCCTTAACGGGCAAACGTTACGCGTCGTTTGTCCCTCCATCCAGTGGGCCCCACTAACGCTGGTTAAGTGTGTTTCACATCAAGTCCCATTGAGGGTATAACTGTCATTTCCATCCCCTTTTTGCATTTAAAACCCACTCACCCACTTTTTTCCCTCACACTCTCCCAAGTCAAACCTACTCCCTCTCAAATAAAAACCGATCATCTTCACTTTTCCCAAATCAATTGATATTCTAACCCTAAATTCTGTAAATCAAAAATTGCAAAACACTAAAGATGGTTCTTTAGTTGTACGACATAAGACCAAATGATTGTGTTGATAGAGATCCTTATCGAATGTATAGCAAGTATCTATTTTTTTGTAATTTTTTGACAATGTTGTTTATTATAATAGGATTGTAATCGTTATTATGTATTTTAAGTATGATTATTTCGATTTGCAATACTGTATTTGATGTTTTGTCGTTTAAAACCCTAAGCTGATGGTTTTTTGTTCAAAATATTTGCAGATGTTGATTCTACTCTGTTTTCCATCAAGCTTCATCATGGAGGCCTTTTCACAAAATCACCTAACAGGAAGTATAGTAATGGTAACATTACTTTTGTTGATTTAATAGATTGTGATCAATTTTCTATACATGAAATTGATTCTATGCTTGAAGACTTAGGTCACGATGGACATAGGGTTATGTTTTACCATTTCTTGAAACCAGATTGTGATTTAGACAATAGACTAGAACCTTTAGCATGTGACAAAGATGTTCAGGTTTTAGCTAAGTATGTGACACAAGGTCTTAAACTAGTTGAGGTCTATGTTGAGCATGAAAAGACCAACCCTGACATTTACACACCACCAAAGAAGAAAAAACTTGTAATAGAAGAGTTAGATAACCCAATAACATCAAAGGCAGGGATTTATCCAGTTGCTAAGAAACTAGTGTTGGATGTGACTGAAGGGTGTTTAAGTCAAGGTAAAGGTGAAAGTAGTGGTAAAGTCCAAGAATCATGTGTTGTTAATTTAGAAGAAGGGCAAAGTAGTGCAGTTGATAATCATGGGTCTTCTCAAGTCCCTAGCCAGTTTGTGAATGACTTTTACTCTTCATATGACCCTTATGTTGAGTCACAAGATCCTAACTATGACCCATTTACTGACTTGGACATAATTTCACCAATATTTAACAATACAGAAGGTAATGCTAGTGAGAATGTTGAAACAGAGTTTGAGAATGCAACAGAGTTTGAGAATGCAACAGAGTCTGAGAAAGAAACAGATGTTCATAGTGAAAATGAGGTTGAGAATGAGAGAACTGTTGAGTCAGAGGATAAGTCTGGGGATGATAGTCAAAGGGAGGATGATGATGATACTGAAAGAGATGATGATGATGATGATAGCCAAGACAGTGATTATCTTGCAGAGGAGGATTATGATGTGGATGAAGTTGATGTTGACATGGAGAACTTTGACTACAATATTGATGAGAGTGCAGAGTTTACGGGGTGTAAAGATAATGAAGAAGATGTTGATAATGAAGATGTAGATCCAGATGCAGAGGATATTAATGAATTAGAGAATGAATACTTTGAAAGTGCTTCAGGTAGTGATAGTGAAGGTAGTAGATTAAGGAAAAAAAGATTGAAGCAATTAAGGAAACAAGCACATTCTGCTGATAAAATTTACAAAACATTTTTCTATGTGGGTAAACAGTTTCCAAACAGAGAACATGTGAAGGCAATCAGGCATACATTAAAGAACATGCAATTGAGACTAGGAGGAGAATAAGAATGGAAAAGAATGACAATGAAAGAGTGAGGGCTGTTTGCAAAGGTGTTATTCCATCTCTGCCAACTGGTGAAGCCCAAAACTTGGATAGTGGTGTTAGTGGGCCAAGTCAGAGTACTGGGTCCAAAGGTAAGTGGACCAAAAAGACTGCTCCAAGATCCAGTGGGTACTTAAGCCCATCAAAGGTTAGTGGGATTAAAGAGAATCTATTTAATGGGGGTAAACCTAACAGCAAGAAAAAGGTACATGATCCCAATAAATGTCCATGGGTGGTGTTGGTTTCCAAATTAAAAGATTCTGAAACATGGCAGGTCAAATTACATAGATCAGAGCATAAGTGTTTACAAGAAAGAGAAAACTTGTATGCAACATATGACTGGTTCTCTAGAGAACTAGTTGAACAGTTGAAATCAAACCCTAACATACCTGTTAGGGCAGTTCAAGAGCAACTCCAACAAAAACATGAACTAAGTGTTTCAGAAAGTAAAGCTTTTAGAGCAAAACAACAAGCAGAAAGGAAATTAAGGGGTGACTACACACATCAGTATAAGATGCTAAGAGATTATGTTTTGGAGTTACAACAAGCTAATCCAAACACCACTGTCAAGATACATGTTCAACCTGAAGCAGATCATATGTGTCCAACAAGAGTCTTTAAAAGAATTTATGTATGTTTGGGACCTCTAAAAGATGGATTCAAAGCTGGGATGAGGGATTTGCTAGGATTAGATGGGGCATTCATGAAGGGTCCATACCCAGGTCAACTCTTGACAGCTGTGAGTGTAGATCCAAACAATGGGATCTATCCACAGGCTTATGGGATTGTTGAGACAGAAAACACAGAGTCATGGATATGGTTTCTCAATCAACTTGGAGATGATCTAGACCTTTACAGGAATTCCAACTTCACTTTCATAAGTGACAGACAAAAGGTAATTTACTTTCCTTATTTGAATATTTAAGTGACTTTTTCAATCAAAATAATTGATTTGTAATCTGCTAACCATTATACTTTTAATTTGATAACAGGGAATAATACCAACAATTTCAAAGTTGTTTCCATGTGCAGAGCATAGATTCTGTGTGAAACATATTCATGAGAACATGAAAAAACAGTGGAATGGTGCTGCATACAAAGAACTGTTATGGAAAGCAGCAACTGCCACAACAGTCCCAGAGTTTACTCTTGCAATGAATGAGTTGAAAGAACTTAAAAAAGAGGCTTATGACTGGCTTAATCTCATTCCTCCACAACACTGGTCAAGATCACATTTCTCAGGTATCTTTTAATCCTAGATCTTTATGAATACTTTCCTTATGGATATAATAAGCATATAATGTTCAATTAAACAAACTTGTATAACAGTAAGACCCAAGTCAGATGTATTGTTGAATAATATGTGTGAAGTCTTCAATGGTAAGCTGGTTGGAGGAAGAGATAAACCTATTATTTCCACTTTGGAATTTGTCAGGGAATATCTAATGAGAAGGTACATAATACTGTTGAATAATATGATGTGAACAAGCTTATTACATTAGCATACTTACTATTTAATATTTTGTAGGATTGTAAATGTGAATAAGCTTATTGGAAAATGTGATGGACCACTCACACCAACTGCTACAAGGATCTTGAGAAGAAATGCACATGATGCTAAAAAGTACACAGTCCAATGGGGTGGGAGTGAGTTATACCAGGTTAGTGGTCCATGGAGTGACCAGTGTGTGGTCAATGTTGTGGGAAGAACATGCACTTATAGAAGATGGGAATTGACAGGTATCCCCTGCAAACATGCTGTGGCCGCAAATTGGAACATGACACTTAACAATCAACAGGCTGGATTACCAGAGGAATGGGTGCATCCATGCTATAGGTTAGATACTTGGAAGAAAGTGTATTCTTTTGACATCAAACCAATTAGAGGTCCTGTCCATTGGCCCAAATGCAATGTTCCAACCACACTATTACCACCAAAACATCATCCACAAGTGGGCAGGCCAAGAAAAGAAAGGAGAAAGTCAAAAGCTGAGAGAGATTTGTTGTACTTTGCAAAATGTGATGGTAAGCTATCAAGGGAGCACAAGACTGTTACTTTTGACAAATGTGGGAGTAAAGGTCACAATAAAAGAACTTGTACTGGTCCAATACTTCCAAAGGGTCAAAAGAGGAAAGCTGCATGCAAAGGGGTAGATTTGGATAATGATGGTCCTACAGGTTCAAAGGCAAAGAAAGGTTCAGGTGGTGCATCTACAAATTCTGCAAAAAATAAAGACAGGGGGAAAGCTCCAGCAACAGATGATGGAGTCAAGAAGAAGAAAGCACCAAGGAAGAAAGTTATTAAGTTAGGTTGATCAGTTTGTGTTATGTTTGTTATTCTCTTTTGTTAAACTAATGGTATTAAGTTAAATGGTATGTTTGAACAATGTCAGTTAATGTTTGTAACCATGACAGTTAATGGTTTTGGAACTGTGTTAGTCAAGTGGTCTGTATTTGCTTAGATTACTCTTGCAATGAATGGTTAACTTATCAGTTTAGTGGTATTACTTTGACTTGCATTTGAGAATCTTCAATTGATTGTCTGTTTGGTTACATGAATTGTTTAGGCCTGCAAATTATGTCTGTTACTCCTTTGTAAATAATGTTTGGTTTTTGGGTAAATGGTTAAATGATATTTACAGCTGTGGTTGATGAGGCGAAAAATGAACCACTTTTAGGGGGTCATTTAAGCCCGGAATTGAATTTATTTGATCAAATATTACCCTAAATCGTTCCTTTTATGATTTTTTGGTACTTTGGGAGTGAAATCTGGAAAAGGAAGCAATTCGGACGTTTTAAGAGCATAAAAGTGAAGAAAACGCCAAAGACTTAATTTTCCATGCTGAGAACAGTACCTGACGGCGTCAAGAGGAAAATCATGACGGCGTCAAGAGTAAAAGTGGTGACGACCCAGTGCAAACCTAAAGGCGTCACGAGAAGGGCGTCAAGAGTTAATTTTGCGACGGCCTGCATAAGGAGATTACATGACGGCGTCAGACCCAGATCTAGGCAGTCCGAGGAACTATTTGGCGGCGAGATGACAGCGTCAAACATTTGTTCTTGACGCCGTCATCTTCTAAACTCTATATATAGTTTTCTATTTTTCATTCATAGAGAGGAACTTGTGTGGAGAAACCCTAGGGCCGAACTTTGTAAACCCTAGCTCGTATTTTACAGTATTTTCAAGGGTTTTCACCCCTTGAATCCTTTCATGTGCTATTAAGATAAGTCTTCTCTTTAATTCAATCAATATGTCTATGTGTTGGTTGTCTATATCTTGTGCTTGTCTTGATTTCAACATGCTAGGCTAGATCTATCTTGTGTTTGCTTGGATCTAATGAAACCTAGATGTTAATTATGTGTTGATTACTTGTTTATGGTTGTATTGGATGAATGATTTCAATGTTAGGCTTAAGAAAACTGGCAGATCTCCATTGTGTAACATGCTTGAACGTCTTAGGAAACATGAACCGATGTGTACTAGGTTTTATTGGTTGTATTTAATGCATGAGTAAATTCTAATGATCCCATGTTAGGAGCTTCTTAGCCGGCTCGACATAGGAGTGAAGTAGGCACTCATAGGATTAGGGAAGTAAGTACGCCACCCCATGAATGGTATTAAGGAATACAATCCGTCATCCACGCAACTATGACAAGTAATTAACGTGTAAAAGATATCTAGGGAGTAGTGAAATCTAAGTAAACACATTTCTCCCACATATTGGTCACAACTCTAGTTTAATATAGTTTATTTTCATTTCTAGTATTTTATTTCGATTGCATCTTTAGTATTGGGTTAGTTGACTAGCAACTAATTCCGCCCATATCCTCCAAACCCGAGATTTTTACTTGCTTTCCTAAAAATAAAAAAATACAAAAAGAATCATCACTCATCCCTAGACCTAGTCTTTAGGTTTTCTAATCCTAGCGACACTATTCCTAGCTGAACGATCAATCCCCCGGTACTTGTCATTATACTATACTACATCGATCAGGTACACTGCCTGGTGGGGGTTGTAAGCTTCTCAAGATCCCTTGAGAGGTAAAGCCTGGTGCAAACCCCACGCATCAAGTTTTTGGCACCGCAGCCTGGGGAATAGTTATTGTCTAGGTTAGAATCTCTTTTTATTAGGTCTACTTGCTAGATTCCTTTCTAGTAAGATTTTATTTTTTATTTTTAGGTTCTCTTTAGTCTATATTATTTCTTCGTGTTTTTGTTCGTAACTCTTTACCACCCGACATCATGGACGATGGGAACATCTTTGAACTCGTCATCCCACCACAACAATACCCACCACTAGAACCTCTTAGGCCCCGAACCTTAGGAGAGTATTCCCGACCTAGCCACCAAGGCTATCGAAACACCATTGAGCTCACCGGAGCCAATGTGACCCCTTTGCGATCCGACACCATACGGTTGGTGCAAAGCGGATGTGCATTCCATGGATTTCGTTCCGAAGATCCTAATCAACATCTCAAGGACTTCCTCGAAATCGTAGATTCCATAGACCTAGATGTTGCAACAAGAGAGACAACCCGTTTACGCCTATTCCAATTCTCTCTACGTGATCAAACTAGTCAATGGCTTGAACGTTTACCCGCGGGATCCATCACCACATGGGATGATCTCACCACTCGTTTCCTTGCTCAATTTTTCGCACCGGGGAGAACTACCAAGCTTAGAAATGACATCTTGATGTTCCAACAACGTCAAGGTGAAACTCTTTATGAAGCATGGACTCGTTTCATGGACTTACTCCAAAAAGTCCCTCATCATGGCATAGATCTTTGGCTCCAAGTCCAAATCTTCTATGACCATATCGATCTCTCCACAAGGCGAGCCATTGACCAATCGGCCGGTGGTAAGCTACGTGATCTAAGTGCGGAACAATCATGGGAACTCATAGAAGATCTTGCTCTCTATGACAACGAAAGTTGGAATGATCCCCGTGATTTGAACAAAACGGTCAAGACAATATCTTTGCCTTCGAACAACTCTAGCACTCCCGACCGTAGGATCATGGAACTTGAGGACCAAGTCAAGTTTCTCATGAAATCTTACGAAGCTCCTAAGCCTTCAAGCCAAGTGAACAAAATCACTTCTTCATGCGAATTATGTAGTGGTCCCCATGACACTCGTGATTGTGTGGAACTCCCCAGAACAGCTTTTGCGGACTACGCATCCTCGCGTACCGACGAAGCGGGAGATAAGTGGTACACTTTCAAACCCGAGCCAAACCCTTACGGTGATTCATATAACCCCTCTTGGAATAATCACCCAAACCTTAGGTGGAAACAAAATCAAGCCAATTCTTCCAATCTGCCTAATCGTTACCAACCAAACGGTCCACCCTCCAACCGTACTTTCAACAACAATCCTTCTAACAACTATGGTAGTACCAACAATCTCGAAGGATTGATGTCTAAGTTCACGGCATCTCAAGAAGATCGCATAGCTAGGTTTGAAACCGAATTCAACCAACAACAAACGGAGATGACCAACAAGATAGACAACTTGTTGAAAGCCCTCAACAACCAAGCGTTAACTACACCTAGGAAGGACACTAGGGACGCCAATAACGGAGTCTAAATTAAGGACCCCTCGTCATCCAAACATGTCCACTTTTTCAATGTTGTCACCATTAAGCCAATAGATAAGAATATGGAAGAAAGTGACAAAGATGAAGTTGAAATAGAGACCGAGGCTAGGGATGAAATTAGGGAAGTTGAGGTTAATAAGGGAAGGGAGTTAGAGGAAGTAGAGACTATAGAAAAGCACTTTGATAAGTTGCCCACCAAGGAAGAACGGGAATACCATAAGGATTTATTCGATGGCCCCGAGACACCATATATCCTTGGCACACCCCTTATCAAAATGGGAGACCCCTCTAACATCAACATACCATGCAACATCGGGCATATGCATATATGGAAAGCTTATATCGATCCTAGATCTCCTGTAAACATCATGACTAGGACTTATTACAATTGGGTGATGAAGAAACAACTTGATTATAGGATGATGCCCAATAAGAATTTGATAAGTAATTTTGTAGGAAGAGTGAAGGGATTGCATGTGATTATAGGTAATTTCACTTATGAGATCGATTTTATGATAGTAGAAGACACTCGTCCGGTGATAGATGATTGCCTAAGCCAAGTAATATTCGGAAAACCATTTGTTGAGGCCACTAGGATGAGTTATGATCCGACTTTAGGGATAGTTAGGTTCAAGGAAGAGAATGATGAGATTGCCTACCAAATGCCCTACAAAATTGAGCAATACCACCTTCTCTCTAATATAGAAAAGGAACACAAGCAAGTGGCTTATTATAGGAATGATGAGGATAGACGTAGAGGAGTAGAGTATGTGAAGAATAGGATGCTTGGTTTCTACAAAGTATGCTTGCAACTAGGTCCGGAATACAAAACTGGCTTAGAAGACGACCTAGAGAGTGAAACCAACGATGAGGTCACGTAGTAATCCATGACCTTGAGTCTAGCTACAAGACTCGTAAATAAAGAAAAGCACTTCTTGGGAGGCAACCCATGATTGTGTGTGATTTTTATTTTGTTTGTTTGTTATTTGCTTCCGTATGCATGCTTTATTTTTATTGTTGGTAGATCATGTTTCAAAACTAAATAATGGAAATACTTTACTTTGATGTTTGGCCTAGTCTTAACTTCACCCAAAGGTATTTTTGCAAAAGATAAGTGTAAGGGGAAACCCCAAAAATGTTTTTAAGAAACAAACTGATCATGATTCTCCACAATATTAAGTGAACATGTATATTCGTATTTGTTAGAGTCAAATGCTTGTATCGAGTCATAATGAAGTTTTGCAGGATTTTCCAGGAAGTAGGACCAAGTTTTTCCAGAAATTTTCCGGAAACTTAACATAAGAATTTCTGCAGGTCACTTCTGACGGCGTCATGAGTTTACTCTTGACGGCGTCACGTGTAAAAATCTGGAAATTTTACCAGTTTTGTTTTTCTAACGGAGTCTTAAAGTTTTTGTTGAATTATTAGTTTTATAATCTCCAGGAAATCTGCAAACATCATTCCACTAGCATTATATCTTATTTTGTTTTCTAGGATTTAGTATCATATGTAGATTGCCGCCGATTTTATGCGAGGTTGCCTTGTCTATTTTCTCAGGATTTACAGGTTATGTATGACAAGAAGATGATTTATTTTTCTGGAAGGGAAGCTTTGATTGTTCATTTTCTTGGAGGAAGATCTAACCTGGCCACCTTATTATCCATACCGAGTGAATCAGGGGAGTATTTGATTTCATTCGTTTTACTTATTTCACTTTTACATTCTTTACTTGAACATTGGGGACAATGTTCATCCTAAGTGTAAGGGGAGGGTAAAATGATGATACCTTACAAATACACTTTCGCTTGAGTTTGTTTGTTTGATAGTAGACGTGTAATAAAACTATGAGAAATACTTGTTAGTGCAATTTTAGCGCCAAATTTAAATTTTTTTACAACATTTAGGAGTGAAACTTTAGCCATAGCAAGCGTCTCATGGATAGGAGATTGTATGACTAGCACATAACCGTATCATTCAGAAAAATTTTCCACCCAAATATGTGAGGTTCGCCTTTAGATTTGATAGGAAAAGCATTTACTATTAGTGCTTATGAGTGTACCGGTAGCATTTAGATTCTAGAACTTGCGTTAGTGATGCATCCCGAGACCGCTAGTGAGACTACATTCGTGTAGTAGGATTTACTACATGATAAGAGGCATTAGGATCACCCTTGTGTTAAACCCGTATTATAATTACTTGACCACTTAAGTCATATTACTTGGCTAGTTAAGTCAACTAATTTTTCCCACACCTTAGCGTTGTACTCATTTTTTAGTACACGAAACCCCTAGTACACCCCTTCGAGCCTATCTTTTCATTTATAACTTTAAGCATTTTACTTAAAGGAAGAATTTGTTACACCCCACTTAAATGTACACCCAAATCGCCTTAGCCTTCTGTGTATGCACTCATCTTTAGTGCATTATTGTTATATGTTAAACCCTAAGTTAATTATCTAATTGATTACATGGTTGCTAAGTCAAGTCATATCCTTGTACATATTGTTTTGGGACGATTGGGACTCATGGGTTAAGTACTTATTTTATGGAGTAATGGGGAAGAACATCATATTATTACCCCCATATGTACGTTAATCTTAAAAGTACTCCAAATGTTTTGATTTTCTTAATTCGAGTCATTAGATTAGTTTATTGTAAAGTATGTAAAGATTCAAGTGTAAGGGGAATGTTTATTCCCTATGATGTATTATTTTGGATGGTATGGTAAGAGTGTATGCAAAAAAATAAATAAATAAATAAATAATAAACAAATAAAAAATCGAAAAAAAAAATAAAAAGAAAAAGAAAAAAAATAGAAAAAGAAAAAGAGAAAAAAAAACATACGAACTACCATCCCTTTTTGTTCTATGTTTATTTTATGTTTTTGTTGTTTTTCATTTATTAGCTTAAGTCGAGTCTAGTCTTGGCTTAGCAACGCCATATTGTACATGTAATTAACCAAGATTGTTAACTCGCCACCAGTAAAGACTGCCTATATCCAACAAAACCGTGTATTCCATATCCCTACACTTAACGTTACAACCCTTTAAAAGACCTCTTTGATAGTTTATCTTAGGTGCTTACGCCAAGTGGTGGAGGTTTGATCCTTTCCCAAGCCTATGGTAATCTATTTTGCTATGACAGGTAGTGAGAGATATCTTCCGTTTCCATATTGTAATTTATACTTCATTACACCCGAGAGATGTGAGTATCTAAACACTATTTGTGAGGTGCTAGTATATGACCTCCGTGCTTGTCTTTGGTCTTTAGTGAAACGATTATTTGTTGTAATTACTTTTATATTAGTGTTAAATGACCCCTAACTTGTATTTTGACTAGAATAAAAGCGCATTTACTTGAGGACAAGCAAATATCAAGTGTAAGGGTATATGATGAGGTGAAAAATGAACCACTTTTAGGGGGTCATTTAAGCCTGGAATTGAATTTATTTGATCACATATTACCCTAAACCGTTCCTTTTGTGATTTTAGGTACTTTGGGAGTTAAATCTGGAAAAGGAAGCAATTCGGACGTTTTTGGAGCATAAAAGTGAAGAAAACGCCAAAGACTTAATTTTCCATGCTGAGAACAGTACCTGACGGCGTCAAGAGGAAAATCATGACGGCGTCAAGAGTAAAAGTGGTGACGACCCAATGCAAACCTGACGGCGTCACGAGAAGGGCGTCAAGAGTTAATTTTGTGACGGCCTGCATAAGGAGATTACATGACGGCGTCAGACCCAGATCTAGGCAGTCCGAGGAACTATTTGGCGGCGAGATGACGGCGTCAGACATTTGTTCTTGACGCCGTACCTTCTAAACTCTATATATAGTTTTCTATTTTTCATTCATAGAGAGGAACTTGTGTGGAGAAACCCTAGGGCCGAACTTTGTAAACCCTAGCTCGTATTTTACAGTATTTTCAAGGGTTTTCACCCCTTGAATCCTTTCATGTGCTATTAAGATAAGTCTTCTCTTTAATTCAATCAATATGTCTATGTGTTGGTTGTCTATATCTTGTGCTTGTCTTGATTTCAACATGCTAGGCTAGATCTATCTTGTGTTTGCTTGGATCTAATGAAACCTAGATGTTAATTATGTGTTGATTACTTGTTTATGGTTGTATTGGATGAATGATTTCAATGTTAGGCTTAAAAAAACTGGCAGATCTCCATTGTGTAACATGCTTGAACGTCTTAGGAAACATGAACCGATGTGTACTAGGTTTTATTGGTTGTATTTAATGCATGAGTAAATTCTAATGATCCCATGTTAGGAGCTTCTTAGTCGTCTCGACATAGGAGTGAAGTAGGCACTCATAGGATTGGGGAAGTAAGTATGCCACCCCATGAATGGTATTAAGGAATACAATCCGTCATCACGCAACTATGACAAGTAATTAACGTGTAAAAGATATCTAGGGAGTAGTGAAATCTAAGTAAACACATTTCTCCCACATATTGCTCACAACTCTAGTTTAATATAGTTTATTTTCATTTCTAGTATTTTATTTCGATTGCATCTTTAGTATTGGGTTAGTTGACTAGCAACTAATTCCGCCCATATCCTCCAAACCCGAGATTTTTACTTGCTTTCCTAAAAATAATAAAATTCAAAAAGAATCATCACTCATCCCTAGACCTAGTCTTTTGGTTTTCTAATCCTAGCGACACTATTCCTAGCTGAACGATTAATCCCCCGGTACTTGTCATTATACTATACTACATCGATCAGGTACACTGCCTGGTGGGGGTTGTAAGCTTCTCAAGATCCCTTGAGAGGTAAAGCCTGGTGCAAACCCCACGCATCAGTGGTTTTGGTTTTTGTTTTTGTTTTGACATGGATTTGGTTTTGTAGATGTGGTTTCAACAATGCTGTTTGACTATATCAGTCAAAAAGGTTGTATTGATCAAAAACCACAACAGCAAAACAACACAACAAGCACAGCAACGCAACATGGGTTAGAAAAAGATTATGGGTCAAAAGTTGAAAAACACAACAAGCACAGCATAATGCTTACACAACATGGGTTAGAACAACACAACAAGCACAACACATCTAGTATTATAACAAATACAGGTGGTGCACTTGAAAGATGATTCCATTACATAGCCTGCTTCCATAATTTGTACATAACAGACATACACACAACACATTTCTGGTTCAATAACTTCAACATTACAAACAGACATACCCCAAAACACCCCAAAACACCAACTGACCTTAATCTAGTTCAATAACTTCAACATTACAAACATAAAAACTAAAACCCATGTAACAATCAGATACTTCTTCAATCTTGCTCTTTCTTGCTCAATCTCTTGTACTTGTGCTTGGTGCCTGTTCAATGACCTTAATAAACCCGGTATAATTACCATGGAATGTGCACACATTTCTGGGTCTACCCAATCCATAAATCTGTTACAATCCTGTATAAGAAATGAAAATTTTAAATAGGTACTTACAACAACATTATGACTGTTTAATTCTCTTCAATTAAACACAAATCCTTCAAAACGTACCATTTGAGGACAACCGTAAAACCTTCTTCCTGGGTTACGATCTGTCCAAGATGTTTTAATAACACAAATTACTTGACAACGACCACATCTAACCATTTTCTTGAATTGATTTGATAATTATTTTTAAATTGGATTTTAATTTGACTGTAAAGATGAAAATGATTTTAGGGTTTATATTATTAATGGGTGATTTATATAAAGGGTGAGGGAATATATGGTTTTCATTAAGGGCGGGAAACAAGGGGGGATGGAAATGACAGTTATACCCTCAATGGGACTTGATGTGAAACACACTTAACCAGCGTTAGTGGGGCCCACTGGATGGAGGGACAAATGACGCGTAACGGTGGTAAGGAAGAAGGGGGAACAGGCACACTTGAAGAGCGCAGTACAACAAAGAGTTGTATGCTGCGTTCGGGAAGGATGAATCGCTCCCGAAAAGGAATCTATTGATTCTCTCCCAATTGGTTGGACCATAGGTGCGATGATTTACTTCACGGGGGAGGTCTCTAGTTCAAGTCCAGGATGGCCCAGCTGCGCCAGGGAAAAGAATAAAAGAAGCATCTGACTCCTTCATGCATGCTCCACTTGGCTCGGGGGGATATAGCTCAGTTGGTAGAGCTCCGCTCTTGCAATTGGGTCGTTGCGATTACGGGTCAACTATTCAATCAAATGATATTGAGCATGTTTCCCATCTCTTCTCGAGAAACAAGTGGGAAATTTCTTTGCAAAATTGTGCTCAATTTCATATGTGGCAATTCCGCCAAGATCTCTTCGTTAGTTGGGGGAAGAATCTGCCCGAATCGGATTTTTTGAGGGACATATCGAGAGAGAATTTGATTTGGTTAGACAATGTGTGGTTGGTAAACAAGGATCGGTTTTTTCGCAAGGTACGGAATGTATCGTCAAATATTCAATATGATTCCACAAGATCTAGTTTCGTTCAAGCAAGGGATTCTAGCAAAAGGATCTTCTGATCAATCCAGAGATCATTTTGATTCCATTAGTGATGAGGATTCGGAATATCACACATTGATCAATCAAAGAGAGATTCAACAACTAAAAGAAAGATCGATTCTTTGGGATCCTTCCTTTCTTCAAACGGAAGGAACAGAGATAGAATCAATCCGATTCCCGAAATGCCTTTATGGATATTCCTCAATGTCCCGGCTATTCACGGAATGCGAGAAGCAGATGATTAATCATCTGCTTCCGGAAAAGAAGCAATGATGGTATCTGGGGAATAAGCATCGGCTAACTCTGTGCCAGCAGCCGCGGTAATACAGAGGATGCAAGCGTTATCCGGAATGATTGGGCGTAAAGCGTCTGTAGGTGGCTTTTTGCCCGTTAAGGGTGGACGGTGCAGTTTTTTTGGTCAAGGGACGAACCACGCCAGTCAACGCAAACCACAAGGACGAACGGTGTAATTTACTCAAATTTTTAAGTTTTTTTTATTACGAGTAATTCAGACCCGTGCGTTGCACACGGGCTCTATCTAATTGGTCATAGTGTAATGTGCAATAATTTTTTTCGTTATTAGACTTTTGTAAGTATGGTCTTAGTTGATCGGTAAATTTTATATTTAAACTTCTTATGACATATTAGTAGTTATTTATAAAGTTTATTTATTCTCAAGATTGTAACATTATATTTAAGCTTTTTATGACATATTCGTAGTTATTTATAAAGTTTAAATTTTGTATTTACTCTCAAAATTGTAACATCCCTATATTTTGATATAAAACTAATTCGGCACATAATTTCGTTATTATATATCTAAGTTGTGATTATATCACACCTTTTCTAAGCATGGCACACATTTTAAATAGTTTATTGACATGTAAGCTTCGGTACTTATTTTCATCATTATATATCTAAATTGTGATGGTGTCACACCTTTTCTAAGCATGACATACATTTAAAATAGTTTATTGACAATAAGTTCCTAAGTTGTGACGTTACCACAGCTTTTGTTAGCATGGCATGAAAAATGTTGGTGCCTTTCTTTCTGGCAGTTTTAATTGAGGTCGAGTCAAAAACTATGTTTGCCACTAATTTTCATCATAAATAACTTGGGCTGCCTCAGGACCAGTGCGAAAATGATTGTGTAAATTGTCGGGTTGTTAGTATGATGGTGAGGCCAAGATATACAACAATAGTTTATTGACATTAAAAAATTATTATGTGAAAAGACTTTTAAAGATATTACATTAAAAAGAGTCTCTTAATATGTAATTTTATAATATGTATAAGTTATATAAATTATTTTAAATATGAAGCGATGATATTAATGTTAGAGACCTTTTATATTCATCCCCATGCGATGCACACAGGTTTGGAATGCCTCAGGAGTCAGGACCCATGCAATGCACACATGTTCGATCTAATTGTTTTTTTTTCCGTATGTTCGGGGCTAATTATCGGTTCATGTTTGAAACTCTCATTTTTTGTGAAAGATGGACTTCGTTTTTCAAATAAATGACATTATTAAAAGCGAATTATAAAACAAATTTCCTTTTTAACAAAACTATAAAAACATAAAACATTAAAGTAATTATTATATTTAAGAGTATAAATTATAACTCGTATAATAAAAAATCAGATCCAATGACCCATGTTCGAATCATAAACCCGCTCCAATCAATCAATAGACCCGACATTTAACTAAATACAATTTTCTTCTCCTTTATACACTTCTTCAATTTAGAAGATTCTCATTGTTAAGATGATAGTGTGAATATATTTTTATTATATACTACCCATTTTCAATATGTAACATCGACATAATATACACAGTCATATCAAATATCAAAGTCACACAATATTCAAAGACATTTGATTAAGAAAGTGTAACACACCGCAAGACAAAAAACTACATTAAGGGCAAAAATATTAAAATGCACCAACAAAGTGTAGTAATAATTATTGACTGAAAATTGAATGCTCGTCACATTATTTTCAATAAACTTACTTGCTAACGAATCAATATTATAGCAAGCTATCCGTGCGTTGCAGCGGCGGGTACCCTGAAATAAAAAATTTCGATGGAATTAATAAAAATGTCACATGAAGTTATTTTGACACCTAAATTTGCCTTGAGAACGAAATACTAAAAGATTTTGTAAACTACACTTCCCACCCAAGCATATATTTACAATCTTAGTCCCTAAGGGTGCTATAGAGTTTATACAAGGTCCAAAACACTTTCCGATATAAACCTCATTATACCCTTACTTAGGGTTTGGCACCCTTTCTCTCTCAAACCAGCCGCACCCTATTTCTTCTTCTTCTTCTCCAGTCGTTTTTCCGGCCAAACAAACACCACAGCCGACCACTTAAACTCACCGCCACCACCACCACACTCCTTACAACCTCCCCCATCATTTTGATGTACATCACACACCTAGAAACACCTCCCAACAACATAATTAACACCACCACATATTGAGTTCATCACCAAAACCATCTCTCTCTCGTTTTGTTGATACCGGCGGTCGAAGGTAGGAAAACCCACCACCCTTTTTGTCGTTCAAGTGACGGTGGGGGATAAGTACATGAATTTTCAAGACTTTTTGATTAAATAAAGAATAAAACTAATAAATATAAAGCTAAATAATTGTTTGGTATCATTTTCTTTCTTTTTGTTGTTGTCGTTGTTATTGAGTCGTGAAAACAAGGGATGTAGTGAGCTTGAGCTCACAGCCTTGTGTATCGAGTCGAGTTTTATTGAGTCGAGTCTTGATCACAGGTTCGTGTCTAGGTTAAGATGGAAGGTTGTACATTGTGTTTAAATAATTGTAATATTGGGTGTAGGGGTGTTTTTAATGCGATTAATTTAAAATGACGGTTGTACATTGTGTTTAAATGATTGTAATATTGGATGTAGGGGGTGCTTTTAATGCTATTAATGTAGAATGAGGGTTGTACATTGTGTTTAAATGATTGTAATATTGGGTGTAGGGGTGTTTTTAATGCTATTAATGTAGAATGAGGGTTGTACATTGTGGTTAAATGATTGTAATATTGGGTGTAGGGGTGTTTTTAATGCTATTAATGTAAAATTCTAAGGAAAGTGGTCTGAATTTCGATTCATGCTAGTTTTTGTTGTACACAATGCTTTGGTTGTTGTAATTATGAAAATTGCTTGCTTTAAAGTGTTGTAAATCATGCATCAATTTTTGTACATCTGAACTTTTTAGAGAGAGAGTCATTCCTCCATTATAAGTAGAATAGATATAGATTAGCCCGTTTATCGGTATTTGATAAGGCAAAAAATGAACCACTTTTAGGGGGTCATTTAAGCCCGGAATTGAATTTATTTGATCAAATATTACCCTAAATCGTTCCTTTTATGATTTTAGGTACTTTGGGAGTGAAATCTGGAAAAGGAAGCAATTCGGACGTTTTTGGAGCATAAAAGTGAAGAAAACGCCAAAGACTTAATTTTCCATGCTGAGAACAGTACCTGACGGCGTCAAGAGGAAAATCATGACGGCGTCAAGAGTAAAAGTGATGACGACCCAGTGCAAACCTGAAGGCGTCACGAGAAGGGCGTCAAGAGTTAATTTTGTGACGGCCTGCATAAGGAGATTACATGACGGCGTCAGACCCAGATCTAGGCAGTCCGAGGAACTATTTGGCGGCGAGATGACGGCGTCAGACATTTGTTCTTGACGCAGTCATCTTCTAAACTCTATATATAGTTTTCTATTTTTCATTCATAGAGAGGAACTTGTGTGGAGAAACCCTAGGGCCGAACTTTGTAAACCCTAGCTCGTATTTTACAGTATTTTCAAGGGTTTTCACCCCTTGAATCCTTTCATGTGCTATTAAGATAAGTCTTCTCTTTAATTCAATCAATATGTCTATGTGTTGGTTGTCTATATCTTGTGCTTGTCTTGATTTCAACATGCTAGGCTAGATCTATCTTGTGTTTGCTTGGATCTAATGAAACCTAGATGTTAATTATGTGTTGATTACTTGTTTATGGTTGTATTGGATGAATGATTTCAATGTTAGGCTTAAGAAAACTGACAGATCTCCATTGTGTAACATGCTTGAACGTCTTAGGAAACATGAACCGATGTGTACTAGGTTTTATTGGTTGTATTTAATGCATGAGTAAATTCTAATGATCCCATGTTAGGAGCTTCTTAGCCGGCTCGACATAGGAGTGAAGTAGGCACTCATAGGATTGGGGAAGTAAGTACGCCACCCCATGAATGGTATTAAGGAATACAATCCGTCATCCACGCAACTATGACAAGTAATTAACGTGTAAAAGATATCTAGGGAGTAGTGAAATCTAAGTAAACACATTTCTCCCACATATTGGTCACAACTCTAGTTTAATATAGTTTATTTTCATTTCTAGTATTTTATTTCGATTGCATCTTTAGTATTGGGTTAGTTGACTAGCAACTAATTCCGCCCATATCCTCCAAACCCGAGATTTTTACTTGCTTTCCTAAAAATAAAAAAATACAAAAAGAATCATCACTCATCCCTAGACCTAGTCTTTAGGTTTTCTAATCCTAGCGACACTATTCCTAGCTGAACGATCAATCCCCCGGTACTTGTCATTATACTATACTACATCGATCAGGTACACTGCCTGGTGGGGGTTGTAAGCTTCTCAAGATCCCTTGAGAGGTAAAGCCTGGTGCAAACCCCACGCATCAAGTTTTTGGCACCGCAGCCTGGGGAATAGTTATTGTTTAGGTTAGAATCTCTTTTTATTAGGTCTACTTGCTAGATTCCTTTCTAGTAAGATTTTATTTTTTATTTTTAGGTTCTCTTTAGTCTATATTATTTCTTCGTGTTTTTGTTCGTAACTCTTTACCACCCGACATCATGGACGATGGGAACATCTTTGAACCCGTCATCCCACCACAATAAAACCCACCACTAGAACCTCTTAGGCCCCGAACCTTAGGAGAGTATTCCCGACCTAGCCACCAAGGCTATCGAAACACCATTGAGCTCACCGGAGCCAATGTGACCCCTTTGCGATCCGACACCATACGGTTGGTGCAAAGCGGATGTGCATTCCATGGACTTCGTTTCGAAGATCCTAATCAACATCTCAAGGACTTCCTCGAAATCGTAGATTCCATAGACCTAGATGTTGCAACAAGAGAGACAACCCGTTTACGCCTATTCCAATTCTCTCTACGTGATCAAACTAGTCAATGGCTTGAACGTTTACCCGCGGGATCCATCACCACATGGGATGATCTCACCACTCGTTTCCTTGCTCAATTTTTCCCACCGGGGAGAACTACCAAGCTTAGAAATGACATCTTGATGTTCCAACAACGTCAAGGTGAAACTCTTTATGAAGCATGGACTCGTTTCATGGACTTACTCCAAAAAGTCCCTCATCATGGCATAGATCTTTGGCTCCAAGTCCAAATCTTCTATGACCATATCGATCTCTCCACAAGGCGAGCCATTGACCAATCGGCCGGTGGTAAGCTACGTGATCTAAGTGCGGAACAATCATGGGAACTCATAGAAGATCTTGCTCTCTATGACAACGAAAGTTGGAATGATCCCCGTGATTTGAACAAAATGGTCAAGGCAATATCTTTCCCTTCGAACAACTCTAGCACTCTCGACCGTAGGATCATGGAACTTGAGGACCAAGTCAAGTTTCTCATGAAATCTTACGAAGCTCCTAAGCCTTCAAGCCAAGTGAACAAAATCACTTCTTCATTCAAATTATGTAGTGGTCCCCATGACACTCGTGATTGTGTGGAACTCCCCGGAACAGCTTTTGCGGACTATGCATCCTCGCGTACCGATGAAGCGGGAGATAAGTGGTACACTTTCAAACCCGATCCAAACCCTTACGGTGATTCATACAACCCCTCTTGGAAAAATCACGCAAACCTTAGGTGGAAACAAAATCAAGCCAATTCTTCCAATCCGCCTAATCGTTACCAACCAAACGGTCCACCCTCCAACCGTACTTTCAACAACAATCCTTCTAACAACTATGGTAGTACCAACAATCTTGAAGGATTGATATCTAAGTTTATGGCATCTCAAGAAGCTCGCATATCTAAGTTTGAGGCCGATTTCAAACAAAAGCAAAGCGAGATGACCACCAAAATCGACGCATTGTTGAAAGTTCTCAATGACCGAGAAATGGGATCACTCCCAAGCGACACGGTCAAGAACCCAAAACTAAACGTTAATTCCATATCATCAGTTTTGTCACCCACTTCTTGTCCACAATACTACTCGGTCAAATCTATGAGCACGTGTTTCAAACAAAACCAAATTATTCAGAAGGACCAATTGAATAAAACACCCGATATAAAACCAGTCAAAAGCATAGTTGAAACACCTCCTACACAAGACCTTGACGATGTATTCAAGGAACTTCACCTTGAACGCCCCGTCATTGATGTCTTGGCCCATGCTCCCTACTATAGTGCCCTCCTAGAAAAGTATGAGAAGTTTAAACTAGGTAAAAATGGGACCGCCTTCGTTCAAAACAAGTTGCCTAAAAAGCTTGATGATCCGGGTATATTTGTTTTGCCTTGTAAGATAGGATGATCCGAAGCTTTCGACACACTAGCCGATTTAGGGTCAAGCCTCAACTTGATTCCCTTATCCTTTTTCACCACTCTTAAGCTAGGAAAGTTAGAGGAGACGGAGGTATTGATAGGTCTAGCGGATGGAAGTATTGCCCACCCGGTTGGAATGGTTAAGGATGTAGTTGTTCACGTAGGAAAGTTAACTATCTTAGCGGATTTTCACGTCCTAGACATGGTTAGTGACACTACATGCCCATTATTGGTAGGAAGAGGATTTTTAGCAACCGCTAGCGCCATGATAGATTGTAAGGAGTCTAAGATAGCGGTAGGTGAAGGCGATACTTGGTCGGTATACGATGTTAAGAAACATAGTTATGATTGTGATGATGAACCGACACCACATTGGGTAGAGATGAATAGGAGACCATCTAGATATGGACCTTGGATAGAAAGGAACTTTATAGGACCTCAACGCCCATTCTATCTAGAAAAAGATTTCATCGAAAAGACACATTCGGTGGAACAACTCATAGCTAGAGATGAAGAGCTAGATCCTTTTGAGGACCCCTTAGTCTTTAGGAAGATGATTGAGTTCTTAAGCGTAATGCCTATTAATATAGAGATGAATAAGTGGAAAAGAGAGGGAGATAAGTGTAAATGGAGGTGGGACAAGCCACCTAAAGAAGGTGACGGATCATGGCATATGAAGATGACTTTGTATGATCCGGATGGAGAAAAGTTTGAAAGGTCATACCGTACTAAGAAAATCGATAGGAAGCTAAAACCTAAGTTTGATCCCAAGGATGTCCTCAATGAGGAACTCACCCGTGTCACGTAGTAATCCATGACCTTGAGTCTAGCTACAAGACTCGTAAATAAAGAAAAGCGCTTCTTGGGAGGCAACCCATGATTGTGTGTGATTTTTATTTTGTTTGTTTGTTATTTGCTTCCGTATGCATGCTTTATTTTTATTGTTGGTAGACCATGTTTCAAAACTAAATAGTGGAAATACTTTATTTTGTTGTTTGGCCTAGTCTTAACTTCACCCAAAGGTATTTTTGCGAAAGATAAGTGTAAGGGGAAACCCCAAATATGTTTTTAAGAAACAAAACCGATCATGATTCTCCACAATATTAAGTTTTGGGTTTGTTGACTAGCAACTAATTCCGCCCATATCCTCCAAACCCGAGATTTTTACTTGCTTTCCTAAAAATAAAAAAATACAAAAAAGAATCATCACTCATCTCTAGACCTAGTCTTTAGGTTTTCTAATCCTAGCGACACTATTCCTAGCTGAACTATCAATCCCTCGGTACTTGTCATTATACTATACTACATCGATCAGGTACACTGCCTGGTGGGGGTTGCAAGCTTCTCGATATCCCTCGAGAGGTAAAACCTGGTGCAAACCCCACGCATAAGTATTACATGAAGTAAAATATTGCATGTTTTATTTGTAACGTACTATTAATATGAATGCTAAGTATTCATTCCACCGGTGGTCGTGGCGTTGTTGTTGTTGTTCTTGTTGTTGTTGTTGTCTTTGTCGTTGTTGTTCATTGGCCTTTTACATGTTTTGTTCTTGATACAATTTTTGTGACTTCTCGATCTCTTTCTTTAATGCTTCTTGGCGCGCTGCAAAAAACAATTGGATATAGGTGGTCGTTAGTAACTTCAATACAGTTAATCAATATATTGCATTTTCGATCAAATTGAAAATGTTGGTGCATATTCTACTTAATTGATAAGACAACGATGTGTAGGATCTCTTAAACCATTAGAGAAGATAATGTTACTACCAAACCTCCTAAGCACCATCCTTATGTCCTACATTGTTACACACACAAAACACATGTGAAATTAACATAAAACAATATAAATTAATATGCTAAATAAGTAAGACGATATGATGCTTACCTTACCACCATAATAAGTTGTAGCCCAATGTGCACGCGGTCTGGAGGAAGTTGTGGTGTTGTTGTGTATGATTTTTGACACATTATATAGTTGATAAAATATTTGTAACTCATTGACGGGAAGGTAAAAAGACTAACCACTATTAATTGAGATGTTTAAGTTGCTTGAAATCAATATACACATACTAATTGAGATGTTTGAGTTGCTTGGAATCAATGTTGAAGGCTTCATATGATAGAATTAATTCTTGAAATATTAACTAATATACCAAACAAGTATATTAGTTAAAAATTTGAACACACAAGCAATTAATTTAAAAACACTTCACAAATACCACTAACACTTTGTTCTCGAACATATGGGGAAAATATAAGATAAATAAATAATAAAAAAAGAGAGAAAAATTAGGAGAAGAGAAAATTTGGTTTTTAGTTTTAGGGTATGTTTGGCAAAACTAGTTATATGCTATAAGCTATAAACTGTAAATGTTTGGCGCAATAGATTATGAAAGATTATACTTATTTTTTCAAAAACTAAAATACATAAAAAATAATCTTTGTTTGACAGACAGAACTTAATCTTTCATAATCTCTGAAAATAAAAGATTACTTCATATAGCTTATAAATATAATCTTTTTTTTATAATCTCTATCTCCAGTACCATTTCCAGTTTCAGCAACAATTACTTTTGCCAAACATACACTGCAAAGCTGTAAACATGAGCTACAAGCTGTATATATATTTGTTTTTATTAAAAGTGTTTAGTAAGTTAGCTGTTAAATGTAATTTAAAAATGTAAATTGACATACAAGTACATATTTGTGATTGTAAACAAATGTTTGGAGGGTATTGATGAGTGCTCAAACACTCATCATTTTTGGTCAAATTTGAGCTGCAAAACATTTAAAAACATTCAAAAAACGCATCAAAATACTGAAAATATCCCAGGAATTGTGTTTTATATGTTTCGAATGCAAAATGTTTAAAAATAGATGAAAAACGAACAAAGTTTGCATAATTGGCAGTTTCGGCCCCCCAACGTTCAAAACTTAACAAATTCAGTCCCCGAGCATTTATTTTGAAAGAAAGATCAACAAAAGTCCTTTGGAAATCACAAGCGTAATAATTAGTCCTTTGATGATGAGTTTCACAAATTTATAAATTTGGTCCCTGTATTTTGAAAATTGGTAATGGGAGTCCCTGGGATATTCAAATTTTGGAAAATATCTTTTATGGTACTTGGATAAATGAACTGTGGCAAGTTTGGTCCCTTGGAGTAATTTAAAAAATTGGCAGATTTGGTCTCTAATTCTCAACCTAATTACAAAATTGGTCCTTGATAACCAAACGGATCCTTTGTATTAGTGCAAAACCAAATCTAGCCCACATCCAATCACCAAGCCCAACCATCACCCTAACCCAAAACCACCCTTTGCGTTTTAATAATACATGCCAGGGACAACAAAATTCAGCCACCTCCATCTCCTTCACCTTCCCCCAGAACATCACAAACTAGACAAATTCTCCACACCCTCCTAAACAAATCCAGCATATCCCACATCCTCCAAGTGTCTTGTCTCCTCCCATATCCCCAATACTCCTGCTCCAGTCACCTTCTTGTTCCCTCAGTATCTCCACAAGATATTTAATCTACAGGCTGGCACATCACAACCCCAAAATTGGCGCCAAAAATGCAATGAAGGGCTGAGATTGTTCCAAGATAATTCAATGGGTGGGATTTGTTCTAAACAAGCACAAGTGAAGACCCCCTAGTTGGTATTTTAGTACAAATAAGAGCACCTATAAGCCTTTGATGGCAAGTAGGTTTTTAAAATAGTTTTAGTTTAATTGTTGTAGTCTGCGCTTGCAATACTAGTTTTAAGATTTTAATGTCAAGCCTTGTAATCCAATTTCAGTTATAATAAAAGTTTTAAGTTCTAGTAAAAGTTCTTTTTATGATTTTTATTTATGCGTTTAAGATACGTTTATGCTTTAATTGTAGCTTCTAGTTGAATGTTGTAATCTTTTTCTCAAAATTTAATTTAAGTTTGCAGCTTGCTGCTCGTTTTTAAAAGTAATGACGATTTTAAGTTCTTAAGTCAGAAATCTTGTTTATGCTTATTTGTGGTTTCAAACTTTCATAAGCTAATAGAAATCCTCAAAATTATAAAAGGTCGCATAAAGAGAACAAAAAACAAGAAGAGAAAAAGAGGCCGTAGCTGTGAGAATCATGGATCAAAGTGGTTTAGAACTTCATGGGAAGTATTAGGTTAGATAGAAACTGACTCAATCTTGGTTTTGAGCACAAGGCTCATTGTAAGTTCCATTTTAAATTTTTAAGAATAATCTTGCTCAATTTATATTTGTTAGATATAGTAGTCAATTGTGATATGCTTAGCTTATTTGTGTTCATTATGGCTTTGTATAAGTTCAAGTTTCAGTTTCATGGCTTAATTTTTTTATTTGCGTAATTAAAATTGCAAAACAGTTTTAGAAGTAGTGTTTGGAATACCCTGCTAATCTGTGTTAAAAATTGATATAAGGGTTAAGAATAGTTTAGATAGCATTCAGTAGGTTGTTGCGGTGTAGTGCATTATAGAACCAGTAGGCACTTAACTTTTAAGTCATAAGTAGCTTGATCATTAGTTCCTGCATAGCTGTTAAAAACCCAAGTTGCGTAATCTACATATTAGCTATAAAAGTTGTTTAGGTCGTTAAAATTAGTTTTAACATAGCCGAGTACATCAGAATCAGTAACTTAGAGGTAATTATAACTCTACTTAGTAAACTTTTATCAAACTTTAAAAAGTCAAATTTTCATACTGGGCAAACATAGACCGAAATACCAGATCTTGTGAAAGCTTTAATTTTGTTTGGGACTGAATAATATTTATTGTTATGAGTTGTTTGGTAGCTTGAGTATTTGAATCAAGAAGAAAAATCCTTTTCTTAGATTGTTTACATTAGTAGAAGAGATCACAAAGTTGACTAGTTGAGCTAACTGTTACCCTGTACCAGCCTTTAGCCTCCTGACCCGTTTTTCTCACGGCCACATCTTGTTCATTACTCTACTTTATTACTCGTTCTTTAGTGTTTTGGAAAGCCTGTTATGCTGTCTTGTTAGGTTTGTGTTAATTTTGACTTTTCGAGCTTATTTTCTTAGCTTGTTTTATCATCTAAGTTACCCCCTAGTTTCTACTTTATGCTGTTATAGGAATCAAGTTTGTTTGATTCTGAGTCTCTGCTTATGTCTTGCTCGTAGTGCTTGTTGTTTTTAGCTGGTTATTGTTGTTCTTGAATGTAAGCTAGTGTGGCTTTTTGGCTTTAGTTTGTGTGATTGTTGTTTCCAAGTTTGTTCGAGTTGGACTGAGATTGTGTTGCTTGAGTGTCCCCTTGATTTCAGCTTATATTTGTTCTTGATCAATCTGCTTGTTCTCCAAAATGTAACTTGGCATTGATCTTAAATCTGTCAGATTTTTCCAGTTTGCATAAGTGTACTTTAAACTTGTCAACTAAAATTCCTTTATAGAAGTTGTTTGTGATATGTTGTTTAGTACTTTTGCAAAAAGTAAAACTGAAAAATTACATGCTTGCAAAAACTGATATGAATGGGATTCGAACCCCCATCACTTAGCTCACACCTCGCACGCTCACCACCTGCTCTTTGAACATTTTTCGTTATACTTTGCAATAGTTAGTACTTAACCCTTTGTGTTTGTTGTGCTTATTAATCAATTTCAGAATGCTTATTTTTCTGCTCATAGTGTAGTATGCTCCCTTTTCCTATTGTTTTTCATAGATTAGTGATTAGTTGTAGTATTTGTCTAAAAAGTTTTAGATTTATTTGTGTAGTTGTAATATTTATTAGAATTAAATTAGTGATTCAAAGTTTTCTAATAATAATAATTAGAATTTTAAATCAAATAATTATTTTTCTTTTTCTAAAAATTCTCTTTTGCTATCTAGTACCGAGGTAAATTAGGTGTATGCCCGTAGGACAATCTGTACTTAGATTTCACTTTTTATTTCTCGTTCATACGTTAGTTTTAATACTAGTCTTTAGTTTTAAATACGTTTTAAATTCTATTGCTTTACATTATTGTTTCACAATACCAAATATTCCATAATCAAATTCTTATAAGAACTTTAATCCCGAACCTCAAACGAAATTGCCCATTCACACCTCGTTGGGACACGACCCGGGTAATCACTTACCCGGTATCACATATATATATAGAGTATTCACGGGTTCTGCACGTCGGCCTTTTCACAGGTTGACTAGTCAATTCCACGCATACTTTGTATGTATCATTGATATCCGTTCATACTAGAACCTGTGTATCAATTTTGGCGCCGCTGTCGGGGATGTTGTGTTGCGACAATATCGTTAAGGTTTTAACGATTAGTGACTTGTAGATCCTTCGTCAAGAAGTTTTCGCTTTCATAAAACATAAAACACAAAAATATTTGCTTTTTCTTTGTATATATATATGTAAAATATAAAAACGAAAAACATTTTTCGTTTCCTTGATAATAAAAACATAAAATATTACCGTCGCTAACCAAGGCAGAACAACTACCAACTGGGGGTGTAAACATAATAAGTTCCTAAACCAAAGATTAAAACTTGCCATTGTATCCTTGTGAGTGGTGTGCCTTTCATAAAGAAGCCATTCATTTGAGATTATTGGTTTAAGTTCGCTGTTGATTTGCCTCAATCTTGTTTTATTGCAATTTTGTTGTTAGTGCATGCGCACTCGTTCACAAATGAAACGAAATCGTCAACTGATAAACGTAACTGAGTTACGTCCTATTGCTGAGGATCCAGTTCCGAAAATGGACGGTAACCAAGAACCACCCATTATAGATGATGCAGCTCCTGATCTCCGAACAATGGAGGAGTTGTGTCAACCCACGATGCTCGGAAGAGGTGGGCCCATTGCCCCTCTCAATATTGTGGCCACTGATTTCGGACTTAAGCATCACATGATACAACAAGTCCAGAATTCGTGCCAATTTCATGGCTTACCTGGTGACGATGCAAACAAGCATCTTGATAAATTTCTTACCGTCACCCAAAGCATGAAGCAGAATGGTGTCTCCGATGATGCCCTTCGTCTATCTCTTTTCCCCTATTCTCTAACCCATCATGCCACTGCATGGTTTGATCGACTTCCTAAGAATTTGATTCACACTTTTAAAGAAATGGTGACTAAATTTTTAGCCAAATACTTTCCACCATCCATGGTTACCAAGTTACAAAATGACATTAGTAACTTTCATCAGCATCCCGATGAGTCTTTGTTTGAAGCATGGGAACGCTATAAGCTCTCAATTGATCGATGTCCTAACCATAACATGTTACTTGTTACCCAAATAGATACTTTCTATAATGGGTTGACATTGAGACACCGTGATATTCTCAATGCTGCTGCTGGTGGGACCTTTATGAAAAGGCGCCCCAAAGAGTGCTATGATCTCATTGAAAACATGACTGCCCACCATAATTTCTGGGATTCCTCAACTGAGAGGGAAGAGTCATGTAAGTCTGTCACTCCAGCATCTTCTGAAATAGCAGTCCTCACTAAAAAGATGGATGATTTCGCTACGGCTATGTTGAGGATGAACCAAAGTATCCAAAATCAACAAGTCCAAAATCAACAAGCCAAAGCCGTCAATCGATGTTGTGAAACATGTGGAGGTCCACATTCATATTCCGAGTGTCCAGCCACCGGTGGTTACACTCAAGAGGACGTATATGCTGCTCAAGGTTCCTATAATTCGGGAGGTAATGGCTACCAACCGCAAGGGGACCGCAGTCTTCTAAGCTATCGTTCTAACAATTTCCTTGGACCTCCCAGATTCAATCAAAACCCTAACCGTAACCAGAACCAAAATCAGAATCGAATGAACCAAGGTTACCAAAACCAAGGAAGTGTCAATCAGAACCAAAACGAAGGTTTCCATCATAACCAAAACCAAGGTTTCCAAAATCAAGGAAACTACAATCGAAACCAAGGTCAAAACAAATATCAGGGAAACAATTCTCATGGACATGGCAACCAACATCAGGGAAATTTTCAAAATCACGGTCCCCATCAAAATAACCGGGCCCAGAATTTTCCCAATCAAAATCAAGCCATCACTCCAACTACTCAGAATTACCCTAACTAAGCTCCTCCAAACCACACTCAAACGATTGTTCCAACTAGCCCATCATCTGATGAGTTGTTGAGACAATTCATGAAATCTCGGGAGGAAATGAATAAGGTAACGATGACTCAAATCGCAGACCTTAAGAAGTCTATAAATGATCAACCCTCGGGCTCAGGTACTACTTTACCTAGCAACACGATCGCTAATCCGAGGGGTGATGTTAAAGCGATCACAACGAGAAGTGGTGTTTCCTATGATGGAACCAAAGCTCCCACTACTTCTTCTTCTCCTCCCAAAGTAGTAGAACGTGAGCCTGAGGTGACAAAGGACAAGGTGCAATTTACTAGCCCACGAAGTACCGCACACGTCCATCCTCAGGTTATACCAGAAACCATGCCAAAGCCAGGAGTTGTCTTTGAACCACCAACAACTCCTGGAGAGAACCCTAAATCCAAACCTTCAATACCATATTCATCTCGGTTACAAGACCAGAAGCTCCGTGAAAAAGCCATTCATCAAATGGAAAAGTTTTTTCAAATTTTCCAAGATCTTCATTTTGATATCAGTTTCGCGGATGCTCTCCTTTTGATGCCTAAATTCGCATCGACAATCAAAAATCTGTTGAGCAATAAGGAAAAACTATTCGAAATGGCACGAACTCCACTCAATGAAAACTGCTCTGCAGTTCTTTTGAAACAGCTTCGCGAGAAGCTAGGAGATCCGGGAAAATTTCTCATCCCATGTGTTTTCCCCGGAATGGTTGAGTGCTTCGCCTTGGCCGATCTAGGAGCAAGCATCAACTTGATGCCTTATTCAATATGGAAAAAGCTCTCTCTTCCAGAACTCACCACCACCTGCATGACTCTCGAGCTTGCAGACCGCTCAACATCTCGTCCCCTCGATATTGCCGAGGACGTATTTGTAAAGGTGGGAAAGTTCCACTTTCCGAAAGATTTTGTGATTGTTGATTTCGATGCTGACCCACGTGTTCCTCTCATTCTTGGGAGAGGATTCTTAAGGACGGGTCATGCGTTAATCGATGTATTCGAAGATGAAATAACTCTTCGTGTTGGTACTGAAGCTGTAACCTTCAACCTTAATCAAACGGCAAGGTATTCCTCCAATTATGATGCCGAATCGGTTAACCGGTTGGATGTCATCGATGTTGCTGCGGAGGAGTACGCTCAAGAGGTTTTAGGTTTCACTGATGAGTCTTCAAGTGAAAATCCCACTCAATCTTCTCATCCCATCATATCCGACTCTTCCCCTTCTCTTACTCCTTTTGAGGGAAGTGACTTCCTTTTGGAAGAGGTCGAGGCTTTTCTCGCCCAAGATAGTTCAATTTCGGATAAATTTGATGAAGACTATCTTGATCCTGAGGGGGATATTCTTTTGCTAGAAAAATTGTTAAACGAAGATCCATTCCCCCCTCTTCCTCCAAAAGTACTTCATAAAGAGGAAGTCAAAAATGTTGAGAAAACTGATGACTTTCCTGAGGTCGAGCTTAAGGACTTGCCGCCTCATCTTGAATATGCATTTCTGGAGGGTGATGATAAATTACCCGTCATAATTGCTAAAGATTTAAGTGTTGAGGAAAAGGCCGCTCTAATAAAGGTTTTGAAGTCATATAAACAAGCAATTGCTTGGAGACTCTCCGACATCAAGGGCATTGACCCCGAATTTTGTACCCACAAAATTTTAATGGAGGATGACTTCAAACCAGCAGTCCAACAACAAAGAAGGGTGAATCCAAAAATTCATGAGGTAATCAAACTGGAAGTTTTAAAACTTCTTGATGCCGGATTGATTTACCCTATCTCAGACAGTCCTTGGGTTAGCCCAATATACTGCGTTCCAAAAAAGGGTGGCATTACTGTTGTCACTAATGAAGAAAACGAGTTGGTTCCAACTCGATTGGTTACGGGTTGGCGTGTCTGCATTGACTATCGCAAGTTAAATGACGCCACCCGCAAAGACCATTTTCCTCTGCCCTTTATGGATCAGATGCTCGAGAGATTAGCGGGGAATGAGTACTATTGCTTCCTCGATGGTTTCTCGGGTTACTTTCAGATTCCCATTGATCCGCAAGATCAAGAAAAGACCACTTTCACGTGCCCCTATGGAACTTTTGCATATAAACGTATGCCATTTGGTTTAGGTAATGCTCCGGGTACGTTTCAAAGATGTATGATGGCCATATTTTCCGACATGATCGGGAAAACTACGGAGGTCTTTATGGATTATTTCTCGGTCATTGGGGATTCATTTCAATCATGTCTCTCCCATTTAGACAACATGCTCAAACGTTGTGAAGACACAAGGTTATGTCTAAATTGGGAGAAGAGCCACTTTATGGTCAAAGAGGGCATTGTCCTCGGCCATAAAATTTCAAAGAATGGGATTGAGGTTGACAAAGCCAAAGCGGATGTCATCGCTAAATTACCTCATCCCACTACCGTCAAAGGTATTAGGAGTTTTTTGGGTCATGCCAGTTTTTACCGTAGGTTCATTCAAGATTTTTCCAAAATCGCCCGGCCTATGACCCATCTCCTCGAGAAGGATGCTCCTTTTATCTTCTCACCAGAGTGCATCGAAGCTTTTGAAACTTTGAAGAAAAAGCTTACTGAGGCACCGATTCTTGTCGCCCCCGATTGGGACTTGCCATTTGAACTCATGTGTGATGCTAGTGATTATGCTATTGGGGCAGTCTTAGGGCAACGCAAGTCAAAACACTTTCAGCCGATACACTATGCGAGCAAAACAATGATCGAGGCCCAAAATCATTACACCACCACCGAAAAAGAATTATTAGCAGTGGTGTATGCCTTTAAAAAATTCCGGCCATACTTGATATTAACCAAATGCATAGTGTATACGGATCACTCGGCTTTGAAGTACCTCTTTGCAAAACAAGATGCAAAGCCGAGACTACTCCGTTGGGTTCTCCTCCTGCAAGAATTTGATATCATAATTCGTGATAAAAAAGGAGCTGAGAACCTAGCTGCTGATCATCTCTCCCGTTTGGAAAACCCCCACCAAAATGTCTTCGAGTGGAAAGAAATTAATGAAACTTTCCCTCTCGAAACACTAAATACGGTTGCCTTTCGTGGAGATTCTATTACCCCATGGTTTGCCGATTTTGCAAATTACCATGCGGGTAACTTTGTGGTGAAAGGGATGTCGTCCCAACAAAAGAACAAGTTCTTTAAAGATGTGAAACATTACTTCTGGGACGACCCTTACCTTTTCAAAATCTGTGCGGATCAAGTCATCCGGCGGTGTGTTTATGGACAGGAAGCCAATGACATTCTCAAGGATTGCCATGCTGGACCCACGGGGGGACACCACAATCCAAACTACACCGCCAAAAAAGTGTTTGATTCCGGCTTTTATTGGCCCACAATCTATAAGGATGCCCAAGAATTGGTCAAGTCCTGTGACGCTTGTCAACGTCACGGGAATATCTCAAAAAAGAATGAAATGCCTCAAAATGCAATTCAAGTGTGTGAAATCTTTGACGTATGGGGCATTGACTTTATGGGGCCATTTTCGTCATCTTATGGAAACAAGTACATACTCGTGGCTGTTGACTATTTGTCAAAATGGGTTGAAGCGAAAGCTTTACCCACTAATGATGCCCGAGTAGTTGTGAAATTTTTGAAAGCTCTTTTCGCTCGATTTGGAACTCCACGTGCTATAATCAGTGATCGCGGTACGCATTTCTGCAATGACAAATTCGATAAAGTCATGCAAAAGTATGGTGTAACTCACCGTCTTTCTACTGCGTACCACCCTCAAACAAGTGGACAAGGTGAAGTTTCCAATCGGGGTATTAAAAGAATCTTAGAAAGAACTGTAGGTGAAAATCGTGCATCGTGGTCGGATAAATTAGATGATGCACTCTGGGCTTTCCGTACAGCTTACGAAACACCCATCGGGTGTACGCCTTACAAGCTTGTGTACGGGAAAGCGTGCCACCTTCCGATCGAGCTTGAGCATAAAGCCTATTGGGCTCTCAAGCATGCAAATTTTGACCTTAAAACTGCGGGTGATCATAGGAAAGTTCAACTGAATGAATTAAATGAACTTCATGATCAAGCTTACGAGAACTCTTTGATCTATAAAGAAAAGACGAAGAAGATTCATGACTCAAAAATCAAGAACCGCGTTTTCAACGTTGGTGATCGAGTCCTTCTTTTCAACTCTAGACTCAAGATCTTCTCGGGAAAGCTCAAAACTCGTTGGACTGGTCCATTCACTATCACAAAAGTTTATCCTTATGGCACCGTCGAATTATCTCAAAATGACGGTCCGAGTTTCAAAGTGAATGGGCATCGGTTGAAGCATTACTTTGGAGAGGACATACCAACCATGGTTGTCCCGGATCTCCAAACTTTCCCCAAGGACAATTGAATTCGGGGATTGAGTCAAGCTAGCGACTCGGTAAACAAAAACAGTAGCATATATATATTAACTTGGGGTTTTCACCCTAAGTGTGGGGGAGTGCCCCTGCTGTTGTTACCATATAAATAAATAAAATAAAGTGAAAAATGGTGTTTCCACATTTAGCTTGTAATGTTGCCTTTTTTACGTTCAAAGAGTCGGCATAATAGCCGGGACTTTGAATATTGAGGACAATATTCAATTCTAAGTGTGGGGGGGAAATTCTAGCGAATTTTATCACATTTTACCATCTCGTACCCCCATTTTGGCCCAAAATTTTTCAAAGAATTTTTTCACTTTATTTCAAAATTTTTATGGTTATCAGTCCGCCTTGTCTAAACGACAAAAGGATTGGCTAATCCAGGAGCAAACGGCTTCTGGTAAAGACAAATCAAATCCGTTTACAGCTGGTGGTTTGCTCAAAATCACATGGTTATCAATGTACCATGGTTCTTACTTGAACTGAAACATTTGGCTAGTCTAGAAGCCAACGGCTTCTGGTAAAGACAAATCAAATCCGTTTACAGCTGGTGGTTTGCTCAAAATCACATGGTTATCAGTGTACCATGGTTCTTACTTGAACTGAAATATTTGACTACTCCAGAAGTAATGGCTTTTGGTAAAGAGATTCAAATCCATTAAGTTTTCTCAAAAGATTGCTAGGGACTAGCAATAGTTTAGTGTGGGGGATTGATGAGTGCTCAAACACTCATCATTTTTTGTCAAATCTAAGCTGCAAAACATTTAAAAACATTCAAAAAACGCATCAAAATACTG
Organism: Artemisia argyi; assembly: GCA_030686995.1. NCBI lineage: Eukaryota > Viridiplantae > Streptophyta > Magnoliopsida > Asterales > Asteraceae > Artemisia > Artemisia argyi. The sequence continues at coordinate 129,434,160 of CM060677.1, forward strand.
AAAATATCCTAGGAATTGTGTTTTATATGTTTCGAATGCAAAATGTTTAAAAATAGATGAAAAACGAACAAAGTTTGCATAATTGGCAGTTTTGGCCCCCAACGTTCAAAACTTTACAAAATCAGTCCCCGAGCATTTATTTTGAAAGAAAGATCAACAAAGGTCCTTTGGAAATCACAAGTGTCATAATTAGTCCTTTGATGATGAGTTTCACAAATTTATAAATTTGGTCCCTATATTTTGAAAATTGGTAATGGGAGTCCCTGGGATTTTCAAATTTTGGAAAATATCTTTTATGGTACTTGGATAAATGAACTGTGGCAAGTTTGGTCCCTTGGAGTAATTTAAAAAATTGGCAGATTTGGTCTCTAATTCTCAACCTAATTACAAAATTGGTCCTTGATAACCAAACGGATCCTTTGTATTAGTGCAAAACCAAATCTAGCCCACATCCAATCACCAAGCCCAACCATCACCCTAACCCAAAACCACCCTTTGCGTTTTAATAATACATGCCAGGGACAACAAAATTCAGCCACCTCCATCTCCTTCACCTTCCCCTAGAACATCACAAACTAGACAAATTCTCCACACCCTCCTAAACAAATCCAGCATATCCCACATCCTCCAAGTGTCTTGTCTCCTCCCATATCCCCAATATTCCTGCTCCAGTCACCTTCTTGTTCCCTCAGTATCTCCACAAGATATTTAATCTACAGGCTGGCACATCACAACCCCAAAATTGGCGCCAAAAATGCAATGAAGGGCTGAGATTGTTCCAAGATAATTTAATGGGTGGGATTTGTTCTAAACAAGCACAAGTGAAGACCCCCTAGTTGGTATTTTAGTATAAATAAGAGCACTTGTAAGCCTTTGATGGCAAGTAGGTTTTTAAAATAGTTTTAGTTTAATTGTTGTAGTCTGCGCTTGCAATACCAGTTTTAAGATTTTAATGTCAAGCCTCGTAATCCAATTTCAGTTATAATAAAAGTTTTAAGTTCTAGTAAAAGTTCTTTTTATGATTTTTATTTATGCGTTTAAGATACGTTTATGCTTTAATTGTAGCTTCTAGTTGAATGTTGTAATCTTTTTCTCAAAATTTAATTTAAGTTTGCAGCTTGCTGCTCGTTTTTAAAAGTAATGACGATTTTAAGTTCTTAAGTCAGAAATCTTGTTTATGCTTATTTGTGGTTTCAAACTTTCATAATCTAATAGAAATCCTCAAAATTATAAAAGGTCGCATAAAGAGAACAAAAAACAAGAAGAGAAAAAGAGGCCGTAGCTGTGAGAATCATGGATCAAAGTGGTTTAGAACTTCATGGGAAGTATTAGGTTAGATAGAAACTGACTCAATCTTGGTTTTGAGCACAAGGCTCATTGTAAGTTCCATTTTAAAATTTTAAGAATAATCTTGCTCAATTTATATTTGTTAGATATAGTAGTCTATTGTGATATGATTTGCTTATTTGTGTTCATTATGGCTTTGTATAAGTTCAAGTTTCAGTTTCATGGCTTAATTTTTTTATTTGCGTAATTAAAATTGCAAAACAGTTTTAGAAGTAGTGTTTGGAATACCCTGCTAATCTGTGTTAAAAATTGATATAAGGGTTAAGAATAGTTTAGATAGCATTCAGTAGGTTGCTGTGGTGTAGTGCATAATAGAACCAGTAGGCATTTAACTTTTAAGTCATAAGTAGCTTGATCATTAGTTCTTGCATAGCTGTTAAAAACCCAAGTTGCGTAATCTACATATTAGCTATAAAAGTTGTTTAGGTCGTTAAAATTAGTTTTAACATAGCCCAGTACATCAGAATCAGTAACTTAGAGGTAATTATAACTCTACTTAGTCAACTTTTATCAAACTTTAAAAACTCAAATTTTCATATTAGGCAAACATAGACCGAAACACCAGATCTTGTGAAAGCTTTAATTTTGTTTGGGACTGAATAATATTTATTGTTATGAGTTGTTTGGTAGCTTGAGTATTTGAATCAAAAAGAAAAATCCTTTTCTTAGATTGTTTACATTAGTAGAAGAGATCACAAAGTTGACTGGTTGAGCTAACTGTTACCCTGTACCAGCCTTTAACCTCCTGACCCGTTTTTCTCACGGCCACATCTTGTTCATTACTCTACTTTATTACTTGTTCTTTAGTTTTTTGGAAAGCCTGTTATGCTGTCTTGTTAGGTTTGTGTTAATTTTGACTTTTCGAGCTTATTTTCTTAGTTTGTTTTATCATCTAAGTTACCCCCTAGCTGCTACTTTATGCTGTTATAGGAATCAAGTTTGTTTGATTCTGAGTCTCTGCTTATGTCTTGCTCGTAGTGCTTGTTGTTTTTAGCTAGTTATTGTTGTTCTTGAATGTAAGCTAGTGCGGCTTTTTGGCTTTAGTTTGTGTGATTGTTGTTACCAAGTTTGTTTGAGTTGAACTGAGATTGTGTTGCTTGAGTGTCCCCTTGATTTCAGCTTATATTTGTTCTTGATCAATCTGCTTGTTCTCCAAAATGTAACTTGGCATTGATCTTAAATCTGTCAGATTTTTCCAGTTTGCATAAGCGTACTTTAAACTTGTCAACTAAAATTCCTTTATAGATGTTGTTTGTGATCTGTTGTTTAGTACTTTTGCAAAAAGTAAAACTAAAAAATTACATGCTTGCAAAAACTGATATGAATGGGATTCGAACCCCCATCACTTAGCTCACACCTCGCACACTCACCACATGCTCTTTGAACATTTTTAGTTATACTTTGCAATAGTTTGTACTTAACCCTTTGTGTTTGTTGTGCTTATTAATCAATTTCAGAATGCTTATTTTTCTGCTCATAGTGTAATATGCTCCCTTTCCTATTGTTTTTCATAGATTAGTGATTAGTTGTAGTATTTGTCTAAAAAGTTTTAGATTTATTTGTGTAGTTGTAATATTTATTAGAATTAAATTAGTGATTCAAAGTTTTCTAATAATAATAATTAGAATTTTAAATCAAATAATTATTTTTCTTTTTCTAAAAATTCTCTTTTGCTATCTAGTACCGAGGTAAATTAGTTGTATGCCCGTAGGACAATCTGTACTTAGATTTCACTTTTTATTTCTCGTTCGTATGTTAGTTTTAATACTAGTCTTTAGTTTTAAATACGTTTTAAATTCTATTGCTTACAATATTGTTTCACAATACTAAATATTCCATTATCAAATTCTTACAAGAACTTTAATCCCGAACCTCAAACGAAATTGCCCATTCACACCTCGTTGGGACACGACCCGGATAATCACTTACCCGGTATCACATATATATATAGAGTATTCACGGGTTCTGCACGTCGGCCTTTTCACATGTTGACTAGTCAATTCCACGCATACTTTGTATGTATCATTGATATCCGTTCATACTAGAACGTGGGTATCAGGTATATCAGTAATTTAAAGTTTTAATAGCTCTAAAATGTTTAAAAAGCTTCATGAATCAACTTTTCATTTATGAGCTATTTGTTGAAATAAAATATCGAAGTTAATGTATCCAAACAGAGCAACTTATTTTAGAATAGATTATTTTTGTATTAAAAAGCTAATAGCTTCCAAAAAAGCTCTTGCCAAACAGGTCCTAAGTTTAACCACATCTATCAATAGATGGGGAGTAAAAAGGCATATATAGATGGGGATTAAAAAGGTTTATAAAATTAAATTTTAGATTAATTCCTACCATTAGATCAAACTAAATGAATAGTGGAGATTGTTCCTCAGTAAGCATCAAAATAAGAGTGGGCAAATGAACTTTTCTCATAAGTTAATATTAAAATAATGGATAATTCTAAAAATGCCTCGGTTGCCAAGGCGTGGGGTTTTCTAAACGGAATTTTTTGTGTTTGTTTTTCTAGACCAGGGCAACCAGTACGTTTTATGCCTTGTCATAAATTATATAGGATAGTTCAAGCGGTTGCTTGAGGTTAATGTGATACTTCAGCCACATTCCATTGTACGTTCAACGTTTTATTGGTTAATATATTTTACCAGGGTGGAAGCTCCCTTTTACCCAAACCAGTACGGTTTTTGGGCAACTAAAATCTGCAAGTGACAAGTGTGACTTAACGAATTACTAGGTATGGCAACTTGTGTATTTTGGGGCAACTGGTGTACTTTTTAGGCAAGCAGCAGCCTTTATGTCGGACAAGTGATGACACATGGTTGGCTAAATTCAAGTTGCAAGGATGGCTTGTCCAGAAAAACAAACACAAAACCCTCTAGAAAACCTCACATCTTGGGCAATCGATGTATTTTTGAAATTATTCATTAAAATAACTAGTTGTAATTTTTCGTTAGCTAGCAACTGGAAATCAACCCAAAATTAAACTTGTTACTTTAAAGTCTTAACTGAATATTTGTAAAATATACGTATGTATGTGTGTGTGTGTGTGTATATATATATATATATATATATATATATATATATATATATATAGCGTAACTTTATTTTCAAAACCCTGTTAAATACGAGAACTGCGAGAACTCCTTTTTAGCCATCGGATTAATTGATCAATGGTTAAAAATGATTGTGACACTTTTGTAATTAAATAAAAAAGGTGGAACATCTAATAAGAAGAAAAAGGGTATTCTAGTCTTTTAAAATCTTGCGTAACGTAGCGCGTGATGTCAATTGTGGAAAACTAGAAGGGGGTTGAATAGTTTACTGGTTTTTAACTTGATTATCTTTGAAAACCTTTACGTGTAATCGACAACTAAAACTTACCAAACAATAAATAATATGCAAGAATAAAAGTAAGAAACGATCAAACCATAACACGGATGTTTATCGTGGTTCGGCTACAAGGACACTTTTTCCTTGCCCTACTCCACGCCCCGAGTATCCAACTCGAGAGTTTCTTACACTAGTCAACAAGCTCCTTTATCCGGCGGAGAAAACCTTACACGTCGCTTACACACTAATTTCGAACACTAAGCTAGATGCCGAGTTCTTTCACAAGGGTACAACTACTCCCGATAGTGTCTTGAGCAACCACTATCTTTCATCCATTCATCCGGTTCCAAACACACTTTTAAGCAAACCTATTTTATAACAAGCATTCAAACATTTGGTCCCCAATATCTCATGGGTCCATTTTGGTTAATCATGCCATTACCTTGATTCATATAAGGAAATGGTGGATATAGGTTCCAAGACATATAGTTTGGAACTTAATGTTGTCTAGGTATGTTTTGACCCCAACTATGTTGAAAGTAGGGTTGTATGTTGTAGTTGCTTTTTCGAAATGGGCGTTTGGATATAGGCATTTTAGGTCTTGGTTGAGTAGTTCTAGTTCTAAATTCATTTTTAGCAAGTCCTACTCCTATTTTAATGGCTAGTTTAAGTTTGGTTTCAGTTGAACTAGTGTTGGACTTCGTTGTAACTTTAACAAATTCATTACGGTTAGTTACTGAAATGTTCTGTTCTGCAGCAGTCTCCACGGAACCAATGGGTTCAACTGGCGGAACCAAATTTTTGGTTCCGTCATTTCCGTGTGTCACTGCTGCAGTTTTGTCATTTTCTTGTCATTTTTCGCCTTGTTTCTTTAAACTACTTATTGACCCTGATTTCATGAATCCTAACCCTGTTCTATCAAAATGTGATTTTTGGATTTTCATTATTTCATCCGCACAACAAATGCTTTTATCAAACTTCTTAAATTTGAGTTTTGTTTAATAAGATTATCTTGTGTGATTTTAAGCTTCTCAATCTCAAGTTTGAACTCTTGACATGATTTGCAAGTTGTGTCAACATTTTTATTCTTTTCCAAACGTTTAGCTTTTTCTTTTAATTCATAAACTTCGTTTTCTAAAAATTCCTTTTTAGTCTTCAAAATTTTGTTTTTGTTTACGATTTTTAAACTTAACTCACAAAGTTTGTTGTATTGTTGTTGTAATGTGTTATCATCAATAGAAGAGTAAGATGAATCGGAATGTACCTCATTTAAGTCTTGAGCCATAAGAGCTACTTCGTCATTTATCGGTTCTTCATCATCATTCTCACCATCACTCAAAGCACCACTTACAAAAGCACTTTGAGTTTTGCTTTTGGGTGGTTTTTGGACATTCTCCTATTAAGTGACTTGTATCTCCGCATTTAAAACACTTTCTTTCATTCTTGACTTTCTTTACATCCCGATCTTTTCGTGAAGACTTCTTTTCATCTTTAGGTTGCCTTACAAACTTTCCTCGTCTTCGAAAGAACTTCTTGAAGTCTCTAACCGCCATGGCATATTCTTCATCTTCACTATCCGAACTTGATTCCTCATCGTCACTTGATTCTATTCTAGCTTTTAAGGCAATAGATTTCACTTTTTCTTTCTTGCCTTTAATTATCTCCGAATCTTTTTCCATTACCATTTCATGAACTTTGAGGTTTCCAATAAGCTCGTCAAGTGCCATGCTTGAAAGATCCTTAGATTCTTCAATAGCCGTTACTTTTGCTCTCCACTTAGGATGGAGTGCTCTAAGGAATTTCCTGACAAAATTCTTGCTACAAAAAGATTTATCAAGTGCTTTAAGTGAAGTAATAATAGTGTTAAATCGAGCAAATGCACTATTAATAGTTTCATTTTCGGTGTGACAACTGGCAATTTAGGGAGATATTTTAAAACCCGCATTACGTTAAAGTTTGATGATAATTAAATGTTTGAAATTTTATTCGCAACAGATTTGTAAAATTTAAACCCGTGGTTTTAAATTATAAAGTTTCTGTGGAATTAAATTTAAATTATTGTTTTGAGATGGAATTTATGCCGTGATTTATTGATTGAGACGTCTTTTAGGCACTACATTGACTCCGACACTAAGAATAACCTAACACATTTAAAAATCTTGATTTACAATTTGGCTTATATATTTAATGAACGTATCGTGGAATCTTAAAATATTGGGAACGAGTTCGAGTTGAGGGTGTCGGAATACTTTGAAAAGTTTACGGAATGGTCCTTGTGTTTACCAAACTAGTCACCCTCACCTTTTTACTAATACTATTATTATTATTGTTTTAAAAAATATATATATAAAAAGAGTATATGGTTCTTGTGGACCGGTTCTGGGACATACACAAACACAACCCTCACCATCTTCTTCATCTCTCATCTCTCTCTCTCTAATTTGACCTAGCCGCCGCCCCCCTCCGGCAGCCACCACCATCACACCGCCGCCCTTACAACCACAACACCACCACCATCTTAACCATTATTTCGTGCTTTTCTTTTGGTGTACCTCACGTGCGACACAAACACCCCTAACCCCCCATTTGAATCATCACCGCCGCCTATACACCACCACCACCACAAATACTACTTGGGTTTTCAAAGATTCTTGAGTTTGGAGTTGTCAAAAGGTAGGTAACCACGTTTTTACACCAAGAGTACCACGATATGGGTTCAAATCCATGGGTACACGGATTATTTTGATGGGTTCGAATTTATATTGATGGGAAATGATGTTTTTATTAATAAAAATGGGTTTGGTATCCGGGTTTGGTGGATTTCATGCGGAGGTCGAGTGAACAGTGAGCCGTAGCTAACGGCTTGGTGCTATATGTTGAGCCTTATGGGTTTCTTTGATGGGTCTTGACGCTAGTAATCTTGTTAGCAAGGGTGTTAGATTATTGGAGTTGGTTTTGGCTTGGATTTGATTTGACCATTTGATGCTTGTTGTGATTCTTGTGTGCCGCGACCCAAGAGGGTCTGTTTGGCATCTTGTGAGTGCTCGGGTGAGCTCTAGCCGAGATCCTCATGGTCTTGGGTTTGAGTCTTTTGACTCGTGATCTTGCAGACCCAAGTGGGTCTCTTGGCACGGGTTTTGATTTGGTAAATCAACCCGGAACATGTGTATATTTGATGTCCTTCTTGTTATTGTTCCATGTTGTTGTTGTTGTTGTTGTTGTTGTTGTTGTTGTTGTTGTTGTTGTTGTTGTTGTTGTGTTTATTTGTTTCGGCCGAATACTACTGATGGGTCGTGACCCTTTGTGGTCTCGACAATAGGAATATTATTATATTTGTGAAGTGTTTACGATTATATGGATGAACGGGGACTGATTGTGACACGGTTGAATTAGTATGACGGAGATAGATTAGTCGGGTGTCGTATTCGGACCCTATTGTTGTAGGTTGTGTAATGGGACGAATGACGGAGTTGTGATATTGACTTGTTACTTTGGACTTGTGGTTGTGCGAGTTGGAGTCACGTTGACTTTCTAGTCAACGGTTGACTTCGGCAAACGCCTTGACACTTTGGATTTGGACAATGAGCCGAGAGTGATGACTCGGACATGTGACTCATCTTTTATAACTCGACACAATTTATAATTAAACAAACAACTAAAGACTCGTAATAACTTATATATCTGTATAAACATTTATATAAATATATAAATGTGTAAACGTATATATATTTATATAAGTGCGTATATAATAAATGGGAGATCACGAGTAATAAAAATAATAATGTTGACGATATATGTTGGACTATTAAAATAGTAAAATATTTTTGGAAACTTTATTATAACTAAACTAGTATAATTAAAAATATAAATATAACGCGGATTGTTTTACGAAATAAAGTAAACTCTTGGGAAATAAAACGAGAACTTACGAGTTATAAGAGATTTGAGGGCACTTAAATCCAAGTTGGTCATTTTATTAATTGTTGACTTTTGTGCTTGTCACAGATGTGTGACGTTAATAGACTCGTTTCATATAACTATTTAACTTATTTAATCGACGGATTAAATGGGACCTATTTAGTTATATAAAAATGGTTTATTATCGGGTATTGTCTCCTACGACGTCTTTAGGTTGTGGTAGGAGTGCGGGATAATAAGCTAATAAATATTTTGTGAAGTTTACCGAATTGACGAATTCGGTAAGTTTGACGATATATTTAGAAAACTTATTAGACTTTAAAACTTACCATATAGTAATCTACGTGCTATGTGATTTAGGACTTGGTATGGTTTTGGAATAACATATTAGGTAAATAAGTTGTGGAGGATTAGCGAGTTGACGAACTTGATAAACTTCGATGATTTATTTAAATAATATATTGGGCCAACATTAGACCTGTGGATCGTTATTATTTCTATTGATGTGTTTCCTGGCTTGTGTTGAGTCGACCTTCCACCCACATGGATACCAAACGCCAAACCAAATATAAGAAACGGATTTTGGAAAGTAAAAAGAAATACGTTCGGGATTGGGAATATTTGATTTTGAGGAAATGATTCTGAGATGGGTTTATATCGTTAGGAAGTGCCGAGTCCGTAGTTGCCATCATTTGAGTTGCTATACTTCTTGATTCTACCAGTTTTTGAGCTAATATCTGGACTTGAGGTGAGTCATAGCCCCACTTTTACTTTTGAATATTGTTTTCAATACTTGGAGTGAGAAACGTGCAAATTATTTTATGTGGACTATTATTGCTGTTTATTTTAAACTTGCTATGCTTATAGAACTAGGTAGGTTGTAGCGCATGTCGTATCCTTACGAATGAAAGAACATGTCGTATCCTTACGAATGTTGGGCATGTCGCATCCTTGCGAATGCATATTGATTTGATTGGTTTTGGACTATAGTGTGCACCTATAGGTTTGGTTTAGTGGAATGAAGCCTAGTCTAGCTAGCAAGCGTTTTGCATATATGTCTACTTGATTGAATTAAGAATTTAAACCTATGATCTCACCAGAAAAAGCTGACTTTTAGCGCGTTTTCTCAGGTAATTAAGTGATGGCTTGGGATGCTTGTGTTTGGAAGGCTTGGCATGGCAATCTGGTTAAATGATCTATTTTCGAACTCTGATATGTTATTGTGGACCTATGTTTAACTTATTTTGGGCCTTACTTTGAATATTTGGGATGAATGTAAACTTTAAAACCATGGTTGGTTTTGTTTTTTTACTTATGTTTACTTTATCTCGTTTCTTTATGACTTGTGATGGATACCAATCCCCGTAGCACCCCGAAAGCTTTATTAGTCTTTCGCTGTACCAAATTTTGGGGGTGTTACAGATTGGTATCAGAGCCAAGGTTATAGAGAACTAGGTAATAAAAACCTAAACTATAACCGATTTTTATAGAAAACGATCCTGGACCAATGCCTGCCAGCCCGCCAAGCCGAAGCATCTTAGACTATGTTGAGATATTATGAGATAATGATATGATATGAGATTTTGAGATGATTTGGGAATTATGAATATGTTGATTATATGATATGATGGCGTTTGGAAACTTATATGATTTACTCGTTTTGAAAATGTTTTAGTAATGCGGTATTTGAAAAATCTTTCTTGAAATGATATGATTGAAGTTATATGATGATTTTAGTATAATATTTAAGTTTCGCGGTTTATTTGTTTTGAAACACTTACACCTACCCTACGCCGATGTCACAGACCATGGCCTCCTATTCGTTCGATGTTACTGAGGATCTTCTTGCTGGCCCACACCGCCCAGCACAGATCACTATGGATCCTGATGATCCTTATAGGATGGCCATGCATTTAGCTACTTCATCACCGACAGCAGTTTCTCCCGCACCAACAGCTTCACCTACTTCTCAGGGACCCTCATCTTCTTTGGGGCTTCCTGGTACTTCGAGACAGCTCACACTTCACCAGGCTTTAGCTCGTGTGGCTCCACATTTCGCCCACCGAGCTACGACACGTATGTCTGTGCGCCCTTCATCACCACCCATGCACTTTGATGCTCACGCTCTTCTGTCAGATGCACCACCCGCATCATTCCATCGTCATCCTAGATCACTTACCATATCACCTCACGGTTCACCTGTTCAGAGGCGACGATTGATGGAGTACCCCTCTGATGAGGATGAGGAGTACGAGGGTGAGCAGGAGGCGGAGAGTGAGCAGAGGGATGATGACCCATAGGAGGGTGAGGAGTAGGATGATCCTTTGGAGGAGGAGATGCCTGATAAAGATGGTTTACCAGCTCACAGCCAGGCACATTCAACTAATTCTGCAGAGCCCGATTCTCCGATACATCAGCTAGAGCCAGTTTCACCTGATCATCCGTTTTTATTCGATTCCCTACCTGGTAGTCCCGTGGCGTCGGACGCGTCATCTGAGATATCTGCTGAGCCTGCGGATCTTGGTGAGAATGGTAGGATTTGGGCTCGGCTTACTTCACAGGGCAAGAAGATCTCACAGTTGGCAGATCGACTTGAGATGGTTATTACTGAGTTTATTAGTGAGTTGAGGGTTGATATGTCTACAGTTGTGGGCAGGACTACAGCCATTAGGAGAGCTATGATGGAGGTGCATGAGCAGATGGAGTGTTTGCAGAGAGGGTTCATCACGGCTCGCGAGGCAGATCGCAAGCTGTGGCAGAGGAACACGGAGTTGGAGAAGGAGGTTGCAGACCTCAAGAGGGATAGTGATACTCACAGTATTGAGCTGGGATCGTTATGGAGAGAGTTGGATGGTTTGAGATCGGAGTTGAGGAGTATACGCCAGCATAGTAGCTAGATAGTTTTGGATTATGTTGTTATGTTGCTTTCTAAACCAAGGAGTGCTTGGTTAGAAAAGCTAGTTGTCCTATCTTTTGTGTATTTCAGTTGTATGTTCATCTTGTTTGGAACGATTAGTATCCTTTATGTCTTTTGGTAGTTGGAACAATGTATTGATCGCTACTTGTATAGATGACGGTTATTTTGCATGATGTTATGTGGTTTTGGATATTTATGGAAATTGCGTTCCTATTTGCTTGATTGATATCTTGTGGTGTATTGTTGATATTCTACTGATGTCTTGGCGCCATCTATCCACACTAGTACAAAAATGGCCTTTCGTCACACATGGTCGATTTCAAACAGTCACACTGTAACATATTTACGTGACTAAATGTATGAAAATAAAATAAACAGCCACACTTGATCCGACTTGCGTGACCATTTCGGAAGATATATGTCACACATTTGTGTATTTATGTGACTAGAGGGTAGCTGGTAAATATTTTTCGATCATTTAGTCACGTTTAATTTGGGACGTGTGACCGATACAAATCAGCTTTAAGCATTAGTCACACTACAGATATACATATGTGACAAATATATGTCACACAATTGAAGAGTGTGACCAAAATAGATATATGGTCACATGAAGTAATTGTGTATGTGACTAAATTATATAGTCAAGTTTGTCACACATTATTTAAACATAACTGCTATTCTTTGCTGAATATTTAGCCACATAGCGTTTGAAATGTGTGACAACTAAAAAGTAAGTTTGAAGCGTTAGTCACGATATGCATTTAATAGTGACAAATATATATGTCACACACTTGAAGAGTGTGACCAAATGTCATATATGGTCACATGAAACCATAGAAACATGATTAAGTGTAACGAAAATTCGATACATATGGTCACGTAAGTAAATATGTGTGTCTAAAGTTTAGTGTGTGTTTGCTTGCCACAACCTAATGTGTATAGTCACATTTAATTGTAGCATGATCATGTGACTATAGGCTTTACAATAGTCACACCATATCACAAATGTGTATCTAAATTATGTTTATTGCCACATTATAAGGGTATTATATGTGCAATACATTCAAAATAGTCACATTGTGATATTTATGTGACTATTATTTATAGCAAAATGTGATATTTAAGTATAACGAAAATTCAAAATATGTGCAACACATTCAAAATTAATGTTGCTAGGCATAAGTTAATGCTGCTAGGCATAAATTAATGTTGCTAGGCATAAATCAAGCTTAATGAATAGATGAAAAATCAAGCTTAATCAAGCTTTAATGAAGCAAGAAAGTTAAAATTCATATATAATAAACCAAAAAAAAACATTAGTATCCATATATAACAAAAGTAAAATAAAGCAGTTCATATATATAAAAAGTTTAACAATTAAATTTCGGAGATTTCTCCAGATCAAACGACAAATGCACATTATCGTAGTCAATGGAGTCGAATCTCTCTTCCTCACTCAAAAATCCAACATCAGCCGCATCCTCTTCCACTGAACCAACCCGCGGCTTTGATCGCTTGTACTCCTTCTCATCTTTCTTAATTTGAAGCAAACTTGCTTTGCGTCTTGCCTTGTTTCTTCGAGAACTCCACAACTCATACCACTCTTCAATGTTAAATACCTTCTCTGATTTCCTGAAATCAAATAAGCATTAGATGATAAATTTACAGATTATCCTTTTAATTTGGTATTCTTAATTATATGATGTATATAATGTAACATTCTAACTACTATGTAGTAAACTAACATAATTTCATAACTGATTACCTAAAGCTACCAATTGATAACCATTTTTATAAATTCATAAAAGCTTAATACACCAAAATTATTATGGATTAACTAACTTCTACTAGAAAAAAAACCAAGTCAACATGTACGTACATAACATCTTTACAAACTTTGAATGTTTACGTGTACAAAAGTTTAATTAGTAGTACTTACTTTGAACGCTTCTTCTTTGATGAAATGCACCTTTTCTTGTTTCCAGCCATAACTTCAATCTTAGATTGTTTTAAAAAGTGTGTGTTGAAAAGCTAAGTGATGGCCTTAAAAAGGGATGCGACATACTATACGCCTAGGGAATTTTGAAAGTCTCAACATTAAAGATTATTGCAATTTACCAAGTTTAACGTCACATTAGCATGTGAAATGCACTAATTACTCGTGCCTAATTGTAATCATTTTAATTTTACACATTAAATGCGCACTCCTAAACATTCTATAATTTTATTTTTAAACTTTAAATGGTAATAAGCATTGTAAGTGGTTTCAAATGTTAGAAAATATAGTAAGAATAAACATAATGGTATTAATATAGTTATTAGTTGTGTAAAATTTGTGTTTGTGATAGTTACTCCCTGAATAGGCAAACTTACTTCAACACTGTTATGACCTGATTAATAAAGAACTTAATGCTGCTAGGCATAACTTAATGCTGCTAGGCATAAATTACTGTGAACCGGTGTAACTGTAAACCGTTGTGACACTTAAACGTTGTGACATTGCGACTCTTGTGTGCCTATAAATACAAAGGAATTACAACCAACTTCTTTCATCTTTTCATTACGTATTCAATTTTTGTTTGGAACTGCAATGGCTTCATCATCTTCAAATCTTGCTTCAAAGAAAACAAAACGTTCAAGGGATACTTCTCCTCCTCCTCCTCCTCCTCTTCCTCCAATGCCAGAAAAATATAAAATCCACGGCCTAACCCTAGAGTGCTGGGACAAATGCCATTCTCTAGGCCAATATGGTACTGAACGACAGTTGGTTGAACTTTACAACAAACGAATTGAGCTGTTGGAAGAACAAAACAAAAAAGACCAAGATATCATACTGGTGCATCAGAACAAAGTTAATGTTCGGAATCAAGAGATAGAACAAATCCGTGGAAACATTGTTGATATTTACAAAGGCCTTCAAAATAGTTTGTATTATTTTCATTGAATTGACCCTGATGTAAGATGATATTAATCATTATTATGTTATTTCTTTGAATTTTAATGTTTTTGTGTTCAAAGAAAACTTATCTTATGTTTCTTTGTTAATCAAGTTATCGATTATATTACTATATGATCAAGTTATCTTTTTGTTGATTAATTATGTTATGTTGCTTTGTTGACTATGTTATGATGCTTTGTTAAAAGTCAAACAAAGATTGTCAAACTTGATTGTCATTTGCAAAAGTCAAAGATTGTCAAACTTATCTTATGGGCAACTCCGGGTTTGGATTGGAATTTGGGTGAATGCTAGTAACTCAGAACTTAGTGCTGCTTGGCATAACTTAATGCTGCTAGGGATAAAAATAAAATGCCACAAAAATTAACCGATTCATATTCAGTTCATTAATGAGAAAATTGAGCAATGACAACATGTTTATTCATAAAGTCAAATAAAGTAGTACAAACGGATTACACAGGTTTATTCAAATTACTTCCTAACTCAACTAATACATTTCTTTTTACCCTTCCCATTTGAACAAACTTTGGGCATTTTTGGTTCCCATGGTTTTATACCCTTGTCTTCACAAGTCTTAGCATTGGGCAGGCCTAGCACCTGAACCCTCTCATCAAAAAGCTCTTTGGCAGTCTTTTTTGGAGTTTAACCTTCCTAACATCTTCCTTTTTTGTGCCTGATCCAGAATATCCCTTTGGAAAGTAGTCTGCCCATGTATTTGGAGGACCTTCAGAACTGCTTGATATGTGAAATGAACTTGAGTCACTGCTGTCAATGTATGATTTCTGCAAAAAAATAAAAAAATATATTAAAATTTAAAAAAATATAGTGTAAATGAAATAAAAGATAATGTTGCAATTCAGGGTGTATTTGAAACAACCTTTGTTCTTGGAACTCCAATGGCCACATTACTTGGTGGATGGTTGGTTTTATATCATAAAAAAGAATGGAATGCAATAAACCAACATACGTAACCCTTCTAAGTTCCCGATACAGCTCCTTTTGTCGTTTCAACTCCCTTTGAGCAAAGGACTGCACCAACCGCATTGCTAGATTGTTGATAAAACAAAAGGAACTATATGGGAACTCAGAATGGAAAGGTATGTTGAAATGAACTTGAGTCACTGCTGTCAATGTATGATTTCTGCAAAAAAATAAAAAAAAAATGTATTAAAATTTAAAAAAATATAGTGTAAATGATATAAAAGATAATGTTGCAATTCAGGGTGTATTTGAAACAACCTTTGTTCTTGGAACTCTAATGGCCACATTACATGGTGGATAGTTGGTTTTACATCATAAAAAAGAATGGAATGCAATAAACCAACATACGTAACCCTTCTAAGTTCCCGATACAGCTCCTTTTGTCGTTTCAACTCCCTTTGAGCAAAGGACTGCACCAGCTGCATTGCTAGATTGTTGAAAAAACAGAAGGAACTGTATGGGAACTCAGAATGGAAAGGTATGTTGAAAAAACATACGTAACCCTTCTAAATTCCCGCTACAGCTCCTTTTATCGTTTCAACTCCCTTTGAGCAAAGGACTGCACCAGCCGCATTGCTAGATTGTTGAAAAAATAAAAGGAACTGTATGGGAATTGAGAATGGAAAGGTATGTTGAAATTACAGACTCATTTAGATCATAAAAAAGATTTGAATGCAAACAGAGTGATACAAACAATCTAGAAATGTTAAATAAAGAATAGAGTCTAAGTAACATCACTCATCTTGAATGCGATGATGAAGGAGTGTGGCCTGTCATAAACAATACACACTATATCATCATCACATTGAAGACGTCTCAATGATCAGGCCAGATCTATCTAAAGTTGCAGAAAGGTTCCATTGCTTTGTTTTTTGAACACCGTCTAATAACGGTAGTAGAGGTTTTCCAAATTAAGTAATGGAACCGTTCTACAACTTTAGATAGATTTGCCCTAAGATTGAGCTTTAAGTTATTAGAAAATAGATTCTTACTATCATTTATATTGCTCCCTTAGATGTGACGAATATACATATTAATTATGTAGATTCTACGACATTAGAGAGCTAATCGTGCATTAATTAAATCATGTTAAACTTATAATAACAATGCAATGAACTACCATCCTTTCTACCCTAGCCAACAACAACATATTATTCAGTCTTGAATCTCTAACCTACCAACATGCTGTAAGACGAAGACGCTAAATTCAACCATCGAACCTATAAATTATACTTGATAATTGTTTCTGTATTTTGACAAAGAGCAAAGATGAATCAACATGGATGAACAACACCAAAACATGTTTATGTTCGTACTTGAAAGTGGTGTCTGTTCACCCATGTTGATACTTCTTCCATCTTTGATACTTGGATGTTTTAGCCTAAATATTCGCACACACATCCGCCACTTATCTTCATTATATTCTCAATACAAATGCAACATAATTCTTATATAAAAAATACATCATACATATATATAAATCAAACAGAGTGATACAAACAATCTACAAATGTTGAGTAAAGAATAGAGTCTAAGTAACATCACTCATCTTGAATGCGATAATGAAGGAGTGTGGCCTGTCATGAACAATACACACTATATCATTATCGCATTGAAGACGTCTCAATGATCAGGCCATATCTATCTAACTATGTAGATGGGTTCCATCGCTTTAATTGGACCCCGTTTTCTAACGATGTTTAATCTTGATTATTGAAAGAACCATTAAACATCGTTAGAAAATGGGTCCAGTTAAAGCGATGGAACCCATCAACATCGTTAGATAGATCTGCCCTGATAATTGAGCTTTAAGTTCTTAGCAACCAAATTCTTACTATCATTTATATTGCTCACTTAAATGTGACGAACATACATATTAGTTATGTAGGTCCTACGACATTCGAGAGCTAATCATGAATCAGTGAAATCATATTAAATTTATATCAACAATGCAATGAAAATATTTTCATTGTAACTAAATACATGAAAAAACTCTTTAAGTTCTTGATATGTTTATGGTACTTCAACCTAATCCTAAGATAAAATATTTTCATTATTTCTGTATTTTGGCAAAGAGGAAAGATGTATCAAGATTGGATGAACAACACCAGAAACAAGTGAAAGTGGTGTCTTTTCATCCATCCTTGATACTTCTTCCATCTTTGATACAGATACATATTATGTTCATACTTGAAAGTGGTGTCGGTTCACCCATCCTTGATAAAGAACAAAGATGAATCAATAATGGATGAACAACACCAGAACAAGTTTATGTTCATACTTGAAAGTGGTGTCTTTTCATCCATCATTGATACTTCTTCCATCTTTGATACTTGATGTTTTAGCCTAAATAATCGCACTAAAACTAAAAAATAGCCATAAACCCTAACAATAAAAAACACAAATATACAAATCATACATAAACCCTAACACTAAATAACACTAATTAAATAAGCACAAACAATGAAATAATCAGATAAACCAAAAAAACAACTAAATAATCAGATAAACCAAATCATCTGTCAAACTTAGGGTCAATATAGAAGCGATCTAAGTATGTTACCATATGCTTCCGATCTAACTTAGTGTCAAACTTAGGGTGTAGTAGTGAGAGAGAGAAAGAAAGAACAAGGCAGCTGTGTGTGATTGTCGGATAGAGTATTAAGTATATGTTGGAGTGTGTGAAGTGTGTTTGAGAAGCTTTGTAAATAATATATATTATAAGTGATGTGTAATAATATAGATTAGAAGTGATGTGTGTTATAATATATATTAATTATAAGTGTTGACCAGTCAATGTGTGTAGGTGCTAATGCTTAAATTGATTGTACATATAGCTTAATTTGTTGTATATACTTAAAATGTATAGATAAGTTTAAAATGATTAAAAGTATAAAAACTAAAAGTATTAAAAGTTTCAAGATCGGGATCAGATCCTACCCAGGATCGTTTTCGTCTTTGCAAGATCATTGTGGAAGGATTATACGTGTTCAAACACTTAAGATGTTAGTCTTAGTAATGTGTTTGGGATATTTATGAATGAATGTGATTTAGTACGCGGAATTTACTAAAACACACTAAAGGAACAAAGGTGGTGAATAAGTAAACGTGAATAATGATGAACACAAGATGAATAACACAAAAAGATTCAATATTATTTATGAAATAATACGGGTGATCTAAACTATCACCAGGATTACAAATGTAACCTTGAATCTTTGATACGTGACAAGGATTTAAAGATGGAAGTTATGCATGCAGTAATTGATCTAGTTATGTTGTCTCACTAAGAAGGTGACTTAAGGGTTCCTTTTATAGTATAAGGAGCCCTTAATACAAGTTGTCAAGTTGCTTAATATAATATACTTAGAGTCTTATCTTATCCTAAGATTACACATTTCAAGGTAAAACACTCCATATTATCTACAGAGACCTCTATACTACTTCTACTTAACGTGTAACTTTGTACAAAGATTAATAATACAACTAAATATCTCTAAATAAAATATAACAACTTGTCGTTAAAACTGGCAGGACCTTCATCAACTAGCAGTACCTTCTCACCTAGAAGGTACTTTTAGTATATCTTCAACTTCAACAAAACTGAAGAGGCAGGCTTAACTATCATTTGGCAGGCTCTTCTGGCAAACTCTTTTACTTGTGCATTTTATTCCCAACAATCCTCCCCTAAACTTGTTATTCCCTTTTAAAATAACCAAGTTTCTTGTGAATAAAATTCATACCTTGAGGATTTGAGGGAACTCTTCCAAAAACGTTATCTTTTTCTCCTTAGGCTTTCATACTGATCAAATATGCTTTCCTTCAATCTTTTGACTTCATCAGTTTCTTCTTCACACAATAGCTTATTGGAGATCAAGACTGATAATACTTCATAGCTTAAAGGGTACTCCTTCTCACCTAGCATAAAAAGCTCTATTCCACTCTGAGTTGAAAGATGATGAACATGGCTCATGCTGAAGTATTCCCATGTAGCAGATAAATCATAGTAAGGAAATTTCCAATGTGTATTAGTAGGATTTGGATCATATAATCTGCTGAACTCCACCCATAGCTCTTGCTCCTTTGCATCAGGTTTATACTTGGTTTTCAGCTTCTCTTGAACTAAGCCCCACAGTTCATCTAGATCCATTCTGCTACATGCTCTAAGCAAATTTTCAAAATTCTTGAAAATTTCAACCTTATTTCCAACTCTTGATATCTTCCATGCTTTACCAAACTTGTCATTGTAGATTTCCCAATCTATGATTTGATGCCTTGCATGTAAAGGTTCAGGAAAGACAACTTGTGGAACATGGACAACCATTTCTCTTGACTGAACAGGAGGCAAGTCTGCTTTCTCTGCTTGATCCTTCTGATCATCTCTTCTTCTTTTGGAAGGCATTTCTTGTGTATCCATGAGAAAACTGGTTTTGTTTCTTCTGTAAGCCTCTAAGTATAGAAGCTTCAATTCATCAAATGATTTACCTTTGAGTTGATGATCCTTCATGTTCACTTCTCTTTTTAGATATATCTTGAAAAATTTCTTCTGATCTGCCTCAGAATGAGGCATTTTAAATCCTTTCTTCTGATTCTTCTGGATCTGCTGATAGACATCATCCAATGCCTCTTGATTGTATTTCTTAGTGATGAAATCATTGAGCTTGATTGTCATTTCATCTGAGCTAAGAGACTCATCACACACAAGAGTGTAAGCTTCACCCCTTACAATTGGATCAATGGAAATGATGTATTGTAGCTGAGCATCAAATTTTTCTTGTAATATTCTTGACTCTTCTTCAGCCCCCATAACCTCTTCTTCATGAAGCTGTTTGGACAACTTTTCATCTACATCTATCTGAACTTGTTCTTTCTTCTTCAACTTTTTAGGCTTTTGTTCATCTTCAAACAGAATTTTCTTGCCCTTGTCTTTTGGTGATGATTCTAGACTTGGAGCAGCAGATTGTTCATCAGAAACAAGAAACCTCCCCTGAGGCTGTGATCCCCTTTTTCTTTTATAGAATATTTTGTTAGAACCTTTTAAATTCATAGCCAATAGCCTCTGAATCCCAGCAGGCTCTTGCTCTGCTTCAGCAGTATCTTTTGCACTAACAGGCTCTTTTTCACTAACAGGCTCTTTTTCTTGAATAGCAGGCTCTATATCAATCACTTGAGTTCCTTCATGAAATTGAAATGGAATCTCTTCTTCACTCTTAGAACTATCCATCCTCCCCTTTTTGGAAGAGAGACCCAAACTTTCTGCATCTGAACTTGAAGAACTAGAAACAACCAACTGAGAAGTTCTTTTACCCTTCAACAATTTCACCTTTAACTCTAATTTTTTAACCCTCTTAACTAGCTTGGTGTTAATCTCTGTAAAGTGTTTGTTTTGACTTTTAAGAGTAGTTTGCAAGTGCTGCACTTGCTCCTTTATTTCCTTTACAGTCTGAGCATCTACACTTTGATGTGGAGGAGAGTGGGGTGGTGAGTTAGGATGGGGTAATGATGGAGATGTTGCAGATAGTGTTGGTGTTGGTTGGTGAGATGGTGATGGTACTGGTGATGGTGGTGTGACTGATGGTACTGGTGGTGTGAGTGATGGTACTGGTGATGGGTTTGGTGATGAATGATCAGATGATGTGGATGGTTCTTCAGAATGTTGTGGTAACATTTCCTCAAAAAGTGGTACTTCTTCTCCTTGAAAACCAATTTTCATATTTGAAAACACCTTGTGTGTAAGTTTGGGAGTTTTAAAAGGTTTGTTTGGGGGAAGTAACAAATGTTTGGATTTGTTGATGAGGCACTGAATAAACCTTGGGTACATCAAAAACTTTGTTTTCACTGTCCACATTTTTAACCAATCCTTCAAAAATATATTTTGAAAAGTTGAATTTCTTGTTTGTTGCCAGGCAAATGAGAGCTGCAGCCATGTTACCACTAAACTGCTCCCATGAGGTTTTCTTTTGGCTTAAACAATGAAGGATGGTATGAATTAAAAATCTCCATTGAGAGGTAAAATGCTTTTTAAGAAATGTAAGCTTTGTAGAAGTCACATTATACCCCATTTTTGTCAAATTTTCAAAGATTTTAGTATCAGGCAGTTGACTAATGTCATCTGAATCATCCAAATGAAGATGTCTTCTAATGGATGATTCGGTAAAAGTCAGGGTTCTGCCATCCACTTTGACCTCTAACTCTTGAATCCCATTCCTAAGAGTGTTAACTCTAGCAGTTTGCCAAAATTGTAAAATTTGAGATTCAAAAATAGTGGGATTCACGAGTAAAGCAAACCTGATATAAGAATTGTTTAGAAAATCCACTGCTTGATGAAAAGATTCATTGTCATCAGACTTTTCCAAAAATGCTAATTGGTTGTGACGTTTGACGAAACTTAGACGAGCCATGGTGAAAGTTTTGATGAAAAATTTGATTATGATGGTGGGATTTTATTGTTGTACTGGTAGAAGATGAAAGGTGAGTGTGAATTGTGATAAGGATTGATTATGAGAAAATTACTTTTGACCAACTTATTAAAGATATGGATAAGTAATTGAAGAGGCGGTCAAAAAGATCTTTTATTATAATAACTATATCCTTAATTTGAGGAAAACATGAGTAATTCACAGAAATACCCTTCAAAACAACGGCTATATTTTTAACCTGACAGACTCAACGGCTATGTAGCAGTACCATTTTACTCTACCAGTACTAAAATTTGAACTACCAGTACCTTGTTTTTAGAAATATAACTTGGCAGTCTCTTTGAAATTTTAGTAAAAATCCCTTATAGTTTTTAGCAAACTATCAGCTATCAACGGATTTGATAAGTCTTTACCAATAGCCGTTTGCTTTTGGACTAGTCAGCTCTTTAACTTTGTAAAACTGGGTGAACTGATTACCTTATAGTTTTTAGCAAACTATCAGCTATCAACGGATTTGACAAGTCTTTACCAAGAGCCGTTTACTTTGGACTAGCCAGCTCTGTAAGTTTGTAAAACTTGGTGAACTGATTACCATTTCCACATCCTGATTTTGTTATCAATCTTGAGTAACCTGAAATTGTTAGTTGTAGACCAAAAGAACAGAGTGCAGAGCACTTGTTTTATAGCATTGTCAACATTTTAAGCATCAAGATGAACAAAAACAGAGCAAATTTTGAACTAGCAGTTCCAATTATGTACTGACAGTACCTTATGACTAACTAGCAGTACCATGTTTAAAGGCCAGAACTTATTTATTTTATGTACAAAAACACATGTTTTTCAAAGATTTATCATACCAATACCTGCTACCAGGTATTTAAACCTACCTAAATCAAAAGCTTTGGTGAGAAGGTCTGCAAAATTCTTTTCAGAATCAATTTTGACAACTTGTATTAACCTTTTCTCATTGCAATCTCTTATGAAATGGTGTCTGATTTCAATGTGTTTTGTTTTTGAATGTTGAACTGGATTTTTAATGATACAAATAGTACTACTATTGTCAATGTAAATAATGGTGTTAAGAAAATTGTACCCATAGTCAAGCAATTGATTCTGGATCCAAAGAACTTGGCCACAACAACTTGCACTTGCAACATATTCTGCTTCAGTTGTAGAATTGGCCACCATTTTTTGCTTCTTGCATTGCCATGATATGAGTCTGCAGCCAAGAAATTTACATCCACCAGTTGTGGATTTTCTGTCTAAGGTTGCACCAGCATAGTCACTGTCTGAATAAGCTCCCAAATCAAAAGATGATTCCCTTGGATACCATAGACCCAACCTAGGTTGACCCTTGAGGTATCTGAAGATCCTTTTTACTGCTGTGAGATGAGAAACTTTTGGATTTACTTGAAACCTTGCACATACACACACTGATAACATGATATCTAGTCTTGATGATGTAAGGTACATCAAGGACCCAATCATTGATCTGTAATTGTGCACATCAACATCTTCACCCTCAACATCTTTGAGTAACCCCTTTTCTGGATCCATTGGTGTACTTGCAACCTTAGAATCTGCAAACCCAAATTTCCTTAGGATCTCTGCTACATACTTATCTTGGCTGATAAATATGCCTTCATTTGATTGTTTCACTTGGAGACCCATAAAGAAAGTAAGTTCCCCCATGGAACTCATTTCAAACTTACTATGCATAAGTTTTTCAAACTCCACACACAACTCCTGATTTGTGGATCCAAAGATAATGTCATCAACATAAATCTGCACCAGCAAGATGTCTTTCTTGGTTCTTTTGATGAACAAAGTTGGATCAATATTGCCTCTTTGAAATCCATTTTCCAATAAATAGAAAGCCAATGTTTCATACCATGCCCTAGGAGCTTGGTGTAGACCATAAAGAGCTTTGGTAACCTTGTACACCTTGTCTGGATATTCTGCATCAATGAAACCTGGAGGTTGAGAAACATACACCTCTTCTTCAATGGTACCATATAAAAATGCACTTTTGACATCCATTTGGTAGACAGTGAAGCCTATGAAAGAAGCATAGGCCAAGAACAGCCTAATTGCTTCAATTCTTGCAACAGGAGCAAAAACTTCTTCATAATCCACTCCTTCTTCTTGAGTATACCCTTGGGCCACCAATCTGGCTTTGTTTTTTTTTATCACAATTCCCCTTTCATCTTTCTTATTCCTGAAAACCCATTTGGTTCCAATTGCCCTGTAACCTTTGGGCAAATCAACCAGTATCCAAACCTTCTAAAGTTTGAATTGAAGTAGCTCTTCTTGCATTGCTTCAACCCAACTTGAATCATCTAAGGATTTTGTAATGTTTTTGGGTTCTACTTGTGAGAGAAAGCATGAAAACAGGCATATGTGGGCAACTTCATGGTTCTTTTCTTCATAGACAGCTAAGACAAACCCATCTTGGTTTGAAGATAACACTTGGGTTCTTGTTTTAACACCAGAATCAATGCTGCCAATCACATTATCAATGGAGTGATCTTTGAGAATTCTTGTGTTGTGTGTTGTAGGAACATCATAGGAAACTGGAAGATTTCCAATCCCTACATCTTCTGGTAAGGAATCATCTGATAGAACATTTAATGGTTCAGCAGGACCAACTTGTGAACTGGCAGTACCATCTGTTGAACTGGCAGTACCATCTTGTGAATTAGCAGTACCATTTTCATTTGCAGAATTTTCTTGATTCCCTTGATCTTGAGTTCCATGATCATCTTCAACACCTTCATTTGTTGTATTAGAAGGCTTTCCATGACTTGAAGATGAATCCAATCCTTTCCAAATTAGCATTAAGATGTAATCTTGATCATCAGTTGGTTCAACATTGTCTTCAAAACCTGCATTATCATTAGTATTTGTACCTGTGACAGGCACATAATTCATAGATTCTGAAAGCTTATCAATGTCAAAACACCAATCTGGTCCAATGCCTGCAACATTAGGTAGTTTCTCTTGAAACTCTATGTGTAGGTTTTCTTCCACTAGCCTAGTGCATCTATTATACACCCTATAGGCCTTACTTTGCAAAGAATACCCTATCATGTAGCCTTCATCAGCTTTTCCTTCAAACTTTCTTAGATGATCTTTGGTATTGAGAATAGTGACATAACATCCAAAAGGTCCCATAAAACTTAGAGATGGTGTTCTACCAAACAAAAGTTCATAAGGAGTCTTTCTATGAGGTTTAATCACAAGAACCCTGTTCTGTACATAACAAGCAGTACCTACAGCTTCAGCCCAAAATGAAATAGGCAACTTAGAATCTACTAGCATTGTTCTAGCAGCTTCTATAAGAGTTCTATTTTTCCTTTCTGCTACTCCATTTTGCTGTGGGGTTCTAGCTACACTATATTCTCTTTTTATTCCTTTTTCTTTGCAAAAATCATCCATAACTCTATTCTTGAATTCTGTCCCATTGTCACATCTAATTACTTTTACTTTCTTATCAATTTGGTTTTCTATCCCTGTAATGTAGGACTTAAGGATCTCACTTGTTTCATCCTTAGTTCTCAAAAAGAAAACCCAAGAAAATCTGCTGTAATCATCAGTAACTACAAGACAATATTTTTTACCATTCAAGCTATTCACAGATGTAGGACCAAAGAGGTCCATATGAAGCATGTATAAAGCTTGAGAAATTGAGTTATGGGTCTTGGGCTTACAAGAAGCTCTATGTTGTTTGCCTTTTAGACAATCAACACAGGTTTGGTCATTTTGAAAAATCTTTTTGGGTAAACCTCTAACCAAATCATATTTTGCAATTGTATTGATTGTTTTAAAGTTTACATGACCAAGCCTTCTATGCCAAAGCATAGATTCATCCAATGAGGCTTTTGCTACTAGACAGGTTAAACTCTCTTTAGGAACAATGTTCTTTAAATCAACAATGTACATATTGTTCTTTCTAGGAATTTTAAGAAGAATCTGACTTTCATCAGGAATTTTAAAATCAGGAGAAAGTACAATGCATTTAGTGTCAGTAAAAAGAACATTGTTCTTTGTGTCACACATTTGTGAGACACTTAAGAGATTAAACTGTAGTTCTTTCACAAAGTAAACATTTTCAAAATCTAATTTACTGGTTTTAATTGTACCTTTACCAGTAATCTTTCCTTTGATTTCTCCCCCAAAGGTAACATATCCTCCATCAAATGATTTGAAGTCTGTGAGGTAAGACATGTTGCCTGTCATGTGCCTTGAACATCCACTATCTACATATCCTTGATCAGCAATATCATTTGAATGTTCCTGCACATGTACACATATTAGTTTCCTTGGGTACCCAAGCCATGACTGACTTGGGTTTGCCTCGTGCATTAATGTAATCAAACCTCTTTAGGACTGTTGATGCACCATTTGATTGGAGTGGTCTCCAAATCCAACATGCTGAGGACTTAACAGCATTTTCATTCTTAACACATTATGTGGTTTTTGGTCTGACAGTACCAAATTTGGCAGTACCATTTGGTCTAGCAGGACCTTTTGGTTTTGGTCTCCAATTTTGTGTTTTAACCACATAATTCCTTTCAATGAGACTTTTCACAACTCTTGGCGTATGTTTGAAAATATTTCTTGCACCCGTAGTAGTGAATTTTGGGTAAACAGGCTCATTTGGTCTAACATTATGATTGACTTTTGGTGTGTTAGATTTCACAAAACCTTTTCTGGGGTTTGTTTTATTTGTTTTAGACTTTGATGTACTCCCAGAAACCCAATTGTTACAATAAGCATGAGTATGATTAAAACTACCACAGTAATAGCATGCCTTATTGTACAAAACAAAGTTATCACCAAGTTGATGTGACTTAAGATTGTTCCAATTTCTCTGACTACCTCTAGGTTTGCTATTACATTTAGCACAACATTCAACTGTTTTTAGAACAACTTTGGT
Source organism: Artemisia argyi (assembly GCA_030686995.1). Classification (NCBI taxonomy): domain Eukaryota; kingdom Viridiplantae; phylum Streptophyta; class Magnoliopsida; order Asterales; family Asteraceae; genus Artemisia; species Artemisia argyi. The sequence goes on from CM060677.1 coordinate 129,460,985, forward strand.
CTTTGTCATACTTTCTACACTTTTAGGACTGGTTGGTCCTACTTTGTTTCCTTTCTTTGAAACAGTCTCTTTTTCATTCTCATCAGATGTCCAATCTTCAATAGATGTATTATCTGAGCTCTTATCAGTGAGCACCTTTTCTTTAGAAAGTGAAGTATCACTTTTACTCTCAAAAGGTTCACTATTTTCTACAGGTTTTACATTTTCTATTGGTTTATTAGTGAGTTCATGTAAACCTGATTCAGCAAGATCTATACCTGGGGGACAGGGAATTCCTCTGTAAGGAGGTGGACAAGTGTTGTATCCAATCCCAGATTTGATTTTCTTGTTCATTTGGTTTTCAACTATACTTTTAGTACATGCGGAAGCATTTTCTAATGTTGTAACAGTTAGTTGAATATTATCTTTTGCTTGTTTCACTTTAGCAAACTCAGTTCTTAACAGATTTATTTCAGCATCTTTTAAAAATATGTCTCTATTTAGAATAGCTTTTGTGTCAGAAAAGGTGAGTTCATTTTCTCTAAAGTGAATTATCTGCTTCTCAAGTTTGGCCATACCACACTTATGATTAACTAGGTCTTGATGAGTTTTTCTTTCTTCTACTTTCAGTTCATCATAAAGTTTTCTTAAGATTTCTAATTTTTTAAAAACTTCACAAGTAGCAGAACATTTAGTAATTTGTACCTCAGGATTGGAGAAAGCCATTAAAGCCATTTCATTTGAAGCTGACTCTTCTTCACCCATAAAGCTCCAATCAAAACCCAGCCCATCAATAGCTACCATAGCTTTTGTTTCAGTGATGTCCACTTCCTTGCTCTTGTTCTCATTGTTTCCCCTGTTCTTGTTCTCAAAACCTCTTCCCTTATCACCCTGCTTCTTTGGTCTTCTACATTCTCTTGAGTAGTGACCCTTCATGTGGCAGTTGTAGCACTCCACTTTAGACTTGTCATACCCAGCAGGTTCATTGCCATTGATGACAATCTTCTTTCCAGTCCTCATCAAATATTTCTTAGCCCTCATGCTAAGAAGTGAAAGCTGCCACTTTATGTCCATTTCTTCAAGATCATCATCACTGATCTCTTGAAGATCATCAAAGGTCAATATGGAACCATTGTGTTGTGATGTTAGGAAAGCACAGCCAATTGTTTCATCTAAAATGGTTTTGGTACTGCTGGAAGTACTGGCAGTACCAAAATTTGTGTTGGCAGTACCTTCTTCTCTACCATCTTTTTCTTCATCAACTTTATTGGAAGTACCATGAGATGACACAAATGCCACATTTCCTGAGCTTGAACTAGTAGATTTCTTCAGTTCATGCTCTACTATTTTGAAGTTGCTGTAAAGATCATTAAAACTCATGGAATCAATATCTGGTTTGTTTTTCCAGACAATGACATGCATGGCCCATTCAGAGGGTAGGCTTCTAAGGAATTTGGAGTTTAAGTCTTCTTGAGATATTATCACCTCATGAATGGCTAACTGACTAGAAAGCTTTTGTAGTCTATTGAACATGCTGTCCAAAGACTCATTTGTTGTGGCTGAAAAGTTTTCAAACTGTTGTTTTAAAAGTGTTTTCTGAGTTTTCTTGGTGGCATCATTACCACAATATCTAGCCACAATAGCTTGAAAAAGGGTTTTAGCACATTTGTACTTGTTAAAGATTAAGAGTTGGTCATTTGGAATAGACATGAGAAGCATACTCCTGGCTTTAAGATCATTTCTCTTTTGGATTCTTTCTTCTGCGGTTGTTGGATTTACTTGCACAGTTGTGACAAGTGCATCGTTTACTGTGGAGGTGGTGGTTATTGGTTTGAATGAGTTTCCTTCTTCAATAATCTCCCAAAGTGCATAGTCTTGCACTTGGAAGTATTGCTCAACCCTCAGTCTCCACATCTCAAACTCATTTTGTTTGAGTAATGGAATTTTTGCAGCCACATTGTTTTGAATGTGCTCAACATCCATTTTTGCTTTGTTCTTTTATGTCGTAAATATCAGCCTTTCTCTGATACCACTTGTGGAAGGATTATACGTGTTCAAACACTTAAGATCTTAGTCTTAGTAATGTGTTTGGGATATTTATGAATGAATGTGATTTAGTACGCGGAATTTACTAAAACAAACTAAATGAACAAAGGTGGTGAATAAGTAAACGTGAATAATGATGAATACAAGATGAATAACACAAAACGATTCAATATTATTTATGAAATAATACGGGTGATCTAAACTATCTCCAGGATTACAAATGTAACCTTGAATCTTTGATACGTGAAAAGGATTTAAAGATGGAAGTTATGCATGCAGTAATTGATCTAGTTATGTTGTCTCACTAAGAAGGTGACTTAAGGGTTCCTTTTATAGTATAAGGAGCCCTTAATACAAGTTGTCAAGTTACTTAATATAATATACTTAGAGTCTTATCTTATCCTAAGATTACACATTTCAAGGTAAAACACTCCATATTATCTACTGAGACCTCTATACTACTTCTACTTAACGTGTAACTTTGTACAAAGATTAATAATACAACTAAATATCTCTAAATAAAATATAACAACTTGTCGTTAAAACTGGCAGGACCTTCATCAACTAGCTGTACCTTCTCACCCAGAAGGTACTGTTAGTATATCTTCAACTTCAACAAAACTGAAGAGGCAGGCTTAACTATCATTTGGCAGGCTCTTCTGGCAAACTCTTTTACTTGTGCATTTTATTCCCAACAATCATGATCGTATGATCGGATCGGGATCGTAAGATCCTACTAGCTATAATGTCATTTTCTTAATAGTCTCGCTCTCTTTAACATGCAGTTTCCTTGTAAAATCGGATACATGAACTTGCATGCATGCCTACCTTAACTCATTAGTACTTGTTTGAGTCAAATGCGTGTATCGAGTCACAATGAATGTTTTGCAGTATTGAATGGATGAGTTACACCACCGCCAAACTCATTAACTCTCTAGAACCGACTCACACCACCGCCTTATCTCGCCATGGTTCCACCAACCATCGATCCTCCACGCCATCACCGTCATCAAGACAAGGGAATTGTATGGGACAGTTTGTTTGCTTCGGTTGTTTGGTTCGAGATAACCAAAACATATTTTATATTACTTACAAGCTCGAGAACTCAACAATAACTCGAGTCGAACTTATATAAGATTGAGCTCAACTCATTAAACATTTCAAGCTCATTTTTCCCCAAAATCAAAACACTAACACTTACACTAGTCAGATCTATCGTTTCTCTATTCATCTCTTCTCCTTCTCTCTAGAACCGACTCACACCATGCATCGCCACACTTCACCGCCTTATCTCGCCGTAGTTCCACCAACCATCGATCCTCCACGCCATCACCGTCATCAAGACAAGGGAACTATGTGGGAGAGTTTGTTTGCTTCGGTTATTTGGTTCGAGAAAACCACCACATCCACTACCATCACAGTCAAGCCTCCATCACCCTCTCGATCATGTTATCCGGGATAGAGAAAGTTTGCACTCGGCTTGAGCTTGACTCGAAAAGCTCAATTTATCTGTAAAGATGTGTTTTCTGACACAAATTAAAATTGAAATATAATATAACCTAAGAATTGAATTCGGTTCGACTTCAGCTCGAAAAGCTTGATACATTCAAAAATAAATATTTACACTTAGTGCACTTAAAAAAAAAAAAAAAAAAAAAAAAAAAAAAAAAAAAAAAAAAAAAAAAAAAAACATATTTTATATTACTTATAAGCTCGAGAACTCAACAATAACTCGAGTCGAACTTATATAAGATTGAGCTCAACTCATTAACCATTTCAAGCTCATTTTTCCCCAAAATCAAAACACTAACACTTACACTGATCCCGCCCTAATTTTCCCCAAAAATTTCAATCTCCCGCTCAAGATCCCTCCCTTTTTCCCCCAAAATCTAAACACTAACACTTACACTAGTCAGATCTATCCTCTCTCTATTCATCTCTTCTCCTTCTCTCTAGAACCAACTCACACCATGCATCGCCACACTTCACAGCCTTATCTCGCCGTGGTTCCACCAACCATCGATCCTCCACGCCATCACCGTCATCAAGACAAGGGAACTATATAGGAGAGTTTGTTTGCTTCGGTTGTTTGGTTCGAGATAACCACCACATCCACCACCATCACAGTCAAACCTCCATCACCCTCTCAATCATGTTATCCGGGATCGAGAAAGTTTGAACTCGGCTTGAGCTTGACTCGAAAAGCTCGATTTATCTGTAAAGATGTGTTTTCTGACACAAATTAAAATTGAAATATAATATAACCTAAGAATTGAATTCGGTTCGACTTCAGCTCGAAAAGCTTGATACATTCATAAATAAATATTTAAACTTAGTAAACTTAAAAAAAAAAATAAAAAATAAAAAAAAATAAAATAAAAAGAACCATATTTTATATTACTTATAAGCTCGAGAACTCAACAATAACTCGAGTCGAACTTATATAAGATTGAGCTCAACTCATTAAACATTTCAAGCTCATTTTTCCCCAAAATCAAAACACTAACACTTACACTGATCCCGCCCTTAATCTTTCCCCAAGAATTTCAATCTCCCACTCAAGATCCCTCCCTTTTCCCCAAAAATCAAAACACTAACACTTACACTAGTCAGATCTATCTTCTCTCTATTCATCTCTTCTCCTTCTCTCTAGAACCGACTCACACCATGCATCGCCACACTTCACCGCCTTATCTCGCCGTGGTTCCACCAACCATCGATTCTTCACGCCATCACCGTCATCAAGACAATGGAACTATATGGGAGAGTTTGTTTGCTTCGGTTGTTTGGTTCGAGATAACCACCACATCCACCACCATCACAGTCAAGGCTCCATCACCCTCTCAGTCATGTTATCCGGGATCGAGAAAGTTTGAACTCGGCTTGAGCTTGACTCGCAAAGCTCGATTTATCTGTAAAGATGTGTTTTTTGACACAAATTAAAATTGAAATATAATTTAACCTAAGAATTGAATTCGGTTCGACTTCAGCTCGAAAATCTTGATACGTTCATAAATAAATATTTACACTTAGTCCACTTAAAAAAAAAAAAAAAAAAAAAAAAAAAAAAACATATTTTATATTACTTATAAGCTCGAGAACTCAACAATAACTCGAGTCGAACTTATATAAGATTGAGCTCAACTCATTAAACATTTCAAGCTCATTTTTCCCCAAAATCAAAACACTAACACTTACACTGATCCCGCCCCTAATTTTTACCCAAAAATTTCAATCTCCCGCTCAAGATCCCTCCCTTTTTCCCCCAAAATCAAAACACTAACACTTACACTAGTCAGATCTATCTTCTCTCTATTCATCTCTTCTCCTTCTCTCTAGAACCGACTCACACCATGCATCACCACACTTCACCGCATTATCTCGCCGTGGTTCCACCAACCATCGATCCTCCACGCCATCACTGTCATCAAGACAAGGGAACTACATGGGAGAGTTTGTTTGCTTCGGTTGTTTGGTTCGAGATAACCACCACATCCACCACCATCACAGTCAAGCCTCCATCACCCTGTCAATCATGTTATCCGGGATCGAGAAAGTTTGAACTCGGCTTGAGCTTGACTCGAAATGCTCGATTTATCTGTAAAGATGTGTTTTCTGACACAAATTAAAAATGAAATATAATATAACCTAAGAATTGAATTCGGTTCGACTTCAGCTCGAAAAGCTTGATACATTCATAAATAAATATTGACACTTAGTACACTTAAAAAAATTATATTACTTATAAGCTCGAGAACTTAACAATAACTCGAGTCGAACTTATATAAGATTGAGCTCAACTCATTAAACATTTCAAGCTCATTTTTCCCCAAAATCAAAACACTAACACTTACACTGATCCCGCCCCTAATTTTTCCCTAAAAAATTCAATCTCCCGCTCAAGGTCCCTCCCTTTTTCCCCCAAAATCTAAACACTAACACTTACACTAGTCAGATCTATCTTCTCTCTATTCATCTCTTCTCCTTCTCTCTAAAACCGACTCACACCATGCATCGCCACACTTCACCGCCTTATCTCGCCGTAGTTCCACCAACCATCGATCCTCCACGCCATCACTGTCATCAAGACAAGGGAACTATATGGGAGAGTTTGTTTGCTTCAGTTGTTTGGTTCGAGATAACCACCACATCCACCACCATCACAGTCAAGCCTCCATCACCCTCTCGATCATGTTATCCGGGATCGGGAAAGTTTGAACTCGGCTTGAGCTTGACTCGAAAAGCTCAATTTATCTGTAAAGATGTGTTTTCTGACACAAATTAAAATTGAAATATAATATAACCTAAGAATTGAATTCGGTTCGACTTCAGCTCGAAAAGCTTGATACATTCATAAATAAATATTTACACTTAGTACACTTAAAAAAACATTATATTACTTATAAGCTCGAGAACTTAACAATAACTCGAGTCGAACTTATATAAGATTGAGCTCAACTCATTAAACCTAATTTTTCCCCAAAAATTTCAATCTCCCGCTCAAGATCCCTCCCTTTTTCCCCCAAAATCAAAACACTAACACTTACACTAGTCAGATCTATCTTCTCTCTATTCATCTTTTCTCCTTCTCTCTAGAACCGACTCACACCACCGCCACACTTCACTGCCTTGTCTCGCCGTGGTTCCACCAACCATCGCTCCTCCGCGCCATCACCGTCATCAAGACAAGGGAACTGTATGGGAGACTTTATTTGCTTCGGTTGTTTGGTTCGAGATAACCACCAGCATCACAGTCGAGCCACCATCACCCTCATCTCACCTATCCTACTCTGTTCATGGGTATGCTCAAACACATATTTAATTTATATTTTCTTAAATGTGTAATCGAATATAAAATGATTTTAATTGATTTTCGTGGATTAAACTAGACTAAAACCTGTTTTTGATTGTAAATTCATGTGGTGGTAATCGTTGCAGGTAGACTTATTAAGACGAAATAGTTTTCCTGTTTATTGGAATGGAGACAATCGACGTGTTCTAAGAGGCCACTGTTTTGCTTGTAAAGGGAGTCTTGATTGGTTTCCACTCCGGGAGGATGTTGCTGAACAGTTGGAGTTTGGTTATCGCAGTTGCGTAAGTTATCTATCAAAAGATTAACATAAGATCTGTTATACAGGAAATTAACTCAAATATGGTTGCTTTTTGTCAAACTGTTTCATTTGTACTAAATGTTAGTGATTTGCTTGCTTGGTAATGTGTTTGACATTTATTCGTTCCACGTTTGGCACTGCATAAAATTGCAACCAATTGTATATTATTTGTTGCCCGAGTCGATATGCAACCCGTATGTTTGTTTTTGAGGCTAAACTTATATTTGGGACATCTAATGTTGTCGTCTTATATGTTAGCATTAATCACGTTACTTGTTTCTTGCAGGGGGTACATGCTATTTTCACGGGTGAGGATGATACATGGAATGCCTGGCTAAAAATTCCCTTAGATGGATTTTTTGGCTTATTAATTTTCGAGGCGTGGGTATGCTCCATCTCAGTCACCAAAGCCAACCAATGTATATTTTTACGGTTTCATGGTTGGCAGATCTTATATTATGCAGCGTTATTAGTGCCTTAGTTTCTTACATTTCCCAAATTTTTTTTTTGCAGAAAGAAACTGGCATTAGACTCAGATGTAAGCCACTTTTTATGTTGTTAACAATTTTATTTTCTAATGATAACACCATTGTATTTCTTAATTTATATTTCATTTTTTTAGTTTTACGTACATGACTAATGTACCGTGTTTTATATATACATATAGGAATCTGTTAAAACTACGAAAACGCTTGAGCCACGACAAACCGGTTCTACAGGTTACACCACCAACTATGATACCAAATATTAGTGAACATTTGGTCTCTAGTGAAACCTTGCAAAAGCAAGCTAAGACGGCGAAGAGTCAACAGGTTTTAACTTATGATAGTTGAGAATTTGATTATATACGACATTACAATTATATATATATTTGCTTCATTTATATACATTCGATTTTTATTGAATTTGAAATACAATTGTATATATATTTGCTTCATTTATATACATTCTGTTTTATATATATATATATACTAGCAGTAGTAACTCTGCTCCAGCAGTACTAACGTGGTACTAGTATTAACTCTCCTATCATGTTTGTGCAGATAGTTGAACCAGTGGCTCATCTAGTTCTGTTATGTTGTGAGCTTTGACATGTTCTAGTCCTGCTCTCATCCTGATGTGTTGATATGCAACAGCCTACATTTTCAAAGCTTTTATATCCAGATGATGAGATTAGATCAATGGGAGAAAAACTTGTAAGTTTAACTACAAATTTTATTAGTATGTTCATTGTTTTGGATTAAAAGTCTTCATGATGTTGTTTGAATTACTGCTGATCATGTTTGTGTTAATATTGCTTAGATGGATTTAGTGCAGCTCATGAACTTCAAAGAAAATGTGGCCAAGTATTTACTACTGCTAGTACAAAAGTTACTACTACTAGTTAAAATTGGTACTGCTCAGAGATTAAGACTGCTCGAAGTTGCTGCTTGCTTATGGAAAAGATTATAGATACTTATAAAGAAACTATTGTAAGCCGACTAGGACTCCTTGGTGTATAAAAGGATTTCCAATTTTATATTTTGTTCAGTCATATACATTCCAATTTTATTGTATTTGAATTTGTTTTGATATATATTTGAATTGTTTTGATATATATTGATTTTTTAAATGTGACTAAAAGATGCATATAGTTACACTTATTAACACTTTTGGTCACTGTTTGCTTTAGTCGTTGTGTGACTAAATATTACCGAAGGCCACACAAACATAAAATTCACGTGGCCATTGGATGATCTATAGTCACACAAAATACACATTTCTTCACTTTAAACAACATATGGTCACACTTATTTACACTTTTGGCCACTGTTTGATTAATGGTATGTGACTAAATACCCAAAACAAACATGCTTTGTGTGACTAAATATTACAAAAGGCCACACAAACATAAAATTCACGTGGCCATTGGATGATCAATAGTCACACAAAATACACATTTCTTCACTTTAAACAGCATATGGTCACACTTATTAACACTTTTGGCCACTGTTTGCTTAATGGTGTGTGACTAAATACCCAAAATAAACATGCTTTGTGTGACTAAATATTACAAAAGGCCACACAAACATAAAATTCATGTGGCCATTGGATGATCAATAGTTACACAAAATACACATTTTTTCACTTTAAACAGCATATGGTCACACTTATTAACACTTTAGGCCACTGTTTGCTTAATGGTATGTGACTAAATACCCAAAACAAACATGCTTTGTGTGACTAAATATTATAAAAGGTCACGCAAACATAAACTTCATGTGGCCATTGGATGATCAATAGTCACACAAAATACACATTTCTTCACTTTAAACAGCATATGGTCACAGTTATTCACACTTTTGGCCACTTTGTGTTAAATTGTATGTGACTAACTCCAAAAAATTAACACCCATTGTGTGACTAAATCATCATAAACGTCACATTTATTGTATATTCATGTGGCCACAGGACGGGAAATAGTCACACAAAATACACATTTACTTGAATATATCATCTCAAATGTCACATACATTATATATTTATGTGGCCAAAGGCTGAAAAATAGTTACTCTCAAAAAACATTCGCGTGACTATAAAGTGTTTACGGTCACTGATAATGACTAATCCAACAAAACTTGTGTCTAATTTGTCACACACATTCGGGGTTTTGGTCACTCTTTTTCGATGGAAAAGGCCATGAACTCAACAATGTGACCATATGCCACCTACGGTGGCAGGACCTTTAGTGACACACAACGAAAAAAAACGTGTGTGACTATAGGCATATCGTCACACATTTTTAGCGTGACCAATACAACTTTTTGTACCAGTGCCAATTCTTGTTGAACGTATGATAAATACTATCGGAGACTTATAAACCTTGTATTGTGTTTCAGATCAATGGCCCCACGACGAAACCTTGTCAGAGCTACTCGAACTGGTCCTGCAGTGACTACCCTTGGTCGTCGAGGACGCCGTCCTACACGAAATGTTAACACCCCTACTCCTGACAACCTGGACACCACCAACCGCAATGACTGGAATCAAAATGTAGATGTTCAGGGAGACAATGGTCATATTCCACCTAATGCACCTACTGTGGATCAAGCTATGATCAATCAACTTGTGGAACAATGTGTTGCTGAATTACTTGTTGAGTCAAATCACTCCAACAACTCAGCTGGAACTTTTCCACCTGTTCGTACTACTGGATGTAACTACAAGGAGTTCCGAATCTGTATACCCATTAAGTTTGGTGGAACTGAAGGAGTGGTCTACTTGGTCAGGTGGATAGAGAAAATTGTGTCAGTGTTTACTGTCAGTAATTATGCGGAGAATGCGAAGGTAAAGTTTACTTCTTTTACTTTTAAGAATGAAGCATTAACTTGGTGGAACAATTATCGTAATTCAATTGGGAGTGAAGTGGCTTATGCCATGACTTGGGAGCAGTTCAAGTCCTTGCTGATTCAGACTTACTGCCCAAGGAATGAAGTTAAGAAACTGGAGATTGAGTTTTGGAATCACAAAGTGAAGGGTACTGAAATGGTGAGTTACAATCATAGTTACCAAGAGTTAGCCTTGCTTTCCCCAGATATGGTTAAGACTGAGACTCAGAAGATTAAGCGGTATACTGATGGGTTACCTGTGGCTACAAAGAACGACGTGATCACTGCTAGGCCTGCTAACGTTCATGAGGCTATCACGATCGCTCAACAATTGATGGATTCGTTGGAACTGGAAGATGCTGAAAAGGAAAAGAATAGAAAGAGGAAGAGAGACAATCACTCTAAGGGTAATGATTACCGAAACAAACGGCAAGCAGTTGCCAAGGTTTATGCTATTGGGGATGGAGATAAGAAAAATCATAATGGAGAGTTGCCCAAGTGTAGCCGTTGTTATCGAAATCATTCTTAAGGATGTACTGTGATGTGTAAGAACTGCTCAAAGATTGGGCACATAGCTAAGGATTGTAGAGCTCGACCGCTTGCTATGGTCCAAGCTACTCCTGAAACTATGAGTAGCGCGAATGTCACTTGTTTTGGATGTGGGAAGAAAGGACACTATAGGAATGAGTGTAGGGAATCGTGGAATCGAGGTAACCAAGGAACGGGTGGTAATGGGTACAATCATGGAAACCGAGGAACTGGAGGAAACCGTGGACGAAATGACAATGAGAACCAGCGAGTGGAAGCAGGAGCTGCTCATGGGAGAGTGTATGCAATTGGGAACGAGAGAGGAGAAGACCCGAATGTCGTTACTGGTACGTTCCTTCTCAATAATCGTTATGCTTCCATACTATTTGATACTGGGGCCGATAGGAGTTTTGTGTCCACTACTTTTGCGCCCCTACTAGAAAAACCCCCGATGGCCTTAGGGATTGGTTATGATGTAGAGTTAGCTAATGGAAACATAGAAAGGATTAAAACTATTATCCGCGGCTGCACGTTAAATTTCTTGAATCATCCTTTCAACATAGATCTTCTACCCGTCACGTTAGGAAGTTTCGATGTCATCATTGGTATGGATTGGTTGTCTAAGTATCGTGCTCACATTCTTTGCGATGAGAAAATTGTGTGTGTGCCTTATGGCAAGGAGATTTTAAATATACAAGGCGATCGAAATGGTTTGAAGAGCCCATCCAGATTAGCAGTCATTTGTTGCACTAAGCTACCAAAGCTAATGGAAAAAGGATGTAACCTTTTCTTAGCTCAAATTTCTGAGAAAGGAGGGAAGGAGAAGAAAGAAAGGTGCATAGGAGATGTGCCTGTAGTTAGTGACTTTCCGGATGTATTCCTAGATGATTTGTCGGGAATCCCACTCGCTAGACAAGTGGAATTTCAAATCTAGTTGATACCTGGTGCTGCACCTGTAGCACGGGCACCCTATCGACTCGCACCGACTAAACTAGAAGAGTTGTCGAAACAATTGGCAGAGTTAGTAGAAAAGGGGTTTATATGGCCAAGTTCGTCACCTTGGGGAGCCCTAGTTTTATTCGTGAAGAAGAATGATGGATTTTTCGCATGTGCATCGATTACCGAGAGTGAATAAGTTAACCGTGAAGAATAGATACCCGCTACCGATGATCGATGACTTGTTCGATTAGCTTCAAGGATCAAGCTTCTATTCGAAGATCGATCTGAGATCGGGGTATCATCAACTTAGAGTTCCCAAAGAGGACATTCTGAAAACGGCTTTCAGAACCCGTTACGGGCATTACGAGTTCCAAGTGATGCCATTTGGGTTGGATCTCATGAATCGGGTGTGTAAGCCTTACTTGGACAAGTTTGTGATCTTGTTTATAGATGATTTTCTGATTTATTTGAAGAATAAAGAGGAGCATGAGGAGCATCTATGACTCATCTTGGAATTGCTCAGGTAGGAAAACATGTATGCTAAGTTTTCTGAATGCGAGTTTTGGATTCCGATAGTACAATTCTTAGGTCATGTGATCGATAGTCAAGGAGTTCATGTAGATCCTGCTAAGATTGAAGCCATTAAAGATTAGGCCGCACTGACGACCTCAAATAAAGTTCGTCAATTTTTGGGATTAGCCGATTACTTTCGAAGATTCATTGAGGGATTTTCAAAAATACCGAAGCCATTGACCAAATTGACTCAGAAGAACGTTAAATACAAATGGGGAGATAAGGAAGAGGAAGCGTTCCAGTTACTTAAGGAGAAGTTGTATAGTGCTCCTATCTTAGCATTGCCAGAAGGTAGTGAAGATTTTGTTGTTTACTGTGACGCTTCTCATAAAGGATTGGGAGTTGTTCTAATGCAACGAGAGAAGGTGATAGCTTATGCTTCCTGACAGCTCAAGAAGCACGAGAAGAACTACACCACCCATGACTTAGAGTTAGGTGATGTGGTTTTTGCTTTAAGGATATGGAGACATTATCTGTATGGAACCAAGTGTGTTGTGTACACTGACCATAAAAGTCTACAACACATCTTGAATCAAAAAGAGCTAAACATGAAACAACAACGTTGGATAGAGCTACTAAGTGATTATAATTTCGAAATTCGCTATCATCCAGGTAAAGCAAACGTCGTTGCTGACGCTCTCAGTCCGAAAGAGAGAATACCACCATTACGAGTTAGGTCATTAGGAATGAATATCGTTTTATTAGAAGCTAAAACGGAAACATTGAAGGCAGAAAACCGACCTGCTGAGAATATCTTTGGGATGGCAGAAAATGAGAATGGATTTGTTAAGAGTTTTGATGGAATATTATGTTTTGGAGACCGAAGGTGGGTACCTTTGTATAGAGGAATTCGTGAATTGATTATGCATGAGTCGCATAAGTCAAGGTATTCTATTCATCTTGGGTCTGGCAAGATGTACCAGGATCTGAAGAAATTGTATTGGTGGCCAAACATGAAGGCAGATATAGCATTGTAAGTCAGCAAGTGTTTGATATGTTCGAAGGTTAAGACAGAACACTAGAAACCATCAGGGTTGTTGACACAGCCAGAACTCCCAGTTTGGAAGTGGGAGCGGATCACAATGGATGTTATTACCAAATTACCGAGGACAGCTAGCGGTTGTGACGCTATCTGGGTAATTGTGGACCGATTGACTAAGTCCGCTCATTTCTTAGCGATTAGCGAAGATGATAGTATCGACAAACTTGCTAGGTTGTATGTGAAGGAAATCATTTCTCGTCATGGTGTTCCAATATCGATTATTTCGGATTGCGATAGTCGTTTCACGTCAGCTTTGTGGCAATCACTCCAAACCGCTTTGGGGACGAGACTTGATATGAGTACTGCTTATCACCCCCAAATCGACGGTCAAAGTGAGAGGACTATTCAGACTTTGGAGGATATGCTTCGTGCCTGTATAATTGATTTTGGTAAAGGCTGGGAGAAATATCTACCTCTTGCGGAATTCTCTTATAACAACAGCTACCATACTAGTATTAAAGCTGCACCATTTGAAGCTTTGTACAGTCGTAAATGTCATTCTCTGATTAGTTGGGCAGAGGTTGGAGACAACCAACTCACAGGCCCCGAGCTTATTTTGGAAACCACTGAGAAAGTGACTCAAATTCGTGATCGGTTGCAAGCAGTTTGTGATAGACAGAAAAGTTACGCCAATCAGAGACGTAAACCTCTTGAGTTCCAGGTAGGAGACAAAGTGATGCTAAAGGTATCGCCTTGGAAAGGAGTGATACGTTTTGGGAAACATGGGAAGCTAAATCCCCGCTACATTAGACCATTTCAGATTCTGGAGAGAATATGGCCGGTAGCTTATCGGTTGGAGCTACCACAGGAATTGAGTAAGGTTCATGATGTATTTCATGTGAGTAATTTGAAGAAGTGCCTTTCGGATGAAGCACCTATTATACCGATGAAAGATATTCGAGTGGATTAGAGTTTGAACTTCGTGGAAGAGCCTATCGAGATTTTCGATCAAGAGATTAAATGACTCAAGCGCAGTCGTATTCCGCTCATCAAAGTTCGTTGGAATTCCCGTCATGGACCGGAATTTACGTGGGAACGTGAGGATGAGTTTCGGAAGAGATATCCTAAACTTTTTACTTCGTAGATGGAAAGTTCCGAGTGAAACTCGGGACGGGTTTCTTCTGAGGCTGGGAGGATGTGACAACTGGCAATTTAGGGAGATATTTTAAAACCCGCATTACGTTAAAGTTTGATGATAATTAAATGTTTGGAATTTTATTCGCAACAGATTTGTAAAATTTAAACCCGTGGTTTTAAATAATGAAGTTTCTGTGGAATTAAATTTAAATTATTGTTTTGAGATGGAATTTATGTCGTAATTTATTGATTGAGATGTCTTTTAGGCACTACGTTCACTCCGGCACTAAGAATAACCTAACACTTTTTTTGGCTTATATATTTAATGAACGTATTGTGGAATCTTAAAATATTGGGAACGAGTTCGAGTTGAGGGTGTCGGAATACTTTGAAAAGTTTACGGAATGGTCCTTGTATTTACTAAACTAGTCACCCTCCCCTTTTTACTATTATTATTATTATTATTATTGTTTTAAAAAATATATATATAAAGAGTATATGGTCCTTGTGGATCGGTTTTGGGACACACACAAACACAACCCTCACCATCTTCTTCATCTCTCATCTCTCTCTCTAATTTAACCTAGTCGTCGCCCCCCCCCCCCCCCTCCGGCAGCCACCACCATCACATCGCCGCCCCTACAACCACACTGCCACCACCATCTTAACCATTATTTCATGCTCTTTCTTTTGGTGTACTTCACGCGTGACACAAACACCCCTAACCCCCTGTTTGAATCATCACCGCCGCCTATACACCACCACCACCACAAAATACTACTTGGGTTTTCAAAGATTTTTGAGTTTGGAGCTGTCAAAAGGTAGGTAACCACGTTTTTGCATCAAGAGTGCCACGATATAGGTTCGAATTTATATTGATGGGAAATGATGTTTTTGTTAATAAAAATGGGTTTGGTATCCGGGTTTGGTGGATTTCATGTGGAGGTCGAGTGAACTGTGAGCCGTAGCTCACGGCTTGGTGCTATATGTCGAGCCTTATGGCTTTCTTTGATGGGTCTTGACATTAGTAATCTTGTTAGCAAGGGTGTTGGATTATTGGAGTTGGTTTTGGCTTGGATTTGATTTGACCATTTGATGCTTGTTATGGTTCTTGTGTGCCACGACCCAAGAGGGTCCGTTTGGCAGCTTGTGAGTGCTCGGGTGAGCTCTAGCTGAGACCTTCATGGTCTTGGGTTTGAGTCTTTTGGCTCGTGGTCTTGCCGAGACCCAAGTGGGTCTCTCGGCACGGGTTTTGATTTGGTAAATCAACCCGGAACATGTATATATTTGATGTCCTTCTTGTTATTATTCCATGTTGTTGTGTTTATTTGTTTCGGCCGAATACTATTGATGGGTCGAGACCCTTTGTGGTCTCGTCAATGGGAATATTGTTATATTTGTGAAGTATTGACGGTTATATGGATGAACGGGGACTGATTGTGAGACGGTCGAATTAGTATGACGGAGATAGGTTAGTCGGGTGCCGTAGTCGGACCCTATTGTTGTAGATTGTGTAATGGGACGAATGACGGAGTTGTGATATTGACTTGTTGCTTTGGACTTGTGGTTGTGCGAGTTGGAGTCACGTTGACTTTCTAGTCAACGGTTGACTTCGGCAAACGCCTTGACACTTTGGATTTGGACAATGAGCCGAGAGTGATGACTCGGACATGTGACTCATCTTTTATAACTCGACACAATTTATAATTAAACAAACAACTAAAGACTCGTAATAACTTATATATCTATATAAACATTTATATAAATATATAAATGTGTAAATGTATATATATTTATATAAGTGCGTATATAATACATGGGAGATCATGAGTAATAAAAATAATAACATTGACGATATATCTTGGACTATGAAAATAGTAAAATATATTCGGAAACTTTATTATAACTAAACTAGTATAATTAGAAATATAAATATAACGCGGATTGTTTTACGAAATAAAGTAAACTCTTGGGAAATAAAACGAGAACTTAAGAGTTATAAGAGATTTGAGGGCACTTACATCCAAGTTGGCCATTTTATTAATTGTTGACTTTTGTGCTTGTCACGGATGTGTGACATTAATAGACTCGTTTCATATAACTATTTAACTTATTTATTCGATGCATTAAATGGGACCTATTTAGTTATATAAAAAGGGTTTATTATCGGGTATTGTATCCTACGATGCCTTTAGGTTGTGGTTGGAGTGCGGGATAATAAGCTACTAACTATTTTGTGAGGTTTACCGAATTGACGAATTCGGTAAGTTTGACGATATATTTAGAAAACTTATTAGACTTTAAAACTTACCATATAGTAATCTACGTGCTATGTGATTTAGGACTTGGTATGTTTTTGGAATAACATATTAGGTAAATAAGTTGTGGAGGATTAGCGAGTTGACGAACTTGATAAACTTCGACGATTTATTTAAATTATATATTGGGCCAACATTAGACCTGTAGATCGTTATTATTTCTATTGATATGCTTCCTGGCTTGTGTTGAGTCGACCTTCCTGTTGGGATCATAGTTTTCACTATTTAATGAAGTCTCGGTCATTTGTAATAATGCTAGGTTGCTTAACTATTATTTACTTACACTTATGTAATATTACAAGTTTACTAGACTTTAGACAAAAGGTCCATGGGCTTTAAGCCCACACGATTTGGAGAAAGGAAGGAGAGGGAGTGTTGCCCTAGCTCCTTCCCTATAAATAGAACCTTTAGGTCACTTGTAAACTTGGTTGGTTATTTGATTTCTTAAGGAAACTCTTGCACTTGTATTTCTCATATTCATATAATCACCCAATCTCTTTTCTCATCTCATTTCTATCATTATTATGCTTGTGTTTACAAAATGGTGACCTAACAAGTGGTATCATTCGCCATATGAAGGTGTAGCTTTTGGTTTTTCATTGAATTCGTTTCTTAAAACTTGTTTTTTTAATCGATTTTTGCTAAAATTTTTGTACTTTTTGCTTGTTTTTGGTTCTCTATCACATATTTGCTTACAAACTTGTGCTACAAATCAAAACAAACATAAAAGTTCCAAACTTTTCTCAAAAATTCGATTTAGGGTTTCTTGTACTATTTTTCGCAATTTTATTTTTTTTGATAAAGTTCATAAAGTTTTCAACTTTCGTTAAGATCTCATCATTTTATGCCTAAAAGTACAAGAATCTTGAAATAAAAACGAGTTTTTGGCTAGCTTTCATTGAAAACTAAAATTCTGCCATCTTTCGCAAAACCTCACTGCCCAAGCTTCGCAATCGTGGTCTTTGCTCTCCATCAACTTCCGGATCGTGAACTCAGTCTTTTCTCTCTTGTATAAGAAAGAAAAGTACTTCGACTTTTGGTTAATTCTCGAAATTGTATAATTTCGAAAATTGTGCTCGCAACTTTGTGTTTTTCGAAAACATTCATTTTTTCGAAATCACAAATTTTTTCTCAAACTTGTATAAGTTTCGAAAAATTACATTACCTCACTTAGTTTCGCGATAACTTAATTAAGTTTCGAAATAACCTAAAGTTTCGCAAACTTTAGTTTTGAAATTAACAAAAGTTTCGCAATCTCAGTTGAAGTACACTTTCGCAATCACAGCTGAGAAAAGTTTTGCAATCCCAGGATAAGCTAACTTTCGCAAATCACTGAAAGGGCAAAGTTTTGCAATTGTGCTAAGTTTTTTCTCGAAATTTGGCTAAATCTATACCTTCTACAAGATCCATTTCTACACAAGTGTTCTAAGATGTCTCAACCACCTAATCACTACTTCCCTCATACTCAGCAATATCAACATCAGCAGTATCAGCAACAACAATACCATCTGCAACAAATGTATCAACAACCTTCACAATCACACGTTCAAAAACAAACGTATAATCCACTACATCATTACCTAATGATGCAACAACATCAGATAATTCCTCAACAACAACCATATCAAGTGCCACAACAAAACACTCAGTTTTCCTCCAAACAACCTCACTGGTTTGACAGAATGTGTGAAGTTATTACAACTCAACAATCCCGACATGAGGCAGGATCACTTGAAACACCTCCAATGCTAACACCTGGGAACTATGTTCAATGGTCAAGTCGATTCTTACGATTTCTTGAACTTAAGAAACCTCATGGGAAATTCTTGAAACAAGTGATACTTGAAGGACCATTTGAGTGGCCAACAAGATTTGAAGCTGGTGATCCACATGCTGATCCTCCACGTCCTCCTGGTGATAGACCTCTTCCAGAATCTGCACTCACTGAAGAACAGAAACTACATCGTGAAGCTGATGAATATGCAATGGCTTATATACTTCAAGGTATACCTAATCCAATCTATCGAAGTGTCGATGCTCAGAAAACAGCCAAAGCTATGTGGGAACACGTTCATCTCCTAATGGAAGGCACTCAATTGAACAAAGATGATATGGAATCCAAACTCTACATGGAATACACTGACATCACAATTGAACCAGGAGAGTCACTTGAATCCTACTATCATCGTTTCACAAATGTGGTCAACGATCTGGAACGTCACAAAATCACAGTACCAAGGATCGCTGTGAACTCCAAATTTGTTGGTAGTCTTGGCCCTGATTGGCATAAATATGTGACATTTGTTCGTCAAACGAAGAATCTTCATGATGCTCCATATGGTTTGTTGTATGATTTTCTGAAACACCATGAACCTGAAGTGGAAAAAGATCGAGCTCTACGAGGAGGATACACACCCACACCAACACCAAATTCTTTGGCTCTCGTAGCTCAATCTCCCTATGCTCCACCACCAATGTCAAATCATGCATACGTTCAAGAGCAAAACTACTTCAGTTATCTACAATCTTCCACCTCGAATCAGATGGTCCCTTATGATTCATCTCCACAGAATACTTCTACTCAACTTGTTCCGTCAAACAACAATGATGCTGTGTACTACTCCAACTCCAATGATGATGACGATGATGACTTTAATACGTTGAATCAGGGACTTGCTCTTATTGCTCGTGCTTTCAGCAAATTCTCCAACAAAACAAACAACCATCAACGTTCATCTTCTAACACAAGGAATCAAGCTGTTGTCAACGATGGAAGAGTGGAAATTCAGAATCGTAACTATGGTCGATCTGGTTCAGGAAGCTCTTCAGGAAATTATGGGAATGGTCAGAGGTTTAGTAACAATGACGGGTTCAGGAACAACTCAGGATCTTCTCAGCAAAGGTCTAAAACAGTTGCTACTAGGAACTCCAACTCAGGGAATGCAGTGTGGTGCTATAACTGTAATGAACAAGGTCATATAGCGACTGCATGTCCCAAACCGAGAACTCGGGGTAGTAAGTTTCACAAGCAGGCATTACTCATGGCTCTTCAAGATGAAAAAGATGGACATTTCCCTAAACACGATAACAACTTCATGGCAAATGTGAACAATGATGATGACATGGAAGATCTGGAAGCCAATGCAGCTGTGATGCTTATGGCCAACATGCAGGAACTTAAGCTTAATGATTCAGGTCCAGTGTATGACACTGACGGCTTGTCTCAGGTACATGACCTTAATGCATGCTTTATTAATGATATAGTCTCACCTTCTGCTTATGAATCAGATATGGCGCAAGTTGTTCCATCTAAATCATCTTCATCCTCTCAAACAGATGAACAAATAAGCACAGTTGTCATATTTGATGATGACACAGTTGTTTCATTTGATGATCCCATTGAGAATGATAAAAATGATCACTTAGAACAACATGAACCATCATTTGATCCAGACCCTGACCTAATATTGTTATCTAAACAACTGGATGCTCAACAATTGCAAATCATTAAATGCAATGAGAATAATACAGTTTTGAAAGAACAAAATGCGTCACTAGCAAGAGATATTGAGTGTTATAAAATTCAGCTTTCAAATCAGGAAGACAAGATTAAAAATGCAAAAAGTTTTGAAAAAGCTTTTCACGATTCTTACAACAAAGAACAAGATCTTCAACGCAAAATGCAAGACTTAATTGAGTCTAACGGTAAGTTGATTTTGAAACTCGAAAGTGAAAAGTGTGAATTGAAAATGCAAGTTGAACGTCTTCAAACAGTACTTTCAAAAACAGAAACAGAATTGTCAAGTTGTAAAAAGGATTTTTGTGAACATAAAATACGCAAAAGGAAGTATATAGATGTTTTACTCGGTGATATAGTTGATCTTGAAAAACAACTCAAAGAATTTCGTAACATTGTTTACAAACACGGGAACTCTGTCACAACAATTCAGAAATTTACTTTAAAACCGAGACCCGATAAAGGATTTGCACTTGGCGATTACAATTCAATGTTTCTTCACACGGCATTCAAAGATATTCCAAAAATTTATAGTATGGACTATTTGCTTGATAATACGATTGTGCGTGCTGTTGTTTTTGATACTGAGGAAGAAGAAGAACTTGAAGACGAGAGTCGATCTAAAATGAGTTATGTTCAAAATTGGACACCTTATGATTATTCAAAAGCTCCTCCAATTTCTAAATCTTTTGTTACTCAAAAAGACTTACCTGAGAAATCATGGTTTGTCGAAGAGTCATATGTTTCATCTTCTAATGCGGCCCCTGTTCAAACTGTAGCACAAATAAATGGTCCTTTATCATCATCCGGTGAACTTACACCTTTACCCAAAAGTTGTCGTGTCTTAAATTATTTCAAAACTTTTATGGAAGACATCGAAATTTTGGAGGAAACAATTGAACGCAATTCTGAAATAAAAATAGAAACTTTTCAATCCGCTTACGAGCGCGAAAAGAGAGATATTTTTCAAAAACAAATGTTACCAATTGTCAAACACCTCCGTCTCTGTGCTACACGTTGGGATCAGGAACTTCAAAAGGAGGTAAAAAATATGATAAACGTTTTCAACGCAACTGAAAATGACATTTTGGTTCAAAAGCAAAGAAATAGAGTTTTAAAAAATGATGTTGATCGACTCTTGGAACAAGTTCTCAATGTTGATATTTTGTCTGTTATCATGAATGATCTTTATAAATCTGGTACTTCTATGCTTGTGGATGATCTTTGTGTTGATAATAACTTGTTGAATGTGGAAATTGAGACACTGAAAAATGAGAATGAAAAGCTGAGAATTAAGAATGATGATGTGACAAAACAACTTTCAAATGAAATTTGTCAACTCAAACAACGGATTGAATGGTGTCAAGCTCAAAGTCTTGAAAGGGAATTGAAACTTCAAAGTCAAAATATTTCAAATTCTTGTCAGCTTTGCAAAACCAATGAGTCTTTCAAAAGTCTTTGTCTCAAATACGAGAAAGAAATTGCGGATTTAAAAATTGAAAATGCCGAATGGCAACAAAACCGCGATGACATCAAATATTGCAATGGTTTACTTGAGTCTGAAATTCAGGATAAAAATCACATCATCATTGATTTAAAAGAGAAAGTTAAGCTACTTCAAAAAGGAAAAATGGTTGACACCACGATGATAGCACCAGGATTGTATCAATTAGACAAAACTACTAAAGGAAATATTGTTCAAACCACTAATGTTGATAACTCCACTTCTACAGGACTAGTCTCCACTATTAGCGTTAGCAGACCCAAGCGTAAAAGTAAAAAGAAGAATAGAATCTTGCAACGTAAGAGAGGACAACTAGAGGCTCAAGAAGTAGAAGATCAACTTAGGAATTTGAATAAAACTCATGTTGCATCAGATTTAGATTCTAATCTGGCAAATTGTAATCAAAATCTAAATGTAACGAATGATGAACCTTTAAATGTTTTGAATATTAATGCATCTTGTGTGTTTTGTCGTAAAAGCGTTTCATCTGGTGATCATACAAAATGTTTAGCTAATTCTCTTCTCAATCGTCATAAGAAACGTAGGACACGCATTCCTTCTAGGCCCACTACTGCCTCTAAATCTAATTTAGGAAAGCCGTTTTCTACGGTTTCTAATGAAGTTGAAGTTACCCCCATAGGTGCCGAGAACAAATCTAGGAATGAGCTGACCACTAGTGCATTTAACATTAAGAAAGCAAAAACTAGTTGGAACTGGCAACGTTGGTTACAATACAAACCAGACTTTAAATGGATTCCTAAATTGCTGAATACATGTGTTTCTAACCAACAGGAACCCGCACTGTCTTTGGGTTCCACCCTTACTTCTGTTCCATCTGTGTCTTCTTCTTGTGATGCAGGTGGTACAGATCGTTCTCTGGATTGTTGATAGCGGATGCACCCGACATATAACAGGCAATCTCAAACTGTTACACAACTTTGTCTCAAAGTTTATTGGTACTGTCAGATTCGGGAATGATCATTACGCTCTAATCATGGGATATGGTGACTATATCAGCGGGAACATTGAAATCAGTCGTGTATACTTTGTGGAAGGCCTTGGACACAACCTTTTCTCTGTTGGTCAATTCTGCGATGGGGATCTAGAAGCTGCATTTCGTGAGAAAACTTGCTTTGTTCGTGACTTACAAGGAAACGATCTAATGTCTGGCTCACGTGGCTCCAATCTTTATACAATATCAATGTCAGACATGATTGCTACATCTCCGATATGTCTTCTCTCCAAAGCAGAATCAACTAAATCTTGGTTATGGCACAAACGTCTTTCGCACTTGAATTTCAAAACTATGACTGACCTTGCTCGTTACAAACTTGTTGATGGATTTCCAAGATTCCGTTTTACCAAAGATCACTTATGTTCAGCCTGTGAACAAGGAAAAAGTACTCGGGCTCATTTTCCTTCAAAACCTGAGCACAGTACGAATCATGTTTTACAACTGTTACATATGGATTTGTGTGGACCGATGCGTGTTCAAAGTATCAACGGTAAACGCTACATACTTGTAATTGTGGATGACTTCTCCAGATGGACTTGGGTTTATTTCTTACGAAGTAAAGATCAGGCTCCTTCAATGATCATCACCTTTCTCACTAAAATTCAAGTTCAGTTACGCAACACGGTACGAATAGTCAGAACTGACAACGGAACTGAATTTAAGAATCAGACACTTCGGTCATACTTTGAGAAAGCGGGAATTGCACATCAAACATCTATTCCTAGAAGCCCAGAACAGAATGGAGTTGTTGAAAGACGCAACAGGACGTTAGTGGAACCTGCTAGAACTATGTTGATTAATGCTCAATTACCAGATTACTTGTGGGCGGAAGCTGTTTCAACTGCATGTTATACCCAAAACCGTTGCATGATCACAAAACACCATCGCAAAACACCTTATCAAATTGTTCACAAAAGGAAACCGAACATCGATTACTTTCATGTATTTGGAGCACTTTGTTATCCGAAGAATGATCGTGATGATTTAGGTAAACTTAAAGCAAAGGCTGACATCGGAGTGTTCGTTGGATACTGTGAAAATTCTAAAGGTTTTCAGATTTGGAATCGTCGAACAAGAGAAATTCAAGAAACCATTCACGCTAATTTTGATGAACTCACACAAATGGCTTCTAAGCAACACAGCTTAGGACCCGAATTCAACCGTCTTCACTCTCCGGCATCCTCGGCTGAACAATTGCCACTCAATCGCAAAGAATTGGAAACCCTGTTTGCTCCACTGTTTGATGACACAATTGAATACCGTCCTACTGAGGTCTCACCTACTTCCGCTGCTCAACCTGAAAATATTCCAGTACCAGACTCACCTCAACATACTACTACAAGTGTTGAGAGAGACGGTCCTCCAATTGCATCACCATCTACAGCAGAACAAACTATTTCTAACTCCCGTCATTCAGCTGAAGATCCCACACCACAATCAGTTCCACAACCCGCAGAGCATGATCCTGATGCGTTCTTTAACCCGTTTGCAACGGCTCCTACAGTTCCTGATATAGCTGAGTCGTCAACCCGCAATTTGGATCCTGCTAACATGCGAGATACTTATCAACTACACCCTTCAACACACAAATGGACTCGAGACCATCCACTAGTTCATATTATTGGCCATCCAGATGCACCTGTTATGACAAGACAACGACTTCACACAGATGGAGAACCTTGTATCTATGCACTCACAGTTTGTCACGAAGAACCTAAAAACATTAAAGATGCAATGACTTATGACAACTGGATTGAATCTATGCAAGAGGAATTTCAGCAATTCATACGATTAGAAGTCTGGGAATTAGTTGAAAGACCTGATGGAGTCTTTGTCATAGGGTTAAATTGGATTTGGAAGAATAAGCTAGATGCTGAAGGCACTGTCATACGTAACAAATCACGCCTGGTAGCAAAAGGATACTCTCAACTAGAAGGACTTGATTTTGCTGAATCCTTTACTCCAGTGGCTAGACATGAAGCTGTTCGGATCTTTTTGGCTTATGCTGCACATAGGAACATGGTGGTTTACCAAATGGATGTTAAAACAGCATTTCTTAATGGAGAACTCCGTGAAGAAGTTTATGTTAGCCAACCTGAAGGCTTCGTTGATCCTGAGCGTCCTAATCACGTTTACCGACTCAAAAAGGCACTCTACGGACTTAAGCAAGCCCCACGGGCGTGGTATGACAAACTGTCCACTTTCTTACTGGCCAATAAATTTTCTAAAGGATCGGTGGATCCAACACTATTTACAAAAACCTACGGGGAGGACTTACTTGTGGTTCAAATATATGTCGATGACATCATTTTTGCCTCAACACAAAGAAGTTACTCTAATGATTTTGCAAAATTAATGAAAGATAATTTTGAAATGTCCATGATGGGTGAACTTTCGTTCTTTCTAGGACTACAAGTTCATCAATCACCCCGTGGAATTTTTATAAATCAGTCCAAATATGCTCTTGAAATTTTAAAGAAACATGGAATGATGTCTTGTGATACTTATAATACACCAATGGGCTATACCACAAAACTAGATGCTGACTTACATGGGATTCCTTTTGACCCTACGAAATACCGAAGTATGATTGGGTCCCTCAAGTATCTCACAGCTAGTAGACCTGATATAGTATTTGCTGTCTATATGTGCTCTCGCTATCATTCTAAACCACCTGAAAAACACCTCAGTGAGGTCAAGAGAATCCTTCGATACATAAAGGGAACCATTAACTTGGGAATCTGGTATCCGAAGGATTCTGGTTTTGAACTAATTGCTTTTTCAGATGCTGACCATGCAGGATGCTTAGACACACGCAAAAGTACATCTGGTGGATTACAATTTCTTGGAGACAAACTTGTGTCATGGCAATCTAAGAAGCAGGACTGCACATCACTGTCGTCTACAGAATCTGAATACGTAGCCATGTCTGCTTGTTGTGCTCAAGTCATCTGGATGAGATCACAACTTAAGGATTATGGCTACCTATTCAACAAGATTCCTATCTACTGTGATTCCAAGAGTGCAATTGCTATCTCCTGCAACACAGTACATCATTGCAAATCAAAACACATAGATCTCCGATATCACTTCATCAAAGAGCACGTGGAAAAGGGTACCGTTGAACTTTATTTTGTTGGAACTGAGTATCAATTGGCGGACTTACTTACCAAATCTTTAGCACCATCAAGGTTTGCTAGTCTAGTTCACCAAATTGGTATGCGATGTTTGACTCCAGAGGATCTAGAAAAGTTTTTAAAACACAACTGATCGTCAAACATCAAAACTATCTTTGTAAAAATATTTTCTTTACTATAAACCAATCAAAACACAAAAAGATTTTTCATTTCTTACTAAAAAAAAAAAAAAAAAAAAAAAAAAAAAAAAAAAAAAAATGCAAGTATAGCACTTCTCTTCAACATTATGTCATTTCTTACAAATGTTGAGGGGGAGATAAGCTCAAAATGCCTCACATTTTTTTTCCAATTGATATACTTACATATTTTCCTAATAATGCGGTTCCTCGGAGAATGTGGAAGTACTAAGTTCATTGTCTCGTCTCATCTCGATTAAAATCTAATTGACATAAGCAGTTAGGAGAATATCTTTATGTTGCACATGTTTGCCATTTAACTTTAGGACTCAAGTGAGCATATCAAAAGTTTAAGGGACCTAAAGTGACAAATAATTCAAAAGTTTCATAAATAACAAAAACAAACAAACCGTTTTTCACAAACATCATAATATTCTAAACCCCTAAAACCCTTCTTGAAACCTACGGCCCCAATTCAAACGAGTAATCCACGCTTGTGATCATCAATCTGTAAGTTCCAAAGTAATCACTAGGGTATTACAAACATAGGATCTCGTTTAATTGAAAATCCAACGGCTTAATCTCATGATTCATTGATTTCGAGAACTAGGGTTTGAGATTTCGAAATTTGCTATAATCATGTTTAGGTGTTTGATTCTTGATAGGGTTTTGTTACAAAGCTTGTTTCTAACATATCCTCATCATTTTCTCATGCATTCCTTCATGTTTATTTCGATTTAGAAATCTAGGTTTTGGGTCGATTTGAGATTGTTAGATTCTGTGTTTGCTTGCTTTGTTTTATTGGTGGGATATGTTTCTATGGTCACAAGTATGCATGTTTGAAGTGATGTTGTTGATCTACACCATTGATGCTTGGTTCTCGATAAGCTAGTATGCCTCGATCATAGTTTAATTCGATCTAACTGAGTCCAAATGTGTTGTATGCTGTTATAACGTGTCTCTTACATATGTTTGTGATATGCTAGAACCATTCATGCTCATTAGTCTCAAATATTGAATTAATATCGAGAACTTCTTCTTGATTATTGTCGAGATCTTAGATTAAGTGCATATTAGTTATATCTAATTGGTGTATATCAATCTTTGTGACAGGCCTGAATCATTGGATAAGATATTCGCTAAAGAAACGTACGTTTGACTTCAAATTCGAATGATTCTTGTATAAGAATTTTTTCGAGAACTTCAAGATTTTTCGCAATCTCTGAGAAACTTTTCGAGATTATGCTATAACTCATGATTTCGATAATTTTGTTCAAAATCAGTTTTTTTCGAAATTATCAATTTTTTCGAAACTACTCTTTGAACATAGATTTCGAAATCACTAGGTTATAGCATGTTTGCGAAAAGATTTATCAAGAATTGAATTTTTTTCGAAAACTTGAAAACTTTCGCAAATCTTGGATAATGAAAGATCTCGAAAAATATTACAGATAAGGATTTTCTCGATAAATTAATTTTCTCGATAAAATTCTTAGTAACATTTTTTCGAAATCTTTTCTCAATACAGGTTTGCGATAAAAGAGTTTTATATTTTTTCGAAGTCTCATTAAGGCCTTGTCATTTTATATACATGTAACTTTGTTGTGATTCTTTGTTGTTGTGTAATGTGATGTAACAATGAATTGTGTATATCAATTGTGCTTATATGTAAGACATTGCAATGGATAATTGATTTCGTGATTCTTAATGATCAATGATTCTTCAATTATGCATTATATGACACCTCACATGTTACATTATGAAACATTCATGCTTAATTGTCTTAAGTAGAGTTCTATAACCAAACTCAAAACTGTGCTAACACGTAACAAATTTGGATGTTTGGTTTATGACTATACTTTTCAGAATAACATGGCTGAACACAACGAGAATGTCCCTGAACAAGCTCTTCCATTACTCACCATGGATGACATCACTCCCGAAAACTACAATGTCACGATTGGCAACAACAATCCACGAGTTGATTTCGACAAATTGAGTATTAAAGAGAACTCGTGCATGATTGTCAAAGATATTCTACTCGCACATCCATGCAAACAACTGCTCATCTGTTCTACTTCAGTTCCTCTGTTCTACCTTCATCAGTTCTGGATAACGGCTAAGGCAAATTTGGATGACAAGTCTTTTACTGTTACGCTAGATCGCCAAGTCTACAATGTTAATCACGACGTTCTTCGTACAGTCCTTCACCTGCCTCAAGCTGACAACGAATTCGCCCCAATACTGTCTGAACTGGACCTTCTTGACTTCTTTGTTGAATTAGGATATGAAGTTGATGACGACGTACCTCTAGTCAAACATTCCCGATTCAATGCCAAGAATATCCCTCAGCCTTGGAGAATATTCTGTCTGTTGGTTGTAAGATCCATATCAGGAAGAAAGAGTGGTCATGAACATCCTAGGCTTGAACACTTGCAAACATTCTGGGGAATGGTGACTTTGACACCCATTGACTTTGCAGTACCAATCATGAATGATATAGTCTACAGCATTCAAACCGATCGTGTGAAGACTATGATACCATTCACAAGATTCACCAAGCTTCTCATAGAACATTTCTGCAAAGACACTCCAGAATTCATCAAGAGGATGGCTGATCCTAATGAGCCGAAGCACCTCTTCGAGGACGACTTCACCACCTCATTCATCAAGACGACCACTTCCTCAACCAAGATCAAAGGAATGAGGCTTCCCGAATACCTTCTTGATGACAAAATCAAGAAAAGTCTAAACTACAAGCTGTATGATAACGCTTACAAAGGGGTACTGGAAGAAGCCACTATACAGACTCGAAGCAAAGGAGGTGTAAAGTCTGGAAGTACTACAAGCACCACTGGCTCACATCAGACTAAGTCTAAGGCTGCTCCCAAGACTAAACCATCTGTTAAACCCAAGTCTTCTGCCAAGCCTAAACCCACATCCAAGTCTATACCTGCCACTAAGCCAAAGAAGAAGGCAACTCCTGAGTACTTTATTCGGGATGAACCTACACCTCCACCTTCTGACACCGAATCCGAGTTCGATACGGAATCTGAAGAAGAAGAACCAGACTATGAACTGAGAGTAAGAGCACCTGATGAAGGATTTCCTGCAACAGAGATCGCCGTACAACAAAGTCTTGAAACATATGAAGAAGAGACAAGGAAAAGAAAAGGGATCACTATTAATGAGCCTAATGATGATGAAGACGAACCAATCGTTGAACCTTTGGTCGATAAACGCAAACTGAAGAGTATAGTTGTCGACACTCGAGCTGAAGAAAAGAGGCTTAGGAAAGAACAAAGGAAAGCAACTCTCGAAAGCCGACTCATGTCTCAACCTTTAACTCCACCACCTATCGATCAGTCGGAACATGAAGGAGCTACTAGCAGCATGAATCCTCCCGTTGTGTCCACAATGTTAGAATCAGCCCCACAGCCAGATGACACCGTTAAAGACACTGACAAAACTGGAGATGTCAATATGACAGAGACTGCTAACGTAGAGGAGAATGTTGGCGGCCAAGAGAACGTAGCTACGGATCAGGAACATGAATACCTCATTACTCCAGAGTTTCTTGCACGAGAAGCAGAGGAAGCAGAGGAACGTCGTAGAAAAGAAAATGAAGAGAAGAACCAGTTCGACACCAACATATTTTTTAAGTCATCTTCTCAGCAGACTTCCTCAGCACAACCTCCACCTCCTCAAGACTCTCCACCAAAGGATCCGACTCTTCCTGCTTCTTCTTCAAACTCTCACAACGAGTCATCGTCCGAATCATCACCTTAGCATTCATCTCCCACACCTTCAGAAACCGCATCGAAACAGCAGTCAATCAATGAACCAAAACAACCCGTTGATCTTCAGGAGCAAGTCAACAAACTCACCGACATGGTTACCAGTCTTACCAAACAAGTTGAGGACTTCCAGGAGTCAAAGCAGCTGATCGACAAGTTCTTGAACTCTGATTACACAGGATTTATCAGAACTGCAACACATGATTTTCTCACTGAAAATCTGGTTGATATGATCACTCCTGAAGTAGCAAACCTTCTTGAACCAATCAATGACAACTTGGATCACAGAATCAGAAGTGTTACGAGAAAGATGCTGTCAACTACACCATTCACGCTTCACACTGCAAAACCTTCTACTGTTGCTCCAACTGTCCCTGAATTGTCCTTCAATGACATGCTTGCCAAACTCTTTGACAACATTGCCTCCAAAACCACACAGACTGCTGAAGAAAAAGCACTTTATGATGCTATGGTGGCTTACATATCCAAAGAGTCATGCAAAGATGCAGCTGAAACCCGTAAAAGGACAAGAAAAGATGACGATCCTGACCCAAACTCTAAAGGCAAGAAACCTAAGTCTGGAACAGGTCCTTCATCCTCTCTACAACCATAAAAGGACTCCACCACTCCTGGAAATCAACAACACCCCTCAGCTACAGGTCAAGGTCAAACTGAAGAGGAAGAAACTTTCATGGAACCTACAGATGACTACCAGGGTCAACCTGACACCGATTACCGTGCATCTCCTATTCCAGATTCTCATGTTGGACCATCGTCACCATCCAAAGCTAAAGACAAAGATGCTACATCTAAGTCCAAGAAATCAAAGAAGAAAAGACGTCATTCATGGTTCGACAATGATGACACTCCTCAGAATGATTGGCTGACAGAAATGGTTCAAGCTCAACCTCCTCTCGAAGAAGAAGAACCCCTTCCTGGTAACACTCTACAGTTCACCCAAGTCATAATGAAGGATCTTCACATCAACAATCTCACTAAGACGGAGCTTAGAAGAATCAATAGAGATGCACAAGAATTCCTCAAGAAAAGATCTGGAAACAAAGTAGAATACGAATATCATATGCAGAATATAGCTAGTGCAATGTCTGCCGACTTTGACTGGTTAAATCCTGAAGTGAATATCGATCTCAGTTCCAAGAATCATGAAAAACCTTACTTTACTGACTGGACCAAACCATTACCTTTGAAAGGATTTCCAGACAAACCCAAGATACCTTACAGCTTCTTCTTCAACAAAGATCTTCGTAACATCCAGCTCACTCAGGAGACATCCAAGAAGAAATATGCTTCCTCACTCACAATCTCAGTACCAGCCGCACGATACGAAATTCCTGCTATTGAAGAAACTACTCGTGTTTTTAGCAACTCCATCGTAGCTTACGACAGAGATGCCCTACACGGAATTCAACACTGGCCAGAACGTCGTCGTCTCGGTTATACCAGCAGATTAGGAGAGAAATCATTGGAAAATGTGAAGCAGAAATCTAAGATCATCGCTATCTTGGAGATTCAACAGTCGAAACGGTTTAACTACATATTCATGCGTGAAATTGTTGTTAAACGACAAGATGAAAAGAAGTACAAATTCTCCGAAGCAGACTTTCCTGACCTTAATCTCAATGACATAGAAGACATGTATCTCAAAAAGGTTCAACGAAGAATGCGTGGATTTGACAGAGATGTACAGTACAACTTCATGGCATCACTACTTCTTTACATCCGACGACTGATTGTTCAAGAAAGAGTGGAAGATCTTCAGCTTGGAGTGGAAAGTTACCAACAGAAGATCAATTTGACAAAGCCACAATTCTACTTTGATGGTCTCTATCAAACACCACAGTTTACTCTCAACCAAGAACCGTTTGGTTTCACCTACATCAACAGCAAAAAGCTACAAAGCTTCATGAGGTTCGATGAGGTACACAAATTCTGTGATGTTACACTCAAATCTGTTCGTGATGGGCTTGTCAAAAGGTTGAATGATGATCGCCGTAAGATAGCAAAGGGGGAACAACCTAGATGGAAATCCAGCTCAAGAAGACAAGTTCGTAACTTTGTCTTAAAGATTGAAGAAAGGTTATTTCGACGGGAACAAATCAGACGACTGGAAAGCTATATCGGCGTCAGACCTTCGTTTCCTATCAGACTCTTCGAAAGACCAGAACCTAAGTTCACTGACTTCGATGCTCCACTTCCTGCCGAAGATTAACTTGGTACATTTGGTTATTCTTTTCAATATCAATTGTTTCATTTGATTGAATTATTTTTCATTATGGCTTGTGCATGCATAACAGTGTACAACCCGCACTTGTAAAGAAAGGACCCTGAGGTACGCTTCAGTGCCTCAATCCATATATAAGGAGCGAAGGCTTCTTACTTTTAAGTAGAATTAATCAAACATTTTTGATTTTTCATAATTCTTCTCAAAAGGACAAGTATTTCACCTCAATAAGACCTAATCACTTGTTGAGGGGGAGCACTTGTCAAATCAAAATACTTTTCTCTAAATCACAAGTTCTTGGAGAATCTCCCCATAAGACTCAAAAGGCATATTTTAATCTTAAAGTTTGTCAAAAACACCATTTTATATGCTATTTTTGAGGGGGAGAAAATGAAAAAGTGATTAAAATATACGAAGTCAAAGCTTAAAAGTTGTATCATGTGCGAGCTAGACTCAGTATTGACCCAAGAATTGACGAGACAATAAAAGTTAGTAATATCGAAAGGACTTATCCTCGACGGGTAATAACATCAAGTTAGTTACTAGAGCTAGTTGTCACCTAAAAGCTGACAATGCATCTCTTTAACTAACCACGTAAGTGTGTCTCGAAAAGGATATGTCTTAGTAGAAATGTACCGTCTCGAGAAACTTTCTGTGAACTTGATCAGGCCGGGTAATAACTTCAAGCTAGTTTAACTAGTGATGTAAGCGTGTCTCGAATCGGTCTTGTTCACGGAAAGTGGATCAATTCAAAAGTGCTTGCTCCTCCCGCATGTGCAAATTTATTAAACACTTATGAGCACATGTGCAGGGGGAGCCCTTCAAAAGTGTACAACAAAACTCTCAAAGTGTTAACCAAAATATTTGATTATCACAAACACTTTGAGAGATTTTCAATCAAAGGTTTCTTGGCTACTGTCGGAGTTATAAGGTGATTAAGATAGGAATATCCGTCCTATGATCCGCCAGAGCCGAAGGGATCTACCCAAGGACATCTCCCATAGTTAGTATTAGAAGTCCGTAGGTATGATACGAAAAAAAGGAGAAAAGAATGAAAGGGAAAGAAGGAGTTGAAGAATTAAAAAGAAACGTAAAGAAAAGGGTGAAAAGAAATAGCCCTCCATATGTTCAACCTTAGGGCAGACACCGGGTTCAATACGTATGCTACTGGTTGTTGCAAAAGACAACACCGGTATTGAATACAAAGTCGTCATGGACCCAGTGACGCAATGCACTAAACCTTCTTAACCACTCAAGTTCTCTTAAAAGGACTTGTTTCATTCTCACGGGGAACCAGCATAATCTATCGGCCTATCTCTTAGAGACGGTTGATATTGAAGCAGGAGACCCCTCCCTAGTCTCCGCATAGGAAACCTAGGAGTGCACTTATAGAGTCTAGAGCCTTGAGATACATCTAAGATCTCTTAGGAACACTTAGTACTTCTACAACTGGTGTTCTACATCAATGGGCATCAGTTGTAAACTATCGAGTCCTTCGCAGATCTTAGCCATCTGCCAAGAACGTTTATGAGAGGATTACATATGTATTCCTCAATGATTGAACGGAAATCCTGCCAGGGTCATCATCAAACAGCCCTGACAGCAGGTCACTTCGGTAACCTCACAAGGGTTACGCTTAGTGTTTGCGGTGGTTCCATTACGATCTACAGTCGTGGAGTGATCCCCAGCGACTCACCCAGTCATTGAGCTACTTAGTAGGTCTCGTAAGCTCCTTCGGGAGTATCTGATATGGGAACGGCCTGGATAAGGATTAGAAGGAGTCTTCACAATATGCTGTCGATGAGCTCTAATTCCTTATCTGTAAGTACCGGTTATTTATTGCTAACTGTTTACTCGCAGGTACCTCACTTCCATGATGGTAGATTCCAACATGCTCATACATACATCTTGAAGTCAAAGAAAGCTCCTCCAAAGATCTTAAGCAACACAAAGTTCAAAGAAAGATTCTACACCAATAAGAAGAATCTACAAAGTATTAAGACAAAGATCTCAATGTATGAAAAGGAACTTCTTGTACGTGAAAGTCTAAGTCCAAAGATGTATGAGTATGTTGGAATGGCGGACACCCACCACAGACGCAGGAGTGACTAACGGCAGATTACTTCATAACACAATCACTACATCATCACCAAAGAACAATGACAAAGAGCAAAGTACATCCATTATCATTCAAATCATTCTTGAAGACGTCTAGAGTTTTACAAGTCACAAGTCAACGACAAAGATGAAGACGTCAAGCAACCGTGATGACCGACCCTTAGGGGGAGATTGTTGGGATCATAGTTTTCACTATTTAATGAAGTCTCGGTCATTTGTAATAATGCTAGGTTGCTTAACTATTATTTACTTACACTTATGTAATATTACAAGTTTACTAGACTTTAGACAAAAGGTCCATGGGCTTTAAGCCCACACGATTTGGAGAAAGGAAGGAGAGGGAGTGTTGCCCTAGCTCCTTCCCTATAAATAGAACCTTTAGGTCACTTGTAAACTTGGTTGGTTATTTGATTTCTTTAGGAAACTCTTGCACTTATATTTCTCATATTCATATAATCACCCAATCTCTTTTCTCATCTCATTTCTATCATTATTATGCTTGTGTTTACAAAATGGTGACCTAACACTTCCACCCACATGGATACCAAACGCCAAACCAAATATGAGAAACGGATTTTGGAAAGTAAAAGGAAATACGTTCGGGATTGGGAATATTTGATTTTGTGGAAATGATTCTGAGAAGAGTTTATATTGTTAGGAAGTGCCGATTTCGTAGTTGCCGTCATTTGAGTTGATATACTTCTTGATTCTACCGGTTTTTGAGCTAATATCTGGACTTGAGGTGAGTCATAGACCCACTTTTACTTTTGAATATTGTTTTCAATACTTGGGGTGAGAAACGTACAAATTGTTTTACGTGGACTATTATTGCTGTTTATTTAAAACTTGTTATGCTTATAGAACTAGGTAGGTTGTAGCGCATGTCATATCCTTACGAATGCAAGAACATGTCGTATCCTTACGAATGTTGGGCATGTCGCATCCTTGCGAATGCATATTGATTTGATTTGTTTTGGTCTATAGTGTGCACCTATAGGTTTGGTTTAGTGGAACGAGGCCTAGTCTAGCTAGCAAGCGTTTTGCGTATATGTCCACTTGATTGAATTAAGAATTTAAACCTATGATCTCACCAGTGAAAGCTGACTTTTAGCGCGTTTTCTCAGGTAATTAAGTGATGTCTTGGGATGCTTGTGTTTGGAAGGCTTGGCATGGCAATCTGGTTAAAGGATCTATTTTGGAACTCTGATATGTTATTGTGGACCTATGTTTAACTTATTTTGGGCCTTACTTTGGATATTTGGGATGAATGTAAACTTTAAAACCCTCGTTGGTTTTGTTCTTTTACTTATGTTTATTTTATCTCGTTTCTTTATGACTTGTGATGGATACCAATCCCCGTAGCACCCGGAAAGCTTGATTAGTCTTCCGCTGTACCAAATTTTGGGGGTGTTACATTCGGGAATAGAAAATTGTTCATATTGTCGCTACAAGTGGATACAATACAATGATGTATAAACTTTACTAGTTTACACTATGCTATGCTTAACAAGTCTTGCAATGTTGTGTTGAAGCTTGTGAAGTCATGATCTTCTTGCTACAAAGAAAGACTCACAAATATGAAATGGAACTGAGTTAGAAGGGAGAAATAAAGTATATGCAGTATGTTATGATAGTAAGTGATAAGAAAAACTCAAAGAGTGGTTGCTATTTATAGGCAAACTTCCAGACCAACCCACGGATACGGTAGAACCATTACTTTGGTTCCGTCCGTTATACCTGAGGGTTCCGCCAGCATGTCTGATAGAATCCTGCACAAGATATCACATAATCTAACTCAATATTCTCAAGATCTCACAAATTCAACTTTGAGATATTGAGTATGAATCAGTACAAAATAAAACATGTCTCTTACACAAATGTTTCCTTGAAGGGACATGTGTGATGCAAGTGATGATGTAAGTATACATATGATTTCTAATTTTAGATATTCTTGAAAAGGAAAGTATTCTTGTAAAAGAGTTTATGTAGAGACTTAAAAATGTTTGTTTGAGATGTTTAGCAAGTAAATGATTTACCAAAAAGAGTTTGCTTACTTATATCCTAATAAGACATACTATATAGAAAACTTGCTAAATATACTTATAAGACATTTTTAACATATGTACTTAAACTAAAGTATACTTAACCATTTTACAATTAGAAATCACTTTATGAAAACATGTAAATGTAGTTTGAGTGATGTTAAGTAAAAGATTTTTAAACTATATTTACGATTTGCTAAAAATAAACTTTACCTTTTGTAGTTAACAAAACTAAGAAAGATCGTAAAATATAAATAACATTTTTTGGCGATATTTGTATTAACAATCTCCCCCTTTTTGTTGTCGACAAAACATAAATTTTATTTTTACGCAAATGGATAATTATAGATTTTGAGTCTTTTTAAAAATTTATATTTAACATGATTATTTCAACTTTTGAGTATGACACTTTAAATGATGTAACAAAGTTGATTTGGTTAAATATATTTATCTTCCCCTTTTTGTCGAAACAAAAAGAAGAGTGGCGAAGCGGAAATGTTTCATGCCATATACTCCCCCTTGGACAATACTTCCCCTAAATGGAGTGCCAAGAGAGGATACATGGATTTTGGTCTTACAAAAATAAGTTAGTTTGTTGTGGAAATAAGTAAGATTGATGAGAACATAATACTAACAAGCATATAAGAGAATAAGCATTCATCTCACAACAACAATCATCAAGTAAATAAACAACCAAAAGAGAACGACCAACCAAATATAGAAGTAGAACCATTATATTTCAAGTAAAATTTTAATTTTACTTAAAAAAGTCAAACTTAAAGACTTGAAAAAGCCTACTAGTGATACAAAGGGAAATAAAATGACAACTACAACTAGAAAAAGGAAAGAGTCCTAGGTGAGATTCTACCATTATTTGGATTTCCTAATGAAGCTCTAAGGTTGAGGCAAATGAGAGATGGCGTTTAGACGCTCCAAAATGTGGTTGAGGATAAACCGCATTTCATCTTGAAGCTCATGTACCAAGATATTGCATCTCTCACTAATATGAGTGGTTCTGTCGCACATGATTCAATCATGGCGAAGAGGTGGTAGTTGTGGAACTTGGTTTGTTGTTGGTGGATCATTGGTGGTTGATGGAGCATTGGTTGTAGCGGGAGCAAAGGTGGATGGTTGAAAGGTGTTTTGGTTTCCTACAATAGATGAGTACATTGCGGTTTGGAAATCCATGGCTTGGGTGAGATGAGAATCAATCATGTGTTTGAAAGCATAAAGGCTTTCCAAGCGGGTGTTAAGTTCTTCATGAGTGTTTGGAGATTTGGTCCATAAAGATGCTTCTATTTCCTCATAAGTAGGAAATATGGACTCAAATTGTTGGGAAAAGTCTTGAGGTGGTTCTTGTTGTTGATCATGATGGTGCAAGCTTGGTTCTCCATAAAGAGGACCACGGATGTCTTTGTAAATGGGGTGGAACAACAATGGTTGTGGTTGTGGATGAACTTGATCTTGAGAAAAAATATAAGGTCTAGCATGTTTGTAAGACAAACGCTCTATCAATGATGGTTGATGAGGTTTTTCATCTAATGGTTCACTTGGTTGAAACCTTGGTTGTTGTTGAGTTTCCATTTGATCAATGGTGTCAAAAAGTGGCAATGGTGGTGGATTTGATGATCTAGGTAGTAGGTCTTCTAAAGTTTCCAAAAATGGATGTGGTGATGTTGGTGGTGTTTTGAAAAGTTCCATAGGTGTCAATTTTGGTGATTGAGGTGATGGAGTTTTTGATGGTTGACTTGGTGCCGAAGGTGGTGTTGGATCACTTGGTGTTATAGTTGGTGGAGGAGTGGTGATTATGTTAGCATTGCAAGGTTTTGGAGATGGTGTTGGAGTAGCAAGGTTTAGAAAGTTTGTATCATTGATGGGTGAGGAAATGTTGAGTGATGAATCACTTGATGATGATGAGCTTAGTTGGATGGTTTTGTTAAACCAACATGGTTTTACGCTAATTCTAGCGGTTCTCCTAATAGGCCTAAATGATTCGGATGAGGTGTTGGATTTAGTTATTGCAAGACTTTGGTAAGCTTAGAATTATAAGGTTGAGAGAAGTGATGGTAATGGTGTGAATTTGATGTGTGAATGTTGGTCAATTTATAGGAAGAACATGGTATGGAAATTGGTGTTTGGATTTGATGTTGATCCATACATTTTGGGAGGTTCCTAATCATTTGGAAGAGTTCCAAGAAGTTGTCAAATCATTGGAAGTCAATCCAATGGAGTTGGATGGAGTGAAAGACTAAGTGAAGAAGTAAATGCTATGTGATCATGGAGGATACAGGTTGTCAGGTTGTTCCACGGATTTGGAGGAACCAAAGGAAAGGTTCCTTCCTTGTAACAGAAAGGTTCCTTGGGTTAGTTTAGCCAAATTTGAAATTTTGGCGGGAATGATGATCCTATTGTTGAAAGTGTGCTAAGAGAGCTCTAGAATTAGTGATAAATACTAACATGTAGGAAGCAAGTTTGGAACCTAAGGATTACTAGAAAAATTCAAAAAATTCAAAGACTAAAAATTTGTTGTAGGGCTGGAGGAACCAAACGACAATATGGGCGGAACCAAATTTTTGGTTCCGCCATGTCCGTTGGAAAAAACTTGGTGGCACCAAGTTTTTAAACGGACGGAACCGCCACCAAGTTTTTAAACGGACGAAACCAAAAATTAGGTTCCGCCGTTTTTGTGGAAGCTCAGAATTGAGACAGAACACTGTGTACGGCTTCGTGCTTTTTCCGAATTCCAAAATTTTTCTTAAAACTTAAGCAATCAATTTTTTGTAGTTAGAAGATACAAAAATTGCAGGTAGAAACATGCTTACCTATAAAGTTTACGAGGATCCTAGCTTTCATATTATAAGCCAAAAATTGAAAATGGCATAGTACTAAAAAGTTATCCCCTGCAAATATTGTTAGTACACACATAATCCACAGACATAGTATCATCCTAAAACATCTTAAAAACATAAAATAACATTGTTTCAACGACCAAATAGTTCAAATGCACCCTTGTGCCAAACACCCTCTTAACTCTTTCATTTCTTGTTCACCTTCTTGTAGATCTTCCCAAGGAATCTCCCGAAGCATTTCCACATCCCTTTGGTTTGCTTGAACTCCTCCGACTCATTCGGTATTGATGGAAGTTGTGAGAGGTATTCAAGATGTGGGAGCCTAGAGTTGGGTAAATTATCGTCTTCACTCATGGATGATGATGATGATGATGAGGTAGGAGGGTGAGGACGTTTACCTTTGGCTTTATAAACTCTCGCATAACTTAATGGCACAAAAGTGTGTAGAATGATAGGATAATCTAGGCGACGACCTCTAGGACTTGGAGGAATGGGTTCACAAAACCTAAAGAGACGGGTAAGAAGCATCCCGTATGGAAGAGCGGTGGTACCTTGAACCGAGATGTTTCCATCCTTTTGGCAATGTAGTAAGCTAAGTTAAAAGTTTGGCGGGTGGATACACTAAAGAGCATGTAGGAGATACAAGTGTTGATATGGTCCCTATTGCCTAAAGTACTAATGACATTGGCCCTAATGACCTCCTCCCATTTCAAGAATTGTGGTCTCAACTCGTTAAGCTCCATTCCAAACGGGTCTTTTGCAACTTCCTCTCCCCCTCGGGTTCTCCTAGTATGAGAAGTCCTAACAAAAAGGTGGTCACGAATAACTTCTTTGCTCACTAGAGGGGTATCATAAGGATGAATACGGTCATGGATTGAGTCAAGAGTTGAAAGTGGCCATTTGTCGGTATAAAGACATGTGCCCCTATTTGGAACACGGAACACTTGAGCAAATTGATCTAAGGTGATTTCAAAGTCATTTTGGTTGATTGTTAAGTTTAATGACATGAGACCTTCATCATCCATGCTAAGGGTCACGGAAGCATAGAATTCTAGGATGAAACGAGGACAAATTGGCTCATCTATGTCTAAGAGACAATCAAAGTTGATAAAAGAGAGTTCTTCCCTAATGTTGGTTCTGGTAAGGAAAGTAGGGTCAATGGTTCTCTCATGGACATAACGCTTCTCAAGGTTCTTAAATATTTCTACTTGTGTCGTGGTTAGCCCTTTGGTCTTATGGTGTTTGGGTAGGTATTTGGTGGTGTCTTTGTGAGCATAGAAGGTTACGGAAGGCATGATGAACCTAGAAACATAATTTTCACATTTTAGTTTATGTAAATAACGGTTTAAGTGTCAAAATTCTAGTGTATGCCTATATGAAAACAATATGGATTTGGGGTTATCTCGACTCATTTTAATGCTTAAAATGGTTTTACTTATGCAAATTTTGTGTAAACTTTGAGATAACCCAAATGCTCCTAGTTCAATGTAGCTACGGTTGAATGTACCCGAAAATACATATTAGTTATTTATTCCCTTTACATTCAACAGACATAATGCAAGTGATGTTTTTAAGCATAACGTTTTTATTTTGTATTACCAATGAAAAAATATTTTTCCTAAATGTGAGAAGGTTTTTCAAAATTTTGACATGAGGTGTTTGGTATAACGTGATAATGTCTTACAAGATGCAATTCTTAACTAATGGAAAAGACAATTAGTTTTGTTTATGACAAATGCACTTCATGATTTCCTAAGTTGATGCATAACCCCAAGTTTTTAGTTTTTGTGCATAAATAGAATTTACTAGACACAGATCAGGAGAGTAATTGTGTTTAGAATACTTACAATGATGATAGGAATGAAGAGTGGCTAAGATAGAACCCTAATTTTCTTGTGAGAATGGGTATGGAATTGAATAGTAACTGTTTTTGGTAAGTGGTATAGAGTATGGGACTTTATGGTTTAATATATAAAAAGGGAACCTGTGTAGGCGTATGACGGATTGGACGGAACCAAACAAAGGGATCCGCCCTTTGTGTGTTTTGGTTCCGCAAGTCCTGCAGATGTATAAACAAGGATTGTTTGTTTTGAATTTCTACAATTTTATTTAACGTTTAACTATGAAGTAGGTTCCATAAGTCCTAGTCCTAGTCTAAGAAGATTAAATGGTTCACGTTTGAGGGGTTTTAAGAATATCGGCAATGTTGTCATTGGAGGATACTTTCTCAATGGAGATATTTCCTTTTTGAATATTGTCACGAAGGAAATGATGATGGATTTCTATATGTTTGGTACGAGCATGTTGGACTGGATTTTTACTCAGTTCGATGGCTCCTTTGTTGTCGCAAAGGAAAGATATGTCTTTAATTATAATTCTATAGTCCACGAGCGCTTGCTTCATCCAAAGAGCTTG
Source organism: Artemisia argyi (assembly GCA_030686995.1). Classification (NCBI taxonomy): domain Eukaryota; kingdom Viridiplantae; phylum Streptophyta; class Magnoliopsida; order Asterales; family Asteraceae; genus Artemisia; species Artemisia argyi. The sequence continues at coordinate 129,502,778 of CM060677.1, forward strand.
TTGACATGCTTTTCCGGCCGATACGTATTCGGCTTCAGTTGTTGAGATTGCGAGGGCCGTTTGCTTCTTGAAGAACCATGAGGTGAGACAATGTCCAACAAAAGTACAAATACCCTTGTACTTTTTCTATCAACATAGTCACCGGCATGATCCGAGTCGGCATACACTATGGTTTCTACACCCGTTCCTTTGGGATACCACAATCCTATATGTGTAGTGCATTTGATGTACCTAAAAAATTCTTTTTACGGCTTCAAGATGGATTGTTTTGGGATCTTCCTGAAAACGAGCACATAGACAAACGCTAAACATAATGTCGGGTCTACTAGCCATGAGATAAAGTAGACTACCAATCACACCCATATATTTAGTGTGATCTATGGATTCACTTTCCGCATCCTTTGTGAGTTTGGTTTCCGAGGACATAGGCGTTTTGATAGGTTTTGAATCTTCTAGACCAAATTTCTTTAGCATGTCCTTTATGTATTTAGATTGGTTAAAGAATATCCCATCTTCTAATTGTTTAATTTGAAGTCCTAAGAAAAAAGTTGAGTTCTCTAATCATACTCATCTCAAACTCGTCATGCATGATTTTAGAGAAATCGTTGCATAGCTCTTGACAAGTTGATCCGAATATTATGTCATCAACATAAATTTGAACTATAATAATGTGTGATTCTTTCTTCTTAGTGAAGAGAGTGTTGTCAACTAGGCCCATGGTATACTTATGGTCAACTAGGAAGGTTTTAAGTCGATCATACCATGCTTTTGGAGCTTGCTTAAGTCCGTATAAAGCCGTTTTTAAGTTTGTAAACGTGATTAGGTTTTTCAAAGTCGGTAAAGCCCGGTGGTTGAGCAACATAAACTTCTTCATTAATAAAACCATTTAATAATGCACTTTTGACGTCCATTTGAAAAAATTTAAAGTCATGTGCGCATGCATATGCAAGTAAGATTTTAATTGACTCGAGCCTAGCAACCGGAGCAAAAGTTTCATCGTAGTTAATGTCTTCTTGTTGATTATAACCTTGTGCTACTAGCCTAGCTTTGTTTCTAGACACAACTCCGTTTTCATCTCTTTTATTTCGAAAGACCCATTTTGTTCCAATTATAGTTTGATTCTTTGGTTGAGGAACTAGTGTCCAAACATCATTTCTAATAAATTGGTTCAATTCTTCTTGCATAGATATTACCCAAGATTCATCACTTATAGCTTCATTTATAGTTTTAGGTTCAATGGTTAATATGAAACAAAAATAGTTACTTTCATTTTGAGCTGTTGATCTTAAGGTTCTTTCGTTAAGTTTACCGATGACACTATCTAATGGATGACTTTTAGACTCTTTAATATTAACTATTTTTCTATTTAATAGTTCATCTTCCTTGTCATTTTCTAAATCAATTTGATTAACAACTTGACTTTCAACTAAGTCAACATCTACCAAAAGTGATGTCTTAGAGGGAGGTGGACCTTCGTCGAATGTTACGTTCAACAATTCCTTGACTCTTAATGTTTCTTTATTTAGAACAATATAAGCTTTGCTATTTTGTGAATATCCAAGGAATACACCTTCATAAGACTTTGGGTCAAATTTAGTGAGATAATCCTTGGTGTTTAGTATAAAGCATTTACTCCCAAATACTTTAAAGTACCCTAATGTTGGCTTTTTACCTCTATATAATTCATATGGAGTTTTATCTAAAAATGGTCTAATTAGGACTCGGTTTAAGATATAAGTTGATGTGTCGACGACATTACACCAAAACTTTTGTGGAATATTTTGTTCGTTAAGCATTGTTCTACTCATCTCTTGAAGTGTCCGATTTTTAAGTTCTACTACACCATTAGATTGAGGAGTGTGAGGAGCCGAGAAATTATGTGTTATACCATTATTATCACAAAATTCACCAAATTGTATTTCGTTATCAAATTCCCGACCGTGATCCGTTCTAATTGACACAATGCAATTTCCTAATTGATTTTGAATTTTCTTACTAAGAATTTCAAATTGTTCGAAAGCTTCATTTTTACTTTTCAAAAATATTGTCCATGTATAACGTGAATAATCATCTACTATGACCAAAGTGTAGAAGTTGCCTCCATAACTTTGAATAGCGGGTGGACCGAACAAATCCATATGCAAAAGTTCTAGACACCTAGATGTAGACACCATATTTTTAGCCTTATGGCTACTATGAACTTGTTTACCAATTTTGCAAGCATCACAAAAGTGTTGGTCGTATTTCAACTTGGGTAGGTTTCTAACTAATTCCTTAGAGGATAGGGATTGAATAAGTCTCATATTAGCGTGACCTAAGCGTCTATGCCAAAGAGTTGAGGATTCATCTAATGAGGTAAGACAAAGTTTATCTCTAGATGTTTTATCAAGTTTCATGACGTATACGTTGTTCTTAAGAACTCCTTTAGCTATTGTTATACCATCTTTTAGTATTTTACTTTCGTTTTCACTAAAAAGGACTTTATACTTTTTACGGAAAAGTTGGCTAATACGAAGAAGATTAAATCCTAAGTTGTTAATATGAGCAACATCATCAATAGATAGAGAGTCATGAGAGATATTACCTTTTCCGATGATTTTACTTTTAAGCTTGCTACCAAAAGTAACATTACCTCCGTCATAGACTTGATATGTTGAGAAAAGACTTTTGTTTCCCGTCATGTATCTTTAGAAACCTCTATCTTTGATCCATTCATCCGGTTCCAAACACACTTTTAAGCAAACCTATTTTATAACAAGCATTCAAACACTTGGTCCCCAATATCTCATGGGTCCATTTTGGTTAATCATGCCATTACCTTGATTCATATAAGGAAATGATGGATATGGGTTCCAAGACATATAGCTTGGAACTTGATGTTGTCTAGGTATGCTTTGACCCCAGCTATGTTGAAAGTAGGGTTGTGTGTTGTAGTTGCTTTTTGGAAAGAGGCGTTTGGATATAGGCGTTTAAGTCTTAGTTGAGTAGTTCTAGTTCTAAATTCATTTTTAGCAAGTCCTACTCCTATTTTAATGGCTGGTTTAAGTTTGGTTTCAGTTGAACTAGTGTTGGACTTCTCTGTAACTTTAACAAATTCATTACAGTTAGTTACTGAAATGTTCTGTTCTGCAGCAGTCTCCACGGAACCAATGGGTTCAACTGGCGGAACCAAATATTTGGTTTCGTCATTTCCGTGGGTCACTGCTGCAGTTTTGTCATTTTCTTGTCCTTTTTCGCCTTGTTTCTTTAAACTACTTATTGACCCTGATTTCATGAATCCTAACCCTGTTCTATCAAAATGTGATTTTTGAAGTTTCATTATTTCATCCGCACAACAAATGCTTTTATCAAACTTCTTAAATTTGAGTTTTGTTTAATAAGATTATCTTGTGTGATTTTAAGCTTCTCAATCTCAAGTTTGAACTCTTGACATGATTTGCAAGTTGTGTCAACATTTTTATTCTTTTCCAGACGTTTAGCTTTTTCTTTTAATTCATAAACTTCGTTTTCTAAAACTTCCTTTTTAGTCTTCAAAAATTTATTTTTGTTTATGATTTTTAAACTTAACTCACAAAGTTTGTTGTATTGTTGTTGTAATGTGTTATCATCAATAGAAGAGTAAGATGAATCGGAATGTACCTCATTTGAGTCTTGAGCCATAAGAGCTACTTCGTCATTTATCGGCTCTTCATCATCATTCTCACCATCAGTCCAAGCACCACTTACAAAAGCACTTTGAGTTTTGCTTTTGGGTGGTTTTTGGACATTCTCCTATTAAGTGACTTGTATCTCCGCATCTAAAACACTTTCTTTCATTCTTGACTTTCTTTACATCCCGATCTTTTCGTGAAGACTTCTTTTCATCTTTAGGTTGCCTTACAAACTTTCCTCGTCTTCGAAAGAACTTCTTGAAGTCTCTAACCGCCATGGCATATTCTTCATCTTCATTATCCGAACTTGATTCCTCATCGTCACTTGATTCTATTCTAGCTTTTAAGGCAATAGATTTCACTTTTTCTTTCTTGTCTTTAATTATCTCCGAATCTTTTTCCATTACCATTTCATGAACTTTGAGGTTTCCAATAAGCTCGTCAAGTGCCATGCTTGAAAGATCCTTAGATTCCTCAATAGCCGTTACTTTTGCTCTCCACTTAGGATGGAGTGCTCTAAGGAATTTCCTGACAAAATTCTTGCTACAAAAAGATTCATCAAGTGCTTTAAGTAAAGTAATAATAGTGTTAAATCGAGCAAATGCACTATCAATAGTTTCATCTTCGGGAATAGAAAATTGTTCATATTGTTGGACAAGAAGATCAATTTTGTTATAACTTGTGAGTTTCTTTGATGAGTAGTTATTAAAGATTGCCAAATTTCTTTAGCGGTTTTGCACATAAAAACTCTTTCATATTCTTTCTTTGGTAAAGCATTATAAAACATCATTTTTGCTTCATTATTTTTGGCAATTAGTTTCTCCTGATCATCACTATGTTTAGTGAGTGAACTATCCTCATCCCGACCACTTCCAGTAGCCTTATGATCACCTTCAATAATAATATACCATAGATCTATGTCCTTTGATTTTACGTAAGTTTCAAAACGGTTTTTCCAATATATAAAGCCATTTGGTTCAAATAGTGGTGGTCTTTACATAGATTGCCCTTCTTTGAAGTTTTCAAAATCCATGGATCATTCCAAGTTTTAAGATATAATATATTTTAAAATCTTGAGTAGCTTAGCTCTTGATGCCAATTGTGAAAAACTAGAAGGGGGGTTGAATAGTTTACCGGTTTTTAACTTGATTATCTTTGAAAACCTTTACGTATAATCGACAACTAAAACTTACCAAACAATAAATAATATGCAAGAATAAAAGTAAGAAACGATTAAACCATAACACGGATGTTTATCGTGGTTCGGCTACAAGGACTCTTTTTCCTTGCCCTACTCCACGCCCCGAGTATCCAACTCGAGAGTTTCTTGCACTAGTCAACAAGCTCCTTTATCCGGCGGAGAAAACCTTACACGTCGCTTACACACTATTTCCGACACTAAGCTAGATGTCGAGTTCTTTCACAAGGGTACAACCACTCCCGATAGTTCTTTTACAATGGTACAACAACTCCCGATACACTAAGTATTTTGAGGACTAAAATACTAACCGATCGCTACAAGTGGATACAATACAATGATGTATAAACTTTACTAGTTTACACTATGCTATGCTTAACAAGTCTTGCAACGTTGTGTTGAAGCTTGTGAAGTCGTGATCTTCTTGCTACAAAGAAAGACTCACAAATATGAAATGGAACTGAGTTAGAAGGGAGAAATGAAAGTATATGCAGTATGTTATGATAGTAAGTGATAAGAAAAACTCAAAGAGTGAGTTGCTATTTATAGGCAAACTTTCAGACCAACCCACGGATACGGCGGAACCATTACTTTGGTTCCGTCCGTTATACCTGAGGGTTCCGCCAGCATGTCTGACAGAATCCTGCACAAGATATCACATAATCTAACTCAATATTCTCAAGATCTCACAAAGTCAACTTTGAGATCTTGAGTATGAATCCATACAAAATAAAATATGTCTCTTACACAAATGTTTCCTTGAAGGGACATGTGTGATGCAAGTGATGATATAAACCAAAAAGAGTTTACTTACTTATATCCTAATAAGAGATACTATATAGAAAACTTGCTAAATATACTTATAAGACATTTTTAACACATGTACTTAAACTAAAGTATATTTAACCATTTTACAATTAGAAATCACTTTATGAAAACATGTAAATGTAGTTTAGTGATGTTAAGTAAGAGACTTTTAAACTATATTTACGATTTGCTAAAAATAAACTTTACTTTTTGTAGTTAACAAAACTATGAAAGATCATAAAATATAAATAACGTTTTTAGGCGATATTTGTATTAACATATGGGATTACTTTATTTAGTATTTTTAAAACTGTTACCTTTAAGAAATTAGGATTCAAGTTACTAGATATATTTAATTGCTAGAATCATTTTTTATTTATAGGCTTTGGGAGGAGCTTAACACAAGGTTTGGTATGTGTTATTTTCTTGTAATAGTGTCAAGTCAAACTAGTAGATTTTGAAATAAATCACAAGCCAAATTTACATTCTTGAATTGGTTTTGGAAAGCTACATATATATATTTACGTATAAAACATATATGTTTTGTGTTTGGATTATATGTTTACGTATAAACATATATGTTCTGTGTTTTGATTATATATGTTTTGCATACATAAAAAAAATGGTCTCTTGTTTATTTGTGTTTGCGAGTTTAAGCTTGCGCATGTTTGTTATGTTATCTTGAGTTTTATTTTAAATGTATTTAATCTTGACTCTTATTTTTCCTAGGCATGACAATATGCTCTTTGAAGGCGTGCACATATGCTTTAACGAATTTGATGAGAAACTGAAAGTACATATATGTTTTTGGAAGGCGTGCATGTATGTTCTTGAAAGACGTGCACCCATGTTCGAAAGAATCTGATGAGAAACTTCAAACACATATGTTTTGTGCACATATGTTCTTAGAAGGCGTGCATATGTATACTCAAAATGATACATTTTGTATTTCATTTGATAAATAGTAAGGATCACGTGCGGATTTTTAATTTTAGTGCGGATGTACGGATGGATCTGGACCACCCATTTCATCTTGACTTTTGTAAAAAAGTCAAGATCTAACGCAACTATCGTGGTACCAATTTATCATTAAAACGATTTTTTTTTTTTGATTTTTTTCCTTTTGAGCGATCCTTACTATTATTGTCTTCTTTATTTTTTATTTTTTTTATTTTTTCAGATTTTTCTAAGCACTTTTGTTTCTGTGATTATGAGTGCTACTGTGATAATAAGGATATTATGAATCCTACCGTGATATTAACGATATTTACTTAAAAATTTACTTTGATATTTGTAAAAAAACTTAATAACACTGTTTTTTTATTACAACATTAACAAAAGTTACGGTGATATTAAAAAAATTAACTTTTGATATTAAGAAAGATACGGTGATATTATAAAGCAACCGTGATACTAAGCTTTTTTACATGTAAAAATGAACTGTGATATTAAAAGACACATGATAAATTTCGGTGATTTAACAATTTTATTAAAAGTTTATGTGATATCAAAAAAGTTATTGCGATAATAAAATTTTATTAAAAAAATGTTTATGTGATATCAAGATATGATCTTGAATTTTTTACAAAAGTCAAGATCAGATCTTGACTTGTCAAGATCAGATATTGACTTTTGTGAAAAAAAAGTCAAAATCAGACGCTAATATCACAATATTTTTAACGATGAAAACGATTTTTTTTTTATTTTCTTCAGCGATTCTTAATAATTTGTTATCCTCTTTATCTTTTTATTTTTTTCAGATTTTTTTGAATTTTTCTCAATAAAAAAAAACTATTGTGATACTAACGATTTTAAAAAAAGATGGGTTATTTATGATACTGCCACTCTGTCTTTATCAGATGGTTGACTAGATGGAGGGCTGAGATTCGTCCGTACCATCCGCACTAAAATCCGAAAATGTATCTGATTCCTTCCCTATATATATATATATATATATATATATATATATATATATATATATATATATATATATATATATATATATACTAGGATGTAAGCCGCGCGTTGCTGCGGGCCTCTGAGATAAAGGACCAAGTTCGTATGTTTTTTTAAAAAAAAATTGTTAAAGATAACGGTCGTTAGCTACCTAATGTCAAGTTATTGACCAAGGACTGACTTTGCAATGGATGTATAACTTGAAGGACCAATTATGTAAAGTATTAGAGGACTAATTTTGCAACGAACCTCTGAGATGAAGGACCAATTTCGTACGAATTTTTTTAAAAAAAATTAAAAATAACAGTCGTTAATTAATAGTCGTTAAGTAACTAACGGCCGTTAGTTAGTAACTAACGACCGTTAGTTACTGTTGTGCTACAGTGTCGTACTACAATGTTTTTTTTGCAGCCTGCTGATTGTTATATATATATATATATATATATGTGTGTGTGTGTGTGTGTGTGTGTGTAACTTTCTTACAAGAATCACCTTTATCTGCAAGAACCACTTTATAGCCATTGGATTAATTGATCAATGGCCAAAAATGACTGTGCCATTTATGTAATTCATTGAAAGATTAGACTATCATTTGTAAAGTTGAAAGGGCAATTTATGTACTATGTATACATCCTAAAAAATGCTAAAAAGTATAAACCGATTTAAAAAAAAAAAAAAAAAAAAAAAAAAAAAAAAAACAACTATCATCAGATCTCTCTCTCTCTCTCTCTCTCTCTCTCTCTCTCTCTTAACCCTAAAAACCTCCATCAAATCTAAAAAGTCGCCTGGCGCCTCCTCCCGATCTGGTGTCTTCAACATTCCTTAAAAGCCAACCTCTTCTTTATTTCACATTTTTATCCAAATTAATAATAATTTTGTTAATTACTGGTGTTGATTTTAATTCGTACAGTACACGAAATAACCTACACTTTGTTCATTACTTGAGTTGTTTCGAGATTCTAATTGAGAAGAATATATTTTCAGTGGTCCAGGTTTGTAGCTATCTTGATTTGTTTTATGTTACAGTAGTATCAAATCTTGGTCAAATATAAGTGTTCTTAATATGTTGTTTTCGATAATGAATCGTAATGGTGTCGATCTCTTTTATCACATATTTTGCTATAGACGAAGTATAAAAAACATTGATTTTCTAGATGCGGAAGATGTCATTGTATTTTCATCAAATATTTAAGGTTTGGTTCTCTACAGATCTTGCTAATTGTTGTTACTATGCGATTTGTAACTTTTTTTTCTTTATATATATATATATATATATATATATATATATATATATATATATATATATATATATATATATATATATATATATATATATATATATGTTTCAAGACTCTTTTTGATTTTATATTTTGTTTTTTAAGAAAAGTTGTAGTTTCCAATTTGATTGTTCGCTTATGTTTTAATTTTCATTGTAAGTAGCATAAATGTAGGGTGAGTGGAACAATGGCGTCATCGTGGTTTCTTGTATCCCTTTTTCGATTCTTATAAACTATTTAGTTGATAAACAATGCTTACGTTTTTGTGTTTTAAAGTTAATATAAAGTCATTGTAGGTTTAATTTATTAGTGTTTAATTCATGTTTTGGTTTTCTAGTGACGTGTATATGTGTTTTAAGAAATTGTGTATACGTGTTTTAGAATGCATATGTGTTTTAAGGTGGATATGTATTTTTAAAAAAGTGGTATATTTCTAGTAGCATGCATATGTGTTTTAAGAAAAGTGGTGTGCATAAATGTTTTAAAGAATTTGATAAGAATCTCAAAGTACACATGTGTTTTTTTGAAGGCGGACATGTGTGTTTTTGAAGGAGGACATATGTGTTTTTGAAGATGGACATGTATGTTTTAAATTGTGTCTATGCATATTATATTGTGCATATGTGTTATCCTAGTTATTGTGATTAAATTTAGTTTCCAATTTATTTGTTGTTTAGTTGATTTTGTGTATACTTTTTTCAGATTGATGAAGATGATGACCATTGAAGATCTAGAAGTTGATGAACACATATATACATGAAGATAATTTGCGATTTTTGAAGCGATGCGATTATTGCATATGTGTTTTTTGTATTCGTAATTAACGGAATGTAAAATATGAGTATATGCATCTTATCTTTTTTACAAAGGTCCATATTTTTTATTTGTATTTTTAGATTGTATTTTAATTAATATTGAATTTTGTGTATATTAGTTATTTTTTTACTTTGTTATAAATTTACATTCTTTAAAAATGAAAAGATACACCTAACAATTTGAAAAAGATACATGTTAAAAAAAACTTATATCAAAAATTAAAATAAAACAATTAATTCCGAAAAACACATATGCACTGAATAATTAAAAACATGCATGAAAAAAAAATGGACACGAAAATTAGTGGTTATAAAAAATGGGAATTACTAAAAAAACAAAATTAAAATGAAAATGTCTTTTACTATTATACCCTTTTGAATTAAATAAAAATAACAAAATGCTATGGAGCATTTAAATGATGTACGTTGTGTAGTATTAGTTGTAAAAAGGTGGTTCTCGCAGTTCTTGCACTTAAAGCGGTTCTCGTAAGAAAAGGACCCTATATACATGTACATATATCTTAAAAGGGTTTTTCTAACTTGTGCCCTAGGGCACAAGTTAAGCACAACAAAAAATACATAAAAGTACTCAGGGACCCACGCAAAAGTACAGACGTGTGAATTCTTATGTCCTTTTTCGTGGTTTTCATGGTACTTTTTTTGTGCTTATCATGTGCTCTAGGCTCTGTTGTAAAAATCGGCTCAGGCGGCCGATTAATCCCCGCATAATCGCTGATCGCTCACTAAACGACTTGATTTATTATAATCGGCCTATTTAATCGTTTTGGTCAAAGATCGCTTAAAAATATGTCAACAAACCGATTAATCAGACAAAATTGGTCTAATTGGTTTAATCGGAAAAATCGCTTAAAATTTGGTCAACAAAATCGCTTAAAAGTTAGACAAAATCGCTTAAAAATTGGTCAACAAACAGATTAATTAGACAAAATCAGTCAAAGATCGCTTTAAAATGGTCAACAAATTGAGTAATATCTATGTTTGACTTTGAACTTTAAAGAATTGTGTATTATGTTTATATTTGAACACTTGAAATATTTGAACTTTTATGCATTATGCTTATCTTATACATATAATATAATATAATATCTAAAATTACAATTTTGTGCATAAAAATTTCAATCCGATTAATCCCCGATTAATTCTCGCCTAACCGATTAATCGCTAGGCCCTACCCGACCGCCTCACTAGCGCCTAGCGATTTTTACAATCTTGACTCTAGGGTATAAGTTAGAAAAACTCATCTTAAAAAGCTAAACATGAAAAGCTTTTTCATTGAACTTTATGCATTGTGAATGACTTTATAAAAACCATTTATATAGATTGTTGAAAAAAGTACGTGGTTATATAATCGTGAATACTTCCGATAAGAAAAGTTACAAAGTATTGATTTTCATGCAACAACAATACCCAATTGCTACGTAAGGAGTGAGACATTGGTTGATTATTTTCTGAGATAAGTTAAAAAAAATGAGTAGTCTATTACCACATGCGGAGAAGGTAACGACTTTAGTTAGAACGATTAAAAAAAATATTACATATATTGAAATGATTTACATATATACTATTGAATTTTAGAAATTAAAATATAGTGAGTATCTTTGACCAAGAAAAAGATACAATTGTACGGGCCGTAATCACTTTATTTTAGACCAACTATATATTATTAAACCGTTATTTTAAAAACATAAACTATGATGCATTCCCATCATAATACTATATGAAAGACGCAAGTCTTCTTAGTTAAATGTCAAGATAACGTGCTGACCAGTTATAACACTCCTTTTCTTATTATCTACGCGTTTTGAATAATTTATACACTTTTAAGTAAGTTTTGTATTCATAAAACATGTAAAACATATTCCGCATGTAAAACAGTGAACAAGTAGAAGAAGCATCACGCATATAGTTTTGGAAAAGAACAAAGATAATTTAAAAAATATGTTTAGCTAGCCACTCTTAGAAGATTTTGACAGTTTGAAATTTATGCTTCTTATTGCTTTGTCATTTTCATTTCAAAGCTCACGTGGAAGAAATTTTGGATTAGAGTTAATGTAATTTTTCGTCCATGTGGTTTGCCGTGTCAATCACGTTTAGTCTCTGCCGTTAAAATTCGTCAGGTTTGGTCCCCATGGTTTACAACCCATACGGGTTTGGTCCCTTGACCAAGGTTTCCGTCAGTTGACCAAGTATTATTGTGACGTGGCTAATAAGTGGGGGGCAATTTAGTCTTTATACTTGTCTATATACTTGTTTCTCTTTTAAAACACAAACACAGAAGAAACATAAACACAACACAATCTTAAAAACACAAACACAAACTGAGAAACAATGGTCTGCTGCAAACGTTGTGGATCAATAGCCATTATCAAAACATCTTGGACACGTAGTAACCCTGGAAGAAGGTTTTATTGCTGCAGTAAAAGGGTAAGTACTCAATTTTTTATTTTTAAAAAAACCCCAAATCGACCTAAGTTGACCTAATTTTGTGACTTGCTTTGTAGGTAGCAAATTGTGGGATTGTAGATTGGTATGATCCTCCTATGTGTGATAGGGCTGTTCAAATCATTCCTAGGCTACTAAATTCAATGAATCGGCTTGAGGGAGAATTACTTGAAAAAGCTAGTGAAGCCAAAAGAAATAAGAAGTGGTTGATCATCAGTTGGTGCTTGTTTTTCTTTTATGTATTGTTAAAGTGATATGCTTCTTCAGCTAGTGAATCATCTAGGGTAGATTGGTAGACATAAGAATGTATGTTATGTCAAGACACTTGGTTCTTGTGTGGTCAAGTTGTATTTTGGGTCATAATGAATGAAAAATTATCAATTTCAACTTGACAAACAAATTAGTCTTTAACTTTTATTTCATTAATGCATACATAGATGCATATTTCATTTAGCTTGTTGTAGCATACATAGATGCATTAGACAAGGATTGTTAAAGACATTACACAGGTGCATTACATAGATGACCTAGCCCATTTTCCCTTTCCCTGAGGTGCCAGTTTGTGATGGATTGTAAATCCTCCTCCACTTCTGTGCCTCAATGACTTCCCAAGTGTGCTTATTTGGCAAGCCTATCACTTGAACCCTGCCTTCATATGGAACATCACCAACAGGGTTATTATTAACATGATAGCTAGCAAAAGCACCCATAGCCTTTTGGGAGACACCTTGATTGCTTGTAATCACCATCTTGGACTCAGCTTGGTCAGAAGTACCCTTTTTAGACTCACATTGGTCCTGTTCAGATGTTGAGTGATAGCTAGACACCCAGCTATCATTAAATGAGCTGAAATCAGAGCTTGACTCAACCATTTTTCCCTTGTCTTTTTTGTTACTTGAGCTTGGACCATTAGCTATTGGTGGAAAGTAATTTGTCCAACCACTTGATTCAGATGAATCAGATGATATGTCAATCACTTGAGGCTTGGAACTCATTCTTGATACTAGTATTTTGATGAACTTTGTTGTTTTTTACAGATTGTTATGGTGTAGTATGTTGTGTGTATATGTGTATTTATAGTCACAAAGAATGACTAGAGTAAATGCAAAAGTAAATGCAAGAGTCTAAATGCAATTAACCATACTAAACGTTTGGTTGGTATTTGCAGCTATGGTTCTGCATTGTTGAAACTATAAACAATGTGACTTTGACTTTGAAAGTCATAGTGTACATGCATTCTTGGTATAACCAACACACAGCATAAGCAACTTGGTTGGCTTTTGCAGTTGTGCATTTGTTTTTTTGGAATTAGAGACAGAATAGTTTTGACTTTTACAGTTGTGCATTTGTTTTTTTCACTTTTACAAGATATGCATTTGTGCATTTGCAGTTGTGACAGCTTTGGCTTTTACAAGCAACACATCTTTGCAGTTGTGCATTTGCTGTTTTGGAATTAGAGACAGAATAGCAATTTTGACTTTTACAGTCAAACCATAAACATTCATAGACATATTAATTCATGAAAAAGACATTGTTTAACATCACATGACAGAAACACATAAAGGGCCATAACAGATTAGGCCAAATGTATCAAAACAAAAACATAACATGACATAAGTTATAATCATCCATAATCTACTACAGAAACATAACATTAAGGAGAATTGAATCTGTTAGCACTTGTCTTTGTCCTCTTTGATGGTGAATCTTGTAGGAGCAATGGAAGTGGTCTCACTCTAGTAGGGGCACTTGAACCTTGTGTACCAACAACAACAGAAGTTTGTGAAGCATGTGGAGCCTGAGACATGACCATACTCTGTTGTGATTGTGAACCTACACTTGCTTTCTTAGAACCACTCCCTGTCTTCTTTGAGCCACCACTTGCCTTCTTTGACCCAGCAGGAGCACTCTGTGAACCACCATCTCTTTGACCCTTGCAACTTCTTCTGTTGTGACCAACTTGATTACACAGTTTGCAAGTCACACTTTTTCCTGATCTACTTAACCTGCTACCTTGTACCATTATATCTGCAAGTTCAGCCGCACTCTTTCTTCTTTTTTTCCTAGGCCTTCCAACTTGGGGTTTATGATCTGGGGGGATAATAGTGTTTGGAACATTGCACTTATCCCAAAAATCAGGTGATCTAGTGGGATTAATCTTAGACCTATACATTTCTTCCCATGTTGAAAGCCAATGACATGGATGACAATAAGACTCTGGTATGGCAGTTTCAATCCCATTGGTAGCCATATTCCATATGGATGCTACTGCATGTTTACAGGTTATCCCACTCAATTCCCGCCTTCTACAACTACAAGTTCTATCCCTGATGTTTACTACACACTGGTCACCCCAAGGACTGTTTACTTGATATAGTTCACCCCCATTCCACTCAACCTATTAAATTATATAAATTAAGTAATGGCTAAAAACAAATAAAAACTGATAAGGAACCTATGGAAATTAAGTATTACCTTCAGTGGTGCTGCTGCTTTAATAATTTTCTTTAAAATCTTAGATGCATGAAGGGTAAGAGGGCCATCAGACTTGCTTATTACATTGACTATTCTTTTCATAAGGTATTCCCTTATGTATTCCAAACATGTGATTATTGGCTTGTCCCTTGCATCTACAAGTTGTCTGTTGAAAACTTCACACATGTTGTTCAAAAGGACATCAGACTTTGCCCTACCTGCAATGTCATGAATGAATATGTTAAAGATATTGACATTTCATAAAGTAACTAATTTAACAATCATACTAACCAGAAAAGTGACTTTTAGACCAATGTTGTGGTGGAATCTTCTTCAACCACTCATAAGCCTCTTCTTTATGAGCTTTAACTGCTTCCATGTTTCGGTCAAACATCTGAACAGTTGTAGATGTGGCACACTTCCATAACAAGTCTGTGTACATCTCCCCTCTCCATGACAGCTTCATGTTGTCATATATATGCTTAAGACAGTATCTATGTTCAGCACATGGAAAGGTCTCTGCAATTGCAGGTATCACACCCTAAAGAGTAAAACAAGTAAATTTTAGACAGTATCTATGTTCACAATAAATTTTAGACAAAGTATTTAGTAATCATACCTTTTGCCTGTCAGTAATAAAGGTAAAGTTAGAGTTGCTGAATAGATTGAGATCATCACCAAGCCAATCAAGAAACCATTTCCAAGATTCTTTTGTTTCAGCCTCTACAATTGCATAAGCAAGTGGGTAAATTCCATTGTTGGGATCTACACCTACTGCTTTCAACACTTGACCAGGGAAAGGACCAGACAAAAAACACCCATCCAACCCCAACAAATCTCTCTTTCCTTTCTTGAAACCCTCTTTTAATGCACCTAAACATATATAAACCCTCCTAAACTTCCTCTCAAGAACTTTGATGGGGTCTGGTGGTCTTTCTAAATCAATCCTAACAGTTGTATCAGGATTCTGTTTTTGTAGCTCAATAAGGTAGTCTCTCAGTTGTGCATAACTCTTAGTGTAATCACTAATCACTTTTTGTTTGGCCAACATCTTAGCTCTTTGAACTTTTTGGTTTGACATACCAACTTCAAGTTTTCTCTGTAATTGATCTTTAAGAGCATTCAATGGAATTTTTGGATTTGGTTTAATGGTTGCCTCTGCTTCTTTTGACAAGAACTTTGCTGTGCATTTCTTCACAACTCTTGATTGTAAACATTTGTGAACATCCTCAAAAGCTTTCACTTGCCATGTTTCCTCATTTGGTAACTTTGAGCACTGCAAAAACCAAGGGCATTGAGTTTCACTATCTTTTATAGCCACACCTTTTGACCTAATTTTTGATCCAATAGCAGTTTTTAACTTATTGGGCTTACCCTTTACTTGTGGCCCATCAGCTAGCCCACTATAAACCACAGGGTCCATGTTAGATGTAAAAGTTGGTGTCTTTCCTTTACAAACTACTCTCACCCTAACCTTGTCATTCTTTTTTAACCACAACTGTCTTCTTTGTTCAACAGCAACCCTTGTAACCATCTCCTTTATTAGTTTTCTACTAGCAAATTGTTGACCAATGAAAAAATTTTCTTTCCAAATTCTTTTCTCCTCACTAACCTTATGCATCCTAGCCACCTTCCTTAATGCTTTTCTCCTCTCACCTTCAACATCTGAGTCAGTCCCACTATATAACTCTTCATTATCAACCTCATCCTCCTGAACCACCTCATTAACTTCTTCTACATTCTCTGCACATCCTATCCATTCTGAATTTTTGTCTATGTTCTTCTTAAACTCAGCCATATCAACTTCTACAATGTTCATCATCTGCTCTTCATCAACTACAAAATCACTATCATCACTGTTTGACTCATTATCACTACCTGAACCATTGTCAGTATACCCATGTTCACTACCTGAACCATTGTCCCTCTCACCACTATATGAACCATGTTCACTATCTGACCCATGTTCAGAACAAACATCTACATTTGGGCTTTCATTCCTACTAGACTGGCCTACATTCTTATTCAACCTTCCAACCTTTTTTAAGCAATCCCTCAACCACTCATCCTCACTTACATCATCAACTACCTCATTATCATCATTCTCTAATACATCTTGTCTATCATCAGCCACATTTTCTACCAAAGCAAGTTCTACATTCTTAGAAACACAGTGGTCAACATATAAATTAATAACCTTATACTTAGATACATGGGTCATCAATTCCAACACATCTTTGTCAGTCTCTAATTTCCTTAAACCATTATCTAAATCTGTGTTAGGTAACTTGTAAAAAAAGTCCATACCTGAACTTCCATTTTCATACCCTAACTCTTTCATCATTGTGGCAACCTCAACAACAGAGAACCTCTCTGAATCAATTGTATCTATTCAATTCACCTTCCCACCTTTGTAACGTACCTTAGGAGGGCTTGTGAATGCACCTCCATGGTTAATCTTTAAACAAAAGACTGTCGGAAACTTACCTGAACACAAAAAATAACGATTTACATTACAACCTAATATTTGAATTAAAAACAGAGTAATACAATTGGTAGTGTTTACTTACTATAATCATGATATGGATTTGAAGCTGATCCCTTTTTACGCACCCTCCACTCACACAACATTGGGTTACTACACTAGGGTTTCATCCAATTTATGATTAGATCGACAATTGTGTGTGTGTGTTTCTGATTTGGAACCATAAGGATGAAATATGATGGGTTAGGGTTTGATAAAGACCCCCAAATTCGCGCCATTGATGAATTACCAAAATTACCCCCGTTTTATAAACCTTTTAATATGATTTAACAGTCAACTGACGGAAACCTTGGTCAAGGGACCAAACCCGTATGGGTTGTAAACCATGGGGACCAAACCCGACGAATTTTAATGGCAGGGACTAAACGTGATTGACCCGGCAAACCACAGGGACGAAAAATGACATTAACTCTTTGGATTATAACTCTAGTTAAAAGTTCTACTTTCAAACAATAAGCAGTTTAAAGTAGCTTATACTACACCACTTTATCTTTCAACAAAGTGCAAGGACAAACTCAAGATTTTCATGTGGGTGTTGTATAAATTTTTTTGAAACGATCTTGCACAATTTTTTTCATCCAAAGTACTAAAATTTGTAACTATAAAGAATTGTTGGCCTAAAGTCAAGTTGCAGTGTATAGAAATAAAGAAGCATATATTATTGTCGAGGGTTGCGCACATTAAAAATCGATACTTTTCAAAAACTAATTACAATTCGCGACGTAAAATCGGGTGTGGCTCGTGCCACACCCGGCTCCCAAGTGGGTCGGCCCCTGTGTCAGCACAATATCAGTTTCTCTTTCATCTCACTCCATCTCACGTCACCACTCTCTCGCCTTTTATTAAAGTACTTAGGGCCTGTTTCTTTTTACTATATGAGAAGGAATTGGGTCCACAAAAGTATTTAATATCATTTCTTTTTTAAATGCGTTCCACTTATTTCCCTTATTTGGTCTATATCATCGAGGGATGAAAAATGATCTCCTCTACAACCAGTGATAATAACAAACATGGACCCTCTTGTATTCATAAGTCACTTAATCTGGAAAAAAATAAAAATAAATAAATAAATAATCCTTTACTTTTATATAAACATACAATACTAAATACCTCACGCACACTCACAAACAAAATAATAAATAATAAAAACATTTAAGGGGGGCCCACTTTTACACAAAGCCCGAGTAGTGAGCCTCTCGCCGTTTGCTTTGTCTCACGCAGCACACAAACACCTCCCAATGAGGCCTCACGCGTGACTCATGCCAAATACACTCACTCACGCTTTCATTTGAGCAGTCTTACAAAACTAGAATAGAGATTATAAAAAGCAACGAGCCATTTAAAAAAATCTGTTTCTAACATATATGAATCGTAATTGTTAGGATCCCAATCCTGATCATAGTATCTTACGGATTTTACGATGCTTCAAATAAAAAAATGATCTGGATCCACGTACAATCTTAGCAAGCTTAAGATTTTATAAGAACCCAATCTTCGCCATATGATTTTAAGATCTAATCGAATCCGATCTTACTTTTCTCGAATCGCAAACTAAAAAACTACTAAATTATAGATTATATTTTATCGAATTTAAAAAAAAAAAAATAACAACATATTAATCTTTTTAAACATTTCATATTTATAATTTAAGACAACATTTTCATGAAATTCATACAACTTTGTGTTTATAATATATAATAATTTGTAGATTTGAATAATATTACAAAACCTTTTAAGAAAATAACATTATAGTCGGATCTTATTATCCCAATCTGATTTTACGATTTTGATATTGCAAAAACGAAAACAGTCTTGTGTAAGATCACCTTCTTGAAAACCTTGATATGAATAATCATTATTATGCCTAAAATCATAACTATAATAGTATTAATTTTAGACATGATTAGTTTTTATAATGGCATCAATTATGCTAAACTTTTACAAAGGTTTAGAATTTAACAATGTTATTAACTCGTAAACTTTTTTGTTGTATAAACATATTTTCACTACACATAAATTTCTTAAAATTTTATAAACATCACATAAAGCTCAAATGCATTAAATTGTGAAGAAGTTTAAGATATTAAACATTTTGATGTCATGTAAGCATGAAATGGATTTCGGTAGACAAAAATTTAGACTTTCACTTTATAAACATTTTTGTAAACTACAATAGTGAATTATCTAAGTTGGGTAGACAAAAATTTAGACTTTCACTTTATAAACATTTTTGTAAACTACAATAGTGAATTATCTAAGTTGGACAAAAATAAATTTTGGCAGTAGTTTATAGGAAACATGCCAAACATATCGTGGCAACCCTTAGGCCTTCTATGACTTTCTCAAACTTATAGTTTATCCATGTTGACGAAATAACTTTTTAGAAATTAAAGTCAGCTAATCGCATTCGAAGGGGCAAACTGTCTAGGTGGTCATACATGGACTTATAGCGTCTGGTTTGTCAAAGCAAAAAAGTTATAGCTTGTGAACAATCAAGCTGGAGAATTGTTATATTATCATCTTAAAAATCAATGAGAAAAGTACGTGCTAACAATATATATTGGTGTTCACGTGTATCATTTTCGGCCAAAAACGTGTAAATGATGTATTCTTGTGCCATGTTCTTAAATTCGTATGTGTCGATTTAATTAAGAAAGGTTCAAAGCGGTTCTCACTATCTCACGCTACTAACACTATTGAGGTGATTAATTATCGGTGATATCTAACCACATGTGCACCACCATGGTTTGGGAAAAGAAATTCAAGCTTGTATTGTCGATGTCAAACTACATTAGACGCAAAAAAGTTTCAGCGACTTTGACAGGTGCATGACGACGCATCGTTGAGGAGTCATGTTTCGGTACGTGACTAACAAATTGACACGATTTGAATACATACAAATGCTAGTTATGACAAATGGCCAAAACTCAGTTTACAATCACAAGTTGTATAACTAAACTTGGGCCATAAAAAAGGTGGGAGAATGACGAAAATAAAGAAAGAATCAAAATGATATTTTTCAATCTTTGTCGAAATAGTTGCTTTCACAAAATCTTTTAGCAAGATTGAGTGTATCATTGAATTATGTTGCATTTACACAAGAGAAATCTACATTAAGTTTGTTGCATTGAAGATCATTGACACTCATGAAATCAGGTCGTTGACAAAATTAGGTTACAATATAGTTTCAATCTGAGTGCAGAATAGGCTCGTGTTAGTTTTCGTTATTCTAATAATTATTTATTCGTAAGACAATACGTACATTTATAAATACTAGAACGGTACCCGTGCAATGCGGTGGCGGGTACCGTGTGATTATATTTTGCGTTATTTGATTACACGTTTAGTTGTATTCATACTTTATAAGTAGAGATATTAGAGATGGTTAAGGCAAATAATTTTAGTTTGAACAACCTACCACTTCCTAACCAACTTGCTTCCTAACATTAATTTTGAAATCTTTCCATAATAAGCAAGAAAAAAGTCTGATTTTTAAGTCTTTCTAATTATATAATAGTCTCAAATGCATTATAATATAGTATAGATAATCCATATTACAAGCAAATAAGGCATGTGCCAGAGTAGATGAAACCTCAAAACTAATTCATGTTTTCATGTTGTCTTAACACGTTATATTGTCCTGGCTTTTGCATTAGGTTTATTTTAACAACCAGCCTATTGGGACTTATTAGTTATTACCACAGGATGCGCTCTTCTGATACGTACACAATGGACAAACACTGATCAAGTACATGTTGGTGTTTACGAAAACTAAGAATGTGAACATTAATCATTTTGCTATTTAACATTCGGAAAACCATAAATACATAATGGGTTAATAATGCTTTGTAACGAGCAAAGCAAGTTAAAAGTGACTCCTCAACTCATGAATCATTACTAACGAACAGGTAAACAAATTTTTTCCTTGTTTAGGTTACTCGTGAAGGGCGAGTCTCTAACTGAGATGTATGCGGTCTAACCAGGGTATCCCCGTAAATGTGTGCCTAATAATGTTTGAACCCTTGACATCTTGTGAAGAGGTCAAGTGACTTACCGCTAGGTCACTTCGTGCTGATTTACTACGAGTATAAATAGATTATGGTTGTTTCTAACTGCAAAGTGAGGAAGCTATTTCTGTTGTGTGCATTTTGGCATGTAATATTATGAGCAACAAATCATGCCACGCCCTAATATCATGGATGCCAATTGCTCGCTCTTTGCTAATGCCATCAAAAGGTAACCACATGTGGTAATATATACGCATTAAGATGCATGAAGACACCAAATCGCTCTTGAAGAACAAACTTTTCATGGACTTTAAAAATAAGCACATAAGAGAGTCGTTACATCATTAGATTTTGGCAGGAGTTCAAATTAAGTTTCGTTTGCAAAGTCATGGGATGGACCTGAAATTTGTTTATAGTCAACTAATGAGTGGTCCTCCTATAAACTAAATTTCTTCAGTTTAGTTATGTCGATCTCCTTACGTTCATATCATATCTGGTTTCGTCGTAGTATTATTAAACACATTGTAATTAATATCGATCTCTCTAGTTACAATTAATAGAAAACGTTTCAGATTAACTGTTTTCAAAAGGATGTTCGTAGATACATCCACAACCAATAATCTACATCACAAAAGTGAAATCATCTTCTCGAAGTTACAAAGTATAATATGGCGGGTTGTTAGCTTCATTTAGGGTAAACGAAACATAATAATATACATGTCCCAGTCGGCTAGGTAGCATGCACTGTTTTTATGGGCGACATTTAATTCCAATCCTTGTTTTGGATATCAAAACTATATGAAGTTATCATTTAGGAGTCTTAATATTTCACTGTGTCGTTGGT
This sequence comes from Artemisia argyi, assembly GCA_030686995.1. Lineage (NCBI taxonomy): Eukaryota > Viridiplantae > Streptophyta > Magnoliopsida > Asterales > Asteraceae > Artemisia > Artemisia argyi. Next base: position 129,524,815 of record CM060677.1, read on the forward strand.
AATCGGTTGTAATCATCAGTAGACTGTAATGCTGTTGAGTGTAACTTCGTATGTATGCTGAAATGATTTCACCTCCTAAAAGTTACAGGTAAAATGAGCGTTAGGAGCACAGTTTTGTTTATCTATAGTATAATATAAAATTCGAGAATGTAACGTATCGAGTAACGTGTGGCGGCATTGTTGTGAGTTTATAAAAAACGTGTACCGTTTATACTCGGATAGATAATCTCTCATTACTAAAGTTAGGAAAAGTTATGATTTACGAATTTGTAGATTAGGAAAAGTTTTGATTTTGAATTGCATGATATAAAAACATATGAGAATGAGAATGATACGTAGTATTTCACAACGGCAATTGTACAATTCTTTTGGGCTGATTTGGACTCAGCCTATTCTGTTTAACGGGCTTTGAGAAATGGGCCTGTATAGGTAGTTATTAGTTATTACAATTTACAAAGCCATATCTATATTCTTATCCTATATAACGGGAAGCCGAACAACATCTCTAACAAATAACTCTACAATTTTCACTGGAAGACAATGTTAATATATTAATACATAACTTTTAAAAAAATGTTTTTTTCGCTTGTGAACCAATGAAGGAAGTGAACTTTAAATATGTTTGAGAAAAAACAAGAGATAATGTTATACTTTTACTGTGAATTTAGTTGTTAGAAAGGTTATGACAACGCCCATTTTGAAGAATATGGTATACTTCTCTTAAACTATATATCGAATCTTATAGCAATAAAATAGCCACTTATTTTAAAAAATGTAGCGACTTGAAACACTTATTTTTTATTAACATTTACTTTTTGTTAATACGAAAACTCGCGTTTGTTTCAACTCCACCAATATAACTGGTTTATATTAATATAATAACAGTTGTATGACATGGTGATATTGGTGAAGTCGGAACAAAATTTAAAAATACATTGTTCTATATATCTATATCTATACTTCTATACTACTATATAATGCATCTAATTCCAAATCTAATTCTTAACAAAAAAATTAAGATAAGGAGCTCCAATTATAAGGTGACATGTATCACTTCTCAAATAACTCCAAACTAATTCTTAACCAAAAATTAAGATAAGAAGTTCCAATCATGAGATGACATGTGTCACTTTTCAACTTAAAATTCACTTTTATTTTCAAATTGAAATATCTTTATATCTATTTATTTTTTTTTTATCTAATTTCACCATATTTTTTTAAAATTTTGTGCTTTTTAATTCAATATCCATTTTGATATACTTTTATGAATTTTTTATTTTTACATTTTTAGTGGGTTTATTTTTATTAATTCAAATTTTTACCACTTTAAACTTTATTTCAATCAATACAATCTTGATTCGACAAAATCAAATATTTTTGGGGGTTGCGAGAGTCTTTCTATATGTGGGAATAATAATGTCACGGGAAAGTAACGGGAAACCCAAACAAATAAATACAACTAACATATACATTTAGAGTGTTGTGAAACGAATTCATTAAGCGGGTAGGGAATTACGGGAAAAGTTTGGTTATCAATTCGTTTACTATATTATAATATAATTATATTTATCGGCGCCACTGTGCGCGAGTATTAATAAAAAAGTGGATGTATTAAGTGGGTAATTTTTAAAATATGTTGTAATTTCCTAATATTATATGGCGTTGTCAAGTACCGCAAAATAAAACAAATTTCATGCTCCATATTTTATATTTGTCACACACAATAACGAAAATAAAATAACCAAAAATCAATAGAAAGAAGGCAAAGGCACTGAAAAATTCAATCATGGCGATGACGACAATGACAATGATGAACACCACTAATTCACAATTTTCTAACCTCAAGAAACCAAAAAACCAATATCCAAATCCATACATACAACACACAAGATCACTCAATTCATTAATAGTCACAAATTCTCATGAACCCAATCACAGTTTAGCTCAATCATTGGTTCATGGTTTTAATCCAAATATTCCAATACAAGAAGCCTTAACACCACCAAGTTCATGGTACACTTCTCCTTCATTTTTGTCATTAGAATATGACCAAGTCTTCTTCAAAGGATGGCAGGCTGTTGGTAACTTATTTCATAAATTTTATGTTTATATGTTTTTGTGTATGGCATGTTATATATAAAGAATCAATGATCATATGCTCTTAAGACAAGAAACTCATGATGATATATGCATTTCTGAATTCTGAGGGTGCTTTAGGTTGTTTTAGTAATATACTTATTTGTTTAAACTAAAGTAATTATTGTAAGAATCAGTAAGCAAGCAAACGAGCATTTTTGGTCAGAATTCTAAACACCCCTATATGTTTAAATTTGTACTACTCAAAAGTGATGTAGTAGCATTGCTTATTAGTGGTATGTTTGGCCTCAGAAGTCCAAGTGTACAATTGTGTCAAGGAGACGAGGACTATATCCAGGGACGGACCGAGGGGGGTTTCCGTACCCATGGATTTTTCTTGCGTAGTGTAAAATATGTCAAATATACGGATTTTTCCAAAATGAATATGTTCTTTTCGTGTTACGATTTTCGGTGCTTTTCATAATGTGAACCTCATGACTCTTGGTCTTGGGTCTGCCACCGACTATACCTAATATATGTTATTTATTGTTTAGGATGTACCGAACAGGTTAAGGAGGCTAACAGCTTCTTTACCGGAAGGTAAATTATACTAGCTCAAATATTGGTTTTATTGTATTTGGCTTCTTGTTAATTAGATTATGCTCAATTGATTGAAATGTGGCAGATTAGGAAATGTAGAATATGTGGTGTGTCGAGATGAAAATGGCGAGTTGCGTGCGTTTCATAATGTTTGTCGCCACCATGCCTCACTTCTTGCCTTTGGAAGTGGAAAAGGATCTTGCTTTGTATGCCCTTATCATGTGAGTTTACTTTTACTGTTGTGAAGCTGTCATCTATTCGTTTTTGGCTAAATCTTACTAAGAAGAGGCAGCTTCAAGTTCGTTTCTTTCGTTTTTGATCTCTTAAGGGATGGACCTATGGATTTGATGGAGCACTTCTAAAGGCAACCCGGATAACAGGGATAAGGAACTTCAATGTTAAAGTATGTGACTTATCCCTTTTGTGAAATAACTTGGAGTTTATTCTATTTGATCATTAATTGTTTCTCTCTAAACGTTATGTGTTACTTCAGTCATTTTATGCTCGTCTTGATGTTCAGGAATTTGGACTTGTACCATTGAGAGTGGCCATTTGGGGGCCATTTATCCTTCTCAATATAGAAAGACAAGCATTTGCTCAACAACATGGTGATGATGATGTGGGGATGGAATGGCTTGGAAGCACTTCTGATATACTAAGTACCAACGGAGTTGATACGTCCTTGAGCTATCTTTGCAGACGTGAATATACAATAGAGTGTAACTGGAAGGTAGGTCAAAAATGGCGGATATTCTGGTTATTCAGCAAGAAAGAGGTCACTAAGATGACAATTTGTGCTTTGTTTTGCAGGTATTTTGTGACAATTACTTGGATGGCGGGTATCATGTACCTTTTGCACATAAAGATCTTGCATCAGGTCTCAAGCTTGACTCGTATTCCACCACAGTATGGTTACTACCTTTAATTTTATTCTACCATACAACATTTAACTTGGAATACATGGTTAGACAGTTCAAAATACAAACTGAATGAGATTGTTGTTAAGGTATTTGAGAAAGTAAGTATACAAAGATGTGATGGAGGCGAAGTTCAACACCAAGAAGATTTTGATAGGCTTGGAGCAAAGTCTTTATATGCTTTCATTTATCCAAACTTCATGGTCAATAGGCAAGTATGTTCAGTTTATTGCTCTATCTAATATCCGCTAGCTATATTTATTAACCAAGTATTCTATTGTATGGCTAATTAATTGCAGGTACGGGCCATGGATGGACACAAATCTTGTACTTCCTTTAGGACCCCGAAAATGCAAAGTGATATTTGATTACTTTCTTGACGCTTCTCTTAAGGTAACATCTAAACCAATTCTATTAGACTAGAAAGGTGCCCGCGCGATGCGGGGGCGGATTATTGGGGTGAAGAGGAGGGAGGTGGGGTGGTGGAAAGTGGTTGTTAGGGTGGTTGTTGAGGTGGTTATAAATTGTTTGGGGGTGGTTGTTGAGGTGGTTATAAATTGTTGGGGGTGGTTGTTTCCATAATTAGTAAGTAAAAGTCTGAATTTTTAAGCCTTTCTAATTATAGAATAGTCCCAAATACATTATATAGTAGTATAGAAGTATAGATAAGAGTGATTCACTTCGACAATGTGCATATTTGTCAATAAACAGCTTCTGCTTGTAGGATGATGAAGCTTTTGTGTCAAAGAGTTTAGAAGACAGTGAGCGAGTTCAGGTATGCAGAGATCAAAAATGTTTTTTGGTTGTTTGGTTAAGTATGCGCATATGCTATATACCCTGGTTTTGAATGAATTCTAGATGGAAGACATCACGCTATGTGAATCAGTTCAAAGAGGGTTGGAATCACCAGCCTATGACAGTGGTCGATATGCTCCTGTAGTAGAAAAGGCCATGCATCATTTCCATTGTCTGCTACATGAAGATCTCATCAAGTGATTTTGTGTCACCATATAATCAGATAAATGAAATTGGTCGATTGTATTTGTATAAAACGCATAATTCCAAAACATGTACAGCATGTTGAGATTAGGCTTTGTACAGAAGGAAATGCATCAAATCACAACAGTAGTAACTTCAAACACAAAACCTCAACATTTTGCCTACCAAACATAATTCCAACTAAAAACAAATCCACAAAAGCTTCACGTTTGTGACCCACAAAACCATATTGTAAGATGTTAAGCCTTTAACTATGTCCAGAAGACTAAACATGAAAAGAAAAGAGAAAACTACCCTTCCAATAGCTGTATGTATTCACGAATCAACCTCACTTGCTTTAGATGATCCTTCATGTCTATTTCTGAAGCAGCATTTTCCGAAGCATTTTCCAAAGCAGTCAGTAAAATATTCACTGAAGGGCTTCTCAGAGACAGGTATCAATTTCCCAGCAGCAGCAAGAGGCCAACTAATTTTGGATAAAAATGACAAATGAGCGTAAATCAGAGGCAAATACATGAATTAGTTTACTCCCATATCTGATATATAAAAATACAACAAACCTGATAAAGCCTATTGCAATAGAGACTAGCCACAGTTGCCAGCTCAATCTTACAGTTGACGTGAATTTTCCTAGGAACATAACTATGACAACCTGAAATACATAAAAGCAACATTAGAAAATCGGTAGATCTGTTTGTGAGAGATAACGAGGGGTAAAGGGGTCAAAAGTTTTACTTGAAGAACAAGAGTGAGTCCCACAATTCCCATGAACAAGCGGTTTTTTGTCACGCCTTTGAAAACATTAAATTCATCAGGCTTCCTTGCGTTGAACTCGTTGAAAATCTGCAGTAGAGTGACTTATTAAAAGAAAGTTCCAATTTGAAATTTGACATATAGTATTATATGAGTTGTCATAATTACCTGACAAATGACAAAAGCATTGAAAATGAGAGTATTTTTCTCTTTTATAGCATGTTCTTCAGGTTTGTGGGTTGAATGTAGGAGTTCTCTGCCTCGGAAATTGAGCACAAGGAGAACAGATGCTTGATATATAGCCTACAGTTCCATTGCAACATAAAATCATTATTAATACACCTTTATCAAGAAAAGTTATACTATTCACCAGAATTTGCACAGAATATCATACCTGTATCAACAAATTTCTCCACATAATATTCGTGATGAGAGGCTCCCTGAGTAGAAAGAAAAGTCACCAAATTAAAATATAATAATTACCATTATGACCTAATTACTATTATGATCAAAGTCTTAAAACATTGCAAAATAAAACCTGCGGCCCACGGGATGTCGATCCATCAAGTGGTCCGTCGGAGGTTCAGTGGCCAGTGCAAGTGCACCCAGAGTATCCATGATAAGGTTCACCCAAAGAAGCTGTGCACGTAAATCAACAAAAACAAAGTTCATAAAATTATTCTAATGACAAATTACGCATGACTACATGATAGGGAACAGGAGAAAGACCTGCACTGCGTTTAGGGGGACCTCTCCTGAAGAAACCGCCGCCACAACATTGATGACAAGGGCTGCAACATTGACTGTGAGCTGGAATTGTATGAACTTTTGTATGTTTGCATAAACAGATCGTCCCCACCTAACGACCTGGTATGTTGCAGACACAAAAGAATGATCAACTATCACCATTGTATAAATAATTTAGTTATGTTGGCAATTTCTGTTGAATCAATTCAACCACAAGTAAAAAATATGAAATTAATCACCTTTACAACAGAAGCGAAGTTATCATCCAAAATAATGATATCACTGCTCTCTTTTGCAACTTCTGTTCCTGCTATCCCCATCGCAAGCCCAATATCAGCCTACAATTCATAAAAATTGTTATTTTGTAAGTTGAACACACACACACACACGCACGTGCACACACGCGCGCATATATATATATATATATATATATATATATATATATATATATATATATATATATATATATATATATATATATATATATATATACATATATATGTATATATAGATATACATATATATGTATATATACATATGTATATGTACATGTACATATGTATATGTATATGTACATATACATATGTATATGTACATATACATATACATATGTATATGTACATATACATATACATATACATATGTATATGTACATGTACATATACACATGTATATGTATATGTACATTACATATGTATATGTACATCTACATATACATATGCATATGTATATGTACATATACACATGTATATGTATATGTACATATACACATGTATGCATGTATATGTATATGTATACATGTATATGTATATATACATATATACATGTATATGTATATATACATATATACATGTATATATATATATAGATATATACATGTATATATATATATATATATATATATATATATATATATATATATATATGGTGTCGCTATCTTTACCTCATGTAAAGCAGGAGCATCGTTAGTTCCATCTCCGGTAACCGCGACCACATGTCCTCTCTTACGAAGAGCTTGCACAAATAATAATTTATCATTCGGTGAAGACCGCCCCATGACCTATTTCGCAAAAACCGAGGTGTTTAAGCATATTAAAAAAAACTCGATTATATGTTTCTTAACAGAGACTTCTTGTGGAATCACATACCGATATCCTGTCAGCTATGTCAAGTCTTTGAGAATCTGATAAGGCACGGAATGATTTCCCTTCGATCAAGTTTGGCTCAGTGGCGTCGGCATCTGACCCAAGTATTCCACACTCTAGAGCGATGGCTCTGGCCGTTAAAAGATTGTCACCCGTAACCATCCTAACCTGTGTTCAGATTTAAGTAAAATTAAGAAATGGCATTTATTATGTACAGATAAAAACTAATAAACATTTGATAACAGTATGATGTAGTACCTTAACACCGGCCTTTACGCACAGCTCGACAGCTTCTCTGACACCTGGTCGACATGGGTCCTACATTGCAAACCATTTGTCACCATCTATGACACATGTATAAATAACTTTTACACCATATATCAAAGGATTATTACCTTTAAGCCAACAATTGCAAGCAAAACAAGCTCACTTTCAGGCAATTCCCAGTTAGTGAGTTCCTCTTCACTTGTTGGCACAGTATGTCCATCCAGTGGAAGGTAGGCAATAGCAACACATCTCAAGGTTTGGGCAGCCATATCGTCAATCGCTTTTTTAAAATAGTCAGTCTGCAAGTTTATGGAAATAAAATAAAAATCTGACTCTTCATATGTCCATTTTTGAAACCTCTTTATTAGTTAGTGAATCTCGTACCTTTTCTTTATCAAGAGGAGCAAGTTGTTCATTGCTGTCCATGTAGCTAGTACATGCAGCTAAGACGATTTCGGCAGCCCCTTTCCAGTGTACGTGAACTGAAGAATCAAGCTGTGGAAAAATATATAACAAAAGTAAATATAGCTTTCAAGTCAATCTGTGTTTAGTAAGTTATTAAATTTTGCACAGGCTATAGAATTTTACCCGTTTGACTGCAACACCTCCCCGTTTTTTCTCTGAGTTGAACGGGAACGCATGAATAATTGAAGACTCGGACCTGACAGCATCAAATTTCATTCCAATCTGCAATTGTTACAGAAAAAGTTAAGTAACATTTAATCTAGTGTCAAACATAAAAAAGAAGATGTTAAGATGTATGAATGACTAACATTAACCCCCCATTGAAGAATGGCCTTCTCTGTTGGTGATCCAGAAACCTCGACATCGCTTCCACCCTATCAAAACACCAATATTAACGGTGAAATTAACATTCTCAGGAATAATTTAAAGACAACTACACATCTAAAAATTATATATGATAGCATGATATACAAATTAAAAAACAGTACCTCAGACAAAAATACACTTCCAGTAGTATTTTGAGCTACACTTTCAATCAGAAGTGATACAATCTTTGGTGGTAATTCTGAGGTTTTGTTTGGTGGATCAATTTTCTTCCCACAAACATAAGCCTCAACCACAGTCATCTAGAAAATGCAAAACATGTGACAATTGGTAAAGAAAATGAAAATTTTTATCACTTGATCAAAAGAGATAGGAAAGACGATCTGCAAATCCTACCGAATTTAGAGTCAATGTTCCCGTTTTGTCACTGCATATTGTAGTAGCAGAACCCATTGTTTCACAAGCAGATAATCTCCTAACCTGAAAATGCAAAATTACAAACAAAATCAACCAAAATTACAAAGAAAAAAAACTAGCTGTGATTGAGGATAGCTTATCAAACTCACCAAGGCTTTGTCAGCCATCATTTTTCGCATTGAGTATGCAAGCCTGCGATTATGCACAACAGGATGGACAGTTTAGTCATTCATAAATAGACTTAAAAGTCTAAGTACAAAAAACACAACTGAATCCAGAAATAGAAAACTTACGTTAAGGTGACAGCTAATGGAAGCCCTTCTGGCACCGCAACAACAACAATTGTCACCTACATATTTTAACAACGGTTTCTCAACTAGTAAATGGCATTTCATGTACAAAAACTGTCAAATTGTTTGACCATTTGTTACCAATCCATCTAATCTTAATGCTAGACATATAATTTAATATTGTAATAAGTAATTTCACGAATAAGTCATGCATAAAGTCTAACAAATACATACTGCAACAGTGAAGATTTTGATTGCACCATCAATAGCATCCCCGATTTTAGTTTTACCCGCAACAAATTGCACTGTTTTATCAGGATTCCTCGAATGTCCGGTAAAGAACCTATATAAAAGATTTTATAATCTCATCTCAGTATTTGAAAGATTGGGTAGTATGGTAATGATGCAACTTTACATTACCTAGTAAGAAGGACCACAAGAACAAATACAGCTACCACAAGTCCAACAATACCAATAAATGTCGCCACTCCGTTTAACCGCACCTAATAAAAGCCAGAGTCGATCAGCAACTATTATAGCTTCAAAAGACATGATCTATTATCCAATTGGAGAAGCTTATAGTGGGTATGTTAAACGAACCTGTAATGGTGTTTCCTCGCCATTATCTTCAGAGATGCTAGCCATAAGCAACCCCCATTCTGTATTTATTCCGACGCTTGTGGCCTATAAATGATCATGTCAACACATTATTATAAGAAAGGAGTGGGGGTTCAGACTTTTGTTCCGTATACAAATACAAAAGATGAAATGTCATCACAGATTGAACAGATTCAAATAAAGGCAGACAAAAGAAAAGCATAAGTAGTTTGGAAGAAGATGAAATAGTATATTTCATACCAGCATAGCACCATAGCCATCAGCCACCTTGCACCCAGACATTAAAAATGGCGATTTGTGATCTTTGTGAACCTGGTCCACCATGGAAAACCAATGTTATCTACCTAAAATATACTGAGATAAAACAGGTAACATAAAACAATTCCATGACACTCACAATTTTACTCTCGCCGGTCATACTTGATTCATCAATAGAAAGGGAGTGACCAGAAATTAAAACCCCATCCGCGGGAACCTGGTTTATGATTAAAGTGTAAACAGAGTGCAATAATGGAAATCATATGGATCATGTAACCAAAAAGGAAGTGAGAAACTTATTCACTAACCTGGTCACCAATTTTTAATGTTATGACATCCCCCACAACAATATCAAATATTGAGATCTTGATCCTCCTCCCCCCTCTTACAACCTATTAATATCATATTCAGTTGTCAGAAGAAGTAGCAAGTACAGATGATATATCAACAAGTTGCTGAAAACCTACCTCCAGTTGTATGTTCTGCTTTTCCTCATTTAAGTTTTGAAATTGAAGTGATTGTTTATAGTCACTAAAAGCTAGAGAATAGGAAACAGAAGTTTGATGTTAGAGAAAGAGAACCTGTGCTTACTACTCGAGTTATACATAGTAGTAAATTTTCTGATGAGTTACCTGTGACGACTATGACTATTATAACTGCCATAGCTATGCTTCCACCATCATACCAGCCTTCTTTGATCCCCTGGAAGAGATAATACAAGTAAAGAAAACAGAAATATGTTATCTCTAAATAAGTAAGGGCAGATGCAGTAATTGTTATGAAGCTTTGATTTACTAACCTCGGTTTTTATGCCAAGTGCCAAAGAAGCGGCAGCAGCTACCATCAAAATAATTAAGGTGGTATCACGGCAAGCATCAAGTAGAAACCGCTATCAAAAGCATAGCATTTAGTTATATAACTGATAGCAAATGGTATCAACTTTCTTAAGAAAACAATATGACAGATATTGAGAAAGTACCCAAAAACTTCTTCTTTTCTTCTGTGGGTATGTGTTTGACCCAAACACATTCTTCCTGTGTAGTATATCTGACTCATCATCAGGAATTCCCTTATCAGGGTTGGTCTTCAACTTTTCAGTCAATCCTTGAACCTGTTGTGTTACAAAGAATGATGTCAACCACAAGGTGAGTGTGTGAGTATGTGTGCATGCCCATGTGTGTGTTTCTTATAAACTTACCCCTCCAAAGTTTTGCAAAGCAGCAAAATCATGCTCGCGGGTCATATCAGCAAGTTGTCCTGGGCTAATATCATAATCACCGGTAGGAATGGCGGAAGGGCCTTTCAGAGATACTGTCGCAAAGCACAAATGTAAGTTGTTACACCATAACCACAAAGCATAAATGTAACTGATATATAATAGAAGTAAACTACCCTCTGCTTTTTCTCCAGCTGCTTGGAAGAGGAGTGCAGCCTGAAAAAACATCCAAAATGGGTTATAAGTAGATTCCAATTACATTAAAAAATGTACGAAGTTAGATAACACATTTACCCTTATGACTTGGGCATGAGTTCTGATCTTCGCTATTATTTCTCTCCTCTCTTGCTCCTTTTTCAAATCCAAGGTGTATCGAAATCGACGCGAAGCATTCAACGCAAGTGTCGCTTGCTATATGAAGCAAATATTAGTTAAAGCATACAATAAAACTGAAACAATACAGAACTGACGGAAAGATGGAGTATATTCCAATTTAAGTTCTTTCTATTTATCTAAATTGGATAAATATGGCCAAGTGTCGAACATAGCAAATAAAAGTACTACTACTACTATTTAATACATTTACCAATTTGACTGCTGATCTTGTAACTAAACTAATTCTTATCAATATTTAAATGAATTTCTTTAACATGCATGAAAATAGAAAACACTAATTAAGAATCCTAGAGATGTATAAACAAATATATACCAATACTAATCACGAAATACAATGTTTTATTAAAAACAGAAGTCAAAAGTGTTCAAGTAGCTTCAAAAGTATTGTCCCACACAATGTTATCAATATGAACGATCTGTAGATGATCTATAAATATCGCCTGCTGCATAAAAAACACCCTTAAAATACTCCAACCTATCTCATACACAGTATGTTTCACAATCAACCATTTAACATGTATTTTCATCCGGTTGCCAAATTAACCGTCATCTTGCATAAATACATACATATTTTGATCAAACATTTATATAACTAGCATTCTCATCCAGTTGCCAAATTAACCATTGTCATGCATGAATAAATATATGTCAATGTAAGTTAAATCAAAACATTGGATTTAACAGCTTAAAAATAAACACGTACGCAAATCGATTAGGCATACCAATTCAAAAATTTTACATAACACAGCGCCATCTAACCTAAAAATTCATTACAGATGAAACAGAAGGACTTATTAACCAAAATTCATAACATCATTCCCACAGAAAGTCGCAAATAATTCAACTGAATTTTATCAAATAATTTCGACAACAATTTACAATACACAACAATTTACAATACAACCTCCAAATAATTTCGACAACAATCTCACAAAACACAACATATAATAATGTCAATAATAAACAGCAAAACCAACAACAGAGTGCAAAATTACCCTCCATCGTTTAAGCCGATCAACCGGTGCACTTTTCGTCCTCACGATATCAAAAGGATCGCAAACATCACACTCCTCACCACGATCTCCACTTCCGCTACCTGACTCCAAATCCTTCGGATTCCGGTTCCTCCGATTAAGCGAACCGTTACTCATCTCTCGCAGACAAGATGACACGTATCGAATTCCACAGTATCAACTCAACTCACAACTCTGCAAACACAAAAATTTAAAACGCGTTACACATCAAAAAAACACTCATAACTCAAAACCTAGGGTTTAAATTTACGATTATAACGACACCGTCACACACAGTAACAAATTTAACACAATTTTCACCATTACGTTAACTAATTAATTCGTAAACTCATCTATTGTCACTATAATAACAACAAATAAAAAACCTAGAGTTTACGTTTATGACTATCCGAAGATTATACAGATAACGTCACACACGGTTGCACACAAAACTATAAGCATAAATCACAGATTAAACACAAATTAAACACAATTTTCACCGTACACTAAACACAATTTTCACCGTCAGATTAACTAGAGTTTACGTTTAAGACTACGTGTAGCAAATTAAACACAATTTTCACTGTCACATTAACAAAAAACCGATAATATTCACAAACTTATACCAAAAACAAAACTATAAGCATAAATCACAGATTAAAAAAATTAAACAGACGTGATGAAGATGACGTCACATACAGTAACAAATTTAACACGGTTTTCACCATTACATTATCAAATAAACCGATAATATTCAACAATTTCAACTAATAACAGAGCTATAACCATAAATTAGGGCTTAAAAAATTGTACAAACACAATAACGATGACGTCACACACACTTACACGCTCAACTGTGTGTAACAAATTAAACAAAAAATTTACCGTCACATTAACAAATAAACTCACAATATTCGACCTATTTATACCACCAAAAAAAAATAAATAAATAAAAAAAAAATAAAAAAAAAAAACTATAAGCATAATTTAGGCCTTAAAAGTTTTTAAACGATGACGTCACACACAGTTACACACTCAACTGTGTGTAACAAATTTAACACAATTTTCAACAGTACATTAACAAATAAACTCTTACTATTCATGAATTTATACCAAAAACAGAAGAATAAGCATAAATTAGGGCTTAAAAAGTATAAAAACACAATAACGATACGTCACACACAGTAACAGATTAAACACAATTTTCACCGAGATATTAACAAATAAAAGATGACGTCACACACACAGTTACACACTCAACTGTGTGTAAAAAATTTTAACACAATTTTCACTGTTACATTAACAAATAAACTCATAAACATAACAATAAGCATAAATTAGGGCTTAAAAAAATTGTACTAACATTATAAAGGTGATATTAAACACATACCGACAACTATGTGTAATATATATAAGAAGAAAACATAATGTTCAATAACTGTGAAATTAGGGCTTAAAAGGTGTACGAACATTATAAAGATAAAGATTATATTCACCGAATAAAGAAAAAATTACTGTAGATGGAAAAAAAAAAAAGAAGATATTATTTATACGTGATATTTGTGTGAGGAAAGTGCCAAGAAGCGATTTTGAAATTGAATAGCAAAAAACCCTGTAAAGGAATGAAACAGTTTTATGGTGTTGGAGGGGTGGTATATAAAGCGTGTTGTGTGTGTTGTGGTTAAGGCAGGTGGATTTTTTGTAATTAATTATTGTTGTGAGTAGGAGTGTTTGTGTAATCTTGTTTTTTTAGTTTAAATAAGTTATGAGATATTTACCAAATATGGATATGTTTAGCAAAACCAATGATAACCAAACTGAACATGGGTTATGTGTGAGGCGTTTGCTTGTTTGGAAAAAACGACAGTTATAGTTACGTTATCAAACACGTTTTTAAACACTTGCTAACAGCTACGTGTCCCCTAACATAGCCATAAAGTTGTAAATAAAGCGGGAGCTAAAATATAAAGCTAATATTTATAAGCTTTTTATAAAGTAATATTTGACTTAAAAGAATTATAGAATATTATTTTTTATTTATAAGTGTTCTCGATAAAGCAAATGCATAATTTAAGTAGCTTATTTTGTAGAAAAATAATTTAATCTCTGCCGTGAATATAAATGTCGAAAACCGTTTTTTGAAAGTGTATAGCGCTTGTGGTATCGACATGCTTTGATAAAGAGGATATGAAAATGATTCGTAAGAAATATTAGATACTTAGTTGGTGGTGGCATAAGAAAGCGACGACAAACCGTAATTTTGTCTGGCTTATTTTTTCGTTTGAGATCATTTAGTCAGTCAAATAAATAGAACATTTTGTCGTAATATGTTTTACGTGATACATGAAAAAGTATACGTTATCGCGTAGACTCTGTTACATAATGGATTTTAGCTTTAGCGATATCGAACAGTTTATAACAAAGTTTCATATAAGTTAATATTCCCTCTGTCCCAAAATTATTGTCCCCCGACAAAAAACACACAGTTTAAGAAAAATACATTTATTACAGCTTTCTCTTTCTTACTTTTTGACTGAATGACAATTTTACCCTTAAGTAATTAATTAAAGCCTTCTTTAAGGTATGTAATAATAATTTTAAACAAGGGTAATATGGTAAACTTGGTTAAACTTCCCTATCTATTTTTAGTAGTGGACAATTAAATTAGGACATCCCAAAAAGAAAACATGGACAATAAAATTGGGACGGAGGGAGTATATATTTATCTATAATAAACAAAGATATATGTAAATATTATATGTACAAATTACTTTTATATGATTTATTTCCTCTTAAACCGAGATATACAAAATTAAAGCTTCGTTCTAAAAGGAAAAGCAATTCAATTTTTTGATTTGACTTGTTACTTGAAGGGGAAGACACGCGTATTGTGCCTTTTGATTAAATATTTTATTATATAAAAAGTAAGTTATTTAAATTTGGGTTTTGCTAATGACAGCCGGTTGTCGTTAAGAGAATTAATTTTATTACAAATTCATCTAAAAATCACTATAATTGGATGTCAATCTCGAAAAACATAGCTACAATCCCTAAAAACCTAGATGCACAACAAACATTTGATTCTAATTGGATGATTTCATTCCTTACATTAAATTGTAATAAAAAGATTTCTTTTAACAACAGCCCTAGTGCTGCCATTAGCATTTCCCTTTAAATTTATACGTAAATAAAAGAAAAAAAGAAAATAAAGATAAACTTAAGATGAAGGCACGTATAGAGAGGTGTGTTTCGAATAAAGGGTAAACGTTCGGAAGTTTTGACAGGTGGGATCACTTGCTGTCATAGTGTCATGCCTTCATTGCCCCTTGCATGTTGCATATTCCTCCTATTTTCTCATCCATGCTATATGCTACATTAATTTATGAGTATGTTTATGTTATATTCATTGTACATGATGTTAATACGATGGGAAAATTGTTTAAAAATACTATCAGTTTGTTACTTTTTCTTTTTGTATGTTATGATTTTTTTTTTATTGTATACACAAACTTACTAATCCTATTATTGTATCAATAAAACGCTTATTTGATGACGTGGCAATACTTAATTACACTAATTACGGTGTAATTAATAGAATAAAAACCTGTAATATTGTTACAATATGGTGATTAGTAAAGTTTGTGTATACAATAGGAAAAAAAATTCATAGCATCTATATATATATATATATATATATATATATATATATATATATAAAGAATGAGTTCCCCCTATTGAATGTGAGCATTAATGTTATTAGTCAAGAAACTCTATTATGCAAAAGATACTTAATGCATAAACCAAGTAGTAATTTCGTAAAGCTTCTTTTTAACACTTATTATGACTATTATGATTAAATTAAACGCATGATATTAACCAACCATGTGAATGTCTAAAGTCTCGGTTATTGAAAGCTTCTAATAGGTGTAAATTCTCATCTTTTCAGTTGCTCACAAATACTTAACAACAAGTCTATAAATGTGACTTTTCATATGAGTTTTGATGAGTATAAATAACAACCTATCTCAGTCTATCTCCATCTCCATTTCCGTTCAGCCTCAGTCAACACCCAAACAATAAGCCACAAACAAACCGACAGTAACATTACTCATTAACCCACCCATCATCAGTCAAAAGCACAAATGAAATAAAACAAATAAACAAGACTCGACTTATGTGTATTGAATCAACCACTGCCACGAAATCAGTCCAAAAACCTTAACCAAATTCTAACCTAGGCACAACCAAGACCCTCACCTTCACTCCCCAACACATAATAAAAACTGAAAAGCAATAATTAAAGATCTATGTTTTTCTTTTGTGTCTACAACATAAATATCAGACTTTGAAGGTCCAGTTAACGAAAGAATAAAATCATCATCGATCCCTTTTGAAGCTTTGCTTCTTTAAATATCCGAAAATATAAAAGAAAGATTGAAACGAATTTCTTTCATCTCCTTTTTCTTTCGATTAAACTGTTAGCATTAAAAATTATATTAAAAAGTGATGGTCATTCTCATTTATTGTAACGTTGTAATGTGTCGTAGTTTTTGTTATTAGAATAGTCAATGGGCCTTGGTCTTGGTAAACTAATATGTCATAGGTTAAGTAATATAAGTCTTTTTATGTAAAAGAAAACCAAGCCCATGAAAAGCCTTTTATGGCATCTCTTGTATCTAACTATATAAACACCTCAAAGGCTCATTTGAGGTGTGTGCTTGTGTGTGTAAGTGTGTGTGTTTATTAATAAAAGCTCTCTTATTTCTTACCTCTCTTTACAATAGTTAACGCCACACATATATGTCATCAAGTCACCATCTTTCCTTCTTCTAGTGCTTATATTTGTGTTAAAATTGATATATCTAAGGTCCTACAAGTGGTATCAATCGCCTAACAATGATTTAGGAGTGTCTTTATCAAGTTTTATGTTAAAAAGTTGCATTTTTCATTCATTTGTGCACTTTTTCTTTAAAAAGTTTTGATTTTTACGTGGTTTTAGTGTTAAAGTTGTGAACTTTATTGAAGTTTTAGTGATTCTAAGTGTTTTGGGAAAGATTTGATCAAAAGAAACAAGTGAAAAAAGTGTTTTTGGTCGAAAAAATCGGATTTTTCACGTTTTCTGGTCATCTTACGCGTAAGTTTTGAGCATAGTACAAGTCTACAGCTGTCTACAGTACTGTTTACGCATAAGATTAAGTCAAAACCCCTTTCCTACGCTTAAGTTTAGTCAAAACCCTCTTCTTACGCATAAGTTCACTTTCCTACGCATAAGATTGATTTTCTACGCAAAAGGTTGGAAGTCTACGCATAAGATTGAGATCCTACGCTTAAAATCCTACGCTTAAGTCTGTTCCTACGCATAAGGCTACATTCTACGCTTAAGTTGGATTCTACGCATAATATCTACGCTTAAGTTCCTACGCATAAGTGAAAATCCTACGCTTAAGTTTCTACGCAGAAGTTCTACGCAAAAGTTCCTACGGATAAGATCTACGCTTAAGATTCTACGCATAAGTTTTCTTCAACGATCAGAGATTACTCAGTACTTCCCTGACTTGGATAAGTTTGTGGAATACTTCGACACGGGATATCTTTCAAGCTTGGATAAGTTTGAGAGATCAATTTGGTTGAAAAAACCTTACGCGTAACATTCTTACGCATAAACTCTAAGTTTACGCGTAAAATCAAAGTCTACGCATAAACATATTGTTTACGCATAACCTTAGATCTTACGCATAACTTAAAGGTTACGCATAACATCTTACGCGTAAGATTATTCACTGTTTACGCATAAGTTCAGGTTTACGCGTAAGTTTTTGACTTTTGACAACCAAACTTCAAACGGCCATAACTTTTGAACCGTAACTCCGTTTTCGACGAATCAGCTGTCAAAACGACCGTGAGACCGAGAAGAAGGACACGTTGAATCACCTAAAGATCATTCAAGCCAAGCTTCGAGGCCCAAATCCACTCCGAACGGAAGTTATTGAGGTTTTAAGGTTCCAAATCAAATTTTTCACCATAAAAACTTGCATCAACTTACACTAAACACAACTCCTATTTCGTTGAATCGATCCAAGAATCAACTTTATCAATCTACACTTCATCAATGGCTACTCAGCAAGATATTCATGCAGCCGGTGCGGAAAACCGACCTCCTATGCTTGAAAAAGGTGGATATCTCCCATGGACAAGCCGAATGCTTCGTTACATCAAAACAAAGCCTGATGGTAAATTAATGATCAACTCCATTACAAATGGTCCATTCAAGCCACGACAAGTTCAAACTGAAGGTAATCCAAATACAACACCTCCTACTCAACCATTCGTGCGTGAACAAACAGAAGCAGATTACACAGAGGAAGACAAGAAGCAGATCGCCGCAGATGATATGGCAATGCACTTAATCCAACTTGGATTACCACAGGAGATCTTTGCTGCGGTCGACAGTTGTAAAACTGCTTATGCTATGTGGGAACGTGTTAGAAGGATATGTCATGGAACAGATATTGGACAACAAGACGTTGAGAACAAACTTCTTAATGAATGGGAGAACTTTACATCCACTAAAGGTGAACAGAATGAATCTTACTACACAAGGTTTTGCACTTTGATGAATGAGTTAATCAGAAACAAGTTGACACCTCGAACAATTGCAACAAACATCAAATTCATCAATAACCTTCCAGAAGAATGGGGTCGTTATGTTACAATTGTCAATCAAACAAAGGACTTACATAAGGTGAATTATGATCAACTCTATGACTTTCTGAAGCAAAACCAAGCTGTGGCTAATGAAGTAAGGAAAGAAAGATTGGCAAAGAATCATGATCCTCTTGCATTAATTGCTACTACACCAACACCGCTACCAGTGAACACACAACAACCATCATCATCTTCCACTCAAAACTACATGCAACCATCATACATTCAACAACCAACACCGGTCTACCAACAACAGTTCTACCCACAGCAACAACAACATGTTATTCCACAACAGCAATACCCACAATTCGAAGACCCAGAATTCACTGAAAATGATGAAGCTTCTGCAACATTGACCCAAGCGTTCGCTTTTCTGTCAAAGGCATTCCAAGGACGCTATTCTACACCAACTAACAACAACCAAAGGATTTCATCAAACACTCGCAACAAGCAGATTGCTCAGCCGAGTTTCAATATGGGCAACGCAGGCCAAATGGTTGGAGTTTATGGGAATCAACAGGGATATGCTACTGGATTTCATATGGGTAATCAGAATATGCAGAATGCAGGTCAGTATGCAGGGAATCAAATGGGTCAGTTTGTTGGAAATCCGAGGGGTCAGAATGTTGGTAATCAGGCAATGGGTAATCAGAATAGAAATGTTGCAGCTCCAGTAGTTGGGAATTTGGGAAATGTGAATCAGGGTAATCCGGTAAAGTGTTTCAACTGTCAGGGTGTAGGTCATATGGCAAGGAACTGTCCTACAAAGCCGAACAAGAAAGATCTAGAGTACTTACAGAAAGCAGTGCTATTGGCACAAAAGGAAAAGGCAGGATTTCAGTTGAATGCCGAGGAAAATGATTTTATGGCTCTTATGGATGACATGGAAGATAGAGAAGATATCGATGCGAACTGCATATTCATGGCGAATCTTCAGGGAGCTAAATATGACATGGATTCTGACACACTTCCTGTTTATGACACCAATGCACCATCTGAGGTATCAAATTTCAACGCATGTCACAATAATGATATATTTGATATGTCTCCTCATGAGGAACAACATTCTGAGAAGCAAGCATACAATTATGATACATATCTAGACACGCCAAGTAGTAGCAATACTTCTTTTGCAACTCCAGATGTGAATCATAATGGAGGCTTCGTTTCACAGCATGCTGAGAATGATGAGGAAACACGTGCTTTATTTGAATCATTATTGAATAATTGTCGTATTGAAATTGAGAATGTGCAAAAGGTCAATCGCGATGTTAAGGCCGCGAATGTAAAATTGACCGCTGAGCTTGAGAGTTACAAAGAAAACGTTAAAGCTTTTGAATTTCATAACAAAAGATTGTCTGAATTAGAAACTGGTTATCAAAATTCCGTTTCAAGGGAAAAACAATTGCAACTCAAGTTTGATACACTTGATGTTAATTCTTTCAAAAAGATAAAATCTTTAAACGCGGAAATTTCTGATTTACAAAACCTACTTTCTAAACAAAAATCAGCTTATACCAATCTTGAAAAAGAAATGGACGAGCTGAAAAAGGACTTTGCAAAGAAAGAAGACAAACTTTTGGCTGAAATCGTAGAGTCAGAACACATGATTGCACATTTAGAAGAATTAGTGGTTAAGTCGGGTCAGTCAAGTCAAACAATGAAAATGATTTCAAATCAAACTAATCTGATTTACCATACGAAACATAAAATGGCTCTAGGTAACAAAACTCCTTGTAATCTGAAGAAAGCTCAGCATGAACAGAATGGTTTGTACAATGGTAATGTGATTTACACCAAACATGATCCTCCCGTCGTTCGGAATTTTGTGCTAACGATAGAACATGTCGAAGAGAGCATAAATAAAATGAAACAAAAGGATTTGAAACGCATTGATTACAACAAATTGAACAAACTTTCGGGAATTACTTTTGTTCCACAAAAAGAACCATCTGTGTTTTCCATAAAACGACCATTCTCAAAAATGTTTTCTAAGAAAGTAATTGCTTCCAAATCTCTTTCAAAAATAAAACAAATGTCTTCTAACAACACTTTTAATTCAAGTGAGGCTAGAGACATTCTGGATGACGTTAAAAAGAGAATTCAAGAACTTCAAAATATTGTTGCTTCTAAAACTACAATCAATATTAACAACTGGCATTCCAGTTTTCATATTGAGCAGAAAAAAGTTTTTGAAAACGAAATTACTATCCCACTAAATAACATCAGTGCGAGGGTAATCCATTTTGAACAAGCTTTCTTAAAAGAAACGGCCGACTTTGTCAAGGACCACAAATCCCTGGTAAACGAAGCTAATGATACTCGTGAAAACATGAATGTTTTGGAAAACCTAAATGATTCTCTCTTCGAAGCTGTTATGACCACTAACATTATGTCCATCATTTTACAAACATATTCTATTCAAGACGATGAACGACTAAGAGCTGAGACCTCCGCAATTGTTTCAAAATATGAAAATGCTTTTATAAAGCTTGAAAAAGAAAACGCGTCATATTTTAAACAACTTGATCGAAAATCAGAGGAAAGCAAGTATGACAAATTGTCGTATGAGCATGCCTACAAGGACATGAAAAAGGAAAATGATCTTTTGAGAGCTCAGCTTGAAAGTATAAAAGGGAAGGGTGTGGATACTAAGTTTGCAAAACCATCGACTTCGGAGAAACCAAATGTTTCAAACACGGTTCAAAAACCAAAAATGTCAATTTCACGGTTTGCTCCAAAAGTCGATGAGAAAAAGGATTTGTCAAAACCAGTCCTCCACAACCCTTGATCAAGAAAAAAAAATGGAAAAGATTGTTGAAAAACGAAAATTGGTTGTTGAAAGAAACACAAATGTGAGTGCACCTGGCTCTTCTAGGAATAGTACAAATAATGTGACTACAAAATATGTAAAGGAATCTGTTGGTTCTAATAACATGGTCCTTAATCACCATCTAGAAGAAGCTAGGAAAAAGGCACAACGTCGTAAAAATGGATTTTTAGGCGCAAAACCTAGTGTGATGAATTCTACAAGATTCCAAAGCACTGCTAGTAGTAGTAAACCATTACCTAGGAACTATCTTCAAACTACTAGGGATTGGCTTGCGTCTAAGAGTAGTGGCACAAAAGAGAATGCTAGGAACGTAGAATGCAGCACAAAGAATTCCAAAGTCTCATCGAACAACAAACAATTTTCAAACGACTGTAGTGACAAAATTAAAATTGCTGTGTTAAACAAGAATGTTGAATTTGTCTGTCATACATGTCAAAAATGTGTTTTTTCTGCTAATCACGATGCATGTATTGCACAATTTCTCAAGAAAAGAAAGTCAAGTGTCAGGACACAATCCACTAAGACACCTAATCAAAGCAAACCCGTTGATAAGCAGCAAAATGGTAAGAAACCTAATAGGTGGATATCTAAAGGATGTAGTTTTTCCAAAACTGAGACTTCCGCTGCATCTGATAAGAAGACTACGTCTAGATCTTACCTTAGGTGGATTCCCACGGGAAAAGTTTTTCATACAGTTGGTCTTAGATGGATTCCCACAGGAAAGATTTTTTATAGTTGCACCAAGGCAAATAATAGTGATAATCATCAGGAAAAGGAAGTAGAAACCATTACAACCGTTGATAGTAAACACCCGCAGAGTGATGATTCATGTACTTCTAACACTGTTATTTGTGAAACATCTTCGTCTTTGGTTGCAGGTGCTTCAACTATCTCAGAACCCAGTTCATCAAAGGGTTCAAACTCTGTAAATTCTATAAAATCATTATTTCAATCTTCTATTTTTGATTTTCCATTTCTTTTATAAAAACAAAAACAAAATACAAAAATATAAAATTTTCAAAAAATACAAAAACAATATAAAATCAAAAAATCCAAAAATATTCTTCTCACGACATGTCTCTCGTATAAATCAATATTCTGTACGTTTCTAGAAATGTCATTCAACAATGATACGGACATGTACAGATGCTTGAGCGGGAGTTCTTTAAAATGTTTTTCTAAAACATGTCGTTTCTCAAAAGTTTTTTCACAATGGCTTTCGTATACTTCAGTACGAAACCCGGACTTAAACGATGGCTTCTGGACATATCAGTTCAGGACCCGTGCATCAAAGAAAGGAAAGTGCTTAATCAAACAAAGATTTCAAATATTTTTTGAGCACTTATCCTAAAACAAGAACCAAACACTTATCTGGCTTGAGTTTTCTTTAGAGAAACTTTCAAAATCTTTAAGCTCAAGACCATGATTGTTGATCTAATGATAAATTAGATTTTCAAAATTCTCTTACATTCTGAGCACCACCCTTTCAAGATTTTGTCAAAAAGATTTTCAAAATCTATCAAAATCGGTGCTCATCATCAAAATGACTTGTGTACACTTTACAGTGCACAACTCAAGTTTTCAAAGAAAGGAAAGTGCTACGCAAAATGATTTTCATCAACAAAGTGCACTTATCCTAAAAATGGACACTGTTGTACGCCTCAGTGCAACATTCCTATTCAAACAAAGAGAAGTCTTTGTTTTTCAAAAAACCTTGATGCAAAATTCAACAAAACTGAAACTTCTTTCTCTTTCAGGATTTTGCTTCAAGAAGACTCCTTCCCTCTAAACTTTAAAAAGTTTAACATTTCTCAAAAACATATGCGAGTTTTGAGGGGGAGTATTTCATAAAAACAAAAATGTTCCGATTTCATGCAAAAATAGAATATGTCTATCTCTCCAAATGCTTTTTCTTAATCAGTTGATATCAAAAATATCACGAAATGCTATTTTTGAGGGGGTGAAGACATGATTAAAATGTGATCTAAAAGTGATTAAAGATTGTGACTGAATCTCTAAAGAGCTCGACTCAGAAAGTACCAATGAATTGACGAAGCTTTAAATGTTACTAATCGAAAAGACTTGTCCTGGACGGGTAATAATTTCAAGCTAGTCTAACTAGTGATGTAAGCGTGTCTCGAATAGGACTTGTCTGAGTAGAATATACCGTATCGAGAGACTTTCTTTGGACTTGACTAGGACGGGTAATAATTTCAAGCTAGTCTAACTAGTGATGTAAGCGTGTCTCGAATCGGTCATGTTCACTGAAAGTGGATCAATTCAAAAAGTGCAAACTCCTCACGCATGTGCAAATTTCTTAAATAATTCATGAGCACATGTGAAGGGGGAGTCCTTCAAAAATGCAAAACTCTCGAAGTGTCAACAATGTGTTTTATTATCATAAACACTTTGAGAGATTTTCAATAAATGGTTTCATGGCAATTATAGGATATTCATTTAGTTATAAGGTGACTAAGGTTAGGAAAAACCGTCCTATGATCCGCCAGAGCCGGAGGGATCTACCCAAGGACAAATCCAATAGATTAGAATTAGAAGTCCTTAGGTTTGATTGAAAAAAGGAGAAAATGAGAAAGGAGAAATAAGGGGTTGAAGAATTAAAAAGAAAAGAAAAATGGTGAAAAGAAATAGCCCTCCATATGTTCAACCTTAGGGCAGACACCGGGTATAATTCGTATGCTACTGGTTGTTACTAAGGTGACACCGGTATTGAAGACAAAGACGTCATGGACCCAGTGACGCACTGCACTAAACCTTCTTAACCACTCAAGTTCTCTTAAAAGAGCTTGTTTCATTCTCACGGGGAACCGGTGTAATCTATCAACGTGTCTCTTAGAGATGGTTGATATTGAAGCAGGAGACCTCTCCCTAATATCCGCATAGGAAACCAAATGTGCACTTATCGAGTCTAAAGCCCCGAGATTCATCAAAAGATCTCATAGGAACACATAATATTTCTACACTGGTTGTCCAACAATAAGGATGCCAGATGTAAACTAAAGAGTCCTACGCAGATCTTAGCAATCTGCCAGAACATTTATGAGAGGATTCACATTTGTAATTCTCAATGATTGAATGGAAATTCCTGCCAGGGTCAACATCAAGCAGCCCTGACAGCAGGTCACTTCGGTAATTCTTTATGGGTTACGCTTAGTGTTCGCGGTGGTTTCAAACGGTCTACAGTCGTGGAGTGATCTCCAGCGACTCACCCAGTCATTGAGCTACTAAGTAGGTCTTGTAAGCTCTCTCGAGAGTATCTGATATGGGAATGGCCTTGGTAAGGGTTAGAAGGAGTCTTCACACTATGCTGTTGACGATCTCTAATTCTTATCTGTAAGTACCGGATGTTTTATTGCTAACTGTTTACCTGCAGGGACACATCATCTCTATGGCGACGGATTCCACATGCTCATACTTGCATCTCGAAGTCAAAAGAAAGTTCTCACAAAGATCAAAGCAAAGAAAGGTTCAAAGAAAGATTCTACGCAATGTGAAAGAGTCTACAGAAGTAAAGTGCATAGATCTGTGTGAAAGAACGGGAACTACAAATGCATGTATCACAAAGACTGAAGATGTATGAGCATGTTGGAATGGCGAACAACCACCACAGACGCAGAAGTGACGAAAGGCAGATTGCTCCACATCGCAAAGGAACAAAGAACGATGAAAAGTCAGTCATCAAAGATCACAAAGCATGAAGGAACAAAGACTAATGACTATTCTACTACGACACACAATGGTCAACAACTAAGAACAAAGAAGACCTAATCACGTGGAGCATCATTCGAATGACCACCCCTTAGGGGGAGATTGTTAGCATTAAAAATTATATTAAAAAGTGATGGTCATTCTCATTTATTGTAATTGTAATGTGTCGTAGTTTTTGTTATTAGAATAGTCAATGGGCCTTGGTCTTGGTAAACTAATATGTCATAGGTTAAGTAATATAAGCCTTTTTATGTAAAAGAAAACCAAGCCCAAGACCAAGCCCATGAAAAGCCTTTTATGGCATCTCTTGTATCTAACTATATAAACACCTCAAAGGTTCATTTGAGGTGTGTGCTTGTGTGTGTAAGTGTGTGTGTTTATTAATAAAAGCTCTCTTATTTCTTACCTCTCTTTACAATAGTTAACGCCACACATATATGTCATCAAGTCACCATCTTTCCTTCTTCTAGTGCTTATATTTGTGTTAAAGTTGATATATCTAAGGTCCTACATAAACAAAACATGAAACACAACATACACTACAAAGCTTATCATAAGTTTTCACTTTGAGCCCAAAAATGTGAATCCCATTACAGTAACTACTAGATCTCAAAGAACATCGGTTCAATCAATCAAGATGGAGTGCAAATACAAGAAGTTTGGATGCACATAATTGATAACTAACCATATGATCAAAAGTGATATGTAAGAAGAGTAGTTGGTGACTGCATATCTTAGGGATGGAGGCGTGGGATTAGGTTACTTGTGTGTGAGAAGTTTTAGGGTAAAATGACTTTTGTATAAAGCAAATGTGGTGCTTAGTTTGTTTAATTTAGTGGAACTTTTGGTTAGTGGACTACTGGGCCGAGCAGTTTAGTTGTAAATTATTGTATACACTTGTTAATGATTAACTGATAAATATGTTTTTGTTTTGGATCACCTTTTTTTAAATGGTATATGCGATGTGAATAACAGGTGCTTGAAAACTAACTTCTTTTAAATAGAATTATTTGATGAAAAATGTATAAAATGCATGAGAACCGCTAAGTAAGCAAATCAAACGTGCACTACTACTTCCGATCACATGTACTAATGCTCAAACATATCTTTGAGTATATTTCATATAAAAAATTTCTATTTGTAAAAGCTTAATAAAGTGAATTTGTTAGTTTAACACTTTAAGTTTCAGGACTAATATCAACACACCTAATTAACCGTTGCTAGACTAATGATATTTTATGGTAATCGAAGCTCGTGCATCGCACGGGCCATGCTGTCTTGTACAAAAGAAAAAAGAGGCAAGTTGATAGTATTTTTAAATAATTTTCCCTTAATATGAGCTAGCCTTAAATCATATTGTGCTATAATGGATGTAATTTTCACCAAACTCATCATCGGTAACGTCATATCACTATTGATCACATCATTAAACTACTATTAACAACTGTAGTAATGACCATCAAACCAAACACATAACATTATCTCACTTTATATAAAATATCTTATAATACACCACACAAACATACACAAAGAAAAAAAGTACAAACCTTAACTGGTATGCACCACAAAACCTGAAGCAAAAACTCAACGTAATGCTCCAAACATCACCACCATCGAGTATTCTTTGTCCGGTACGCCCGGTTTTATGTGACTTGATTGATTGACTGTCACCGTCCATGAAATAAACATGTATCATAATTCATATATGACGTTAACTAACCGAATGAGTTTTTAGAGAGGTTCTCAATTTGAATATCAAGTAGCATGATTATGACCATTTTTTGTTACTACTAACTTTATATTTATATATTTGAAGTGTAAAAAGCTACCGTAAGAAATAAATTAGGTTGCATATGTGATGAAAATCATGTATTTAGCGGTCTTTTTCGAATAGTTAACCAATGTAAGAAAGATATAATGATGTTATTAAAGGATCGTTGATATTTGCAAAATTCTCCAAAATCGTTCAAGAGATCAAATGAGATTTAGTTATATTCGGTTCAAAACGTTTACTTTTAAAAAAAGAAAGAAGGAAAAAAAACGATCATTTGATAATATGATGATCGCTATTGATGGTTGTACTCTCGTTGTAGCTCCTACGATAACCAGAATCTAAGATTGAAAATAATTGTAATCATACTCACCATTTTCACATCAGCATCACATCACCATTCAACAAACCACCAAACCTACTACCAAACAAGTGTAATGGTCACCACCAAGCCAAACACATAAAAATATTTCACTTTATGCAAACATATCACACGATATACCCCACAACCACACGCAAACAAACAAAAAGTTGGCAAACCGTTTGGTGGTTTGCACCACAAAACCAATTTCAAAATGGGGGACCACGTGTGACTTGGAGAGGAAGTGATGGACGCTACGCGTGAAGGAGGAAGGTGGTGGTGGTAGTAGATCACCTACTGTTACCTATAGTCTAAGTGCAAAGGGAGTTGGTACATTGAGATATAAGAATATCGATCAATAATGGATTATAGAAAAGCAAAGCCCGGTTGAAAAGGCGTGTAAATACCGATTTTTGAAACGGGCTCTAAAGGGTGAAGCAAATAGATCCTGGTTTTGAAAACGAGCTTTATTACATTTTATTTAGCCCATTTTTCTATCAAAGAATATCGCTATATGTGGGAAAAAAATCCAACCAATGATATAAAATTCCTTTAGACAAAATGAACATTGTATTGATACAAATAAAAAAAATTCACTGATACTACAACTTACTTTCCATTGATACATCGAGATTAATCTTCCGACTCACAAAACATTTGAAAAAGCTACAAGCTTACTTAATTGATTACTTGAATGGATATGTAAGTGAAAAATACACCATTGATATTACTGTGAAGTCTTGTTATATGACCAAGATAGATGGGGTTTTGATGAAGTTGATGACATCCCAAATCTATCTTTAGAGTTGAGAATCACACCAAATGACGAATATATAAGCAGTCGTGACTTTGCCAACCCTAATACACACTCTAAGCCACAAAGTAACTGGAAAAACACCACATCAACCACATACATAAACTAAAAAAACGTAATTTACCTTTTTTGTGAGGTTCAAATGACAAAGAGAGCATTAAAGACAAAAACATTCTTTTTAAGGTGAATACTTGTTAGACATGAATAGATATTGTAGCACAACTAAACACATGCCCGTTAAGGGGAACCTTCCTTTCACTTCAATTAGGTTAGAAGGTGATGAAATCACAATTATTCATATTTTATTATGAGAAATACCCTCATTTTAACTTAAATAAATAATAAATTTAAGGTTTTAATTACAACTATTACATCTATTTGTTATTTATTTTATAGGTATCATTTGAGAAATAATAGAGCAAATAAAGAACCAACTAAGAGATTAAAATGAAGACTTCATCAAGATTTATTTGAAGTTAATAAGACTAGTGGAAGCCGAGATGTTCTAGTACCCGACCCAGAAGGCATACAATGAAGAGAAACTCGGATCCGCTCTTTGACCTCGCCATCTTTTTCAAACCAATAGAATCGTTGCTCCAATAAATCCAACCAGAAGAAATAACCAAAAATTATACAATGAAAGTAGTTTTTCATCCCGACATGCTTCTATGATAGTTGAGTTAGTGAAACTACTAGTTGACATCAATGGAATAGTGTAAAGGTTGCGGATACTTGTGTCTACTTAGGGTGATCAAGACTTATCATCCTCTCTATCAAGATCAAGTTGCAAGGGAAATTCATAGTGGTCATTATCAATAAAGAACATAAAATCTATATTAGAAAATCCCAAATCGTATGACTAATTCAACAATTAACCTCTACTACAATGATCCCTGTTGAGATATTTAGAGTCATAATAAAACTAGTTCGACATTAAAAAATAGGAGCTAGAGATAGCAAAGATGATATGTCACAGCTTCTAAACAAGCATACATGTATGAAGAATGAAATTGAGAAGGAATCATTTTATTCCAACCTTCACGCCCATCTTTACAAATTTGAAGATGTAATATATGAAGTTAGCTAAAAAAACCATTTTAATCCGAATCAAGACGAACCATTTTAACCAAACCAATCGTTATCAACCCGACCATATCTCATTACCTATAAAGTACGTACCAAATTAGAGTTCAATTTAAAGTATTTAGGAGGCTAAAGCGCATAGACACACCTTTGTCAAATCGATAAAAACAGAAGACCCCTATAAATTTTATATCACCATGCTACATGTCTTGCACTATTGCTCCAACACCCGTTAAAAACCAATAAGCCAAATCATGTTATATCATATCATACTATATTATAATAGAGGAAGACCTACTATTAATAGAAATACTTAAAATTAAGCAATACAACTTCTAAAGCTATAAGTACAACAACCAATGCTACTTATAGAAATTCCCCTCATATTTAATTCTAACATACAATTAATACTAACATTAATACAATAAATAAATCATTATATACATTAAATACAATTAATGCACTTATTAAAACACCCCTTGCATAAGAAATACAAATTATCAAACATATTTTACAACTAACTTAAACACAATTCATGCATTAAATGTCACTAATACAAATAATAAAGCATATTATATAAATATTCAAACCCGAACGGGCAATGGGTCAAATAGGCTCGAGCCCGAACGGACACGAGCCAACGAGCTCGAGCCCGAACAAACACGAGCTAAACGAAATTTTTGATATCCGTAAATGTATTGTCAAAAAGAACATAATAAACTAAAATATGTTCACATATTGTACAAACCAAGCAAACTATTAAACAAAAAAATAATAATAATAAATAAAATAATACAAACTAAGCAAAATTTCATCAAACTTTTGCTTTAAAAAACTAATCAGTAAAACTATTGCCAAAAAACGTACAAATAAAATAAATTATTAGCCGAAAAAATTAAATTACACGGTGCCCGCAGCTGCATCGCACGGGGACCCTGCTAGTATGTAAATTAATTCAAAAAGATCAATAACCTAAGATTATATAGAATTACTTGATCAAAGGCGGAGCTATGTGGGGACCAAAGAGGGTGGTGGCCCCCCACAACTCAAAGTACTATATAGCGAAATGAACTATTTTTGTTTAGTAACTGTAAAAATGTATATAAATTTAGTAGTTTGGCCCTCCTAAAATAAGTCTACATACAATTTGGCCCTCTCAAAATAAAAAGTGTAGCTCCGCCACTCTACTTGATTGATATTTGTACATGATCTCTTAGTGAGAGTTCATATACACTCACAATCATACCACCCAATTAATACTTAACTAATACTATTAGGATTCTTTAAATACTCCATTCAATAATTAAAGCTAAACTTTGTTCTTAAGCATCAATGTATTCTTCTAAAAATTGAATGCCCAACATAGAAACTTAACTAATATCGAGTTGGGATCATAATAGTCATACCTCAAAAAGCACTTATAGGGATATTAGTCATCTTCCTTAGGATAGAAAATGTTGTTGTAGCGATTTCAAGTCAATGCCAAAAACAACACTCACGAATTAAAACATATGATTGTGTTTGCTAACAATGCTTTCAATGAAAAGTCTATGGACAAAAAACAACACTCACAAATTACTCCGTAAAACATAACTTTGTTCAGTTCGTGTACATAACAATATTAAATTGTAAACATAAGCAGACTCGCCAAAATTCGAGCCCTACTTTTGGGGTTGCTATAAACCCTAGTTTAATGTTTCTCAAAAACTAGATATAAAAATGCTTGAAATAGCCTATAATGGCAAATTAAGGCTCAAACCAAATTTCATACATTACATATACAATCAGTTCCATGAACCTCTACTTGATGATAAAATCTATGTTAAATAATGTTCACATACATGTTATTTGGAAGGAATTAAAAAATAATAAGAAAAGTATATATTTTGTGTCAATGGTTGTCTGCTATATATTGCAAGTGAAAAGGATAGAAGGGTTTGTGCATATGAGTTTAAGAAAACCTCCAGGTAATAAAGTCGTGATCTTTAACAAACAACCGCGATTAATGTTAAAGAGCTAGTTTTTTTCATTGACAACCGGGGTCAGATGTCCTTTCAGATGGAAGGAAAATCATATAAATCCCGTATTCTACCTAAACAAATCTTTATTAAGGGATCTTTATTTCACTTTACGTAGTAGTGTTAGTAAATCAATTTTTTTATGTGTGTAAGTAAGACATGTGGATGAATGAAATGCTACCTTTGTAATGCTGGTAGTGGAAGATGGAAATGAGGTGAAAAACGAGTGACTTGGTAAATTAAAAGAGGAGTAACTTGTTGAAAAGGAAAAAGTGAAAAACGGGTTTGAGGGCATTAAGTTTTCCGCTAAAATTATAGTGTGAGAGGTAATTCTTCTATAAACATACATTACGTTACACTTAAAAAATAACTTTATAAACACTGTGATTAATCATTGGCAACACTAGCGAAGAGATATATTCAATATTTTTTTATTCCATACATCATTTTGTACAAGTTGAACAACATAATGTACAACATTGTATTGCACAAATGGTGATGTACGCATCAATAAAATGATGTATATATTCTTTTCAAACTTTAGATTAATGATTTGCACACTCAAATTTTTTATTTACACACTTTAATCTGTGCGTAGTTGTACATTTATTATATATTGTTAGCAGTTTGTACATTTAAATGTGCAAATAAAAAATGAAAGTGTGACAATAAACTCCTCAAAATTTAAGGACACATTTATTAGGCGGAACGCATGTAAAATGTAAACACAATCAAAAATATGCATGCACCAAAGAGAATGTGATACTTAAAATGTCCTGTTAGGCCTTTAATTTCCTACGGAGTATAATTTTCTGTATGTTATTAGTTCTATTTACCATAATGCACATGGAAATTCCATTAATTCATGGGATACATGTGATATTGAATGTGACTATAAAAGTATAAACCCGTATTCTCATGAAAATTTCATGTGCTATTTTGCTCTATTTATTTATTTGTTTTTAAAAATAATGGGTTAATAGCATGTAATAGCAAAGTATTTTCCCATTTGTTTCATTATCAGATACGAACCCAAAATATTACAAAAATACCCTACAAACTTATATATTTTTGTGTCGATATCATCATTTAACCTACAAAATTGGGTAATCATATTCCGGTCATCTTCTCCACTTCTTCCGGCCACTTTTTTGGTAATCTTTTTCCGGTCATCTTTCTGAATTTTCCAACCTATTATATACTTTCTGGTAATCAAATCCTATCTTAAATGAAACCCATAAATCTTTTAACCTCATTCATCTTATTACTCCTTTTTCTGCCGGAATTTTCATTTTCCGACGACATAGCCGGAGATATGGCCGCCATAACAAGACTCAGATCAAGGTATCTGTTCAACAAGACACTGTTGTCATTGAAGGCCCAGGGGATGAGATATTCTTAGCTCGACACCCATTTGAAAGAGGATTGCTACATCCACATACATTTTACAAAAAAAATCCACACAAGGAGGTGGCAACATGTGATTGGTGTATTTTGATACACTTTCTCCCTCTTCTTTTTCATCACACCAATTGCATGTTGACACCTCTTTTGTGTGGATTTATTTTTGTAAATTTTATGTGGATGTAGCAATCCTCCATTTGAAAAGTATCTTTGCTGGGCTGATTTAGAATATGGTATCTACAATATCAGCGGTATCAAGGCAGAGATGAAGAGGAACCAAGGAGTGCTAAAGCTAATTGTTCCAAAGTTGAAACAAGCGCAGGTTAGAGCCTTTGATCTCAAGGTCAATTTTGTAGACACGTTAGACTAGATGTTTGTGGTCATAGTGTATCGATATGGGTCTTTTTATTGAATAAAATGATGGAACAAAAACCAATTTTATTTGTTCTAATGGCATGGTCTTTCTGGCTGTTTACATATGGGTTTTTCCAAGGAAGAAGATGCAAAAAAAAAAAAAAAAAAAAAAAAAAAAAAAAAAAATCCACATATTTAATTTTAACCTGTTTAGCCGGTTGCCAATCATGCCACATAAGCAAAAGTATGATATCGACACAAAAATATATAAGTTTGTAGGGTATTTTTGTAATATTTTGGGTTCGTATCTGATAATGGAATAAATGATAAAGTACGTTGCTATTACATGCCATTAACCCAAAAATAATCAGGGTGTATATAAAATTAACAATGAAACTTATTTTTATTGTAATAACTCATATTTGGATTGTTAACGGAAATGATAAAGAAAAAAACAATTTCTTATAATTAACGATGTCGACAACTTTATGTCGACCAATGACAAATTTGGTAGAGGAGTAATAGAACAAGAACTTAAATGCAACCGTGGCATATATAGTGAAAGGGAAATTGTTTGCAATACTTTTTAAGAAATATGTCGGTTATCTTATCTAATGTAATGATGGTTGATATTTTATTAAGGGACGAGGTGCGTTATTTTAAGGATCAAGTTTTTGTTACATACTGAAGAACAAATTCTCACCATTCATTTAGTTTGATCTAATAGTAGGGAGTAATCTAAGATTTAATATGAAAAACCTAATTCCATGTTTTTTTTTTCTTCCTTTTTCTCTGTCTTTTTGTCTTTCTTATTTATTAACTTTTTTTTTTGCCATTTTTTGAATCACGTTGTTACTTCCTTTTTTTTTTCCTTTTATTTTAACAACGTTACTTTAAAAGGTTTTTTTTTTTTTTTTTTTTTTTTTTTTTTGGAATCACGTTATTATAATAAGTTTTTTTCTTTTTTTTTTTAAATCAAGTTTTTTTTATTATATAAATTCAGGTTTTTTTCACTTTATTACGTTTTCGTCCGTTTTTGTCGATTTTCACATGTTTATATATGTTTTCAGATGTTTTTGTCCGTTTTTGTCCATTTTTTTATGTTTTTGTCTGTTTTCAGCCGTTTTTATAAGTTTTCGTCCATTTTTTTACGTTTTCGTCTGTTTTTATACGTTTTCTTCCGTTTTTATACATTTTTGTCCGTTTTCATACGTTTTCATACGTTTATATACGTTTTCATCCGTTTTCGTCTGTTTTTACATGATTTTGACCGTTTTTATACGTTTCTGTCCGTTTTTATACGTTTTCGCCTGTTTTCGTCCATTTTTTACGTTTTCTTCTATTTTCAGGCATTTTTGTCCGTTTTCATACGTTTTCGTCCTTTTTTTACGTTTTCGTCTACATTTATACGTTTACGTCTATTTTTATACGTTTTCCTTCGTTTTTTGTTCGTTTTCATACGTTTTCGTCTGCTTTTATACGTCTCCGTCCGTTTTTATACGTTTTTGTCCTTTTTCATACGTTTTCATCTGTTTTCGTCCATTTTTGGACGTTTTCGTCCGTTTTCAGACGTTTTCATCCAAATTTATACATCTTTGTCCAATTTTAAACGTTTTCATCCGTTTTCGTACGTATTCGTTAGTTTTCTTACATTTTCGTCTATTTTCTTACGTTTTCGTCTATTTTAAATGTTTTCAGCCACTTTCAGACGTTTTCAGACGTTTCTAAATATCACAAGTGATATTCTGAATATTACAAGTGATTTTCAACTAATGTTTTGTAAGATGAAAATCACTTGTGATATTCAGAAAATCACAAGTGATATTCAGAAAATCACACGTGATATTCAGAAAATCACACGTCATATTCAAAAAATCACAAGTGATATTCTAAGTATCACAAGTGATATTCTGAATATCACAAGTGATTTTCAACTAATGTTTTGTAACATGAAAATCACAATTGATATTCTAAATATTACAAGTGATTTTCAAATAATATTTTGTAACATTAATATCACTTGTAATTTTCTGAATATCACTTGTGATATTTAGAATATCACTTATAATATTCAGAATATCACTTGTCATTTTCATGTTACAAAGTATTAATTGAAAATCACTTGTGATATTTAGAATATCACAAGTGATATTCTGAATATTACAAGTGATATTCTGAATATCACAAGTGATTTTCAACTAATGTTTTGTAACATGAAAATCACAAGTGATATTCAGAATATTACAATTGATTTTCACGTTTTTTTTCACTCCCATACGTTTTCGTTCGTTTTCATACGTTTTCGTCCGTTTTCATATGTTTCTGAATATCACAATTATATTCTTAATATTACAAGTGATATTTTGAATATCACAGAAAATCACTTGTGATATTAAGAATATCAATTGTGATATTCAGAAACATATAAAAACAAAAAAAACATAAGAATAAGAACAAATACGTATGAAAGCGTAAAAACACGCTTGAAAACGTATGAAAAATTGATGAAAACGGACGAAAACGTATAAAAACTGCCAAAAACATATAAAAACTGTTGAAAACGTATGAAAACAGACGAAAATATTTGAAAACGGACAAAAGTACATAAAACGGACGAAAAAGTTTATGAACGTATGAAAACGGACAAAAACAGATAAAAAACATATAAAAATAGATAAAAACGTCTAAAAATTGGTGAAAACTTATAAAAGCAGACGAAAACGTAAAAAAACAGACGAAAACACATAAAAACGGATAGAAGTGTCTGAAAACGTATAAAAACTACCGAAAATGTATGAAATGGACGAAAACGTTTGAAAAAGGACAAAAATGTACAAAAACGTTTGAGTATCACAGAATATCACTTGTGATATTCAGAAACGTATGAAAACGTCTAAGAATGGCCGAAAAATTTTAAAAATGGACGAAAACCTATGTAAATGGACGAAAACGTTTGAAAAATGACAAAAATGTAAGAAAACAGACGAATATGTAGGAAAAACGGACGAAAACATCTGAAAATGTATAAATACGGACAAAAACGTCTGAAAACGGACGAAAACAGAAGAAAACATATGAAAATAGACAAAAACAAATGTAAACGGACAAAAACGTATAAAACGGACAAAATCTTGTAAAACCGGACGAAAACATATGAAAATGGACGAAAACGTATATAAACTTATGAAAACGGACAAAAATGTATGAAAACGGACGAAAACGACTGAAAACAGAAAACGTATAAAAACGGATGAAAATGTATGAAAACGAAAAAAAACGTCTGAAAACGTATAAAAAACTGCCGAAACGGACAAAAACATTTGAAAACAAACGAAAACGGAAAAAAACGGACGAAAACATATAAAAACAGACGAAAACGTCTGAAAACAGATGAAAACGTAAAAAAGGGGACGAAAACGTATAAAAACGGATGAAAACGTCTA
Organism: Artemisia argyi; assembly: GCA_030686995.1. NCBI lineage: Eukaryota > Viridiplantae > Streptophyta > Magnoliopsida > Asterales > Asteraceae > Artemisia > Artemisia argyi. The sequence continues at coordinate 129,561,828 of CM060677.1, forward strand.
AAAACAGACGAAAACGTAAAAAAAATGGACGAAAACGAACAAAAACGTCTGAAAACGTACATAAACATGTGAAAACAGACAAAAACGAACGAAAACGTAATAAAGTAAAAAAACGTGAATTTATATATTAAAAATAATAATAATAAAAATAAAGAAAACTTGATTTAAAAACAAAAAAAAAAAAAACAAAACAAAACAAAAAAAAAACTTGATTTAAAATAACGTGATTAAAAAAAGGCAAAAAAGAAAATAATCTTGATTTAAAAAAAGGCAAAAAAGAATGTTAAAAAAATGAATAAAAAAGAGACAAAAAGACAAAGAAAAAAAAACATGAACTTAGGTTTTCATATTAAATCTTAGGTTAACAAAAAACTAGTCCTTAAATGAACTTTTCTCATTGAGGGATACTCCCACCATATTTTTTGATGCAAATACAATAATTGTACATTGCAGTGTTGTACGGTACTATATTATAATGCATAGGTTGTGATGCAAGCATAAAAAAATGTGATGAAAGTATCAACTCTCTTTTATTAAGTATACTCCAAGCTTCTATACAGCCCTCAAACCCACCTATTCGGGCCCTTAAACCCACCCATTTATGGCCCCACGTTAGCCCATCGTCCTCCTGAAGCTCGTACAATAGCATGGCTGCAGCTTTTTAAGGGACCGAAAATAGCGTAGCTGCAAAACACACAACTCTGTTTTTGTAAGAAACTCATAGAGATATAATATGAAATAACATCATAGGAGATGAAACACGTGAGTAATCTATACTTTAATTTCTACCTTATGTGTTATCAAAACGTGTGTATAAAACACACAATATATACACATAGAGACAGTAGAAAAAAATATAGCTAAAAACATACAAATACAATTATAACAAACATCTCCACAGTGAAATTATACCAATTATGAGTAGCAATATTATATAGAAGTCACAGCAAACTACACCTTTTGATTTTTAGTATTAAGAATTTAGGAGTTGCAGACTTACTAAATCCAATTAGTAATTTCCGATCGAAATTAATGGAGAGTTGACGATCGTTTATCGATAACGGATTAAAGCAGGCATGCTTCCCTTTTTTTGCTCGAAAACAACATCATCTTTGCTAAATACTTATCTAACAGAACCTTTCGTTCTTAACTTCCCAGAGAGACCAATGCTTTCGTCTTTTCTTCTAGCATTTTTTCATACTCGTTAAGAGTCATTTCCTGTAATGTGGACATGAAAAAAGCTCAAGAATCACTCTGTATGAAATAATACTGACATCTACATATTGCATGATGATAATCATAAAAGGCAAATAATCTCATGCACCTCCTTTTACGCCTTTTCTCCTCAACCATTTCATAGTGTTCTCCGAGCCGGCATGTGTTTCTTGTTGTTGTTTCTCCAAGTCTAGAATCTTTTGAGTATCAGTAACAACGTCTTCAGTATCTGTATAAACAATAAACACATACGTTAGTTGATGTGTTCAAGTTCATTATAAAGACGAACGTTAGAGTTAATTCTGTCAAAAATCGAACTTAAAGATACGTAGGAGTACCAAGCCACGACCGATTCCAGAGTGATGCTCAAACACCCTCATTGGGAATTCACTTCAATGCTACATATCTGCATAAATTTATAAACCATTAGTAAAAACTTTTGTCCAAGTAAATTAGTTTAGGTCATGAGAACATCAAAAATTTTGAAATGTACATTTGAACGCCTATATTACCAGACCATAAATACTTATTCCCTCATTTAACAGAATCCATAGCATTTACAGATACCATTTTTACCAACGTATTTCAAAATGGTTATCTTACCTTCTTATCACGAACTCCAAAATCTAAGCACCCCCTATATTAGGTTATTTCAAACTACTTATCTTAGCTTCGTATCAAGAATTTCAAACTATTTATCTTAGCCAAGATAAATTTCCAGCATCGTATGATTCATGTGAAAATGAGCCAATGAAAATTTATTTCATTAAATAGTTCATGTAATTAAAAGGAGATTGGGCTTTTCACTTCCCAATGCGTCATTCGTTCCGCTCCGTCACATCAGCTACCTTGAGACTGTAACTCCCTGTATACCATGAAAACTGCAAGTTCAAGATTTTAACTCATAAACAAATTATGGTTACAATTTTCGTGTGACTAAAGGCATGTATGACCAAAAAAAATTAGGCTATACCTCTCACATTAATCCCCAAACTTGTTCGTGCAGGTACAGTTTAGGATGTGTGTAAGAGGCGGTAAAGTAGTAAAATAAATAAAAGAAACATACCTTTTAAAGCATATGGTTTGACAGTAGCTTCTTTTTCATTAACCTTTACCAAAAACAAAATAACACAGTCAACCAAACAAAACAAAACCCTTATTACTAAAATAAATAAAGAAGAATAATAAAAAAAAATTAAATGACAAATAAAATAACAGTTAAGAATCATATTATTAGGAAACTTACATAACCGATTTGATTCAGATCGAAGTTGTGACATGCCATTTTCATCTAGATGCTACTAACGGCGGCTCTTGCAAGTATGTCGCCGCCGCTAAAAGCTCAACCTAAGCAAACATTAATACAGTAAAAGATTAAAAACCTAGAAAATTAACTAACCATCCAAAAAACAACAAGACCTAGAAATCGCATACATAAACCTTGATAAGGATTTATTTGATACCTTTTTAAGGGGTCATTTAAGCCTAAAATCGAGTTTATATGATCAAACATTGCCTCAAATCATTTCTTTTGGCATTTTAGGTACTTAGGACGCGAATTATGGAATTTGGCGCTTTTGGACGAAAAAGTGAGGAAAACAAGAAATTCGTGAAAAAACCGTCAGAATTAAATCCTGACGAGATCACGTTACACCTTGTGACGCTGTCACTTGATGATTTAGAGCTGGAAGATTTTACACACGTCGCTTCAGAAAACTTAGGCGAATTATAATTGACGGCGTCAGGTATATTTCAAAGAAGGGATTCATGTTTTAAGTTTGTTAGAGACAACTCAGTAAGGTTAAAGAGGGACGGCGTCAGCCATAAGCTGACGGCATCAGAGGCTATAGAGCGACGGCGTGAGAGCGGCTACTTGCACAAGACGAAACCCTAAACATGGTGGCTTGACGGCGTCAGGACCAATAACCTGACGCCGTCAGCTATGTAAATCTATATATATTATTCGATTTTTATTCATCAAGTGTGACACTTTTGGAGACCAAAACCCTATACGAATTTTGCAGTTCTTGTAAGTCTTTTACAGCTTCTTTTCATCCATGTTTCATTGAAGTTAAGTATTCCTTTAATCATTCAATATTTCTATGTGTTGTTGGATTATGTGTTTATTTTCTTTTCTCTTTAACATGCTAGCTTAAATTCCTTTGTGTTTGCTTAGATCTAATGAAACCTAGTTATTAATTATTGGTGGAGTGTCTATTGTTTAGTTGATTGTTTCACTTTAGGCTAAGAAAACTGGCTGACTTCTTTATGTAACTAGCTTGATGTCTTAGAAAACGTAACAGTAGGTGCACTATTGGTTTTCCTCGTTGTATTGACTGCATGAATTGATGTTGATGATCCTATGATTGCTTAATTAACTTAAGGTTGTAGGAGAAATTTGTATTAATAGAGTTGGGGAATGTAGCACACCCCCACGGCTGATATTAAGGAATACAAAACAAACAACATGACAATTCAATAAAAGTAAACTAGGGAGTAGTAAAATCTAAGTAAACACGTTTTTCTCACTATAAGAAGTTCACCAAATTTACTTTTCTTGTCATTTTAATTTTTTGTTTTACAAAATTAATTTTTGAGTTAGTTGCTTAACAACTAATTTCGCCCTACCTTCAAAACCGAGATCTTTAATTTTCTTTCTAAAAAATATAAAAATACAAAAAGAATTATCCCTCACCTTTAGTCTTAAATCGACACACACTTCAACCTAGCGATACTATTCCCCTAGAGAACGATCAATCCTCCGGATTTACCTATACTACTGTAACACCCGATTTTTATAAGTTTTAGAAATATAATTTTATATTGCTATTAGAAAAGTAGAAAAGTCTTTATGTGAGTATTTTATAGAGATAAGGACTTGGAATGCAAAATGGTTAATAGAAAAGACTAACGATGCAAGAGATTTAACGGTAGGAACTGACGACTATTAAATAGGTGAAATTACTATTTTACCCTTAAGTATTACTCATCATAATATGTAGGAAATTATCATATAAACACACGTATTGTTCCATACGTGGTATTCCCAGGGATTTTATGAGGGAAAAATAACCATTAGTCTTATTATTATCAAAGAAAGTCTACAGGAAGATAACTAAGGGTTTTGATGATATTGGTGTTAACCTTGGAAGAATAAAGCATTCCTTATTAGTATCTAATCCATCATTCAAGGTAATTTTATGATTGGAATTATGTTTATATGAATTTAGAAGAGTTGTGTTCAATTAAGACTTATGAAAACCTAGTTTTAAATTATGATCAATTATGATGAAATTGATGTTAGAAGTATTATTGTTATGATATAAATATGTTAGGAATCATGTACCCAAGTTATAATTAATGATATAGAAAGATTCATGATGCTAGTTGCTGTTGATGATTAAGTTTGTCAAGATAAAGAGTATTTGGTACAAGCTTATTAAGTGCTTAAATTAGCAAGATAGCTTAAATTAAGTGCTTAAAAAACTAGTCCCTTAGTATGTAACAAAAAACTAGTCCTTAAATGAACTTTTCTCATTGAGGGATACTCCCACCATATTTTTTGATGCAAATACAATAATTGTACATTGCAGTGTTGTACGGTACCATATTATAATGCATAGGTTGTGATGCAAGCATAAAAAAATGTGATGAAAGTATCAACTCTCTTTTATTAAGTATACTCCAAGCTTCTATTCAGCCCTCAAACCCACCTATTCGGGCCCTTAAACCCACCCATTTATGGCCCCACGTCAGCCCATCGTCCTCCTGAAGCTCGCACAATAGCATGGCTGCAGCTTTTTAAGGGACCGAAAATAGCGTAGCTGCAAAACACACAACTCTGTTTTTGTAAGAAACTCATAGAGATATAATATGAAATAACATCATAGTAGATGAAACACGTGAGTAATCTATACTTTAATTTCTACTTTATGTGTTATCTAAACGTGTGTATAAAACACACAATATATACACATAGAGACAGTAGAAAAAAATATAGCTAAAAACATACAAATACAATTATAACAAACATCTCCACAGTGGAATTATACCAATTATGAGTAGCAATATTATATAGAAGTCACAGCAAACTACACCTTTTGATTTTTAGTATTAAGAATTTAGGAGTTGCAGACTTACTAAATCCAATTAGTAATTGCCGATCGAAATTAATGGAGAGTTGACGATCGTTTATCGATAACGGATTAAAGCAGGCATGCTTCCCTTTTTTTGCTCGAAAACAACATCATCTTTGCTAAATCCTTATCTAACAGAACCTTTCGTTCTTAACTTCCCAGAGAGACCAATGCTTTCGTCTTTTCTTCTAGCATTTTTTCATACTCGTTAAGAGTCATTTCCTGTAATGTGGACATGAAAAAAGCTCAAGAGTCACTCTGTATGAAATAATACTGACATCTACATATTGCATGATGATAATCATAAAAGGCAAATAATCTCACGCACCTCCTTTTTACGCCTTTTCTCCTCAACCATTTCATAGTGTTCTCCGAGCCGGCATGTGTTTCTTGTTGTTGTTTCTCCAAGTCTAGAATCTTTTGAGTATCAGTAACAACATCTTCAGTATCTGTATAAACAATAAACACATACGTTAGTTGATGTGTTCAAGTTCATTATAAAGACGAACGTTAGAGTTAATTCTGTCAAAAAGCGAACTTAAAGATACGTAGGAGTACCAAGCCACGACCAATTCCAGAGTGATGCTCAAACACCCTCATTGGGAATTCACTTCAATGCTACATATCTGCATAAATTTATAAACCATTAGTAAAAACTTTTGTCCAAGTAAATTAGTTCAGGTCATGAGAACATCAAATATTTTGAAATGTACATTTGAACGCCTATATTACCAGACCATAAATACTTATTCCCTCATTTAACAGAATCCATAGCATTCACAGATACCATTTTTACCAACGTATTTCAAAATGGTTATCTTGCCTTCTTATCACGAACTCCAAAATCTAAGCACCCCCTATATTAGGTTATTTCAAACTACTTATCTTAGCTTCGTATCAAGAATTTCAAACTATTTATCTTAGCCAAGATAAATTTCCAGCATCGTATGATTCATGTGAAAATGAGCCACTGAAAGTTTATTTCATTAAATAGTTCATGTAATTAAAAGGAGATTGGGCTTTTCACTTCTCAATGCGTCATTCGTTCCGCTCCGTCACATCAGCTACCTTGAGACTGTAACTCCCTGTATACCATGAAAACTGCAAGTTCAAGATTTTAACTCATAAACAAATTATGGTTACAATTTTCGTGTGACTAAAGGCATGTATGACCAAAAAAAATTAGGCTATACCTCTCACATTAATCCCCAAACTTGTTCGTGCAGGTACAGTTTAGGATGTGTGTAAGAGGCGGTAAAGTAGTAAAATAAATAAAAGAAACATACCTTTTAAAGCATATGGTTTGACAGTAGCTTCTTTTTCATTAACCTTAACCAAAAACAAAATAACACAGTCAACCAAACAAAACAAAACCCTTATTACTAAAATAAATAAAGAAGAATAATAAAAAAAAAAATTAAATGACAAATAAAATAACAGTTAAGAATCATATTATTAGGAAACTTACATAACCGATTTGATTCAGATCGAAGTTGTGACATGCAATTTTCATCTAGATGCTACTAACGGCGGCTCTTGCAAGTATGTCGCCGCCACTAAAAGCTCAACCTAAGCAAACATTAATACAGTAAAAGATTAAAAACCTAGAAAATTAACTAACCATCCAAAAAACAACAAGACCTAGAAATCGCATACATAAACCTTGATAAGGATTTATTTGATACCTTTTTAAGGGGTCATTTAAGCCTAAAATCGAGTTTATATGATCAAACATTGCCTCAAATCATTTCTTTTGGCATTTTAGGTACTTAGGACGCGAATTATGGAATTTGGCGCTTTTGGACGAAAAAGTGAAGAAAACAAGAAATTCGTGAAAAAACCGTCAGAATTAAATCCTGACGAGATCACGTTACACCTTGTGACGCTGTCACTTGATGATTTAGAGCTGGAAGATTTTACACACGTCGCTTCAGAAAACTTAGGCGAATTATAATTGACGGCGTCAGGTATATTTCAAAGAAGGGATTCATGTTTTAAGTTTGTTAGAGACAACTCAGTAAGATTAAAGAGGGACGGTGTCAGCCATAAGCTGACGACATCAGAGGCTATAGAGCGACGGCGTGAGAGCGGCTACTTGCACAAGACGAAACCCTAAACATGGTGGCCTGACGGCGTCAGGACCAATAACCTGATGCCGTCAGCTATGTAAATCTATATATATTATTCGATTTTTATTCATCAAGTGTGACACTTTTGGAGACCAAAACCCTATACGAATTTTGCAGTTCTTGTAAGTCTTTTACAGCTTCTTTTTATCCATGTTTCATTGAAGTTAAGTATTCCTTTAATCATTCAATATTTCTATGTGTTGTTGGATTATGTGTTTATTTTCTTTTCTCTTTAACATGCTAGCTTAAATTCCTTTGTGTTTGCTTAGATCTAATGAAACCTAGTTATTAATTATTGGTGGAGTGTCTATTGTTTAGTTGATTGTTTCACTTTAGGCTAAGAAAACTGGCTGACTTCTTTATGTAACTAGCTTGATGTCTTAGAAAACGTAACAGTAGGTGCACTATTGGTTTTTCGCGTTGTATTGACTGCATGAATTGATGTTGATGATCCTATGATTGCTTAATTAACTTAAGGTTGTAGGAGAAATTTGTATTAATAGAGTTGGGGAATGTAGCACACCCCCACAGCTGATATTAAGGAATACAAAACAAACAACATGACAATTCAATAAAAGTAAACTAGGGAGTAGTAAAATCTAAGTAAACACGTTTTTCTCACTATAAGAAGTTCACCAAATTTACTTTTCTTGTCATTTTAATTTTTTGTTTTACAAAATTAATTTTTGAGTTAGTTGCTTAACAACTAATTTCTCCCTACCTTCAAAACCGAGATCTTTAATTTGCTTTCTAAAAAATATAAAAATACAAAAAGAATTATCCCTCACCTCTAGTCTTAAATCGACACACACTTCAACCTAGCGATACTATTCCCCTAGAGAACGATCAATCCTCCGGATTTACCTATACTACTGTAACACCCGATTTTTATAAGTTTTAGAAATATAATTTTATATTGCTATTAGAAAAGTAGAAAAGTCTTTATGTGAGTATTTTATAGAGATAAGGACTTGGAATGCAAAATGGTTAATAGAAAAGACTAACGATGCAAGAGATTTAACGGTAGGAACTGACGACTATTAAATAGGTGAAATTACTATTTTACCCTTAAGTATTACTCATCATAATATGTAGGAAATTATCATATAAACACACGTATTGTTCCATACGTGGTATTCCCAGGGATTTTATGAGGGAAAAATAACCATTAGTCTTATTATTATCAAAGAAAGCCTACAGGAAGATAACTAAGGGTTTTGATGATATTGGTGTTAACCTTGGAAGAATAAAGCATTCCTTATTAGTATCTAATCCATCATTAAAGGTAATTTTATGATTGGAATTATGTTTATATGAATTTAGAAGAGTTGTGTTCAATTAAGACTTATGAAAATCTAGTTTTAAATTATGATCAATTATGATGAAATTGATGTTAGAAGTATTATTGTTATGATATAAATATGTTAGGAATCATGTACCCAAGTTATAATTAATGATATAGAAAGATTCATGATGCTAGTTGTTGTTGATGATTAAGTTTGTCAAGATAAGGAGTGTTTGGTACAAGCTTATTAAGTGCTTAAATTAGCAAGATAGCTTATGGACCTGATGAAAAATGATCTTGACATGTTATGTAAGCTGTAAAATAAGTTTGATAATAAGTAGAATAGCTTATTATGAGTTTTGGGTCATTTTGGACACGTTACAATTTTAGATCAACTTGTTGAATTGAAGTTTATGCAGACTTTAAAGCGGCGTATACAATAGACCGTTTATCGTATTGACATGGCATAAAAGCCTACTTTTAGCCCTATTAGTATAATTTCCAATCCAAGTGTTCTCATAGTCTAATTTTGAGTTGAAGTGGGTATAAAGTGCAAAATACAACAGCAACCCAGAAAATTCTGCACTAAAAGTGTTTTTGTAAAAGTGTGTTTAATGATGAAATAGCACCTTAGGTGATCATGTTTAAATTGTTTAGACTCAATAGATGTTAGATAAATGTGTTAGCAAGTTCTGATAGCATTATAATGATTATCATGTGAGTAAGTGCTCGTGGGAAGTTTATGGAACGCTAAAGTGCTAAACAAGACCTAGAGGTGAGTAACGGTGCATTAGCTTCATGTTAAGAGATTAAACATGATGTTAGAAATTGTAAAAGGTTTCGGAGATAGCCGAAACAAATCATGAATAGTATGCTCACAAGAAGCATCATTGAAAAGTTTAGCGTGCCTAAGAAATGCATGATGTAGAACTCCTGTAGTAGCATCCTAAGTGGATGACCAAGCGTCCTATGTGGATGACCCGTGCTTGAAAAGCACTTACATCCTAAGTGGACGACCCAAATCAGAAAAGCACGTATAATAAATTTAGAAGCCATTAGAAGAGTACTCATTGGTTAGGGAAGTCCTCACTCAATAGGGCGGCTAAGCATCGTCTAGTCAGAATGCACGTGCTCAGATATTATGTATAGACTATGAAATTCAGAACCAAGATTATATATATGTCATGTACAAGTAGAAAGTCGACTTTAAGTCATGCCTTTATATCATGTTATAGACTATTATGCTTATGTTTAGAATTTGTAACTATTATTTCAGGATTATTCCGTTTACTCACTAAGTCGCAAGGACTTACCGTTCTCAGTTCATGTTTCATGTAGGTATATGAAGATAGGTGATGGGGCTTGTAGATATCAAGTAGGAATGCATTTTGGGAGATTAACGGCCACGCTCGGGTATAGGTTACGAGCGACTCTTACTTACACTTTGATATTTAGCTTGTTAACGCCCCAAAACTTTATGATTAAGTGTCAGAATAGTATTATTCAAGTTTTGAAATCAATGTATATACATATGACATGTATTTTGAAATTGGGTCAAAACAGGGGTGTTTGGATTATAACCACATTCGTAGTTTTAACGCTTCCACTATTATAACTTATGTACTACGTTTATGTATTATGTTAATAGAAAGTGTTTTTCAGACTTATGTTAATTCAGAATTGAATAAATACATATTTTAGTTTTAGCAATTTTCACAAGAGGTCGATACAGCGTATAAGGCAGAACCCATACGACACCTCTAATATGGAAAAAAAAAGAAAAAAAATCAGTCTCGAGTCGGGCGTTACAACCACACTAAAACGGTCAGGTACACTGCTTGGAGGATTGCAAAACTTCTTGAGATCCCTCGAGAAGTAAAACTCCTTGTGAGGTTGCAATATCTCGCATCAAGTTTTTGGCGCCGCTGCTGGGGAATAGTTATTGCTTAGGTTTGATTTTTATCTCGTTTAGGTCTACTCACTAGATTCCTATCAAGTGAGATTTTTATTTTCTTTTTCGTAGCTTTCTTTAGTCTATCTCTTTCTTGGTGTATTTGTTCGCAATATATGTCAGCTATTCGTATTTCCTTCATAGAAATTTCCAACTACCCAATCCTGCCCTCGTTATGGATGACGAAAACCCACCAAACCTTTCACCCTTCGATCACTTTGGCAATGATTATGAAATTGATGAATCCGACCACGACACTGACCATAAAAACGGCCCTTTTTATTATTCGGATTCTGATGAGGACTTAGGTGATAGAGAAATAATTGATGAGGTTAGGAAAGAAAAGAAGGTTGATCCTCTGAAGTATGTTGACCCTTGGACTAAAGTCGAGAGAGATAGCCTCTTTAATATGCAATTTTCTTGTAAAATCGGATAGGAGCTTTGATGCTTACCTTAACTCATCTTTACCAGTAAACATAATCTCTCGTGCTAATTGTAACAAAGTCATGGTAAATGAGTTAGAATATCAAGGAGATAATATTGTTGCTAGGGCTGAGCCAGTGCACGTTTTTGTGGGAAGTTTTGTTTACTTGGTAGATTTCATGGTTATGGAAGATTTAGAAGAGTTTATCGATGGAAAATTAACCCAAGTCATACTTGGAAAACCCTTTAAGAAGCTAACCAAGTTAGATGAAAAACTTATGGATGGGTTGATTACATTCTCAGACGAAGACGAGGATTTCGTCTATCAAATGCCCCGCTCGCACCCTAGGTTTAAGGATTTTTCAATTGAGGCATGTAATAAACTTCATCTCTTTGATTTTTTGAGTGAGAATGATAAGAGGAACGAACATAAATATCCTCATGAAAAGAATAAGAAATATTATCACGAATGTTTACAGTTAAATGATTTATATAAGAAGGATGAGGCAATAATTAGGTGGCTCACGCTCGGGTATGTGAGCATTAGTGATACAAGATAGGCCGTGATTTGAGTCTCGCTGCAAGACTCATTAATAAAGAAAACGCTTTTTGGGAGGCAACCCGAGCTTTTAATTGTTTGTTTGCTTGTTTTTATTTTATTTGATCGCATATATATGCTCCATCTTTCTTTGTTCATTGTTAATGTCATGAATATTTTGTGAAACTGCTTTATTTTGTTCTTAACTTTGTCTTAATAACATATAAAGGTATTTTACAAAATGATAGTGTATGGAAGATCATATTTGTTTTTAAGAACAAATTCGACATGAACAATAACAAATATTGATTTAACATATATATTAGTGTGTTTGTTTGAGTCAAATATTTGTATCGAGTCACAATGAATGTTTTACAAAATTTTCATGTTTTAATTATTAGACTTTTTCCAGAAACAAAATGTAAAAATTCTATCATATCAATATTGACGGCGTCAGGCTTTACAACCTGATGGCGTCAGGTACTGTAGCCAAGGTTGCAAAAATCGTGAATCGATAGTGAGGCGGTCGGCCACCTTGTAGCTTGTAATCGGTCTAGGCGGAATTAATCGGTGATTAATCGGATTGTCATTTCTAGCAAATTTTTGGTATTTTCGGCAAGTTTTGTGTATTTCCAGCAAGTTTTATGTATTTTCGTCAAGATTCTTTCTAAAAAACAACTTGCAATGGAGTTAAACAGCTATAAGTGATCAAAATAAGTTTCCGGTGAGTTTTGGGTACTTCCGGCAAGATTTGCAGGTTCCAGGCAAGTTTGACCTTCATTAACCGCCGTTAATCGCCGTTGACCACAGTTGACCTATTTGCTTGACCCAATTACATAAATTGGTAAGGTTGGTGGCCCTGTAGTGCCTAGACAATAATTAATCGGCCTTGTAGACTATTTTTTGCAACACTGACTGTAGCTGTACAGTTTTTCAAAAATTTGTTTTTCTGCTGGAAATCCTATATTTTTGAAAAATTCCAGAATTTTTAAATCTCCAAGAATTTGTAAACATTTATTTTGCAAGCATTATATCTTATATTGCTTTCTAGGATTTAATTTATATATATGTAGATTTTACCGCTTATTTTATGCGAGGTTTTTTCTTTCGTTTTCTTAGTTAATTACAGATTATATTGGGTAAGAAAATAAAGATGAAGTTAGATGAGCATTGATTGACATTTGTTTTCTTTGAGGAAGATTTAATCATGTTTTCACATCGTTCATGCCGAGCAAATCAGGGGAGTACTATTTTATTTCTTTCTCTTTTATCATACTTTATTACTTTTTAGGAACATTGGAGACAATGTTCAGTTTAAGTGTAGCGAAGGTAAAATGGTTACCTTAGAAACTATAACTCCACTTGATTTTTGCTTTGTTTTAGAGTAAATGTGTAATAAAACTAATAGAAATAGTTGTTAGGGCAAATTTAGCACCAAATTAATTTTTTTTTGCAACATATAAGAGTGAAACTTTAGTCTTAATAAGCGTATCATGGATAGAAATTATATAAATAGCACAAAAACCGTACCACTAAAAAATTTTCACCCAAATATGTGAGGTTCACCTTTAGATCTTTAGGAAAAAGTATTCACTTTTGATGCTTATGAGTGTACCGGTAGTATATAGATTCTAGTACTTGCGTTTGTGATGCATCCCGAGGCCGCTAGTGAGACTACATCAACATTCGTGTAGTTAGGATTTAATATATGATAAGAGGCATTAGGATAACCCTTGTTTTAAACCTGTTTTATAATTAGATTGACTTCATTGGTCAAGTAATTTTCTCACACCTTTGCGATGTACTCATTTTTAGTACACGATACCCCTAATACACCTCTTAGAGTCTATCTTTTTCGCGGTTCTCGTAATATTTCGGTGGATTCCAAAATAGTAATGAAGAACATTGTTTACAATCCACCCCCAAATGTAGTCCCAAATCGCCTTAGCCTACCTTGTATGCACTCATTTTTAGTGTATTATTGTTATTTTTTAAAACCTTTGTCAATTGTCTAATTGACTACATGGTTGCTAAGTCGTGTCATATCTTGTATATACAATTTTGGGATGATTGGGATTCATGGGTAAAAGTACTAGTCGTTATAGAGTGGAAGGGGAAATTATTACCTCTTCTATACATTAACTTTTAAAGTATTCTAAATGTTTTGATTTTCTTGATCCGGGTCTTTATTTTAGTTATGTAAAAGTTCAAGTGTAGGGAGGAAGAAAGCTCCCTTTGATGTAGTATTTTGGATAGTAGAGCAAGAGTGTATGAAAAAATATATAAAAAAAAATCAAAAAAAAGAAGAGAAAAAGATAAAAAAAAAAAAAAAAAAAAAAGAAAATGAAAAGAGAAAAAAATATACGGGCTACCATCCGTGTCTTTTATTTTTGTTTAAGTCATTATAGTGTCTTGAAAAATAGAAAAAGAGTTAATAGTTAGCAAGTTGAGTCGAGTCTTGGCTTAGCAACGCCTATTTGTACATGTAATTTACCAAGATAATTAACTTGGCATAAGTAAAATTCCCTTTATCCAACAAACTGTGTTTTTCATACCCTTACACCTAACGTTACAACCTTTTAACAGACATCTTTGATAGTTTATCCTAGGTGCTTACGCCAAAATGACGGAGGTTTGATCCTTTCCCAAGCCTATGGTAATCTATGTGCTCTAACAGGTAGAGAGTGTTATATTTTCCCGTTTTCATATGTGTTATATAACCTATTACACTCGAAAGATGTGAGAATCCAAGCACTTATTATGAGGTGCTAGTATATAATTTTTGTGCTTGTTTTGACTAACGTGGAACAATTGTGTGTTGTTATTACTTTTATGTTAATTTTAAAAGTTTATTTGATTGAGGACAAACAAATTTCAACTTAAGGATTACATATTTTAAGGGGTCATTTAATCCTAAAATCGAGTTTATATGATCAAATATTGCCTCAAATCATTTCTTTTGGCATTTTAGGTACTTGTGAAGCGAATTCTAAAATTTGGTGCTTTTTGGACGCTTTTGGACGAAAAAGTGAAGAAAACAATAAAGTCGCGAAAAACCGTCAGAATTAAAGCCTGACGGCGTCACGTTACACCTTGTGACGCCGTCACTTGATGATTTGGAGTTGGAAGATTTTACACACGTCGTTGCAGAAAACTTTGGCGAATTATAACCTGATGGCGTCAGGTGTATTTCAAAGAAGGGAGTCACGTTTTAAGTTTATTAGAGACGGCTCAGAAAGGTTAAAGAGAGACGGTGTCAGCCATAAGTTGACGGCGTCAGAGGCTAGAGAGTGACAGTGTCAGAGCAACTACTTGTACAAGACAAAACCCTAAACACGGCGGTCTAACGGCGTCAGGACCTATAACCTGACGCCGTCAGCTTTATAAATCTACATATAGTTTTTGATTTTTATTCATTAAGTGTGACACTTTTGGAGAGCAAAACCTTAGACGAAGTTTGCAGTTCTTGTAAGGCTTTTATAGCCTCTTTTCATCCATGTTTCATTGAAGTTAAGTATTCCTTTAATAATTCAATATGTCTATGTGTTGTTTGATTATGTGTTTAATTGTTTATCTTCTCTTCTCTTTAACATGCTAGCTTAAATTCCGTTGTGTTTGCTTAGATTTAATGAAACCTAGTTATTAATTATTGATGCGTTGTCTATTGTTTAGTTGATTGCTTCACGTTAGGGTAAGAAAACTAGCTGGCTTATTTATGTAACTAGCTTGATGTCTTAGAAAACGTAACCGTAGGTGCACTATTAGTTTTTCTCGTTGTATTTACTGCATGAATTGATGTTGATGATCCTGTGATTGCTTAATTAACTTAAGGTTGTAGGAGAAATTGATATTAATAGAGTTGGGGAATGTAGCACACCCCCACGACTGGTATTAAGGAATATAGCGCTTTAACTAAAACAAACGTCGTGACAATTCGACAATTCAATAAAAAATAACTAGGGAGTAGTAAAATATAAGTAAACACGTTTTTCTCACCATAAGAAGTTCACCAAATTTACTTTTCTTGTCATTTTAATTTTTTGTTTTATAAAATTAGTTTTTTGGTTAGTTGCTTAACAACTAATCCTGCCCCTACCTTCAAAACCAAGTTCTTTAATTTGATTTCTAAAAAATATAAAAACACAAAAAGAATCATCCCTCACCGTTAGCCTTATATCGTCATACGCTTCAACCTGACGACACTATTCACCTAGAGACGATCAATCTCCCGGATTTACCTATACTACACTACAACGGTCAGGTATACTGCCTGGAGGATTGAAAAACTTCTTGAGATCCCTCGAGAAGTAAAGCTCCTTGTGAGGTTGCAATATCTCGCATCAAACCTGAAAAAAAATAGAAACCCATCAGATTAAGAGTTGAAGCAAATTGTCGGTGAAGGCCAATCTGAAAAAGTAGATGCCGGTGTTATCAAAGGCGGTACTAAAAGTTGTGAAGATAACGTCGGGATTTTTTTCTGTTATATCTTTTATGGACCTTTTTCGGTTTGAAAGTCATGGGCTGTTTAGTGGACCAAAGCGAGCCCGTTAGCAGGCTAATAAATAAGTCAATATTTTATTCAGAATGTTGGTCGGCGTCACGCCATTTAGTATATATAAAGAAAAAGGGTAGTGATTTGCACACTTATAAAATTTATTGACACACTCTAATTAATGCATCAAATAGTTGTATTTTACGTATATCCTTCTTTAACAGCTTGTACAGTTGAGTGTGCCAATAACTTTTGGGAGTGTGACCATCACTTGCCATGGGTAGGGATCCAGTGAGAAGAAAACATATAATGACAAGGATGAGAAATAATTATAACCACATATATGAGATCCGTCGACTTGAATTAGATGCATCTCTACTCATTTAGATGCATCCCAATTAGTTTCAAAAGTTATTTTGAAGTGAAAACGATACAAAGTAGTACTTGCAACAAATTTAACCCGCAGAGGACGAAAAATACATAGGACTTGCCTAACTTGCTAAAATGTACCTAATATATGTATATGCATATAATTTTTAGCTAAAAAATATATTAGGATGCATCCAAAAGATTAGAAATGCATCTAATACAAGTCGATGCATCTCTAATGTGTCGTTATAGTTATTTCTCATCTTTCTTATTTTAAGATTTCTTCTCATTTGATCCACAGTCCACTTGCCATTTAATAAATATGCAGCTTATGGGATAAGCAATCACACCTTAAACCTAATAGACTTACGCTCATAATTAAGCTCGATTCATTAATCTAGTTATCTAATACTCCCTTAACCGTTTCAATGGGATGCATCCGGACAGACAAACTGAAACAAATACTGAAAGTCATTCTTCCCCACTTCTTTTTTCTTATTCTTTTCTTTGTTGTTTGTTTGTACGGAGATGAACTTGTATTTGACGACATAATTATATACTACTTCGCGGTTTCCTCCATTTTTATGACGTTTGCTATTGTCTTTTACGTAATGGATTGTTTTGCCTTTAAGAGGGCGCGACAATTTGGTGGTCAACTTTTATTGCCAATGACAGTGAGCTTCAACAACAAAACTATTTGACGAGGAAGAAAAAAATATGGTTGATTAAAGACAGCTCAACATACTTTGTGTGTTTTGACGATTAGGGTTTAGGGCATTGAATACGAAACACCAAATCCTAATAAAAAAAAACAATAAAGCCAAAGTAAACGGGATCTCTGCGGATAATTGGCGAGTAGCCAATGACCGGAAGATAGCCAATTTTGTAGATGAATTTTACCTAAAGTTCGCATATAATGTAAAATAAAATAGCAAATAAAGATGTTATTTGTTATGTTTTATATGATTACATGTGTATTTATATTAAACATGCAGCTTATTGAATAAACCACCACAACTTTAAATCTAATGGACACTCGCAATTTAGCTTGATCCACTAACCTAACCTAGTTCTTTATGTCATGAGTTAACCACACCCTCCCTAAGTCACACCCTCCCTATTTGATCAGCTGCCGCCGCTTGTACTGTCTGCATTAAAACCTGTACATTTTGACTAAAAGTAAGTAGACCCCCTAAAGTGATATACTTTTATATGTTTAGTTTTTTTTTTGAACATTATATGTTTAGTTTGATGAGGATTATTACACCTGTTTGGTGGTGGGTTTGATTTCATACATCGCTACGGCAAGACTGAGTATGTTATTGTTGTTGTTAGTGGCGGTGAGTTTGATGATATGTCGAATAATGACGTGATACTGATGTGAAGACGACATATTTGATGACCATAACCTCTCCTCTTATCACAGTAGTTGAAAGGTGTCTTAACGTCATTTAGAAAGTATCTTATCTGACTTTATTATGTGTTTGATGATATTTCCAAACGTCGATCATAGATTCATTATTACTTTATTAGTATTCCAATATCTAACTTACACACTACTATTATCTGCATAATTGAGTTTTAGATTATTTTCATGTCGACAGCAAAAAGAAAAATAGTTTTTTCTTTTTCTTTTTGCCAACTAAGGCTTCAGAATACCCCCACACATCATGAATTCATGATACACTTAAATTAATGTTAGACTAAGTCAGCCAATAATAGAACATCGAACAAACAAAAGGAACAACTAAAATTCGTACTCTACCATAAAGCTTTATCAAAAGAACCATTTAGCAAAATCTGTTACAAGAATTAAGAATATATATCTTTTCCAAATATTCTTACGCGTTAAGTATTCAAGCTGAATTTATGAAGTATAAGTTTTATTAAATTTGCTACTATATTTAAATTTTGTCACTGGCTCATATATGCATATATGTAAATTGTTCTTATTTGTCAAGCAAAGAATAAAACAACATTAAAAAACCTTACTCCAAATCAAGGCAATGCCCTATTGTGTATGTATCTATTAATTCATAATGTGTTAAAACTTATTGTGTATTTACCGGATTAGTTCATACAGAATTTTGAAGTTTCACTTTTCAAACAAAGAAGTCTTTGATTAGAAGCAAAGGTAGGAATATTAAAACAGCAAAGAAAGTGGTGAATATTTCCATTTTACCACATTTTCCACTCATATAACCCTTTTGAGTTATAATTATCTATAAATGGAATAGAAGAAACTTAAAGGAGGAAAACGAATATGATTCCAGGTTTTACATAATCATAAATTATCGAAGGAGAATTATGCTTAGATCTTTCTTAAGAATATCTCAACGAAAGCATTTTAATTGAGTGGATATTTACTATTTTTGATAGCATAATTTGAAAATATTGATCCTAGGGGAAATAATTGTGCTGTAGTGGCTTTATTAGATAGTGACGGATCCGGAAATTTCAGTTGGAATCAAAACCGCACAAAATCAATGTCTCGTGTGGAAGGTAACGGAAGGGCCCTCTCCCTCAACGAAATCCACACCTCTTGTTAGGCTAACCGTAATAAGACGCGATCATTCGGTTGGTCTACCTTATTTTGTTCGGTCCCCCCTTTGCATCAACCAAACAAAACGCGCCCCATCCCTTAAAAATTAAAATAAAATGTTTTGGTCTATGATGACGTATAGTCTATATGTAGGCCACGAGCCCAAATGATAAACATTACTAAGGCCCAAAACCAACATGCGTGGGCTATTGTAACTTGGGCCGCATCAATAATGGGAACAGGCTCACGTAAGCCCAAACCCATATAAACTATACACGGTATAGATAAGGATCATCTATCTATGGAATAGATATCCTTACCCGGATAAGCACCATGGGTGCGAAACGTAAGGAGCACGAACTCTACAAGGATTCTGCGCCTATATAAGAAATGACATAACTCTCATTCAAGGTACGATTCACAAACCCTAAAACTCTTTACGAGAACCCTAAATCGATTACTTACTCTCACGCCGGAGTCTAATCGTGGGAGACAATCCCACGATAAGCCTAACGGTGTTGTTTATTTTCTTAGTGCGCAGGTTACAAGTACTAAGAAGCGAATTGGTACGAGAGCAAGAGCCCATAATCAGGAACGCCCAACTTTTTTATCAACAAGTGGCGCCATCCGTGGGACCCTACTAAGAACTAAGAACTAGAATGACAAAGAATAAGAATTCAAGCCAGCGGACTCCGCAGTCAGAAAAACGTGACCCCCAGAGGAAGAATCAACAAGATTCGACCCCTAGGCAGGTTGCTGGGACAACCAGCGCACCTGGTCACCAAGAGGCAAGGACAACCCAACCTCTTCCAGTAGTAGAACTACCTGTAAGGACTACCCAAATCACCCCAGTGGTCCCAAGCGTTGAGAAACTCCAGCGCACTCTCTTCACTACTCCTCACCAAACTGTACTCGCAGTGAACAACACTGTGCCACCAGGCGCGCCTAACCGAGATAGGGTGCCTAATACTGAGGCAGACATTCTTGCAGCAACTGAGGACACACCCAATCTAACGTTGGGAAATTTTGTATCCCAAAACTATGAAACCTTAACCGCCCTCATGCAAGAAGAAGCAAGGAGAAGGGCAAGCACGAGCCTACAAGCTCGACTCAATTTTGGTCCTGAACGTGAACCATCACCACTGCGCCACCCACGAGGAAGACGCGCAGAACGTACCACTATCCACGATAGGCTGTGTACGACATCTGATTCACAATACTCAGAAGACAGCGAGAGGCGCACTAATGTTCACTCCAGACTTGGCAGTCGAGGGATACAAGACCGATTAGGACCTCAACATTCGCCAAGCCAAGGATCCTCTAAACCTGGGAGTAAGAGGATTCAAGACAGACTGGGGAAAAGAAGATCCCCAAGTGAAAGTCCCTCAAGCTCTTCTTTTGAAAGAAGCCGGCGCAAGCGCCAAAAAAGAGACTACCCTTCCTCCAGTGACTCCTCGGACAACGAGGATAAAGAAACAGGACACTGGAAGTCAAGAGGAAGACGTCGGGAAGAAGAGAATGAAGATATGTCTCTTCCATGGCGTCGCCAGAAAGTTGACGCGTTTACACGACGCATCAGCGATTACTCATACCGCAAACGCAGGCGCATGCCCACTAATGTGAAAACATATGATGGAACAGGTGATCCGGATAATCATCTAAAAGTTTTCGAATCAGCCGCCACTATCGAAAACTGGCCACAGCCTGTGTGGTGCCACATGTTTAATTCTATGTTAGTAGGGAACGCGCGTACATGGTTTAGCAAACTCCCACGTAGGAGCATCGGTGGGTTCGAAGAATTACGGAAAGCATTCCGTCTCAACTTTACCCAGAGAAAGAAGTGCGCTAAAAACCCTGTTGAGCTAGCAAGAGTGAAACAGCGCCAAGGGGAATCAACCAGCGCTTTTATGGAACGCTTCAAGGATGAGTGCATACAAGTCAAAGCATGTCCCGAAATCCTAAAAATTTCAGGGTTCATGAATGGGATTATGTCACAACTCGTAAATTCTGGTCTTTTCCCGAACTTTCACATTTACTATTCATCGGTTACTATTCATCGCTCACTATTCATCATTTCACTATTCATCTTTTTCGGAGTCGGTTTGTGATTCTGAGAAGCGTTTTAAAATTTTACTATTCATAAAACACTATTCACCTCCGGAGAAAATTGTCATTTATACGTAGGTTGCGTCATTTTTGTAAACGTACGGTTATCTACCTAATAAACGTTATCTTATGAGCTATTATTTTTAATAATTAATCCGACAATCCCAACTATGGTCCTAACATATTTTTATACTCATAAAAATGATATAAAAGTTATAATATTAATTTACCCGGTAATTTGGGAATTTATTCAATTAATGTCGTACGTTTAATATAATTACGACGGTTTTCGTAAAAACTAAACAATCATCATCCAAACACCCAATACTTGTACCCAACATATTTTTACAAATTTTATGACTTTATTATGTCCCGGTTAACTCCGATAAAATTTATTTCTAGCAAACCCGGTACCCGATTTTACCTAAACTAACTAATAACAACACAAACTATACTACACTTCCTAATTTAATCACCCAACATCCCCCCCCCCCTCTTTCCCTCCTTTGTGAACCGCCCCCCCCCCCCCCCTCCTAGACTTCACAAGCCTAAACCTCACCAACACCCATTAATGCACACCTAACTATTGTCTCTAAATAATATATCATCCCATTTTCATCTCATTTCACACTTAACACATCAAAACAACTAGCAACAACTCTCTTCTCTTTTCTCTCTTTTGTGTGGATCGACCAAGGCAAGACACAAGGAAGAAACCATAAACTTTTGAAGATCAAGTGTTTAATCATGTCCTAATCATGATCTAGTTGGGGTTTGGTGGTAAAAATCCCTAGGTTTCTTATACTTTTTCATCCAAATCATCTCAAATCTTCTTGTAAGTTGTCAAACTCTTGTTCATAATTTCTTCATGTTATTTTTATGGTCATATGATTTCCATTCAAGGTTTACATGCATATGTTAGTATATACCACTCATTTATATATATATGTAACTTTTGATCCCTAGAAATTGATTATAGTTAGATCCTTGTTAGATCCACTTGATTTATGATGTTTAGGACCCCATGACACCCTAAGAAGGTGTATGGTAATATTAGACTAGATTTGTGGTGATTGAAAGTGATTTGGTTGAAGTTGAAACAAGTTAGAAACTAGGAAAATCTATTTTTGACACTTTCAAAATGTTGCTGTCCCTTTTTGGCAAACTTGGAAAGATCAGGGACAAGGGTGTAATTTTTGACCAAATATTTAGAAAATACATTCCGAGACGGAACTATGGCCGAAAACGGGGATGAAAACGAGTTAATAACGAAGGAGATATGATTTTCCGAATTTAACGACGAAAACTAGTTTTCTGAAAAACTGCATGCTGTTGGACGATTTTCGTTGGACAAATAGAGGCGTTAAACGTAACCTAGTGGAGCCGAGCTATCGAAAATATATTAGTATATACTAAAATGAATCCGTGGATATAAAGAACGAGTAAAATGAGCTTAAAACGACCAAGATATACACTTTTGAAACTAGGCGAACTATATATATATTTGACAACTTCTAATAGCACATATTCTCTTAAGTTATGGAAACACTATAAATCAACGCCAACGCTTATTTTCAAACTACGAGTGGTATAGGCTTCATGTGCATGTACATTCATCGCATCCCCTCATAATTTAAGTAGATCGTATCATTCGTTCATTATAGGTCGCGGTTAGAGATCGAACCTCATTTCTGTGTAACCACTTTTGTCTTCGTAACTATCGTACCAGGTGAGTCATAGCCCCTACTCTTTTAAATTGTTTTGTTAACTTTTTGGGGGAGAATACATGCTCGTTTTTACATGAATTACTACTTGACCTTTTGAACTTGACTTGACTTTTGAACTTGACTTAAACTTTTGACCCTAATGTACCGTACGTACTATGACCTAAAGTCTCGCCATTTTTGGTGGAGCGTGCAAAGTCTCACCTTATTGGTGGAGCGTTCTTAACCCTAAAGTCTCGCCTTATTGGTGGAGCGTGCTAAGTCTCCCATGTTCGGAGCGTTCTTAATCTTATATAATAGTTGTATGATGTACTGTTCGTACATTCGCATTGTTCGACGCCTATTAGTAGTATGGATAGCGCTATTAGAGGTCGGCCAACCTCTCGTCCACCATGTTACGGGACTCATATTATTTAATTAGGGGCTTTGCATGGCATACATTATTATATAGGTGGTGCTTATATTGTGACTTTTTATGACCGCGGGTACTTGACTACTAGACCTAAACTATTTTAGCAGTGGGTTGTAAACACACAGGTTGCAAGTCTCTTATGGCGGGATTTGCAACTGAGTGAATTTACGATGCCTTTGCTGTGTGATCATTTTTATATACTTTATTTGTTAAACAAACTCTATGAACTCACCAACCTCGTGTTGACACTTTAGCATGTATTTTCAGGTTTTAATCTATGGCACGCTACAGGAGGTTTTGGCAGGGCATGGCATGGTCATAGAAGACTCTGATTATTTATATGAGGACCGTTTTAAACTATTTTAAGGGCCTACTTCCGCACTACTTTTAACAATGTAAATACAATATTTTTGACTTAACTATTTTATTCTAAATGATTGAAGTGAAAACCATTTTTGAACTTGTGTTGTAATACCAATTGAGTTACACCCCAGCTACACTTATGCTTCCGCTGGACCCGATTTTGGGGGTGTGACAGATTAATAACCCATAACTTATCCGAAAGCTAAATGACAAAGTTCCCCAGACTTTCGATGAGCTAACAAAGCGCACCAGATCCTTTATACAAGGAGAAGCAGCTGCTGCGGACAACAAAAAGGGTTATTCGAACTATAGGCAGCAAGAGCAGCCTAGGAGACAATCCAACGATCAGAATAACAACCGCAACAGGAATTATCGCAGCGGAAGAGACAATGACAAGTATACCCCTCTCACAAAAACTCCGAGGGAAATATTTGTAATAGAAGGTGCAAACTTCCCAAAACCGCCACCAATGCGCACCGCAGAGGAAAAACGCATAGGGAATGGATACTGCGAGTACCATGGTCAAAAAGGCCATACAACTAACGAGTGCGTCCAGCTAAGACAACTAATTGAAAAGTTAGTAAGAGAAGGCAAAATGGACCACCTTGTAAAAAACACCAAAGAGGGAAAAGACAAACAGAGGAACGGGGGTAAGAAAGAACCCCCCAAAGAAAAAGCTGATACCATATACATGATACAGTCATGGCAGCGTAAGATAAAGCAAAAGGTCAGCCAAAAATTCTCTCCAGAAAAAGAGATATCTTTCCCTACTCTAGCTGCGGACAACGCAGTTGTAGAACCTCTAACTATTGAAATACATACGAGAGGACATGATATCCACCGCATGTATATTGACGGAGGAGTATCCGCAGACATCCTGTATGATCATTGTTTCAAAAGACTGCGGCCTGAAATCCAAAGTCAATTGATACCAGCAACAACGTCATTGACTGGATTCACAGGAGAAAAGATATGGTCCATGGGGCAGTTACGCTTGCTGGTGGTCGTAGGAGATGAACAACACTCAACCGCAACATGGATAAATTTCATGGTAATAAATTCTCCCTCACCATACAATGGTATCATTGGGAGACCTGGAATATCATCCATGCGCGCTGTACCATCCACAGCGCACGGAATGCTTAAGTTCCCAGTGGAAGGAGGAGTTGTCACCCTCTATAACACAACAGTACCACCAAGGGAGTGCCACGCGGTAACAACTGAAGTAGAGAATATTCCAGAACAGCGCACAGAAAAAACACAAAACCTAAAGGTCGCTATTCATCCCGACTACCCCGACCAACAAGTTTGGATTGGTGGATCTTTATCTGACAAAGGTAAAGCAGCCGTGTGAGCACTCTTGCAAAAGAACCTGGACATCTTCGCATGGGAACCAAAACACATGACAGGAGTGCCACGCTCTATCACAGAGCATAAGCTACAAATCCGACAAGGATATCCCCCAATACGATAGAAGAAGCGCGGCCAGGCTCCAGATCGTGCAAAGGCTATCCTGAAAGAAGTACATAAACTCGTAGACGCAGGCATCATGCGCGAAGTGTACTACCACGACTGGCTCTCTAACCAAGTTATGGTAAAAAAGAGCGATGGCAGTTGGAGAATGTGCGTGGACTTCACGGACCTCAACAAAGCATGTCCACAGGACTGCTATCCACTACCAGAAATAGACTGGAAGGTAGAATCCCTGTGCGGATACCCTTTCAAATGCTTCCTAGACGCATACAAAGGGTATCATCAAATTCAGATGGCAGTCAAAGATGAAGAAAAAACAGCTTTCCACACCAGTCAAGGAGTGTACTGCTACACAAAAATGCCTTTTGGCTTAAAAAATGCGGGCGCAACATACCAACGACTGGTGGACACAGCTTTCGAGAAACAAGTAGGCCGAAACTTGGAGGTCTACGTTGACGACCTTGTCATCAAAAGCCACACAGAGGATGAATTGGTGCGCGACATCGAGGAAACGTTCAGAACATTGGGACTAATAAACATGAAGTTAAATCCCAAGAAGTGCACCTTTGGCGCAACCGAAGGCATGTTCCTTGGATACTTAATAGAACCCGATGGAATCAAGCTTTGTCCAGAAAAAACAAAGGCTGTTATTGATCTCCCCTCATCGCGCACACTTAAAGAAGTCCAGTCATTGAATGGAAAGTTAGCAGGGCTAAACCGTTTCTTATCTAAGTCAGCAGACAAATCCCTTCCTCTCTTTAAAACGCTCACGAAGGGTACTAAAAAGGGAGACTTTCGCTGGACCGAAGAAGCAGAAGAAGCTTTCCAACAACTAAAACACCATCTGGCATCTCTTCCCAAACTTGTCGCACCGCAACCAGGGGAAGAGCTAATCATGTACTTATCGGCAACTCATGGAGTAGTTAGCGCAGTACTATTGACAGATAGGAATTCCGTCCAGACACCCATATACTTTGTAAGCAAAGCCCTGAAGAAGACAGAGACTAACTACAGCGCTATGGAAAAGCTGGTTTTAGCTCTAGTATTCGCAGCCAAAAGGCTGCGCAGATACTTTCAAGCGCATCCAATAGCTGTAATCACCGATCAGCCAATCAAACAAGTTATCTCTAAACCCGACGCATCAGGACGGTTACAAAAATGGAGTGTACTGTTAAGTGAATATAACATCTCATATAGACCGCGCACTGCAATCAAAGGACAAATCTTAGCTGATTTCATCGTGGAGAAGCCAGATACCGACAGTCCAACATCTGCAACCAAAACAGATCTACAGGAACCCTGGATTCTGTTCACAGATGGGTCTTCATGTGTAGATGGATCAGGCGCAGGCCTTATTCTTACAAATCCAGAAGGTATGGAGTTCACCTATGTGGTGCGCTTTGAATTCACGGCCACAAACAATGAGGCAGAATACGAAGCCCTACTAGCCGGACTACGCATCGCAATCCAAATGGGTGTACGAAACCTGGAAGCGAATGTAGATTCTCGGCTAGTCGCTAACCATGTGCTAGGTGAATATGAAGCCAAGGATGAACACATGATCCAATACCTAGAAAAGACCAAGTCCTTAATTAAAAACTTTGACAGGTTCACAATAAAACAGGTGCCCAGAGGAGATAACAGGAAGGCTGATGCGCTCAGTAAGATCGCATCCACAAGCTTCGCGCACCTCTCAAAACAGGTATTGGTAGAAACCCTAAAAAACAAGTCAATCTTGGAAATGGAGATATCCACAGTGATAGAAGAACAAGATCCTACATGGATGACACCTATCATTGAATTCATTAGCAAGGGAACTTTACCACAAGACCATAAGGACGCTCGAAGAGTGCGGCGCATAGCGCAAAGATTTGAACTACGAGACAACATACTCTATCGATGCTCTTTCTTACAACCCTGGCTCAGATGTGTTGGACCTCTTCAAGCAGACTACGTACTCCGAGAAATCCACGCTGGATCATGCAGTATGCACTCAGGGCCGCGATCTGTGGTGGCAAGCGCTCTAAGGTCAGGGTATTATTGGCCAACCATGCATCGCGATGCACGCGATCTGATAAAGAAATGCAGCAATTGCCAAGTACATAGGCCAATCCCGCGCCGACCACAACAAGAGCTAACACCAATTACCTCACCATGGCCATTTTACAAATGGGGCATTGACATCGTAGGACCCTTTCCAGTAGCAGCAGGAGGAGTAAAGTTCCTCATCGTAGCCATAGACTACTTTACGAAGTGGATTGAAGCAAAGGCGGTGGTGAGCATCATAGGAAACCAAGTCAAACGCTTTCTCTGGGACAACATTGTCTGTCGCTTCGGACTACCGGGAGAGATTATATCAGACAACGGAAAACAATTCTGTGATAACCCATATTGGTGCGCGCAATTGAACATCACGCAACACTTCGCTTCAGTAAAACACCCACAAACCAATGGCCTAGTTGAGCGCGCAAACCGCAGTCTAAGGGAAGGAATAAACGCGCGCCTTGACAGACACAAAGGAAGGTGGGTGGACGAGCTCTCGCATGTCTTATGGGCGCATCGCACAACAATCAAAACCAGTACTGGCGACACGCCATTCTCCCTCGTCTATGGAACAGAAGCCGTCATACCAGCTGAGATAGGAATGCCAACTATACGAACACCAGAGGTCAACGTCACAACAAATGACGAGGAGCGGCACATAGACTTGGACTTACTGGAAGAAAGGCGTGAACGCGCAACTATACGCGAAGCAAAGGCTAAGGCAAAAATGAAGAAGTATTATGATGCAAAGGTCAAACACACCTCATTCAGGCCAGGAGACTTTGTATACCGCGCCAACGATGCGAGCCACGCAGAAGACACAGGCAAGCTCAGACCAAAATGGGAAGGACTTTACGAGGTCACAGATGCACTCGGCAACGGTGCATACAGACTGCGCGATATGGAAGGTCACGACCTAGCACGCACTTGGAATATCTGCAATCTTAAAAGATGTTACTTTTAGGCTACGGCCATTACACATACATCTTTGCATCCTAAGAGGTGCCCAATAAGTGTTTGTTTTTTCTTTTCTTTCCTAGGAATTGTATTTTTATTTTTTCAAAAAACTTGCAAGTATCAATAAAATGTTATGGTTTCTAGCTAACTCCATAGCGTATTTCACTTTATTGCGTACATACTTATATATGTCAATATTGTTATCTTATATTTTTGCCTACATGGCGTGCATGCACTAATTAAGACCCATGAAGGCATAAAGGATGAGTAAACCTACTAATTCACTCGTTGAGTAAGAGGGTTGCAAACCCATCAACATTGGATCACGCATCCTTGCTAAGCGCCTTACTTTTGAGACGTCGAGGTAAGTTTTACGTGCGCATCCCACGACGGGTGCTCAAATATTAAGTACACCGTACAAGCTTAGCAAATAACGAGCCAAGACACTTGGTCAACTAATAAAACTTAGCAAACAATGCAAGTATATTTCTTAAAGTCACGCACTTAACGAGCCAAGACACTTGGTCAAACAATAAAACTTAGCAAACAATGCAAGTATATTTCTTAAGTCACGCACTTAATTAACAAAAAGGTATATTATTCGACATTTTTACACAAAATTACAAGGAAAGATACATTTCATTATTTAATACATATACAAAAATAGCCTACACGCTATGGCGATGCTCAGGGCTATCATCCGGAGCAGCAGAACTCCCCGCCTCCTGAAGCTTTCTCAGAATCAAAGCGTCCTTGGGAGATACGGTAGGAACACTCACGGGAACCCCATCAGACCTGGGGATGTGTGCAGCACCCACGCCACACAACACTGCCTTGCCCTGAATGCCTCTCTTATGGGCAGCCCTCTGCGCGTGACGCTCTAGAACCTCTTTCAAGGGAATCTCCCTCTCAAGAGCAAACGGGTTGAGGATGTGGCGAGGCTGCGCGAACACAGGAACCTGTAGCTGTGACGCATCAGGCTTCAAGAAGTAATTTGGTTGCGCCTCTGCATCCTCCAAAAGGTGGCGCTCCAAGGTCAACCCCGCCATAATTACCTCTATGGGGTTGTCTTGGTCGCGCTCCAACCTTCCAATGTGCGGCAACTCGAGGACCTTCAACCCCGCCATAGCCTGCATCAACTCATCATATGCAGCCGCATTATAACCAGGGAGCTCTGCCAAGTCCTTGCTCAGAAGCTTGGCCTCATGGAGATCCTCCATAGCCTGCGACTTCCCACGCGCCACCGCACAGTGAACCACCTTCCCAAAGGCGTCCAACACCTCTTGGGACTCCAGAGTACCCATAGCTGCCAGGCGCAGCCCGTGACTAATCAACCACCTACATCAACAAAGAAAATTTGTGTTAAGAAAAGGCATAGCAACAAAATATTATAAAGAAGAAGACTAAAAAGGAAGTACCTGCGCTCAGCAATGGTCGACATCAAATGAGGGTATAACTCCTCATCGTACTCGATGCTCAGGCCGCACAGCTTGTTCTCCTGAACCTGGATGATCTTCTCCATACTCTTCTTGAACTTGGCGATACTAGCATAGTGCTCCACCTTCTTCTCCTCCAAGAACCTCACGGCCCAAGTCATGTCAGACTTACAATGATTAAGCTCCCCACGCGCCTGCTCCACCTCAGCCAGTGCGGACAACTTCTCATGGGTGACCTTTTCAGTGTACACCCTGGAGGACTCCACCTCCGCCTGCGCTTCCGCCAGCTGCGCACGGAGCCTAGCTATTTCCTCATCCTTCTGGGCGAGAGTACTGCTCTCCCCGACATACCTCTTCTTCAACTGAGCCACCAGCTCAGCCTGACGCGCAGCAGTCGCAGCCAACTCATCCATCAACTGCTGCGCCTCTACACCCTCATCAACCTTGGCTTTCCCCTCCTTGTTTTCATTCTGCGGAGAGGAAACCACATCCATGAAAACTCCATCATTCTTCGTGGCATCATCCATACAATACATGAAGAAGATTGTTAGCACATATTACGACAAGTAATACACAAGAAACAGAATAGAGATGCAGATACTTACAGAAAGGGAGAGGCCTCTGCAGCCTTCTTATCCGCGCCAGGAGCGGATGTCTCCTCCTCCGCGCACGACTTCGCATCCCCAATAAGGTAGCGTCGTCTCTTCTTGGTGTCACTGCTCCCAGCCTCCCCTTTGCGCTTAAGATTCTGCACCACTTCCTCCTTCAGCACCTCCTCAGGCTTTAGGATCTCCACGCTGTCAAATGATTCAGCGCGCGCCTCCTCCTCCTGCGCCATCTCCACATCTGGCGCCACGCTCTGAACAGGCGTCACTTGGAGCGACGGCGTATTCTCCGAGCCAACATCCGGCAGCACTGTCAAATGACCCTCGGTCGCCTCTAGAAGTGGCTGCTCACCTTCCCTCAGAGGGCGCACTCCCACAGTCACCTGCTTTGGTTTCTCCAGCTTAACAACGGCGAACAAATCCATCTCTGCGCACATAAACAAATAACAGAGAAGAAATGATTAGTTATTAAAGGTGCGCATATAAGAAGACTTACATATTTGAAGTAAAAGGGACGAACACCCACCCCGACCTTCCTCATTTATAAAGGTTGGCACCTCGTCAGTAGCGCCGAAGTAATTGCGACTCAACCCCATGTGCACCAAAAACTCCTCCGGATAAGGGTTAATGGGTATGCGGTTGGCATTAAGCGTCTGCGCATCGGTCAGCCTATAGGAACCGGGTGCGGGGCGCCCATCCCTTGGCAAAGTATCCTGAGTATAAAACTCAAAGGGCGATGGAAAAACCACGTCATCAACCCAGAAAAAATGCTCCCTCCAATGTCTAAGGGAGTCTACCTTCTCAGTGTAACACTGAAGCGCCCCCGGGCGCTTCGCGAAAGACACCCATCCATTTGAACACGTTGTGTGGTAGAAGACACGGAACAAGGCTATGGTCGGCTCTATCGCAAGTAAACGGCAGTTTACTTCAAAATTCGACACCTTAGCCGCACCTATACAGTGCAGCTGTGAGATGTGGAGGCGATAGTGGTTGAGCAAATCGCTCAGAAAGATAGATATCGGTACGCGGTAATTCGCGTACTCGAAGAATTTCGTGTATAATCCTATTTTCCCTTCGGGGAAATCGGCTATACACGCGTCAACATCTGGAGCCTCTGGACGCACATCCAGAGGAATGAAGTAGTCAGATGTAAACTGGGTAACATTATTCTCCGTCATCGCAGAGCGAAAGTCCTCTAACTGGGCAACCATTTTCATTAATTCACTGAGACATGCACACAAAAATTACCTAATGAAATGATTACTTTCTTTGCAAAAATATGCTTTTAAAAGAAGTGAGCAAGGGTGAGTGTGTGTTTTTACTGTGTGTTTTTGTAACAATGGGGGCGGTGACTATTATATAGGGAGTAAAAAACCCTAGATGATGTCCACGTGGATCCCACTAACAAAAACGTGTGGCTAGAACCGAAACGGTACATGCACTTTTTCCCGATTTACGAGGGACACGTGGACACAACCCCCGATTTTCGAGGTATTTCTTTGAAATATCTATGACTAGGTGCATTGCACTCCAAAATGGGCGGCAATATTTCAATGTTCTCCCGCCACGCTTACCGCTGTTAAGATTAGTCTAGCATCCGCGGCTACGAGCCGCGCACACTAGACTGGGGGGACATGATGACGTATAGTCTATATATGGGCCACGAGCCCAAATGATAAACATTGCTAAGGCCCAAAACCACCATGCGTGGGCTATTGTAACTTGGGCCGCATCAATAATGGGAACAGGCTCACGTAAGCCCAAACCCATATAAACTATACACGGTATAGATAAGGATGATCTATCTATGGAATAGATATCCTTACCCGGATAAGCACCATGGGTGCGAAACGTAAGGAGCACGAACCCTACAAGGATTTTGC
This sequence comes from Artemisia argyi, assembly GCA_030686995.1. Lineage (NCBI taxonomy): Eukaryota > Viridiplantae > Streptophyta > Magnoliopsida > Asterales > Asteraceae > Artemisia > Artemisia argyi. Next base: position 129,593,910 of record CM060677.1, read on the forward strand.
GCCTATATAAGGAATGACATAACTCTCATTCAAGGTACGATTCACAAACCCTAAAACTCTTTACGAGAACCCTAAATCGATTACTTACTCTCACGCCGGAGTCTAATCGTGGGAGACAATCCCACGATAAGCCTAACGGTGTTGTTTATTTTCTTAGTGCGCAGGTTACAAGTACTAAGAAGCGAATTGGTACGAGAGCAAGAGCCCATAATCAGGAACGCCCAACTTTTGTATCAACAGTCTACTTGCAGACCAAATGAAATAGTTTGGTTTTTGTGAGCGTTTTCTGTTTTTATTTAATTTTGTGGAATATGTTTTTTGTTGTGAGTGTGGTCTTCTTACTACGAGTGTTGGTCTTAGTTTGGTTTAAAAAATATAAAGCTGATGTGACACTGATATGGTTTGGTCTTGATGTGGTCTTATTACATTCAGCCTTAGGCTAATACTAATGCTAACCACAATTTATATGGTCACCTTTGCCACGTCAACGCCAACTCATATGTTTCTCTCGAAGACTACACCCTAACCATTGTTAATGGTGACCGCAATGACGACTGTAACTATTTTTTATTTTTAAGAGTAAATTGCAGAAATCGTCCCTGTGGTTTAACGAAATTGCAGATATCGTCCCTAGAATTCCATAATTGCAGGCGGCCTCCCTAGAATGAAACTTTTTGATCAATTTGGTCCCTGGCAATAACGAAGGTTAGTGTCATTCAGTTAGTTGAAAAAATAACAAGGGTAGTTTTGTCCTTTCGCATTGTGGTCCCTTGTTTTTTATACCCGTGTATATATTAATCAAAGGGTTATTCATTTTTCCCCAAATCTTAAAACATACAAAACCCTAATTTGTTAAATCCATCAAATTAATGGATGTGGTGAGCTGCTTTTGTGGTAATCATGCTGTTGTTCGCACTTCTTGGACTGACACAAACCCTGGTCGTAGGTTTTGGTCTTGTCCACAAATTGTAAGATTTTTTTCTTGATTAACATTTCCCATTTTGTGATGTTGTTAGTTATGGTATTTTGTTAATTGTTCCTTTTAGGGTACGAATTGTGGTTTTTTCTTATGGTTGGATCCTCCTATGTGTGCTCGGGCAAGGAGTATCATCCCTGGATTGCTAAGATCAAGAAATGCACTACAAGTGTCTTTGAACTCAATGGGAATTGCAAACCGTCGTCTAAAGATTATGTTGTTTTGTTGTCTGTTATTGTTGGTTGTTAAGTTCTACATGTAGTAATCTTGTTTGGGTTGTATTATGTCCTACTCATATTTAACTGGACTAGTAGTTGACCTCATTAGTTTGTAATGGTCAACAAATTTTGGATATGTTTTTAGTGATGTTCAGTTTAATGAAATTCTACATTTATGGTATTACTGATTCAAAGCAGTTTTAATTGTTATGCATAAGACATGAACAAAAACTTAACAGTTGACAATAGCTTAAAACATAGTGTACATAATAGAGTACATAATAGAGTCATAGCATAACTTAAAACAAGTCTTACAATAGTCTTTAACCTTAGAAGAACTGACCACACATTGACTGAAAATGGAAATTGTCTTAAAAGTTGAAACAGCCACAAACAAGATTACTGAAAATAGAAATTGTCTTAAAAGTTAAAACAGCCATTGACCGAACTACTTTGTTGGTGTCAATCTTGAGGCAGTTTTCTTTGTCATCCTTGTTGGAGTCACATGTCCAGCTTGAGTTCCAGCTTGAGTTCCATCCTGAGTTCCAGCTTGACTTGCATTCTGACTTGCAGAAACATTTCTTGTCCCAGATGCACTTGCAGCTTTACTTGTTGTTGGGTCTTTTGAAGTTGCAGCTTCAACTTTACTTGTTCTTGGTTTTTTTGAAGTACCACCATTTTTTGGACAGCTTCTCTTGTTGTGACCTGTACCCTTACAAATACCACAAGTGACTGTTTTGCCTTGTCTTGTCAGTTTTCCACCTTTCACCATGTTAATCTCACCTGCACTCCTTTTCCTTTTCTTTTGTGGCCTACCAATTTGAGGCACTTGCTTAGGTGGAAGCAATGTAGTTGGGCAATCAAATTTCTCCCAAAATTGTGGACCCTGCACTGGGTTAACTTTAAAGGAATAAACTTCCTTCCATGTCTCAAGAGTGTATGACTTGTGAACCCAGCTTTCTGGCAACCCAACATCCATGTCATTGTCAGCCATATCATGAATACAAGCAACCACATGCCTGCATGGGATTCCAGATACCTCCCACTTCCTACAACTGCATTTCCTTGCATTCAAGTTGACAACACACTGCTCACCCCATGGACCCTTCACTTGATACAAATCTCCCCCATTCCAGTCCACTTTATAGTTTGCTGAAGCTTCTTTGGTGAAATTAAAAAGTTTTGTTGCTGCTGGAGTTAAAGGCCCCTCACACTTTTCAATAACCTTCTGGACAATAACTATCCTCTTCATGAGGTATTCCCTAACATATTCTAGTGCAGAAATAATTGGACTATCCCTAGCATCCAACAATTGTCTATTGAATACAACTAAATGAGTACCAAATACATAACAACTTAAAGAGTATGAAACAAATAAATAAGCATAAAAATTGTGTTAATGCTTTTACCATAAACTGATTTATAATCAAACTCTTCTCCATCACCTCTTATGTGCCAAAGCTGCAATGACATACTCATGTTTCTTCTTGCTAACCCTAGGGATTGTAAGTGAAATGAGATCAAAATATTGAGGGTAGAAAGATAATGGATTAGGGTTTTATTATAAGAATATGTGTGGGGTTAAATTGGGTTTTTTGTTTGTGTCGGGTAGGATTTTGTACCAAAAAGGGATTCTGCAATTTGTCGGGTTGAATTTGGATATAAAAAAGGGACCACACGCGAAAGGACAAAACTGCCCTTGGTATGAATGAAAAAGGACCTCAACTAACTGAATGACACTAACCTTCGTTATTGCCAGGGACCAAATTGGTCAAAAAGTTTCATTCTAGGGAGGCCGCCTGCAATTATGGAATTCTAGGGACGATATCTGCAATTTCGTTAAACCACAGGGACGATTTCTGCAATTTACTCTATTTTTAAATTAAAATTTCATTCATAATTAAATAAATCCTACAATAATAATTCAACAAAAAAAAAATATATATATATATATTACAATAAAAATTAAAGCACTTGATTTCTTCCGATTGTACAGAATCATCGTCACGATATAATTATAAGCAAAAATACTAAAAAATATAAACTTTAAGGACTAAGAGTGTAATTGTAGTTGACGTGTGTAAAAGGGTGTTATAACCCGTGGTGTATCAACCCATTACATGCCGTCTTAAAGAATGATATGGTCACAAAGCCCTTGTTCCAAAATAAAAAAAGTTCAACGTAAACAAAATATGGTTTGTAAAATTTTATTCCCGCTATTGGATTTATTGTTATCTGGGTGCACAAGTTTGCTACGTATTTTGTTGTTAATCTATCACAACATTTGTGTGACATGAATTCGGGAGACATATCAATAACACGTTATACTATTTATGTGCAAGCTAAAGTAGCTAACCTCCTATAGATTAGAGTGTTTGCTCAAAATAGCAAAACGATATGACATCATGCATTATTTATGAATACTACTTCAATGTAAAACAGTTGTATCAGTGAGACAAGTACGTTTCCAAGACCAAAAGTAGGGTAGATTTCATCTTATTGTTTCAAAAAATTATTCAGGTTAATATATCTATTTACCGGGGCTCATTTCAAAAAAATAGGGTAGATTTCATCTTATTGTTAAAAAAAAAATAAAAAATAAAAAAACTTTAAACGGGTTCATTTCATAAACCGTGGTGGGCTATCTCAGGCCTCGGGTATTACCAATTGTGATGAGCCCAACTGTTTCTAATTTGCAAAGTAAACAAAAGAAGTTACTTTAATTTCATAAATTAGCACTACTAAAGTACTAATTAACATATCTTAGCTAATTGAAATCATAAATTATGCTACGGTTCCAATAAACTTATCTTAGTCGTTTTATGAAGAAAGAGTTTAATATTCTTTCATTAAAAAGGGTGAATATATTTGTCAGGCTCTGTATGTACCTCTCTGGCCCTCCTATATTGGGTAAGTTGGTTATTTAAAGTTATGCAATTCCAAACAAATTTTGCCACCCTTGTGAACCTACAAGAGCTAAACGCCAAACCTGATTACTGTTGGTGCATCGTGCATATTAGACACAGTGAAAAGAATTGCTCATATCAAGGCCCAATAAGGACAAATATTTTGCTTTAGGTCTAGCTAATATTGGATGACCAAATTAAAGGACTTTTGACTTTCTGAGAGTAGTTTAACTTATTATACACGCGAAAACGACATTTACTTTCTCCTTGGGACGTTTGCTATATTGTCGATGAAGACATTCCACGATCTATCTGTATATACATTAAAAAAGAAGAGTAAAAATACATGAATTCTTGTTCCCCAAAAAGAACAGTTTTACATGTTAAGTTGTGTCATTTCACTAACTCGAACATACCTGGAGGAATTAAGTAGTACATTTTAAGCAATGAAAATACGTGTACACTTGTGAGTACATGTGAAATAATTGATTGCTTAACACAATGTTTTCAATAAGTAACTTTTTTTAATGAACATTTTACACACACCTATATAACACAGATCTCACAAATATCTCTCATTCACTAACTCGACTCTCATTCACTATCTCTCATTCTTAAAGGTAATATCGGTTTCTAGACAAACAAGTGGGTGGCCAAATTGTTTCACACAGTGTGCATGACTTCTATGTGGATCATTTGGAACTGGAGAAACAAGCTTCTTCACTCGGCGTCCGAGACTGAAGGGATATCGATTCGTCACCAAGATATTTTTTCTTCGGTTCAAAGGATGTCTCTCCAATGGGCTTCCCACCGGGCTTCTAAGAACCGATTCTCGTAGGATATATGAATCCAAAATCCGGGTGACTTGCTTGTTGTTTAATCTTTTGTATGAAATTTTGGTGTTTTTAAGTGCTCCGCCTTAGAGCACTCCCTCTTTTTCTGTTTTTTCCCCTTCTCGCCTTATTGGCTTTTTAATATATACTAGCAGGGTCCCCGCGCGATACGCGGGCACCCTATAATTTAATTTTTTCGGCTAATAATTTATTTTATTTGTAAATTTTTTGGCAATAGCTTTGCTGATTAGTTTTTTATAGCAAAAGTTTAATGAAATTTTGCTTAGTTTGTATTATTTTATTTATTTTTTTTGTTTAGTAATTTGTTTGGTTTGTACAATATGTGAACATATTTTAGTTTATTATGTTCTTTTTGACAATAAATTTATGGATATCAAAAATTTCGTTTAGCTCGTGTCCGTTCGGGTTCGAGCCTGTTTGACCCGTTCCCGTTCGGGCTCGAGCCCATTTGGCCCATTGCCAGTTCAGACTTGAATATTTGTATAATATGCTTTATTATTTGTATTAGTGACATTTAATGCAGGAATTGTATTTAAGTTGGTTGTACAATATGCTTGATAATTTGTATTTCTTATGTAAAGGGTGTTTTAATAAGTGCATTAATTGTATTTATTGACAAGTTAATAAATTGTATTTAATGTACATAATGATTTATTTATTGTATTTAATGTTATTATTAATTGTATGTTAAAATTAAATATGAAGGGAATTTCTATAAGTAGCATTTGTTTGTATTACTTAATTTTAAGTATTTCTATTAACAGTAGTCCTTCATGATTTATAATATAGTATGATTTGCTTTAAAAAAAAATATATGCATTTAAATATATAGGAAGGTAGGATTATTTAACGAAGTACTACATGAATACGAGTTTACAACATACAACTTATCTATTTTTCGACAATTTATGCACGCGTTTACCGTATGCATCTAAGCATTTATTATTAACAATATATATTAAAAACCAACATCGGCGACGTCGTTTTATGAAGCGGGTTTCCCGCCAAAAACCCCGGGCTAACTAAGCCTGTTTTCGTAGCCTTTATATGTGGCCCTCTATGACCCAAATTTTTATATACAAAAAAGAAAAATAAATAAATAGCAGACAGTATTTAGAATCTTCGGGAGTGATCTTTCTCACACACACAAACACACACAAATCATTCCCAAAAACAAGAATCGCGATTGTTACTCCCTGATTTTTGTGGGGGTTTTTTTGCCTTCGACATTCGGTAACAACTGATCACATGGGTTTCAATTTTGGTGTTTTGTTGGTGCCTGAAGATATCTGGGAGAATGATTACCTCCAAGATAAGATAAACGGATTTGAGAGCCGATTATACCTGGTAAGATTTTTATGGTTTTACGTTTGATTGTATTTAATTTTACTGGAATTGAGATATAGGGAATTCAGATTTAGGGTCTTGGCCGATTCAGTTATTATTTATTTATTTATTTATTTTTAATTATTGGTCCGCAAAAATTCTAACTACGAATTTGTTGTTTTCAGTTTAATTGTGTTTACTTTTCCAGGTTTTGAGGTTTTGGATGCTCGGTATTCAGGAAGAATAGTGGGAAAACGATGGTGAAAAACAAGGTCAGAGTCAAGGGAAATCTTCGACCACATGTAAGTCATTCTGCTTAAACAACCTTTGTTTGTGAATCTGAAAAATTACTTGCAATCAATAAGTTTTGGTTGCAGCAGGTTTAGTTAATTTTGGACTATGATAACTTAATTTTTTTTTAATATTTGTAGGTGAGGTATTCCAAGGAGCCTTAGAAGCCGACTAAGTGTAAGTAACTCTTATTTGTTTTTTTAGCCAATTTGATGAACTTATTAGCTTCTTAAAAAATTTATGAGCTTCATAAGATTATTTTTAGCAGCCTATGCATAGTTGTTATAAGTTTAGTCAATGTTTAACAAACAATTACTACGCTTTCAATAAAAACTTGTAAGCCTGTTTACTTTTTTAACAGGTTATTGATTAACTTTGGTCGAAAAATGAAAACGCTTCAACGGTAAGAAAACTAAAGCCCCCCCCCCCCCCCCCCCCCCCCGCCCCCCTTTTTTAAATTAATTGAATAGCATACCACTTAAGTTGTAGGTTGGAGGTTCGAAGCAGTAGAAAGGGTTAACGTTGAGCCGACATTGAAAATGAAGGTAAACTATAAATATATGTGTTTGGAAAGACTTTCATAGCGGCGTGTTTTCATTTGTTACTGCTTTATACACACTTATATTTATGTAGTTTAGCTTTTTTTCTAATAGCGTCGTCTTCTTTCATTGTAGTTTCAGCTGCAACAAGCATCCTTGAAACAAGACCAAGAGCAGTTTCAAAAATCCCGCCGCTATAATAGTAAGCACTTTATTTCATTGCACTTTCGTTGGTGCAATGGCATTTGCCGCCATGGCTTTTGGTAAGGTATACGATGGTTTAGTTACCATTTGCATTTTAATTACAGTTACGAATACTGGAAATTCTATTCACGCCTCTTGCAACAATACGCAAGCGCAGGAAGGTTTCACTTCAAATATGATGCGTTCAGCCATTGGCAACTATCGTCACTTTTAGTACACTCATATGTCTAATTACATGGTGGCTCTAACTCGCGAATTACAACCAGTCACCAGCATGCATATGCTTTGCGCAAAAGGAGGTTCAACCAAATATCTTCGGGTATGTTACAATACTAATGTACACGCATTCTAAACTTTGTAGAGGCCCTTTATTGGCGTCCTCTTAGTTATTGTCTGTTCTAACCATTGTAGGTGCACCTGAACCACAATGCCGATCTTCAACAAAAGATGACGCACCACCAGCCATACCATCAGCAAGGCACCGATGTTAGTGCACGACTATCCCTCTTTCTGACTTCCGTAAAGGGACTCAAGCTTTCATGACTTTAGTTTGCAACATGATCATCGCAATCGGGAATATGCAGCAAATTCTTGGTTTGTTTTTAAGGAGTCTCAACTACAACTTTACACCTTTTTCCTTTTCAATTGTTTTCAAGTCAGCATTAGTAAAACTCTCTGTATAAAAGTTGTAGATTGTCTACAGCGCAAATTGTAACTGTTAACTATTTGTCATTTCAGTTTAGACACCTCTTATCAAACCTCTCATGTTATTGTGCTGCTTACATCTCAGGGAGCTCTGGGGATTGGTAATCTTTTAAGAGGACTTGGTGCTGCAAACTCACAGGGTTCTGGATATGGGAATCAGAGATGTTCAGGGCATCAGCAAGGCGCGTATCCGCAGATAGGTCAACACAGAAGCCCGCATAGTAAGATTTATTTGTAGAACGATGGTATTAACAACTATATTATTGATTCAGTGTCAAATTGTGATTCGTAAACATGTTATGTAGTAAAAATAAGGTTTAATAGAAAGCTGGATGCGTGTGGCTATTTGTCAAAGTGTCGGTTCCAGAAAATCGAGTTTTTTTTCTTGCATTCTGGACATTAAAAACCAAATACAGCGAAAAAAAACCTCGCAAGGCCGCAACGCGGCGGCCGCCGCCTTACCTATAAAACTTGAGTACCTGAGTTACTAAATTTTTACAATGTCGACTGAAAATATGATAAGTTCATTTTAAAACTCAAACGTTTTTAGATAACTTTAATATATTAATAACTTGTTGGCACATATATGGCTAACTAAGTAGTACAATATATTTTGGATTGATAATTATTATAGCATGTCATTCTTTTTCTTTGTTTGTAAAGTTCACTTGCCATTGTTACTGGTACACATACATCATTATATACGAGCTAAGATAGGAAATATTGAACGTGCAACGGTACATAGGTACCATATAAATTTCATGGATATGACATAATTTATTTCGAAGGTCCCATTTCTTAGAGAGGGAGTGAACGTGCAACGGTACATAGGTACCATATAATTTCATGGAAATGACATAATTTATTTCGAAGGTCCCATTTCTTAGAGAGGGAGGTACGGTGTCAAAGGTGGCGCCAAATCTACCAGCCGAAAAACGAGAAAGACACACCAGTACCACCCTTGGGCCATTCCTTCTTGCGCCAATACAACCAGCCCACGCCGTTTTTATTTTTATTATTTATTTATTTTTTTTCTGAATTTGAAATGTTAGGCAATGGCTATGTTTGATTTTTTTTGAACATTCGTAAACTGCTACATGGCCAAAAATAACACATTTTTCAAGTTTGTAACCATATGTTTATTTTATGTAAATGGAAAAAAAAAAAAAAAAAAATTGGAGAATGGCACCACATTTTCTAGTGCCGTTTAGTGTTTTTTTGATGTGGCAGTAATTTTGGAGAACGGCACCAGAAGTTTGGCACCACGGTACGCTCTGCTCTTAGACATGTGACGGTAGGGCTACAGGAAGGAGCGAAATTAGGTTAGTTTCCCTGAATCACATGAATTTATCATGCCAAATATAGTAAGAGCTTTTGGTATTCAGCGTTTTCATTGGTGTTTTCTAGAAAACGCAATCGGATGGTGACACCACGGTACCGAGACTTGCGTTTTCGTGTCCAGAGCCTTCACAACCAGTCCACATGGTCATGTTTTTCACTTTTTGTGTGTGTTGTATTTGTATTTTAGTATGTTATGTGTCAGCCATAGCCCATAGTGCACGATTGCACCAGATTTTGGTTTTATAGGAGGGAGGGTTGTTTTTAATGTTGTGGTGAATTCTGATGTTATAAGAAAATGTGATATTGTGACTAACACTTTTCTTATAACACCAATGGGAGACGACACCATAGATACCCACTGCTCTAAAAGTCTTGTATTACAATTGATGTTTTGTTTTAATGAAATGAGTGCTGATGAAGACAAATCGACTTTTATTAGGTATTGAAGACATATATAAAACTGATATTTTATTCATCCTGGCGAAATGATTGTGCAAGAAATAACTCTTTAAGTTTTATGTAGCGTGGGATTTTTTTTAAACTTTCTTGAAAGCTAGTAAATCTATACTACTATTTATAATGGAGGAAGGACTCTCTCTCCAAAAAATTCAGATGTAAATAAAATGATTCATGGTTTACAATACTTTAAAGCAATCAATTTTCATAATTACAACAACCAAAGCATTGTGTACAACAAAAACTAGCATGAATCGAAATTCAGACCACTTTTCTTAGAATTCTACATTAATAGCATTAAAAACACACCTTCACCAAATATTACAATTATTTAAACACAATGTACAACCCTCATTCTATATTAATAGCATTAAAAACACCCCTACACCAAATATTACAATAATTTAAACACAATATACAACCCTCATTCTACATTAATAGCATTAAAAACACCCTTACACCCAATATTACAATCATTTAAACATAATGTACAACCCTCTATCTTAACCTAGACATGAACTTGTGACCAAAACTCGACTCGATACACAAAGCTGTGACCAAGCAAATTTAGGTGTCAGAATGACATCCTGTGACATTTTTATTAATTCTATTGAAAATTTTTGTTTTAGGATACCCGTCGCTGCAACGGACGGGTCTCACTAGTTTTATTAAAACTCAAACCTTGGAAAGGAGGAAGAGCACCACCAAATACAAAGCCCTCTAAGACAGAGACAAAACTAAACTAAAACCTTGATTGTTGGATATTGATATTTTGAGTTTTATTAGTAAAGTAAGTAGTAAGTGAGTTCGATATTGATATTTTGATTGTTGGGCTAATATGAGCCCAATGCTTTACTGAAAGCAAACTCAATAAAGCCTTGAGCCTTTACTCAAAACCTGTATATCTGTTGAATAAAACTAGGCAACTTAAGCTTTCTGTTTTGTTTAAAATCAATGAAAATAACAAAAGTAAAAATGATCACAATACAAAATTACAAATAGTAATTGTTGTTTGGTGTTTCACCAAATATAAAATCTTAGGGTTCTTCATAAAAAGGAAAAAAAAAAATAAAAAATTGTTACTTCGCTAAATAGAGGTTTTTTTTTTTTTTTTTTTTTTTTTTTTTTTTTTTTTTTTTTTTTTAAGTTTGAACAGAGATAGTATTTCACTCCTCACAAATGGAGGTAATTTGAACACAACAAGTTACATCGAATATAAAAGGCAAAATCGAAACCGACTTGCCAAACAAAATACATAAGGTAACAAGTTAAGCCAAAACAAGACATACATAATAATAGTTGTGATAGACTACAGCAACACCATACGAGGGTGGGGGAATCACCAAAGTAAGCTTTTGGTAGACACAACCATATGAAGATGTAGCTTGACAAAAGTACACAAAGCACATAAAACCTACATAGAAGATAAAATTGAGCATCCTTAAAGGAGCCAGACTTAAACCAAACAGATCTAAAGTCGAAACCCAAGGCAGCAGCAAGCCATCGATGACGGACCACAACAGATCTGAGCAGAAGAGACCGGATGGTAACGGATCTGAGCAGAAGATAGCGGTGGCGGCAGGGGCGGAGCCAGAATATTTCATTAGGGGGGCAAAAAATTTTGTTATTATGGTGGGCTAAAAAAGAGAGAACAAGCCAACCGGTAAATGGGTTGGGTCTGGTCGGGTCTAGTACAATTATTTTTAAATAATAATGCGGAATATCTCAGTAGTATCGTGTAGAGTTCAACACCATACTAACCTGCATATTTTTCGTAACAAAGAAAATGTTTTACGATGTATGATATTCGTTGATAAATTGAAAAAACAAACAAACTCTTTAGTATCACTTACATTTTAAAAACATTAATATCATACACAAAGTACTTTAACGGTCCAACTCTTTTAGAAAATAAAAATAAAAAATGAAACACTTTGACTATAAACTTTACAGCAAAAATAATCCAATCAATAGGATTTAAATAATAGATGGCTAACTTAATACCAATATTCTAACTAAAATACTACGTAGTACTTCAATATTTAGAAAGAAAATAAGTACTCTATTATATATCAAAGTAAAGGAAATCGTTGAGAGGCTAACTCTAAAAAATTAAGATACCCATATGCTATGAGCCTATGACACACACATTTCCTTTAACTACCCCACGTGACTAACATTTCCCAAACAAAAAGTTAAAATAGTATTTCACCGTTCTATTGCATCTTTTTTGAACACTCTCTTTCATCTCACCAGCCTATTTTTTCTCCATAACTCCATTAATGGTTTTCTTTCATGTTTCATCCTCCTCACTCATAAAAGGAAGATAATTTTGGGGGGCATATAACAAAAAAACAGATGAAAATAAGAATTTTTACACTGCAAAATTTTGGGGTGGGGGGCACGTGCCCACCATGACCACCCCTTGGCTCCGCCTCTGGGTGGCGGCAGCGACAACAGCGGCATCGGCGAAGATGGTTTAGGCTTACTTAAGTCAACTTTTATTGGATAAAGGAGGTTCAGGATAAAAATGATTGACATGCCTTATTGTTATAACTAAATTAATGACTAAATGACCACGATGGTTAAGTCAGTATTTAAGAGAAAAATGCACATTCTACTTCTCGTAAATTGTGGAGATCAATCACAAATTTAGTCATGCAAGTTACTCGTAGTTATTAGTTATATGTATCCTTTTCCATATTAAACCACCTGAACATGTAATTTTTTTACCAAATGAGCCAGTCATCGTCCCAAGAGACCATATCCTGTAATCATCGCTAAAAATGAAATATCACTTATGAACAATATGGTTAAGCTTGGAAATGAACTCACCAAAGATCATTCTTCTAATAAAGGCAAAGACAAAATGATTGATATTTCTGAATACTCAAGAATTAACACCAAGAGAAATATTCATAATTCGGAACAAATCAAGCAAGAAATGACAATTGCCCAGAAGATGAATTCTGAATGCGAGCTTGACAACGAGTTACTCAACTTCATAGAGGATACGGATGATGAAGCAGAAAACTTAGGACCAAGCATGGCATTCATGACACACATTAAAGATGTGGAAGGTATGAAAATTACAATGGAAGATGATTTTGAAGCTCAAGATGAGGATGCAACTCCAAGCTATGAGACAAATGCTAAAGAAGATGACACACTTGTCAACAAGGTACACACATCCGATGCTTGTGATAATGATGATCTTGATGAATTCATATAATGTCACATTCGTACTATTAGTAGGACAACTGAAGTTAACATAAGTAGTATAAAACCTACAAGTGCTTAAAACGACCTAAAAAATCCAAATAACATTTGAACATTGAGTACGAATATGACTTAAAGCTTAAACTACGTTACGAATTAAAAGCTACAAAATAAAATGTCCTAATCCTAAGTATATGGAAATTGACACCACCAATATTTATAAGTACACATTACACGATTCATAGGTCTTTTGGGTACCGATTTTAATTAAATACTTGTACAAGGCATCACACGTCTATCAAATATCCTTATGAAGTCCAATTTTTATTTTAGCCTTGTACACTACATTCACAAATATAGATATGATAATGTTCGAAGTTTGGAAAGGAATAAGTCTCCCAAGTAATCCCCCAAAATATCGGCATTCCCAAAATTATATCCCCATTCGGTTATTCATATCCTAAACTTATACCGTATTTCCTTCACTCACAAAACCCTAGAAACGACAACTACAAATGGCAGCCTCCTTTGTTCATCAAGAAATCCATGAATCAGTGTCTCTAATCCTGTCAAGATCCAAGGAAGGTTCGAAGGTGTGCTTGCTGTGATGTCATTCGAAAGTGCTAGGGTTTTGCAGTTGGGTATTCACGACTTAGGGTGTGATCTGGTTCCCTTCTTGTTCGAATCTCGGCCAAGGTATCACAATCACCTATTGCTTTCTTTTAATCAATTCGACATATATACAAAATTATAATCTGATTTAAACATCTATACCGAATCCTATAATTTGCTTAAGTTACTTCTATTTTTGTTCAGCCATAAAACATGTAAAAACGCCACATGAAATCAATCTGAAACATGCTAAAACTTTGTGTATTCGATATTTTATTTATTGGTTTGATCGACCCAGGTTTGCTGTGATTCGAACCATTATATTATAACCTCTAATCAAGCCTTAAAATCTGAGATAAATGATCATAAATGAGGTGTGTAAAATCTAAAAACCCTAGGCGTATGCATGACAACTTAACGAGGGGTTAGGGTGCGTTTTCTATCATTTTATGTGAAATGTTATGTGCTCGATAAATCGTTTTTGTGTGTGTCGTGTGGGTCATCTTCTAGGGCTAAAAATTCCTGCATGTATATCGTGTTTTAAACAAGATGGAAGTGTGTGAATATATGTGTTATAATCGGACTTAAAATGGGAATTAGACATAGAGCTTGGTTTGATCCCGGTAATGGCTTACTTGTCTCGTTATGTCGATATCTTGTGTGTACGAGTGTGTTTGTTATTTGGGTGATCGTATGATGTTTTAAAAAGTGTTAAGATCTGAATGAAACAGTTTAGAGGTCATGGTATTGGTTGGTTAAACATTTGGTTAAACCTAAGTCGTTTTCTGTCTCGCTTTCTATGCTGCCCATGATTTTGGCTATTTTTCAAAGAGTGTAATTTAATGATAATGTTTTAACATAATTATTGAGTCTAAATTTAAGTTCACGATGCGTGCGATCTGAGTATCCAATTTCATGGTCATTGGAGGTCGGGAAGATGGTCTTTTGATTTTTGGGAGATTAAGTGTCAAAACTGTGTTTTGGATGTCTGGAAATCAGTTGATATTTTTGATATTTAGTTTTCAAACCCTACGGAATTAAGAGTTTTCAGGGGTGGTCTATGTGCGACTTCCTGGAAATTTTTGTAGATTTTTATAAAAGGTTCAAATGGGTTAATGAAAGGAAACCTTTCTGTATGTATGTGCAGTTAATTTTCTGGGTAGGTCTGGAAATATGATTTTTGTTTGGATTCTTGTACTTCGAAATAAAATCTAGAAAATTTACTGTAACTACCTAATATGTATAAGTATCTATGATAATTATTTAAGCATCTCAGTAAGTATATAAGTATGGTTTTAAATTCATAGACAAAGGGGCTTGAACATGATAAAATCTGAAATATGTTATAAGTAACGGTTTTGGTGTAACCAAATCCCATTAAATATGTTTTAAACCGAATTTCATTTGAAACATTAATCCGGATACTATTGAAAATTTGTTAACCTAATTTCACATGTGAAACCCTAATCACATTAATGACTGGTAATGAGTAATTAAGAATCTGTTATGACATTAAATGAACTAATAAGTATAATATGAACCCTAATTCATGTAGAGTCGTTGAAGAAGGCGTGACGTTGTTTCCTTGTGATTACTTTTCCGTTTGCTTTGATTTCTCTCTAAAGGTATAGATATTCCGTCCATTTTTAGTAAGGGCATCCATTGGTATGGTTATCCGTTATTGCTATGGATAATCCGTTCTGTTATCTGATTGATATCCGTTTTGATATTTGATTTGCTATCTCATTCTGATATTCGTTGGTTATCCGTTTGATATGCTTCAGTTCAGTATTTTATATGATTCAGTATTTGATATGATTGATTGATATGATTATGATTGCTCTTGTATTGCCCATCTTCTGTATCTGTATTCCTAGCCATGGAGGTACCATGGCCATATCATTGAGGCACCAGTGGCATGACACTATCTGGGACGGTGTGATTAGTCCCCGGCGTTCTCATTTTTGTATATGCTATATAGCACTTTGGCCATTATATTGTTTTGCAAGGAGCGTATGGATGCATCCTAGGGAATCTGTATCTGTATCTGGTGATTGGTTGGTGTGTGTTCCTACAACCCATCACATTCTGGTGCATTGTGAGCTAGCTACTCCATGTACAACTTTGGAATTGACGGTATATGATTTGTGATATGACTGCTATATAATTATTTAGCCTATTCATGTATCATGCTTAGGCAGTTGGGCAATGCACTCCGATCCTATATTGATTGATATTTGTTATGCACTCTGATTCTATATCTGATTCATATTTGTTTCGTATTCTGTTTCATCTGACATTTTCTCAGCAGGCTTTTTCTCTTCTTCTGATTTGGCATCATTTGATTATATTATTTTTAGTTAATATTTATATCTGTTCACTGGGCTTTTTAAGCTCAGCCACATTTCTTTTCCTATGGCAGGTTTTAGGTTGAAAGCTGGGGATTGAGTGAAGTGTGCATAGGAACTTTTAGTGGACCACCCGGTCGATAGATCCCATTTGCATTTGGATTAGACTTTAGAGTTATCTACCATTTAGATTTGATTCCGATTTGTATTCTAGTGGGATAGTCAGTATGATTTAGACTTATTATGTCCCTAGTTTCATTTTTGAACTTTTGTAACATTAGTATAATATAAGTCTTCCGCTTGTGTTTGTTCTGTTGACACCATAATGTGACATTTTGACCCTTGTCGAGTTGGGGGTGTTACAGTGATACTCCTCAGTCATCTACTAATAATATAGACTGCAATCATCCATCAACAAGTCAAGATCAAGTTGATATGCTTCAAAACTATGCCACTATTCAATCTCAAATTCAAAATTATGCTAACTTGATAAAACGGGAACAAGATAAAAGTGCTTCTTTAGAAAAGAAAATCAATGACATGTTATATGAAGAGCAGTATGAACGACCACTAGTGCTTAAACTTCAAATTCATGAGTTACAAAATGAAAATTTTCTTTTTAAAAGAAATATTTTAACTTTGGATAACATTAAAAAGAATTTTGAAAATAAAGTTTCAAAACTTAAATAAGACAAAGCTAAGTGTATTCAATGATTAACAAGAGCTGAAACAAAACTTCGCACTACCGATCAGACTTCTCAGACTATGTACATGTTAATGCCCAAACCAGATTCATTTATAGATCTAAAACAGGGTCTTGGTTATAATAAACCATACTATCTTGAC
The DNA here is from genome assembly GCA_030686995.1 of Artemisia argyi. Classification (NCBI taxonomy): domain Eukaryota; kingdom Viridiplantae; phylum Streptophyta; class Magnoliopsida; order Asterales; family Asteraceae; genus Artemisia; species Artemisia argyi. The sequence continues at coordinate 129,610,751 of CM060677.1, forward strand.
ATGGTTAAACGTCAAACACAGAGTTTGTATAATGCTTATTACATGAGACGTGATACCTTCAAATATTACATGTTGTTCCTAATGACATCTCTCAAGAGGAAATCCAAAAACGTCTAAAAGTTAGCTAAAAGAAAATCAATTTCTCCTACTTTAGTGCCGATTATAGTTTGATAAATAAAGAAAATGCTCTGTCAAGAAAACCAAAAAATGTGCAAAACCATGTGGATCAGATTTCTGACAACCTATATGATTCAAACAAATATGAGAGCTTAGCGAGAAAAACTTTTGCAATTTCAAAAATCAAATAAATGGTACTTTAGCTGTTATTCATGGAAAGAAAGAGTTTCAATTGGCTGCACTTTTGAAATCTAGTTCTTATGAAATAGACATCTTAAGGGAAGTCAAGAAACTGGTAAAAACATTTAACGAGCCTCCCACGAATAAAGTTAATGATCAATTTAAAGCCTTTGAAGTGGCATTGATTCTTGGAATGTAAACTGATTTAACTTATGTCACATCTCTTGAAGATGAATATGACCTTCTCAGCTTAAACTCTGTATTCAAAAAGAATATTTTCTAAATCAAATTGAATCTATCAAACCACAATTTGCTATAAATTTGGAGAAAATTACAGAATTGGAAAATACACAAACGTCTTTAGAAATGGAAAACCTTTTACTCAAAGAGAGTCTAAATGAATGTTTGCAAAAGAACACTGAGTTGAACAATGAATTGTCTTGTCGTACTACTAGATTTGAGAACTCTTGTGCTAAACTTGAAAAACAATCTTTAATTTTTGAAGCAAACTGGCTGCGAAAATTTAAAGAAAACAAACACGACAAGCTTTCCTACGAAGCTTCTTTGAAATTAACCTTAAAAGAGAATGAGGAACTAAAATCTAAAGTGCTTGATTTGATGAAAACCAAGAATCATGAGTTTGTTGACTCACACTAGTTGGCAAATCAAAAATTTTCATATTTTTAAACCAACCAACTTTATTGGCAAATAAAAAAAAAAAAATCATATTGTTGAGCCAAAACAAAAAGTGGTTTTATCTAATCCTAAAGTAATTGCTCCCGGTATGTATTAGATTAGATCTACTTCTGTTAGAGAACCATATGGCTCAAATGATATGATCATAACAAGGAATTAGAAATAGCTAGGAAGCAAGCATTACTTAGTATGGATATGCCTCTAGATGCACCAATGTGTTGTTCGACTCCACCCAATATAGAAAAGAAACCCAAAGAGTCAAAGAAACAAAAGAACAAGAATCATGAGAAACAAAAATTAGCTCAACATGATCAAACTACACAATCTCCTAACGTAGATTTGCTTTTTGATCCAGGTTTAGAAACTACTTGTAGCAAGGAGAGACCACCTAAGAACTGTGCGTTGAAGACTAGTGCCTCTCGGCCTTCTACTACAGTAGTAGCAAAACCTAGATATTTTAAAGCTTTAAATAAAAAATGCTCTAAGCGAATGGATGACTGTAATGACTTGAATTTGCATGGATCTGTTGCTTCTAACAGTAAGAATGCTTGTTTTAATTCCATTGCTTATAATTCTGTTTCTTCTAATTGTATGCACGTTGATCTGAATTGTGAAAATGTAAATGCCAAAACTACTAGGATTGCTTCACCAAATCTAAGAAACCATCTACATTAGGAAAAAAGGGCATGGATACCAACGGGTAGAATATTTGTGTATCCTGAATTATTCCCTAGATCTTGCTTTAAGTGGAGACCCACTGGAAGAGTGTTCAAACATGTGTAGGCTTTAGATGGCAACCGGTTAAGAAGAATTCTGAACCTAGCACCACTATAATAGAAAAGTTCAACCCACTAGGTTTGTAATCTATACTGTTTAACTACATGGAACCACTTTATAAACGGGTTCCAAATTTTCTGTTTCTTGCTTTGATGTGCAGCTTGTCCAAGTATGCTTCTAGTACCTCGATTCCGGGTACACCTGACATATGATAGGGAACAAGGCACTACTCAAGAACTTCATAGCTAAATTCTTGGGTACTATGCATTTTGGGAATGACCAAATTGCTAAAATCACCAGCCATGGGGATCTCATTCATGATAAAGTCACAATTCAAAGATGTTGACATAAATAATGTATGAAAACGTTATTTATATTTTTCGATATCTCTATATTTTGACGATCACAAAATGTAAACTCGTCAATCGTAAGATTACTACGTAAACAAGTATTAAGCTAGTTTATATCACTATATCCAACTTAATCACTTAAGGTATGGATAAACATGTGCTTAATACATCTAATGATCAAAGGGATATTTAATTAACTAATACAAAGTTTATTTAAATATATAAACATATTATATATTTTTTGAAAAACACTTTTGGTAATAAAGAAAAATGTTTTAATCATACTAAATATATGATTTCAAATATTTAACCAAAATCAGTTAGTTTTTCACCAAATAAACTTTCCCCACTAAAAGACAAGTGTTCTGGCCGTTACAGCTGGGCGGCCCCCTTAATTATAAGGGGCGGTCCCCTTAATTTTAAGGGGGCCGACCTTGATTTAACGGGGCCGGCCATGCTCCTCTGTCAGAAACTGTCAGAATTCTTCTCTTATAAATACCACCTTAATTCTGGAATTTTGCCCCACCTTTTGCACGAAATTTTCAGATCTATAACTCTCTAAAAAATCCTCTAAAACCCTTTGATCATTTGTATATTAATCCTTGTTTCAAGTGATTCAATCCCTCATCATCCATTCTCATCCAAAGTGCAAAAGAAGAACACTCTTTCTACAACCAAGTTCAAGAAGTGTTGAAGAGTAGTTGTGCATAGTGTATATATATTCATTTGTGAATATTGTGTTGTGCTTGTGATTAATTGTGTAGAAGATATAGAAGTTGTGTAGATAATAGAAGTTGATAAGTAGTGAAGTAGGCTAGTTGTGAAGATAGGTGTGAAGTAGAAGATTGGTGTGTAGAAGATAGTTGTGAAGAAGATTGGTGTGTAGAATATTGGTGTGAAGAAGGTGTGTAGAAGTTGTGATCAAGTTGTGAAGTTGTGTGGTGTGTAAATTGGTGTGTAAGGTTTTCTCCGCCAAAAGGGAGTTTGTTGACATAGTGAAGAAAACTCTCGAGTAGGTGACTCGGGGAGTGGAGTAGGAACAAGGAAGGTGTCCTTGTAGCCGAACCACTATAAATCCTTGTGTTGTGGTTTGATCGTTCTAACTCTTCTCATTACTTATTTATTTATCTTTACTATATTAGCTTTGTTAGTTAGTTACCATTCAATTGTTCATATAGTGCAAGTATTGAGTTCACATAAGCTAGAATAGAACTTTTTAAAACAAACTTGTGTTTATAAATTTAAAAGGACGTAAAACTATTCAACCCCCCTTCTAGTTTTCCACAATTGGTATCAGAGCCACGTCTAGCAAGATTTTTAAAATATATTGTATTTTAAAACTTGTAACGATCTATGGAATCTGAAAAATATTTAGAAGGGCAATCTATGCAAAGACCACCACTATTTGAAAGTGATGGATTTTTATATTGGAAAAATCGATTCGAAACTTATGTGAAATCAAAAGATCTAGATATTTGGCATATTATTACCAATGGTGATATTTTACCTATTCAAAATAACCCCGAAACTAAGAAAGATGAAATCGTACCTTTTGAAAAACAAAATGATGATTTAAAAAGAAAACTTGCTTAAAATAATGAAGCAAAAATGGTTATTTACAATGCGCTACCACGTAAAGAGTACGAAAGGATCTTTATGTGTGAAACCGCAAAAGAAATTTGGAACTCTTTATTAATAACCCACCAAGGTAATAATCAAGTCAAAGATAACAAAATAGATCTACTTGTTCAACAATATGAGCAATTCACGATTCCGGAAGAGGAATTAATTGATAATGCTTTTGCTAGATTTAACACTATAATCACAAGTTTAAAAGCACTTGATGAGAATTTCTCTAGTAAGAATTTTGTTAGGAAGTTTCTTAGAGCTCTTCACCAAAAATGGCGAGCTAAAGTGACGGCTATTGAAGAATCGAAAAATTTGTCAACGCTACAACTTGATGAATTAATTGGTAATCTAAAAGTCTACGAAGCAATAATAAAGAAGGACTCCGAAATGGTTAAAGGGAAATGAGAGCAAAGCAAGTCAATCGCCTTGAAAGCTAGAAAGGATTCCAACAACGAAGATAACTCATCTTCCGAAAGCGAAGACGAAGAATATGCCATGGCCGTAAGAGATTTCAAGAAATTCTTCAAAAGGCGAGGAAGATTCGTCAGACAACCACACGATGAAAGAAGAACATCTCAAAAAAATAATGATGACAAGTATATCAAGAATGAGAGAAAATGTTTCAAGTGTGGTGATCCGAATCACCTTATTGGAAAATGTCCAATGATGACAAGAGATCAAAATCAAAGAGCGTTTATTGGAGGTGCTTGGAGTGATAGCGATGAAGATGAGAAAGAAACAACAAAGGAAGAAAAGTGTCTCATGGCTAAAACATCAAGTGAGGTACGTTCCGAAACCGAATATTTTAGTGATGAAAATGTATCATTAGATGAAAAAGACTTAGATAGTGAATACAATAGATTATGCAAACTAGGACAACAAGTTATGGCTAAAAACAAATCACTAAAATACATAAATAACCAATTAGAAAATGAAGTACTTGAACTAAAAATTAAAATACATCAACTTGAAAAAGGTAAAGAAACTTTTGAAGAATGTAAATCATGTCAAGAGCTTAGAAGTGAAAACAACAAACTTAAGGAAGAAATTTGTAAACTTAATAAATTTGAAAATAGTAGTAACTCACTTAGTAAAATTATAAGTATTCAAAGAATATCCGGAGATAGAACCGGTCTAGGTTTTAACTCAACCGAAGCCTCAACAAGTGAAGTTAAAAATGTTAAATTTGAAAGCGAACTCAAAGAACTAAAACCTTCAAAATCTAATCCTGAGTATATACTCATAAATGATAAGAAAATACATCTAGCTAGTAATGAAGAAATAAAACCGTTTTATAAACCATCTTTAAAAACCGAAGTAGGATCGTCCAAAACTAAAACAAGATCTAAAACTCCACCACCTAGAAAACCGAATAATTCTTACTCTAGACCTAAAACACCTCAACCAAGAGTAAACCAAAGTAGACAAAACTTTAACAATAATCAACAAATGTGGAACTTCAATCCATGGGGAATGTTTCCACCATATATGCACCCAAGTCAAATACATAACATGTTCGGGACAAACAACTTTGGTCAAATGAGACCATGGGGACCAACGTGAGAACTTTCACCATTCATACATGGAAATCTTTGATGTCACCCCGTGTTCGGACTTTCCTATGAAGATTTTGAAGTTTAACGCATTCAAGACGAAAGGTACACATTTCCTTTTATTTCCTTGTAAACAAATGCATGCTTAGTTTAGTATCTAGCTTTTATGTGATATTGATTGGTTCATTATTTTCTCTTGTCTTTACTTCTATACATATATATACTTATTTACTTATACTATATATATATATATATATATATATATATATATATATATATATATATATATATATATATATATATATATATATATATATATATATATATATATATATACACTTAGCTATATCTAGGATCTTATAACCTAGAAAACTCATTTGTTGATTTTCTAGAACTAGAAATTGTTCGTTTATGAACCTTTTCTTTTCCCATTTGCCTTATTGAACTTTAATGTTCAACAACACTCATGCTGATGAAGAGAGATGAGTCGAAAAATCTATGGATGAAACAAACTCCCGGCTTCCATTGCATCCGTCTCCTTCCTTTATTCTCGTCTTATAAGCCCATACTACATATATATATATATATATACATATACTTATGAACCTTCCACAACGTTCTCGTGTACTTGACAACTTGATAAATTTCATCCGAAATGATCAAGAAAATTTAATTGGCAAATTGTCAATTAAAAGTGTCAAGTAATTCCTTTCGTGCGAATACCCTCCAACGTATTTTTGATTAAATATAAATCTAATACATACATATGAATAATTTTTTGCTCTTTCCAGAAACCAAAAATCACAAAAATCAAATTTTGGAGGGCGGCCCCCTTAATGTTTAAGGGGGCCGGCCATCTGATTTTTCAAATCCGTTTTTCTCCTTTTTCCTTTTGCCAAACACTCCACTTTTTCATAGACCCCTTCCACTGCTTCTGTTGTGACGAAAACCAAAACCCAAAAACCTCTCAAATCACTTCCAAATCACATAATTCGGGTTAATTCGCAAAGGGCAAATTCATCTAACACAATCACCATTACATATTGTAGGTTTTTTCATAACACATTTCATCTAATTTCATCTTATTTGATCATACTCATGATTATGCATGTTTTATAGAATTCGTCAAATTTCATAATTTCTTTCGAATTAAGCCTTAAAACTTCATAACCAAATGCTTCCCTTAGGATTAGGATGATTGATCAACACTAGAAACTAGTTATTATATACTATCATGTCGAAAATTTTTGAAAAATTTCATACACTCCTTTTCAAAATTTTTAGTAAACTTATTGTTGAATAATAATTTGAAAACGTGTTAAAACTAATCACATTATACTTGTGTAACTTGTAAAACTTGAAATTACATTTTTTGACTAATAAAAATTATTTTGGTTCACAATATAGGGGTGTTTGGATTATGTCCAAATAATATCGAAACATAGTCATTATAATTTTTATAAAACTTTGTTATAATTACAAACCTTAAAATTGCTAATCGAACTCGTCAAGATATATAATTCATATATATATTGACATACTAGGGGTATAAGTCAATAGTTAGGGAAGCGTTTGGTTTATTACTAAAAATGACATTTTTAAGTAAAAATACAAACCATCTTTTTCAAAAAACAAATCACATGCATAAGAAACTCGCAAGAAATGGCTAGTTTTACAATCTAATGTAAATCTAGTAAATTTCATGATATATTAAGATGTTTAAAGGGGCGTTTGGATTTGTCCATAACTACTCATTAAACATCGTAAAATATATCTAGAACGAGTTAAAAACAATATTAAGGAACATGGTAATCTACTTCTTAGGATTAGTAACGAAGTATGTTTGCGTTCCAACATAAGCCTTAACAATTAACATATACTTTTATCTTTCTTTATATTTATTTTGGTCTTTTTGTATTGTTGATGTGTTTAGGTGAAAATGCCCAAAGCAACTACCGAAGATCTTTCTCACACTAAAAACTACATTCCTAAAGTTTCCCAACTCCCTACCACATCTCCTTCCATTGGACTTATCTATCAACAAATTGAAGATAGAAATGTTCATGAGGGACGTGTAGTAGATCTTGCTTTTGCTCAATCCGAGTACATAAATCGCTTGTTTTCAAACATCAACTTCAATTGTCTTTATGAAATAAATGAACCTATCATTCCTCGCTTCATAATGGATTTCTATAGCCAAGTCACCGTCCAAGCCAATGATCCTGGTTTCATCACCATCTCCTTCATGATTCAAAATGAATTTATCACCCTAACTCTCGAACAATTTGGTCATATCCTCCAAATTCCATTTAGAGGTCAAGCCGTTTTCTCAAACGAGTGGGACCTCGAATCTCTTAATCGCTATCGACCAACCTTCGGTCCCTATCTCGACGAAATTCCTCATCCCGATGAAATTCGTCAAGTTCTTGGTATAGATCGTGCCACCACAAGTCGAAAAATAAAATCCAAAAACGTTCAAATCTCTCCATACCAACTTCTCCTCAAGAAATTAAGCCCTCACATGAAGCGTTGGGAAGAACTCATTCGTGAGAATGCGTTTGGTACTGGAGGTCACCGGGACCATCTCCCGGCTAGCCTTGCTCACATGTTGTATTGTATAGCTGTCGAAAAGCCGTACAATTTGGCCTACTTCTTTATCAAACGGATTGAGTGTGCTAGAAAAACTCCCAAAGCCAACCTTCCATATGGAATGTTCCTTACTCGTCTCTATCGTCATGTTATCGAGTACTACCCCGATCTTGACAATAGTATCTATGAGTCCATCTACCCCACTCTACGTTCTCTCGCTCTAAAACAAGCTCGACGAACTCGAAGTGACAAGGGTAAACCTCGTCGTCATAGCTTTCATGGATCATCTTCAAGGCAAGACGATGACGATGAGGAGGAAAACATCCATGATGCTAGTACCCCTTCGTTTTCTGAGTTCGTTGACGATTTAGAGGATCTTGACTATCCCAACTATTCTACTCCATCTCCAAGTGATCAAACTGAAGAAGTGCTTCATGAACGTACTACCGAGATGCTTAGAAGACAAAAGAGCTTGCACGAAGAAGTTAGAGGTGGCTTCAAATCTATCGGGAAGACTTTGAAGGGTATCTTCGGGAAGAAAAAGAAATAATATGCTTGGATTATGTTTGTCAAACAATATTTATTTTTATGTCTTGTGTGCTACTTGTCCGACGTATGATCGGAAGTACTTGTTATTTGGATATTTGTTTAGGATGCTAACTTGATTGCTCTTAATATATGTTTTTTTAATGCATGATTCTCTTAATCTACATATATATGTTTGCATGATTAGTTAATGTTTATATAAATATATGACATGTATGCTTTCTAATAGACCAAAAACAAATGTGAAATGTCCAAATAGAGCTTGCTGCAAATACAAAACCGAACATAACATTTTTCCAGAAAATTTTTGAAAATTTTGGTTTCTGGGTCGTCAGATGGGCGGCCCCCTTAAATCATAAAGGGCGGCCCCCTTAAAATTAAGGGGACCGGCCTCCATTTAAGGGGACCGGCCATCTGGAACAGTTTTTACACTGTTTTCTTTTGCATCTTGTGATCCCTTTTGCTAGTCCCAGCTACCATTTCCCTTAAAAACTAAACTGATTTTGGAATATAACATTACAATTTCAAATTAATTCCACTTCTAAACATGTTTTCCCACTATATAATCTCCATGCATGTTTAATTCACATTCCATCATCCTCAAACATTCATCAAGATCATCATGTCATCACCAAGAACCACCTATTCAAACAATGCCAAGAAACAAAAACTTGTCATCATTCCACCCAAACAACTCTTCATTGATCTTACAAATGAAGACAACACCACTCCATCTCCACCACCTCAATGTTCATCTCCTAGTGCACCAAATGCACCCTCCAAAACACCTTCAACAAATGGAAACTCCACTTCCTCCATACCATCCACTTCATCCATAAATGACTACATCAACACCCACTTATCTCCTCCAACAATTGATCAACCATCACAACCTACCAATGAGAACACATCTCTTGCACTCACTCTCTCATTATCACCATTAACACCTCTTGATGCACATTTCTCATCATCTCCTATCAATCCACCAACCTATAACCCCGTCCCATGGAGCTTACTTGAAGCTCATGGAGACACTTGCCTTTGTTGCATTCACAACCGAACAATTGTGTTCGGTTTAAGAGATGAGATACAACACATGTTTTCTCATATTGAAAACATGTTGCATCAACTACCAACAACAAACACAACACCTCCACCACCATCAACAAACACACCTCCACCATCACCATCCCCATGTTCACCATCCATTCCTCCCAATTAAACATGCTTGGTGTTTCACAAATAAAATTGTGTTAAACTTTTTGGATGGCAAGCTCTAGAGAGGACTATCATGTTTGAGACTTGGTCTTTTAGTTTAATGACGATTCTAAGCCTTTAAGGCTTTTGTTAGTTGCATTACTTTTTATGGTTGTCAATGTAATGCTTGATGTATTTTCTTTTATTAACGTTATGGTTATGTTTAGCCTCTACTCTTGCATGCTATATACATGTATATGTTCCTTGCCACTAAATATTTTTGCAAGATATCCATATCTCGATTCCTTTTGGCCTCAAAACGAGGGGGAGTACACTTCGAGGGGGAGTTTACATTAACATGGGATAACCTTTTTGATGCTAACAAAAAGGGGGAGAAGTAATATAAACTCACAATAATACTTGAATATATACTAATTTTCGATTAATGAGTTTAAATTTTGTAATCATCAAAAAGGGGGAGATTGTTGACATAAATAATGTATGAAAACATTATTTATATTTTTCGATATCTCTATATTTTGACGATCACAAAATGTAAACTCGTCAATCGTAAGATTACTACGTAAACAAGTATTAAGCTAGTTTATATCACTATATCCAACTTAATCACTTAAGGTATGGATAAACATGTGCTTAATACATCTAATGATCAAAGGGATATTTAATTAACTAATACAAAGTTTATTTAAATATATAAACATATTATATATTTTTTGAAAAACACTTTTGGTAATAAAGAAAAATGTTTTAATCATACTAAATATATGATTTCAAATATTTAACCAAAATCAGTTAGTTTTTCACCAAATAAACTTTCCCCACTAAAAGACAAGTGTTCTGGCCGTTACAGCTGGGCGGCCCCCTTAATTATAAGGGGCGGTCCCCTTAATTTTAAGGGGGCTGGCCTTGATTTAAGGGGGCCGGCCACGCTCCTCTGTCAGAAACTGTCAGAATTCTTCTCTTATAAATACCACCTTAATTCTGGAATTTTGCCCCACCTTTTGCACGAAATTTTCAGATCTATAACTCTCTAAAACATCCTCTAAAACCCTTTGATCATTTGTATATTAATCCTTGTTTCAAGTGATTCAATCCCTCATCATCCATTCTCATCCAAAGTGCAAAAGAAGAACACTCTTTCTACAACCAAGTTCAAGAAGTGTTGAAGAGTAGTTGTGCATAGTGTATATATATTCATTTGTGAATATTGTGTTGTGCTTGTGATTAATTGTGTAGAAGATATAGAAGTTGTGTAGATAATAGAAGTTGATAAGTAGTGAAGTAGGCTAGTTGTGAAGATAGGTGTGAAGTAGAAGATTGGTGTGTAGAAGATAGTTGTGAAGAAGATTGGTGTGTAGAATATTGGTGTGAAGAAGGTGTGTAGAAGTTGTGATCAAGTTGTGAAGTTGTGTGGTGTGTAAATTGGTGTGTAAGGTTTTCTCCACCAAAAGGGAGTTTGTTGACATAGTGAAGAAAACTCTCGAGTAGGTGACTCGGGGAGTGGAGTAGGAACAAGGAAGGTGTCCTTGTAGCCGAACCACTATAAATCCTTGTGTTGTGGTTTGATCTTTCTAACTCTTCTCATTACTTATTTATTTATCTTTACTATAATAGCTTTGTTAGTTAGTTACCATTCAATTGTTCATATAGTGCAAGTATTGAGTTCACATAAACTAGAATCGAACTTTTTAAAACAAACTTGTGTTTATAAATTTAAAAGGACGTAAAACTATTCAACCCCCCTTCTAGTTTTCCACAAAAGAGTCTACTTTGTTGAAGGGATAGGTCACAATTTGTTTAGCATTGGCCAATTTTGTGATAGCGGTTTGGAGGTAGCATTCAGAAAACATTCGTGTATTGTTCGTACTCTTGAAGGCGTTGATATTCTCAAAGGCTCTAGGGATTCGAATCTATACCAAATTGCACTTAAAGAAATTACATCACCAAAACTGATTTGTTTGCTTCCAAAAGCAACATCATCACCAGCTTGGCTATGGCATTGTCGAGACTCTCATTTGAACTTCAGAATGATTAATGACCTTGCTCAAAACAACCTATTCAGAGGATTGCCAAAACTCACTTTCAAGAAAGATCATATTTGTTCAGTGTGTGAATTACGAAAGATGATATGTGCAACACTCAAATCCAAATCCGAACCTAGTTTTGTTGCTCCTTTACATTTATTGCATATGGATTTGTGTGGCCCAATGCCCGTTCTCATTCAAAATGGAAAGAAATATATTTTGGTTATTGTGGATGACTACTCACGTTACACTTGGGGTTCATTTTCTTGCTTCTAAAGCTGAAACTCCAAATGTAATCAAGTTCATCAAAAGAGTACAAGTTGGTCTACTAGCTCAACTCCGATATGTAAGAACAGACAATGGAACGGAGTTCATGAATTAGATTCTTCAGAGTTTCTTTGATTCTACCGGAATTAATTATTAGAGATCTGTGGCTTACACTCCTCATCAAAATGGTGTAGTCGAAAGACGAAACCGTACATTAGTAGAAGCTGCAAGAACATTGCTCACCTCCGCAAATCTTCAATTAAATCTATGGTCTGAAGCAGTGTCAACCGCTTGTTTCACACAAAACCGATCTATCATCAATAAAAGATTCAACAAAACTCCATATCACATCATTCACAAACGCAAACCTGATGTAAAATACTTACGCACTTTTGGTTTGTCGGTGCTACCCTCTCAATGATCGTGATGACCTTGGCAAGTTAAAAGAAAAAGAGGATGTAGGAAATTTCCTTGGATATTCTACATAATCAAGTGCGTATCGTAATTACTATCGAAGAACACTATTGATAAAAGAGACAATCCATGTTCACTTTGATGAAGTAGAAGAAATGGCTTCTAATCAAGTCATATTAGAACCCGCACTTAATCATGCTTCTAAACAACAAAGTTCAGAACCTGTGCTAAAGACTATGACTTCTGGACAAAACAGTTCAGGACTCGTACCAAAACCAAAATCATCAACAACAAAACCTAAACATATTCAAATGGAAGAGTTAGATGGTATGTTTGAGAACTTCTATGATGAATCATGTGGAGGAAACAAGATGCGATGTCTACAATAACCGCTGCAACTCCGATAAGTGAAGTTAATCATCAAGAAGACATGCCATCTCCCGTATTCGGTTAATCAATAACTACTTATGAAGATGCTGATCCAGTACCAGATACACCTCCAATTATACCGATTCAACAAGAAGTTTCACCAAACAATACCACTCCAACCTCCAATGCAAATATTGATGATCAAGCAATTACAAATGCATTGTCAGAAGAGGAACCATTCATAACCCCATTCGCAACTTCTGAAGCTGAGGCCGGTGGACCTTCTGAGACGCGATATGTTGATCCTTCAAATATGCATACGTTTTACCAACCAAATCCGCACAGAAGAAGATGGACTCAAGATCACCCTTTACAACAAGCCATTGGAAATCCTTCTCAACCAGTTCAAACAAGAAGTTCTTCAGCAGATTACTGTTTCTACAATTCATTCCTAAGTAGAGTTGAACTGCCAACATCAAAGTAGCACTTGCAGATCCTGACTGGATTGTCGCTATGCAAGAAGAAATAAACCAATTCAAATTCCATGGCGTATGGCAAAGGGTTCCCAGGCCTCTAGGAAAACACATAATTGCATTGAAATAGATTTTGAAGAACAATCTAGATAAAGATGGTGACGTAATCCGAAACAAGGCTCGCCTTGTTGCAAAAGGTTACAATCCAAAAGAAGGAACCGACTTTGATGAATCATTTGCACCAATAGCTAGGATCGAAGCAATACACTGATTCTTGGTTCATGCAGCTCACAAATCTTTCACTGTATACCAAATGGACGTGAAAACGGCCTTTTTGTATGGAGAGTTAGAGGAAGAGGTGTATGTGAGTCAACCAGAAGGCTTTTTTGTATGGAGAGTTAGAGGAAAAGGTGTATGTGAGTCAACCAGAAGGCTTCATTGATCCAGACCATCCGGATGATGTCTATGTCCTTGACAAAGCCATCTATGGATTCAAGCAAGCACCACGTGCCTGGTACAAAATGTTGTCAGAATATCTGCTCAAACACAAATTCGTCAAAGGTTCAATCGATCCAACTTTTTTTATTTGAAGAAAAGGTGACAACATCATGTTAGTCATATAATTTTTGGATCCACAAATACTAAATATTGCAAAAACTTTGAAAAAATCATACGACAAAAATTTGAGATGAGCATGATAGGAGAGTTAAAATTCTTTTTGGGTCTATAATTAGCTTAACTCCTCGTGGTATCTTTATTCATCAAAACTAATAAATGATGGAAATTTTGAAAAAGTTTGGTGTTCATATAAATAATGCATAAAAACGTTATTAATATTTTTCGATATCCATACGTTTTGACGATCGCAAAATGTAAAAACATTAAACATAAAATTATTACGTAAACAAGTATTTAGTTACGAATATCATTTCATCCAACAAAATCACTTAAGGTATGTATAAACAAATGTCTAATATATTTTATGATCAAAGGGATTTTATTTAGACACTACAAATTCTATAAAAATGTTATAAACATTTTATATATTTTGGAAAAACACTTTTGGTAGTTAAAGGAAAATGTTTAATTCATAATAAATATACGAATTCAAATTTTTAACCAAAATCAGTTAGGTTTTCACCAAATAAACTTTCACCAGAAAAAGACAAACAATCTGGCCGTTACAGGAGGGCGGCCCCCTTAATATTTAAGGGGGCCGGCACGCTCATGTTGCCAGAAATGTTTGCCTATAAATAATGGTTCATTTCTGCTATTTTTCCTCACCTTTTGCACTAACATTTTCAGTCCCAATCCTTTCTAAACATCCTTCTAAATCCTTTGATCAAAAGATTATAAGTCTTTGTTTCAAGTGATCCAATCCTTCACTACTCAAAGTGCAAGAGAAGAATACTCCTTCAATATCAAATTAAGAAGTATTAAAGATTAGTTTTGTAGATTGTGTAAATCACTTGTAAAGTTGTGTTGTGCTTGTAATAAGTAGATTTAGGTGGGTTTGTACTTAAGTAAAGTAGAAGTAGTGTTGTGAAAAACAAGTAGTGAAGTAGCGTGAAGGCGTGAAGTTGTAGTGGTGTGTACAAGTTTTGACAAGTCGTGAAGAGTCGTGAGATTGGTTTTAGCTATCATTAGAACTCGACATTTTGCTTGGTGTCATTAAACGGTGTAAGCAAAGATGTGTAAGGCTTCTCCGCCACAAGGGAGTTTGTTTAGTGAAGAAAACTCTCGAGTAAGAGACTCGGGGAGTAGAGTAGGGCGAAGAGGAGCTTCGTAACCGAACCACTATAAATCCTGCTGTTGTGGTTTGATCTTTCTAACTCTATCTTTTCATTACTTTCATATTTACATTATATTTGCTTAGTTAGTTAGATAGAATTGTTCATATAGTGCAAGTGTTGAAATTCACATAAACTAGAATCGAATTTTTTGAAAACAAAGTTTTTATAATTTAAAAGGACGTAAAACTATTCAACCCCCACTTCTAGTTTTCCACAATTGGCATCAGAGCTACGTTAAGCAAGATTTTTATAATAAACTGTATTTTAAAACTTGAAACGATCTATGAAATCTAAAAAATATTTAGAAGGGCAATCTATGCAAAGACCACCACTATTTGAAAGTGATGGATTTCTTTATTGGAAAAATTAATTCGAAACTTATGTGAAATCAAAGGATCTAGATCTTTGGCATGTTATTACTAATGGTGATTTTCCTCTTATACAAACTGATCCCGAAAGTAAAAGGGATGAAATTGTACCTTTTGAAAAACAAAATGATGATTTAAAAAAGATACTTGCTAAAAATAATGAGGCTAAAATGGTGATTTACAATGTGTTACCACGTAAAGAATATGAAAGAATATTTATGTGTAAAACCGCAAAAGATTTGGAATTATTTACTAATCACTCACCAAGGTAATAGTCAAGTCAAAGATAATAAAATAGATCTTCTTGTGCAACAATATGAACAATTTACGATTCCAAAAAAGGAATCAGTAGATAATGCTTTTGCTAGATTTAACACAATCATCACAAGTTTAAAAGCACTTGATGAGAATTTTTCTAGCAAGAATTTTGTAAGGAAATTTCTTAGGGCTCTCCATCCGAAGTGGTGTGCTAAGGTGACGGCTATTGAGGAGTCAAAGAATTTATCAACTCTACAACTTGACGAATTAATTGGAAAATTGAAAGTGTATGAAGTAGTAATAAAGAAAGACTCTGAAATGGTCAAAGGAAAAAGGGAGCAAGGCAAATCAATTGCGTTGAAAGCTAAAAAGGACTCTAGTGACGAAGAATGCTCAACTTCCGAAAGCGACGATGAAGAATATGCTATGGCCGTAAGGGACTTCAACAAATTCTTTAAAAGATGAGGAAGATACGTTAGACAACCATATGATGAAAGTAAAACATCCCAAAGAAACAAGGACGACAAGAATAGCAAGAATGAAAGAACATAATAAACTACTTCTTAGGTTTAAGGTCTTAGAGTCGAAGTATGTTTACGTTCCACATATGTCATAACAAAATATGCATTATATTTTAACGTTGATTTTATTTTGATTTTATTTTATTGTTATCGTGTTTAGGTAAAAATGCCTAAAGCTATCACCGAAGATAGTTCCCAAACCAAAAACTACATTCCAAAAGTTTCTCAACTTCCCACTACTTCTTCTTCCATTGCTCGTATTTATCGTCAAATAGAGGATAGAAACATTCATGAAGGTCGTGTCATAGATCAAGCTTATTATCAATCCGATTTCATTGAACGTTTATTCATAAATGTCTGCTTCGAGTGTCTTTACCAAATAAATGAACCCATCATTCCCAGCTTTATTCTCGACTTCTATAGCCAAGTCACGGTTCAAACCGATGAATTTGGTTTCATTCTCATCTCCTTCATGATCTAACATGAATTCATTACTCTCACTCTTGCACAATTTGGTCAAATTCTCCAAATTCCTTTTACCGGTCAATCTGTATTCACCAACGAATGGGATCTTGGTTCTCTTCAACGTTGTCGACCATCTCATGGTCCTTATTTCTCCGAAATTCCTTATTTCAGAGAAATTCGTCAAATGCTCGGGTTGGGACGTGAAATTACCACCCGTAAAATCATGTCCAAAAATGTCTCTATTTTTGAAAATCAAATTCTCCTCAAAGAATTAAGCCCCGACATGAAGCGTTCGGAAGAACTCATTCGTGAGGCCACCGTGACCATCTCCCGGCTAGCCTCGCTCACATGTTGTATTGTATTGTTGCCGAACAACATTACAATTTGGCTTACTTCTTCATCAAGCGTATCGAATGTGCAAGAGCTACTCCTAAAGCAAATCTTCTGTATGGTATGTTCCTCACTCGTCTTTACCGTCATGTCATAGAAAACTATCCCGATCTCGATGATAGTATCTATCGATCTATCTATCCGACCTTGCGTCCTCTCATTCTTAAACAAGCCCGCAAAACTCGTAGTGATAAGGGAAAATCTCGTCATCATAGTTTCCATGGTTCATCATCTCGTCTAGAGGATGACGATGAGGAGGAAGACACTCAACGTGTTGGTACCCTGTCTTCCACTACATTTCTTGATAATTTAGAGGACCTAGACTATCCCGATTACCAACCACCATCTCCTTCCTCACTAACCGACGAAGTACTATTTGAGCGACAAACCAATTTGCTCAACCAATCGCAAAGGATGCATGAGGAGATGCGAGGAGGCTTCAAGTCTATTTCCAAGACGGTTACCGGATTGTTCCGAAAGAAAAAGAAGTGATGAGGGTTACGGGATTAGCTTGGTCTTTTATGATTTTGCTTGTTGAACAATTACTGTTATGTGTTATTTGGTTATGAATATTTGTTGCTTATGTGCTATATTTCCGACTTGTATTCGGAAATGTTTATGTCTTGCTATGGATTATGGTACTTTGGAATAATAAATTTGATGGTTTATTATTAATACATGCTACTACAAGTATGAATGAATTTTTCTTTGGATTAAATACATGATTGCATGCTTAATATATGATTATATATGCCTTACTTGCTTTTCTAATAGACCAAAACATATATGAAATGTTCCAATAGAGCTTGCTAGAAACACAAAACAAAAATAAACCATTTCCAGAAATTTTTTGAATTTTGGTCGTCTGGCAAATCACCATATGGGCGGCCCCCTTAAATATAAAGGGCGACCCCCTTAAAATTAAAGGGGCTAGCCACCATTTAAGGGGACTGGCCACCTGGAACAGGTTTTTACACTATTCTCTTTTTGCATCATGTGACTCCTTTTGCTAGTCCCAGCTACCATTTCCCTTAAAAACTAAACTGAATTTGGAATCTAACCATGTATTTTCAAATTAATTCCATATCTAAACATGTTTTCATCCTATAAAATTCCCATACATTTTTCATTCACACTCCATCATCCTTCACCTTCATCAAACTCAACCAATTCACCATGTCATCACCAAGAACCACCATCTCCAACAAAGCCAAGAAACAAAAACTTGTTATCATACCACCAAAGCAACTCTTCATTGACCTTACTAATGAAGATAATACCACTCCATCACCACCACCTCAATGCTCATCTCCTTGTGCTCCTAATGCACCTTCCAAAACACCATCAACTCACGGAACCTCCACCTCCTCCATACCATCATCATCATCAATCAATGACTATATCAACTAACACTTGTCACCTCCACCAAGAGTACCACCACCACCCACCATTGAAAATGCATCCTTAGACATCACCCTTTCATTATCACCCATAACACCTCTTGATGCACACTTCTCATCATCACCAATAAATCCACCAAACTCTCAATCCCATCTCATGGAGCTTACTTGAAGCCCATGATGATACTTATCTTTGTTGCATCCATAACCGAACCATCATCTTTGGACTAAGAGATGAGTTACAATATATGTTTTCATATATTGAAAGTTTGTTCCATCAACCACCACCAACATCAACCACACCTCCACCACCACCAACATCAAACACACCTCTACCAACACCATCTTCTCCGCCTACACCATTACTTCCTCCAAACTAAGCATGTTTCATGCTTAGAAAATAAAATTGTTTCAACCATTTTGATGGCAAGCTCTAGGAAAACATTAATATTGGAGCTTTGGTTGCTTGTTTGTTTGTTTAATTATGTATGCTTGTAAGCCCTTGAGGTATTAGTTTGTTGGATGTTTTATGCATCTTGGATACATTTTGCTTGTAACCATGTTAACTTTTAGTAGAAATGATTATTTCATATTCTAGTTGCTTGTTATTCACACACACACACACACACACACACACACACACACACACACACACACACACACACACACATATATATATATATATATATATATATATATATATATATATATATATATACACACACACACACACACACACATATATATATATATATATATATATATATATATATATATATATATATATATATATATATATATATATATATATATATATATATGTGTGTATATATATATGTATATATATATACATATATATATAGGGCAGCCCCCTTAATATTTAAGGGGGTCGTCCACCATTTAAGGGGGCCGGCACGCTCCTATTGCCAGAAATGTTTGCCTATAAATGCTGGTTCATTTCTGCTATTTTTCCTCATCTTTTGCACTAAAATTTTCAGTCCCAATCCTTTCTAAACATCCTTCTAAATTCTTTGATCATAAGATTATAAGTCTTTGTTTCAAGTGATCCAATCCTTCACCACTCAAAGTGCAAGAGAAAAATACTCCTTCAATATCAAATTAAGAAGTATTGTAGATTATGTAAATCACTTGTAAAGTTGTGTTGTGCTTGTAATAAGTAGATTTAGGTGGGTTTGTACTTAAGTAAAGTAGAAGTAGTGTTGTGAAGAAGAAGTAGTGAAGTAGTGTGAAGGAGTGAAGTAGTAGTGGTGTGTACAAGTTGTGACAAGTTGTGAGATTGGTTCTAGCTATCATTAGAACTTGACATTTTGCTTGGTGTCGTTAAACGGTGTAAGCAAAGGTGTGTAAGGCTTCTCTGCCACAAGGGAGTTTGTTGACATAGTGAAGAAAACTCTCAAGTAAGAGACTCGCGGAGTAGAGTAGGGCGAAAAGGAGCTTCGTAGCCGAACCACTATAAATCCTGCTGTTGTGGTTTGATCTTTCTAACTTTATCTTTTCATTACTTTCATATTTACATTATCTTTGCTTAGTTAGTTAGATAGAATTGTTCATATAATGCAAGTGTTGAAATTCACATAAACTAGAATCAAATTTTTTGAAAACAAAGTTTTTATAATTAAAAAGGACGTAAAACTATTCGACCCTCCTTCTAGTTTTCCACAATTGGCATAAGAGCTACATTAAACAAGATTTTTAAAATAAACTGTATTTTAAAACTTGAAACGATCTATGTAATATGAAAAATATATAGAAGGGTAATCTATGCAAAGACCACCACTATTTGAAAGTGATGGATTTCTTTATTGGAAAAATCAATTCAAAACTTATGTGAAATCAAAGGATCTAGATCTTTGGCATGTTATTACTAATGGTGATTTTCCTCTTATACAAACTAATCCCGAAACTAAAAGGGATGAAATTGTACCTTTTGAAAAACAAAACAATGATTTAAAAAAGAAACTTGCTAGAATAATGAGGCTAAAATGGTGATTTACAATGCGTTACCACGCATAGAATATGAAAGAATTTGTATGTGTAAAACCATAAAAGAAATTTGGAATTCTTTACTAATCACTAACCAAGGTAATAGTCAAGTCAAAGATAATAAAATAGATCTTCTTGTGCAACAATATGAACAATTTACGATTCCGGAAGAGGAATCAATAGATAATGCTTTTGCTAGATTTAACACAATCATCACAAGTTTAAAAGCACTTGATGAGAATTTTTCTAGCAAGAATTTTGTAAGGAAATTTCTTAGGGATCTCCATCCGAAGTGGCGTGCTAAGGTGACGGCTATTGAGGAGTCAAAGAATTTATCAACTCTACAACTTGACGAATTAATTGAAAACTTGAAAGTGTATGAAGTGATAATTAAGAAAGACTCCGAAATGGTCAAAGAAAAAAGGGAGCAAAGCAAATCAATTGCGTTGAAAGCTAAAAAGGACTCTAGTGACGAAGAATGCTCAACTTTCGAAAGCGACGACGAAGAGTATGCTATGGCCGTAAGGGACCTCAAGAAATTCTTTAAAAGACGAGGAAGATACGTCAAACAACCATATGATGAAAGAAAAGCATCACAAAGAAACAAGGACGACAAGAATAGCAAGAATGAAAGAAAGTGCTTCAAGTGTGGAGATCCACATCATCTTATTGGAGAATGTCCGAAATTGTCAAGAAGTCAAAACCACAAGGCCTTTGTAGGAGGAGCATGAAGTGATAGTTACAATGATGAAAAAGAGACAACAAGAGAAGAAAAGTGTCTCATGGCAAAGGAATCCGATGAGGTACGGTCTGAAACCGAATACTATAGTGATGAAAATTTATCTTTAGATGAAAAAGACTTAGATAGCGAATATAGTAGATTATGTAAACTAGGACAAAAAGTCATGGCTAAAAATAAACTACTAAAACACACTATCAATTAAAAGATGAAATACTTGAATTAAAAATTAAGCTACACAACTTAGAAAAAGGTAAAGAAATTCTTATGGAATGTAAAAGATGCCTAGTTGTTAAAAATGAGAATGAACAACTTGAGGAAGAAATTACTAGACTTGAGAATTTCGAAAATAGTAGTCAATCACTTAGGAAATTAATTAGTACTCAAAGAATATCCGCAGATAATACCGGCTTAGGATATAACTCAACCGGAGTGTCAACTAGTGAAACAAAAAGTATAAAGTTCAAAGGTGAAACTAGTGAATTAAAACCTTTAGAGTCAAAACCGAAGTACATACTTTTGAAAAATAGACTAGTACCTATTGCTAGTGATGAAGAAATTATAGTTCTCACAAATCATCTTTAAAATCCGAGGCCGAGCCTTTTAGACTAAAAATAAGGTCTAAAACTCCACCACCTAGAAAACCAAGTAGTCCTCATCCTAGGTCCAAAACTCCTCAACCTAGAGTAAACCAAAATAGACGAAACTTTCACTACAATCATCAAATGTGGAACTTCAATCAATGGGGAATGATTCCACCATATATATATACCCAAGTCAAATACATAACAAGTTTGGACCAAACAACTTCGGTCAAATGAGACAATGGGGACCAACGAGATGAATTCGTCATACTTCGGTAATCTTGGTTATTTATCCGCTTCCATAAGATCATGCCATCTTTTTGAAGATATTGAAGAAAGCCTATTGAAGACAAAAAGGTACATATTTCTTTTAATTTCCTTGTTAAGATTCTATAGCTATTATATATATATATATATATATATATATATATATATATATATATATATATATATATATATATATATATATATATATATATATATGTACTTAATAACTTATATGGATTTATAACCTAGAAAAATCATTAGTTGATTTTCTAGATAACAAAGAAATTGTTCATTTACGAACCTTTTCTTTTCCCCTCTTTTTGCCCTCTTGAACTATAACGTTCAACATGACAATCTTCGATGATCACCAAAATCATGTTGATGTAGAGAAATGAGTAGATCAATCTATGGATAAAACAAACTCCCGTCGTCATTTGCACTCGTCTCCTTCTCATATTCTCGTCTTATAAACCCATATTATTTTTAATACATACATATTTAATATATATATATATATATATATATATATATATATATATATATATATATATATATATATATATATATATATACTAGATTTCAAAGCCCGCCCGATGGGCGGGCATGTTTTATAATTTTACTTTTGATGGTGTTACTTAACGAAAATTTGTTTTTAAGTATTGTGTTTTTTTATTATTTTAATAATGTATTAGTTTACGTTAATTATTTTTTTTACATCGTTGTCATATTTTTCTGTAGAGAAAGAAGGGTGATAGATAATCGTTATATGAACATTAACAATTATATAACATTATAACAATTATAAGAGGGTGTTTCAAATTGGTTTTGTAAGTGCCAATCAACTTAATATGTGCAGTTATTGTGTTTGAATAAAACTTCAAACTCATTCTCTACTTGGGCATGTCTTATAATTTTACTTTTGATGGTGTTACTTAACGAAAATTTGTTTTTAAGTACGGTGTTTTTTTATTATTGTTAATAATGTATTGGTTTACGTTATTTTTTTATATCGTTGTCATATTTTTCTATAGAGAAAGAAGGGTGATAAATAATCGTTATATGAACATTAACAATTATATAACATTATAACAATTATAAGAGGGTGTTTGAGACTGGTTTTGTAAGTGCCAATCAACTGAATATGTGCAGTTATTGTGTTGGAATAAAACTTCAAACTCCTTCTCTACTTATTTTTACGGCATTTAATTATGATAATGAAAATAATACAATCAGACTAAAATTATAATTCTTTTAAAGTATAGATTGCTTGAGATAAAAACATAAGCCAAGCATATTAAACATGACATATTTCAATGCGTTACCGACACCTTCCTAGTCCGCCTCTTTTCAATAGGAGGCCATTGTACTCCTTATGTTAGGTTGGTAAGGCTGCACATAGCAATCAACAAAAATACCATATGTTAGTGCAAATGGATGCATAAAATAGAGTATTTGCTTATGTTATTTGGAGTTAAAAATCACCTTTCTCGAATACAATAGATCACACACCCACATACAATCGAATATCTTTAAGTGAACCTCACAAATTACCTGAGACATGACTATCAATTTCTGTTGCCATCCAAAATATTCAACATTTTCCCATTATTAAGTATTATTATCTGGTTGCTATTGCTACATAGGCAGAACTCATGGGTTCATAAAATTTTGCATGGTGTCTTGGTGATCTTACAATGGCAAAGGAAGAATTAAGTTCCCCTATTGAAACTTTCTCAGCAACCTATTGAACAATTTCTAAATTGCAAACCGATCAATTTGGATTGTAATGGCCTATACAAATGACACTAATGTTAATGGGTGGCAAGCGTGTGAAAATGTTATAGGTTGTTTAAATCTTTAGGTAGCAAAATTGCATCATTTAATATAGGCTGTGTAATGGTATTATCCTACCGGGTGGCTTCATTTATAACGTGCAAACAAACTTAATGATTAATACTAACCTTTTGAGTTTCTTTGATGATCAACTCTTAGAGTTTTTTGTTTCTGGGTATAAATACCCCGTTTCATAACAGTTTAGTTGTGGATGAAAGCTTAAATGAGGATAGTTCAAGATGTGAAACTAATTGCAATGGTTCATGATGAAAGTAATTGCAACTCTCATGACAATATACAATATTAAGCCAAATAAAAAAAAAGCCAAAGTGTACCTTCGTTAGCTTTTCTATTATGCATAGAGATCAATATTGTTGCACACGTTCTTCGTACCTATAATGGTGAATTGTTGAATTCTCTATTAACAAACAAATACATTTAACGTAAATCATTAGAATTCTTGAATATGCAATAAGAAAGGAGTTCAATTATAAAGGCATTTGCTTCAATAAAACCCTTCAAGGTTGCAAACAGTCGAATAAGAAACTATATGCATTTAGAGGCTATCCATCGATCAAAACCAAAAAGTCAAAAACGCTGTGCGTTCCAATTTCTAAATTTTATAGTTATGATTAGAAAAACTACTCATTAGATGATAATATATATTTTTCCATTTAAAAAGACTGGAGGTTGCAACTATATGATTACACTTCACTTTTGTTTTAACCCATTATAAAAAAAGTCGGAGAGTAAAATCAAATTTACACATTCTCATATAAATGTTGAAATAGCAACTCTAATCCTTTAAAGCTTAGGTAATCTGATGAAAATGGTGCTACATGCTTTATAATAAAAAGACTATAGATTAAAGTACTTTAACACTGTTGTATCTCTCAGGCGAAGGAGGTTCAACCTTTCCCGTGGTCTTTGATTTGTTAAAGTAGCAAGCTGCTTATGAATGTTTGTATCAATAATTTTCTCCAAATAATCAAATTGGTTTTCAAGAATCCAAATGCCACATTTAACTTCCAGTGGATTGTTACATTTAATTAAAACCAACATTAGTTACATATAAAGCGACTAACTTTATGACTTTTAGGGTTGAAAAATTAAAACTAACTCACCTTTAGTGGTCACCGCACAAGATGTAGCTTTTAGTAGGTAGCATCACCTAGGCAGAAAATAGCCATAGTAATCGTATATGCCCATCAGTATCTCATTGTTATCAAGTCTATTCGACAATTGAGCATAGTTAGTGGATCTGAAGTAATAGATGAGAAAACCATCATCTGGTATCTCTTGAAACTTTGCCGCTCTTCCAAATCCTATACATGTGTTATGTGGTCAGTGATCATGAAGGTCTTACCACTTTCAGGTGCATTTAAGTTATTTTTTTTCATGTTCACACGATATAATAAGTAGTTAGAACGCTAAAATGCTGTTGCAAACAGCCTTATTAGAAATAATGCTTAAAAACATATATTTTAGCACAATCTTTGTAGGTCCATGGCCCTATGGGCCTGTTTGAATAAACATATGATTTAGTGTTGGTATCTTTTAGGCGAAATAGAGTTGCACAAATCACCTCAACCCACCCTATATTGACCTGAACCAAAAAAGAATTATTACGAAATGTGTTTTGACCCGTTGTGTTGCACCTAACTTTTCTCCTTAATATTAGGAGTAATATTAGGAGCAATGGAAAGCTTTCAGAATACAAAAGTCCAATTCTTTAGTAAGGTTTTGTTTGGAATGATTCTCACAATCTACAACATATAATTTGTAAGTTGTTTCTTTTAGTTTAATCTGTAAAAAAGTGAAATAAAATCACCCTATTTAACTGGATTTGGAAGTGGAACATATAGGTATATACCTTCAATTTGCTGAAAGTACTTGCGGAGGTGAACCTGACTTTAACTGAGAAGAACTGTGACACATCAGTAGCTTGACGAACAACAAATTGCATTGTACCACTGCATAATGTTCATTATGAAACCACGTCAATTTTGACTGAGCTGAACTTCACTTTAAAAAAATGAGAGTTTAATTTAAAAGATGAGGTATATACTAACGTGGGATTCGAGTCATCTATGCGAGGCATGGACCACTACAACACTGATTTCTTTAAATCATACCTGCATTTAAAAAAAATGAATATGAGCACCATAATTTGATGAACGTATGTAATGTTCACTTATGCTCTCTTATTCTTCACCAGTAAGATTTGTTATTATGCTCAAGTCTATCTCCGACAATTAAAATCAAAGACTTCTTTTTCTTTCTTGTTGTTCACGAGCTTGAATTTTCTTCCCTATTTTTGTCTTTAGTTGGCTGTAACATTGTCTAAGACAAGTCTGGAAAAATAGATTGTTAACTTAAGAAAGTTTTCAAAAAATTTAAAGAAATTCCAAAGGCAAACCGACCTTGACAGCAGATGCAATCTCACTTATGTCATCTCCAATATATTCTTTTCACGTCCCTTTGAAAGGGATTTTTGTGCTTACAATACTAACAAAAACACCTATTTTATCTTGCGTTTGGTTGATTTTGTTGCTATTCCAACTGAAAGATGTTATACAAAATCAGTAAAAACTTCTTATGAGAACGGGAATACTCAAGGTAGAAACACTAAAAGTCTTGGGGTTCTTACTTAATTCTCTTACAAATCCCTTGATTTAGCTATTATGGTACCTGGAGCATTGCGGTTGTAAGCATTTTTCCAGGAATATCAACCTCTCTTGCAGGCCTAATGGCCTATGGATGCAAAACCTACAGAAAGAGGAAAAATAAAAATAACTATACATATAATGAATGACCTAATACAATAACTAAAACTGAATATTACATGCATACAAACTCATTTAGTATTTCATATCCCTGAGTACACAATTACATTTGCGTTACCAACCTAAGTTTCTTGCAAGCCAATGTTTTTCTGATGTTTGTGGCAGTCAAATCAGTACCACCACTGTCCAATGTTGTAATTCAACCAGGAAAGCATCTGGCCTACATGTGAATATATGTCGCCATAAAAAAGGTACATGTAAACAACTGGTTATGACCAATGATGGATAAACGTTATGATATCAAAAATTCTTGAAACAATAATTCTTTTACCTCTTTTTTTTTGTAGATTTGAGAATGAACGTGTGTGAAGACGATTGTTTCTAGGGGATACGTGATTAGGGTTAGGGTTTTGATAAAAAGGTCTATCTGAATGAGATTTTTTTTACGTGGATTTGATATATTTGATAAGGGAGTTGAGGTGTTATTATAAGATATCAATTTAAGCATGTCATTATTGTTTTCAAATGTATATCACAAATTCCTGCTTGGTCCAATGGTTGAAGCGTTTGCATATGGATGTAAAGACCAAGGTTCGAATCCAGCTTCTTGAATTTTTTGAAAAATAAATCTCCGAAAAATTAGCATTATTAACATTGTTTACGTGGCATGTACTTGCTTAGGTGGCATAAAAAATTTCGAAATATAAACTGATGACATGTAAATCCGAAAAGTATAAACTGATGACATGGCAGGAAAAACTGATGACATGGACTTTATGGGTGATTATGTGGCAGTCAATGGTCAAACGCCTCCTGTTATATATAATATAGAGATATATATATACACTCTCCTCAATTCTCTCGTCGACTTGACGGCTTGATTAACTTTATCCAAAGTTATCAAGAAAATTTTAGTTGACGAAATGTCAAATAAAAGTGTCAAGTAATTCCTTTCGTGCTAATACACTCCAACGTATTTTTTTATTAATCTAATTATATATAAATATATACATATTTTTTTTAAGAAACGAAGCCGCGAAAAACCAAATTTTGGCGGGCGGCCCCCTTAAAGATTAAGGGGACCGGCAAGCCAAAAGGGGCGGCCCCCTTAATGTTTAAGGGGGCCGTCCAGTCATTTCTCTCTCCCCGCAATTTTCACTTAAACCTTATACCAAACACTCCATTTCTCACCACACACTTCCCTTTTTACTGCTGTGAACGAGCCAAGAACCTAAAAACACCAAAAATCCACTTCTAAATCACCTAATTGAGCTTGATTCGCAAGGGGCAAATTCCTATAACACGATTAACGACAAGTATTGTAAGTTTTTCATAACACATTTCATCTAATTTTGGTCATAATCAAGATTAGGCATTTTATTTCAATTCTTTCATTTAAGTCTAGGATTTCCATAACTAAATGCTCCCTATAGGATTATAATGCATAATTAACACTAAAAACCCAATAATCACAAACCCTCTTGTTGAAATTTTTTGATAAAGTTCATACACTCCTTTTCGAATTTTTTTAATACATTGTTGTATAATGCCATAAAAACTTGATAAAACTAATTACATTATGTTTTCACAGCTTATTAATCATGAAAATATACTTTTCGATGCATTAAAAATAGTTTTGTATACGATAAGAGGGTGTTTGGATTATGTCAAAAAATTGTCAAAATTAAGTGAATATAATTTTTACAACTAATTGCCAAGTTTATTAACACAAAACTAGTGATTTAGAGTCGTCAAGATATATATATATATATATATATATATATATATATATATATATATATATATATATATATATATATATATATATATATATATATATAAATTGACTTGGAGTATTTTCACATTGAGCACCTGAGCAGTTGTAACTTTCCTGAGCAGCAGAATCTCAAAACCCAACTATCCTCCCCTAAACTTGATATTTCTTCACAAATCATCAAGTTTCCTTTATAGCTTGAACACTCACTAGGAGGATGCTTCAAAACACTTTTATTTTTGTTTAGGTTCCTTAGGGTTGATAATTCTTTCATATTTCTTCAATAGTTGATATGCTTGATCATCAGAAAAGTAATGATGTTGCAGGTTCAACTTTCCTTTTTCCATTGACCATCTGATGAACTATTGGTTTGTTGAACTTGATAGGGTAATCTTTTTCTATAAGCATGTAGACTGTAACACCATGAGCATTCAACACATGAATACCACAAGATTGAAAAAGCATCCATTACTGAACGGTGTTATGTCTTAGATTTCTGCATTCTTCATCTTTAGGATGTGGTTCAAACATCACCTTCAAGTAATTCCAAATAACTCTACCATAAATGGATTTTGGCCTAATCAAACCAAATCTATCTTTGTAAAGCTTCCATCGAGTTACAAAATCCTCTCTATCAAACTTTTGGACCATCTGTTGGAAACCTGTTAATCTCATTGAACTTCCTCCAACCCTTATGATGTCCCAATAAGCAGTTTTACCATGAATACCAGATTTGAAATCAATAATTGGTATCTTGGTTTTGAGAGGTACAACATCCATTACCTCTTCTTCAAGCATCTTTGCAATGTCAGTGAGAGCTTGCATTTTTTATTTGTCTAGATCATCAGCTGTATGTTCATCATCAACTTTCTGCTCTTGCTCTTCTTCTTGCTCAACTGCTTTAGACCTGTCTGCTTTCCTTTTCTTTCTACCAACACTCTTTTGATAATTTCCAGCTCTCTTTACTCATGAGCTAGAAGTTACTTTCTTTTCTTCCACCTTTTCCACCACGTTATCTGATTTCTTTTCAACTTTATCTTCTGTCTCCATAGGAATAAATTGCTCTGTTTCCTTTTTAGCCCTTTCATACATCCTTTGTATCTTAGCATCTTCTATATGAGACAGTTGATTAAGTGTGTAGCCCTTCATGTTCTTCAGATAATGCTCATGAACTTTTCTTCTCTGTTTAATAATGGGTGGTTTGAGCATCTTTTTCTTCAAGTTTTCAGCAACATAGAATTTTCTTCTTTTCTCTATAATCTCTTTCAAATAAGCTGCTCTTTGCTCAATTGTGTACTGCTCTTGATCTTCTTGAGTAAGCTTCTTAGAAAGTTCATATTCAGCACCACATTGTGCTCTTTCTTCATCCCATTCAGCAAGTAAAGCCAATGTCTTTGCTTTATTTTTTGCTTTTAGTCTTTGTTATTCAAGAACCTTTTGATTATCAGGTTCAAATTCAGCAGCCAAATCAGCAGCAACTTTAGCATCATATTCCATTTTTTGCTCTCTAGTCATTAGCTCTATAGGGATCTCTTCTTCAACCATCTTTCCCTTCCCTTTGCCTTGGACAGTTGGTGGTTGAATAAATTTTGATGTAACAGAAGGTTCTTTGATGACTATACCTTTGACAGGTGCCTTAGTAGCTTTTGATGGTTGTTTGGATGGTTGTGTTGACTTTAGTTGAATCATGGCATGAGCTAAACTTGTTTCATCATCTAGAAGACCAGCAGTAGAAACATCTTTATCCTCAGCAGTAGTAACTTTTGATGCTGCAGTAGAAAAACTTTTAAACTAGCAGTAGTAACATGCTCACTAGCAGCAGAAAGATTTGCACAAGCAGCACTATCTACCTTAACCATTTCTTCAACTTTTTCACCACCAGCAGGATCATCTTTAGCAGCAGTAGTTTCTCCCAAACTCTTGATTGTCTCTAACATAGCTTTAGAAGCTTTTACAAGCTTATCAGCAATGATAGTATGAGAATCCACCACCTGCTCTTTGTTCACTTCTTCCAAAACAACCTTATTTCCTTCCTTATCAGCTACTACAAAATCAACCACATTTTCACCACTATCAACCTCCATATCAACATCCATACCAAGATTAGCACCTTCAACATCCTCCCTTGAGGCCTTGCTTGCATTCCTCCCCTGTTTGGGAGCATCCTCCAAACTAGTTGCCTTAAAAGAACTTACCCTTTGAGCAGTGCCAACCTTCTTTACTCTTCTAAGTTGGGAAGTTCTTGACTTGTTGACACCTTCCAAGAACCTAACCCTTCTCTTCAAAGTTTGATTTCACCACTATAAGAAATAGTTAGTTGTTGTAGGCCAAGAAATTGTTCCTCCAATTTGGTACATTTAACCATCAATTCTTTAACAAGTTTCATACTATCCTTACCACTTAGGCTTGTGTTACCTAGCCCGAGAGGTGGATCACTGGAAATGTCTTGTGTACCAATAGGATCTGTCAAATCATTTTGTTTAAAACTACCCTCATCACTTCGGGATGTGTTACCTTCCCTAAAAGGTAAGTCATTGGGTGTGTTTAACTCAACATCAGACCTAGTTTAATCATCTGAGCCCCCCATATTAGCCATTTGACTGGGGTTTCCATTACCTGCATCAAGTTCATGTAAACCTGACACATTAGATGTTGTCTTGGTTGGGGTCTTATTGATGTTACCACCGACCAGCTCTGCTTCTAAGCTAGCAGTAGTAGTGGCTGCCCCTTCCAAACTACCTCCCCTCTCCTCATGGATAACCTCATTTGCTTCCATACCAGCACTAGCCTAAGGTAGCTGTGTACCTTTTTGTGATTTCCTATGGGTGTAGGTCTTTTTGGGTTGAGAGGTTGAAGCATCAAAAGTGGGTGTGTTTTAGGTAGCATTTGTGTTTTCTGCACCTTCACCCTGTTTTTATGCAAGGTTCACCATATTTGGAAAAAAGTGGTGTAACCTTACCTAAAATTCTTTGCCATCCCTTATCATGTTTGCAAAAACTTTCTTTTTCAATAAGGGGGTATCATAAGTTCCTTTATAAACTTTTATAGAAGATAATTAGTTTTCAATAAAAATTTGCAAAAATCTTGGATATACAAAATATGTACTATCCAAGTTCTTAATCAAACCCTCTAAAATCATTTTTGAAAAATCAAAAGGCTTTCCTTTTGTAAGGCATATCACAGCTGATGCCATGGTAGTACCAAACTCATTCCAACCAGTAGTTTTAGGACTTAAACAATGTAAGAGAGTATGAATTGAGAAATTCTATTGAGATGAGAAGAGACCTTTGTAAAATTTTAAATTGTCATTCTTCTTCTCATATCCCATTTTATTTAAACCTTTAAAAATGGCAGCATTTGAGAGACACTCAATTACTTCACCTCTGTTTCCCTAATAGATGACTCAGTCATGAGTATATCTTGGCCATCTACCTTGGCCGCTATCTGTGCTTCCTCATTAATAGTTATGATCTTAGTAGTAGACTAAAACTGTTTAATAAAGGAAATATATATTGTAGGATTCACTATTAATGCATACGTTATAGGGGTAGCATTCAAGAAATCGATTATTTGAGTGAACCCTTCAGAACCCTTAGGTTTCTCCAGAAAAGAGACCATGTTGTGACTAGCAGCAAATGTGCGTGTGGATTCAATTACTCTCGCCATTGTGAATTAGGGTTTTTGATTTGGAGATTTTGAAATTGATTGATAAAAGATGTTATGGTTTGTGATTAGAGAGGTATTTTGAATGCGTGAGACTGAATTATTGATTGAATTGGGGATTTAAACCCTTAAGTGTAACTATTACCAGTCCATCCCTGCACTCTCAGACATAGCAGTAAAAACCCAGCAGTAGTAACTTTGGCTTAGCAGCAAAAACTTTTGCTTGGCCGTAGAAACTTTGTTGTAATCTCTAAAAACTTGCTCCATATCAAATCATCATTCTTGCTTGGCCGTAGAAACTTTGTTGTAATCTCTAAAAACTTGCTCCATATCAAATCATCATTCCACCTTGCTATCCTGCAAAAGATTAGTCCAAAAACCACAAAAACCACAAGAAACAATATGGCACAATAATTACAACACAAAATCATACTTAGTAGTTGTAAAAATACTTGACAGTAGAAACCAGCAACACTAAGTATAATTAGCAACTAAAACCATAGCAAGCACTAGAAACAATTTATGGACACACTTAGTAGTACTAATGCTTACAAAACTTTACAAAAACACAAAGAGATAAGTTTTTCAAAGATTCAACATTCCAATACTGGCAAGTAAAAATTGAAATCTACCTACATCAAATGCTTTTATGAGCAAATCTGCAATGTTGTTGTTAGTATGGATTTTAAAAATGTGAATTAACTTATTTTCATAATAATCTCTTATAAAATGGTATCTTATCTCAATATGTTTTGTTT
Source organism: Artemisia argyi (assembly GCA_030686995.1). Taxonomy (NCBI): domain Eukaryota; kingdom Viridiplantae; phylum Streptophyta; class Magnoliopsida; order Asterales; family Asteraceae; genus Artemisia; species Artemisia argyi. The sequence continues at coordinate 129,643,556 of CM060677.1, forward strand.
TTGAATGATTAACAGAATTTCTTATTATACACCTGTTGTTATCAATATAAATTTTGGTATGCTTATAATTGTATCCATAATCAAGAAGTTGATTTTGAATCCAAAGTACTTGTCCACAACAACTTGAAGCAGCTACATACTCAACCTCAGTTGTGGAATTAGCAACCACTGTTTGTTTCTTGCATTGCCATGAGATCAACCTGCTTCCAAGAAATTGACAACCTCCAGTTGTGGATTTCCTATCCAAGCTTGCTCCAGCATAATCACTATTATAGTATGCTACCAGATCCAAAGGTGAATCTTTTGGATACCAAAGACCTAATTTAGGTTGATATCTCAAGTATCTAAAAATTCTTTTCACAGCATTGAGATGTGATTCTTTTGGTGAAACTTGATATCTGGCACAAGCACACACTACAAACAAAATGTCTGGTCTTGAAGCTATAAGATACATAAAAGAGGCAATCATTGATCTGTATAAATGCACATCAACTTCTTCACCATGTTTATCTTTAAGTAATGGTTTGTTAGTTTCCATGGTTGTCTTTCTAGGCTTCATATCAGCAAACCCAAACTTCCTTAAAATATCAGCTACATATTTATCTTAACTGATAAATATGCCATCTGTCTTCTGTCTGACTTTCAATCCCAAGAAGACTGTGAGTTACCCCATAGAACTCATTTGAAACCTTTCATGCATAAGCATATCAAAATCAATACAGAGCTCCTTCTTTGTAGAACCAAAGATAATATCATCTACATAAGCCTGAACTAGTAGAATATCATCCTTTTGCCTTTTGATTAAAAAAGTTTCATCAATTGTACCCTTGTGAACTCATGATGCAGATTTTACTGACCAGGTTTTAATATTTATAAAGTGTCTCGTTTTCCTAAGGTCTACCTAATGCATGATCGGGCAGTGTACCCGGTCGTGTGAGGTATAACTAGATGGTAAAGCCGAGGTCGTCCCAAGAGCTATGTGTGTGCAATTTATCAAAGTTTAGTGTCACGTGTAAAAGGGGTTTTATGATAGAAAAGACTGATTAACTAGGAAATGTAAATGCCAAAGCAAATAAGTAAATAGAATGAAGTCAATAAAGAGAAATAGAGCTAACCTAATTACTACTCTTGTTATTATTATGATTAGTTTTTTATAAGTGTATGTTATCATATCGTCTGGGGTTTATATTCATTCAGGATCAGAGGGTTAAATCACCTAAATCTATCTTACACCTTGTCCTATCCCCGACTATTGTAAAGCCGAAGGTTCATCGGGCGGCTTGAACCTACAAAGATGCAAGAGTCATTAAGTACCTCTACTAACATGGACAAATCTAGCGGGATGCGACATGATCAGATCTTACGCCCCCTCTAACTCCTATAAGCTTATCGCATCGGTAGGTGGTCTTAGGGTTAATTCGCACATGTATGATGATATTGCTATCACCAAGTCACATCCCTATCAGCTTGGTTCCTAGGGTTTTTTCCCCAAGCCTCCAAGGAACTACAAATGCTCAACACTACCAGAACTAGAGTGTCCTAAGACTCGCCATGAAAGTATACAAATAATAGACAATAGATGCGTAGAAAACTAAATCATAACAACATCAATTTCATAACTAGGCTAACACCAAGAGGTGTTTAGCCACTCATATTCAACGTTTCAGTAAAACAATGTTGAATTAATACAAATGTAAACATGAACCGAATACAAGACAAAGGAAACGATAAACTTATGATTGGTGTGTGAATCTTCCCTTGGAAATGACTTCTATGTGGCTAGAACTTCATTCCTCCTACTCCCTAAGTTTCTCCCAACTTCTGTGTGGTGAAAAGTGAATGAATAAACTCGGAATTAGGGTTGCTATTTATTGGCCCGAATTTGCTATGGTGTAGCTGATTGAGTTGCTACGCCGTAGCCTTTGTAAATCTGGACTACGTCGTAGCTTGATCAAGTGCTACGGGCGTAGTTTCTTCATTGGATGCTTCTACGGTGTAGTTGCTAGGGTAACTACGCCGTAACTTCTTCTTTGGCCTCGTGAGTTCTTTACTGCCTCAAATTAGGGTCTATGCCATAGGTGGAGAGTTGATACTCCGTAGTGCCCTTTAGTAAATCTCTACGCCGTAGTCATGGAGTGAACTACGCCGTAGTCTTCATAAATCTTTGCTACGGCGTAGGTAGATGAACCTCTATGCCGTAGTTAGTGCAGAATCCACATTTTTCATGTATTTTCAATTAAGTCCTTCCATTTCCGCATTTCTTCGTTCTTTTGCTCATCTTTGCCCTGAAACCAGAATATAAACAAATAAGAGTATATATCCTACATATGAATAGAAAAGATGACCAATTAAGGGGGAAATTAACACTTAAATCATGGGTAAATTTGACGTTATCAAATATCCCCCCACTTGAACTCTACTTGCCTCAAGTAGACCTTATTAGAATAATTTTTTAAAAAGATATTTCCCGAGAAACTGGAAAATATGAGTCTAAAAACTTCCTATGCTAGAATATATCAAAGCCGAACACCTCACAAAATTGGAACAAACATTCATCTCTCTCTCCTAATCTAAGTGTTAATTTCGGGGTGATCACTCAACGCACATTCATAGAATGCATTCTATCATAGGCTTGACAGTTACACAAATCTCTACCACTAGAGCTAAGGTCAAAACAATTTTTAAAGGTAATATTGGGTGAACACATATGATTGGCTTGTGGGTGTAGTGTTGTTACTAACATACTATGGCAAAGGCGACATAGGAAATGGTACATGACCGGAACGCCAGGCAAGACACCAATGACTGCTCAAATCCTTCACCTAAGCATGATTCACAACTAAAAGGGTAGGATAAGACATGGGATGCACAATAATGGTGTAAAAGGAAAAAGAAAGAAAATAGTCTTAGCCTATAACTGAGTTGCTACCACTTGCTGTTCATCCAAAGTCCAAGCTTCAAAACGCAAAAATTGGATCATGTAACAAGTGTGTACCATTAGCGGACGTCATGATGGGCACCACACTTAGTCTTCATGTTGGTGATTAAGAACCAATAACTTCATTCTTCAAACATGATCGAAGTGGCCTCTTCGATACTAATTCTTTCAAAGCTCATATTACGGTGCTATACAAGGTTGCACAAAAGATAACATATCTACATACGAAAATTCACATTTTTTTCATAACTAATACAAGAAATAAATATATCCCCCCATTTGGGATGGACTATACATGTACAATAGTGGGTTTCTCATGATCTTCAAGGATTTGTCTTCAACGTAGGTGTGATTCTTGAATCTCTTGACTTGAACCTCAAACTAGAACAAGTGGAAACTTCCTAACCATAAGCCAAGACTATACGGTAAGCTAAGGTGTATAGGTGTATCAAAACAATAATATGGATAAGAAACGAAAGGATAGGCTCAAAAGGGTGTATCTAGGGGCATCTTGCACTAAAGGTGAGTGCAACAAAGGGTTTAACACGGGGGTCGAATAGTCAATGCGACTAATCGATAAACACACACATAAAGGTTATTTGGGTGATAATCCTAAAATATTGCCTTCTTAAAAAGTTTCTTCCAAATGTATCAAGAAATCTCAATATACTACTCGTCTATGGTTTCAAAATGATGTAAAGGCCAAGTTCTTAAGTTTACAAACTACCGACACACTCATAATTTAGGTGGATTTGAGGTAAAACAAGGGAAACTGAAATAGGCTAAACCTCACCATGGTGTTAAGGTCTATTCTAGTTAAGTTCGGAAAAACATGTCAAAAGTTTTAAATTTGCATAATTTTTCAAAATGAACTAGAAAAAATGGGGGCAACATAAAGTTGAAGTAAATAATTCTACTCCCGTCCCCCACTTGAGTTGTACAAAGTCCCTTTTGTACATAAAATAAATATAAAGAGGAAAGGTAGAATTAGAACGAGAACTTCCCTGAAATTTGCTCTTGAAAATGATAGAAGGATCATGTTGAAAAACGTGCCTTCTCTTCGCTTAATGAGCAAACTTCAATTCCATGAAATCACACAACTACCGAAAGCATAAAACCTAAAAAAGAAAAATAAAAATAAAAACCTAACTCACTTTCGTAGGAATCACAGTTGCATTTAGCGTATGCAACAAGCCTTTTAAACCACTTGGTGTCCCAAGTGGACGAGTGAAGTCTCGTGAGGGTTTACAGGGAACACACCCACAAAGTTCATTTAAAAACTAATACAAGTTTAAGTAATGATTTGTAAAAAATAATAAGTTTTTAAGGTTTAGAAGGTAGCTATGACGTAGCTGAAATGGGTTGCTACGCCGTATTTGCTAAAAATTTCCAGAATGACACCTGGGGGTTGCTACAGTGTAGTCATGGTAGGAGCTACACCGTAGCTAAGTCCTATGGGATTTTTCTTGGTGCAAAAGTCCAAAAATTAGTTCCTCAACGTAAAGCTTCCTCTAGGACCTGCACGTTATAAATACAAAGCATACCAAACCAACAAAATAAAGGAAAATAAAAGGAAAAGGATAATTCGGGTTGTCTCCCGAAAGAGCACTTTTGTTTATTATGGAGTCTTTAAGTTAGAATCTCTGCCAAACTAGTCAACCGGTTGAACACAAAGTTGGGTTTGCATTTGTTCTCTTATCAATTTTTTGAATTTTTCTCCATTCATCCGTCCTACTGGCAGCTATTTGTCGATTGTTTTACCGATACTTATGAAACTTACTACTCCATCCATTGTGTATTTTCGAACCTTGAAAGTTTTGACTTTTACTTCTGTAGGATCATACCTTCGTCCTTCTAATTGGCATTCGTGTACTTCCATAGCTTCCAATTTAACCTCATGCCAGCACTTTCTCCCCTTTTTGAAGGTTCTTTCATATTTCTCCCGTATATCCTGGATCATATACCCTTTTACTCCTATCTTGAGTTCATATTCGTCAAGGAGTTACAATACCTCTCTTTCGAATTCTAACTTAAATCTTTCAAAACTCCTTTCGAGAGGGTCATCATACTCCTCTGGCTAGTCGAATTTGTCTAAATAACTCTCGATCATCCATTCCACAAATTCCTTTAGTCTGGTTTCCTTTTCGATATTTGTGGTACCGAACCTTCTTGTAATCCATTCATCAAATGAATAGTCGCGCCCTTTTGGTCTCTTTTCCGGATTAGTGCAATTTATTTTGAAGTGCTGATCAGTTTCTTTAGGGGGAGTGTGTTTAGATCATTTCCCTGTTTCACCTGAGTACACCTTTTCATTGCAAACCTTTTTTGGTAGATTGCTTTCGCGTTCATCAAACGAAAGGTCCAAGCGATAGTCGTCGTAATCATGTTGGAATCCTTTTATCACATGCTCATTAATTATATTATTTCCAAACCTGACCTTATACCAATCATGAAATGACAGGTTTCCAAATTCAATGTCACGTCTTTTGACTCCATGAAAGCATGTCTATTCCAAATGAACTCGTTCGTCTTGGTCTAATTCTCCGTTATCTCCTCCATCACAAATGTAATGGAAAGGATTTCAGGATGGCCAAGCTTGTTCAGACCCTTCGCTAATCATAATTATTGGGTTACAATAATGGTTTTTTAAAATGGGGTTTCTTCCTTCCATGACCCTGCTCATAATTTTATCATGCCTAATTTGAGCCTGCTTAGAATAACTAACACGTTCTTAAAAATGGTCAATATTGTGTGGAAAACTAGAAGGGGGGGGGGGGTGAATAGTTTTACGTCTTTTTAACTTGTTATAAAAAAATTGTTTGCGTGTTTTCTTTACTTTCAAAAATTTAGATTCGATATTATGTGAACTCAAGTCTTGTACAATATAAACAATAATGTATATGTATGATATAGCAATGATAATGTAAATAAAGAAATAAATGAGAGATGGAAAGATCGAACCGCGAGATAAGAGATTTATAGTGGTTCAGCTACAAGGACACCTTCCTTGCCCTACTCCACTCCCCGAGCACCTAACTCGAGAGTTTTCTTCACTATGCCAACAAGCTCCCTTATGGCAGAGAAAACCTTACACACCAATATACACACCACAACTTCGTCACAACTTAATCACACCTTATACACAACTTCTTCACACCTATCTATCTTCACACCTATCTACTTCACAACAATCTTCTTCACAACTATCTACTTCTCAACTATCCACTTCACAACAATCTTCTTCACAACTTCCTACTTCCCAACTATCTACTTCACAACAATCTACTAAACAATCACTCTATCTACACACCAAGCTAATCTATCTTCTACCAAATATTCACAACAAATAACACAAAGAAATAGATATAATGGATGATGCTCAAACAACTTGGATGTGGAGGTCACAACAAGTTGTAATACTTATTCTCTTGGAGGATTGAAGTATTCTTCTCTTGCACTTGAAAGGATGAGACTTGGATCACTTTGAAATAAAGATTTATGTATATATATGATCAAAGGATTATAGGAAATGAAAATGGGGATTTAGATCAGAAAGTTTTGGGGTGCAAAAGGTGAGAAAAATTTGTGGAATGAACCAGTATTTATAGGGAAAACAAATACTGTTCTGGAGCGTGCCGACCCCCTTAATCATTAAGGGGGCCGCCTAGGAATTAAGGGGGCCACCCCCTCCAGAACGTTGGGTTTGTTTGTCCTTTTGTGGGGAAGGTTTTTCTGGATTATATTTGCCATTTTTGGTTAAAAATTTGAATTCATTTATTTATAATGATTTAAACATATTCTTTTAATTCCAAAAATGATTTTGTAAATGATATAAAATGTTTATGACATTTTATAAAAAAACTAGTGATTTAGAAAAATTTCCTTTGATCATAGATTGCAATAAACAATTTGTTCGTTCATACCTTAAGTGATTTGGATGTAAATAAATATATTAAACGCTAAATACTTGTTTACCTCATAAATTTTAGTTCAATGAGTTTATGTTTTGTAATTATCAAAACATAGAGATATTGTTAATATGTTAACAATATTTTTAGGCATTATTTATGTCAACAATCTCCCCCTTTTTGATGATTACAAAACCTTAAACTCATTTGGTCTAAAAATTAATTTTTAGACAAGTATTTAGAGTTTAATATTCTCTTCTCCCCCTTTTGTAAAGCTTAGTTGTTTGATGGAGAAGGATATGGAGTGGGGTATGGAGCGGAAGAGGTGGATCTCACGATGTTGTATCGTGTCAAGGGTGGTATTGGATGAGGACGATCCAAGAAATATATTCACTCAAGTAGAGGATTTGTTTTAGAAGGAAGATATAACAAGGGCAAAAGTGAGTGTGGTTTGTAACTTGATCCAAGTTGAGAGAGTGAGGTAGGCAATTTGCATAGGGTGATGATGGAGGTTGCCCTTTGTTGCGTTGTGCAAGATGCATAGCAAGGAGATCACTTAGATCATGGATTTGGTTTATTTCGTGACGGAACTTTTGCTTTTCCGTGGCAATGTGGAGAGAATCATTATGTTGATATGGATGAATTGGGGTTATATAGTTGGAATTGAAATTGTTGGAAGTGTAGTTTGATGGTTGATCAAACTTGTATGGATCATTATAAGTGGTTGGAGGTTGAGATATGTAGTTTGGCATGAAGGTGGATGTTTGGCCAATGTTGTATGGTTTGTAAAGAGGATCAAAGAAATGTCCTTGTGGGTTCGGTGTAAAGTTTGGAAAGTAAGTAGTTGAAGGTGTTGAGTGATTTCAAACTTCATTAGTTATGATAAATTTGTTTCGAGGGCTTTTTCTTCGCCAAACGGGTTTTTCCGTCATCCTTGCTAGCCTTGAGGCTTTTGGTTTTGGTTTGTTTGGAGAGGTCATGATGAGATGAATGGAGAGTTTTGAAGATTGGGATATTTATAGTGTAAGATGTGTGTGTTTATGGATGGATAAGGTTTGCTTGGGAGATTAGGACAAAATATGTTGGTGAAAATTGGGAAGTGTAGGATGAAATGGGCTAAAAAGCAGAAAAGATTTTGTAAACCCGACCATCAGATGGCCGATATCCTTAATTAGGGGGCGGTCCCCTTAATGATTAAGGGGGCCACCTTACATAATTAAGGGGGCCGCCCATCTGGTGGTTTCCAGATTGCCAGAATTGGGTTTTTGGCAGAAAATTTGCAAAAAGGTTGTGTTTTTGGGTTTGGATTCAAGCAAGTTCAACTCTTTGAGGCAATATAGCATCTAATCTAATCATAATATAGCATGCATGCAAAAACACTTAAGTAATAGAGCAAACAAGCAATCAATAATAATCTAGAGGAGATAAGCAAAGGCAAGGGCACTCAATCTTCCTAGAGTAACTATCTTAGATCAAAGGCAAATGCAACTAGTGAGTGAGAAACTAGTGATGGAACAAAATGATAACATTGTTTGTGACTTTGTCCTAGTGTGTGCCTATATGCAACAAATGTGGAGTTATGATTGTTTCGACTCCTAAATGCAAGTAATAAAACTTCCTATGGAACAATCTAAAATCTCCTTGATTCGATTTTTGCTCAATTCATGAATATCAATAGTATATATTAGATTGTATATTTTGATAATTCATGTGAGATTTTATGCATGATTCAAGAAAATGTTTTTATCATTATTCAACAAAGCAAGAAAAATGGTTTTCATGTGTTTCCTAGATGTGAGAATAGTTTTAAAGAAAATTTGATTGGGTTTTATAAGAATGTACATGCAATTAAAATGAGGTTTCCCAATCTTTAATTTTGTGCGAAATAGATTCCTAGACTTAGATATGAAGAGGTGGAAGAAAAATAAATTTTATGCAAGTAATAAGTAGTGTAAATGCAATAAAATTTAGTCAACTTGTTCCATCATTCCTAATCCTAAATGCAAGTGGTTGAATAATTCAAGCTTAAGGGGTTTAGTAAATATATCCGCAATGTTATCTTCTGATGAAACCTTTTCTATAGATATGTTTCCTTTTTGTACATTATCTCTAAGGAAGTGGTGGCGTATTTCTATATGTTTAGTCCTAGAGTGTTGAACCAGATTTTTACTTAAATATATCGCACCTTTGTTATCGCACATAATAGGAACATTTTCTAACCTAATGCCGTAGTCTAGGAGAGCTTGTTTCATCCATAGTGCTTTTTGACATGCCTTTCCAGCGCTTACATATTCGGCTTCAGTGGTAGAAATAGCAAGAGCGGTTTGCTTCTTTGAGAACCAAGATGTTAGACAACATCCCATAAAAGTGCAAATACCGCTAGTGCTCTTTCTATCTACGTAGTCTCTCGCATGATCTGAATCCACATAGATGATGATTTCTATGCTGGATCCCTTAGGATACCATAATCCTAAGTGTATAGTGCCTTTAATGTATCGGAAGATACACTTAACCACTTCTAGGTGAGAGGTTTTGGGATCCTCTTGAAAGCGGGCACAAAGGCAAACACTAAACATGATATCGGGTCTACTTGCCGTTAAGTATAGTAAACTACCTATCATACCTCTATACTTAGTATTATCTACGAACTCACCTTCATCATCCTTTGTGAGTTTCACTTCCGTAGACATGGGAGTTTTCATGGGTTTTGAGTCTTCTAGGCCAAATTTCTTAAGCATTTCCTTAATGTACTTAGATTGGTTAAAGAATATTCCATCTTCTAATTGTTTTATTTGTAATCCTAGGAAGAAGTTTAGTTCACCCATCATACTCATCTCGAACTCATCATGCATGATTTTGGCAAATTCATCACACATTTCTTGACAAGTCGATCCAAATATAATGTCGTCAACATATATTTGAACAATGATGAGATTTGGGTCTTTCTTTTTAGTGAAAAGAGTGTTATCTACCATTCCCATGGAATAATTATGTTTAATAAGAAAAGCTTTTAATCGATCATACCAAGCCTTAGGAGCTTGTTTGAGTCCATATAAAGCTTTCTTTAACTTATAAACATAATCAGGTTTTGCGAAGTCAATGAATCCTGGAGGTTGTGCCACATAAACCTCCTCATTGATAAAACCGCTGAGGAATGCACTTTTCACGTCCATTTGAAATAACTTAAAGTCTAGGGCGCATGCATAGGCAAGTAATATTCTAATAGATTCTAGTCTAGCTACGGGGGCATAAGTTTCGTCATAGTCAATTCCTTCTTGTTGATTATAACCTTGGGTAACTAACCTAGCTTTGTTCCTAGTTACTACTCTATTTTCATCTAACTTATTCCTATATACCCACATAGTTCCTATGATGGTCATGTTCATTGGATTTGAGACTAATTCCCAAACATCATTAGCCTTAAATTGGTTTAATTCTTCTTGCATAGCTATAACCCAACTTTCATCCTTTAATGCTTCATTAATATTCTTAGGTTCTATTGCTGAGAGGAAACAAAAGAAGTTATTTTTATCTTGGGCTTGTGACCTAAGGGTTCTTTGATTAAGACTTCCTATTATGTTATCTAATGGATGTGATTTAGATTCCTTAATATTTATGACTTCGTTATTTCCTAAGTCTATGTTTTCATTATCATTTCCTATGGGTTTTGTTTTACTAACCTCAATAGCTTCATATTCGACTAAGTCATCATCTTCTAAAGGTAATGTTTTATGAGGTGGAGGTGTTTCATCAAATGTTACATTTAATGATTCTTATACTTTAATAGTTGATGCGTAGGGATTGCACCAGGCTTTACCTCTCGAGGGATCTCGAGAAGCTTACAACCCCCACCAGGAAGTGTACCTGATCGATGTAGTATAGTATAATGACAAGTACCGGGGGATTGATCGTTCAACTAGGAATAGTGTCGCTAGGATTAGAAAACCTAAAGACTAGGTCTAGAGATGAAAGATGATTCTTTTTGTATTTTTATATTTTTATGAAAACAAGTAAAAATCTCGGTTTTGAAGGAGTTAGGCAGAATTAGTTGCTAGTCAACTAACCCAATACTAAGATGCAATCAAAATAAAATGCTAAAAATGAAAATAAAACTAAATTAAACTAAAGTTGTGAGAAATATATGGGAGAATTGTGTTTACTTAGATTTCACTACTCCCTAGATATCTTTTACATGTTAATTACTTGTTATAATTGCGTGAATGACGGATTGTATTCCTTAATACCATTCATGGGGTGGCGTACTTACTTCCCCAATCCCATGAGCGCCTACTTCACTCCTATGTCGAGCCGGCTAAGAAGCTCTTAACATGGGATCAATAGAATTTGCTCATGCATTAAATACAACCAACAAAACCTAGTACACATCGGTTCATGTTTCCTAAGATGTTCAAGCATGTTATACAATGGAGATCTGCCAGTTTTCTTAAGCCTAACATTGAAATCATTCATCCATTACAACCATAAACAAGTAATCAACACATAATTAACATATAGGTTTCATTACATCTAAGCAAACACAAGATAGATCTAGCCTAGCATGTTAAAATCAAGACAAGCATAAGATATAATCAACCAACACATAGACATATTGATTGAATTAAGAGAAGACTTATCTCAATTGAACATGAAAGGATTCAAGGGGTGAAAACCCTTGAAAATACTGTAAAATACGATCTAGGGTTTACAAAGTTCGGCCCTAGTATTCTCCACACAAGTTCCTCTTTTTATGAATGAAAAATAGAAAACTATATATAGATTTTGATATGTGACGGCGTCAAGAACAAATGTCTGACGCCGTCATCTCACCACCAAATAGTATCTCGGACTGCCTAGATCTGGGTCTGACGCCGTCATGTATACTCCTTATGCAGCCGTCACCAAAAATAATCTTGACGCCCTTCTTGTGACGCCTTCAGATTTTCACTGGATCGTAATGGTTTTTATTCTTGACGCCGTCATGATCTTCCTCTTGACGCCGTCAGGTACTGTTCTCAGCATGGAAAATTAAGTCTTTGCCGTTTTCTTCACTTTTATGCTCCAAAAACGTTCGAATTGCTTCCTTTTCCAGAATTCACTCCCAAAGTACCTAAAATCACAAAAGGAACGATTTAGGGCAATATTTGATCAAATAAATTCAATTCTGGGCTTAAATGACCCCCTAAAAGTGGTTCATTTTTCACCTCATTATATACCCTTACACTTGAGATTTGCTTGTCCTCAAGCAAATGCGCTTTTATTCTAATCAAAATACAAGTTAGGGGTCATTTAACACTAATATAAAAGTAATTACAACAAATAATCGTTCCACTAAAGACCAAAGACAAGCACGGAGGTCATACACTAGCACCTCACAAATAGTGTTTAGATACTCACATCTCTCGGGTGTAATAAAGTATATATCACAATATGGAAACGAAAAATATCTCTCACTACCTGTCATAGCAAAATAGATTACCATAGGCTTGGGAAAGGATCAAACCTCCACCACATGGCATAAGCACCTAGGATAAACTATAAAAGAGGTCTTTTTAAAGGGTTGTAACGTTAGGTGTAGGGATATGGAATACACGGTTTTGTTGGATATAGGCAGTCTTTACTGGTGGCGAGTTAACAATCTTAGTTAATTACCTGTACAATATGGTGTTGCTAAGCCAAGACTAGACTCGACTTAAACTAATAAATCAAAAATAACAAAAATATAAAATGAACATAGAATGAAAAGGGATGGTAGTCCGTATGTTTTTTTTTTTTATTTATTTTTTATTTTATTATTATTTTTTTTTATTTATTTTTTGCATACAATCTTACCCTACCATCCAAAATAATACATCGTAGGGAATGTAAATTCCCCTCACACTTGAATTTTTACATACTTTACAATAAACTAATCTAATGACTCGAATTAAGATAATTAAAACACTTGGAGTACTTTTAAGATTAACACACATATGGGGGTAATATATGATGTTCTTCCCCATTACTCCATAAAACAAGTACTTTACCCATGAGTCCCAATCGTCCCAAAACAATATGTACAAGGATATGACTCGACTTAGCAACCATGTAATCAATTAGATAATTAACTTAGGGTTTAACAAATAACAATAATGCACTAAAGATGAGTGCATACACGGAAGGCTAAGGCGATTTGGTTGTACATTTAAGTGGGGTGTAACAAATTCTTCCTTTAAGTAAGATGCTTAAAGTTAGAAACGAAAAGATAGGCTCGGAGGGGTGTACTAGGGGTTTCGTGTACTAAAAATGAGTACAACGCTAAGGGTGTGGGAAAAATTAATTGACTTAACTAGCCAAGTAATATGACCTAAATGGTCAAGTAATTATGATACGGGTTTAATACAAGGGTGATCCTAATGCCTCTTATCATGTAGTAAATCCTACTACACAAATGTAGTCTCACTAGCGGTCTCGGGATGCATCACTAACGCAAGTTCTAGAATCTAAATGCTACCGGTACACTCATAAGCACTAATAGTAAATGCTTTTCCTATCAAATCTAAAGTCGAACCTCACATATTTGGGTGGAAGAATTTTCTGAATAGTACATTTTTGTGCTAGTCATACAATCTCCTATCCATGAGACGCTTGCTATGGCTAAAGTTTCACTCTTAAATGTTGTAAAAAAATTTAAATTTGGCGCTAAAATTACACTAACAAGTATTTCTCATAGTTTTATTACACATCTACCATCAAACAAACAAACTCAAGTGAAAGTGTATCTGTAAGGTATCATCATTTTACCCTCCCCTTACACTTAGGATGAACATTGTCCCCAATGTTCAAGTAAAGAATGTAAAAGTGAAATAAGTAAAACAAATGAAATCAAATACTCCCCTGATTCGCTCGGTATGGATAATAAGGTGGCCAGGTTAGATCTTCCTCCAAGAAAATGAACAATCAAAGCTTCCCTTCCAGAATATAAATCATCTTCTTGTCATACATAACCTGTAAAACCTGAGAAAACAAACAAGGCAACCTCGCGTAAAATCAGCGGCAATCTATATATACTAATAAATCCTAGAAAGCAAAATAAAATATAATGCTTGTGGAATGATGTTTGCAGATTTCCTGGAGATTATAGAACTGATAATTCAACAAAAACTTTAAAACTCCGTTAGAAAAACAAAACTGGTAAAATTTCCAGATTTTTACACGTGACGCCGTCAAGAGTAAACTCGTGACGCCGTCAGAAGTGACCTGCAGAAATTCTTATGTTAAGTTTCCGGAAAATTTTTGGAAAAACTTCGTCCTACTTCCTGGAAAATCCTGCAAAACATCATTATGACTCGATACAAGCATTCGACTCTAACAAATACGAATATACATGTTCACTTAATATTGTGGAGAATCATGATCGGGTTTTGTTTCTTAAAAACATATTTGGGGTTTCCCCTTACACTTATCTTTTGCAAAAATACCTTTGGATGAAGTTAAGACTAAGCCAAACAACAAGGTAAAGTATTTTCACTATTCTAGTTTTGAAACATGATCTACCAACAATAAAAATAAAGCATGCATACGGAAGCAAATAATTAAACAAACAAAATAAAAATCACACAAAACATGGGTTGCCTCCCAAGAAGCGCTTTTCTTTATTTACGAGTCTTGTAGCTAGACTCAAGGTCATGGGTTACTACGTGACCTCATTATTGGTTTCACTTTCTGATTGTAAATGTTCTTTGTAGAAACCAATCACCTTTTTCTCAATCGCTCCTATAATCCTATGGGCAAATTCCTTATCGACTTTATACTTTGGTCCTAGAGTCAAGTAATCTTTGTAGAAAAGACTCTTCTTTTCCCATACATAATCCATGCCCTTTTTCTTATCCTCTTCATTGATGTCCTCAAAAGCACCAATGTTGTCCATGTCAAATCGGGGCACAAAACGAAATTCTTTCATTCTATTAGGCATCCTATAAGTGATCCTATCGGTGTTAGTTGCAAATCGGATTGTCCCTTCTATCTCATCATATTCTAACTTGGACTCTTCAACAAACGGTTTACCAAACACAACATTGGATAATCGACAATCAATAACATTAGCAAGATCTTCAACAATCATAAAGTCAGTAATATAAGTGAAATTCCCAACAAAGACATGTAGACCTTTAATTCTCCCGACAAAGTTACAAACTCCACCGGGGTATTTGGGATCTCTTCTAGGTCCAAGTCTTGTTTTCACTATATCATTATAAACACTTGAGGACATAATGTTGATTGGGGATTTAAAGTCAATGTAAGCATTGTCAACGTGTCTATACCCAATCATACATGGTATCTTAGCATTCTTAGGGTCGCCTCTCTTTATCTTAGGTTCGATTCTAGTAAAAGGAGATCGAGGGTTATCAATAAGATTGTTATAGTACGCAATCTCCTCCTTAGTAGGGTATAGATTAAAATAGTCATCTGGTTTTGGATCAATCTCCCCTTCTTCAAGCTCCTCAACAACATTCTCAAAATCATTAGGCCCTAGTTCCTTATTTGAATACAAGGCGGTCGCTAGGTCACTAAATGCACGGTCGAACTCAACCTTAATCAACCTATTAAGCTCCCTAAGTTCCCTAATCTCATTCTCAATTTGTTCACGTTACAAAGCCACTTCTTTAGGGGAAAGGGGTGGATTCGCATTTTCCATAATGGTCAACGGAATAGTCAATGAATTTAATTTACTAACAAAGGCATGAAGAAAAAGATAGACTGAAGAGAACCTAAAAATAAAAATAAAATCTTACTAGAAAGGAATCTAGCAAGTAGATCTAATAAAAAGAGATTCTAACCTAGAAAATAACTATTCCCCGGGCTGCGGCGCCAAAAACTTGATGCGTAGGGATTGCACCAGGCTTTACCTCTCGAGGGATCTCGAGAAGCTTACAACCCCCACCAGGCAGTGTACCTGATCGATGTAGTATAGTATAATGACAAGTACCGGGGGATTGATCGTTCAGCTAGGAATAGTGTCGCTAGGATTAGAAAACCTAAAGACTAGGTCTAGAGATGAAAGATGATTCTTTTTGTATTTTTATATTTTTATGAAAACAAGTAAAAATCTCGGTTTTGAAGGAGTTAGGCAGAATTAGTTGCTAGTCAACTAACCCAATACTAAGATGCAATCAAAATAAAATGCTAAAAATGAAAATAAAACTAAAGTTGTGAGCAATATATGGGAGAATTGTGTTTACTTAAATTTCACTACTCCCTAGATATCTTTTACATGTTAATTACTTGTTATAATTGCGTGGATGACGGATTGTATTCCTTAATACCATTCATGGGGTGGCGTACTTACTTCCCCAATCCTATGAGCGCCTACTTCACTCCTATGTCGAGCCGGCTAAGAAGCTCTTAACATGGGATCACTAGAATTTGCTCATGCATTAAATACAACCAATAAAACCTAGTACACATTGGTTCATGTTTCCTAAGATGTTCAAGCATGTTATACAATGGAGATCTGCCAGTTTTCTTAAGCCTAACATTGAAATCATTCATCCATTACAACCATAAACAAGTAATCAACACATAATTAACATGTAGGTTTCATTACATCTAAGCAAACACAAGATAGATCTAGCCTAGCATGTTAAAATCAAGACAAGCATACGATATAATCAACCAACACATAGACATATTGATTGAATTAAGAGAAGACTTATCTCAATTGAACATGAAAGGATTCAAGGGGTGAAAACCCTTGAAAATACTATAAAATACGACCTAGGGTTTACAAAGTTCAGCCCTAGTATTCTCCACACAAGTTCTTCTTTTTATGAATGAAAAATAGAAAACTATATATAGATTTTGATAGGTGACGGCGTCAAGAACAAATGTATGACGCCGTCATCTCGCCGCCAAATAGTTTCTCGGACTACCTAGATCTGGGTCTGACGCCGTCATGTATACTCCTTATGCAGGACGTCACCAAAAATAGTCTTGACGCCCTTCTTGTGACGCCTTCAGATTTTCACTGGGTCGTCATGGTTTTTACTCTTGACGCCGTCATGATCTTCCTCTTGACGCCGTTAGGTACTGTTCTCAGCATGGAAAATTAAGTCTTTGCCGTTTTCTTCACTTTTATGCTCCAAAAATGTCCGAATTGCTTCCTTTTCCAGAATTCACTCCCAAAGTACCTAAAATCACAAAAGGAACGATTTAGGGCAATATTTGATCAAATAAATTTAATTCCGGGCTTAAATGACCCCCTAAAAGTGGTTCATTTTTCGCCTCATCAATAGTGTGTTTGTTAAGTATTATATATGCTTTACTATTTTGCGAGTAGCCTAAAAATATCCCTTTGTATGATTTTGGGTCAAACTTAGTAAGGTAATCCTTAGTGTTTAAAATGTAACATTTACTTCCGAATACTCTAAAGTAGCTTAAGTTAGGTTTTCTACCTCTTAGTAACTCATAAGGAGTTTTTCCTAAAATTCTCCTAATTGATACCCTATTAATAATATATGTTGATGTATCAACAGCGTGACACCAAAATTTTTGTGGGATGGATTGTTCATTTAACATTGTTCTACTCATTTCTTTTAGTGACCTATTCTTTCTTTCTACTACGCCATTTGATTGAGGAGTACGAGGAGCGGAGAAATTGTGAGATATTCCATTTAAATCACAATATTTTTCAAATTGTGCTTTGTTATCAAATTCCCTACCATGGTCTATCCTAATGGCTACTATTGTGCATCCTAATTTATTTTGAATCATTTTACTAAATATTTCAAAATTTTCAAAGGCTTGGGTTTTGTCACTTAAAAACCTAGTCCACGTGTATCATGAATAGTCGTCTACTATTACTAAGGTATAATTGTTACCTCCATAGCTCCGCACAGCGGATGGACCAAATAGATCCATATGTAATAATTCTAGGCACCTAGTAGTGGATACTATATTCTTAGCTTTGTGACTAGCATGAGCTTGTTTTCTAATTTTACAAGCATCACAAAAGTGTTTGTCGTATTTTAGGTTATGCAAGTTTCTAACTAATTCTTTAGAGGCTAAAGATTGTATTTGTTGCATGTTTGCATGTCCTAATCTCCTATGCCACAAAGTGGTTCGTCTAGGGTTGCTAGGCATATCCTATCTTCCGGTTTGTTTCCTAGTTTCATAACATATATGCCTCCTTTCCTAATTCCTCTACCTATGACCTTTCCATTCTTAACTATTTCGCTATCCCTATCGGTAAATGTAACCCTACATTTATTATCGCATATTTGGCCTATACTAAGCAAGTTATATGTTAAATTATCTACATGCTCAACATTTTCAATAGTAAGTGAGTCTTGAGAAATTGTACCTTTGCCAATGATTTTTTCACGCAAGTCACTAATGAAAATAACGTTACCTCCATTGTATGCCTTATACGTAGAAAATAGCTTGCGGTTCCCCATCATGTGCCTCGAATATCCGCTATCCTTGATCCATACGTCGGGCTCCAAGTCTATTCCTAAACATATTTCATCGGTCGCTTTGGCCACAAAACATTTTTCGTCTCTTGGTTTTTCCACTTCTTCTTTGTCACTATCACTCCATGTTCCACTAACGAAGGCGCCTTGATTTTCATAACCCGGTGGCTTTAGACATTCACCAATGAGATGATTTGGACTTCCACAGCTAAAACACTTTCTTTTCCCATAGTTATCACTTCTATTTCTTTGGAACGACTTTCTTTCGTCTCGTGGTAATCTAGTGAATCTTCCTCGTCTTTTGAAGAATTTCTTGAATTCTCTCGTTACTTGAATCATCATCGTCACTAGGTTCCTTTTTGGCTTTTAGAGCAATGGATTTAGTTTGTTCTTTCTTGACTTTGACCATTTCCGAATCTCTTCTTATAATTTCTTCATGGACCTTAAAGTTGCCAATAAGTTCATCAAGTGATAACGTCATCAAATTCTTTGTTTCTTCAATTGCTATAACTTTAGCTCGCCATTTTGGATGCAATGCCCTAAGAAATTTCCTAACACAATATTTACTAGAAAATGTCTCATCAAGTGCTTTTAAACTTGTGATAACAATGTTAAATTTAGCAAAAACATTATCAATTGATTCCTCTTCCGGAATCGTAAATTGTTCATATTGTTGTACAAGAAGATCTATTTTATTGTATTTGACTTGACTATTACCTTGGTAAGTAATAAGTAGTGATTCCTAAATTTCTTTGGCGGTTTTACACATAAAAATTCTTTCATATTCTTTGCGCGGTAACGCATTATAAATTACAATTTTAGCTTCATTATTTTTAGCTAGTTTATTTTTCAAATCATTATTTTGTTTTTCAAAAGGTACAATTTAATCCATTTTAGTTTCCGGATTTTGTTGAGTGGGAGGAAAATCACCAAAAGTAATAACATGCCAAAGATCAAGATCTTTAGATTTCACATAAGTTTCGAATCTATTTTTCCAATATAAAAATCCATCACTTTCAAATAGTGGTGGTCTTTGCATAGATTGCCCTTCTAAATATTTTTCAGATTCCATAGATCGTTGCGAGTTTTAAAATACAATATATTTTAAAAATCTCACATGACCTGGCTCCTGATACCAATTGTGGAAAACTAGAAGGGGGGGGGGGGGGGGGGTTGAATAGTTTTACATCTTTTTAACTTGTTATAAAAAAATTGTTTGTGTGTTTTCTTTACTTTCAAAAATTTAGATTCGATATTATGTGAACTCAAGTCTTGCACAATATAAACAATAATGTATATGAATGATATAGCAATGATAATGTAAGTAAAGAAATAAATGAGAGATGGAAAGATCGAACCGCGAGACAAGAGATTTATAGTGGTTCGGCTACCAGGACACCTTCCTTGCCCTACTCCACTCCCCGAGCACCTAACTCGAGAGTTTTCTTCACTATGTCAACAAGCTCCCTTATGGCAGAGAAAACCTTACACACCAATATACACACCACAACTTCGTCACAACTTGATCACACCTTATACACAACTTCTTCACACCTATCTATCTTCGCACCTATCTACTTCACAACAATCTTCTTCACAACTATCTACTTCTCAAATATCTACTTCACAACAATCTTCTTCACAACTACCTACTTCCCAACTATCTACTT
This sequence comes from Artemisia argyi, assembly GCA_030686995.1. NCBI lineage: Eukaryota > Viridiplantae > Streptophyta > Magnoliopsida > Asterales > Asteraceae > Artemisia > Artemisia argyi. Next base: position 129,663,519 of record CM060677.1, read on the forward strand.
CACGACAATCTACTAAACAATCACTCTATCTACACACCAAGCTAATCTTTCTTCTACCAAATATTCACAACAAATAACACAAAGAAATAGATATAATGGATGATGCTCAAAAAACTTGCATGTGGAGGTCACAACAAGTTGTAATACTTCTTCTCTTGGAGGATTGAAGTATTCTTCTCTTGCACTTGAAAGGATGAGACTTGGAACACTTTGAAACAAAGATTTATGTATATATGATCAAAGGATTATAGGAAATGAAAATGGGATTTAGATCAGAAAGTTTTGGGGTGCAAAAGGTGAGAAAAATTTGTGGAATGAACTATTATGTTAATACAAATATCGCCTAAAAACGTTATTTATAATATACGATCTTTGCTAAGTTTTGTTAATGACAAAGTATGAACTTTAGCTAAAAGTAAATCATCACTTTAAGTGTTTAAGTCTTGTTTAAACTAAGGTTTACATTTCCTTTTAAACAAAACATTGTTTTTATTTCTTAAATTAGAAAGTGTCTTGTCACATCACATTTATTTCTTAAAATAGTAATGTCACATCACATTTAGGGCAAGCTTTGTCAATATATATTTATGGTAAGAAAGAGTGTTTGACTAACCATATGTTTGCTTGCAAGTCTTGTGTTTGACTAGGTGTAATGAGATGTGACCTTGTTTGGTTTGGAAGATTTATGCAAAACCAACTGCAGCCCTGACGGAACCCTGGGGGTACACGGGCAGAACCCATCTGAGGGTTCCGCCGTATCCGCCAGAACTGCAGAATGGTTTGCTATAAATACCAAACCATTTGTTAGTTTTGAGTGATGATTTTTAGGACATATTTTCACATACTCTCTCAACTAACTCAGTAACATTTGACTTGTATGATTCTCTTATGTAGCAAGGGACTTCACAAGATCATTTAAGAAGTTACAAGCTTCAACTCTAAAGTTTCATGTCTTGTTAGCTTGGTCATGTATAAGCTTTGGTAGTTTATACTTCATTTGTGTCATGTATGTAGAAGTGATTGGTTAGTATTTTAGGCCTCAAAATGCGTAGTGTGTCGGGAGTTGTTGTACCCTTGTAAAAGAACTAACGGGAGTGGTTGTACCCTTGGTAAAGAACTCAACATTTAGCTTAGTGTCGGTAAAAGTGTAAGCGACGATGGGAGTGGTTGTATCCGTGTAAAAGAACTCGACATCTAGCTTAGTGTCGGTAAAAGTGTAAGCGACGTTGTAAAGGTTTTCTCCGCCGGTGAAAGGAGCTTGTTGATTAGTGCTTATAACTCTCGAGTTGGAAACTCGGGGCGTGGATGTAGGGCAAGGAAAAAGAGTCCTTGTAGCCGAACCACGATAAACAATCGTTTTATGGTTTGATCGTTTCTATCTTTATCTTTGCTTATTACATGTTGTCTTTTAGTTAGAATCGCTAATCACATATAAAGCTTTTCAAAGAATTAAACAAGTAAAGTTGTATTTATATCTTTAAACAAATGTAAAGCTTTTGAAAGAACTAAACAAGCAAAGTTAGGATCATCACAAGTAAAGCTTTTCAAAGTATGAAACAAGTAAAGTTAGAATTATTATTCACATGAAAAGCTTTTCAAAGAATCAAACATATAACGTTGTGTTTATATCTTTAAGCAAACGTAAAGTTTTTAAAGGATATTCAAGCTAAAAAGAATCTAAAAAGCGGTAAACTATTCAACCCCCTTCTAGTTTTCCACACAGTATTTATAGGGCAAACAAATATTGTTCTGGAGCATGCCGGTCCCCTTAATTAGGGGCCAGTCCCCTTAATCATTAAGGGGGCCGCCTAGGAATTAAGGGGGCCGCCCCCTCCAGAACGTTGGGTTTGTTTGTCATTTTGTGAGGATGGTTTTTCTGGATTATATTTGCCATTTTTGGTTAAAAATTTGAATTCTTATATTTATAATGATTTAAACATATTCTTTTAATTCCAAAAATGATTTTGTAAATGATATAAAATGTTTATGACATTTTATAAAAAATCTAGTGATTTAGAAAAATTTCTTTGATCATAGATTGCAATAAACACTTTGTTTGATCGTACCTTAAGTGATTTGGATGTAAATAAAGATGTTAAACGCTAAATACTTGTTTACATCATAAATTTTAGTTCAATGAGTTTATGTTTTGTAATTATCAAAACATAGAGATATTGTTAATATGTTACATGTATTTAGGCATTATTTATGTCAACATATTGCAATTCTCACAGGATTCCGAATCACATAAAACAGGGTTAGTGTAAATATCCATATTCGTGGGAACACTCATATTACTGGCTTCCTTAATCGTGCAGACTTCTTCTAAAGCAGTATTAATGGATATCAAGGATCCATTATGATTAAACATAATTCTTTCCTTCCCATTTTCTAGAGTTATTTCTTTTTCAAAAACTTTTATATTAGCATGTGAAGTGGCCCAAAATGGTCATTCAAGAATTAGGAACATTGTTCTCCCGTAGATAACTAACCCCAAAAAATTTGCTGCCAATGTCCGTATCCCTTTGGATTTCTTGACTTTTCTCACTTAGGGACAGAACCTTGCACTCCTCATGGTCAACTTCAGATTTCTTCATTTGGATATTTTTTGCTAATTGTCCAATTTGAGTTTTAAGGTTCTTAATTGCAGCGCTTTGATTTTGTAAATTTCTTTCGGTGTCCACTTTCATCTCATTCATCCATTCTTGAAACTTTTCGTTCTTCCTTGAGGACTCCTCGATGTGCTTATTAACCATTTCCTCTAGGCTAACTTTTCTGTTTTCATAGACTGGCCGACTTTCAATCTTAGTGTACCACCCCTGATCACTGCTTCCTCTAGGCTAACAATATTTAGCTCCTTTTCCTGGTCCTATGTGTGTTTTACTAGCTTCACCGGCCATTGCTTCCTCTACTCTCTTGACTTCTTCCCTAATCACAATATTTTCCTTTCTGTGTTCACGTTCAGACCTGATGGCATGCACATTTTCCATAAGTTTTTTAATGTCGTGCCCTAAGCTTTCGATCTTATTAGTTATAAGGGCGATTCCTTCAGTGCTACCAGTGATGCTCCTACTACTCCCACCCTCATGCCACTTTTGAGAGTGGTTTGCCATATCTTCAATATCCTTTAAGGCATGAGCAGGGGCCATTCCAGGGATTGGTCCTTGAGAATCTTGCATTTGGCGGGTGGAGATATTGATCCCTTTGTAGAAAATGTTAACCATTTGTTGCTTGTTGAGATTATGAGTAGGGCATTTGTACAAAAGATCATTGTACCTATCCCAAGCTTGGTACAATGTTTCATCCCCATCTTTCTTGAAGTTGTAAATATCTTCAAGCTGCTTTGCCGTCCTAGAAGGAGGGCAATATCTTTGGATGAAATGCTTCTTTAGGAGAGTCCAAGTGTTTACCGTTCCTGCTGGTAACCTATCAATCCATCTCTTGCCTGATCTGGTTAATGTCATCAGGAACACTCTGAGCATTATCGCATCATGAGATACTCTCGGAATGCTGAACAAACTAACAATGTAGAGAACATTGTCATTGTGCTCGTGAGCATCTTCCATCTTGCTCCCTGAAAATGGGTCTTTTCACAGTTCCCTTATGAATTGATTATTGATTTCGAACTGAACATCATCCCCAATAGCTGGTCTAATCAAACCAGGCCATTGCTCTTCTCGTGTAAGAGCCAAATACTTTTCAAGCGTGAGGTTGTCAATGGTACCTGAAACTTAAAAATGATCGTGAGTACTAAAAATAAAATTAAAAACCCAAACAAATTCCTAATAGCTCCCCGGCAGCGGCGCCAAAAACTTGATGCAGGTTTTACCGATAAGGTTTTAATATTTATAAAGTGTCTCGTTTACCTAAGGTCTACCTAATGCACTATCGGGCAGTGTACCCGGTCGTGTGAGGTATAGCTAGATGGTAAAGCTGAGGTCATCCCAAGAGCTATGTGTGTGGAGTTTATCAAAGTTTAGTGTCACGTGTAAAAGGGATTTTATGATAGAAAAGATTGATTAACTAGGAAATGTAAATGACAAAGCAAATAAGTAAATAGAAGGAAGTCAATAAAGAGAGATAGTGCTAACCTAATTACTACTCTTGTTATTATTATGATTAGTTTTCTATAAATGCATCCTATTATATCATCTGGGGTTATATTCATTCAGGATCAGAGGGTTAAATCACCTAAATCTATCTTACACCTTGTCCTATCCCCAACTATTGTAAAGCTGAAGGTTCATCGGGCGGCGTGAACCTACGAAGATGTAAGAGTCATTAAGTACCTCTACTAACATGGTCAGATCTTACACCCCTCTAACTCCTTTAAGCGTATCACATTGGCAGGTGGTCCTAGGGTTAATTCGCACATGTATGGTGATATTGCTATCAACAAGTCATGTCACTATCAGCTTGGTTCCTAGGGTTAATTCCCCAAGCCTCCAAGGAACTACCAATGCTCAACACTACCATAACTAGAGTGTCCTAAGACTCGCCATGAAAGTATACAAATAATAGACAATAGATGCATAGAAAACTAAATCATAATAACAACAATTTCATAACTAGGCTAACACCAACAGGTGTTTAGCCACTCATATTCATAGTTGCAGTAAAACAATGTTGAAATATTACAAATGTAAACATGAACCGAATACAAGACAAAGGAAATGATAAACTTATGATTGGTGTGTGAATCCTCCCTTGGAAATGACTTCTATGTGACTAGAACTTCGTTCCTCTTGCTCCCTGAGTTTCTCCCAACTTCTGTGTGGTGAAAAGTGAATGAATAAACTCGGAATTAGGGCTGGTATTTATAGGCCCGACTTTGCTTCGGCGTAGCTGATTGGGTTGCTACGCCGTAGCCTTTGTAAATCTGGAGTACGCCGTAGCTTGATCAAGTGATACGGGCGTAGTTTCTTCATTGGATGCTTCTACGGCGTAGTTGCTAGGGTAACTATGCCGTAACTTCTTCTTTGGCCTGGTGAGTTCTTTACTGCCTCAAATTAGGGTCTACACCGTAGGTGGAGAGTTGCTACTCCGTAGTGCCCTTTAGTAAATCTCTACGCCGTAGTCATGGAGTGAGCTATGCCGTAGTCATCATAAATTTTTGCTACGGCGTAGGTAGATGAACCTCTACGCCGTAGTTAGTGCAGAATCCACATTTTTCATATATTTTCACTTAAGTCCTTCCATTTCCGCGTTTCTTCATTCTTTTGCTCATCTTTGCCCTGAAACCAGAATATAAACAAATAAGAGTATATATCCTACATATGAATAGAAAATATGAGCAATTAAGGGGGAATTTAACAATTAAATCATGGGTAAATTTGACGTTATCAACGCATTGTTTAACAAATAAGTTGACAGAGTTTCATACCATGCTGTAGGAGCTTGATGCAAGCCATAAAGTGCTTTCTCCACCTTTTACACCTTATCAGGAAAGTTAGGATCTTCAAAACCAGGTGGTTGTTGATGACGTCAAATAATATGATATTCTTAGTATCAATTTTCCCTCTTTATTGACCAATTAAGCTTAATATTGTCATTTGTATTGTCTTATTACTTCATATTTCGTTTCAGGACTGTTAATAGGGTATGAAGCGGTGAATGGACGAAGTCAGACACAATACAGACAATAACACCTAAAACATGAAGACTACGGCGTAACTTAATGTTGTTGTTACGCTGTAGCTAAATGATGACCTGGAATTACGAACATAATGAAGACTATGCCGTAACATTAATATGGGTTATGGCATAACAAGGACACCGTGACTAATCAAGACAAAGTCTGAGGATGATGTATAGTACGGATAGCAGGCCTACTGAGCCTGGACTATCTCATAAGAATTGGGCTCCGGCCCTACAAACAAAACGGGCTTCGGCCCCACAAACGAAACTGGCTCTTGCCCTACAAACAAAATGGGCTTCGGCCTAATGAACAAACTAGGCTTCGGCCCAATGAGTCAATAAAGCCAGATATGGCTAAAGCCCATGCCACGAACATGGCACGATCTAGACGAACGAAAGATATATACGAGTGTCACTCCTGAAGTAAACTCACGGACCGGATCCCGGTCCGGAAATCCGCCTACGTCTGCAACAATCAATTAAGCTGCGGACCCTTACCCAACAAGGGTTCCACTCTGGATACTACAGTAATGTGAGAAAGATTAGGAAACCTTAATATTTCCGTTACCTATAAAAGGAAACCCCGATTCACACTTTCAAGGTATGACTTTCTGATGCGTGGTTTTGCAACCTTGCAAAAGGTTTTACTTCTCAAGGGATCTTGAGAAGCTTGCAATCCCCACCAGGTAGTGTACCTGACCGATGTAGTATAGTGAGTGGCAAGTACAGGGGGATTGATCGTTCTCTCAAGGAATAGTGTTCGTTAGGATTGAAACTAATCTAACTAGGTCTAAAGGTGAGGGATGATTCTTTTTGTATTTTTATGTTTTTTTGGAAAGCAAATAAAATTCTCGGGTATTGGAAGAGTGGGCGGAATTAGTTGCTAGCCAACTAACCCAAATAACTACTAAAACAATAAACTAAAATAAGAAAATAAAATGTTGGAACTTCTTATATGGAGAAAAGTGTATTTACTTAGATTTCATTACTCGCTAGTTATCTTTTATTGATTAGTTGATTTGTCACAATTGCGTGGATGAAGGGTTGCATTCCTTAATACCATTCGTGGGGCCGTGTACGATCTCCCCCAAATCTATAAGCTTATATCTCTTCCTATGATAACACGTTTAGTATCCTATCATGGCCTCACTAATAGTTACCTATGGATTTAATACAACCAATAAAACTGTAGTACACATCCGATTACATTTCTTAAGACGTTCAAGCAAGTTACCGTATTGGAGATTAGCCAGTTTTCTTAAGCCTAATGCTAAAAACAATCACCCACAACAATCATTGACAAACCAACAATCAATAATCAATAAATAGGTTTCATTAGATCTAAGTAAACAAAAATAACCTAAGCTTGCATGTTAATAGGAAGAAAAGCATACAAGATAATCAAACAACACATAGACATATTGAATGATTAATGGATAACTTATCTTCAATTAACCATGGATGAAAGTAGGGGTTTGAAACCCTTACAATGGCTATAAAATCATCTAGGGTTTGTAGCACCAAAGTTCCTCCTATAATGAATGAAAAATCCAAAAATATATATAGAAAATACAATCTGACGGCATCACCTTATGGGGCGTGATGCCGTCAAGTCGCCATCGTAAAATTTCTTGGATTGCCTAGATCTACATCTAACGCCGCCTGGTTCAAATTTGCCCTGGGGCGTCTCTCTTTAACTTCATACGTGATGGCCTTGGTGAGTTAGAACGTGACGCCGTCACGTGTAAACTTCCAATTTTCTTTCTGGCGCGTCAAGTGTAAAATGGCTATCAACCTCTTGATCAACGTTTGACGGCGTCACCTTGTGACCTTTGACGCCGTCAGGTACTGTTTCCGGCTTGGATTCTTGACTTTGTCGTTTTCTTCACTTTAAGCTCCAAAACGTCCAAAATGCTCCATTTTCCAAAATTCTTCTCCAAAGTACCTAAATTGACAAAAGAAATGATTTTGGGGTAATATTTGATCATAAAAACACAATTTAGGGCTTAAATGACCCCTAAATGCATTACAAATTTCTCCTTATCAAATACCCTTACACTTGAGATTTGCTTGTCCTCAAGCAAATGAGCTTTTATTCTAATCAAAATATAAGCTAGGGGTCATTTAACATTAATATAAAAGTAATTACAACAAATGATCATTACACCTTAATCAAAACAAGCATGAAAATCATATACTAGCACCTCAAAAATAGTATTTGGATACTCTCATCTTTCGGGTGTTATAAATGTATATATCACAAATGGAAATGGAAAAATATCACTCACTACCTGTCATAGCAAATAGATTACCACAGGATTGGGAAAGGATCAAAAACTTCTACCACTTTGGCGTAAGCACCTAGGATAAACTATCAAAGAGGTCTTTTAATGGGTTATAACGTTAGGTGTAGGGATATGATAAACACGGTTTATTGGATAAATGATATTTTTACTGGTGGCAAGTTAATCATCTTGGTCAATTACATGTATAATGTGGCGTTGCTAAGCCAAGACTTGACTTAACTTAAACTAATCACAAACTAACGAAAATATAAAATAAACATAAAAGGAAACGGGAAGGTAGTCCGTATGTTTTTCTCTTTCTTTTTCTAATTTTTTTTTTCGTTTTTCTTGATTTTTCAAAATTTTTTATTTTTTTTATTTATTTTTTTTGCATACATTCTTGCCCTACCATCTAAAATAATACATCACAGGGAATTTACATTCCCCTTACACTTGAACTTTTACATACTTTACATATAACTATTCAAATGACTCGAATTAAGATAATTAAAACACTTGGAGTACTTTAAAACATTTACGCACATACGGGGGTAATAATTGATGTCTTCCCCATTACTCCATTACACTAGTACTTTATCCATGAGTCCCAATCGTCCCAAAACAATATATACAAGATATGACTCGACTTAGCAACCATGTAATCTATTAGACAATTAACAAAGGATTTAAGCAAATAACAATAATGCACTAAAGATGAGTGCATACAAGGAAGGCTAAAGCGATTTGGGTGTATATTTGGTTGTGGATTGTAAACAAATTCTTTCTTTAAGTAAAATGCTTAAAGTTAGAAACAAAAAGATAGGCTCTGAGGGGTGTACTAAAGGTATCATGTACTAAAAATGAGTACATCGCAAAGGTGTCGGAGAATTACTTGACCAATGAAGTCAATGTAATTATATTACAGGTGTAAAACAAGGGTTATCCTAATGCCTCTTATCACGTAGTTAATCCTAACTACACGAATGTAGTCTCACTAGTGGTCTCGGGATGAATCACTAATGCAAGTTCTAGAATCTAAGTACTACAGGTACACTCACAAGCATTAAAGATAAATGCTTTTTCCTAAAGATCTAGGGGCAAACCTCACATATTTGGGGTGGGAATTTTTGAGTGGTACTGTTTTTTGTGCTAGTCATATAACTCCTATCCATGAGACGCTTATTAAGACTAAGGTTTCACTCCCATATGTTGCAAAAAATTTTAAATTTGGTGCTAAAATTGCCCTAAAAAATATTTCTCTCAGTTTTATTATACATCTACTATTAAACAAACAAAAATCAAGCGCAATTGTAATCTCTAAGGTATCTTCATTTACCCCCTTACACTTATGCCGAACGTTGTCCCCAATGTTCAATTAAAAGATGTAAAAGTGAAGAAAATGAAAGAATGAAACAATTACTCTCCTGATTCGTTCGGTGTGGATAATGTGGTAACATGGTTAGATCCTCCTCCAAGAAATTGAACATGGAAAAGCTTCTCTTCATAAATCTACACCATCTTCTTATCTAATATAACCTGTTAAATCTGAGAAAACAAATAAGAAAAACGTCGCGTAAAATTGGCGGTAAATTCTATATAAAATTAAATCCTAGAAAGCAAGTAAAGATATAATGCTTGTGGAATGAATAATTGCAGATTCATAGAGTTAAAGATTTTACGAAACTTCACAATTCCTGTAGAAAAACAAAACTTGCAAAATTTTCAGAAAATTTACACATGACATCGTCAGGTTGAAATGCCTGACGCCATCAGATTGATCTGACAGAAATTTTATATTTTGTTTCCGGAAAATTTCCAGAAAAACTGTAGTAACCCACTAACTTCCCCACTAGATTCCCTTAGTTTATCAATGCCTCACTAACTTAACTTAGGCCCTCACAAAGCAAAATCTAGGTTAGAAATGCCTATAGCTATTTCCCGAGAGAAATTTTTGCTTTGCTATACTACTATTGCCTAACTAACCTCTAGACAAGCTCACGTATCCACCTATGCCAACCACCACTATGTTTACTTGATGTAAACATCCAGGTATGTCAAGTCAAGGTTACAAACACATTTTCACTAAGTAAACTATCACTCTAATACACAATACTCATCAGAAAACCCTAATTGCACCTATGTGTTCCCGGTTAGCTTTAAAACCCTAATTGCTTATCTAAACTAACTTGAAAGCGTTCAAGACTTAGGTATGAGTTACATTAGTAACTTTAGGGTATATTAGACTCCCTAGATCATAGTACAACCCTCTAGAACCTAGTTACAAGTCCCTTAAGCACAAAACCCTAATTAGGTCATAACTTCTCGGAAACTAGGTTAAACCTTCCCAAATCTTTACCATAAGTTACCACCACTTAGTATAAGCCTCCTAGGACATAGTATTAGTCACTAAACACCATTAGGACCCTAATCTAGGCACTAAAACCTGGGCAAAACCCTAAACTCTCACTAGATAGAACTAGGTTAAAATTTGACCTAACACCTAATTTAAGAAACTTAAGCACCCCAAATGAACTAAGCAAGAACCCTAGCACCTTACCCTTGCCAAGCTAACACCCTAGCACCTATAAGCACCCAAACAAGGAGGTGTATCACCTCCTTGTTACCTCCTTCCCTCATTAACCCTCCCACCACCACAACCGGCCCACCTCAGCCCCTTAGCTACTATGTAGCCTCTCTTTGTCACCTTTAGACCTACCAAAACCCCCTAGATTTGATTCTCAACCTCCCCCCTCCATGACACCTACACCCCTCCTTTCCACATCGTCACCCTTACTGCGACTATAAATACCCCCTCCTTTCATCCTTCTTCACACCTCTTCTCCTCTTTACCACACATTAGTTCTGTAGTATAAGACCCTTAGGACACTTAGAAGTCAAGTAGCAAAGCCCTAGTACTAGTCTAGTTATGTTTTTAGGCCAAGAAACCCTAGTTCCCTCGTTAAGCTTTTTACGACCAAGGTAAGCCTCACCTTTGATTCTATTAGCCTTAGTACTGACCTAGGACACTTAGAACATGCCTTATAACCTTTAGAGTAGTCTTGAACCTTTTCTTTTAGAAGTTCTCATTTAGAAACCCTAATTTTAGGTAATTATTTATTTATGTGCTAAATTGCTTTATTATATGCTATAATCTGGTTTATGTGACTTAGTTAGACATATATTAACTAATCATAAGCTAAGAAACTTAATTATCTCATTAGAATATAGTTTACCTAAAGTTAGGACTAGTTTTGCAAAACGTTACATGCATAGGGGTAGACATTGTAAATTTATAAAAATATAAAGTTTAGGGACTATTTTTGACAATTCCTAAAAGTTATAAGTACAAGGACCCCTTTTGCACAGTTTTGAAACCATAAGATAATAAGAAAAATGAAGTATAAACTTAAAAGGACTAAATTTGCAAATATTGTTAAGTTAAGGGTAAAAAGGGTAATTATTGAAAGTTAGTGTAGTTTAAGGACTATTTTTGCCATTTTTCTTAAATATATAAAGTATAGGGACTAGTTATGTAAAAGATAGAAAGTTATATGCCTAAGTGTTATAAGTTTATAAGTTTAGGGTAGAAAGTGTAAATATATAAACTTGAAGGATTTAAATGGAACATTTTCATATAAAATATAAAAACCTATTTTGAGTTAGAAACATAACACAGTACTAGGGAGCTTCATGTGAGGAGTACCATGTAGATATTTTGTTTTGACAAGTTTGGTGGGTTTACGAATTAAAGTGCCATGGCTCCTCAAACGATTATTGCATGTACTTCTGAATTATGATGGCCCAGACGGTGTTATGCTATAACTAAAACTTAATAACATCATAGCTCAATAGTAGGGATCTTCATGTGAGGAGTATTAACTTCTAAATTATGATGGCCCGAACGGTATTATGTTAATGACATAATACAATAGTAGGGAGCTTCATGTAAGGAGTCATATGCTTCTGATTTGTGATGGCCCGAATGGTGTTATGTTATATCTATAAACCTTAAGGGTAATTACTTAAAAACCTGGACTAAGACTTGACATACACACACCCACGTACACTACCCCAGGATACGTGAGTAAGCTGTCTAAACCCTTCCCTACTTACCTTAAAACCCAGGTGAGGTTTCATAGCCTCACTTTTAAATGCTTTACAACCCAGTGAGGGGGATACATGCTTTAAATCGAATACAAGTCTTTTTCTTTGGTTGTTGCACGAGTAAACTATCTGCCACCCCTTGTAACACCCCCAAAATACCGCAGCGGAAGACTGTGTCATAGGGGTGCTACTTCATAATACAAAGTACAAGTTATAGAAAACGAACTCTAAATGAGACGTTTTGAAAAGTTACCATTCGATTAATGAATTCGAAGTTACAAACATGAGATTCCAAAGTATGATACATAAATGTATACAAAATGTTGAATGGTAAATGATAAAAGCGTAAGTCTTCAGAATATGCAGCTTGACTCTAAGTTCCACGCACTAGCTATCGCCTTACTAACCTGAGATAAACATGCTAAAGTGTCAACACAATGGTTGGTGAGTTCATAGAGTTTGTCTTAAAACAGTTGAAAAAGCCTCAAAAGAATGTTCACATAGCAAAGGCATCGTGAATCCACTCAGTTACAAGTCCCGCCATAAGAGACTTGTAACCTGTGTGTTCACAACCCACTGCTAACATATAGTATAATAAAGGCATGTATAAGTTCATCAAGACAATTAAGCAATTAGTAGTGAGTCTCTACTTCATCTCCGAAGACCTCACTTTGGGAGCCAATTCCCAAGGACAACTGGGAGCCACTTCCCAAAGAAAACTGGGAGCCACTTCCCAAAGACAACTGGGAGCCACTTCCCAAAGATATAAGTTTACTGGGAGCCACTTCCCAAAGATAAAAGACGGTCATGTATGTATGAAATCAAGTATAATGCCATCAAGTATAAGACAATCAAGTATAAAACAATCAAGTATAAATGTTTTGAGTATTTGTACAAGTAAGCAAGTAGTTGAGCATGTATCCCCCCAAGAGTTAAAACAAGTACAAAAAGAGTAGGGGCTATGACTCACCTTAAGTCTATGTAATGAGAAATGAAAGTGGTAGTCGAATCGCGAAAGTCTCTAAGAGCAGCCTATAATAGAACGTTGCGACTTAGGTTTGGAGTAACGTCTAAGTATACGAAGAATTGCCAATATATGTCTTGCATAATGTTCATGATGTAGTACTTTAGTATAATGTGTAAGTCTTTGAATATAAATGGCTATGAAACATGTATAGGTTGTAAATCTCTTACTACCGTTCGGGCCGACATAATTCAGAAGTCATGGAGTAAACGTTCGAGGAGCCAGGACACTTTAACTCGTAAATCCACAACTCGTCTCGACGGCTTACTCAATGAACTCCTCACATGAGGCTCCCTACTATTGTAGTATTTGATAACATATATATAAGTTTTGATCTTTAAAAGTTATATGGTCTTTAGCCGTGGCTTTGCCGTGACCTTGGTCATTGTTACCATGGTCTTGAGACTCAACCTTGGCTTTAGCCATGGTTGTGGTCTTGGCTTTAGGTCATTAGACCTCTTGGTCTCATCTAATTATAACAATTATATAGTTACTTTGGTTTAAAAATGAGCTGTTAAGAATTTGAAGAAAATTTATCACTCAGAAAGCGTTTTCAGGGCTCGAGCTTCTTTGTTCTTGAACGAAAACGTCGTTCCGGACAACTTTCGTGTTTTAACTTTTTGATGAATCGGAACAAAGTGGGACTTTCAAAATCATAATTTGATCAGAATGCTATTTAGGCAGATTTGCCGTTTTGGTTTCGCTAACTTCAAATGGTCATAACTTTTGACTCGTGTACTCGTTTTGGGTGATTCAAATTGCTATGTTTTCCTTGTTAAGTCCTCTTTAACAGTAAATAAGTGTCAAATATCAAAGTTATACTATTGTGGTCATGGTTTTTCATAAAAATCACTAGTTTGCTTGTTTGCTTGTCATAAGTTAACATATGTATACCAATACTCGTTTTATCCATTTTTAAACATCATGAACACAATACAAAGACCATATATAGCATGAATGAAACATAATAAGCATGAATATGATATTGAGCAAAAAAGTGTATAAGGGTTTGCTTACAACTTTTGGCTTTCTAAAGAAAGGAAGTCAAGTATAGAACTAGGACACTAAACCTAAGCTTGTAAACCCTTCACCATAACTCTTGTAACCCTTGCTAGCCTTGATCTAACCCATGTGAAAACCATTTAACTTCAGCCCTAGTAACCTTGTGTAGCTCCTAATTCAACCATGGAATCACCAAACAAACTTAAGAACTAGGTAGAGAATACTAAGACCTTGAACTTTGTAGTGTAACTTGTATATTGAAGATCAAAGGATCATGGTGCTATGATATAAGGGTGTGGCGTTTTTGTGGTGAAGAAAGGAAGCAAATGAGCTCTCTATTTATAGCAAGAATGAGGAGGTTAGGAAGCTTGCTAGGAAAGTGCTATAACTTGGTGACAAAGTTGTAATTAAGTAAGATCTAATGGCTAAAGTCAAGATTTAACCACACATGGTGACTTCCCCCCCTCCTAAGTCGTTTTTCCAAGGATAAGGGTGACTAGATGAGTAGTCATGGTCTTTGGATGATAATATCCTAAGTATGTAGCTAGTTTTGACTCCGTAAATCGCTAACTGTAAATGATTAAGCCTCAAAACGTAAAACCGGGTATCGTAAAAATATGAAACTTGAAAGTATTGTTAAACATGTCAATATAGTCCATAATAAAATATAAAATGAGTGGTAGGTTATATCGGGTGCTAAAACCCTGCTAAAAACTGGAAACACGGGTCTAAAACGCGCAATTCGCGTAAAACGCTGAACTGAAAAACGTAAAATTTCGAAACTTTTGGAATTGTCATAAAATGATAGAAAATCATATTTCTATTGTTTATAATGTTTTATGGATATATCGGGATGCTGGAAGGACGTTTAAACCTAAAAGTAAATCTCGGACACGGCTTTGTGATTTTTGCAGAAATGATCCGACGAGCGTCAAACTCTCGGATTATCGTTAAAATAGTTTAACTTACGAGAATATGAAATAAAAATTTCTGAGATGAATAGTGAAAAGTGAATAGTGAAAAGTGAATAGTAAAATTTTCGGGAATAAAAGTTAACCTGAAATTGCGAATTGTTACACCCCTACACAACAAAATTCATGAATCTAATCGCTTGTGATATTTTACACAAGTGAACGCCAATATAATTGATAGATCTATTGGAGTTTGACAACTCCCGTTGGTACTACCTCTTACGGAAGGGTACCAATAAGTATTATATTTGAACACTCACTAAAGGATTAACTTTGGTAATTTATCCTTCCCGTCCCATCATGGATTAGTCTGCAGACCCCATGATCTGGACTGTTAATGTGTGGTTCATGAGCTTAATACAATACACCTACTATCACTAAACTTTTCCACACATAGGGTTTATGCTGAACCCTGTGGAGCTTGTATTCACACACCTTAACTATTTAGACCTATGACTCTCACTCAACATTCGTGTTGACTTTTAAGCATGTTATCCTAGGTAAATGAGCTCTTTAGGAACCCTTACACGGAGAAGTACTGGACATTAGGACGTCCAGAATAGTTAACATTCATCAGTTTTGCCTTAAAGCGTACGTTTTGGGACCTCTCTCTTGGTAAAAGTATATCTTTTCCTATAAAAACTCTGATTAATAAATGAATGATAACACCTTTTTCTAAAACATCTCTTTTCGAGTTGTTTTCTTTTATCTTGTCTTTGTTTCCATGAGGTAATACCCCAAACACTTAATCCGCTGCGATCAATGAAAAATGGGGGTGTTACAGATTGGTACTAGAGCCTTAGTTATAGAGAACAAAAGGATTTTTCCTAAACTATAACCACTTTTTCAAAAAGTCCTCCGTGCCACTAGAATCCCCGAACTTGCCTTTAGACTCCCAAATTGCCTTTAGGTTAAGATTCCTTACTTGCCTCTAGGTTAGATTCCCCGAATTGCCTTTAGGTTAGATTCCTTACTATTGCCTCTAAGATAGATACCCCACTATTACTATTGCCCCTAGGATATAGCATAGGCTAGAGATATGCTAAGATACATTTCTCGGGTATTATAGTTAGTTATGTCCTCCTTTAACAATTATATCATCGTGTTGGATACCGATGATACGGATACCTCATCGGATGGTTATGAATATACAATGGCTACCCCTACTCACTCATCTTCTGGTTCTAATTCTCCGGAAGAATTAGCCCAGAATGCCTTAATTAGCTTAGGTTAAGAACTTTCCCCGAATGATCCCTATATGCAAGCGTATAACGGTTATATGCAATCATATGGTATTATATTCCTACTGTACCTACTATAACCCCTACCCCATCTATACCTCACTATACTAGTAAAGATCATTATGTTCCCTAAATATCTTCCCCTCCTCATAAGAAAATAAGCATTATACCGCCTTCACCTCCCCTAGGTTTGAAATAGGTAGTAGTTCTTATAAAACGCCTTTAGAAAGGCATGAAGAACAAATAGAGGATGTACTTAATCATTTAGATAAGTTGTCCTTAGGACGTATTGAGGAAGTAGAAAATAAGATAAGTACCCTAGGAAAAGGTAGAATTATAATCCAAAAAGACTATAATAGGTTAGAAAATGAATTAGAGAAAACACGTAGTCAAATCTTTAGGTTACAAACAAAGTATAAAGGACACTCCGATGAAGTAGTTACAACACATGTTAGGCTTTCCACTATAGAAATGATCATCGAGGATATTAGGAATAGTCATAAGTATGATATAAGAGATATATTAGCAGCAATCCAGGAACTCAAAAACAATGAAGAATCAAACTAGTAAGGTTATAGATTTAGTTTTATAGGTAGTTTAGCTATAGATAACTTAGTTATGTACGGGTACTTGCTAAGTTTCACTCTATAAAAATTAGAAGTTAATAGTTTGCCTAACTTAGTTCTCTCACATCAAGTATCACGTATTAGGATCCCCTATGCCTTAGGAAAACACTATAGGCCTACCTTAAGTCTGAATAACTCGACGTCATTAGAAATTTTAAAAAAAGTAGACTTACCTAGAAACACTAAAGCTTAGAATTAGGATCCCTTAGATTAGTATCACTATGCCTTTAGACGGGGGGAAGTGAATTTCTGGGAATATAGTCAATCTTATTAGGAAATCCGCCCTCTTAGTTTTAGAATTCCCTACCCATTCTTTTCCTCGGTATCAGACAATGTTCTACGAGTTAGAACTTGTACCATCCTTCTATACGCAAGCTTCTATTAGTTAGAACTTGCAAGAATGTCTAAATTGGATATGACATTATTCTTATCCCATCTTATTCCTACGAACGTCTATAGAATGGCACATACGAGACCCAATACTCCCGCTACTCCTACTACTCCCGCCATGTCTTAGGAAGACATTCAGCAACTAGTTATTGATAGTGTAACTGCGGCACTAGAAGCTAGAAATGCTAACATGGCTAGAAACCCCGAAATTCCTATTGTGAAGAAGAGTAACTACAAGGAATTTATGAACTGTCAGCCCTTCAATTTCAAGGGGACAGAAGGGGCCGTAGGATTGATTCACTGGTTTGAGAGGTGTGAATCAGTATTCTCCCGTAATAACTATATTGAGGATTATGGAGTTAAGTTTGCGACTGGTACTCTTACTGAAGAAGCGTTATCTTGGTCGAACTTGTATGCCCAACCCATAGGAATAGAAGAGGCATACAAGCTATCCTGGGTTCAATTTAAAAAACTTATGATTAAGAAATATTGCCCTCGAACAGAAGTCAAGAAAATAGAGGATGAATTTTATAACTTGACTGTGAAGGGGAACGATGTTAAAACTTATATTAGGAGATTTCAAGAGTTGGCAACTTTGTGTCCCACAATGGTGCCGACTGTTGAAAAGATAGTAGAAGTTTTCATTGGAGGTTTGCCCCGAATTATCAAAGGGAATGTTACTGCCTCAAGGCCACAAATCTTATAGGAGGCCATTAACATCACTTTGAGATTAATTGATCAAGTAACAAAGCATCGTACCAACCCCTATCCTCAATCAAGGCAAAAGACTGCCAGAGCATATGTAGCCACTCCAAATGAGGGAAGTGGTTATGCTGGAAAAGCCCCTCTGTGTAAGAGGTGCAATTGGCATCATACAGGGCCTTGTTCCATTAAATGTAATACATGTAACAAGGTGGGCCATCAGACAATGGATTGCAAGCACAAAGGACCAGCTACTAGTGGTAATCTGCAACCAGTAATGGTCATTTGTCATGCTTTCGGAGAAAAGGGACACTATGCAAGTAGATGTCCAAAGAAAAATACTGATGGTACCCAGGGAAGAGCTTATATGTTGAGGGATAGGGAGACCTACAAGATCCGAGCGTAGTCATGGGTAAGTTTCTCTTAAACCATCACTTATTTAGAGTACAATTTGATTCAGGAGCCGATAGGAGTTTCGTATCTATACCTTTTGCCTCTAGACTTACGATCAAATCCATAGCTTTAGATACCTACTATGACATAGAAATGACCGACGAAAACTTAGTTAGTACTAACACCGTTATCAAGGGTTGTACCCTAACTTTACTCAACCACCCTTTCGAAATCGATCTCATACCCATTAGACTTGGTAGTTTTGACAATGTTGTGGGAATGGATTGGTTGTCCAAGAATCAAGCAAAGATTCTTTGTGACGAGAAAATCATCCATGTACCTATCAACGGTGAGACTTTAACTATCCGAGGAGATCGAAGTAAAACTCGACTTAACCTCATCTCATGTATCAAAATGGAACAATACATAGCACGAGGTTGTCAAATCTTCGTTATCCAAGTAACGGAGACTAAGCCAGATGAAAAACAGCTGGATGAGATCCCTGTAGTCAGGGAACACCCAGAGGTTTTTCCTAAGGATTTACCTGGCTTACCTCCCGTTCGTCACATAGAATTTCAAATCGATTTAATTCCCGGAGCGGAACCTATAGGACAAGCACCCTAGAGGTTAGCCCCTTCAGAGATGAATGAACTCTCTGAACAACTCCAGGAATTAACCGATCGATGTTTCAAACACCCAAGTACATCACCCTAGGGAGCCCCTGTCTTATTCATAAAGAAGAAAGACGGCTCTATGAGAATGTGTATCGATTATCATGGATTGAACAAACTTACTATCAAGAATAGATACCCATTACCCAGGATTGATGACTTATTTGATCAAATTCAATGGTCGAGTGTATATTTGAAGATCGACTTACGATCAGGTTATCATCAACTGAGAGTGAGGGAAGAGGATATTCCTAAAACCACTTTCAGAACAAGGTATGGGCACTATGGATTTCAAGTTATGCCATTTGGTTTGACAAACGAACTAGCGGTTTCCATGGATCTCATGAACCGGGTGTGTAAACCATACTTGGATAAATTTTTCATAGTGTTCATAGATGACATCCTTATCTATTCTCGTAACGAGGAAGAGCATGCTCAACACCTGAGAATAATCCTAGAACTACTTAAGATGGAGAAACTTTATGCAAATTTCTCTAAGTGTGAGTTCTGGATTAATGTTGTTCAATTTCTTGGACACTAGATAGATAAACAAGGACTTCGTGTCGATCCAGCAAAAATTGAAGCAGTTAAGAATTGGCAGTATCCTACGAATCCTACCGAAATATGACAATTCTTAGGACTCGCGGGTTATTATCGAAGGTTTATTGAGGGATTTTCTAAAATAGCAAAACCTTTGTTGGAGTTAACCTAGAAAAATAGGAAGTTTGACTGGGAAAAAGACCAGGAGATAGCTTTCCAACTTTTGAAGAGAAAGTTGTGTGAAGCTCCGATCTTAGCATTACCAGAGGGTAACAACGATTTCGTTGTTTACTGTGATGCTTCGCGTCGAGGTCTTGGTGCAGTATTGATGCAAAGAAATAAGGTTATAGCTTATGCATCACGACAACTTAAACCGCATGAGGAAAACTACACTACACACGATCTAGAATTAGGAGCAGTAGTGTTCGCTCTGAGAATATGGAGACATTATCTGTATGGCACAAAATGTATGGTTTTCACCGATCATAGAAGCCTACTGATGTGTGTATTGTGTCATATGCAGTATAGGGGTAATTGCCTATTTCAAGTTTTACATTTATATTTAGCCGACTTATCCTATAACACACACACTAACGGATAGTGTATCCGATCAATATGTATATAGTGGTAAGTAGAGTGTCGATCACTAAGAGTGGAACGTAAACCTTAATTTGTCTATCATTATTTTAATATTCTAAGTTAGCTTTACAATCTAATCTAACGCAAGGGGGTTTAGTCTTAGATACTAGCACAAATTTGGTTTTATTAAATAGTAAATTAAACTAGTGAGAACAAATCAACAAATAGCAATACGTACACAGATAGATAATAGAGACTATAAGAAGACCTGTCCTGATAATTAAGTAGTTTGTCACTTGTTTTATTGCTAGTTTTATATGAAGTGTATAGTAATATGGTCTTTCTCGTTGGATCGCAGTATATCGGCGAGTAAACCCTTAATGATCACTTATGTCTATCCTACATAAATAGGCGAGGGGTAGATATGGCAATCCATGGGCTTAGCTAGACACAAAGGTTATCAAAGCACTAATATAAGTCACAAAAGACATCAAAATATAAACTTTAATTAATGGGAAAGCAATATTAAGGGGAGTATACGATGTTCTGTAGTCACATATCACAAGCCCATCAATCCTGATGAATTAAAGCGTACTATTACAATAAAACAAAACTACTTAATGAATTAAATACATGAAGGACCTTCTTACAGCTCTAACATCTTTGTTTGGAGTGTGTCTTATAAAGCTTCTTTGATAGAATTCGTCTCTGGTTGTGGCTCTCTTGTATATAAAATTCGTCTGTCCTTGGGGTAATTTTACTTTCTGTCTGAGGGTTAGATGCGGCGCATTGACTTAACTTCGCGTGGGGTCCAAGATTAATATATTCTGGAATATTTGTACACCGCCTTTAGATGCGGCGTAACTTGATTCTTGTATGCGGCGCATGTCCTTTAGCGTGTTGGATTATATATGGTGAAGTCTTGATAGTGATACGCCATATGTCAGAAATATGTTGCGGCGTATCTGTAGTAGAACAAGCTTGATCTTCTTCGTTGACCAAATTTTCATATGCGGCGCATTCTTCAAAGTCAGGCAATGGTCTTCGAATTCATCTAAGTATGATATTGCGGCGTATCTGTTGAGAGAGATATGGCGCATCTTCTAGGTTTCAGTAGACTTTTGACATCTTGCTGGTTTTGCTCCATATTTTGTCCAAAATCGTTAAGTTTCACCAATTGCTTGTTTTAACCTTAGAAATACTAAAGTAAATGATTAAGTATCGATTCTCATAAATAATATAATAAAACAAGTCAAATAAATAGGATAAATCATAACAATGAAATGTACTTATTTGAGTTCATCAAATATCCCCCCACTTGAACTTTACTTGTCCCTAAGTGTAGAACACTAATTAAGTTGGAAACATGATTAAGTGGTGGTGAGTTAGGCGTAGAAATGGAAGAGGGGAGGAGAGGAGAGAAAGAGTGGAACCTTGAAAGAAAAAGGAAAAGATTAGATTGAAAATGTATGAAAGGTCCAACCCTCTCCACATGTGGAGAGGGGTATTTATAGTTACAATATTACGCCCACTCCTGGGCTGTGGATCAGGCATACAGTGGGTAAAGACCCGTTCCTTCTTCCACGGTGTTACTTAAACTAAACTAACTAACTAATAAATAAACTAACTACGAGCTAACTTAATGCTATTACAATCATTAGGTGACCGAGACTTTTACAGGAATATTTGTATTCCTAACAATCTCCCCCTAAGCGAGGTCACCTTTGAAGTTAAGATCTTTGGTCTTTAAGCATTCTTTAGTCTTTGTAGCTCGTAGGATCTGATTCTTCTCTTTTCAGCACACTTCGTACTTTAAGCAAGCGAACTTGTGATTAGAGTTCCTTTGTGATGTGTGATCTTTGAGCTTCCTTTGAGATCATCAGCCAAAGTAAATCTCCAAGCTCATCCATAGTAGTATCGCCTTCATGTGATGTAGTGACTTTAGGACCATCATGCTCACACTCTTCTGTATCTGGAGACGTTGCATTGGAGTTATAGATCAGGAGACTTTTTCATCAGATTTGAGGAAGCGTTGTTGGTAGTCTCTCAACATTTGTTGTAGCAAGTCTCTCAACTTCATTGATAGTGTGGAGGATGTGTGAGCATGAGGTATGGATTGACCCGATTCAGCTGGAAACTGGAGCCATCAATGCCATCTTTATATGTGTCCCTGAAATAAAACAGTTAGCACTAAAGATAGAGAACGAATATGGCTTTGTCATTCGTTCTGCGAGGACAGACTACCCTCCGGTTTTGTGAAAACCGACCTGTGATCAGGTAGAGTCTCTTTTAAAGAAGACTCTCCTTGACAGGAATTTCCAGCTTGTAGTAATGAATTTTCCAAAGAATCCACTTCGGAATCTTCATACTTAGCATGTTCTCATACCGGAACGTCTCAAAGCAGACAGCACGATAGAGTGAATCGGTGAATAGATATTCACGGATTGATGTGAAATTGATTTATAGAAATCACTCGCGTGTCATATGATAAACATTTTTGAGACACAACGAGAGTTTTATACGTTGAATCACATCTCCATCAAAAATACTTTTGTTTTAAAGATATTACACACTCAATGTGCTCGAAAGATAAGTTGGTGAGCACATTGAGAGGTTTTGGCAAAAGTATCCGTCAATCCATATCCTGGAACAAGTTTGATTCAGATTTGAATCGCACCATTGTTGCTTTCCAGTTGTCACTTGATCATTGATCCAAGATGGATCTCACATGTCACCTACCAAGAGCTTGAGTGATGTTCGCTCTAGAAGGATTTCCATCGTCATTGTGAATATTTTCATATCACTCGGATGTTCTGGCAATACCACAAGGATAATGCGTAGGACTCTAAATATTTTATCTTATTTTCCACATTATGTGAAACAATAAGCATATTTGAAATGTGTCCTATCGAGATTTATGGATGATCTCATGGCTCTAGACTCAATAGTGCGTTTTGATCCGCTCCTGGAGACTGGGGAGGCGTCTCCTGTTTTAGGTATCAACATAGCTCGCAATGAGCGGTCGATACATTGCACAGGGTTCCCCGTGAGAATGAAACAAGCTCTTTTAAGAGAACTTGAGTGGTTGGGAAGTTTTAGTGCAGTGCGTCACTGGGTCCATGACGTCTTGTCTTCAATACCGGTGTTACCTTAGTAACTGCCAGTAGATTATGAATTGAACCCGGTTTCTGCCCTAAGGTTGAATATGTGGAGGGCTATTTCTTTTCACCCTTTCTCATTTCATTTCTTTTTCATTCTTCAACCCCTTCAGTGCTTACCGAGACTTCATCACTAGAACCTTGTTGGGTTTGTTCCAGTCCTAGCTCTATCTCAGTCCGCACTCTTCCCTTTCTCACTTTACTCCTTTTTTCAATCATTCCTAAGGACTTCTAATCTATCTATGGATTGTCCCTGGGAAGATCCTTCCGGTTCTGGTGGATCATGGGAACTCATACCTAACCTTAACCGTCCTTATAACTCCATGCAAAAAGATAAATGGTCGGTCTTAGGTATTACTTCCACAAACGCCTTTTGCTCCCCCTTAATATGTGCATCGATATTCGAAAGTGTTTAGCACATATGTGGGAGCCTATTATTGAGTACAAAAGATCACTTTTGATTATCAGATTTCATATTTAAATCACATTCTCTCCCCCGATCAAAAATTTCAAATCTTTCGAGATTTTTTGATCTCAATTGATTTAAATAATTTAGAAAGCGTTTTGGGAGAGAAATGCGGTCAATTTTAATATTTTCTGATAAAAGGAACTTTTTCATGCTCCCCCTCAAACTGTGAGGGAGGTTGTTATGTGTCAGATTTGAAGAGTTATCAAAATATTCGAAGTTTTAACGAAAACTCTTTGAAAGTTTACTCATTCTGACACATAACCATCACAAAATTTTTGTTGCAAGGTTTTATGTACGAAGTGTGGGGAGTTTTGATGATATATAAAATTTTGAGAAATCACTCTCCCCCTCAATCAATGATGGATGTTAAAGCATAAATATTTTCATAAACTATTAACGTCATTGATTGAGTGAAAAGTTTATCAAACTTTTGAGTTCAATTTGATTTTCATTCAAAATCTCATGGTACCACCAAGTTTTTCACAAATACTTCCCGGAAAAATCATAGAAGGGAAAGTATTTGCCGATAAAAAGAAGATTTCTCTTCTTTATCAAGAAATAATGCACTGAAGCGTACATTAGATCGAGGGTGCATGAATATAAAGTAATTCACGCTCGGATGAACGGCACCCTTTGTTAGGAACAACCGTCTTTTTGGCGACGAGTTTTCCTTAATGTTGAAAACCGGGTTGCTATCTGAAGTAATAGCAAGCCATATTGAAAGAATGTTTTGAGAAACGACATGTTTTTGAAAAGAACTTTATTTGAAACCGAAAAACTCTTGCTCAAGCATATGTATGATTCCGTGTCATTATTGAATGACATTTCTAGAAACGTACATAATATTGATTACACAAGAGACATGTCGTGAGAAGAATATTTTTGAGATTTTTGTAAAAATTTTTTAATTTTTTTTTTTTTTTTTTTTTTTTTTTTTTTTTTTTTTTTTTAATTTGATACTATACAAGGATATTTGAAGCAACCCCTTTACTCCTCTTGATCTTCCAGTAGACATTTGAGATCCTCAGGTGTGAGACTCTTCATACCAAGGCGTGGGAGGATGAAGTGAAATCGTTCCCTAGAAAGTGCTTTGGTGAAGATATCGGCTAGTTGGAACTCAGTCCTCACAAAGTAAAGTTCCACAATTCCTTTCTCAACTTGTTCCCTGATGAAGTGATGTCGAATGTCAATGTGTTTAGTTCTTGAATGTTGGACATTGTTGCAGCAGAGTGCAATTGCACTTTTGTTGTCACAGTACATAGGAACCTTATTGCAAATGAGCCCATAGTCAGAAAGTTGAGATCGCATCCAGAGGATCTGAGCACAGCATGAAGACATGGCAATGTATTCAACTTCAGTGGAGGAGATGGATGTACTCATTTGTTTCTTTGAAGACCAACTGACTAGCTTATTTCCTAAAAACTGTGCGCCCCCAGATGTACTGCGACGAGTGTCTTGACATCCAGCATGATCAACATCCGAATATGCTGTGAGATCCATAGAAGTTTCTTTAGGGTACCAAAGGCCCAAGTGGATTGTTCCTTTAAGGTATCGAAAGACTCTCTTGACAGCTTCCAAATGTTTCTTGGTGGGTTTGGATTGATACCGGGCACAAATGCAAACTGCGAACAGAAGGTCGGGTCTGCTTGCAGTAAGGTACATTAATGAGCCAATCATGCTTCGATACATGGTTTGATCGACCGGAATTCCCACATCATCTTCGTCAAGCTTTGAACGTTCAATCATTGGAGTATCAACTGAATCACTGGAGTCGAATCCAAATTTCTTCAACGTTTCATTAGCGTATTTGGATTGATTGATGAATATGCCATTGGGGTTTTGAGAAATTTGCAGTCCTAGAAAGAATGACATTTGACCCATCATAGACATTTGGAATTCGGAGCTCATCTCTTGAGAGAAACGATCACATTCTGAGGGATCAGACGAGGCAAAGATGATGTCATCGACGTAGATTTGTACATGTAGAAGGTGTTTGCCTGTTTTTCTGGTAAAGAGGGTAGGATCAACAGCCCCTTTGGAGAATTTGTTGGACAGAAGAAATTTAGACAAGGTGTCGTACCACGCCCTGGGTGCTTGTTTAAGCCCATATAGAGCCTTCTTTAAACGATACACGTGATTAGGGCGTTCTGGATCCACAAAACCTTCGGGTTGAGATACATACACCACCTCTTTCAGATCCCCATTTAAGAATGCGGTCTTGACATCCATTTGATAAACCACCATGTTTTGACTTGCAGCATTAGCGAGAAAGATCCTTATGGCTTCTATTCTAGCAACTGGGGCGAAGGATTCTTCAAAGTCAATACCTTCTTCTTGTCGATATCCTTTTGCCACGAGCCTAGCTTTGTTTTTCAGAACATCTCCATGCTCATCAAGTTTGACCTTGAATATCCATTTGAGAGCAATGATCATAGCACACTCGGGAGGTGGTACTAGTTCCCAGACGTCCAGTCGGTCAAATTCATGAATCTCGTCCACCATAGCAGTGAACCATGAGTGTTTAGACATTGCATCCTTGACGCTTTTTGGTTCAGCTTTAGAGAGAACAGAATTGAAGAAACACCATAATGCGTCAGTTGCAAGTTGCTTGCGGGTTGATACTGGACGTGAGGGGTTCCCAATGATGTTGTCAATAGGATGATCATTGGTCCATTTTCGAAGGTATTCATGGGGTTGAAACTGTGGAACTGAGGTAGCCGTGTTAGATTCATCAGAGGATGTTGTTTCATTTGATGGTTCAGGGGCAAAGATATTAACAAATGGCTCATTATCAGGTGGAGCAAAAGGATTAACTTCAGATGAATTATCTACATTTGCCGCTCGATGTGCAAGTGAAGGTTGGACATTGGACGTGCTGACCGATTGACTGATGGCGGGGGCTTCAGAATCCCATGACAATGAAGTGGATAGACCGTTATGGTCATCTTGATCATTCACCACCCCATCTGGTGGTTGAACCATTGTAGCTTCGGGAGCATTCATCTGTTGAGGCTCAAAGTATTCATCAAACATTGGGTCAAACAATTTCTTCCAATCTTCACTCGTAGGGGGTACAAAAGGAGCAGCAGGAATGGAATTCTGTACAAGCCTGGAACTAATTGGTCCAGGGGACAAAAGGTTAGGTACGGGTCCAGAACTTGATTGTCCAGGAACCGGGTGCTCAGTCAGCTCATCGAAAGTAACGTGGATTGTTTCCATTATATCTCTGGTACGTTTGTTGTAGATTCGGTACCCCTTTCGCTCTGGAGCATAGCCAACGAAGAAACCAATGTCGGCCTTGGCCTTGAGTTTCCCAAGGTCTTCACTGTCATTTGTAGGATAACACAGTGCACCAAACACTCGAAGAAACGAAAGGTCGGGTTTTCTGCCATGGACCAGTTCATAGGGAGTTTTGCAGTGGAGGGGATGTATCAAGGATCGGTTCTGAGTGTAACATGCGGTGGCAATTGCCTCAGCCCAAAGAAATAGAGGAGCTTTGGAAAAGATGAGCATAGTCCTTGCAGCTTCAACTAAGGTGCGATTGCGTCTTTCTACAACTCCATTTTGTTGAGGAGTTCTTGGTATGCTCTTTTGATGACTAATTCCGACACCTTCATAAAATAGAGTAAGTTGTCTGTTCACAAATTCTGTTCCATTATCAGTACGAACGACTCTAACTATCTTGTTGAGACGGACTTGCAACATCTTGATGAGTTTGATGATGGTTTCAGGAGTTTCATCTTTTGATCGTAGAAACTTCACCCATGTGAATCGAGAGTGATCATCAACAATAACCAGCACATATTTCTTTCCGTTGATACTTTGAATCCTCATTGGTCCACAAAGATCCATATGAAGGGTATGAAGAACTTCCATGATAGAATTGACGGTTTTGGGTTTATGGGTATGCTTTTTGCTTTTGCCCATTTGACAGGCGGAACACAGATGATCTTTTTCATACTTGAGTCTGGGCAAGCCTCGAACAAGATCCTTTCGTGTAAGTTCATTGATGGTACCGAAGTTCAAATGGTTTAAACGTCGATGCCACAACCATGACTTGTTCTTGGATGCTTTAGAGAGCAGACAAATTGGAGAGGACCGTAGCATATCTTCGATGGAGATGGTGTAAAGATTAGTGCCCCGACTCCCCTTGAGAAGATCAACACCATCTAATTCTCTAACAAAACAGGTGTGCTTTCTGAAGGCGACTTCGAGATCTGAGTCACAGAATTGACCAACAGAAAATAGATTGTGCCCGAGACCTTCCACGTAGTAGACTCTGGATATGACACTGTCTCCAAAGACATAATCACCATAACCCATTATAGACCCAAAATGGTCATTCCCAAACCTAACCGTACCAATAAATTTTTCCACGAAATTCTTGAGCCTTGAGCGATCACCAGTCATATGTTTTGAGCAGCCTGAGTCCAAATACCAAAGGACGATTTGTACGACCTGCATTTGAAACCAGACAATCGTGGATAACTGAAAAAGCTGGAGCCCCACACACAATTGGGGTCCGTTTGGTTAGAACACACAAATATTGGATTATCATAAGTAACAGGTATCTCACTGAAGTGTTCACATTTTGATGCACTGGAACTAGAGGTGGTATCTATTGCTTCTATAGGAAATAGTCTACCAGTAGGTCTCCACTTCCTAATAGGCATATCTCTAGAGTTAGTAGTCCTAGTTACTGGGCACATTTTCCTCGGAGTGAATTTCCTTCCAGTAGGTCTCCATTGATAACCAACATTAGTGAACACTTTTCCTGTTTTATTCCAGACTTGTTTTGCTCGTTTAACAATAGAAACATTCATATCTGGTGATCGTATAATAGATTTAAGAAAAGGCACAGCACATGCATCATGATCACCATAAAATAAGCATTTGTTACATGTCTTACAAATAGCATCAGAATTCGAATTAATTACATCATTGTTCACACAAATGTTTGAAATAACTCGATTCCTTTCACTAAGCAACGCTTTATTGTTCCTAGATGATTCTTCTACTTCCTTCATAAGTGAGCTCTTAGCCGGCAAAGTCCTATCATTCTTTGTATTGCTCTTAGGCTGTGACTTGCTAGCATTAGATACACCTTTTACTCCTGTAGAAGCAATGATGGGAACATTAGTCTAATTAGTTGCTACTTGTTTACTGGTGATCAAGATGGAGGATTGAGGCATGATTTGGGGAAAGTCAACTGTGACATGCTTGTTCCCACTGAGAGGGTGCAGTGCAGTTGGCCTATCCGACTTGGTATCATTCTTGGGGCATGATCCTATGGCATATTCTAACAATTCCTGGGCCCTATTAGTGAGAAAGCACGCACCAATAATACCATCATCAAGTGGTTTAGCAATCCTCTCATCTTCAATGGTTTCTCTAAGTATGGCCAGACAATCCTTAAGATTTCTAAGATAGTTATTATGAACTAACTTATTGTTCCTAAGGGGAAGAGAAACATTCACAGCATCGCACGCATATTTATTACAAGCAGGTATCTTGGACATTGCATGATCACATGAAACAACAGGCATTTTACCCTTTACCATGGTCTTTAGATTCTCAATTTCATTTAACAAAGAAGTGACCTTCTCATTGTTTTGGTCACGTGTTGTTTTGATTGACTCAAACAATTCTTTATAACGTTGTTTAGCGTTGGACATTTCAGCACGAAGCCACTCATTTTCATGTTGTAATTCATTGATAATGCCCTGTTTTTGAAAATTTTGAGAATCCATAGACTTCTGGTAATTGGTATTGATCACATCGCTTCTGTTCGATTTTAATTGTGCAATTTGGACCTTCAACTTCCGAATCGTTTTAGAGTGAGCTTGAATTACTTCATCCTTTTTGGCTAATTCAAAACATGTATCAAATTCAGGAACATCCGAAGATATCTTGGCATTTGATATTTTTATACTTTCTTCTAGGTGTTGATATTTTAATTGTAGGTTCAAATTATCAACTTCTAGTTTTGAGAAATTCCTGACCATGTTATCATGATCATCGTTTTTAATTTTTTTAATAAGTTTGTAATTCTCCCCCTCAAGCTCAATCACACGATTTTGGAAGACATTCAGAGTAACTGACATTTCATGAAATTGTCGAGTAGATAGCGCAGAGTCGGTAACAGTATAAAACACATCTTTAGCAATGCAATTAGCAATCAAATTATCATTCATGATGAGAATGCTTTTCCTGTCAATTTCATTGTGTTTGAGATCAATAGCAAGTTGGTTACCCTCACTTTCCACTTCATCAAAAACCTTTTTCATTTGACTCACATCATCATTAATGGTGTTTTTAAGTCCCTCAAAATGTTCTTTTAGAAGTTTAAAAAATGGCATAACTTCAGTCAGGTAACACTGTTTTGTTTGCTCAAAACCCCTTTCCCCTTCTGTAATCCCTGTAGGTGTAATTCTTATTTTACAGGTTTTCTCAAAGTCATTGAACAATTGACCAAGCACATACAGCCCAATTAGAGTATTACATTGTGTGGGAAGAGTGAGAGGGACAAGGTGCCTGGGTGTGTTCAGGGGATAGGCAGTTGGGTGAGCAATTCTAAACATAGTGCGTGTGTTGCCTACAACTCTTTCAGCTTGCAATTTCTCAATGTCAATATTCCAAAACACTTTTTCTGGACAAATTCTCTTTTGAGGAACAAAAATTGCAGTGTGATTGTCATTGGCATAATCATAGTGAAACACGAGATTCTTAGCAATGCATTTAGGATCCTTTAACCGTTCAGCAAGTTTTGCCCTAGTTCTATCCTCTGCCTCATTGATGTGGTCATAGGATCGAGTATCAGGAGGTGCATGGTTAGGTTCCAGCATAGTTTTTGCATCATATAATGCTGGTTGTGCACCTAGACCTATTTTAAGGAATCTTGCTTTGGGTTTGGAGGTATCATGTTCACTAAATTCATCACTTAACTTCCTGTGGTTTTCCAACATTTGAGCAGATTGAATGGTTTGGCCCTGTGTGTACAACTTATCTTCCAATTTATTCTTTAACGTTTTTAATTTTGAGAAGTCATTTAGAAGTTTGGTTTCTTTATCCTTGAATTCTTGTTTCATTGTAGTCAAACCTTTTTGAACCTCAAGTTTTTGTTTGACGGTTTGATTCAATTGGCTCCTTAAAGAAACTAGTTCCCTTTTTAATGATTCTTGTTTGGAATTATTTTCAGATATGTAAGTACGCAGTTGCCATTCCATTTTCTGCTCACGTTCATTCAACTCAAACTTAGCACGCTGCTCATAAATGTTTACTTGATCCTTAAGGGCGTTAATTCTAGTGATCAGAGAATCATCAGGGTTGTATATAGAGTGCTCATACATCTCATGGTTACTAGAATCAATAGACGGCATGTCACTCGGTACAACTTGGGTTCCATTGTCATTCACATACATTTCATATGGGATATTATTGGTATTACCCATATTTGTAATGTTTGTGTTGACAATATTCTTGAGTTGTACAGAGCCACATGCCCCCTGTACAGGTGCAGAATCATTCAGATCATGTATAGAATATGTTGGTACCTCAGAGATAGCAGACGTGATGGATGAATCAGGATGCTGTGAAGAGGATGCTGCTGCAGACAGATTAGCCATGAAGATTGTTTGAGCAGTTGGTTCATCATCCACGTCTGAGTCAAATGCATCACACTCTTCAACTTGAAAGATATTTGGATCATTAAGAGCCATGTCCTGAACAGGTTGATCATCCACATCAGCGTCAAAGGTGTTCCCATCATTACCAGCCAGAAAGAGCAGAGCTTCTTCATCCAACACAGTCCCATTTTCTTGTGCCTGCATTAGCAGCATCTTGTCTTTGAAGTACTCAGAGTTTTGGGGACGTTTTGGGAGAGTGCAGTTCCTAGCAATGTGGCCCAACCCTCCACAGTTGTAGCATTTCGGTTGCTTAGCTTGTGCTTGAAGAGCATTCCCAACTCTGTACTGCCCATTCTCTCTACCAGCATTTCTTTGGTTGAACTTCTGTCTTCCCTGCACATTCTGCACCACTACCCGACCATCTTCAATGACTGCCTGATTACGTGGATTAGATGAGATTCTGAGCTGGTTGTTAGTAGATGGGAGTGCAGCCCTGAACTGTTGGACCAGTAAAGACACTTGGTTGGAGAGATTATCAATCATCATGTCAGTGTGAGAATACCCAGAATCAAGTTGAGTATTCAATGCAGATGGTGAGGAAGTTGATGATTGACTAGGGGTTGGGGTAGACTTGGAGGATGATTGTGATGGTTGAACTTGATCTTTAGAGGTTTGACTGGGTTGTTGAACATTGGAGACAAAAGCAAGAGATTCATTTGTTGCAGACGGATTGAGCTTTTCTCGCATTAGCCGATCATAAGCTGCATGTTTCTCATGTTGCTGGAGATACGCATACAGCTGTTCATGATTGGTATGCCTGAGACCCTTGTTGAGCTTCACAGCCGTGACGAACCTATCCCATTCCGGTGCCATGTTGTTCACGAATTTTGAATTGAGCTGTATGTTGGGCATTGTCATCTTGATAGCTCTCATGTCATTGACCAGCTTGTGAAATCTGATGTAATAGTCAGTGATGCTTTCACCTGGATTCATTTTGAAATGCTCAAATTCATCGTATAGCTGTGACTCACGATCTTCTTTAGTTAACTCAGACCCTGCAAGAAGCATTTTGACATTATCCCAGACCGCCTTTGCTTCAGTGTTGAAGTTGATCAGTTTGTAGACATCTTTGGGAAGGCCTTGAATGATGATATTAGATGCTCTGATGTCTGCATCATAGCGTTTCTTTTCATCTTCAGACAACTCATGGTAAGTGCGAGGTCTATCAGGACCAAACACGGCCGGTAATAGATCAGTTGCTTCTGAGATTGTGTCTCTAGTAGTACCCACTTGAAAGGGTCCCTCATCGATGGATTTCAGAATGTTAACCCCATTATCTTTACCTAGACAGTACAGCCGTATCCTTTGAGCCCATGATTCATAGTCAGTTCTGTCCAACATCGGAGGTCGAGTGTCAGACCCCGCAGCTTGAATGTCATCGGAAGAAGTCGACATCACAAATAAGTTAACCACAACTTAACCACAATAAAAACCAACCGCACCTTAACCACAACTTGACCAAACCGCAGAACACAATCCAACCGCAGTATGAGCTAACCGTAACCAGAGCAAACCGCAGGCCAAAGATACTAACCGCAGAGTACAAACCGCAAGTTATACCAAACCGCAACAAAATCCAGTCGCAATATAAACTAACCGCAACCTATTCGAACCGCAGACCAAAAATACTAACCGCAAGACACTAACCGCAGATTATAACTAACCGCAGAAAAAGTTAACCGCAATGCACTTGAACACAAGACACTTAACCGCAATGAATTAACCGCAACACACTTAACCGCAGAGAGTCTAACCGCAGTACTTAGAACCAAACGCAAAATATTTAGCCGCAGAACCTAGACGCAATACGCAAGCTGAGGGAGACTTAACCGCAGAATCTAACCGCAGAGACAAAAGTCCAAAACTGTCACTTTCGTTGCGTTTTGTTTGTATTCCCGAAATAGTAAACGCAGAAAGTTAATCGCAGCTCGCAGGACTTAACCGCAACTAAGAAATGAACCAGTGGACTTAACTGCAACTAAGAAAAACGCCTAAAAAACAATTCCAAACTTCCAATAGCTTGATGATATTGTAACACACTCTACACTACAATGTTCCACAAACCCTAATGAACGTAAAAGGACATCACAAACATGTATAACAACACTAGATGGATGAAACCAATATGTATTCCAAGAAAGTGGCACTAAACTCACAAAACCACTCAAAACATCATCAAATTCGATTCTACAAGGCCCTAAGATGAAACCTTGGCTCTTGATACCAATTGTAGAACACTAATTAAGTTGGAAACATGATTAAGTGGTGGTGAGTTAGGCGTAGAAATGGAAGAGGGGAGGAGAGGAGAGAAAGAGTGGAACCTTGAAAGAAAAAGGAAAAGATTAGATTGAAAATGTATGAAAGGTCCAACCCTCTCCACATGTGGAGAGGGGTATTTATAGTTACAATATTACGCCCACTCCCGGGCTGTGGATCAGGCATACAGTGGGTAAAGACCCGTTCCTTCTTCCACGGTGTTACTTAAACTAAACTAACTAACTAATAAATAAACTAACTACGAGCTAACTTAATGCTATTACAATCATTAGGTGACCGAGACTTTTACAGGAATATTTGTATTCCTAACACTAAGTAAACTCTAGATTATAAATTATTAAAATATATCCTAAAAGGTATTAGGGTTTATTTTTATCATTAAGCACGTATTCGTTTTATCATAATCACACAACCAAACACTTAACGAGTTAGAAACAAATTTAAAAATTCAAATTAAGAAAGATCTAATCGTCTCATTGTTTAGTTGTGACGAATATTCTACCATATGCTTGGCAATCATACACATCTCCTCCACTAAAGCTAAGGAATGATAAGTCTAACGTGGTAAAAAGGGTTTTTGAGGCTTAAAGGTTAAACCTAGCTTCGTTCAAACATCTCCTGCATAAACTTAGTAGATCGCTGGTGCGAGTCCTTGACGCTTCAACTAACGGATGGTCACTAGTATGCTTCATGGATCGCTGGCGTGAGTCCTTGATCTTTCAAATGATGGATGGTCACTAATGTGTTCCTTGGATCACCGGCACGTTACTTTCATAACGGATGGTCACCAAGTTGCACACCAGATCGCTGGCGCATTATTTAATCAATCTTAAACTCGGAGGGTCACCGATTCATACACTAGATTGCTGGCACGTTAGTCAATTAATTTAATACTTGGATGGTCACTACCTTAATCATACATTTAATATTCTTACTTGGCCATCATTATATTCGGGTGCTCGAAAGCTAACAATGAATACAATAATACGGTTGGGTAGGGATAACATTTAGGATATAAAAATGGGTGTAAAATAAAAATAAACAAACAAATAGATTAAGTCCTAGTGTGGTTAATCACTTTCCCAACCATCCCATGAATAAGACTCATATCATTGAATAACTCATGCTTTTGACACTTGTAACTCACACTTTAGGTAGACGCAAGTTATACTCAATAAATACTTATCCAAAGAATAAACCTTAGTTGGCGTTCCTATAACGGCCAACTCCCAATCAATCCATCAATATAATACAACAACAAGTAGTGGCGATATCAACCACTTAATACATAACTTTACAATAGTTGGTTAAACAAACTTCCAACTTTCTTCTTTCTTTTTCTTTTCTCATTTTTTCGATTTTTTATTTTCTTTTATTTTCTTTCTCTCTTTATTTATTTATTTATTTATTTATTTTTAAACTACAATGTGTAAAATTTCACCACATCACTTATAACGATAATTCTGGATAATTTTTTTCCATACTTTTCATAACTTCAGATATAACGGTAATAGTGAAAGTAGTAAACACACGAAAAATAACACGACACAAAAATTATACAATATGTACTTTCACTCCATTGCATTGTGCAATTTCCCGACCTAACCAAATATAATGAATTTAGGCACACGAACACAAGTAACACAAGGAAACACACTTTGCCTTAAAGCAACTAACCACATACATTAATCTATAGGGTAGGCTAAGGTTTAAGGTGTAACGAAACAATTAACAAAGGGTGTATGAAACGAAAGGAATGGTTCTGATGGTTTTTCTATGGGTATCTTACTCTAAAAGTGAGAGTAACAAAGGGTTTTACACGGGGGTTAACTAACCAGTGTAGTTAGTTAATAAACATAACATATTAAAGGCTATTTGGTGTAATCCTATATGTTGACATAAATAATGTCTTAAAACATTGTTAGCTATATTAACAATGTCTCTATGTTTTGATAATTACAAAGCATAAACTCATTAATTTAAAACTTATGACGTAAACAAGTTTTTAGTACTTAATATTTGTCTTTGCTTCCATATCACTTAAGGTATGAATAAACAAAGGGTTAATTGCATTTCATGATCAAAGGAAAATTTTTTAATCACTAGAATTTTTATAAAATGTATTAAACATCTTATATCTTTTACAAAATTACTTTTGGAATTAAAATAATATGTTTAATTCATTATAAATATATGATTTCAAATTTCCAACCAAAAATGGCAAATTCTATCCAGAAAAATATTCCACACTAAAAGACAAGAAAAATCAACGTTCTGAAGGGGCGGCCCCCTTAATTCCTTAGGCGGCCCCCTTAATCATTAAGGGGACCGACCATCAATTAAGGGGACCGGCCACGCTCCAGAATAATATTTTTCTCTCCTATAAATACTGGTTCACTCTTCAGAATTTTCTTACCTTTTTCACTTCTAAAGTTTCTGATCTAGATCCATATTTCTATTCTCTTATCCTTTGATCATAAGTGTATAATTCTTTGTTTCAAAGTGATCCAAACTTCATCCTCTCAAGTGCAAGAGAAGAATACTTCTATCCCCCAAGACAAGAAGTATTACAACTTGTTGTGATCTCAACATCCAAGTTGTTGGTGCATCATCAAGATTATTTACATTATTCTTTGTGAAGATTGTTGTTAATATTTGATTGTAGATAGTTGTGCTAGATATATAGATTGTGTGATTAGTTAGTAGTTTGGTGTGTGATGAGGCGAAAAATGATCCGTTTTTAGGGGGTCATTTAAGCCCAAATCCGAATTTATTTGATCAAATATTGCCCTAAATCGTTCCTTTTGTGATTTTAGGTACTTTGGGAGAGAAATCTGGAAAAAGAAGCAATTCGGACGTTTTTGGAGCATAAAAGTGAAGAAAACGCCAAAGTCTTAATTTTCCATGCTGGGAACAGTAGGTGACGGCGTCAAGAGTATTTCTCTGACGGCGTCAAGAGCAGAAGTCCATGACGACCCAGAACAGATTTGACGGTGTCACGTAGGAAGGGCGTCAAGAGTAAAAGAGTCATGACGGCCTGGAAATGATTTGGTCTTGACGGCGTCAAATGTAGATCAAGGCAGTCCGAGAAGAGTTTTGGCGGTGAGGTGACGGCGTTACAAGCTTTGTCTTGACGCCGTCAAACCTGTTTTTCTATATATAGTTTTCTAATTTTCACACATTAAAAAAGAGAAGTTTTGGGAGAAACCCTAATTACGATTTTGGTGTAACTTTACAGGTTTTTCAAGGGTTCCAACCCCTTGATACCTTGCATGATTAATCAAGATAAGTGTTCTTCTAATTCAATCAATATGTCTATGTGTTGGTTGTCTATATCTTGTTCTTGTCTCAATTCCATTATGCTAGGCTAGATCTATCTTGTGTTTGCTTAGATCTAATGAAACCTAGATGTTAATTATGTGTTGATTACTTGTTTATTCTTGTCTTGGATGAATGATTTATATGTTAGGCTTAAGAAAACTGGCAGATCTCCACTTGGTAACATGCTTGAACGTCTTAAGAAACATGAACCGAGGCGCACTAGGTCTTTATTGGTTGTATTTAATGCATGAGCCACTGTTTACAATCCCTATAGTTGTGCTGGGCATGGTGTAGAAGGAGATAAGAGCTCATAGAATTGGGGAGTTATGTGTGCCACCCCATGAATGGTATTAAGGAATACGATCCGTCATCCATGCAATTATAAATTAACATGTAAAAGATGTCTAGGGAGTAGTGAAATCTAAGTAAACACATTTTCTCCAATTACTGCTCACAACTTTAGTTTAATTAGTTTATTTTCATTTTTAGTATTTTATTTTGATTGCATCTTAGTATTGGGTTAGTTGACTAGCAACTAATTCCGCCCAAATCCTTCAAACCCGAGATATTTACTTGCTTTCTAAAAAATATAAAAATACAAAAATAATCATCCCTCACCTTTAGAACTAGTATTTAGGCTTTCTAATCCTAGCGACACTATTCCTAAGCTGAACGATCAATCCCCCGGTACTTGTCACTATACTATACTACAACGATCAGGTACACTGCCTGGTGGGGGTTGTAAGCTTCTTGAGATCCCTCGAGAGGTAAAGCCTGTTGCGATTCCCACGCATCAAGTTTTTGGCGCCGCAGCCCGGGGAATAGTTATTGTCTAGGTTAGAATTTCTTTTTATTAGGTCTACTTGCTAGATTCCTTTCTAGTAAGATTTTATTTTTATTTTTAGTTTTTATTTAGTCTATCTTATTTCTTTGTGTCCTTTGTTCGTAAAATATTTCGATGGATCATAATAACATTGATCGTTTGATTCCTGTTATTCGTGTTTTTCGTCGTAGGATCTTCCAAATGCCCGCCCCACTTCCTTTAGCAGAAAATGAGAACCCACCTAACCTCTCACCCAACCACCACTTTGACAATAATTCTGAGTTAGAAGAGTCTGATCATGATGATGACCGTAGGGCTAGTCCTTTCTACTATTCAGACTCCGATGAGGATCTTGATGATGGTGATGTGATTAATGAGAATAGGATGGAAGAAGAAATAAACCCTCTTAGGTATGTTGACCCTAGAACTAGGATTGAGGGTGATAGTTCATTTAACATGCAATTCCCTTGTAAGATAGGATTTAAGAGCCTTAACGCCTATCTCAACTCATCTCTTCCAATGAACATAATCTCACGTAATGAATACAATAAAATCATGGTAGATGAGTTAGAATACAAAGGAGAAAACATTATTGCTAGGGCAATACCATTGCATGTGTTTGTAGGAAGCTTGGTTTATCTTGTTGAGTTCATGGTTATGGAGAATCTAGGAGAGTTTATTGATAATAAGTTGACCCAAGTTGTGTTTGGAAAACCTTTCAAACATTTGACCAACCTCGATGAGAAACTTATAGAAGGGTTAATTACATACTCGGATGGGGATGAAGATTTTGTCTATCAAATTCCCCGCACACACCCTAGATTCAAGGATTTTTCCATGGAAAAGTGTAGTAGGTATCCGCCCATAGAAATGCTAAGTGAGAATGATAAGAGAAAAGGACTTAAGTACACGCATGAAAAGAATAAAAGATACTATCGCGGATGCTTAGACTTAGGAGATGATTATAAGAAAGATGAGGCGACTATTAGATGGCTCACACTTGGTTATGTGAGCATAAGCGATACACGTTAACCCATGACCTTGAGTCTAGCTACAAGACTCATAAATAAAGAAAAGCGCTTCTTGGGAGGCAACCCATGTTTTGTGTGATTTTATTTGTTTGATTGTTATTTGCTTCCGTATGCATGCTTAATTTTTATTGTTGGTTGATCATGTTTCTAAACTAAATAGTGAAAATACTTTACTTTGTTGTTTTGGCCTAGTCTTAACTCCACCTAAAGGTATTTTTGCAAAAGATAAGTGTAAGGGGAAACCCCAAATATGTTTTTAAGAAACAAACCGATCATGATTCTCCACAATATTAAATGAACATGTGTATTCGTATTTGTTAGAGTCAAATGCTTGTATTGAGTCATAATGAAGTTTTGCAGGATTTTCCAGGAAGTAGGACCAAGTTTTTCCAGAAATTTTCCGGAAACTTAACATAAGGATTTCTGCAGATCAATTCTGACGGCGTCAGGGGTTTACTCTTGACGGCGTCAGGAGTAAAAATCTGGATATTTTACCGGTTTTGTTTTTCTAACGGAGTCTTATGGTTTTTGTGAATTATTAAGTTTTATAATCTCCAGGAGATCTGCAAACTTCATTCCACAAGCATTATATCTTATCTTGTTTTCTAGGATTTAGTAACTTATATAGAATGCCGCCGATTTTACGCGAGGTTGCCTTGTCTATTTTGTCAGGTTTTACAGGTTATGTATGACAAGAAGATGATCTATATTCTGGAAGGGAAGCTTTGATTGTTCATTTTCTTGGAGGAAGATTTAACCTGACCATCCTATTATCCATACCGAGCGAATCAGGGGAGTATTTGATTTCATTCTCTTTACTTTTTCACTTTTACATTCTTTACTTGAACATTGGGGACAATGTTCATCTTAAGTGTAAGGGGAGGGTAAAAAGATGATACCTTACATATGCACTTTCGCTTGAGTTTGTTTTGTTTGATGGTAGATGTGTAATAAAACTATGAGAAATACTTGTTAGTGTAATTTTAGCGCCAAATTTAAATTTTTTTACAACATTTAGGAGTGAAACTTTAGCCATAGCAAGCGTCTCATGGATAGGAGATTGTATGACTAGCACATAACCGTATATTCAGAAAAAATTTCCACCCAAATATGTGAGGTTCGCCTTTAGATTTGATAGGAAAAGCATTTACTATTAGTGCTTATAAGTGTACCGGTAGCATTTAGATTCTAGAACTTGCGTTAGTGATGCATCCCGAGACCGCTAGTGAGACTACATTCGTGTGGTAGGATTTACTACATGATAAGAGGCATTAGGATTACCCTTGTGTTAAACCCGTATCATAATTACTTGACCATTTAAGTCATATTACTTGGCCAGTTAAGTCAACTAATTTTTCCCACACCCTTAGCGTTGTACTCATTTTTAGTACACGAAACCCCTAGTACACCCCTCCGAGCCTATCTTTTCGTTTCTAACTTTAAGCATTTTACTTAAAGGAAGAATTTGTTACACCCCACTTAAATGTACACCCAAATCGCCTTAGCCTTCCGTGTATGCGCTCATTTTTAGTGCATTATTGTTATTTGTTAAACCCTAAGTTAACTTTCTAATTGATTACATGGTTGCTAAGTCGAGTCATATCCTTGTACATATTGTTTTGGGACGATTGGGACTCATGGGTAAGTACTTATTTTATGGAGTAATGGGGAAGAACATCATTTATTACCCCCATATGTACGTCAATCTTAAAAGTGCTCCAAGTGTTTTGATTTTCTTAATTCGAGTCATTAGATTAGTTTAAATGTAAAGTATGTAAAGATTCAAGTGTAAGGGAAATGTTCATTCCCTATGATGTATTATTTTGGATGGTAGGGTAAGAGTGTATGCACAAAAAAAAAAAAAAAAAAAAAAAAAAAAAAAAAAAATCGAAAAAAAATAGAAAGATCAAGAAAAAAGGAAAAAAAAATAGAAAAAGAAAAGAGAAAAAAAAACATACGGACTACCATCCCTTTTTACTCTATGTTCATTTTATGTTTTTGTTATTTTTCATTTATTAGTTTAAGTCGAGTCTAGTCTTGGCTTAGCAACGCCATCTTGTACATGTAATTGACCAAGATTGTTAACTCGCCACCAGTAAAACTTCCTTTATCCAACAAAACCGTGTATTTCATATCCCTACACCTAACGTTACAACCCTTTAAAAGACCTCTTTGATAGTTTATCCTAGGTGCTTACGCCATGTGGTGGAGGTTTGATCCTTTCCCATGCCTATGGTAATCTATTTTGCTATGACAGGTAGTGAGAGATATCTTCCGTTTCCATATTGTAATTTACACTTTATTACACCCGAGAGATGTGAGTATCTAAACACTATTTGTGATGTGCTAGTGTATGACCTCCGTGCTTGTCTATTGGTCTTTAGTGGAACGATTATTTGTTGTAATTACTTTTATATTAGTGTTAAATGACCCCTAACTTGTCTTTTGAGTAGAATAAAAGCAAATCTCAAGTGTAAGGGTATATGATGAGGAGAAAAATGATCCGTTTTTAGGGGGTCATTTAAGCCCGAATCCGAATTTATTTGATCAAATATTGCCCTAAATTGTTCCTTTTGTGATTTTAGGTACTTTGGGAGAGAAATCTAGAAAAGGAAGCAATTCGGACGTTTTTGGAGCATAAAAGTGAAGAAAATGCCAAAGTCTTAATTTTCCATGCTGGGAACAGTAGGTGACGGCGTCAAGAGTATTTCTCTGACGGCGTCAAGAGTAGAAGTCCATGACGTGTTGGGATCATAGTTTTCACTATTTTATGAAGTCTCGGTCATTTGTAATTATAGGTTGCTCAAGTTATTTATTACTTACAATATTGGTTAAGTTACAAGTTTACTAGGCTTAAGTCTTATGATCCATGGGCTTGAAGCCCATACGTTTTTCTTGTAAGGAAGGAGAGGGAGTGTTGCCCTAGCTCCTTCCCTATATATAGTAACCTTAGGTCTCATGTAAACTTGGTTGGTTATGTGAAATATTAAGGAAACTCTTGCAATTCTAATTCTCTATCTCTCATAATCATCCCATTCTCATTCTCATCTCATTTCTATCATTTATATGCTTGTGTTTACAAAATGGTGACCTAACAAGTGGTATCATTCGCTAGAGGAAGGTGTAGTTATTGTTTTCATTGATTTTTATCTTAAAGTCGTTTTTTAAATCGAATTTTTTTGTGAAAATTTTAAACTTTCTTGTTTGTTTCTTGGTTTTTCTCACATCTTTGCTTACAAACTTGTGTTTAAAATCGAAACTATTCGACTTGGTGACTTGTACTTTTATCGAAATCTTTCTTAGTTTTGAAAAAGTTCTTAAAGTTTTCAACTTTCTTTAAGATCTATTCATTTTACACACAAAAGTACAAGTATCTTGAAATAAAAACGAGTTTTAGGATTGCTTTCTTTGTAAAACAAAAACTACCAAGTTTCGAGATCTTTATTGCTACCATTTCGAGATCTTCTCTACGTGCACTACCTCGACTTCGTTTGTGTGGACTCGGTATTTTCTTTCTTGTATAAGAAAGTTAAGTACTTCGACGTTTGGGAAAGTTTTCGAAATTGTATAATTTCGAAAACGGTTTTTCGTAACTTTGTGTTTTTTTTCGAAAAACTTCCAATTTTCGAAATCACACAGTTATCGCAAACTTATTAAGTTTCGAAATCTTATTATTTCGCAAACCTAAAAAGTTTCGCAAAACCTTGATTTTTTTTCGAAATTTCAAGTTTTCGAAAACCTGCAAAGTTTCGCAAACCTTGATTTTCGAAAACCTGACAAGTTTCGCAATCCAAATTTCGAAATCACAGCTGAGCCAGTTTTTCGAAATAATTGGAATTCCATAGTTTCGCAATCCCTGTTGATCAAAGGTTTCGCAATCCGAAGTTGTGCTAAGTTTTTCGATACTTGGTTAATTCTACACTTTCTACAAGATCCATTTCTATACAAGTGTTCTAAGATGTCTCAACCACCTAATCATTACTTCCCTCATATTCAACAACATCAACATCAGCAGTATCAGCAACATCAACATCAGCAGTATCAGCAACAACAATACCTTCCGCACCAAATGTATCAACAACCTTCTCAAAAACAAACATACAATCCACTACATCATTACCTAATGATGCAACAACATCAGATCATTCCTCAACAACAACCATATCAAGTGCCACAACAAAACACTCAGTTTTCCCCCAAACAACC
This sequence comes from Artemisia argyi, assembly GCA_030686995.1. Classification (NCBI taxonomy): domain Eukaryota; kingdom Viridiplantae; phylum Streptophyta; class Magnoliopsida; order Asterales; family Asteraceae; genus Artemisia; species Artemisia argyi. The sequence continues at coordinate 129,706,654 of CM060677.1, forward strand.
TCACTAGTTCGACAGAATGTGTGAAGTTATTACAACTCAACAATCCCGACATGAGGCAGGATCACTTGAAACACCTCCAATGCTAACACCCGGGAACTATGTTCAATGGTCAAGTCGATTCTTACGATTCCTTGAATTAAAGAAACCTCATGGGAAATTCTTGAAGCAAGTAATACTTGAAGGACCATTTGAGTGGCCAACAAGATTTGAAGCTGGTGATCCAACTGCTGATCCTCCACGTCCTCTTGGTGATCGACCTCTTCCAGAATCTCAACTCACAGAAGAACAGAAATTACATCGTGAAGCTGATGAGTATGCAATGGCTTATATACTTCAAGGAATACCAAATCTAATTTATCGAAGTGTCGATGCTCAGAAAACAGCCAAAGCTATGTGGGAACATGTTCATCTCCTTATGGAAGGCACTCAATTGAACAAAGATGATATGGAATCCAAACTCTACATGGAATACACTGACATCACAATTGAACCAGGAGAGTCCCTTGAATCCTACTATCATCGTTTCACAAATGTGGTGAATGATCTGGAACGTCACAAAATCACAGTACCAAAGATCGCGGTGAACTCCAAATTTGTTGGTAGTCTTGGCCCTGATTGGCATAAATATGTGACATTTGTTCGTCAAACTAAGAATCTGCATGATGCTCCATATGGTTTGTTGTATGATTTTCTGAAACACCATGAACCTGAAGTGGAAAAAGATCGAGCTCTACGAGGAGGATACACACCAACTTCTACACCAAACTCTTTGGCTCTCGTAGCTCAGTCTCCCTATGCTCCACCGCCAATGTCAAATCATGCATATGTTCAAGAGCAGAACTACTTCAGTTATCCACAATCTTCTACCTTGAACCAAATGGTCCCTTATGATTCATCTCCACAGAATGCCTCTACTCAACTGGTTCCATTAAACAACAATGATGCTGTGTATTACTCAAATTCCAATGACGATGACGATGATGACTTTAACACATTGAATCAGGGACTTGCTCTTATTGCTCGTGCTTTCAGCAAATTCTCCAACAAAACAAACAACCGTCAACGTTCATCTTCTAACACAAGGAATCAAGCTGTTGTCAATGATGGAAGAGTGGAAATTCAGAATTGTAACTATGGTCGATCTGGTTCAGGAAACTCCTCAGGGAATTATGGGAATGATCAGAGGTTTAGTAACAATACGGGGTTCAGGAACAACTCAGGATCTTCTCAACTAAGGTCTGACTCAGTTGCAACAAGGAACTCCAACTCAGGGAATGCAGTTTGGTGCTACAATTGCAATGAACAAGGTCATATAGCTACAGCATGTCCCAAACCGAGAACTCGGGGTAGTAAGTTCACAAGCAGGCATTACTCATGGCTCTTCAAGATGAAAAAGATGGACATTTCCCTGAACAGGATAACAATTTCATAGCAAATGTGAACAACGATGATGACATGGAAGATCTGGAAGCCAATGCTGCTGTGATGCTTATGGCTAACATGCAGGAACTTAAGCTCAATGATTCAGGTCCAGTGTATGACACTGACGGCTTGTCTCAGGTACATGACCTCAATGCATGCTTTATTAATGAAATAGTCTCACCTTCTGCTTATGAATCAGATATGGCGCAAGTTGTTCCATGTAAATCATCTTCATCGTCTCAAACAGATGAACAAATAAGCACAGTTGTCATATTTGATGATGACACAGTTGTTTCATTTGATGATCCTATTGAGAATGATAAACAGGATCATTTAGAACAACATGAACCATCATTTGATCCAGACCCTGACCTAATATTGTTATCTAAACAACTGGATGCTCAACAATTGCAAATCATTAAATGCAACGAGACAAATAAAGTTTTGAAAGAACAAAATGCGTCACTTGCAAGAGATATTGAGTGTTATAAAATTCAGCTTTCAAATCAGGAAGACAAGATTAAAAATGCAAAAAGTTTTGAAAAAGCTTTTCAAGATTCTTATAACAAAGAACAAGATCTTCAACGTAAAATGCAAGATTTAATTGAGTCAAACGGAAAGTTGATTTCAAAACTCGAAAGTGAAAAGTGTGAATTGAAAATGAAAGCTGAACGTCTTCAAACAGTTCTCTCTAAAACAGAAACTGAATTGTCAAATTGCAAAAAGGAGTTTTGTGAACATAAAACAAGAAAAAGGAAGTATATAGATGACTTACTTGGTGATATTCTTGATCTTGAAAAACAACTCAAAGAATTTCGTCACATTGTTTACAAACACGGGAACTCTGTCACAACAATTCAGAAATTTGCTTTAAAACCGAGACCCGATAAAGGATTTGCACTTTGCGATTTCAAATCAATGTTTCTTCACACAACATTTAAAGAAAATCCCAAGATTTACAGTATTGATCATATGTTTGATAATACAATTGTGCGTGCTGTTGTTTTTGATACTGAGGAAGAAGAAGAACTTGAAGACGAGAGTCGATCAAAAATGAGTTATGTTCAATATTGGACACCATATGACTATTCCAAAGCTCCACCTCTTTCTAAATCTTTTGTTACTCAAAAGGATTTACCTGAGAAATCATGGTTTATCGAAGAGTCATATGTTTCATCTCATAATGAGGCCCCTGTCCAAACTGTAGCACAAATAAATGGTCCTTTACCATCATCTGGTGAACTTACACCTTTACCAAAAACGTGTCGTGTCTTAAATTATTTCAAAACCTTTATGGAAGACATCGAAATTTTGGAGGAAACAATTGAACATAATTCTGAAATACAAATTGAAACTTTTCAATCCGCTTACGAGCGAGAAAAGAGAGATATTTTTCAAAAACAAATGAAGCCAATTGTTCAACACCTCCGTCTATGTGCTACACGTTGGGATCAGGAACTTCAAAAGGAGGTCAAAAATATGATAAACGTTTTCAATGCAACTAAAAATGACATTTTGGTTCAAAAGCAAAGAAATAGAGTTTTAAAAAATGATGCTGATCGACTCTTGGAACAAGTTCTCAATGCTGATATTTTGTCTGTTATCATGAATGATCTCTATAAATCTGGTACTTCTATGCTTATGGATGATCTTTGTGTTGATAATAACTTGTTGAATGAGGAAATTGAGACACTTAAACAGGAAAATGATAAGTTGAGAATTAAAAATGATGATGTGACAAAACAATTTTCAAAAGAAATTTGTCAACTCAATCAAAGGCTTGAATGGTGTCAAGCTAAAAGTCTTGAAAGGGAATTGAAGTTTCAAAGTCAAAATATTTCAAACTCTTGTCAGATTTGCAAAAACAACGAGTCTTTAAAAGGTCTGTGTCTCAGATACGAGAAAGAAATTGCGGATTTAAAAATTGAAAACGCCGAATGGCAACAAAACCGCGATGACATCAAATATTGCAATGGTTTACTTGAGTCTGAAATTCAGGACAAAAATCACATCATCATTGATTTGAAAGAGAAAATCAAGCTAATTCAAAAAGGAAAGTTTGTTGACACCACGGTAATAGCACCAGGAATGTATCATGTAGACAAAACTGATAAAGGAAAGGTTGTTCAAAACACTAATGTTGATAACTCCACTTCTACAGGACTAGTCTCCACTTCTAGCGTTAGCAGACCCAAGCAAAAAAGTAAAAAGAAGAATAGGATCTTGCAACGTAAGAGAGGACACCTAGAAGCTCAAGAAGTAGAAGACCAACTTAGGAATTTGAATAAAACTCATGTTGCATCAGATTTAGATTCTAATCTGGCAAATTGTAATCAAAATCTAAATGTAACGAATGATGAACCTTTGAATGTTTTGAATATTAATGCATCTTGTGTGTTTTGTCGTAAAAGCGTATCATCTGGTGATCATACAAAATGTTTAGCTAATTCTCTTCTCAATCGTCATAAGAAACGTAGGACACACATTCCTTCTAGGCCCACTCTTGCCTCTAAGTCTAACTTAGGAAAGCCGTCTACTACGGTTTCTAATGAAGTAAAAGTTACCCCCATAGGTGCCGAGAACAAATCTAGGAATCAGCCAACTACTAGTGCATTTAACATTAAGAAAGCAAAAACTAGTTGGAACTGGCAACGTTGGTTACAATACAAACCAGACTTTAAATGGATTCCTAAACTGTTAAATACATGTGTTTCTAACCAACAGGAACCCGCACTGTCTTTGGGTTCCACCCTTACTTCTGTTCCATCCGTGTCTTCTTTTGGTGATGCAGGTGGTACAGATTGTTCTCTGGATTGTTGATAGCGGATGCACCCGACATATGACAGGCAATCTCAAACTGTTACAAAACTTTGTCTCAAAGTTTATTGGTACTGTCAGATTCGGGAATGATCATTACGCTCTAATCATGGGATATGGTGACTATATCAGCGGGAACATTGAAATCAGTCGTGTTTACTATGTGGAAGGCCTTGGACACAACCTTTTCTCTGTTGGTCAATTCTGTGATGGGGATCTAGAAGTTGCATTTCGTGAGAAAACCTGCTTTGTTCGTGACTTACAAGGAAACGATCTAATGTCTGGCTCACGTGGCTCCAATCTTTATACAATATCAATGTCAGATATGATTGCAACATCTTCGATATGTCTTCTCTCCAAAGCAGAATCAACTAAATCTTGGTTATGGCACAAACGTCTTTCGCACTTGAATTTCAAAACCATGACTGACCTTGCTCGTTATAAACTTGTTGATGGATTTCCAAGATTCCGTTTTACCAAAGATCACTTATGTCCAGCCTGTGAACAAGGAAAAAGTACTCGTGCTCATTTTCCATCAAAACCTGAACAAAGTACGAATCATGTTTTACAATTGCTTCATATGGATTTATGTGGACCGATGCGTGTTCAAAGTATCAACGGTAAACGCTACATACTAGTAATTGTAGATGACTTCTCCAGATGGACTTGGGTTTATTTCTTACGAAGTAAAGATCAGGCTCCTTCAATGATCATCACCTTTCTCACTAAAATTCAAGTTCAGTTACGCAACACGGTACGAATAGTCAGAACTGACAATGGAACTGAATTCAAGAATCAGACACTTCGATCTTATTATGAGAAAGTGGGAATTGAACATCAAACATCTATTCCTAGAAAACCGATGCGTGTTCAAAGTATCACAAAACGCCATCGCAAAACACCATATCAAATTGTTCACAAAAGAAAACCGAACATCGATTACTTTCATGTATTTGGAGCACTTTGTTATCCGAAAAATGATCGTGATGGTTTAGGTAAACTTAAAGCAAAGGCTGACATTGGAGTGTTCGTTAGATACTGTGAAAATTCCAAAGGTTTTCGGATATGGAATCGTCGTACAAGAGAAATTCAAGAAACCATTCACGCTAATTTTGATGAACTCACACAAATGGCTTCTGAGCAACACAGCTTAGGACCCGAATTAAACCGTCTTAACTCTCCGGCATCTTCGGCTGAATCCTTGCCACTCAACCGCAAAGAATTAGAAACCTTGTTTGCTCCACTATTTGATGACACAATTGAATACCGTCCTACTGAGGTCTCACCTAATTCCACTGCTCAACCTGATAACATTCCAGTACCAGACTCACCTCAACAAACTACTACAAGTGTTGAGAGAGACGGTGCTCCAATTGTATCACCATCTACGACAGAACAAAATGGTTCTAACTCCCGCCATCCAGCTGAAGATCCAACACCACAATCAGTTCCCCAACCAGCAGAGCAAGATCCTGATGCGTTCTTTAATCCGTTTGCACCGGCTCCTATTGTTCCTGATATAGCTGAGTCGTCAACACGCAATTTGGATCCTGCTAACATGCGAGATACCTATCAACTACACCCTTCCACACACAAATGGACTCGAGACCATCCACTAGTTCATATTATTGGCCATCCAGATGCACCTGTTATGATAAGACAACGACTTCACACGGATGGAGAAACTTGTATCTATGCACTCACAGTTTGTCACGAAGAACCGAAGAACATTAAAGATGCAATGACTTATGACAACTGGATTGAATCTATGCAAGAGGAATTTCAGCAATTCATAAGATTGGAAGTCTGGGAATTAGTTGAAAGACCTGACGGAGTCTTTGTCATCGGGCTAAAATGGATTTGGAAGAATAAGCTTGATGCTGAAGGAACTGTCATACGTAACAAATCACGCCTGGTAGCGAAAGGATACTCTCAACTAGAAGGACTTGATTTTGCTGAATCCTTTGCTCCAGTGGCTAGACATGAAGCTGTTCGGATCTTCTTAGCCTATGCTGCCCACAGGAACATGGTTGTTTACCAAATGGATGTGAAAACAGCATTTCTTAATGGAGAACTCCGTGAAGAAGTTTATGTTAGTCAACCTGAAGGCTTTGTTGATCCTGAGCATCCTAATCACGTTTACCGACTCAAAAAGGCACTCTACGGACTTAAGCAAGCCCCACGGGCGTGGTTTGACAAACTGTCCACTTTCTTGCTGGCCAATAAATTTTCTAAAGGATCGGTGGATCCAACACTATTTACAAAAACCTACGGGGAGGACTTACTTGTTGTTCAAATATATGTCGATGACATCATTTTTGCCTCAACAAAAAGAAGTTACTCTAATGATTTTGCAAAATTAATGAAAGATAATTTTGAAATGTCCATGATGGGTGAACTTTCGTTCTTTCTAGGACTACAAGTTCATCAATCACCCCGTGGAATTTTTATAAATCAGTCCAAATATGCTCTAGAAATTTTAAAGAAACATGGAATGATGACCAGTGATACTTATAATACACCAATGGGCTATACCACAAAACTAGATGCTGATTTACATGGGACTCCTGTTGACCCTACCAAATACCGAAGTATGATTGGGTCCCTCATGTATCTCACAGCTAGTAGACCTGATATAGTATTTGCTGTCTACATGTGCTCTCGCTATCAGTCCAAACCAACTGAAAAACACCTCAGTGAGGTCAAGAGAATCCTTCGATACATAAAGGGAACCATTAACTTGGGAATCTGGTATCCGAAGGATTCTGGTTTTGAACTAATTGCTTTTTCAGATGCTGACCATGCAGGATGTTTAGACACACGCAAAAGCACATCTGGTGGATTACAATTTCTCGGAGACAAACTTGTGTCATGGCAATCAAAGAAGCAGGACTGCACATCACTGTCGTCTACAGAATCTGAATACGTAGCCATGTCTGCTTGTTGTGCTCAAGTCATTTGGATGAGATCACAACTTAAGGATTATGGCTACCTATTCAACAAGATTCCTATCTACTGTGATTCAAAGAGTGCAATTGCTATCTCCTGCAACACAGTTCATCATTGCAAATCCAAACACATCGATCTCCGATAATACTTCATCAAAGAGCATGTGGAAAAGGGTACCGTTGAACTTTATTTGTTGGGACTGAGTACCAATTGGCGGACTTACTTACCAAATCTTTAGCACCATCAAGGTTTGCTAGTCTAGTTCACCAAATTGGTATGAGATGTTTGACGCCAGAGGATCTTGAAAAGTTTTTAAAACACAACTGATCGTCAAACATCATTACTATCTTTGTATAATATTTTTTCTTAAATATAAACCAATCAAAAACACAAAAAGATTTTTCTTCAAATTTTATAAAAAAAAAAAAAAAAAAATGCAAGTATATCGCTTCTCTTCAAAACTTTGTTTTAATTTACACGTGTTGAGGGGGAGTCACGCTTAAATTTTTTACCAATTTTAATTGGTATACTTGCATGTTTCTCATATCTTACGGTATTTCGGAGTGTGTGGACATTCTTTATACATCACTTTGTCTCATCCCGTAATAAGGTCTTCATAAGTTACGATTAACGGATGTATATCTCGATGTTACACATGTTTGCTATTTTAGGACTCAAGTAGGCATATCTAAAAGTTAAGGGACCTAAAGTGACTAAACTTTAAATTTCAAAAATATAATAAAACAAACAAACCATATATCACAAACCCCACAAAATTCAAAACCTCTTAAACCCTTTTCTAAACCTTCGGCCCTTATTCATTCGACTCATCCACGATCTTGATCATCAATTTGTAAGTTCCTAAGTCATCTCTAGGGTATTACAAACATAGGATCTTGATTAATTGAAAATTCAACGGCTCGATCTCCTGATTTTTTTATTTCGAGAACTAGGGTTTATGATTTCGAAAAATGCTATAAACATGTTTAGGTGTTTGATTCTTGATAGGGTTTTGTTACAAAGCATGTTTCTAACATATCCTCATCATTTTATCATGCATTCCATCATGTTTTCTTCGATTTAGAAATCTAGGTGTTGAGTCGATTTGCGATTGTGAGATTCTGTGGTTGTTTGCTTTGTTTTATTGGTGGGATATGTTTCTAAGGTCTCAAGTATGCATGTTAGTATTGTTGTTATTGAACTACACCATTGATACTTGGTTCTCGATAAGTTAGTATGCCACGTTCTTGATAATTTCGATCTAACTAAGTCCTATGTGTTGAATACAGTCATTATGTATCATTATGTGCTTACTACTTGTATTTGTAACATGCTTGACACAATGATACTCATTAGACTCTAAGTTGATTCATTATCGAGAACTTGATCTTGAAATTTATCTAAATCTTAGTTATCGAGCCTATTGATTATATCTAAGTGGTGTTTATCAATCTTGGTGACAGACCTGAATCATTGGAAAAGTAATTCACTAAAGAAACGTACGCTTAACTTCAAAATCGAATGATTCTTGTATAAGAATTTTTTCGCGAAACTCAAGCTATTTTCGCAATCCATGATGAACTTATCGAGAAACTCATGATTTCGATAAATGTTGTTCAACTTCAGTTTTTTTCGAAATTATTTTTTTCGAAATTACTCTTTGAACTACATATTTCGAAATCACCAGGTTCTCGATAAATTTATCGCAATTGATGTTTTTTTCGAAAACTTGGAAAATTTTCGCAATTCTTGGATAAAGAAAAGATCTCGATAAAGTTTACAGACAAGGATTTTCTCGATAATTAACTTTCTCGATAAAATTCTTTGTAACATTTTTCGAAATCTTCTCTCAATACAAGTTTGCGATAAAAAGTTTTTTTCTTTTTTTTTTTTTTTTTTTTTTTTTTTTTTTTTTTTCGAAATCTTCTCTCAATACAAGTTTGCGATAAATGGGTTTTGTATACTTTTTCTAAATCTCGTTAAGGCCTTGTCATGTAATATACATGTATCCTTGTTGTGATTCATTGTTGTTATGTAATGTGAAGTAACTATGAATTGTGTATATCAATCGTGCTTATTTGCGAGACATTGCATTGTATAGTTGTACTATGATTCTTCAAGTATGCATTATGTGACACTTCACACATAACAAAATGATGCATTCGTGCTTAATTGTCTTAAGTAGATATCAGTAACCAAACTCAAAACTGTGCTAACACGTAACGAATTTGGATGTTTGGTTTATGGTGATGCTTTTCAGATTAACATGGCTGAACACAATGAGAACGTCACTGAACAAAGTCTTCCACTACTCACCATGGAGGACATCACTCCCGAAAACTACGATGTCACGATTGGCAACAACAATCCCCGAGTTGATTTCGACAAATTGAATATTAAAGAGAACTCGTGCATGATTGTGAAAGATATTCTACTTGCAAATCCTTGCAAACATCTGCTCATCTGTTCTACTTCAGTTCCTCTATTCTACCTTCATCAGTTCTGGCTTACTGCTAAGGCTAACTTGGATGATGAGTCTTTCACTGTTACATTGGATAGCCAAGACTACACTGTAGATCATGACGTTCTTCGTACAGCCCTTCTCCTGCCTCAAATTGACAACGAATTTGCTCCCATACTACCTGAACTGGATCTTCTTGACTTCTTCATTGAGTTAGGATATGAGGTTGATGATGACGTACCGCTAGTCAAGCTCTCCCGATTTAATGCCAAGAATATCCCTCAGCCTTGGAGAACATTCTGTCTGTTGGTTGTAAGATCAATATCAGGAAGAAAAAGTGGTCATGAACATCCTAGGCTCGAACATTTGCAAACGTTCTGGGGAATGGTGACTCTGACACCTATTGACTTTGCAGTTCCTATCATGAATGACATCGTTCGCAACATTCAAACCGAACGTGTGAAGACTATGATACCATTCACAAGATTCACCAAGATTCTCATAGAACATCTCTGCAAAGATTCTCCAGAATTCATCAAGAGGATGGCTGATCCTAATGAGCCTAAGCACCTCTTCGAGGACGACTTCACCACCTCATTCATCAAGACGACCACTTCCTCAACCAAAATCAAAGGAATGAGGCTTCCCGAATACCTTCTTGATGACAAAATTAAGAAAAGTCTTAACTACAAGCTGTATGATAACGCTTACAAAGGGGTATAGGAAGAAGCCACTATACAGACTCGAAGCAAAGGAGGTGTAAAGTCTGGAAGTACTACAAGCACCACAGGCTCTCATCAGACTAGATCTAAGGCGGCTCCCAAGACTAAACCGTCTGTTCAACCCAAGTCTTCTGCCAAGCCTAAACCAACATCCAAGCCAAAGAAGAAAGCAACTCCTGAGTACTTTATTCGGGATGAACCTACACTTCCACCTTCTGACACCGAATCCGAGTTCGATACGGAATCTGAAGAAGAAGAACCAGACTATGAACTGAGATACAGAGCACCTGATAAAGCATTTCCTGCAACAGAGATCGCCGTACAACAAAGTCTTGAAACTTATGAAGAAGAGACAAGGAAAAGAAAAGGGATCACTATTAATGAGCCTAATGATGATGAAGACGAACCAATCATTGAACCTTTGGCCGATAAACGCAAACTGAAGAGTATAGTTGTCGACACTAGAGCTGAAGAAAAGCAGCTTAGGAAAGAACAAAGGAAAGCAACTCTCGAAAGCCGACTCATGTCTTAACCTTTAACTCCACCACCTATTGATCAGTCTGAACATGTAGGAGCTACAAGCAGCATGATTCCTCCCATTGTATCCACTACGTTAGAATCAGCTCCACAGCCTGATGACACCGTTAAAGATACAGACAAAACAGGAGATGTCAACATGACAGAAACTGCTAATATAGAAGAGAATGTTGGTGGACAAGAGAACATAGCTACGGATCAGGAACATGAATACCTCATTACTCCAGAGTTTCTTGCACGAGAAGCAGAGGAAGCAGAGGAACGTCGTAGAAAGGAAAACGAAGAGAAGAACGCGTTCGACACCAACATATTTCTTAAGTCATCTTCTCAGCAGACTTCCTCAGCACAACCTCCACCTCCTCAAGACTCTCCACCAAAGGATCTGACTCCTCCTGCTTCTTCTTCAGACTCTCACAACGAGTCATCGTCCGAAGCATCACCTGAGCATTCATCTCCCACACCTTCTGAAACCGCATCAAAACAGCATTCAATCAATGAACCGAAACCACCAGTTGATCTACAGGAGCAAGTCAACAAACTCACCGACATGGTTACAAGTCTTACCAGACAAGTTGAGGACTTCCAGGAGTCAAAGCAGCTGATCGATAAGTTCTTGCACTCTGACTACACAGGATTTATCAGGACGGCAACACATGATTTTCTCTCTGATAATCTTGTTGAGATGATCACTCCTGAAGTAGCAAAACTTCTTGAACCAATCAATGACAACTTGGATCACAGAATCAGAAGTGTTACAAGAAAAATGTTGTCTACTACACCATTCACGCTTCACACCGCAAAACCTTCTACTGTGGCTCCAACCGTCCCTGAACTGTCCTTCAATGACATGCTTGCCAAACTCTTTGACAACATTGCCTCCAAACCTACACAAACTGCTGAAGAAAAGGCAGTTTATGATGCTATGGTGGCATACATATCCAAAGAGTCATGCAAAGATGCAGCTGGAACCCGGAAAAGGACAAGAAAAGATGACGATCCTGACCCAAACTCTAAAGGCAAGAAACCTAAGTCTGGAACAGGTCCTTCATCCTCTCTACAACCACAAAAGGACTCCACCACTCCTGGAAATCTACAACACACCTCAGCTACGGGTCAAGGTCAAACTGACGAAGAGGAAACATTCATGGAACCTACAGATGACTACCAGGGTCAACCCGACACCGATTATCGTGCTCCACCTATTCCTGATACTCATGCTGGACCATCGTCACCATCCAAGGCTAAAGACAAAGATGCTACATCTAAGTCAAAGAAACCAAAGAAGAAAAGACGTCATTCATGGCTCGACAATGATGACACTCCTCAGAATGATTGGCTGACAGTAATGGTTCAAGCTCAACCTCCTCTCGAAGAAGAAGAACCACTTCCTAGTAACACTCTACAGTTTATCCAAGTCATTATGAAGGATCTTCAGATCGACAAACTCATAAAGGCAGAGCTCAGAAGAATCAATAGGGATACACAAGAATTCCTCAAGAAAAGATCTGGTAACAAAGTCGAATACGAGTATCATATGCAGAATATAGCTAGTGCAATGTCTGCCGACTTTGACTGGCTAAATCCAGAAGTGAATATCGATCTCAGTTCCAAGAATCATGAAAAACCTTACTTCACTGACTGGACCAAACCATTACCTTTGAAAGGATTTCCAGACAAACCCAAGATACCTTACAGCTTCTTCTTCAACAAAGATCTTGGTAACATCCAGCTCACTCAGGAAACATCCAAGACGAAATATGCTTCCTCACTCACACTCTCAGTACCAGCCGCACGATATGAAATTCCTGCTATTGAAGAAACTACTCGTGTTTTCAGCAACTTCATCGTAGCTTACGACAAAGATGCTCTACACGGAATTCAACATTGGCCTGAACGTCGTCGTCTCGGTTATACAAGCAGATTAGGAGAGAAATCATTGGAAAATGTGAAGCAGAAATCAAAGATCATCGCTATCTTGGAGATTCAACAGTCGAAACGGTTTAACTACTTATTCATGCGTGAAATTGTTGTTAAACAACAAGATGAAAAGAAGTACAAGTTCTCTGAAGCAGACTTTCCCGACCTTAATCTCAATGACATCGAAGACATGTATCTCGAAAAGGTTCAAAACAGAATGCGTGGATTCGATAGAGATGTACAGTACAACTTCATGGCATCACTACTTCTTTACATCCGACGTTTGATTGTTCAAGAAAGAGTGGAAGATCTTCAGCTTGGAGTGGAAAGTTACCAACAGAAGATCAATTTGACAAAGCCACAATTCTACTTTGATGGTATCTATCAAACACCACAGTTTACTCTCAACCAAGAACCTTTTGGCTTCACCTACATCAACAGCAAAAAGCTACAAAGTTTCATGAGGTTCGATGAGGTACACAAATTCTGTGATGTTACACTCAAATCTGTTCGTGATGGGCTTGTCAAACGGTTGAATGATGATCGCCGAAAGATAGCTAAGGGGGAACAACCTAGATGGAAATCCAGCATAAGAAGACAAGTTCGTAACTTTGTCTTAAAGATTGAAGAAAGGTTATTTCGACGGGAACAGATCAGACGACTGGAAAGCTATATCGGTGCCAGACCATCGTTTCCTGTTAAAAACTTCGAAAGACCAGAACCCAAGTTCACTGACTTTGATGCTCCACTTCCTGACGAAGATTAACTTGGTACATTTGGTTATTCTTGTTAATATCATATGTTTCATTTGATTGAATTTCACTATGGTTTGTGTACGCATTACAGTGCACAACCCGATCTTGTAAAGAAAGGACCCTGAGGTACGCTTCAGTGCCTCAATCCTCATATAAGGAGCGAAGGCTTCTTACTTTTGAGTAGAATTAATCAAACATTTATGATTTTTCATAATTCTGCTCAAAAGGACAAGTATTTCACCTCAATAAGACCTAATCACTTGTTGAGGGGGAGCACTTGTCAAAAACAAAATACTTTGCTCTAAATCAAAAGTTCTTGGTGAATCTCCCCGTAAGACTCAAAAGGCATATTTTAATCTAAAAAGTTTGTCAAAAACATCATTTTATATGCTATTTTTGAGGGGGAGAAAATGAAAAAGTGATTAAAATATACGAAGTAAAAGCTGAAAGTTGTATCTTGTGTGAGCTAGACTCAGATTCACCCAGGAATTGACGAGACAATTAAAGTTAGTTAAATCGAAAAGACTTATCCTCGACGGGTAATAACATCAAGTTAGTTACTAGAGATAGTTGTCACCTAAAAGCTGACAATGTATCTCTTTAACTAGCCACGTAAGCGTGTCTCGAAAAGGATATGTCTTAGTAGAAATGTATCGTCTCGAGAAACTTTCTGTGAACTTGATCAGGCCGGGTAATAACTTCAAGCTAGTTTAACTAGTGATGTAAGCGTGTCTCGAATCGGTCTTGTTCACGGAAAGTGGATCAATTCAAAAGTGCTTGCTCCTCCCGCATGTGCAAATTTATTGAACACTTATGAGCACATGTGCAGGGGGAGCCCTTCAAAAGTGTACACAAAACTCTCAAAGTGTTAAACAAAATTTTTGATTAACACAAACACTTTGAGAGATTTTCAATCAAAGGTTTCTTGGCTACTGTCGGAGTTATAAGGTGATTAAGATAGGAATATCCGTCCTATGATCCGCCAGAGCCGGAGGGATCTACCCAAGGACATCTCCCATAGTTAGAATTAGAAGTCCTTAGGTATGATACGAAAAAAAGAGAAAAGAATGAAAGGGAAAGAAGGAGTTGAAGAATTAAAAAGAAAAGTAAAGAAAAGGGTGAAAATAAATAGCCCTCCATATGTTCAACCTTAGGGCAGACACCGGGTTCAATACGTATGCTACTGGTTGTTGCATAAGACAACACCAGTATTGAAGATTAAGTCGTCATGGACCCAGTGACGCAATGCACTAAACCTTCTTAACCACTCAAGTTCTCTTAAAAGGACTTGTTTCATTCTCACGGGGAACCCGCGTAACCTATCGACCTATCTCTTAGAGACGGTTGATATTGAAGCAGGAGACCCCTCCCCAGTCTCCGCATAGGAAACCTAGATGTGCACTTATAGAGTCTAGAGCCTTGAGATACATCAAAGATCTCTTAGGAACATTTAGTATTTCTACAACTGGTGTTCTACATCAATGGGCATCAGTTGTAAATTATCGAGTCCTTCGCAGATCTTAGCAATCTGCCGAGAACGTTTATGAGAGGATTACTTATGTATTTCTCAATGATTGAACGGAAATCCTGCCAGGGTCAACATCAAACAGCCCTGACAGCAGGTCACTTCGGTAACCTCACAAGGGTTACGCTTAGTGTTTGCGGTGGTCCCATTACGGTCTACAGTCGTGGAGTGATCCCCAGCGACTCACCCAGTCATTGAGCTACTTAGTAGGTCTCGTAAGCTCCTTCGGGAGTATCTGATATGGGAACGGCCTGGATAAGGATTAGAAGGAGTCTTCACATTATGCTGTTGATGAGCTCTAATTCCTTATCTGTAAGTACCAGATGTTTTATTGCTAACTGTTTACATGCAGGGTTATATCATCTCCATGGCGACAGATTCCACATGCTCATACATGCATCTTGAAGTTATCAAAAGCTCCCTCAAAGATCAAAGCAACACGAAGTTCAAAGAAAGATTCTACGCCAAAAAGAAGAATCTACAAAGTTTAAAGACTAAAGATCTTAAGTGAAAGAAAGGGACAACGTGCATGTATAAGTCAGAATTCAAAGATGTATGAGCATGTTGGAATGGTGGACAACCACCACAGACGCAGGAGTGACGAACGGCAGAATAATTCATAACACAATCACTACATCATCACCAAAGAACAAAGACAAAGAGCAAAGTACATTCATTATCATTCAAATCATTTTTGAAGACGTCTAGAGTTTTACATGTCACAATTCAAAGACAAAGAAGAAGACGTCAACCAACCGTGATGACCGACCCTTAGGGGGAGATTGTTGGGATCATAGTTTTCACTATTTTATGAAGTCTCGGTCATTTGTAATTATAGGTTGCTCAAGTTATTTATTACTTACAATATTGGTTAAGTTACAAGTTTACTAGGCTTAAGTCTTATGATCCATGGGCTTGAAGCCCATACGTTTTTCTTGTAAGGAAGGAGAGGGAGTGTTGCCCTAGCTCCTTCCCTATATATAGTAACCTTAGGTCTCATGTAAACTTGGTTGGTTATGTGAAATATTAAGGAAACTCTTGCAATTCTAATTCTCTATCTCTCATAATCATCCCATTCTCATTCTCATCTCATTTCTATCATTTATATGCTTGTGTTTACAAAATAGTGACCTAACATGACGACCCAGAACAGATTTGACGGCGTCACGTAGGAAGGGCGTCAAGAGTAAAAGAGTCATGACGGCCTGGAAATGATTTGGTCTTGACGGCGTCAAATGTAGATCAAGGCAGTCCGAGAAGAGTTTTGGCGGCGAGGTGACGGCGTCACAAGCTATGTCTTGACGCCGTCAAACCTATTTTTCTATATATAGTTTTCTAATTTTCCCACATTAAAAAAGAGAAGTTTTGGGAGAAACCCTAAGTACGATTTTGGTGTAACTTTACAGGTTTTTCAAGGGTTCCAACCCCTTGATACCTTGCATGATTAATCAAGATAAGTGTTCTTCTAATTCAATCAATATGTCTATGTGTTGGTTGTCTATATCTTGTTCTTGTCTCAATTCCATTATGCTAGGCTAGATCTATCTTGTGTTTGCTTAGATCTAATGAAACCTAGATGTTAATTATGTGTTGATTACTTGTTTATTCTTGTCTTGGATGAATGATTTATATGTTAGGCTTAAGAAAACTGGCAGATCTCCACTTGGTAACATGCTTGAACGTCTTAAGAAACATGAACCGAGGCACACTAGGTCTTTATTGGTTGTATTTAATGCATGAGCCACTGTTTACAATCCCTATAGTTGTGCTGGGCATGGTGTAGAAGGAGATAAGAGCTCATAGAATTGGGGAGTTATGTGTGCCACCCCATGAATGGTATTAAGGAATACGATCCGTCATCCATGCAATTATAACAAGTAATTAACGTGTAAAAGATGTCTCGGGAGTAGTGAAATCTAAGTAAACACATTTTCTCCAATTACTGCTCACAACTTTAGTTTAATTAGTTTATTTTCATTTTTAGTATTTTATTTTGATTGCATCTTAGTATTGGGTTAGTTGACTAGCCACTAATTCCGCCTAAATCCTTCAAACCCGAGATATTTACTTGTTTTCTAAAAAATATAAAAATACAAAAATAATCATCCCTCACCTTTAGAACTAGTATTTAGGCTTTCTAATCCTAGCAACACTATTCCTAAGCTGAACGATCAATCCCCCGGTACTTGTCACTATACTATACTACAACGATCAGGTACACTGCCTGGTGGGGGTTGTAAGCTTCTCGAGATCCCTCGAGAGGTAAAGCCTGTTGCGATTCCTACGCATCAGTGTGAAGAAGAAAAGTTAGGAACTTGATTGGTGTAAAGAAGATAGGTGTGGAGTATTTAGTTGTGAAGTAGATTGATTTGAAGAAGTTGTGACTTAGGTGTGAAGAAGTTGTGGTGTGATAATTGGTGTGTAAGGTTTTCTCCGCCATAAGGGAGCTTGTTGATATAGTGAAGAAAACTCTCGAGTTAGGTACTCGGGGAGTGGAGTAGGGCAAGGAAGGTGTCCTTGTAGCCGAACCACTATAAATCTCTTGTCCCGCGGTTCGATCTTTCCATCTCTTACTTATTTCATTACTTATCATTGTTATATATTATTTATTGATAGTTGTTTATATTGTGCAAGACTTGAGATCACATATTATCAAATCTAAGTTTTTAAAAGCTAAGAAAACACTAAAACTATCTTTTATAACGAACTAAAAAGACGTAAAACTATTCAACCCCCCTTCTAGTTTTCCACAATTGGTATCAAGAGCCACGTCTAGCAAGACTTTTAAAATGTATTGTATTTTAAAACTTGTAACGATCTATGGAATCTGAAAAATATTTAGAAGGGCAATCTATGCAAATACCACCACTATTTGAAAGTGATGGATTTTTATATTGGAAAAATAGATTCGAAACGTATGTGAAATCAAAAGATCTTGATCTTTGGCATATTATTACCTTTGGTGATTTTCCTCCTATTCAATATAATGTTGAAACTAAAATGGATGAAATTGTATCTTTCAAAAAACAAAATGATGATTTGAAAAATAAATTAGCAAAAAATAATGAGGCTAAAATGGTCATTTATAATGCGTTACCACGCAAAGAATATGAAAGAATTTTTATGTGTAAAACCACCAAAGAAATTTGGGATTCTTTACTAATTACTCACCAAGGTAATAGCCAAGTCAAAGATAATAAAATAGATCTTCTTGTACAACAATATGAACAATTTACGATTCCGGAAGAGGAATCAATTGATAATGCTTTTGCTAAGTTTAACACTATTATCACAAGTTTAAAAGCACTTGATGAGACATTTTCTAGTAAAAATTGTGTTAGGAAATTTCTTAGGGCATTGCATCCAAAATGGCGAGCTAAGGTCACGGCAATTGAAGAATCAAAGAACTTGATGACGTTATCACTAGATGAACTAATCAGCAACTTGAAGGTTCATGAAGAAATCATAAGAAGAGATTCGGAAATGGTCAAAGTCAAGAAGGAACAAACCAAATCCATTGCTCGAAAAGCCAAAAAGGAACCTAGTGATGATGATGATTCAAGTGACGAAAGTGAAGACGAAGAATATGCAATGGCTGTAAGAGAAATCAAGAAATTCTTCAAGAGACGAGGAAGATTCACTAGATCATCACAAGACGAAAGAAAAGCATTCCAAAGAAATAGAAGTGACAACTATGGGAAAAGAAAGTGCTTTAGATGTGGAAGTCCAAATCATCTCATTGGCGAATGTCTAAAGCCACCGGGTTATGAAAATCAAGGCGCTTTTGTTAGTGGAACATGGAGTGATAGTGACAAAGAAGAAGTTGAAAAGCCAAGAAACGAAAAGTGTTTTATGGCAAAAGAAACCGATGAAATGTGTTTAGGAATTGACTTGGAACCTGACAAATGGATCAAAGATAGCGGATGTTCGAGGCACATGACGGGGAACCTATAACAACCCGTAAAATTTTCCTACGATTAATACATAAAAGTAACCATTTTTACCCATGAAATTTTTTTTTATACTTTGTCAATTATGACATTATTCACTCTTACCTTGAAACGTTATTTACACATGAACTTTGATAAACTAAATATCACAAATGACTTACAACGTTGATAATTAATAATTATACGTTTCGAACTTACAATAATTACCAAACAAGTTTTATATATTTACCGAGCTTACTACATACTCACCAATGTTATTTAACCTCGACCCGACACTCAAAATGCCATACCATCGTCTTTCCACATCTCAGCTATCACTAAACCAATACGTTTTAACTTGATTCACGACCTTGACAAGCGAACCCACCGACAAGTTATTATATAACTTGTACACATTGATTTTCACCATCAAGCCCAACATCATTCCATTCATGAACCAATATCACTATATAAGTTTCCATGCAAGACGTTTTACTCACACAAATTTTACCCATTTAATTCAAACTCGATCTAAATTATTTTTCTCTAAACTTGCTAGGATCGAATGTGAGTTCATAAGTTTATTTCATGCCATACCTCGCCTTCTCACTTAATATGGCACTTTACATTATTACTTGGAACCTTTAATTATTTCATACGATACATATAAGATACACATTTATTGTTAAATGAATAAAATGCATAATCTGTCGTGCCTTGTACACACCCTTTTCTTTTGCTATTCTGTGACAAACATCACAATCCAAATCGACCACTTTTAAGTTCTGTTGATCGACAAGTATGAAGGATAAGGAAGAATCCATGCATTCACACACCACCTCCAACTTTCACTAATCATTGAGATAGCTTGTTTAAGAACTTCTGAAACTAAATGAATCCCCAATCCTTGAACACCATTCTTTTCTTGGTACCTGGTGAACGTGTAAGAAGGAGAAAGCCAAAAACCATGTTATTTTCTTACAAGCACATGCCTCACTCGTTACTACCTCAGAAACAACCTAAACACAGCTTGAGTAGGATTCTTAGAACTTATCACATGCTTTCAAGCTCACCTCCACAGCTCTCCAATAGCTTAGTATTGTCAGGAATATTCATCCACAAACCCTACACATTCCCTCCCTCATGATTGTTGCCTAGACTCGATTGGTCATTGATGGAGGTAACATGTATAAGTGGCAGTTCACACCTTCGCCCCCCTCTCTTAATACTACCTTAGATATAACCTAGTAGAAACCATGTGCATGTCTTACATCTTATCTCTGCTCCATATCACATTCCAAATTTAGTATATAAGGGGTACATGTTATTCAACATATTCACTACAACATACAGTCACCTTGCAATATCCCTGCTCCTTATCAATTTCCCATTCGAGTACATAAAACTCCATTCAAATCAACATCCTCACACAACATAAAATCACACATACCTCTCTTACTCTCCTTGCCTACTGCCTATCGAGAAGAAGAAGCAACCAAGCTGTGGCAGTTTTCATTAGCTTTGAATCAAGATCGAGAACCAATCTCCTCTCATCCTTATATTGTTGGTCGCTATCTTTACAAGTTCTAAGTCCCTTGGTGATGCTACTAGACGGGTTTCACGTTTTGGATATCGTTGGAGTTGTCTTGCATCACTTCACGTTCGTCTCGTTTTCATTAAGTCCACCACCACGGCTGGTGTAGTTATCTCGTGAAGTCATTTCACTTCTGACGTTACTTATTCTCTGTCTACTATTCCATTCAGGTGAGTTCTTAGCCCCATTTTTATAATTGTTTTATAAACTCTTTGGGGGAGATACATGCTTAACTACTGTTTTACTTTTACAAATACTATTTACATATGACTGTGAGTCATAGCCCATACTCTTACTTGTTTTATAATGATTTATAAACATTTTTGGGGGAGATACATGCTTAACTATTGTTTTATACTTTTACAAGTACTCGTTAACTATTTACATATTACTATGATTTCATAGTCCACTCTTTAACTATTTTCCCGTGGGGAGAAACATGCTTAAAACTCGATCACAATTCTTTTATACCGGGTATTGAAATACCGTCAGGCCAATGTTATTTGCTTAAGTTACTATTGCCAAAAGTCCCTCGATCATGAACCTTAATCACTTGAAGGGTGAACGTAAATAAATGTGGATAGTACTATTAGTGATTGACAATCCTCGTTTGGTTGTTAGAGAAAACACCAGGCGCACTTTATTGTTCTTATTATAGGTTATTGGCAAATACCTATCTTGAGGGCCTACTACTTACCGTCATAACTTGAGATTATGATTGGCTGTTAATCGTTGAGTATCATGAGCTTAAGGCAATAACAGGAACATTGAATTAAACTTATTGATTGTATGTGATTACAATACATTCTTAACTTGTGATTCGAAACTCATGTTAAATGGATTTATAAACCAATTACTATTTTTGATGTTGACCCGGTGAAGGGCAAACCAACGGATTGATTTGTATTGATAAGGAAATCACTCTTTTTCTAATTAACGATTTAAACTATAAGCTCTATGAACTCACCAACCTTTGTGTTGACACTTTTTAGCATGTGTTTATCTCAGGTAACTATACAAGAAGGAACTTGAAGGCACGGAGTGGGCTTGTAACCCGGCATGGGCTTAAATAAACATTTTGACATATTTTAAATAAACTTGTTGTTTAAATTATGAAACATCTTGATGTCTCGAATATTTGGTATTTTGAATAAATTAAACTTTAAAGCGTCACTTTTGTGTCGTTTTCTATGATTGTGACAAAGATCCTCGAAGTAACACCCAAAAAGTCTTCCGCTGACATTTTTAAGTCTTCCGCTGACGTGACGATTTTGGGGGTGTTACAGATTGGTATTCAGAGCCACGGTTATAGAGAACCAGATGTTTTTAAACATTGGACTATAACCACACTTTAACTGGACCATTTTTACAAAATACCACTTCATGCCCTCCGTGCCTACATTCCAACATCTGGTAGAAAAGTTACTTCTCATTATTTCTTACTTATATAACTTGATATATGCTTACATGTTACGATTATGCTAATAACTATGTTTACTAATCAGGATTATTACAAATACCGTGTCTTCATATTTCCATCCGCTAGACTATTATGTGACCTTTAAATAGTTTATGGTACAACTACACTCTAGTATATTAATATATGTATTTATATGCTCCCCCAACTATTTTGAGTACTACACCAATCCTCCATAATTATCTCGCTCTCATCTTTATAGATGCATATGACATACTCTTTTTGTACTCTCGGAAAAATCTGCGCACTACCTCGTCGATCAGTATGGATGTTGAGTCAGAAATTCTTAAGTAGGATGATTTACAAAGTCTTTATTTGAATGGATTGGGACGCCTTTCCATTGAACTAAAGAAATTGTAAACCGCCGAACCATAAGTTTATACTTCATTATTTACATCGTTTGGGACGCTTCTCTATGTAAATAACGAATTATAAATAAGTGGGCTTAATTGTATCTGAAATGGCATGCGTATGAAATCAAGGATCACTAAAGTTCATAAAACACTAAAACTTCAGCCAAAGACTCACAATTTTCTTCTGCGTATGCCTAATTTTAAGGCATTACGGCACAACCACATTTATTCGATCATGCACTTACTTTACATTCTGGCGATTTATGAAACCTTTTCACGACATTGTATGTGATTACAATGGTCTCTCTTACTTCTCCGACACTATAAGTGATATAGCAATCTCCAAACCTTTCACAACTTTACCTAAAATCCGTCAAAATCTATAAATTCCTTTAATAAGAAATACAAGATATGGAATTGCTAAGGAACAAACAGATTCATCATCTACAAAAGCTTAGAACCAAATACCGTGTTGTCACTTAAAACTACATTTAACAAGTTTTCTCTTTACAAAAGCTGAAGTTCAGCAACTTTCTCTTCATTCAACAAGTTTCCACTTGAAAACTCTTATTATTAAAAATCTGTTAACAAGCAACTAGTTTAACGGGTAGGTTACCCTACAGATTTTAACTTTCACGAAACAAAATATTGTGAACCATGTTTACCTTCAAAACATGTTAAAAAAAAAAAAAAAAAAAAAAAAAAAAAAAAAAAAAAAAATCTTCATTCAAAATGGAATTGTTTCTTAAGTCAAGTTAATCAAAAGGAATTGAACATAAGACAATGTAAGTAGTTAGAACTACTCAACAATTATAACTATGAGAACTGCTATCATCAAGGAAGAAGCTAATGTAGTAGTAGATACGTTAAGCTCGAAGGAAAATTAAAACCGCTCAGGGATTAGATCGTTAGGAATGACTATTTGTTCACCCTTTCCACTCACCTTTACAGCTACCTTATCTTAGAATCCCGGGACGGGATTCCATTTAACGGATAGGTAATATAACAACCCGTAAAATTTTCCTACGATTAATACATAAAAGTAACCATTTTTACCCATGAAATTTTTTTTTATACTTTGTCAATTATGACATTATTCACTCTTACCTTGAAACGTTATTTACACATGAACTTTGATAAACTAAATATCACAAATGACTTACAACGTTGATAATTAATAATTATACGTTTCGAACTTACAATAATTACCAAACAAGTTTTATATATTTACCGAGCTTACTACATACTCACCAATGTTATTTAACCTCGACCCGACACTCAAAATGCCATACCAT
Organism: Artemisia argyi; assembly: GCA_030686995.1. Classification (NCBI taxonomy): domain Eukaryota; kingdom Viridiplantae; phylum Streptophyta; class Magnoliopsida; order Asterales; family Asteraceae; genus Artemisia; species Artemisia argyi. The sequence goes on from CM060677.1 coordinate 129,730,407, forward strand.
CGTCTTTCCACATCTCAGCTATCACTAAACCAATACGTTTTAACTTGATTCACGACCTTGACAAGCGAACCCACCGACAAGTTATTATATAACTTGTACACATTGATTTTCACCATCAAGCCCAACATCATTCCATTCATGAACCAATATCACTATATAAGTTTCCATGCAAGACGTTTTACTCACACAAATTTTACCCATTTAATTCAAACTCGATCTAAATTATTTTTCTCTAAACTTGCTAGGATCGAATGTGAGTTCATAAGTTTATTTCATGCCATACCTCGCCTTCTCACTTAATATGGCACTTTACATTATTACTTGGAACCTTTAATTATTTCATACGATACATATAAGATACACATTTATTGTTAAATGAATAAAATGCATAATCTGTCGTGCCTTGTACACACCCTTTTCTTTTGCTATTCTGTGACAAACATCACAATCCAAATCGACCACTTTTAAGTTCTGTTGATCGACAAGTATGAAGGATAAGGAAGAATCCATGCATTCACACACCACCTCCAACTTTCACTAATCATTGAGATAGCTTGTTTAAGAACTTCTGAAACTAAATGAATCCCCAATCCTTGAACACCATTCTTTTCTTGGTACCTGGTGAACGTGTAAGAAGGAGAAAGCCAAAAACCATGTTATTTTCTTACAAGCACATGCCTCACTCGTTACTACCTCAGAAACAACCTAAACACAGCTTGAGTAGGATTCTTAGAACTTATCACATGCTTTCAAGCTCACCTCCACAGCTCTCCAATAGCTTAGTATTGTCAGGAATATTCATCCACAAACCCTACACATTCCCTCCCTCATGATTGTTGCCTAGACTCGATTGGTCATTGATGGAGGTAACATGTATAAGTGGCAGTTCACACCTTCGCCCCCCTCTCTTAATACTACCTTAGATATAACCTAGTAGAAACCATGTGCATGTCTTACATCTTATCTCTGCTCCATATCACATTCCAAATTTAGTATATAAGGGGTACATGTTATTCAACATATTCACTACAACATACAGTCACCTTGCAATATCCCTGCTCCTTATCAATTTCCCATTCGAGTACATAAAACTCCATTCAAATCAACATCCTCACACAACATAAAATCACACATACCTCTCTTACTCTCCTTGCCTACTGCCTATCGAGAAGAAGAAGCAACCAAGCTGTGGCAGTTTTCATTAGCTTTGAATCAAGATCGAGAACCAATCTCCTCTCATCCTTATATTGTTGGTCGCTATCTTTACAAGTTCTAAGTCCCTTGGTGATGCTACTAGACGGGTTTCACGTTTTGGATATCGTTGGAGTTGTCTTGCATCACTTCACGTTCGTCTCGTTTTCATTAAGTCCACCACCACGGCTGGTGTAGTTATCTCGTGAAGTCATTTCACTTCTGACGTTACTTATTCTCTGTCTACTATTCCATTCAGGTGAGTTCTTAGCCCCATTTTTATAATTGTTTTATAAACTCTTTGGGGGAGATACATGCTTAACTACTGTTTTACTTTTACAAATACTATTTACATATGACTGTGAGTCATAGCCCCTACTCTTACTTGTTTTATAATGATTTATAAACATTTTTGGGGGAGATACATGCTTAACTATTGTTTTATACTTTTACAAGTACTCGTTAACTATTTACATATTACTATGATTTCATAGTCCACTCTTTAACTATTTTCCCGTGGGGAGAAACATGCTTAAAACTCGATCACAATTCTTTTATACCGGGTATTGAAATACCGTCAGGCCAATGTTATTTGCTTAAGTTACTATTGCCAAAAGTCCCTCGATCATGAACCTTAATCACTTGAAGGGTGAACGTAAATAAATGTGGATAGTACTATTAGTGATTGACAATCCTCGTTTGGTTGTTAGAGAAAACACCAGGCGCACTTTATTGTTCTTATTATAGGTTATTGGCAAATACCTATCTTGAGGGCCTACTACTTACCGTCATAACTTGAGATTATGATTGGCTGTTAATCGTTGAGTATCATGAGCTTAAGGCAATAACAGGAACATTGAATTAAACTTATTGATTGTATGTGATTACAATACATTCTTAACTTGTGATTCGAAACTCATGTTAAATGGATTTATAAACCAATTACTATTTTTGATGTTGACCCGGTGAAGGGCAAACCAACGGATTGATTTGTATTGATAAGGAAATCACTCTTTTTCTAATTAACGATTTAAACTATAAGCTCTATGAACTCACCAACCTTTGTGTTGACACTTTTTAGCATGTGTTTATCTCAGGTAACTATACAAGAAGGAACTTGAAGGCACGGAGTGGGCTTGTAACCCGGCATGGGCTTAAATAAACATTTTGACATATTTTAAATAAACTTGTTGTTTAAATTATGAAACATCTTGATGTCTCGAATATTTGGTATTTTGAATAAATTAAACTTTAAAGCGTCACTTTTGTGTCGTTTTCTATGATTGTGACAAAGATCCTCGAAGTAACACCCAAAAAGTCTTCCGCTGACATTTTTAAGTCTTCCGCTGACGTGACGATTTTGGGGGTGTTACAGAACCGCAAGCTATTCTCTACATACAAGTCATACAATGGAGGTAACGTTATTTTCGGTAGTGACTTACGTGGAAAAATTATTGGCAAAGGTACGATTTCTCAAGACTCACTTACTATTGAAAATGTAGAGAATGTAGATAAATTAACATATAACTTGCTTAGTGTAGGACAAATATGTGATAATAAATGTAGAGTCACATTTACCGAAGAGGATAGCGAGATAGTTAAGAATGGAAAAATTATAGGTAGAGGAATTAGGAAAGGTGGCATATATGTTATGAAACTAGGAAACAAACCTGAGGATAGGATATGCCTAATGACCCTAGATGAAAACTCTACATTGTGGCATAGGAGATTAGGACATGCTAACATGCAACAAATACAATCTTTGGCCTCTAAGGAATTAGTTAGAAATTTGCCTAATCTAAAATATGACAAGCATTTTTGTGATGCATGTAAAATTGGAAAACAAGCTCATGCTAGTCACAAAGCTAAGAATATAGTATCCACTACTAGGTGCCTAGAATTATTACATATGGATCTTTTTGGTCCATCCGCTGTGCGGAGCTATGGAGGAAACAAATATACATTAGTAATAGTAGATGACTACTCACGATACACGTGGACTAGGTTTTTAAGTGACAAAACCCAAGCCTTTGAAAAATTTGAAATATTTAGTAAAATGATTCAAAATAAATTTGGATGCTCAATAGTTGCCATTAGGACGGACCATGGTAGGGAATTTGATAACGAAGTACAATTCGGAAAATATTGTGAGTTAAATGGAATATCTCACAACTTCTCCGCTCCTCGTACTCCTCAATCAAATGGCGTAGTAGAAAGAAAAAATAGGTCACTACAAGAAATGAGTAGAACTATGTTAAATGAACAATCCATCCCACAAAAATTTTTGTGTCACACCGTTGATACATCAACTTATATTTTAAATAGGGTATCAATTAGAAGAATTCTAGGAAAAACTCCTTATGAGTTATTCAGAGGTAGAAAACCAAACTTAAGCTACTTTAGGGTATTTGGAAGTAAATGTTATATTCTAAACACTAAGGATTACCTCACTAAGTTTGATCCAAAATCATATGAAGGAATATTTTTAGGATACTCACAAAATAGCAAAGCATATATAATACTTAACAAACACTCCATGAAAGTAGAGGAATCACTAAATGTAACATTTGATGAAACACCACCACCTCCTAAAACATTACCTTTAGAAGATGATGATTTAGTCGAAGATGAAGCTATTAAGGGTAGTAAAACAAAACCCATAGGAAATGATAATGAAGACATTCAATTAGAAAATAACGAAACTGTTAATATTAAAGAATCTAGATCACCACCATTAGATAATATAATAGGACATCTTAACCTAAGAACCCTTAGGTCACAAGCCCAAGATAAAAAAAACTTCTTTTGTTTCCTCTCAGCAATAGAACCTTAGAATATTAGCGAGGCTTTAAAAGATGAAAGTTGGGTTATAGCTATGCAAGAAGAATTAAATCAATTTAAGGCAAATGATGTTTGGGAATTAGTCCCAAATCCAAAGAATATGACCATCATAGTGTGACACCCCCAAAATTTACAACGCAGCGGAATACCAATTTGGGTGTCACTTCATAGTTCATAAAAACAAGTTACATAAAACGACCTCAAAAGAGACGTTTAATAAAATGTCACATTCGATTTGATAAATCAGAGTACAAAGGTCCCAACAATTTCTTTTTAAAACTTAAGTTACAAGAATTAAAACATAACACATATATGTATTTTAAAGATAAAAAGTTATCGAATGTGTAGAAAACAAGTCTTTCAATATTTGATATCCACGCGACTCCGATTGCTCCCAATGCTCAGCTAGCCAAATAATACATGAGAAAATACATGCTAAAAAGTCAACATAAAGTTGAGTGAATTCATAGAGTTTAATAAGTAAAGAGTGAATACAAGATAATTCAGTTTAAAAGAAGTTGGGCTACGTTGTTATACGCCCGTAATTGGTTTATAAATCAGTTGAACACAAGTCTCAAGATTTGGGCCACGTTGTTGCACCCATAAAGAAATATTGGATACTTGTGTTCATGGTTGTAGTATGTAACACTTCACGAGATTGAAAAATGTATAAAAGTGGGATTATGAACTTATAGTAATATGTAAAATTTTTGAGTACTAATGAAAGTAAAAATCAAGTAGTTAAGCATGTATCTCCCCCCCCCCCCCCCCCCAAAGAGTTTATAAAACAATTAAGTGAGAAAAGGTGGGGCTATGACTCACCTTAAGAGCAACAAGATCAAAAGTAAAATGGATCTTCGGACGAGTGCGAAGCGTCTAAGCACAACCTAAAAGACGTGACGCGACTTAGAATGATAAAGAAGAGCGATATGAAAAAGTAAATCAAATGATCATGAGATATGTTTCCGAGATAAGCATGGCATTGCACTAAGACTTAACCCAAGATATTTTCACTCTAAGATTGATGTTCGACTAGGTATTATAGGTAATAAAACACCTACCAAGTTTCATCCCTCAATTCTTATTTTACCTATGTGTATCTACACGTTTTAGAGTTCAAGACAAGACGTAAAATATTAAATTCTGGATTTGACTCTATTTTATAGACGCTTAACTCCTAATCTATAAATGATATGAATACAAGACCTTCACCCCTGGAAAGCTCTTTGAGTCTAGTTTTCAAAAATCCAGTTCTCAACTTCTGAAATATTAAGAATCATGTTAAAAGACTATTTTACCCCTGAACATCCAACCCATAATATTTTCTGAATTTTAATCTCTTACGAAAATGGCCATAAATCCTAAACTATGATAGAAATTTAAGTGAGACCAATTGGAGGTGTTAGAATAAGATGTATACTACTGAGAAATGTTTTAAAACCCAACACTATAGCACAAAAATCTGGAGTTAAATGCCTTTTTCAAACAGTAGTTTAGAACTGACTAGTTTTCGTAAAATGACCAAATCTCCCTCATCCGGAGGAATTGGTAAACCCTCCAATTAGCCACATGGTCCCCATATGTTGTACTCTTCACCCATGTAAAAACCCAGTAGCCCCTAGTTTAAAATTTATTAATTATAAGTCAAACAATCTGCATTACAATTTCTGGGTACACACTAAATATGTTTCCACGGTTTTGGTCGTATCTCGACCATCCGGAATAGTTGGTTTTCCGGCCAACTCGCCACTAGGACCTGAGATATTATACTATCCATTTATAAAAAGCTTCAGTAGGCTCTAAGCCAAAAATTTACCAATAACATACAAACAATCTGCAAGTTACCTATTTTTACTAGTTTTACTAATTTGGGCATAACTTGGTCATCCGGAGGAGATAAAAATTCCTTCAACTCGCCACATGAAGCTGAGACCTATATCTATCTAAAAATGTAATTTAATCATAGGCTCCAGGCCAAAAATTAATGAGAATACCCACATTTTTCTACTGATGTAAAAACAGTCCCATCAAATCCAACTAAACCTATTCTAAACTCATCCAAAACATCATCAATCATCATGCAATGCCACACTAATCATCACAAACAACTCAAGAACATTAAAACTCATCAAACACAGAAAACCCATAATTAATTGAATAATCCAAAATCATTTGCATGTTACAAAAATCAAAGAGAATGATGAGATTAGCTTACTAGGAGTGAAAAATATCAATGAAACCTTCTAGGGTTTGGATAGAAATGACTCAAGAGACACCACCACAAGCTTGGACCTTATCTTCTACTCTTCAAATCAAGCTTGAGGGCTGTGGAGATGGCTCTAAAATAACCTTGAGGAAGACTTCAAGGAAGACATCAAGAAAACACCAAGAAACACCAAGAAAACCCTTCCAAACTTCGATTCAAATCACCATCTTTTGCAAGGATCTTGAAGAGAATGTTGTGGAGATGATTTTGTGATTAAAAACTTGATGAGATGAGGGTATTTTTGTGTGGATTTTCGACAGCAAGGAGCAAGGAGGAAGAAGATGGATGGTTATTTTGAGTTTGGTGAGATTGCATGTAAAAATCAATGAATGATCTTCTTGAAAATGATAAAGTGTATGGTATGTTGGGGTGTAAAGGGGTGGACGTTTTTGGGGGTCCCAAGGCAAGCAAAAAAAATAAGATTTTATTGATATTTGGTTAATTTTTGGTGTATTAGTTTGTTTGTGAGGTTTAAATCAAGCAAACGGTCTTAAAAATGCGAATTACACAATACCGGGTGACTTGAAAACTTGAATTTTAGAAAAGTGTTAAAAAAATATTATGTAGTTGTTATGAAGTGTTAAAATGGCTAATTTTAATATTTCATGAGAGCCTTGGGTTTATCAGAGTGTTTAAACGTCGTTAAAAATGAAACCGTGAGTCGAAAACACGTTTGGTGACACCGGTTCTTGATAAAAGTGACGTAAGCTATAAAAATAACACGACAAGTATAAAACTCTTTAGTAAACATGAAATAGTTTAAAAATTCATAAAATATGTAAATTATCATAGTCTAGGGTTGGTTCACTTTTTCAAAACCTTAAAACGTAAATTTAAATCGGGTAAAACGTAAAGGTGCAAGTTTACGTAAAAATGGAAAAATTGAAAAGTGACTTTTAAAATAGGATTGTAAGGAAATAATGATGCATAAAAATAGTGTAGAATGGACGTAGTCTAGTCGCAGTTGAATTAATTGAATGTGTTTTGACGTATACGGATAACTTTAGACGAAATTAATTATAAAAAAAAATTGTTAAATAATAAGAATATTAAAATTAGTGACATGAAATTTTTGAAATGTCACAGCACGTACCCTTTAAGAGAGCGACGTCCCGGCGCTCAATTCTTCTTAATCATTTTTGGTTGTTTTATAGATTTTTGGGATGGAAGCATGTATAAAAACCATGTTGAAACTCGGGTTTATGGTTGTGATTGTAGAATGTCTATTTTCAAATTTTTAGGAATCATTAGTTGAAACGAAGTCTAAATCAGTCATATCCTCAAGACGTGATTAAAATATGATGTATAAAAAAGTGTAATTTGAAATATAGGGCATGGTGTCATTATAAATATTGGTTATGATTTTTACAAAAGTGGGTGGTTAGAACCGACTCTTTAACTTAAAAAGGTCATTTTGGTAATTTAAACACTTGTGAAGTATTTGTAAAATTTTCATAAAGACGCATAAAAATTTTATAGAAGCCCATGCAGGTGCTTAATGCATTTTGTGCTCGGGATTTTGACAAAGTAAAAAAAAAGGTAGCAACGAAGATAGAATTAGTGATAGAAATCACATAATGTGTAAGCAATGGTATGAGGGAACGAATTGAATGTCATGAGGGTCTTTAAAGGAAAGGTTGAATAAAAGTGTTGGCGATAAGACAATAGGACACAAGGAATTTAACAAGTCGTCAATTCGTGGAAGCGGATAATAGTACATTACTATTAGCTTATCAAGCTCGCGGCGGTTGATACAAAATCGGAAAAATCCACATAACAAATTACGAGTCGAGAGGAGTTCATAGCTCAAAGAATGATTCGTACACACGCTATGGTGGATACACATAAGCCCACTCATTCATAACTCGTCACTTACATAAAGAGGCGTCCCAATCCATGTAAGTGAAGATTTATGAATTTATGGTTCGGTGGTTTATAATTTCTTTATTCAAATGAAGAAGCGTCCCAATTCATTTCAATAAAATGATTATAAATCATCCTACTTAAGTATGTCCGTCACAAAGCAAAATACACAACAAGATCAAGTGTTACAATAAATAAAAGGATGTCTACTAACGACATGATTCATCAAAATCATGAGAAGTAACTAGAATAATAATATGACATTGGTCAATCGCATTCTGAAAGGTAAGTGCCAAAGGATGGCATGATTCGAGATGACATGTTAAGGTTGTACTCCCAGCAATTGGAAGATTTCGAAACAATGGATAATGAAAACAACATACGCGATTCAAAGGCTTAAGAGGAATGTTCACACTCGGAGTTGAACAATAAAATTACTAGTGGAATTGACAAAGTACACCGAATGTCAATATCATCAAAAGGAAATAAAGTAAAGTAGTGAAAATGTTTCAGAGATCACCGCATCGTTCATAAAAGGTTAGAATAAACGAACTCATTAATACATATCATAATACTATACACATGCGTAAGAATTTGAGAAGAGAGTAACACATATATGTATGGCTACCCTTATATAATACTAGTATCGACATTTGAGGGAGAAAATAAGAAAACATGAAGTATTTGATAATCGGAGTGGTCAGCGTATAAATAACCGACCGATATAAAGTAAATAGTATGACATCATAAGATAGGCATGAGAGAGCGAAATCATGACTAGGGGATATATTCATTAGTCATATAATAGAAGTATGGATGCAAAATAGAGCATATAAGTTACCTGGGAGCAACCGTGCGCGGATATCGAACAATGGTGAAAGACTAAAAAAAATTCGAAAATCAGTTATAGTTTAGGTTTTGAAAACAACCTAATTCGCTATAACTAATGCTCTGATGCCATTCTGTGACACCCCCAAAATTTACAACCCAGTGGAATACCAATTTGGGTGTCACTTCATAGTTCATAAAAACAAGTTACATAAAACGACCTCAAAAGAGACGTTTAATAAAATGTCACATTCGATTTGATAAATCAGAGTACAAAGGTCCCAACAATTTCTTTTTAAAACTTAAGTTACAAGAATTAAAACATAACACATATATGTATTTTAAAGATAAAAAGTTATCGAATGTGTAGAAAACAAGTCTTTCAATATTTGATATCCACGCGACTCCGATTGTTCCCAATGCTCAGCTAGCCAAATAATACCTGAGAAAATACATGCTAAAAAGTCAACATAAAGTTGAGTGAATTCATAGAATTTAATAAGTAAAGAGTGAATACAAGATAATTCAGTTTAAAAGAAGTTGGGCTACGTTGTTATACGCCCGTAATTGGTTTATAAATCAGTTGAACACAAGTCTCAAGATTTGGGCCACGTTGTTGCACCCATAAAGAAATATTGGATACTTGTGTTCATGGTTGTAGTATGTATCACTTCACGAGATTGAAAAATGTATAAAAGTGGGATTATGAACTTATAGTAATATGTAAAATTTTTGAGTACTAATGAAAGTAAAAATCAAGTAGTTAAGCATGTATCTCCCCCCCCCTCCCCCAAAGAGTTTATAAAACAATTAAGTGAGAAAAGGTGGGGCTATGACTCACCTTAAGAGCAACAAGATCAGAAGTAAAATGGATCTTCGGACGAGTGCGAAGCATCTAAGCACAACCTAAAAGACGTGACGCGACTTAGAATGATAAAGAAGAGCGATATGAAAAAGTAAATCAAATGATCATGAGATATGTTTCCGAGATAAGCATGGCATTGCACTAAGACTTAACCCAAGATATTTTTACTCTAAGATTGATGTTCGACCAGGTCTTATAGGTAATAAAACACCTACCAAGTTTCATCCCTCAATTCTTATTTTACCTATGTGTATCTACACGTTTTAGAGTTCAAGACAAGACGTAAAATACTAAATTCTAGATTTGACTCTATTTTATAGACGCTTAACTCCTAATCTATAAATGATATGAATACAAGGCCTTCACCCCTGGAAAGCTCTTTGAGTCTAGTTTTCAAAAATCCAGGTCTCAACTTCTGAAATATTAAGAATCATGTTAAAAGACTATTTTACCCCTGAACATCCAACCCATAATATTTTCTGAATTTTAATCTCTTACGAAAATGGCCATAAATCCTAAACTATGATAGAAATTTAAGTGAGACCAATTGGAGGTATTAGAATAAGATGTATAATACTGAGAAATGTTTTAAAACCCAACACTATAGCACAAAAATCTGGAGTTAAATGCCTTTTTCAAACAGTAGTTTAGAACTGACTAGTTTTCGTATAATGACAAAATCTCCCTCATCCGGAGGAATTGGTAAACCCTCCAATTAGCCACATGGTCCTCATATGTTGTACTCTTCACCCATGTAAAAACCCAGTAGCCCCTAGTTTAAAATTTATTAATTATAAGTCAAACAATCTACATTACAATTTCTGGGTACACACTAAATATGTTTCCACGGTTTTGGTCGTATCTCGACCATACGGAATAGTTGGTTTTCCGGCCAACTCGCCACTAGGACCTGAGATATTATACTATCCATTTATAAAAAGCTTAAGTAGGCTCTAAGCCAAAAATTTACCAATAACATACAAACAATCTGCAAGTTACCTATTTTTACTAGTTTTACTAATTTGGGCATAACTTGGTCATCCGGAGGAGATAAAAATTCCTTCAACTCGCCACATGAAGCTTAGACCTATATCTATCTAAAAATGTAATTTAATCATAGGCTCCAGGCCAAAAATTAACGAGAATACCCACATTTTTCTACTGATGTAAAAACAGTCCCATCAAATCCAACTAAACCTATTCTAAACTCATCCAAAACATCATCAATCATCATGCAATGCCACACTAATCATCACAAACAACTCAAGAACATTAAAACTCATCAAACACAGAAAACCCATAATTAATTGAATAATCCAAAATCATTTGCATGTTACAAAAATCAAAGAGAATGATGAGATTAGCTTACTAGGAGTGAAAAATATCAATGAATCCTTCTAAGGTTTGGATAGAAACGACTCAAGAGACACCACCACAAGCTTGGACCTTCTCTTCTACTCTTCAAATCAAGCTTGAGGGCTGTGGAGATGGCTCTAAAATAACCTTGAGGAAGACTTCAAGGAAGACATCAAGAAAACACCAAGAAACACCAAGAAAACCCTTCCAAACTTCGATTCAAATCACCATCTTTTGCAAGGATCTTGAAGAGAATGTTGTGGAGATGATTTTGTGATTAAAAACTTGATGAGATGAGGGTATTTTTGTGTGGATTTTCGACAGCAAGGAGCAAGAAGGAAGAAGATGGATGGTTATTTTGAGTTTGGTGAGATTGCATGTTAAAATCAATGAATGATCTTCTTGAAAATGATAAAGTGTATGGTATGTTGGGGTGTAAAGGGGTGGACGTTTTTGGGGGTCCCAAGGCAAGCAAAAAAATCAGATTTTATTGATATTTGGTTAATTTTTGGTGTATTAGTATGTTTGTGAGGTTTAAATCAAGCGGACGGTCTTAAAAATGCGAATTACACAATACCAGGTGACCTGAAAACTTGAATTTTAGAAAAGTGTTAAAAAAATATTATGAAGTTGTTATGAAGTGTTAAAATGGCTAATTTTAATATTTCATGAGAGCCTTGGGTTTATCAGAGTGTTTAAACTTCGTTAAAAATGAAACCGTGAGTCGAAAACACGTTTGGTGACACCGGTTCTTGATAAAAGTGACGTAAGCTATAAAAATGACACGACAAGTATAAAACTCTTTAGTAAACATGAAATAGTTTAAAAATTCATAAAATATGTAAATTATCATAGTCTAGGGTTGGTTCACTTTGTCAAAACCTTAAAACGTAAATTTAAATCGGGTAAAACGTAAAGGTGCAAGTTTACGTAAAAATGGAAAAATTGAAAAGTGACTTTTAAAATAGGATTGTAAGGAAACAATGATGCATAAAAAAAAGTGTAGCAATGACGTAGTCTAGTCGCGGTTGAATTAATTGAATGTGTTTTGATGTATACAGATAACTTTAGACGAATTTAATTATATAAAAAAATTGTTAAATAATAAGAATATTAAAATTAGTGACATGAAATTTTTGAAATGTCACACATAGGAACCAAATGGGTATATCGAAATAAGTTAGATGAAAATGGAATAGTTACTAGGAATAAAGCTATGTTAGTTGCTCAAGGTTATAATCAACAAGAAGGAATTGATTATGACGAAACTTATGCCCCCGTAGCTAGACTAGAATCGATTAGGATATTACTTGCCTACGCTTGCGCCCTAGATTTTAAGTTATTCCAAATGGGCGTGAAAAGTGCATTCCTTAATGGTTTTGTCAATGAGGAGGTGTATGTGGCACAACCTCCAGGATTCATTGACTTCGCAAAACCTGATTATGTTTATAAGTTAAAGAAAGCTTTGTATGGACTCAAACAAGCTCCCAAAGCTTGGTATGATCGATTAAAAGCTTTTCTTATTAAACATGATTATTCCATGGGAATGGTAGATAACACTCTTTTCACTAAAAGGAAAGACCCAAATCTCATCATTGTCCAAATATATTGGATCGACTTATCAAGACATGTGTGATGAATTTGCCAAAATCATGCATGATGAGTTTGAGATGAGTATGATGGGTGAACTTAACTTCTTCCTAGGATTACAAATAAAACAATTAGAAGATGGAATATTTTTTAACCAATCTAAGTACATTAAGGAAATGCTTAAGAAAATTGGCCTAGAAGACTCAAAACCCATAAAAACTCCCATGTCTACGGAAGTAAAGCTCACAAAGGATGATGAAGGTGAGTCCATAGATAACACCAAGTATAGAGGAATGATAGGTAGTTTACTATATTTGACGGCAAGTAGACCCGATATCATGTTTAGTGTCTGCCTTTGTGCCCGTTTTCAAGAGGATCCCAAAACCTCTCACCTAGAAGCGGTTAAGCGTATCTTCCGATACGTTAAAGGCACTATACACTTAGGATTATGGTATCCTAAGGGATCCGGCATAGAAACCATCGTCTATGCGGATTCGGATCATGCGGGAGACTACGTAGATAGAAAGAGCACTAGCGGTATTTGCACGTTTATGGGATGTTGTCTAACATCTTGGTTTTCGAAGAAGCAAACCGCTCTTGCTATTTCTACCACCGAAGCCGAATATGTAAGCGCTGGAAAGGCATGTCAACAAGCATTATGGATGAAACAAGATCTCGTAGACTATGGCATTAGGTTAGAAAATGTCCCCATTATGTGCGATAACAAAGGTGCAATAGATTTAAGTAAAAATCCGGTGCAACACTCTAGGACTAAACACATAGAAATACGCCACCATTTTCTTAGGGATAATGTACAAAAAGGAAATATATCTATAGAAAAGGTTGCATCGGAAGACAACATTGTGGATATATTCACAAAACCCCTTAAGCGTGAATTATTCAACCACTTGCGTTTAGGATTAGGAATGATGGAACAAGTTGACTAAATTATATTGAATTAATACAAATTTATACTTGCATAAAATTTATTTTTCTTCCATTTTATCTTTTTTGAGTCTAGGAATCTATTTCGCACAAAAATAAAGATTGGGAAAATTTATTACATAAACTTCTCTGTAAAACCCAATCAATTCTCTTTAAAAATTATTCTCACATCTAGGAATCACATGAAGATCATTTTCCTTGCATTGTTGACTAATTCTAAAAACATTGTTTTTCAAAATCATGCATAAACTCTCACATAATTTGTCAAGGTATATAATCTAATATATGTCTTTGACATTCATGATCGAGCTAAAATTGAATCAAGGAGATCATTTGGATTGTTTCTTAGGATCGTTATTTCTTTTTTTTTTTTTTTTTTTTTTTGCATTTAGGAGTCGAAACAATCACAACTCCACATTTGTTGCATATAGACACACACTAGGACAAATTCACTAATTATGTTGTCATCTTGATCCATTACTAGTTTTTCACTCACTAGTTGCCTTTTCCTTTAAATCTAAGATAAGTGCCTTAGGAAGTTTAAGTGATCTTGCCTTTACTTACCTCCTCTTGCTTATTATGTGTTGATTATTTGCTCTTTTGCCTATGTGTTCTTGCATGCATGCTATATCTTGATTAGATTAGATTCTATATTGCCTAAAGGAATTGAACTTGCTTGAATTCTAATCCAAACACACAACCTTTCTGCAAATTTTCTGCCAAAAACCCAATTCTGGCAACCTGGAAATCACCAGATGGGCGGCCCCCTTAATTTTGTAAGGCGGCCCCGTTAATCATTAAGGGGACCGCTCCCTAATTAAGGGGACCGGCCATCTGATGGTCGGTTTTACAGAATCTTTTCTGCTTTTTAGCCCATTTCAACCTACATTTCTTAATTTTCACCAACACATTTTGTCCTAATCTCCCAGACAAACTCTATCCATCCATAAACACACAAATCTTACACTATAAATACCCCCAATCCTCAAAACTCTTCACTCATCCCTTCATGGCTTCTCCAAACAAACCAAAACCAAAAGCCTCAAGGCTTGCAAGAATGACGGAAAAACCCGTTTGGCGAAGAAAAATCCCTAGAAACAAATCCATCATAACAAATGAAGTTGGAAGTCACTCAACACCACCAACCACTTACTTTCCAAACTTTCCACCAAATTCACAAGGACACTCATTTGATCCTCTTTACAAACCATACAACATTGGCCAAACATCTTCCTTCATGCCAAACCACTCATCTCATCCTCCAATCACTTGTAATGATCCATACAAGTTTGATCAACCATCCCACTACTACTCCAACTACACAAACCCAATTCATCCATATCAACACAATGACTTTCTCCGCATTACCACGGAAAAGCAAAAGTTCCGTGATGAAATATCACAAATTCATGATCTTTGTGATCTCAATGCCATGCATCTTGCACAACGCAACAAAGGGCAACCTCCATCATCACCCTACAACAATTGCCTTCCTCACTCTCTCAACTTGGATCAAGTTACAAACCACACTCACTATTGCCCTTGTTGCATCTTCCTTCAAAAACAAATCCTATACTTGAGTGAAGATATTTCTTGGATCGAATATCTCCTCACTCGACCTCATCCCATTCCACCCTTAACACGATACAATATCGTAAGGGCCTCCTCTTCCGCTCCATACCCCACTCCATATCCTTCTCCATCTAACAACTAAGCTTTATGCTTATGTTATCCTTCAAGCAAATAAAACAATCAACCATGAGTTGCAAGCAAGTCCAAGTGCTCTTTTAAGCAATATAGGACTATGCCTTTTCTTTTGTTTTATTTTGATTAATATGCCTTAAGCATATTAAATGTTGTAATGCTTTCTATGATGCTTGAATGAATCTATTTTTATAATTATTGCTTTGCATATATATGTGCCTTGTTCTCTTCTAATATTTTGTGTAGCCAAGATTTCCATAGCTCATTCCCTTGGTGCTCTCAAATGAGGGGAGTATACATCAAGGGGGAGCATTGACCTTTTTGATTTTACAAAAAGGGGGAGAAGAGAATGTTAAACTTTAAATACTTGTCTAAAAATTATTTTTTAGACCTAATGAGTTTAAGGTTTTGTAATCATCAAAAAGGGGGAGATTGTTGACATAAATAATGTCTTAAAACATTGTTAGCTATATTAAAAATGTCTCTATGTTTTGATAATTATAAAGTATAAACTCATTAATCTAAAACTTATGACGTAAACAAGTTTTTAGTACTTAATATTTGTCTTTGCTTCCATATCACTTAAGGTATGAATAAACAAAGGGTTAATTGCATTTCATGATCAAAGGAAATTTTTCTAATCACTAGAATTTTTAAAAAATGTATTAAACATCTTATATCTTTTACAAAATTACTTTTGGAATTAAAATAATATGTTTAATTCATTATAAATATATGATTTCAAATTTCCAACCAAAAATGGCGAATTCTATCCAGAAAAATATTCCCCACTAAAAGACAAGAAAAACCAACGTTCTGAAGGGGCGGCCCCTTTAATTCCTTAGGCGGCCCCCTTAATCATTAAGGGGACCGGCCATCAATTAAGGGGACCGGCCACGCTCCAGAACAGTATTTTTCTCTCCTATAAATACTGGTTCACTCCTTAGAATTTTCTTACCTTTTGCACTTCTAAACTTTCTGATCTAGATCCATATTTCTATTCTCTTATCCTTTGATCATAAGTGTATAATTCTTTGTTTCAAAGTGATCCAAACTTCATCCTCTCAAGTGCAAGAGAAGAATACTTCTATCCCCCAAGACAAGAAGTATTACAACTTGTTGTAATCTCCACATCCAAGTTGTTGGTGCATCATCAAGATTATTTACATTATTCTTTGTAAAGATTGTTGTTAATATTTGATTGTAGATAGTTGTGCTAGATATATAGATTGTGTGATTAGTTAGTTGTTTGGTGTGAAGAAGAAAAGTTAGGAACTTGATTGGTGTAAAGAAGATAGGTGTGGAGTAGTTAGTTGTGAAGTAGATTGATTTGAAGAAGTTGTGACTTAGGTGTGAAGAAGTTGTGGTGTGATAATTGGTGTGTAAGGTTTTCTCCGCCATAAGGGAGCTTGTTGATATAGTGAAGAAAACTCTCGAGTTAGGTGCTCGGGGAGTGGAGTAGGGCAAGGAAGGTGTCCTTGTAGCCGAACCACTATAAATCTCTTGTCTCGCGGTTCGATCTTTCCATCTCTTACTTATTTCATTACTTATCATTGTTATATATTATTTATTGATAGTTGTTTATATTGTGCAAGACTTGAGATCACATATTATCGAATCTAAGTTTTTAAAAGCTAAGAAAACACTAAAACTATCTTTTATAACGAACTAAAAAGACGTAAAACTATTCAACCCCCCTTCTAGTTTTCCACACTATAAATTCACCGAGTTAGAAAGCTCATTCCTATTATAACAATTACGTTCATTATGGTGGACTCAAATAGTATGTGAGCCAAGTTCTAAAGTTTACTAGTCACACGCACAAAAAATATTTTAGAAAATAAAGTTATGTGTGCGGTTGTGTAACTTAGATTTAACTAAAACATGCTAAAAATTTTTCATTTTGATATATTAAGTATAGATTAAGCATATTTTTAAAATTTTAGAACAAGTAAGCATTCTAATTCTCCATCCCCCACTTAAGTTGAACAACGTCCTCGTTGTTTCTAATAAGATTAAAAACAGGAAATAAAACAAAATTAGAACGGGAAACTCCCCTGAGATTTGCTCGGTATGATCCTCCATTACGCGTTTATAAGCAAAATCTACTTTCTTGTGGGCGAAAAGGCGTTCAAACCTCCATGAATGATGTCTCCACAGAAAGTACAGAAACGTATTTATACCTTTGTTCAAATAACACACCTGTATTAAGAAAGTAACAACTTACACGTAATTCATTAGTAGTTAGCGAAAACAAAACCTAAAAATTAAAATATAGAAATCTGGAAATCGTCAGGTCAGTCGATACGCCGCATCCATTAGATTGGATGCGCCGTATGGAGCCTGGAATAATTATGAATCAGAGAATCAGATACGTCGCATACTTAACGAGGGATGCGCCGTATTAAATAAACTGACAGAATGTTTCAAAGTCTGAAAATAAAATAGAATGCTGAAAATAAAAGATATGATCTGATCAGTTGATACGCCGCATCTATAGGATGAGATGCACCGCATCTACTGTAGATCTGACAGACTCGACACAGAAAAAAAAAGTAAATGATAAATCCGGGTTGTCTCCCTGGTGAACACTTTTCTTTATTCCAGAGTCTTCAAGTTAGACTCACGTTCAGCTCCTATTTGTTCTTGTGACGTCCCATCCTTCGTCTTTCATGTGAAAGATGTTTCTGTAAAGTTGTGCAACGTTTTCTTCAAATCGAGTTAATCGGTCGCACTTCATAGCCTTGATTGCCACGTACTCTTCATATGGTCCCAAAGAGTATTTTATGACTTCAAATTTTTCAAGGATCATAGTAGGCGGATTGCGGTAGGCGATCCCAAGTAGTTGACACTTCCTTTTAGTGAATTCTTCTTCTTCGTTATCAACAAACTTAGAGTAATCATCCTTATTCAAATAGTCATCGAGCTCACTTTTCTTCAGTGATTCATCAAGATTTTCTCGAGCTTTGACGTGGGGATAACAATAATCTTCACCATTGATGGATTGATAATAATCTTGGATTTCGTCCCATTTCCTTTTTAATTCCCATTGCAATCTCCTATCAAGCTTCGTTTAATCATCGAATTTTTTGTGCACCCACTCCCAGAAAGTGGTATTTGATGCTCCTTTGACTTTTTTCAAGTGTTCGATTCGTCCTTTCTCTTGCAAAGCTTCTGCCTTACGTGGGCAGTCTTCAACTTGGTCGTACCAATCATAGTCTTCGAAGTGAACACTGTTAACAACTCTTTTCATTCCGATTATGCTTCCCCCAATACAGGTTCACTTGTTCTTCCAGTCACAACTTGGCCATTCACTAGACCTATCCTTGAAACGTATAGGCTTACAAGTGTGATCAATATGTCCGAACTCCCAAGGTTTATCGGTAACCCATGGTATTTGATCATTCCAATCATAATACCAGGTATTTTTGAATTCCTCTTACGTTTTGAACCCTGGTAAATCTCCAGTTAGCACATCAATATCTATTTTCAATAATTAATTAAATTCCTTGTATAAAGGTGTTTCATAATTGAAGAGATCTGTGTCAATCCCAAATAATTCTGCTGCTTCATCATTGGAATCTTCATTCTTGTTCTCATTTCTTCAATAAATCCAAAGTTCATTTTTCAGTGATGAGGACATATTTCCTGGGTAACGAAACTTAGAATTCATCCATCGGGAGAAATCTGTACTAAATTTATCCAAGAATTTCATTTGAAGATCCATCCAGCTATTGATAGAATTGGGAGGCTCCTTGTTCTACCAGCACTTCGCGGATCCTGTAAGTGTAACAGGAAAAGTTCGAAGCATAAACTGATTAAAGGTTGTATACTTCGTTCTTTAATATTTAGCAATATCAAGGATTCTTTCAACATGTTCATCAGCATTCTCATGATTTGACCCGTTGAAGGTGTTGGACTGTAGTACTTTGAGAAATCGACCCTTCAATTCAAATTTGGCCCCATCATCCAGTTTAGGCCTATCAATTCCTGAGCTAAACTCGGCTCGAGTTTTGTTCATGTATTCGTCCATTGTTGGTTCCGTCATTGTTTCTGTTATTGCTTCTTCTTCATGTTCGGAAAAATAATCAGGCTCAAATGAACTTGAAAGATCGGAGCTTTTTGTGTTGAAATGCTTCTTAAGTGAATGGAAAGCTCGTTTAGGATCTTTGAATGGTTTAGTTAATTTATTAGTCGAACTCCTGGTCATGCACTTCCTGAAATCACCACAAAAGCATCAGTAGGGTATGTTCAACAAAGTACAATATCAGAAAATTAACAACGAAAAAGGAATACGAAAAATAAAAGTTGCTGATATCTGCAGATGATGCGCCGTATCCTAATAACAGGATGCGCTGTACCTTAATCGTTAAAAAAAATAAATCAGACTTTTATTTAGGAAATCAATACGCCGCAATTAATAAATTAAATGCGCCGTATGTTTTAATAATCAAAAAATCAATTATATTTATAAAAATAAGATGCGCCATATTAACAGAAGCTAATGCGTCGTATCTTCGTTACGTTTCAAAAATAAAAGATTTTTGATTCAGATAAATGCGCCGTATCGACAAAAATGATGCGTCGCTTTCTTTTTAATTAATTCGAAAACTGTTTTTAATAAAAAGTTTAAATACGCCATATCTGTGAAATAGATGCGTCGTATGTCGGTTCGGGTTTAAAAGTTTTTTGATTAAAAACAAAATACGTCGTATCTAAGATAGATGGGCCGTACTCGAATAATTTAAATGCGTTGTATATAAAATTAAAACGCCATACGCTGTATCTGGAAAGCAGATGCGCCGTATCGTTTGTATCAGCAGAATACAACGACAACAGTAAATGCAGAAAAAAAAAACCGAACAAAACACACAAACAAACACAAAAAAACAGAAAATATGCAAAATATACAATGAATGCAAACAAACAAAACAAAACAAAGGGTTATAAAAAAATAAAATCTAAGAAACCTAAAAAAAATAAAAAGTTAGAAAACATAATTAAAACACTAATAGATAAACAAGTTTTAACAATTCACTCCCCGTCAACGGTACAAAAAACTTGATGCGTGTATTGTGTCACATGCAGTATAGGGGTAATTGCCTATTTCAAGTTTTACATTTATATTTAGCCGACTTATCCTATAACACACACACTAACGGACAGTGTATCCGATCAATATGTATATAGTGGTAAGTAGAGTGTCGATCACTAAGATTAATTTGTCTATCAGTATTTTAATATTCTAAGTTAGTTTTACAATCTAAGCTAACACAAGGGAGTTTAGTCTAAGAGACTAGAACAGATTTGGTTTTATTAAATTGTAAATTAAACTAGTGAGAACGAATCAGAAAATAGCAACACGTACATAGATAGATAATACAGACTATAAGAAGACCTGTCCTGATAATTAAGTAGATTGTCACAAGCTACTTGTTTTATTGCTAGTTTTATATGAAGTGTATAGTAATCTGGTCTTTCTCGTTGGATCGCAGTATATCGGCGATTAAACCCTTAATGATCACTTATGTCTATCCTACTTATCTAAAGACGTTAACTTAAATAGGCAAGGGGCAGATATGGCAGTCCACGGGCTCAGCTAGATACATAGGTTATCCAAGCATCAATATAAGTCACCAAAGATCCGGCGTAACTTGATTCTTGTATGCGGCGCATGTCCTTTAGCATCTTAGATTATATCTGGTGAAGTCTTGATAGTGATACGCCGTATGTTAGAAATATGTTGCGGCGTATCTGTAGTAGAACAAGCTTGATCTTCTTTGTTGACCAAAGTTTCATATGCGGCGCATGCTAGAATTGCATGTGGGGCATTCTTCAAAGTCATGCAATGGTCTTCGAATTTATCTAAGTATGATATTGCGGCGTATCTGTTGAGAAAGATACGACGCATCTTTTGGGTTTTCGTAGACTTTTGACATCTTGCTGGTTTTGCTCCATATTTTGTTCAAAATCATTAAATTTCACCAATTGCTTGTTTTTACCTGAGAAATACTAGTGTAAATGATTAAGTATCGATTCTCATAAATAATATAATAAAACAAGTCAAATAAATAGGATAAATGATAACAATGAAATGTACTTATTTGAGTTCATCACCTACAACATATTCTTAATCAAACAGAGTTGAACATGAGACAACGTCATTGGATAGAACTGCTCGCTGATTACGATTGTGAGATTCGTTACCACCTTGGCAAAGCTAAAATAGTAGCAGATGCTTTGAGCTGAAAGGAACGAATTAAACCGATTAGAGTTAGGTCATTAGTAATGAATCTCCATTCGGATTTACCCTCTCAAATGCTCAAAGCCCAAGATGAAGCCCTCAAAGAGAAAAATCTTAGAATGGAAAACCTACGAGGGATGAATAAGGCTTTTGATGTACGTTTAGATGGAACTCTTTGCATTAAGAATCGGAGAAGGTTACCATATTATGGTAACTTAAGGAACTTAATAATGCATGAGTCCCACAAATCTAAGTACTCCATCCATCCGGGTTCTGATAAGATGTATCAGGATCTAAAGAAACACTATTGGTGGCCCGACATGAAGGCATTCATTGCTAGATATTTGGGCAAGTGTTTAACATGTTCTAGAGTGAAGGCTGAATGTCAAAAGCCATCCGGGCTATTGGTACAGCTTGAAATTCCCATTTGGAAGTGGGAAAGGATTACGATAGATTTTATCACTAAACTTCCTAGAACATCCAACGGGCATGATACTATTTGGGTAATAGTTGATCGCCTTACGAAATCAGCTCATTTCATTCCTATACGAGAAACGGATGATATAGAAACCCTTGCTAGGTTGTACCTCAAGGAAATAGTTTCCTGACATGGAGTGCCAACATCTTTCATATCTGATCGTGACTCTCGATTCACGTCAAGATTTTTTCAATCTATGCAAAAAGCCCTAGGTACTCAGATAGACATGAGTACGGTATATCATCCGCAGACCGACAGTCAAAGTGAAAGAACTATCCAAACACTCGAGGATATGCTTCGAGCGTGTGTGATAGATTTTGGAAAAGGATGGGAGAAACACTTACCATTGATCGAATTCTAGTATAATAATAGTTATCACACTAGTATTAAGGCAGCACCGTATGAAGCACTTTATGGACGTAAGTGCAGATCCCCTGTCTGCTGGGCCGAAGTTGGAGAAGCGCAACTTACGGGTCCATAGATAATCCATGAGACTAATGAGAAAATAGTTCAATCTGACAACGCTTACAAGCTGTGAGGGATTGGCAGAAGAGTTATGCCGATATAAGATGTAAGCCTTTGGAATTTCAAGTCGGAGACAAGGTTATGTTGAAAGTTTCACCTAGGAAAGGTGTCTTTTGCTTCGAAAAGCAAGGAAAACTTAATCCGAGATACATCGAACCATTTAAGGTTTTAGAACGAATTGGTCCGGTGGCATACCGACTTGAATTGCTCGATGAACTAAATGATATACACGACACGTTTCACGTATGCAACCTTAAGAAGTGTTTATCGTATGAATCACTCATCATACCTATGAAAGAGCTTCAGTTGGATGATAAGCTCAATTTCATAGAGGAACCAATCGAAATCATGGACCGAGAGGTCAAAAATCTACAACACCACCGGATTCCTATCGTTAAGGTATGCTGGAACTCTAAAATAGGACCTGAGTATACTTGGGAACGAGAGGATCAAATCCATGCTAAATATCCCCATATATTCTCACCCTCACCCACTAACCCTTGCTAAATCTCGGGATGAGATTTTCTTTTAGGATGGGAAACTGTAGTAACCCACTAACTTCCCCTTTAGATTCCCTTAGGTTAGCAATGCCTCACTAACTTAACTTAGGCCCTCACTAAGCACAATCTAGGTTAGAAATGCCTATAGCTATTTTCCAAGAGAAATTTTTGCTTTGCTATACTACTATTGCCTAACTAACCTCTAGACAAGCTCATGTATCCACCTATGCCAACCACCACTATGTTTACTTGATGTAAACATCCAGGTATGTCAAGTCAAGGTTACAAACACATTTTCACTAAGTAAACTATCACTCTAATACACAATACTCATCAGAAAACCCTAATTGCACCTTTGTGTTCTCGGTTAGCTTTAAAACCCTAATTGCTTATCTGAACTAACTTGAAAGTGTTCAAGACTTAGGTATGAGTTAATTTAGTAACTTTAGGGTATATTAGACTCCCTAGATTATAATACAACCCTCTAGAACCTAGGTACAAGTTACTTAAGCACAAAACCTAATTAGATCATAACTTCCTGGAAACTAGGCTAAACCTTCCCAAATCTTTACCATAAGTTACCACCACTCAGTAAAAGCCTCCTAGGACATAATATTAGTTACTAAACACCCTTAGGACCCTAATCTAGGCACTAAACCCTAGGTAAAACCCTAAACTCTCACTAGAAAAAACTAGGTTAAAATTTAACCTAACACCTAAACTAAGCTACTTAAGGACCTCAAATGAACTAAGAAATCACCCTAGCACCTTACCCTTTCCAAGCTAACACACTATAACCTCTAAGCACCCAAGCAAGGAGGTGGATCACCTCCTTGTCACTTCCTTCCCTCGTTAACCCTCCCACCACCACAATCGGCCTACCTCAGCCCCTAGCTACTATGTAGCCTCTCCTTGTCACCCTTAGACCTACCAGAACCCCTAGCTTTTCTTACTTGACCTCTCCTCTCCACAACACCTACACTCCTACTTTCCACCTCGTTACCCTTACCGCGACTATAAGTACCCCCCCCCTTTTCCATTCATTCTTCTTCACGCCTCTTCTCCTCTTTACCTCATATTAGTTCTGTAGTATAAGACCCTTAGGACACTTAGAAGTCAAGTAGCAAATCCCTAATACTAGTCGAGTTAAGTTTTCAGGCTGAGAAACCCTAGTTCCCTCGTTAAGCTTTCTACAACCAATGTAAGCCTCACCTTTGATTCTATTAGCCTTAGTACTGACTTAGGACACTTAGAACATGCCTTAGAACCTTTAGAGTAGCCTTGAACCTTTTCTTTTAGAAGTTCTCATTTAGAAACCATAATTTTAGGTAATTATGTGTTTATGCGCTAAATTGCTTTATTATATGCTATAATCTGGTTTATATGACTTAGTTAGACATATATTAACTAATCATAAGCTAAGAAACTTAATTATCTCATTAGAATATAGTTTACCTAAAGTTAGGACTAGTTTTGCAAAACTCTACATGCATAGGGGTATATATTGTAAATTTATGAAAATATAAAGTATAGGGGCTGTTTTTGATAATTCCTAAAAGTTATAAGTACAAGGACCCCTTTTTCAATGTTTTAAAATCTTAAGATAATAAGAAAAATAAAATATAAACTAAAAAGGACTAAATTTGCAAATATTGTTAAGTTAAGGGTAAAATGGGTAATTATTGAAAGTTAGTGTAGTTTAAGGACTATTTTTGCCATTTCTCTTATGTATATAAAGTATAGGGACTAGTTATGTAAAAGATAGAAAGTTATATGCCTAAATGTTATAAGTTTATAAGTTTAGGGCAGAAAGTGTAAATATATAAACTTGAAGGGTTTAATGGAATATTTTCATATAAAATATAAAAAACTATTTTGAGTTAGAAATATAACACAATACTAGGGAGCTTCATGTGAGGAGTAGCATGTGGATATTTCATTTTGACGAGTTTGTTGGGTTTACGAATTAAAGTGCACTGGCTCCTCAAACGGTTATTGCATGTACTTATGAATTATGATGGCCCGAACGGTGTTATGCTATAACTAAAACTTAATAACAACATAGCTCAATAGTAGGGAGCTTCATATGAGGAGTATTAACTTCTGAATTATGATGTCCCGAACGGTATTATGTTAATGACATAATACAATAGTAG
This sequence comes from Artemisia argyi, assembly GCA_030686995.1. NCBI lineage: Eukaryota > Viridiplantae > Streptophyta > Magnoliopsida > Asterales > Asteraceae > Artemisia > Artemisia argyi. The sequence goes on from CM060677.1 coordinate 129,755,759, forward strand.
GGAGCTTCATGTGAGGAGTCATATACTTCTGAATTATGATGGCCTGAACGGTGTTATGTTATATCTATAAACCTTAAGAGTAATTACTTAAAAACCTAGACTAAGACTTGACATACACACACCCACCTACACTACCCAGGATACGTGAGTAAGCTGTTTAAACCCTACCCTACTTACCTTAAGACCCAATTCATAGCCTCACTTTTAAATACTTTACAACCTTGTGAGGGGGATACATGCTTTAAATCGAATACAAGTCTTTTTCTTTGGTTGTTGCACGAGTAAACTATTTGCCACCCCTGCACAACAAAATTTATGAATCTAATCGCTTGTGATATTTTACACAAGTGAACGCGAATATAATTGATAGATCTATTGGAGTTTGACAATTCCCGTTGGTATTACCTCTCACTGGAGGGTACCAATAAGTATTATATTTGAACCCTCACTGAAGGATTAACTTTGGCAAGTTATCCTTCGCGTCCCATCATGGATTGGTCTGCAGACCCCATGATCTGGACTGTTAACGTGTGATTCATGAGCTTAGTACAATACACACGCTATCACTAAAATTTTCCACACATAGGGTTTAAGCTAAACCCTGTAGAGCTTGTATTCACACACCCTAACTATTTAAACCTATGACTCTCACTCAACATTCGTGTTGACTTTTAAGCATGTTATCCTAGGTAAATGAGCTCTTTAGGAACCCTGGCACGAAGAAGTACTAGACATGAGGACGTCCAGAATTGTTATCAATCTTTAGTTTTGCCTTAAAACGTATCTTTTGGGACCTTTCTCTTAGTAAAAGTATATCTTTTACTCTAAAAACTCTGATGAATAAATGAATGATAACACCTTTTTCTAAAACGTCTATTTTCGAGTCGTTTTCTATTATCTTGTCTTTGTTTCCATGAGGTAAAACCTCAAACACTTAATACGCTGAGATCAATAAAAAATGGGGTGTTATAAAAACCTATGCCTTAATTTCTGGAATTCCTACAAAATATTCATTATGACTCGATACAAGCATTTGACTTAAACAAATACTAATATGCATGTTAATTTAACATTGTTATTGTTCATGTTCAACTTGTTCTTAAAAACAAATTTGAATTTCCCTTACACTTATCTTTTGCAAAATACCTTTATATGTAGTTAAGACGAAGTTAAAAACAAAATAAAGCTTTTTCACAACTTAATTTGAAACATGAACCATAAACAATATAAATAAAACATATATACGGAAGCAAATAAAATTAAATAAACACACAAACAAACAAATAAAGCTTGGGTTGCCTCTCAAGAAGCGTTTTTCTTTATAACGAGTCTTGTAGCTAGACTCAAAGTCATGCCCTGTTACGTGATTCCATCATCAGTCACATCCTCTAGGTCATCCTTTGGTTTGGTTTTGTATTCCGGACCTAGTTGTAGACATTCTTTATAGAACCCCAACATTTTTCTCATAACGTAGTCTACTCCTTTTCTCTTATCCTCATCACTCCTATAATATACCGACTGCTTAAATTCTATTTCCAAACAAGTAAGGGATCAGTACTGCTCTATCTTATGTAGCATTTGATAAGCAATCTCACTATCCTTGTCTCTAATCCTAACTAGCCCTAAGGTCGGGTCATCGGTCATCCTAGAGAAGTCTACAAACTGTTATCCCAACACCACATTAGATAAATTTATGTCAACCGCTGGGCTAACATCTTCCAAGACCACAAAATCCATAAAATAAGTGAAGTTCCCTACATAAATGGACAACCCTCTAACTCTCCCCACAAAATTACTCGTTCTTCCCGTGTTGGGTCTCCCCTAGGAGCTAATTGCTTTTTCATAATCCATTTGTAAAATGTCCTAGAAAATATATTTATTGGGGACTTAGGGTCAATATAAGCTTTCCATACATGCAAATGCCCAATATTGCATGGTATGTTTAAGAGATTTGGGTCGCTAGCTCGAATGATCGGAATGTTTCTTGTGGAAAACTAGAAGGGGTGGTTGAATAGTTTTCCCCTATTTTTGATTTTATAAAAACTTGGTTTCAAAATGTTGATTCAAATTTATTCAATTGTTTGTTTGAAAAACCTTCAAATTTATTCAATTGTTTTTGATTTTATAATCAATATGATCAATTATATATGTGAGCTTTTAGATTAGTTTTCAAAACTTAGTTTTATGAATGAAGCTTTGGTCGATCTTTATGTGAATACGTTTTCCTTTTAAAATTTTAAAACGTTTTGTATCAAATTACCGATTAAGTTAAACTCAACATGAGAAGTGTTAATAATATATATAAGTTCATTAGACCATATCATACAATTATATATCCTATCACAATATTATCTTGTAACTACACCACAATCAATCATCTTGACAATATAAGCAACAATCAACACATATTTGCAAGCATATATATAAAGCGATAAATGCAAGAATAAATGTGAAAAGATAAGAGAATGAGGATACAAACTGGACACGATGATTTATAGTGGTTCGGCTACAAGGACACCTTCCTTGCCCTACTCCACTCCCCGAGTCACCTACTCGAGAGTTTTCTTCACTACTCAACAAGCTCCCTTTTGGCGGGAGAAAACCGTACACAACTTTTGCTTAAACCAATTTACGACACTAAGCTAAATGTCGAGTTCTAATAGTAGCTAGAACCAATCTAACAACATGACTTCAATCACAACACAACTTATACACGACTTCACGACTTCTTCACGACTTCACGACTACATCACAACTTCTTCTATACTCCACTATATTTCTTCCCGCAACTTCTTACGCACTCATTGATTCACTACTAAGTAAGATCATCTTGATCTATATTACATATACATAACTAACAACTTCACAGAAACACTAACTAGACTCTAATACATTTTGGGCTTTATGATAGGGAGGATTCTTCTCTTGCACTTTGAGTGATGAGGGATTGGATCACTTGAAACAAAGACTAATAAACTTATGATCAAAGGATTTAGAAGTGCATTTGGAAAGGATTGGGACTGAAAATTTTCGTGCAAAAGGGGTGAAAAATACCAGGTTTGAAGTGGTATTTAGAATCTGACAGGGGAGCGTGGCTGGCCCCTTAATTGTGTGCCGGCCCCCTTAAAATTAAGGGGGCCGCCCAGACAAAAACGACAGTTTTCTTGTCTTTTTAAGGGGAAAGTTTATTTGGTGAAAAACTAAGTGATTTTGGTTAAAAATTTGAATTCATATATTTATTATGAATTAAACATTTTCCTTTATATACCAAAAGTGTTTTTCAAAATATATAAGATGTTTATAACATTTTATAAAATTTGTAGTGTCTAAATAAAATCCATTTGATCATAAAATGTATTAGACATTTGTTTGTACATACCTTAAGTGATTGTTGAAGCATACTTTTGACGTTGAGATGTCGAGGCTTTTTGACGTATGAATGTATAGATGAATTGTGATCACAAGTAAATTAAGCACTTTACGTTTGTCATCATCAAAACATGAAGAGGATGTTTAGATTAAATAGCGCAATATTCATGCCATCAATCTCCCCCTTTTTGATGATGACAAACTATGTAAACTATAGCTCATAGTAAAATGTATAAGTTAATTGTTTACACTTCTTCTCCCCCTTTTGTTGAAGCAAAAAGGTGGACTCTTAGACGAGACTTCTACTACGCTTGAACTCTTGAGATAGAATGTATAAGGCGAGCTTGCATCATCGCAAGTGAAGCCTTGATCCTATCAACCTCAATGCTCCCCCTTGGTGTATGCTCCCCCTTGGTGTATGCTCAAAACTTATTTTGGCTACCAAAGAATCGAGCGATGAAGTAATCCTTCAAAACAAAGTTAGTAGACAAGTGCACATATATATAATGATGATGATAGATATATTCATGACTCTAATAGGGGAACAATATATGGACGTATTAGGTATATGCACTAAAAGTATTACACATGCAATTATTGTTTTAAAAACAACAACCTAAATCCCCAAAAAAATTATCATGACCAATGCTTAAGACATGACAATGATTAGAACCTAATGCAAAGATTCGACCGATATTTTGGTGAAAGATGCCAATATATATATATATATATATATATATATATATATATATATATATATATATATATATATATATATATATATATACTCTAAAAGATTTAAAGAAAAATGAAGATGAGAATGATACGTTCTTTAAAAAATGTAGGAAAATGAGGAGGGATGAGCGTGAATGTAAAGGGAAGGTGATGACAAAGGGTTGACAATTATGGTTTAGATTAATATATCGTTTGACAAGGGTGGATGATAGGGAATCATGGGATTTTTAGGTGTTTTGTTGGTTGACGATCAAAGGTGGATATGTGAAACGAGGTGGTGATGACTCGACAACACTTGAAGCTTGGATTTCTTCATTGTGTTCTTCACTTGCTAGAAAGTGGAAATGACGCATTTCGTAATGAAATTCACTTAGATGAGGTGGTGATAACTTGACAACACTTGAAGCTTGGATTTCTTCTTTGTGTTCTTCACTTGCTAGAAAGTGGAAAGGACGCATTTCATAAAGAAATTCACTTGACTTTCAGGGATTTAAGTTTTGGTGGTATAATATTGATTCTTGGTTTCTTTGAGGGCATGGAAATGGTGGATGAATCGAGATTGGTAGTACAAAGGATGACTCAGTTTTGGGTGTGAGGTAGAAGGATATATGTGAGTGAGTGTGATTTCCCTTCCCATTAAATACATGCTCATCTGGACATAGAGTGTGACACAAATAAAGACAAACCAACACAAAAACGATAATCATGACAATGACACGAAGGATGAAGGATAGCATATAAGGAGGTTCTCCTAAATGTGGACTGAAGGTGTTTGACATCTATATAATAATAGAGTCATGACTCAAGAAATAGACATGAACAATGAGTGACATTTTAATTTGCATTTTGCTAATTAAAAATACTTAAACATTTCGGATGAAATATTTAAGTTGTCACATCAACTTAGAGAGGTATTAGATTACAATCTAACTATCTCTTGACAAAGGAGTGGATTTTTTGGAAGGAAACAAGATGATGAATAAGGAAGTAAGTATGCATGGAGAATCTAGGACACTTAAGACAGTTTTGAGACTAATATAACCTATCAGATAGTGACACTAAGGTTCTCATTAAATAGGGTGTAGGATCTAAAGGCAAGATATATATATATATATATATATATATATATATATATATATATATATATATATATATATATATATATATATAGATGAATGAGACATATAGAGTCAAGCATGTAAAGGCATGAAATAAAATCACATAGGAGCAAATAAACATCTAGAAACAACATATATGCGATATGCCATAAATCTAGGAACGAAAGCATCTAATGAGAAACAAAGTTCATAAAAGTAAGCTTAGCGTTAGGTATATTTAGGAATAGAAATTTAATCAAGTTGGAGAAGGAGTATGAGACTATTACTAGTGGTGCTCAATTAAGGCTAAACATGACCATTTTTACGGGTTACACACACCCAACTTCTCACATAGAAGCAATTCAACGTTTAGGTTAAATTGAGTTTCTAGAAAATAGGTTCTCCAGTAGTCATTCTCTTTTTAGAAGAAATTAAATTCCTAAATTTACCTATCGAAGAGTACCAAATATGAAGTTTTCTTGGTTCACTAATGCTTGGCTTAATGTGACTCAAACGTCATGTTTTTATAAAGGTAAATCTAGATGATATATTTTATTCACGATCCCAATAGAGACGTGTTGAATGTTTAGATAAGAGTAAACAAAAAGTTTTAATCTTTTGTTCATGATTTACCGGTTGTTTGGTTTTGATTGCATATTACTTGATTTAATAAATGTGCTAGACTTAAGAGTGCACCTTAGCATCTCTTGTGAAATGAATCTCATTAAGATTATTTATCTTAAATGAGTTTGTGATTCTCAAATGATATCAAAACTAGACATTAATATATTTTTAAACAAATATTATTTTCTATGATTTTTGCCAATGTTATATATCATACTTTAACAAGTATACAAAATTTTTTTTACTTGTTTATGGATTGTGACAAGTTATTTTTCAATTCTAATAACTTATATTATTTCAAAAAGGAAAGTGTAGTGCATTATCTTGTAACACAACCATTCATGCTACAAAGAAAATGAAATACATAGAATATATAGTGTGTATTATTCTTAAATATGTATTTTATCTTGAAGTAATGATTTTAAGTAGTGTGAGCAAAGTTTACATATGTTGTTAGTTTGCTCATGTTTGGTTTTTCGGATATAACACATTTATTCATTGCATTGCAATGTAAATTGCTTGAATATTTCGGACGAAACATCCAAGTCGTCAATCGTACTTCATTGTATATTTTATGCATGTGTTAAGCATGTTATTCTAATATTTAGAACACAACTATTGGACAAGTAGATTCAATATGACATTATCAACACAAGTGTGAGTTATGATCCAATGCATATTCCTTTCATCTGCAAAGGATGTAAATATTTTCATATCAATCTAGTGTGATTGAATATGTAGATTCAAGACTATATCTTTTGTTAAAATTTGATGTAATATTGAAACTAAACAAATAACAATCTCATTTCTTGTCCACACTAAAAAACATGTCAATTAGATTTGATGAACATATCAACCATAATTTGAATACTGAATTGATATAATATCAAGATCTTTCTTGACCCTCACAAACACTCATTTAAAATAAATAGGCATTTTGATAGTGTGTTCCATTAATCCTAAGATTATTTATGAGTGAGGTTGGTGAATGATTGAAATTTGACTTATTACTTCATGATTGTTATTTGTTTTGTTTATGTGAAAGACTCTTCATTGTTACTCATAATGAACACACTTAGACTTTGAAAATACTTTTTCTTTTATATAACTACTAATATTTTACAATGATTCAATTTCTCTTATTAAACAACTTAAGGTAAAACAATGTTATTTGTTGAAAATATTTAAGTGTGTTGTTAAGAGTAGATTAAATTGTTTGAAATATTTAGGTGACTAGATTTAACTCATTTACAAGATGTTTGAGTACGTTAAGTCATCTATACCTATATGCAATGCAAGCATAATATTGCAATCCTAACGCAAGAAATCTAGCATAAGATCTAGTTAAGTATAAACCGGAAAACAAGCTATAAACTAATAAGGCACATATGCTTAGATATAAAATTAACTAAAAATCAAATAGGAACAATCATCTAATATATTCAATTAACAAAATAGAATCACAAATAAGTTCACATAGCACATAAGACACTTGTCGTCGTTTTGTGTATTATATATACCAATGTTTACTTAGCTCGATTTTATTTGAAAATAAAATAGTTTCCAATCTATTTTAAAATTTAATTAAGATCAATATTTTTAAAGCATAAATGCATAATTTTTCAAAGATATATCGACTAGGAATGCCCGACTCGAAGGAAAAGGTAAAATACAAGTTTTACGTTAAAATGAGACTCAAATTTTTGACCTCCGTGTAGTATTTTGACTTTCAGACTTATTTAAGTTTGAAATGGTTACTTGTAAGCATTTTTAAATGAAAGTAGACTCAATTACCTTTAAAATACCGGGTGGCACGACTTCTACGGAGTTACGGTTATTTTTATATGATTTTTCAAAGTTTTCGAAAAAAACTGCGAATAGACAGGCGGACCCCTTAAATAATTAAGGAGACCGCCCAGTATTTAAGGGGTCCGCCCAGACAATTAAAGGGGCCGCCCATCTGGTTCTCAAAATTTCATTTTTTGTAAAAAATTATTTTCTGACTTTGCTAAAAGTTGTGAAACTTTCTGAATTTGATACCGAACATATAATACTTATTTAAAGCATAATCTAATCTCGAGCTAGTATAATTAATATATATAACATCAAAACTAATAGAAGTTTATCAACAAAACATTTATCATATTTAATCCTCCTTAATGGGTAATTTGATACATGGATCGTTCTCAATTTCTAAAACCATTTGTTTTGAAAATTAGAGTGACATGGCTCTGGTACCAATTGTGGAAAACTAGAAGGGGGGGTTGAATAGTTTTCCCCTCTTTTTGATTTTATAAAAACTTGGTTTCAAAATGTTGATTCAAATTTATTCAATTGTTTGTTTGAAAAACTTTCAATTAGAGTTTAGTATGAAAACAACATATAATCAATATGATCAATTATATATGTGTGCTTTTAGATTAGTTTTCAAAACTTAGTTTTGTGAATGAAGCTTTGGTCAATTTTTATATGAATACGTTTTCCTTTTAAAATCTTAAAACGTTTTGTATCAAATTATCGATTAAGTTAAACTCAACATGAGAAGTGTTAATAATATATATAAGTTCATTAGACCATATCATACAATTATATATCCTATCACAATATTATCTTGTAACTACACCATAATCAATCATCATGACAATATAAGCAACAATCAACACATATTTGCAAGCATATATATAAATCGATAAATGCAAGAATAAATGTGAAAAGATAAGAGAAAGAGGATGCAAACCGGACACGATGATTTATAGTGGTTCGGCTACAAGGACACCTTCCTTGCCCTACTCCACTCCCCGAGTCACCTACTCGAGAGTTTTCTTCACTACTCAACAAGCTCCCTTTTGGCGGAGAAAACCGTACACAACTTTTGCTTATACCAATTTACGACACTAAGCTAAATGTCGAGTTCTAATAGTAGCTAGAACCAATCTCACAACACGACTTCAATCACAACACAACTTCTACACGACTTCACGACTACATCACAACTTCTTCTATACTCCACTACTTATTCACACACCTATTTCTTCACAACTACATGACTTCTCCACACTACTATTTCTTTCCACAACTTCTTACTCATTCATTGACTCACTACTAAGTAAGATCATCTTGATCTACTTATTACATATACATAACTAACAACTTCACATAAACACTAACTAGACTCTAATACATCTTGGGCTTTATGATAGTGAGGATTCTTCTCTTGCACTTTGAGTGATGAGGGATTGGATCACTTGAAACAAAGGCTAATAAACTTACGATCAAAGGATTTAGAAGTGTGTTTGGAAAGGATTGGGACTGAAAATTTTCGTGCAAAAGGGGTGAAAAATACCAGGTTTGAAGTGGTATTTATAAGGAAAATTTTCTGACAGAATCTGACAGGGGAGCGTGGCCGGCCCCCTTAAAATTAAGGGTGCCGCCCCTTATAATTAAGGGGGCTGCCCAGACGAAGACGACAATTTTCCTGTCTTTTTGTGTGCAAAGTTTATTTGATGAAAAACTAACTGAATTTGTTTAAAAATTTGAATTCATATATTTATTATGAATTAAACATTTTCCTTTATATACCAAAAGTGTTTTTCAAAATATATAAGATGTTTATAACATTTTATAAAATTTGTAGTGTCTAAATAAAATCCCTTTGATCATAAAATGTATTAGACATTTGTTTGTACATACCTTAAGTGATTGTTGAAGCATACTTGAGACGTTGAGGCTTGTTGACGTATGAATGTATAGATGAATTGTGATCACAAGTAACTTAAGCACTTGACGTTATATGTTATAACTTACATCTTTGTCATCATCAAAACATGAAGAGGATGTTTAGATTAAATATCGTAATATTCATGCCAACATTTCTATAGATTAATGGGTTAGGATCATCCAATAGATTATTATGGTACGCAAGCTCATCCTCAGTGGGAAACTTGTTGAAATAATCCTCTACCTCTTCCATTTCTTCTTCAACATCATTCTTAGGATTACTTCCTATCTTAGTCATACCTCCATCATCGTTGTCATAACTTCTATCAACGGGCTTAATTGTAACTACGTTAACAAAGTGCACATGTTTAGATGACGATGGATCTTTAACCTCAATTCCAGCACTAGGTTTTTTTAATGCTTTTGTAGGTGGGGTTACCCCTTGGTTATTCAAGGCCTTTACCAAATTATCAATCCTATTGGTCATTTCATTTTGTCGTTGGTTGAATTCGGCTTCAAACCTAGCTATGCGGGCTTCTTGAGATGCCATAAAATTGGACATCAATCCTTCAAAATTATTGGTACTACCATAGTTGTTGGAAGGATTTTTTTTGAAAGCATGTTTTGAGGATGAACTGTTGATTGAAAACGATTAGGAAGATTGGAAGAATTATTTTTGGGCGTGTTTTGGTTTTGTTTCCACATAAAGTTTGGGTGATTTTTCCAAGAAGGGTTGTATGAATCACCGTAAGGGTTTGGCTCGTGTTTGAAAGTGTACCACTTATCTCCCGCTCCGTTGGTACGCGATGATGCGTTGTCCGCAAAAGCTTGTTCAGGGAGTTCCATGCAATCACGAGTGTCGTGGGGACAACTACAATATTCACATGAAGAAGTGATTTTATTCACTTGGCTTGAAGGTTTAGGAGCTTCGTAGGATTTCATGAGAAACTTGACTTGGTCCTCAAGTTCCATGATCATACGGTCGGGAATGCTTGAAGTATTAGAAGGAAAAGATATTGCCTTGACCCTTTTGTTCAAATCACGGGGATCATTCCAACATTCGTTGTCATAGAGAGCAAGATCTTCTATGAGTTCCAATGATTCTTCCACACTCCGATCACGTAGCTTACCTGTAGCAACCCGTAAATTTTCACACATCAAAATGACTATTTTGCCCTTTTGACTTTGACTTTTTACTATTTGGCTTTTACCATAACGTAAAAGCAATTACTGAAACCGATAGTTAACTGGTAATTTTTTTTAGTTAAATAATTCACTCTATTTCAAATTACTACTCTGAAGGTTTTCGTTCACCTGTCTATTTAACGAAATGTTATATCGTAAAACATGACAATCGCACACAACGCGTACCGGCACAACCAATAATTTGAGACTATTATTCAAATAGTACTATTATTTATTTTTAATCTGAAAATATGAATTATTTATTTTCTAACGATTACTAGTGATTAAAAACTTAAAAATGAGGGTTATATTGCTTTTCTTGAGGAACCGCTTTAGTAATTATTGAGATCAAACTATACTCAAATCAAGATAATATTAACTACTCACTCTTATCCTACATTTACTCACTTCCTTATCTTTTTCTTTATTAAACCGACACCACTCTTGTTGATATCTGCTTTCTCATCTCTTGCGTATCAAACACACAACACAAAGACAAATAAAGAGATAACTATTCTCTCTCTAATATACACCGCCTCTCGCCCTCTCTTTTAATAATAGATGGATCATATCTTATCATATCATCTCTCTATTAATCGCATATTATTACTCTCTCCACTTCCCTCCTATATCACCGATTGACACCACCACCTGACCACCAACGCAGCCACGCCACACCATCCCTCTATCATCAAGGATCAAGAAGGACAAGGAGATTGAAGAATCAAATGGGTCGGTTCAGGTTTTGATCGGGTTCAGTTCGTGCTTCACTCTAACCGTTACCACCATCTTCTTCTTGTGGGTATGTCGAAACACCCACCTATTTTGTTAATCTTTTGTTTAAACATCATATACAAACCGATTAATAATCGATTTAATAATCTTTCGTGGATGTAAAAACCGGATTAAACATGTTTTAATATTCATCTTCGTGTGGTATAAGTTGATTTGAAAGGGTGTTTTTCTGGATTAGTTAAGGTTACGGGTCGGGTCAACCCGTTTTATTTTCGAGTTTAGTATCAGATTGGTTGGTTTTGATTTGGTTCACGCACCTGAAGGTGTGTTTGTGGTTGTTTCTATTCTCGGTCAGTAGCTAAACCCGAAAGGATATTAATTGGTTCAGTTAATAGAAGCCGCCAGGAGGGTGTTTTGATGGGTTTGATTCACAAAAGGGACACCCACGTAGGGTGTTTGTTTTGGTTCAACAGAGACGACCCACAAGGGCTGTTTGGTTGTCTCCGGATCAAGAGAAAAACCACCCCGAAGGGTGTACTTATTTGCTTGTTGATTCGTCTTGTTACAGCCCTCAAAGGGTGTTTGTAGTTTGCTGTCACAACAGCCCCATCAGGGGTGTGTTTGTTTTGCTGTTCCAGCCCACACCGCAAGCCCACCAAGGGTGCTGTTGGGGTTTGGTTTCTCGGTTCGCTAATAGCCCTAAAGGGTGCGTCTAGACCTGCTCATTTCAACACCAATAAGGTGCATTTGGTTATGCTTATTTTAGGCTCATCAGGGGCGTCTAGATATGCTTATTTCAGCCCCAACTGCGGGTGTTTGTTGGCTGCCAAAACAGCCCCAAGACCAGCCCCAACCGAGGGTGTTTAGTGGCTGCAAAACAGCCCCAAATAGGGGTGTTTGTGTGCTGATTTTCTTCACCAAATGGGAGTATTCGTGTGCTGATTTTCTGCACCAAATTGGTGCGTTTTGTTTGTCTATTTACTGCATACATGAGCTATTTGGAACAGCTCACTGCAGTCCCGCCTTTTCGGCGATATCTAGAGTTCTACAACTCCGGTTGATGCACCGTTTGCGGCTACATTTAAGTTTATGTCTTACCAACATTTCATAAAACTGGGCCGAACTCCAGAAATGACCAGAACCATGAGCTTTTTCTGATTGAAATCTGGTGTGCAGATTTTGACACCTTTCGCCATTTTGGCTCTCATTTACTCATCGGGATGAGTTATGAGGTGCGCCACCCGGCGAAACGACCACAAGACATAGTTCTATCACCCTATCTAATTACCTAAGGCCCATAACTCACTGAGTTGTGCAGACTTTCCAATCTTTGGGACTGTTTCAGAATTCCAGGTTTCTAACTCATATACCATGTCAAATATATAATCTTACAAGGGTTTAGGATTAATGTATTGCACTCTTAATGGACTTACGACTTAATAACAAATCACTTATTACACGGACTGTCACTTGATTATTATTTGATTTCTACCCAATAACTAATAAATACAAGTTGGAACTTCTAATGACTATTTATTAGTTAAACGTAACTAATCCACAGATCTCATTTATTTATGTGCTTATCTGGTTCATACCGGTTTATTCTTCTTTTATACGTGCACATTACCTTTCATACTTATGCTATATGATTTGTGCCTTGGCGTGCGTTTTGTCTGAGTCTATGACTTTATACCACCACACGAATGGGATACTAAACTTTTTACAAACATTGATACAAATATTCCACGAAAACTACAACACTCTACTTTTTGAAACTCATACGTATCGATTACTTTCTGCGTATTATGTTTTGAGACAAGCATATATTCATTAGGTTATGCCGATTCTGTATCGTTGCGCTCTAATTATTGACATCACTTATGTTACTATTCTGCCATACTCCTTGGCACAGTTGTGTTCATTACATCACTACATTCCAAGGTGAGTTCATAGCCCCACATTTCATTACTTAATTGTTTTACAAACCCTTGGGGGGAATACATGCTATTTTAACCGAGCACAATGTTTTCAAATTGTATGCTTGCTTGATTGTTTTATTATCACTAAGTACCAGCCTTGCTAAACCGAGATCCCTTATTATGAACTATTTAATCACTAGTAATAGTGAGCGCGAATATTGTGAATAGGCCTATTGGGATTGACGAATCCCATTTGTAGTGAATACGTTCATACAAATGCATTAATATTTGAGACCTGGGTATGACAGCAACATACCTACCGGGATAAAACCGCCGATCGATATTGGTACCCGTTAACGTTTTGGTGTCATAAGCTTAGTGAATAATGTGATAATACCTTTTCCGGGCGTATAACAACGTAGCCTACCTGTTTTGTTTTCCAACCATTGGTGTGAGCCTATAACTCACACTACCAACATATTGTGTTCAAACATTAAACAAACTCTATGAATATCACTCAACCTTTGTGTTGACCTTTCAAGCATGTATTTCAGGTTCACGATGATCAAGGATGGCACGGAAGGGCACGGATACTCAAGAGGGCTATAAATTTTATTATCATTCAAAAACTCATTTAATATAAATTGTAAACATGGAACCATCTGGGACCTCATTTTGTAATCTCTGATATTTATACAATTTGAATGATAAATCTTTTAAAACGACTCAATTGGAGTTCGTTTTCTATTATTGTGACTATTGTGCCGTCGAGTAACACCCAGTTTGAATTCCGCTGCATCCATGAATTGGGGGTGTTACATTACCACCGGCCGCTTGGTCAATGGTTTGCCTTGTGGAAAGATTGATATGGTCATTGAAGATTTAGACTTGGAGCCAAAGATCTATGCCATGATGAGGGACTTTTTGGAGTAAGTCCTTGAAATGAGTCCATGCTTCGTAAAGGATTTCTCCTTGACGTTGTTGAAACATCAAGATGTCATTCCTTAACTTGGTGGTTCTTCCCGGTGGGAAAAATTGAGCAAGGAAACGAGAGGTGAGTTCATCCCAAGAGGTGATGGATCGCACGGGTAAATGCTCAAGCCATTGACTAGCTTGGTTACATAGAGAGAATTGGAAGAGACGCAATCGGGTCTTCTCTCGAGTTTCAACATCAAGGTCTATGGAATCTACGATTTTAAGAAAATCCTTGAGATGTTTGTTTGGATCTTCGGAACAAAGTCCATGGAATGCACATCTGCTTTGCACCAACCGGATGGTGTCGGATCGCAAGGGAGACACATTGGCTCCTTGAGTGAGCTCAATGGTGTTTCGATAGCCTTGTCGTAGGACGGGAGTATTCTCCTAAAGTGCAGGCTCTAGGTGGTTCTCGTGGGTTTTGGTGGTTTGGTGGGTTTGGTTGAATGACGGGATCAAGGATATTACCACCTTCCATGATGGCGGATGGTAAGGGTTACGAACAAAGAAACGGAGAAATAAGATAGACTAAAGAAATCCTATAAAAACAAAATAAAAATCTCACTAGAAAGGAATCTAGTGAGTTGATCTAATAAAAATAAAATCAACCAAATCAATAACTATTCCCTGGAAGCGGCGCCAAAAACTTGATGCGTGGTTTTGCAACCTTGCAAAAGGTTTTACTTCTCAAGGGATCTTGAGAAGCTTGCAATCCCCACCAGGCAGTGTACCTGACCGATGTAGTATATGAGTGGCAAGTACCGAGGGATTGATCGTTCTCTTAGGGAATAGTGTTCGTTTGGATTGAAACTAATCTAACTAGGTCTAAATGTGAAGGATGATTCTTTTTGTATTTTTATATTTTTTTGGAAAGCAAATAACATTATCGGGTATTGGAAGAGTAGGCGGAATTAGTTGCTAACCAACTAACCCAAATAACTACTAAAAGAATAAAATAAAATAAAAAGAAAATAAAATGTAGGAACTTCTTTTATGGTGAAAAGTGTATTTATTTAGATTTCATTACTCCCTAGTTATCTTTTATTGATTAGTTGATTTGTCACAATTGCGTGGATGAAGGGTTGCATTCCTTAATACAATTCGTGGGGCCGTGTACGATCTTCCCCAACTCTATAAGCTTATATCTCTTCCTATGACGACACGTTTAGTATCCTATCATGGCCTCGTTAATAGTTACCTATGCATTTAATACAACCAATAAAACCGTAGTACACATCCGATTACTTTCTTAAGACGTTCAAGCAAGTTTCTGTATAGGAGATTAGCCAGTTTTCTTAAGCCTACCGCTAAAATCAATCACCCACAACAATCAATGACAAACCAACAATCAATAATCAATAAATAGGTTTCATTAGATCTAAGTAAACAAAAATAACCTAAGCTAGCATGTTAATAGGAAGAAAAGCATACAAGATAATCAAACAACACATAGACATATTGAATGATTAATGGATAACTTATCTTCAATTAAAAATGGATGAAAAAAGGGGTTTGAAACCCTTACAATGACTATAAAATCGTCTAGGGTTTATAGGACCAAAGTACCTAAATTGACAAAAGAAACGATTTAGAGTAATATTTGATCATAAAAACACAATTTAGGGCTTAAATGACCTTCTAAAAGCGTCATAAATTTCTCCTTATCACTTTCTCTCTTATCCCAAGATACGAATATTTCTCTCATGACTTGAGTACTTATTCTCACGCCGGAGCTTAATCGTGGGGGCCGTCCCCACGGTAAGGCTAAGGGTGTGCTTCTACTTGTGCAGGAACTTATTCTTCTACTTGGATTAGTGCATGAACTACACAATGGACGATCCAGCAACATCGGCCCAATGCGATCTAAGCCCAGTCTTATCCAAGCCACACTTTTTGCACTAACAAGTTGGCACCATCCGTGGGAGCAGTGCACAACTGTGTTCTTGAATATACTTGCCATGAGCAATCACCTTAGCAATATCCTTCCCACGGCGACACTCGCAACGTGGAGGAAGAAAGGGAAGGACAAGAAATTAGAAAATCAAAGTAAATTAGCATTGGGCACAACCCTCCGGGGGCCCAGTGGTGGTTACAGCCGACGGTCGTCTACTTTCCCGGGTGAGGAAGCTCATCCGCCAACAATGCTGCCAGAAAAGCCCAAAGAAACTCAAACTTGCCCGGATACCGAAATGGCCTCGTGCTAGATTCACTATGAAATAGCAAAGTGATGCGTGGAATTGTACCCTCACAAAGGTTTTACCTCTCAAGGGATCTTGAGAAGCTTGCAATCCCCACCAGGCAGTGTACCTGTTCGTTGTAGTATAGTATAGTGACAAGTACTGGGGGATTGATCGTTCAACTCAGGAATAGTATTTGCTAGGATTAAGAAGTCTACCAAACTAGGTCTAAAGGTGAGGGATGATTCTTTTTGTATTTTTATATTTTTATAAAAGCAATTAAAATCTCGAGTTTTGAAGGAGTGGGCGGAATTAGTTGCTAGTCAACTAACCCAATTAACTAAAGATGCAATCAAAATAAAATAAAATAAACTAAAACTAATTTGTGGTGTAAATAATTATAAGAGAAAATGTGTTTACTTAGATTTCATTACTCCCTAGTTATCTTTTACTGGATGATTAGCTTGTTACAATTTCATGGATGACGGGTTATATTCCTTAATACTAGTCGTAGGGCCGTGTACGAAATTCCCTAACTCTATAAGCTCCTACTTCACTCCTATGTCGAGCCGACTAAAAGCTCCTAACATTGGATCACTAGAATCCGCTTATGCATAAAATACAACCATAAATCGTAGTACACCTCCGATCATGTTTCTTAAGACGTTCAAGCAAGTTACGAATTGGAAGTCTGCCAGTTTTCTTAAGCCTAACATCGAATAAAATCATCCATAACAACTATTAACAAACCATCAACCAATAATCAACATCTAGGTTTCATTACATCCAAGCAAACACAAGAAAAACCTAGCCTAGCATGTTAAAAAGAAGAAAAGCATAAGATAGAATCAAATAACACATAGACATATTGAGTGATTATCGGAAAACTTATCTTCAATTGAACATGGATGGAACAAGGATTGAAACCTTTATTATTACAAAAAATTCGTCTAGGGTTTGCACAAAGAATTTCTCCAAAGGTTCCACCCTCAAATGAATGAAAATTAGAAAACTATATATAGATTTTACACCTTGACGGCGTCACGTTATAGCTTGTGACGCCCTCAAATTGCCTCCAAGATAAAATTCGTATTGCCTAGATCCACTTCTGATGCCGTCATGTGTAATTTTACTCTAGGCCGTCACATGTATTTTGACCCTGACGGCCTTGGTGACTCCGTTAGGCCAAATTGCCTTGAAAATGTTCTGGGCCGTCATGTGTATTTTCCACATCCACCTCTTTTGCCAAGCCTGACGCCATCATTTGTGTAGTCTTGACGCCGTCAGGTACTATTCCCAGCAAGGATTTTGAGACTTTGTCGTTTTCTTCATTAAATAGCTCCAAAAACGTCTAAAATGCTTCCTTTTCCAGATTTCTCCTCAAAAGTACCTAAAATGATAAAAGGAATGATTTAGAGAAATAATTGATCAAATAATTATGAATTCGGGCATAAATGACCCCCTAAAAGCGGTACACTTTTCGCCTTATCAAATACCCTTACACTTGAGATTTGCTTGTCCTCAAGCAAATGTGCTTTTATTCTAATCAAAGTACAAGTTAGGGGTCATTTAACACTAAGATAAAAAGTAATTACAACAAATAATCTTTTCGCTTAAAACAAAAAACAAGCACGGAGGTTACACACTAGCACCTCACAAATAGTGTTTAGATACTCACATCTCTCGGGTGTAATAAAGTATATATCACAATAAGGAAATGGAAAATATCTCTCACTACCTGTTATAGCAAATAGATTACCATAAGCTTGGGAAAGGATCAAATCTCCACCACTTGGCGTAAGCACCTAGGATAAACTATCAAAGAGGTCTTTTAAAGGGTTATAACATGAGGTGTAGGGATATGATAAACACGATTTTATTGGATAAAGGCAATATTTACTGGTGGCGAGTTAATCATATTGGTTAATTACATGTATAGTATGGCGTTGCTAAGCCAAGACTCGACTCGACTTAAGCTAATAAATCAAAAATAACAAAAACATAAAACAAATATAGAATAAAACGGGATGGTAGTCCGTATGTTTTTCTCTTTTTCTTTTTCTTTTTCTATTTTTTTTCATTTTCTTTATTTTTTCGATTTTTTTTGTGCATACACTCTTGCCCTACCATCCAAAATAATACATCATAAGGGATTTGTATTCCCCTTACACTTGAACTTTTACATACTTTACAATCAACTATTCTAACGACTCAAATTAAGATAATCAAAACACTTGGAGTACTTTAAAGATTAACACACATATGGGGGTAATATATGATGTTCTTCCCCATTACTCCATAACACAAGTACTTTACCCATGAGTCCTAATTGTCCCAAAACAATATTTACAAGATATGACTCAACTTAGCAACCATGTAATCAATTAGACAATTAACTAAGGGTTTAAACATGTAACAATAACGCACTAAAGATGATTGCATACACGGAAGGCTAAGGCAATTTGGTTGCACATTTGGGGTGGATTGTAAACAAAATCTTCCTTTAAGTAAAATGTTTAAAGTTAGAAATGAAAAGATAGGCTCGGAGGGGTGTACCAGGGGTATCGTGTACTAAAAATGAGTACAACACAAAGGTGTGGGAAAATTTAATTGACTTTGTTAGTCAAGGTCATTGACTTAATGGTCAAGTAATTATGATACGGGTTTAACACAAGGGTGATCCTAATGCCTCTTATCATGTAGTAAATCCTACTACACGAATGTTGTCTCACTAGCGGTCTTGGGATGCATCACTAACGCAAGTTCATGAATCTAAGTACTACAGGTACACTAATAAGCACTAATAATGAATGCTTTTCCTAACAAATCTAAAGGTGAACCTCACATATTTGGGTGGAAAATTTTTCTGAGTAGTACGGTTTTTGTGCTAGTCATACAACTCCTATCCAAGAGACGCTCATTAAGGCTAAAGCTTCACTCCTAAATGTTGTAAAAAAAATTAAATTTGGCGCTAAAATTGCCCTAACAAGTATTTCTCTTAGTTTTATTACACACCTACTATTGAACAAACAAACTCAAGCGTAATTTTATTCTCAAAAGTATCATCATTTGTTAGGAATTATATTTGAGTTGATAAGACAAAACATATGAAAGAAGAAGGACTTAAGAAGACAAAGGAAGAATTCTTCAAATGATGAAGAATGAAACACAAGGGACTTGCTTGCTAAGGAAGACTTTACTTATTAGTCCTTTGTAGTCTTTTGTAACCCTAATCCTCTAGTATATAAAGAGGACAAGGGACGTACGCTTAGTGTGCACAAAGTAAAGATGTAGACGTCTAGTAAAGGTGTGTGTGTCTAGGCATAGTCTTATTGTAGATGCCTAGATTAGTTGTAGTGAAGATGATGAGGATAAAACCTTGTTTCAATAATAATGATGTATCATGCTTTTAATCATTGTTATTGTTTAACCCTAGTGCTCAAAACGGAGTCTAACTAACTGCACAATTGGCATCCGAGATCAGAGAGCTCGTGATCTAGGGATTTACAAGGTTTCTATATTCGAAGTTCTGTTATTGAAGAAAAAGAGCAGATCGAATTTTAAAGGTTATTCTTAACTGTTGCTGTTGTTATCAATCAAAACAATGTACATGGCGACAAAAGGTAAAGTGAATAATCTTTTGTTTTAATTGGTCAGTCAATAAAGATTCGATTGTAGGGCTGTTTGTCGTTTGGTGATAGATGAATTTATTTGTCTCGTTCTGGTTTTATAAGAAGAATTGATTTATTAATTGGACAATGGCAATTAAATAACTTGGTTGTCGTATACGGTTTTTATTAGTTGTATAAAAGAAGGTTGCGGGGATATTTATCACGTGATGGCTGTGATCATGGGTCGATGTTAATTCACATTCATTAACCTCGTACTATAATTTAATTGGTTGGTGTAAGGTCAAGTATGCAACATATTATATTTACGAGTTTAACACAATTGATAACAGATCTGTTGTCTTTTGCAATTGTTCTACTGTAATGGAATATTAATGGAGATTTGTTGTCTTTTGCACATGGAAGATTCGATCTAGATTGGTAAATCGATTACTATATTATTTTATCAATAGATTGAGTATTTAAAGAATTCATAGGTTGGAGTTTTGCAATTCTATTGTTCAAGTTTGCTATTGTTTCGAGAATGATTTATTGGTTTAAGAATATTAGATATAGGGTTGATTGCTTTGTCGTATGATATTAATGACAATTCATATTGTGGGTCAGTAGGTTGCTACAAAGATTATTGTTATTATGTTTGAGATTCAGTTCTAATATTATATGAAGAATGGTGCAAAATTTGAAGATTGGTCATATCTCGTTGGTCGAAGTTAGATAATGGGTCGGTTTGGCTTTATTCGATTTGCAAGAATTACAGTGGAAGACAATTTTGATCATGGGTCGGTGAAGTTGAGTTTTATACCTCGGATCTGTTAATGATTTGTTTTCAAATCAGGATTGTGAAACGTAATATTTAAATGAGTTTATTACTACTGCTACATGAGTTCATCCTCAAGGGTTCAATATCAGAAGCTTGCGTCATCAGTTATTTGTGTTGAATTAGTGGCATGTTAACCTACTGCTGTCAATCGAATTTAATGTTTGATACTACTGCTGCATTGAAAAGTTTCTACTGCTCTCACATATATACAACTGCTCGAGAAATTTTTCCTGCTGCTAGTGCTTAGTTTTTGCTGCTGATTTGTCCGATATATTGTTTCTGCTGATGCGCATCATGATTCTACTTCTAACTATGTTCATTGATTGAAGAGTTGGTTTTACACACATAGGTTATTTTGGTTCACACACACAGGAAGAGTTTGGTTATTTGTTCTTAATGGTTTTTAATGGCTCGTTTTTTTTGGATTAATTGATTACGAAGAGGGTTGATTATCACATATTTGATGTTGTAGTTGAGTTTCACAAGTTTGTGTTCATATCATATCTCAAAGTGGGTGTTACACTTTGAAGATAACTTGTTTTATACAAGTTTGTGTTCTTATCATATCTCAAACTAGACTTGTCAAATCTAGTTTTCATAGGTCAAGGGGAGGATGGACGAAGACCTAGTTAACTATCACTTGAAGGAGTTACGTTATTGTGCTCAGTGTCTCATTGAAAATGAGGATTTTGTCAAGAGATTGCGGTCTACTTATATATTCGGTATTGGGTATAAGTTCAAAGTCACGTGGTTAGTTCAAGACATAAGACACAAGTTTGGGTTATTCTACTTCTTCATCAAGTTCGTTATATTTGGTTTTTTTCACATGTGATCATTATATAGAGCCTACAGAATTGAAGATTCAAGAGATGGTTAGCATATGGGTTTCAGGGGAAGCTTAATGTCTAAATGTTTAACCATTTATATGCTACATCGAGGTGAAGGTTTTTACAACTGCTAGTTGTTATTGCTACTGATGGTTTGAATTTCTATTATTTCAAGTACATTTCAAGATGCAGAAAACTTAATGGTGGCGACTTTGAAACATTGGAAAGATGAATTGGACGTGTAATATTGATTCGTGGTTGTGAAGATCGAGGTTGCTTACTTGTGTCCCCTAATTGATGATGACAAAAAGGGGAAGAATATTTTCATAGAAGATTGCAGCTTGAAGATCCTTGATGATATAGCATGGTTTAAGGGGAAGTCGTTACCTTTCATATACATATTAACTTCAGGGGAAGTTTGTGCTTATTTGGTTTTGTCATTATCAACTAGGGGAAGATTGTTAGGAATTATATTTGAGTTGATAATACAAAACATATGAAAGATGAAGGACTTAAGAAGATAAAGGAAGATCTTCAAATGATGAAGAATGAAACACAAGGGACTTGCTTGCTAAAGAAGATTTTACTTATTAGTCCTTTGTAGTCTTTTGTAACCCTAATCCTCCAGTATATAAAGAGGACAAGGGATGTACGTTTAGTGTGCACAAAGTAAAGATGTAGACGTCTAGTAAAGGTGTGTGTGTCTAGGCGTAGTCTTATTGTAAACGCCTAGATTAGTTGTAGTGAAGATGATGATGACAAAACCTTGTTTCAATAATAATGATGTTCTTATTATTCCGTTGCGTATCATGTTATTGTTTAACCCTAGTGCTCAAAACGATCCATGGAGTCTAACAAACTCCACATCATTTACCCTCCCCTTACACTTAAGCTGAACATTGTCCCCAATGTTTAATAAAAAGATGTAAAAGAAAATAAGGTAAAAGAATGAAAACAAATACTCCCCTGATTCGTTCGGTGTGGATAGTGTGTAAATAAGGTTAGATCTTCTTTCAAGAAAATGAACTTTGAAAGCTTCCCCCCAAAAATATAAATCATCCTCTTGTCTAATGTAACCTGTTAAACCTGAGAAAACAATCAAGGCAAACCTCGCGTAAAATCGGCTGCAATGTATATATACTAAAAATCCTAGAAAGCAAATAAAGATATAATGCTTGTGGAATGAATGTTTGCAGATTTCTTGGAGTTTATAAAACTAAAGAATCAACAAAAACTTTAAGACTCCGGTATAAACAAAACTCGCAAAATTTTTCAGAATTTTTGTACCTGACGCCGTCAGAATGTTCCTGCAAAAATCTCATGTTAAGTTTCCGGAAAATTTCTGGAAAAACTTATGCCTTACTTCCTGTAAAATCCTGCAAAACATCATTGTGACTCGATACAAGCATTTTGTAACACCCCCAATTCATGGTTGCAGCGGAATTCGAACTGGGTGTTACTCGACGGCACAATAGTCACAATAATAGAAAACGAACTCCAATTGAGTCGTTTTAAAAGATTTATCATTCAAATTATATAAATATCAGAGGTTACAAAATGAGGTCCCAATTGGTTCCATGTTTACAATGTATAATAAATGAGTTTTGAATGATAATAAAATTTATAGCCCTCGTGAGTATCCGTGTCCTTCCGTGCCATCCTTGATCGTCATGAACCTGAAATACATGCTTGAGAGGTCAACACAAAGGTTGAGTGATATTCATAGAGTTTGTTAAATCGATTGAACACAATATGTTGGTAGTGTGAGTTATAGGCTCACACCAATGTTTGGAAAACAAAACAGGTAGGCTACGTTATTATACGCCCGGAACATGTATTATACACTAAGCTTATGACACCATAACGTTAACGTGTACCAATATCGATCGGCAGATTTATCCCGGTAGGTACTTTGCTAACATACCTAAATCTCAAATATTAATGCATTTTTTTGAACTTAGTCAATACAAATGGGATTCGTCAATCCCAATAGGCCTATTCACAATACTTGCGCTCACTATTGCTAGTGATTAAATGGTTCATAATAAGGGATCTCGGTTTAGCAAGGTTGGTACTTAGTGATAATAAAACAATCAGGCAAGCATACAATTTAAAAACATTGTGCTCGGTTAAAATAGCATGTATTTCCCCCAAGGGTTTGTAAAACAATTAAGTAATGGAGAATGGGGCTATGAACTCACCTTAAGTAGGATAGCAAGTAATGAAGGTGATGGTTGGATCGTGTAGGTTTCTACGAGCAACCTATAATAGAATGTTGCGACTTAGGATCGGAGTAAAGAATATGAAGTAGTGCCTATATATATATCTTGCATTTAGTCCATGATGTGGTATGATGTATAATGTAAGTCTTTGAAAGAAATGATTCATGAAACATGTATGTCTTGTATATCGTTTACTACCGTTCGGGCCGACATAATTCAGAAGTCATGTTAGTAAGCGTTCGAGGAGCCAGGACACTTTAACTCGTAAATCCACAACTCAACTCGACGGCTTACATAATGAACTCCTCACATGAGGCTCCCTACTATTGTAGTAGTTGATGAAATATATAGATATAAGTTTTGATCCGAAAGGTTACATGTCCGATATTTGAATAAACTTAGGAAAGTTTATTTGTACATGAAGATTGTTATTAGGGGTAGTTTCATAAGTCTTGTATGACCATTTTCTCTTTGTAATATCTCATGATTCCTTGTTAAGTGAAGTAGATCCAAATTGCTTGTTCAAGTTCTCGCCAATTCCTTGTTTCATGTTTTCGCCTAAGTAAGCTTGTATGGTCATTTCGTCATGGCCTTGCCATGACCTTTGGTCATTGTTCCAAGGTCTTGAGACTCAACCTTGGCTCTAGCCATGGTTGTGGTCTTGATTCTAGGTCATAAGACCCCTTTGGTCTTCATAAACCATAACTTATATGTAATGACTTTGGTCTAAAAATGGGCTGTTAAGATTTTGAAGAATTTATCACTCAAAAAGCGTTTTCAGGGCTCGAGCTTCTTTGTTCCTGAACGAAAACGTCGTTCCGGACAACTTTCGTGTTTTAACTTTTTGATGAATCGGACCAGAAGTGGGACTTTCAAAATCAAAATTTGATCAGAATGCTATTTGGGCAGTTTTGCCGGAAATCTTTGGTAACTTCAAATGGGCGTAACTTTTGACTCGTATACTCGTTTTGGGTGGTTCAAGTTGCTACGGTTTCCTTGTTAAGTCCTCTACTGTAATATGTAATAATCCAATATCAAATTTTTACCATTTTGATCAGGTCTTACCAAGAAAGTCACTAGTTTGCTTGTTATAGTAACTTGTCTTAACAATCAATTACAATAACTTGTTTTGTTCATTTTTATACATCATGGACATGCATACAAGACATAATATAGCATGAATAATAGGTAAATAACATGAACATGATTATTTAACAAGAAGCAAGTTAGGGTTTGCTTACAACTTGTGAAGAAACTAACTAGAACCAAGATCAAGACCAAGAACCACTACTTAATCTTCCAAAAACCTTTCCAACCATAGCCATGCTTCCATATCAAAAACCCTATCTTATAATCCCTTGATAAACACTAATCTATCACAAAAACAAGCCTTAGTAAAAATCTTCACTAAGAACACTTGGAAATTTGATGAGTTTTTGTGGTGTTTTATGGTGATTTTGTGGTTGAAAGGTGTTAAGGATCAACTAGGAACTATGACTTGAACTTGTGATGGATTGAATGAGCAAGATTAATGATCAAAATGGTGTATTTTTATGATGTTGGGTCGTTGGTATTGAGAGAGAAAGGAAGAGAATGAGTCTTGATCTTATAAGGAAATGAGGAGGTTAGTTATGTTGACTTGTCAACACTTGGTCACCAAGTATAACACATGTATGCACCTTAAGGCCTCCTAGCATGAGATTAAGCCACATGGTTGATGAATCCCCCCCCTAAGCTGGTTTGCCAAGCCTTGGGGAGGAAGTGTTGGACTTTGTTGATATTATCCAAATTATGGAGCTAGTTTCGACTCCGTAAAATGCTAACCGTAAGTTGTTACGTCACAAAACGTAAAACCGGGTATCGTAAAAATACGAAACTTGGAAGAATGATTAAACATGTCATAATACTCAATAATAAAATATAAAATGAGTGGTAGGTTCCATTGGGGTGGTAAAACCCTGCTAAAACTGGAAACACGGGTCTAAAACGCGTAATACGTAAAACGTACGAATATTGCATAAAATTGAGAAAAGTAAAATGTTACTTTTCTAATAGGATAATATTGATTTAAAATGACTTATAATGTCTAGACTGGGCTCAGTCTAGTGTCGGTTGGTATTAAATGTCTTTTAGACATCAAACCGTAAGCCTAAAAATCAAGGAATGACTTATAAAATCAAGGAATGATTTTTGGTCAATGGAGGAGGGAAAAATATGTTGACTTTTTCTAATAAGTTGAAAACTCAAATCGTATTAGAAACGCGGTGCAGGTATAGGCTAAGGTTACGGCTGAGTAAAAACGCTTAAAACTGAAAATTCCAGTTTTTCACGGCCGAGGTTTATTTTGGTCATGTTTTTCTCAGTCATGATTTATTCTCAAATAAATCATGAGTGTGTCAAACATTTTTCTGATACGGGGAAAATTAACGCGACCGAATTTCGTTGTGCGTAGAATTTCTGAATGACGTTTTACCCTAAAACGTGTAATTCCGTGTAATTCCTTAATAACTTTCACGAAAATGAGCTTATGAATGTCAAACTTTTAATTTGCCATGGAAATGATTTATCACTTGAGCCCAAGAAATAAAAATCAAATTTCGGGAAAATTTTCGGGAAAAATGAATAGTAAAAGTGAATAGTGAAATTTTCCGGGAATAGTAATTATCCTGAAAAATGTGAATTGTTACACATTTGACTCAAACAATTACTAATACACATGTTCATTTAATACTGTTGTGGTTCATGCTCAATTTCGTTCTTATAAACAAATTTGGGTTTCCCTTACACTTAGATTTTTCAAAATACCTTTATATGTAATTAAGATGAAGTTAAAAACAAAATAAAGCATTTTCACAATTTACTTTGAACCATGATCCACAAACAATAAAAATAAAACACGCATACGGAAACAAATAAAATCAAACAAACAAAACAAATAAAACTTGGGTTGACTCTCAAGAAGCGCTTTTCTTTATTTACGAGTCTTGTAGCTAAACTCAAGGTCACGGGCTATCACGTGACCTTGTCATCAAAGGTTATGTCCTCCTCATTGATAATTTCATTGCCATTTTCTTGATAATGCTTAACGCGTTGTATATTCACAGTGAACTCTCTATTCTCATCGTCCATTAACACAACAGCGCCCGTTTTAGAGGAGCTTTTCATGGTAAAAGGTCCATACCATCTAGACTTAATTTTTCTGGGAAACAATCCTAAACGAGAGTTATACAACAGAACTTTGTCTCATTCTGAAAAATCCTTAGGTTTCTTAATTCATTGGTCATGCCATCTTTTTGCTCTTTCTTTATACGTAACGGAGGATTCATATGCTTCCAGTCTTAGTTCATCAATCTCCTGGAGCTGTAAGAACTTGTTCGTTCCTGCAACCGTATAATCCAGATTACATATCTTAAGTGCCCAATATGCCTTATGCTCCAGCTCTACTGGAAGGTGACACGCCTTGCCATAAACCATGCGGAACGGGGTCGTCCCAATAGGTGTTTTGTAGGCCGTTCGGAATGCCCATAAAGCCTCGTCAAGTTTAAATGACCAATCCTTTTTTGTTCTGATTGACAGTCTTTTCAAGTATTCTCTTAATCGCTCTATTGGTGTTTTCAACTTGACCGTTGGTTTGAGGGTGATAAGCGGTGGAGAATCGGTGGGAGACCCCATATCTTTTCATTACTTTCTCCATTTGTGCGTTGCAGAAATGGGTTCCCCTGTCACTAATGAGAGCTTTAGGAATGCCAAACCTAGCAAACAATTTCTTTAAGAAATGAATAACTACCCTACCATCGTTAGTCCTAAGGGCTTGTGCCTCTACCCATTTTGAAACATAATCAATGGCCACTAAGATATATTCGTTCCCCCCTGAACACGGGAATGGGCCCATAAAATCTATTCCCCAAACATCAAAAACCTCACAAAATTGTATAAAATTCTGAGGGGCTTCATCCCTTCTTGATATATTTCCAGCTCAATGACATGCATCGCACGCTTGTATCATTCCCCTTACATCACGAAATATTGTAGGCCAATAGAATCCTGCATCGAAATTTTTTCGTGCAGTGGTGTTCATCCCGTGTGCCCCCCTGAGGGCCCTGAATGACATTCTTTCATTATCTTCATCGCTTCTTTTTCTGAAACATAGCACCTGATTATTTGATCAGGGCATTGTCAGAACAGGAAAGGTTCATCCCAAAAATAATATTTCAATTGGGCAAAGAATCTTTTCCTTTCGTGTTTGTTCATGTGTTCTGGAATAATTCTACTTGCTAGATAGTTAGCATAATCCGCGTACCATGGCTCAGAATCATTTATTGACATGATTTGTTCTTCAGGAAATGAATCCCGAATCTCACTCTTGTCAGATTCGTTAAGACAGGGATTTTCGAGACGAGAGAGATGATCAGCAGCTAAATTCTCTGCCCCCTTCTTATCACGGATTTCAACATCAAAATCTTGTAACAATAAGATCCACTGAATAAGTCAGGGTTTAGCATCTTGCTTAGCAAATAAGTATCGAAGAGCCGAATGATCTGTAAACACGACCGTTTTTGAAAGGACCAGATATTGGGGAAATTTATCAATAGCGAATACTACAGCCAATAGCTCCTTTTCAGTATTGGAGTAGTTTTCTTGAGCAGGGTTCATAGTTTTGCTAGCATAGTATATCGGTTGGAAGTGTTTGTTAAGCCTTTAGCCCAATACTGCTCCAACAGCATAGTCGCTAGCGTCGCACATGATTTCGAAGGGCAATTCCCAATTAGGTGTAACCATAATTGGGGCTTGTGTGAGTTCCTGCTTTAGCCGATCAAATGCACCCTTGCATTCTTGAGAGAAGTCGAAAGGGGCGTCCTTAACAAGCAACTGAGTCATTGGCCAAGCTATTTTAGAGAAGTCTTTAATGAATCTCCTATAGAAACCGGCATGACTCAAGAAGCTACGTATTGCCTTGATTGTAGTTGGATATGGTAGCTTGGAAATAGCTTCAATTTTTGCTCTGTCCACCTCGATCCCATTTCCAGAGACTTTGTATCCAAGCACAATTCTTTCTTTCAATATAAAGTGGCATTTTTCCCAATTTAAGACCAAATTGGTTTCCTCGCAACGTTTGAGCATTTTTTCGAGGTTAGCGAGACAATGATCGAAAGAGTTACCAAAGACTGAGAAATCATCCATGAAGACTTCCATGCTATCTTCCATTAACTCATGAAAGATTGCGGTCATACATCGCTGAAAAGTGGCGGGAGCATTACATAACCAGAAAGGTATTCTCCTATAGGCGAATGTTCCATATGGGCAAGTGAATGTGGTTTTTTCTTGATCTTCAGGGGCTATGGGGATTTGGAAGTATCCTGAGAATCCATCCAAGAAACAGTAGTACTCATGTCCTGCTAATCTTTCTAACATTTGATCTATGAACGGGAGAGGGAAGTGGTCCTTTCGGGTGGCATCATTCAGTTTTCTATAATCAATACACACACGCCAGCCAGTGACTGTCCTTTGGGGCACCAATTCACCTTTGTCATTTTTCACCACAGTCATCCCTCCTTTCTTTGGTATGACCTGCATAGGACTAACCCACGGACTATCTGAAATGGGGTAGATCAGCCCTGCATCCAAGAGTTTGATGACTTCCTTTGTCACACCCCCAAAATCGGGTCCAGCGAAAGCATCATGTAGCTGGGGTGTAACTCAATTGGTATTACAAAACAAGTGTAAAATGGTTTTCATTTCAATCATTTAGAATAAAATCATTTAACTAAAAGTATTGAATTTACATTCTTAAAAGTAGTGCGGAAGTAGGCCTTTAAAATACTTTTAAACGGTCCCCAAATGAATATCAGAGTCTTCTATGACCATGCCATGCCCTGCCAAAACCTCCTGTAGCGTGCCATAGCTTAATACCTGAAAATACATGCTAAAGTGTCAACACGAGGTTGGTGAGTTCATAGGTTTTTGGTAAACATGTAATGTAAAACATTTGAAAGAAGAATTCCTAGCAAAAGCATTGCGAAAACGGTCAACATAAAGTTGGTGAATAATCATAGGTTTGTAAGTTAACTTGCATGTACATAGGCCACAAGTATAAAATAAACTGACAAAAATGTCAAAAATGCTACATTGTCTCTTAAGCTCTTGAAACCGAAGCTGGACATAGAATTGGCCCCACCAGAGTGTTTACCAGACACTCAAATTGTTAAGACATGAAATGCATTCGTCCCGTTGGAGCAACCCAAACGCGAATGGAGGCGTCACCCTCAATAGATCTATTCATTCACTCTCGCTTAGCACTAAAATTAACGGTCCATGATAAAAAGGGGACTTAACTTGGTAGTACTAAGGAAACTTAAGCAATGTATGGAATTTGTAATACTTTGGCATTGTACAAAAAAATAATTCAAGCAGTGTATTCTTCCTCATAAGTAATTCAAATCGTATAAAAACATAAAACAAGTATTGAAGCATGTATCTCCCCCAAAACAGTTGTAAAACAAGTAAAAGTAGGGGTGATGAACTCACCTGGTGCGATAGCTACGATGACAAAAGTAGATATACAGAAATGAGGCACGATCTCTAACCGCAACCTAATATGAATGATATGATCTAATGTAAGAAATGAAATGATGCTACGCATGCAAATACGTATGTTATCGATACCACTCGTGAAAGTTGAAAATAATGTTTATCGTCGAAAAATACGTTTTTGACGTCTCGTTAAGTTAATAACCACTTTTCATGTAAATAGGTTGAAACGGTACTCCACGATCCTTGTTTGGTGTTCTATCGGCAAATATAAGGTTTTCGTCGCAAAAATAACATTTTCATTACTTGAAAATATGCCCAAAATGGTCTCACAAAACAAGTCACGAAATGTTGTACGTTAAGGGCTAGTGATGAGACTCGGCGTTTTTGAAAACCTTGTAACAATATCTTGAAGTCGTGTCATTTAACTTTTGGTTATACGGGTCTTGATCGATGAGAAAATCGACTCTTATTGTTGTTACTTGAAAGAATTATGTTCAACACTTAGAAAATTTCATTATAGTAAAAGCTGTCAAAATATATATAGTTTATCGGGTATATAGATGAGGTCGTAGTTTATTCGTTATAAGTCTATTTGACGAACGGCCAATTGATTTGAAAAGCTTGTTGGAAGATCTTGATTTCATAAAACTACGGCTCGGACTCAAACTGATCCGATCATAAAGAAAAACAGCCGAGGAAGTGGTGTCTCGCAAAGACAGTTTTGCGGCAAAATAATAATAGAAAAGCTGATGGAAATTTGTAAAAATCGTCTAAGTTCAAACGCTTGTATCTTTTTCGTTATAAGCTCGTTTTCTACGTTCGTTACATCCCCGGAATCGTGGGGCAACATACTAATATATTTTTGATAAGTTGGGACGGCTAGATCAAGTTTTACGTCTCGAAACAGTCCATGAAAACTGTTCAACAGCAAGCTATTTTTCAGAAAATAGTTTTCGTCGTTAAAATTGAAAATAGCATATCTTTTTCGTCGTAACTCGGATTTTAGTGATTCAAGCGGCCACGGTTTCGTTTTGAAAGTATTTTCTGAATATCTAACCCAATGTTACCCGGAAACCCCTGAGTTTTTTGAAATTGGCGATTTGGGACAGAACCTATATTTGAAAGTATTTTTCGTTGTTAATATTCGGAAAATCATATCTCCTTCATTATTAACTCGTTTTTATCCCCGTTTTCGGCCATAGTTTTGTCTCGGAATGTATTTTCTAAATCTTTGGTCCAAAGTTACCCAAAACCCACTGATTTTCCCACATTTCATATTTTTGGACAGAACCTTTATATAGTTTGTAAAAATCAATTTTTCTAGTTCGAGGCTTGTTCAAAACTTAACCAAGCTATCTCAAATCAACTCCACAAGTACCCAATCCTACCATACACCTTCATAGGGTGTCATGGGGTCCTAAACATCACCAATCTTGGTGGATCTCATGAGATTATTAGTGAAATTTATAGATCTAGTGTTTATAAACAAAAATAAACAATAAGTGGTATGGATCATAGTATATTTGCATGTTTTACAAATATATCTTGAAACTATATCAAATGGAAGTATAAAAAGTAGAGAAATTTATTTAGGTACTTACTTGAAGGTTTGATGAGTTTTTGGAGAAGATTATATATAAGTAACCTAGGGATTTTAGCACAAAACCCCAACTAGATCATGATTAAGACTTGATAAACACTTGGTTATTGAAAAATGATGGGTTCTTCTTGGTGTTTCTTCCTTGGCCGATCCACATGAAGAGAGAAAGGTAGAAATGTTTTGCTAGTTGTTTTGTTTAAAATGAGTAGTAGTATATGTTAAATGTATAGATATTTTTAGTAAGGCTTGGTCAAAGTAATCAAAAGCTATCACATGGACTAGGAGGCTGGGGGGGGGGGGGGGGGGGGGCAACATGGAAGAAAATAAGGGTGTGTGGGCTAATAAATAATCTTGTCTAGTAACACATGTGTATGTTTAGTTTTAGTTGTGTATTGGGTGTTGTCGGGTATCGAGTTAACTAAAAATAAATCGTGACGCGATGAAATAAAATATGACGAAGTTGTAAAAGTTGTAAAATATTATTCCTGATGATAATCGGGTGTTAAAATAATTATCGGGTTGAAATATCGCAAACCGACGGAGTAATAAGCTCCGACCGTAAAATATAGTAATTGATTCGAAAACACCGGGTAAATTAATAATATAATTTTTATATTGTTATAATGAGTACGAAAATATGTTAGGATCGTAGTCGGGAGTATTGGGTATACGTTCGTAGTAAAAACTGAGTGGTAACGTTAATTACAAATTAAGCATACGTATATAGAAATAATGCATATCCGTGTAGTAACTAATGTGATGATAATGTGTTGACTATTTCAGTGTATATGAAATGTCATTAATGAATGATGCATGAATTTGCAGCTAAACCACATTGGTTACTCGAATTTGAAGACCCATAAACTCAGTTTACAATGAAATGAACAGCAATCGTGAATAGTGATTTCCTTCCGGAAATGAATAGTGTCATATGAATAGTAAAATTTTTGAATGCTTCTCGGAATCACAAACTGACTCCGAAAATGATGAATAGTAAAATGATGAATAGTGACCGGTGAATAGTAAATGTTGAATAGTAACTAATGAATAGTGAATAGGAGAAATGTCCTGAAAATGCGGGTTGTTACAGTCTCACCCCCTTAAAAGGAACTTCGTCCCGAAGTTCAGCTTGTGTTGGTCTCTAGAGTGGTATTGGTGAAAAGATGATGATTTTTATCGTGCATCCTACTGAGCTCTAATGGGAGCTCAAGTCTGACGGCTACCAGGCCTACTCTGTCAGAAATGTTGAATGGTCCAGTGTATATCGGGTTTAACTTTATGAAGTTTTCTGGATGGTATCATGCCTTTCCTAGGTAGAACTTTCAACATAATCCTGCCACCAACTTGAGATTCTAATGGTTTAAAACTTATCGAACTTGTAACTGATTCTTGATTGGTAGGAAATTCCTGATTATTTCATGAATGCTTACGGGACTAGTGAGTTGGGCTTTTCCAAATTTTGATCCGTCAATGGATGTTGGCACTTCGACCATAGAGTGCATCAAATGGTGTAGTCTCTAAGCTCGTGTGGTAACTATGGTTATAAAGGAATCTGATTTATGGCAAATGTTTAATCCAACCATTTCTAGAGTCAATCACTCATGCTTTGAGTATATCTTCCTATGCTTGAATCGTTCTCTAATTCTGACCATTGGTCTGTAGATGATAGTTGGTGTGGTTCCAAAGGAATCTTAATGTAATCGCTAGGAGTTTGAGGTGGATCCAATTCCTCTATTAGAAATAATTGAGACGGGTATCATGAATCTTGTTTTGAAAGACTTACAGGGTTAAATTCGTCAAAGGGTGTTGTTGAAAATAATAGATTAGGATAAGGTTGTGATCCTCCGCAGGATGTTATGAATTGAGTCTTTCTCCACCTACGATGCTTAGTCTCCATTACTAAGATTTTCCCCAAGTTATATGTCATCAAATCACAAACTCCTAAAGGTGTAAGTGGGGTAATATAGTGATTGATTTTCAGAGTTTGTTTTGAGATTGTGTGTTTTGTGCATAACCCTTCCCTGAATAAATGAGTTTACAACTTTAAGAAAATGGCTTTCTAAGTAACGTTTTTTTCTCGATGTTTCAAAATTTAATAGTTATGCAAGATAGGACAGTTTTCAACATAAGGTGGATAATATGGTTCACCAAAGATCGATGTTTAAAATTTCGTAACATTCAATAGTTTTGTAAAAGATTAACCAAGAGGAATTTGCTTGTCAAAATAAGTGCCTCAGAAAAGTATTTCTTACAAGATATAGGTTTTGTATAACTGCAGTTTGGAGAAAAATCCATTTAAAAGTGAAAGTATTAAGGGGATAAAATAGCTAGGTATGTATGTCTGCACAAATGCATAGGTGTCTAACTTGTTTGAATAATGTCTATTGGCGAGGTCATGTTTAATTGAAGGTTCTATAATCTTGGTTAAGAGGTTGGATTTATCTCTATGGTGTGGCTTAGTGAGCACTCGTATCGAAATAAATCCTGTAATTCAGTCAAGCCAATACTTTCTAGATGATGGAATTTTGTGATCAGGCCAGCGATGGTGGTTCGAATGGTTTTGTGATATCTTGAGATTTCTGTTGAGTTTTGAATGGTCTTAATGTACCGAGGTATCCTCCTCATAGATGGTATGGAAAGTCTTTCCTAGGGATTTCATTGATAATATCCGCTTATCAATATTGGGAGTAGTGAGTGATGAGTGACATCAGAATCCATAGAGTGTAAGCTAATTCCTTATATATATATAGGGATGGGGAAGGGGAATGATAGTGATGGTGAGAAGGGAAAAGACTGTGACAACTGCAACAAAATGAGATTGTGATAAAAGAAAATACTGTGATGTAAGTGTATCATGCATAGACGTGAATGTTCATGACATGAAATGACCAGTTGACGTGCTTCCAAGCGGCGGTTAACGAAATGATAAAAAGTATGAATGTTCCAACAACGAGGGTATACACATACATGAATGAAACATTTGGAAATTGAGTAAAGGATTCAATCCAGACATAATCTTATTATAACCATTCTCAGTGTTGCAAAATTCATTTCTGAGTCAGACATAGGTGGTCAGCCTATATCTCACTATCCCGGGTTGAATATAGATGACCAGTCTACATTCCACCGAGGTTCCATGAATTTTGAAATACTCAGCTCAGTTATACTAATACTATGTCCTTCATAAATACAACGACATTCTGAAAGACAAAAGCAAGTGACCAAACTCGAGGTCAATTGATGAAACTATGCAAGGAAAACATAATGCGATGACATATACGATATGTGAACATGCTTATATGAAAGACAATTGTAGTAATCAATTAGAATAAATGAATATGATGCACCAGATAATGAGATACAAATCTCATCACCTATGTCAGCAACTAACCACAAATGAGGCTTCAGCTTGGCAGGCAGGCACGTGACGGTCATAGGGTTAAGCTTTCTTGAAAGTAGCTATAGTCTAGGTTTTAAAAACACTTAGTTCGATATAGCCAAAGCTCTGAAACCAATCTGTCACACCCCCAAAATCGGGTCCAGCGGAAGCATACATGTAGCTGGGGTGTAACTCAATTGGTATTACAAAACAAGTGTAAAATGGTTTTCATTTCAATCATTTAGAATAAAATCATTTAACTAAAAGTATTGAATTTACATTGTTAAAAGTAGTGCGGAAGTAGGCCTTTAAAATACTTTTAAACAGTCCCCAAATGAATATCAGAGTCTTCTATGACCATGCCATGCCCTGCCAAAACCTTCTGTAGCGTGCCATAGCTTAATACCTGAAAATACATGCTAAAGTGTCAACACGAGGTTGGTGAGTTCATAGGTTTTTGGTAAACATGTAATGTAAAACATTTGAAAGAAGAATTCCTAGCAAAAGCATTGCGAAAACGGTCAACATAAAGTTGGTGAATAATCATAGGTTTGTAAGTTAAATTGCATGTACATAGGCCACAAGTATAAAATAAACTGACAAAAATGTCAAAAATGCTACATTGTTTCTTAAGCTCTTGAAACCGAAGCTGGACATAGAATTGGCCCCACCAGAGTGTTTACCAGACACTCAAATTGTTAAGACATGAAATGCATTCGTCCCGTTGGAGCAACCCAAACGCGAATGGAGGCGTCACCCTCAATAGATCTATTCATTCACTCTCGCTTAGCACTAAAATTAACGGTCCATGATAAAAAGGGGACTTAACTTGGTAGTACTAAGGAAACTTAAGCAATGTATGGAATTTGTAATACTTTGGCATTGTACAAAAAAATAATTCAAGCAGTGTATTCTTCCTCATAAGTAATTCAAATCGTATAAAAACATAGAACAAGTATTGAAGCATGTATCTCCCCCAAAACAGTTGTAAAACAAGTAAAAGTAGGGGTGATGAACTCACCTGGTGCGATAGCTACGATGACAAAAGTAGATATACAGAAATGAGGCACGATCTCTAACCGCAACCTAATATGAATGATATGATCTAATGTAAGAAATGAAATGATGCTGCGCATGCAAATACGTATGTTATCGATACCACTCGTGAAAGTTGAAAATAATGTTTATCGTCGAAAAATACGTTTTTGACGTCTCGTTAAGTTAATAACCACTTTTCATGTAAATAGGTTGAAACGGTACTCCACGATCCTTGTTTGGTGTTCTATCGGAAAATATAAGGTTTTCGTCGCAAAAATAACATTTTCATTACTTGAAAATATGCCCAAAATGGTCTCGCAAAACAAGTCACGAAATGTTGTACGTTAAGGGTTAGTGATGAGACTCGGCGTTTTTGAAAACCTTGTAACAATATCTTGAAGTCGTGTCATTTAACTTTTGGTTATACGGGTCTTGATCGATGAGAAAATCGACTCTTATTGTTGTTACTTGAAAGTATTATGTTCAACACTTAGAAAATTTCATTATAGTAAAAGCTGTCAAAATATATATAGTTTATCGGGTATATAGATGAGGTCGTAGTTTATTCGTTATAAGTCTATTCGACGAACGGCCAATTGATTTGAAAAGCTTGTTGGAAGATCTTGATTTCATAAAACTACGGCTCGGACTCAAACTGATCCGATCATAAAGAAAAACAGCCGAGGAAGTGGTGTCTCGCAAAGACAGTTTTGCGGCAAAATAATAATAAAAAAGCTGATGGAAATTTGTAAAAATCGTCTAAGTTCAAACGCTTGTATCTTTTTCGTTATAAGCTCGTTTTCTTCGTTCGTTACATCCCCGGAATCCTGGGCCAACATACTAAAATATTTTTGATAAGTTGGGACGGCTAGATCAAGTTTTATGTCTCGAAACAGTCCATGAAAACTGTTCAACAGCAAGCTATTTTTCAGAAAATAGTTTTCGTCGTTAAAATTGAAAATAGCATATCTTTTTCGTCGTAACTCGGATTTTAGTGATTCAAGCGGCCACGGTTTCGTTTTTGAAAGTATTTTCTGAATATCTAACCAAATGTTACCCGGAAACCCCTGAGTTTTCTGAAATTGGCGATTTGGGACAGAACCTATATTTGAAAGTATTTTTCGTTGTTAATATTCGGAAAATCATATCTCCTTCATTATTAACTCGTTTTTATCCCCGTTTTCGGCCATAGTTTTGTCTCGGAATGTATTTTCTAAATCTTTGGTCCAAAGTTACCCAAAACCCACTGATTTTCCCACGTTTCATATTTTGGACAGAACCTTTATATAGTTTGTAAAAATCAATTTTTCTAGTTCGAGGCTTGTTCAAAACTTAACCAAGCTATCTCAAATCAACTCCACAAGTACCCAATCCTACCATACACCTTCTTAGGGTGTCATGGGGTCCTAAACATCACCAATCTTGGTGGATCTCATGAGATTATTAGTGAAATTTATAGATCTAGTGTTTATAAACAAAAAAAAAAAAAAAAAAAACAATAAGTGGTATGGATCATAGTATATTTGCATGTTTTACCAATATATCTTGAAAATATATCAAATGGAAGTATAAAAAGTAGAGAAATTTATTTAGGTACTTACTTGAAGGTTTGATGAGTTTTTGGAGAAGATTTTATATAAGTAACCTAGGGATTTTAGCACAAAACCCCAACTAGATCATGATTAAGACTTGATAAACACTTGATTATTGAAAAATGATAGGTTCTTCTTGGTGTTTCTTCCTTGGACGATCCACATGAAGAGAGAAAGGTAGAAATGTTTTGCTAGTTGTTTTGTTTAAAATGAGTAGTAGTATATGTTAAATGTATAGATATTTTTTGTAAGGCTTGGTCAAAGTAATCAAAAGCTATCACATGGACTAGGAGGCTGGGGGGGGGGGACATGGAAGAAAATAAGGGTGTGTGGGCTAATAAATAATCTTGTCTAGTAACACATGTGTATGTTTAGTTTTAGTTGTGTATTGGGTGTTGTCGGGTACCGAGTTAACTAAAAATAAATCGTGATGCGATGAAATAAAATATGACGAAGTTGTAAAAGTTGTAAAATATTATTCCTGATGATAATCGGGTGTTAAAATAATTATCGGGTTGAAATATCGCAAACCGACGGAGTAATAAGCTCCGACCGTAAAATATAGTAATTGATTCGAAAACACCGGGTAAATTAATAATATAATTTTTATATTATTATAATGAGTACGAAAATATGTTAGGATCGTAGTCGGGAGTATTGGGTATACGTTCGTAGTAAAAACTGAGTGGTAACGTTAATTACAAATTAAGCATACGTATATAGAAATAATGCATATCCGTGTAGTAACTAATGTGATGATAATGTGTAGACTATGTCAGTCTATATGAAATGTCATTAATGAATGATGCATGAATTTGCAGCTAAACCACATTGGTTACTCGAATTTGAAGACCCGTAAACTCAGTTTACGATGAAATGAACAGCAATCGTGAATAGTGATTTCCTTCCGGAAATGAATAGTGTCATATGAATAGTAAAATTTTTGAATGCTTCTCGGAATCACAAACTGACTCCGAAAATGATGAATATTAAATGATGAATAGTGACCGGTGAATAGTAAATGCTGAATAGTAACTAATGAATAGTGAATAGGAGAAATGTCCTGAAAATGCGGGTTGTTACATCCTTTTTCACCACTTCTTTAATATTTGGATTTACTCGCCTCTGGGGTTGCACAGCTGGTTTATAATATTCCTCCATAAGAATCTTGTGTGTGCAAAAGGTCGAGTCAATTCCCTTGATGTCGGCTACACTCCATGCAATGACTCCCTTATATTTCTTCAAAACTCCTAAGAGTTTATCTTTTTGCTCATCTTCCAAGGAAGAATTTATGATTACTAGCAGTTGATCTTCTCCTTGTAGGAAAGCATATTCTAAGTGGTTTGGGGCTTTAGTTTGTTTTCGGGTTTACGAAGCTCGAGCGGTTCAGTGGCTCCTTGTCCAGGATAGAAGGATACGGTGCTAACTCTTTCTTCCCTCTCCTTCTCAATTATGGGAAGGAAGGCTTCATCTCGCAACCAGCCTTCTTCGATCTGTTCATCAATTAGTTATCAATAACATCGGTTAATTCATCGACCTCTCCGATGAAGTATAGCCGGTTAGCAGCTTCGAGAGAAAGGTTCATTGTATCCTTAATGTCAAAGGTTACGCTGTCGGTTCCCAATTGCAAAGTTAATTTGCCATCATGAACATCAATGACAGCACGAGCAGTGGCAAGAAATGGTCTTCCTAAGATGATGGGTACAAGGTCATCCTCCTCCATTTCCAAGATTACAAAGTCAACCAGAAATTTGAACCTCCCAACTTTAACCAGCACATTCTCGCATATCCCCAAGGGGTATTTGACTGACCTATCAGCTAGCTGGATGTTCATACGAGTTTTCTTCAATCCGGAATAACCTAATTTGAGGAACATGGAATAAGGCATGAGGTTTATGCTTACCCCTAAATCAGCTAGAGCATTCTTTACCGATAAAGATCCTATGGAACAAGGCAAGGTGAAGCTACCCGGGTCGTCTACCTTTTTTGGTAGACCTCGTTGGGTCACCACCGAGCATTCCTCTCCTATGGTTACAAGACCCTCGAGTCTCTTCCGGTAGCAAGTAATCTCTTGAAGTATGTGCTATACTTGGGCATATGGTAGCAAGCATCAAGGAGGGGTATGGTGACTACCGAATCCTTCAGATATGACAAGAATCTTTTATTATCATTTTCAATCTTTTGATTCTTGAAGCGGGGCGGAAAGGGGACTTTCACAGGTTGGTCGGGTGGAGCAAGTGGAGAGGAGGTCATTAAAGGGGGTTGTTCGGGAGTCTCATCAATCACATCACCTCCTTCCCTGTGAGGAATGTCTGGCTCGACCACAATGGGTTGCTGATTAGGATAAGGGGGTCCTTGGTTGTTGTTCCGGCCCAAGTTGTAATCACGAGTAGGGGATCTGTTTGGTTTACTTGAGTCTTGTTACGACCATCGAGGGTGGCATTGAGCTCTTGGAACCATTTTCCCATGTCATTTTTTTGTTCAGTAATGAGCTCGTCAAGCCCTTTCAATTGTAAGCTTTTTTCATGGGTGAAATGTCCAAGATCATCCTCAAAAGTGCTCCTAATTTTGAAGTCAGGACCTTTCGCTCCCTCCTCTTTTCTTACAAGATTTCCCCAAGGGGTAAAATCATCGTTTTAGTAGAAAGTTAACAGGGAAGGATCATCGAAAATGTCATGGCTTGACAGGTATGCGCGTTCGGTAGTGGCCTCTCCTCCGCATTCCTCTATTTCATGCGGGCCTCCACAGTGGTCGCAAATCAAGTATGGATTTGATAGTTGTTTAGCTGTTCGCGACCCTGCTAGGTATGATACCCTTTCGTGAAGCTTCCTTAGTCGATCCTCATATGAGAGTGTTTGCATGATTTCGGATATACTCATAGTTGAATCGGGTTCATCCCAGGTATCGTCTTGATCTTGAGCATATTCCTCAATCCTTTTCCACCCTCCCTCGGCGCTTAGATTGGCTATTTTCCCTTTTATCAAATTATTGTTCCCATGTTGATCATTTTGGGAGACGTTGTCATAGAAGATTTGGACAAGAAGCCAAAGTTTGATGCCATGATGAGGAACTTTCCTTATTAGTTCCTTGAATCTAATCCATGATCTATATATGGGTTCGTCTTTTCCCTTACGGAAACGGAAGATCCTATCCCTAAACGCTGAGGTTTTTCCTGCAGGGAAGAATTTCTCGTAAAACTTAGAGATAAGCTGCTCCCATGTAAAAATGGACTCAGAGGGAAGTTTATCGTACCAATCCTTGGCTTTTTCTTGAAGGGTAAAGGGAAAGAACCGTATTCGGGATGTGTCTCTAGTGGCCCCATCCGCATGGAGAGTGTCCACTATCTTTAAGAAATCCCTAATATGTTGTAATGGATCATCGGTTTGCAATCCACGAAACCTGCATACTTTGGACAAGCCAAAAATCATTTGCATGCAAGACCTCATTGGTACGTTCGTTTGGAAAGACAATGGCATTAGAGAATCCGCGAGGGTTTGGGGAGGAATAATCCTTAAGGCGCTTAGGTGTGGCAATTTCAGGAGTGTCCATATCGCGGCTGGATTGGGAGCTAGGGGATGTAAGGTGATGATCTGAATTTTCTTTAGAGAGGGCTTCATCAAAGTTGATGGTTGTGCCGGATGGTTCGGGTGTTGGAAGAGATTGCCTTAGCCTATACATTTTCCTTTCAGGTTCTGCATAAGGAGAGACAAGATTTCTTAAGGAACTACGACGTCTGATGACTCTAAGATTAGAAAGATCTTCATTTGCCATGATGGCCGATGGTAAAGGTTACGAACAAAGAAACGAAGAAATAAGATAGACTAAAGAAAACCTATAAAAATAAAATAAAAATCTTACTAGAAAGGAATCTAGCAAGTAGACCTAATAAAAAGAAATTCTAACCTAGACAATAACTATTTACCCGGGCTATGGCGCCAAAAACTTGATGCGTGAAATTTCACCCTCACAAAAGGTTTTACCTCTATAGAGATTTTGAGAAGCTTGCAATCCCCACCAGGCAGTGTACCTGTTCGTTGTAGTATAGTATAGTGACAAGTACCGGGGGATTGATCGTTCAACACAGGAAGAGTGTTCGCTAGGATTAAGAAGTCTACTAAACTAGGTCTAAAGGTGAGGGATGATTCTTTTTGTATTTTTATATTTTTATAAAATCAAGTAAAATCTCGGGTTTTGAAGGAGTGGGCGGAATTAGTTGCTAGTCAACTAACCAATTAACTAAAGATGCGATCAAAATAAAATAAAATAAACTAAAACTAATTTGTGGTGTAAACAATAATAAGAGAAAATATGTTTACTTAGATTTCATTACTCCCTAGATATCTTTTACCAGTTGATTAGCTTGTTACAATTGCATGGATGATGGGTTATATTCCTTAATACTAGTCGTAGGGCCGTGTACAAAATTCCCTAACTCTATAAGCTCCTACTTCACTCCTATGTCGAGCCAACTAAAAGCTCCTAACATGGGATCACTAGAATTCGCTTATGCATTAAATACAACCATAAATCATAGTACACCTCCGATCATGTTTCTTAAGACGTTCAAGCAAGTTACGAATTGGAAGTCTGCCAGTTTTCTTAAGCCTAACATGGAATATAATCATCCACAACAACTATTAACAAACCATCAACCAATAATCAACATCTAGGTTTCATTACATCTAAGCAAACACAAAAAAAACTAGCCTAGCATGTTAAAAAGAAGAAAAACATAAGATAGAATCAAACAACACATAGACATATTTAATGATTATTGGAAAACTTATCTTCAATTGAACATGGATGGAACAAGGGTTGAACCCTCATTATTACAAAAAATTCATCTAGGGTTTGCACAAAGAAGTTCTCCAAAAGTTTCACCCTATAATGAATGAAAATTAGAAAACTATATATAGATTTTACACCTTGACGGCGTCACGTTATAGCTTGTGATGCCATCAACTCGCCGCCAAGATAAAATTCGTATTTTGCCTAGATCCACTTCTGACGTCGTCATGTGTAATTTTACTCTGGGTAGTCACATGCATTTTGACCCTGACGGCCTTGGTGACACTGTGAGGCCAAATTGCCTTGAAAATGTTTTGGGCCGTCATGTGTATTTTTCACATCCACCTCTTTTGCCAAGCTTGACACCATCATTTGTGTAGTCTTGACGCCGTCAGGTACTGTTCCCAGCAAGGATTTTGAGACTTTGTCGTTTTCTTCACTAAATTGCTCCAATAACGTCCAAAATGCTTCCTTTTCCAGATTTCTCCTCAAAAGTACCTAAAATGACAAAAAGAACGATTTAGGGCAATAATTGATCAAATAATTATGAATTCGGGCTTAAATGACCACCTAAAAGCGGTACACTTTTCGCCTTATCACAAAGCGAAAGAGAGGTGAAAGACACCAAGGTATGCTGAAGGGCAAGGGCTCGGGGGGCGAACAGTTGAAGCCGGGGAAAGAACAGAGCCCCAAGAAAGGAAGCTTCACATTCGTACGTGTGCACTGCAGAGAGAACAACTACAAGTTTCCTCAAGAAGTGAAGATCTCATTCGGAGAGAGCAGTGACGAATACTGACTAAGAAACTGATAATGTGGACGATGGGAGAAATAACTGGACGCAGCCATACATGCCAGAGAAAGTCAACCCATTAACGGAAAACATCCGCAATGCCCAGCTGTCCAAAAAGATCCGCATTCCGAACAACATACCACCTTATGACGGGAGCGAGTATCTCGTGAATCGTGTAAGGTTATTCCAAACAACGGTACGGGTACACTACTGGGACACAGCGACCCGGTGTCACATGTTTAAACGTACACTCAAGGGAGCAGCCAAGATATGGATCGAATACCTCCCCCAAGAGTCCATAAACAGGTTCCAGGAATTAAGGGACGCATTCCAAGAATCTTTTCTTAACATAAAAAGGCACGGAAATCAAGACAAGAAAAATCACTGTGCCAAGAAGGGAAGTGATGAATCTATAAGAAGATTTCACAAAAAGATTTCTGACAGAAAGCAAAAGGGCCAAGAAAATGCCGGAGGCCGCAAAAGTCATCAAGTTCATGAAGAAAGTATCAGACCCGGAGCTGATAAAGCACCTACGTGGAGAAACACTGACGTAGTGA
The DNA here is from genome assembly GCA_030686995.1 of Artemisia argyi. NCBI lineage: Eukaryota > Viridiplantae > Streptophyta > Magnoliopsida > Asterales > Asteraceae > Artemisia > Artemisia argyi. The sequence goes on from CM060677.1 coordinate 129,800,065, forward strand.
AAATAACAAATGCATACTGCCGAGCAGAAGAAGCGGCAAAAAAGCTGAGACAGCGGAGACAATCTCTGCTTAAGACAATATGGTTATAGCCAGGCACACAGCACCGTCCACGGTATAGAAAGCATACACTGCAAGGCTAGCCATACCAGTACTTGGCATGTACACAACAATAATAGGTGGTATAATAGTGAGGAGACGCAACCCTATTGGTGTTTCTAGCTCACGCTCCTTCCCAAGGTGTTTATATTGCCCCACTGTTGACTCAGTACCAGGGTTGACAAGCCGAAAAGACGTCCTAGCCATAGACTGAGGCACGTGGTTGGGGGAAATAAATGCTTACGCAAAAAATGCTTGAAATTCCACAACCATTCGCTATAAAATAGCAACCAAAAAAGGAAAACAACTGGAAGACCTAAAATAATGGCCTCCTATAAAATCAACGATGAGAAGTTCATATTCATTGTGGAAAACTAGAAGGGGGTGAATAGTTTTGCGCCTTTTTCGTTTAATAAAAGTTTTCTTTCAAAGAATTAATGGTAATTTATAAAAACCTTTGAAGCTAAAGTAGATACAAATTGATTCACATATGTCACATAAATACTACTTATTTAAAGTGTTGAATAGAAATTATAATTTCATATATCTCACTTAAATATAAGTTTGTATTTATATATGTATACGTGTTTTAATGATTGTATATACTTTTAATTTACTAATGTATAACTAATGTTTTGAATGAAACCAAGTTTGATCTTTATGTGAAACCAATGTATGCACAACACACAATAATAATAATGTACGAGAAGCAAGTAAGTAAACAAGTAAAGAATGAGAGATGGAAAGTTCAAACCGAGAGACAAAGGATTTATAGTGGTTCGGCTACAAGGACACCTTCCTTGCCCTACTCCACTCCCCGAGCACCGAACTCGAGAGTTTTCTTCACTAAGTCAATAACCTCCCTTATGGCGGAGAAAACCGTACACACCAAATGCTTACACCAATTAACGACACAAAGCAAGATGTCGAGTTCTAATCGTAGCTTGAACCAATCTCACACCAAATAACACACCACAACTTCTTCACACCTTTGACTTCTTCAATATGTCTTCACACCACAAGTATCTTCACGCCTTCACAAAATGCTTCACGACTTCAATGTCTTGCTACTTCACAACTTCAAAGCACCAATGTCTTCACAACTTCAAACCGATAATATCTTTGCACCTTCAAGCCACTAGAGTCTTCACAAATTTAGTCTACTAATGTCTTCAAGTCTTCTCCACTTGGAAGCTTCAATTTCTTCACTACTAATCACTATTACCACTCTATCCTATCTTCACTACTATCCTACACTACTTCTTCACTTCAAACTCCACTTCACACTTACAACAATTCTAGATTCTACAACTAAATCTAGCAAACTAATACATACACCTTATTCACCAAAGTATGAAAGATCAACAAGATGAAACAAACAAACAACTTAGATAGCAAGATGATACTAAGTTGTAATACTTCTAGTAGAAGTATTCTTCTCTTTGCACTTGAGTGTTGAGGCTTGAATCACTTTGAAACAAAGATCAAAGTATATAAGATCAAAGGATTTTTAGAAGATGGAGAAGGATGTTTAGATCAGAAAGTTTTTAGTGCAAAAAGGTGAGAAAAATATGTGGAATGATCCAATATTTATAGGGCCAGAAAATACTGTTATGGAGCGTGCCGGTCCCCTTAATTAGGGGGCGGTCCCCTTAATGATTAAGGGGGCCGTCTAGTATAATTAAGGGGCCGCCCTCCTGAACGTTGGATTTTCTTGTCCTTTTGTGAGGGGAATTTTTCTGGATTAGATTTGCCATTTTTGGTTGAAAATTTGAATTCACAAATTTGTAATGAATAAAACATATTCTTTTAATTCCAAAAATATTTTACAAAAGATATAAAATGTTTTGTAACATTTTATAATTATCTAGTGATTAACAAAAATGTTCCTTTGATCTTGTAATACATTAGACACTTTGTTTATTCATACCTTAAGTGATTTAATGGTAAAGATGAGTATTTATTACTAAATACTTGTTTATGTCGTAATCTTTGGTTTGATGAGTTTTCGTTTTGTGATTATCAAAACATAGAGATATCGAAAGATATGAATAACATTTTTAGTCATTTATTTATATCAACAATCTCCCCCTTTTTGATGATTACAAAACCTAAACTCATTAAATCCAAAAATTAATTTTTAGACAAGTATTTAGTGAGTTTATATTCACTTCTCCCCCTTTTTGTAAAATCAAAAAGGTTTAAGCCAAAAGGAAGTAAGCTCCCCCTTGATGTATGCTCCCCCTCGTTTGAGGGCACCAAGGGTTCGAGAATTGGAATTCTTGCAAGAAATATATTAGAATCACAAGCATAGCAAAAGCAAACACATATATCATAATACCAACAAGTAATAAGCATGGCAAAAGATAATAAGGAATACATATTAAGTCATTCATTTATAGAAAATGATTATGTCAACCCATAATCATTGTTACAAAAGCCATAACTATAGAATACTAAGACTAAGTATAGCATCCTATTGTGCTAGCAAGGAGTGTCACCAAACTTTCTTGAATCCCAAAATGGTTGAAAGGTTTTATTTGAAAATGAGAAACATAAGCATATAAAATGCTTGGTGGTTTAGTGGAGATAAACTTTTGGTTTCATGGATGTTGGTGAGTTTGGAGATGTGGAACTTGTAGGTGGTGGGCTAGAGATAGGGTTTGTTGATTGATGGTTTTGATGTTGTTCAAGTGATGATGTTTGTTGAGATCTTGTAAGAAGATACTCAATCCAAGTGAAGTGCTCATTCAAAGCAATGGTTTGTTGTTGAAGGAAGATGTAACAAGGGCAATTGTTGACATGCTTCTCAACTTGGTTGATGTTATGTGGTGATGATGGTGAGCTTGATTGGGGTGGATCCAAATTGCGTTGAGCAAGATGTAATGCTAAAAGAGCACTAAGCTCATGAGCCTCTTTTAGCTCCTCAACAAACTTCAAGTGTTCGGAGGAAGGTGATGATGGTGGAGCAAGATGGTTGTCTTGGGTGAAAGTTTGAACATGCAACATAGGAATGGCATGTGAGGTTGTAGGATGTGGTGGTGGTACTCTTGGTGGAGGAGACATGGTTGAGCTTGGGTAGTCATGAAAACATGAAATGGGTGGAAGAGGTTCTCCAAGAGTGAGTGGTGTTTTTGTTGAATGAGCAATATGTGAAGTATTGATTGAGAGATTGGGATTGTTGTTTTGGGATTGAGCATGCTCATCATAAGAAGAAGCATGAATGAGGGAATGAGTGGGTGATAGGTTGTGAGATGAATCATTTTTGTAGGTTTGAGGTTTAGTAGTTGGTTGACTTGGAACAACATCACTTGAGTTATGACAAGAATCAAGTTTCCTCCTCCAAACGGGTTTGACGGAGATCCTTGCGGTTCTTGAAATCTTAGGTTTTTGGTTGTTGGGAGATGACATGTTTGGGTGTGATGGCATTAATGATGGGAAAAGGGTATTTATAGTGTATGAGAAATGTGGTTTAGGAAGGCAAATTTTGAGGGATAGCATGGGACAAAATATGTTTGTGAATTTTGGGAAGTATAGGCTGAAATGGGTCAAAAAGTGATAAAGAAAACAGTATCCCCGACCATCAGATGGCCGGTCCCCTTAATTAGGGGCCGGTCCCCTTAATCATTAAGGGGGCCACCTTATATAATTAAGGGGGACGCCCATCTGGTGATTCCCAGAATGCCAGAAATGGGTTTTTGGCAGAAAATTTTCAAAAAGGTTGTGTTTTTGGATTTGGATTCAAGTAAGTTCAACTCTTTGAGGCAATATAGGGCATACTATTCATGAATGTAGAGAGTGATATAGAAATAATTGAATTAGGCAATTAATTTATAATAATCATGCTATCTAATAATTTATCAATTAAGATATGCAACTAAGAAAGCAATAAGTCAAATAAGTAAAATGTGTAACTATATGAAGATGATAACATTTAGTCTAGAGCAAACATGTAGATGATTGTTAACAAGTAACAAATAGGTGGATATGATTGTATGGACTTCAAGACTTGTTACAAACAAGGTCCATATGGGCAAGCTATGATTCTCATGAGATGATTTGATGAAATTGTGAATGTCATTTCCAATATAAGTGTATGGCATATGTGAGAAAGTCAAATGTGTTTTAAGCAAAACGTTTTTAGTTTTATTCAACAATGTTTTGAAGTAAATTCAAGTGTGCATTACAGTAACACAAATTGAGTTTTGTTTCATAACATATAAAAAGAATTTCAATCTTGTTTTTGATTAAAATAAGGTTGTGAAAGAAATTTTAGTTAAGTAAATTGTTAAAAAAAATATTTCATTCAAAGAGAGAGAAGTTTTAACCATGATGTTTTGATCATAATAATCATGAAGTTGCAAGTGAAGGATTTGAAATGGAAGCTTATCATGCTCAAGAGAATCAATTTAGCCCATTGTCATACATAATCATCTCTAATGACATCTAAAGGTATTAAAGTGAGATGATAGATATTTATGATCTAAATGCAACGGAATAGGAAGGAGTAGAGTAAATAGTTCATGGATACAAGATAGGCATTCATATATATATATATATATATATATATATATATATATATATATATATATATGTATGTATACAATATAACATCATAATATCAAGTTGCAGACAAGTCTCAATTATAATACATCTATTTATGCAACTAGTAAGATCATATAGATAAAGTGGAAAGGTTCTACTATAGATTATAGAAGATTAAGAAGAATGATAATAGATTAAACAATAAGAAGGTTTATAATGCTAATATCATGTATGCATATATTAGTGTTAATGATCTAAAAGCATGGCAACTTAAAAGTTAAATCATATTCACATACTAATTAAAACATTCTAAAATATAATGTAATATTGGCAAGTTTTTGAAAAGAAAACTTATCTCAGGTCCAGCTTTTCTTTAAGAGTGGGCATGACATTGATAGGAAAAAATCTTAAGAATTAGTCCAAAACATGTCGAAGTAGCCAAGTAATATTCCCATGAATAGAAATCAAGGGAACTGAATCCGAGATGCTCAATCGATCACACCAGTCATCACAAGTCGTGAAGGCTAATAGAAGTAGTACTTAGGAGGCTTCATCTTGAAATAGTAACGGACACACCATGATACCAATACTTCTAGAGTGAAGAACAAAAAGCCGAGCCAAGAAGATTCCCGCAAAAACGTCATAGGCGAAATGATTGCAGAATGTGAAATAACGTGATAGAAACCAATAGCCGTCAAAGGTAGTAGAATGAGATGAGTAAATTAACACGTTATAGACTCTTCGTTCGTTAATTGCCTAAACATGATAAAAGGCTTGGTACCCAGATTCTCATGGGTCCTAGTTGGTTAGATGAGAACATCCATTGCATTTGAATGCACATGATGAGGATGTCGTCGATAAGTACAAGAGTTCACCAATAGTTTGTTTTAAATAACAAACAATGACTTTCTTGACTAGAGCAATAGATAATGAGTGTTAATAGTATTAGTTCTAAATTTATTCACTAGGTTTAACAAATTTTATTTGTTTTGATACATTTGTTGAAGGATTATTTACGATAAATCCTAAGCCAGTTTTATCATAAAATGACTTTTGAATATTGAGAAGATATTTTAAAGATTTAGAACTATTTTCGAATTTTGCTAATGTTTTTGCTCTTTCATTTTCCATTTTAATTTCATGTTTGTAGTCTTGACATTTTTTACATTCAAGATCAATTTCAATATTGCTTTCAAGTCTAGACATTTTATCTTCTAAAATTATTTCTTTTTCAAAGTTGTTTTCAGCGGATGTTGAAGATTCATTTTTAAAAATAATTTTTGAGTCAATGTTGCAAAAATGTTTGAAGTTGTTTTCCATTTTTGAAAATTCTAATATAAATTGATCATAGCAAAAATGTTTGGTTTTGGATTGTACCTTATTTGTAGTTGTACATTCTTCACATGCTATACGATGATCAATTCCATTTTCCATGTCGCTCCATGTTTTGTTTGTAATTTCACTTGGATCTAGAAACATGTAGTTCTTGCCATCAATACTTGTGTTCACATTAGTTTGAATATTCTCATAACCCGTATTATCATCATCTTCTTTGCACTTGTTGCAACATGATTTATTCACGCTCTTTCTTCGGATTTGGCTCATGTATTCTTCGTTGTAGATACCTTCAATGATCACATTTGAACTAGTAGTACATGTGTTTATTTCAACTAAATATTTATTTACTAAATTTTCTAGATTAACTATTTCTTGTGCAATATCAAGTTTATCATCTTTGATTTTACATTTCTCTTGGTGAATCTTTAAAAGACATTTCCAAATATCATTTGCCGTTTTACAACGAAATAATCTTTCATATTTAACTTTTGGTAGAGTTTTGAAAATAAGTAATTTGGCTTTAGTGTTTTTATCAATTTTAGTTTGAAGATTATTATATTGATTTTCAAAATCTATTTTGGTTGGTTTAAGATCACCAATTGAAATGATATGCCAAAGATCAAGATCTATTGATTTCACATAATTTTCAAATTTGTTTTTCCATTCAAGAAAATGATCATTTTCAAATAAAGGTGGTTGTTGTGCAAATTTCCCTTCTACATATTTTTCAAATTCCATAGATCGTTACAAGTTTTAAAATACAATCTATTTTAAAAATCTTGCTAGACGTGGCTCTTGATACCAATTGTGGAAAACTAGAAGGAGGGTTGAATAGTTTTGCGCCATTTTCGTTTAATAAAAGTTTTCTTTCAAAGAATTAATGGTAATTTATCAAAACCTTTGAAGCTAAAGTATAGATACAAATTGATTCACATATGTCACATAATACTACTTATTTAAAGTGTTGAATAGAAATTATAATTTCATATATCTCACTTAAATATAAGTTTGTATTTATATATGTATATGTGTTTTAATGATTGTATATACTTTTAATTTACTAATGTATAACTAATGTTTTGAATGAAACCAAGTTTGATCTTTATGTGAAACCAATGTATGCGCAACACACAATAATAATAATGTACGAGAAGCAAGTAAGTAAACAAGTAAAGAATGAGAGATGGAAAGATCAAACCGAGAGACAAAGGATTTATAGTGGTTCGGCTACAAGGACACCTTCCTTGCCCTACTCCACTCCCCGAGCACCGAACTCGGGAGTTTTCTTCACTAAGTCAATAACCTCCCTTATGGCGGAGAAAACCGTACATACCAAATGCTTACACCAATTAATGACACAAAGCAAGATGTCGAGTTCTAATCGTAGCTAGAACCAATCTCACACCAAATAACACACCACAACTTCTTCACACCTTTGACTTCTTCAATATGTCTTCACACCACAAGTATCTTCACGCCTTCACAAAATGCTTCACGACTTCAATGTCTTGCTACTTCACAACTTCAAAGCACCAATGTCTTCACAACTTCAAACCGATAATATCTTTGCACCTTCAAGCCACTAGAGTCTTCACAAATTTAGTCTACTAATGTCTTCAAGTCTTCTCCACTTGGAAGCTTCAATTTCTTCACTACTAATCACTATTACCACTCTATCATATCTTCACTACTATCCAACAATACTTCTTCACTTCAAACTCCACTTCACACTTACAACAATTCTAGATTCTACAACTAAATCTAGCAAACTAATACATACACCTTATTCACCAAAGTATGAAAGATCAACAAGATGAAACAAACAAACAACTTAGATAGCAAGATGATACTAAGTTGTAATACTTCTAGTAGAAGTATTCTTCTCTTTGCACTTGAGTGTTGAGGCTTGAATCACTTTGAAACAAAGATCAAAGTATATAAGATCAAAGGATTTTTAGAAGATGGAGAAGGATGTTTAGATCAGAAAGTTTTTAGTGCAAAAAGGTTTGAAAAATATGTGGAATGATCCAATATTTATAGGGCCAGAAAATACTGTTCTGGAGCGTGCCGGTCCCCTTAATGATTAAGGGGGCGCCTAGTATAATTAAGGGGCCGCCCTCCTGAACGTTGGATTTTCTTATCCTTTTGTGAGGGGAATTTTTCTGAATTAGATTTGCCATTTTTGGTTGAAAATTTGAATTCACAAATTTGTAATGAATAAAACATATTCTTTTAATTCCAAAAATGTTTTACAAAAGATATAAAATGTTTTGTAACATTTTATAATTATCTAGTGATTAACAAAAATGTTCTTTTGATCTTGTAATACATTAGACACTTTGTTTATTCATACCTTATGTGATTTAATGGTAAAGATGAGTATTTACTACTAAATACTTGTTTATGTCATAATCTTTGGTTTGATGAGTTTTCGTTTTGTGATTATCAAAACATAGAGATATCGAAAGATATGAATAACGTTTTTAGTCATTTATTTATATCAACATTCATGGCTAAGAACAAAGGGAACTGCTGGAAACAACAAGCATAGGTTGTCGATGAAGCGCCATGAGATTTCGATAGCCCTTCATCGGCTCTGACCTACCCCAATGGACCATCCAAAACCGAATACCAAGAGCCTGAAAAGGCATCTGACCCTATTCATGTAGTAAAGTGACTACTAATAAAAACAGTTGCTCTTATGGAACGGCCCAATAAATCCTACACACATAAACACACTTCTGCCAGAACGCTCTTTCGACCAAGAGTATAGGCTCCAAACCACTCTTGCATCAAAAGACGTTTTGAAACACTCATCCTCCATCCCACCACCACCACCATCTTTAAAGCCACCGACTTAAGTCGCACAATTTCTAGGCGGGACTTTTTGCTCTCAAGAAGTACAGCACCACCCGGAACCTAGTGACGATTAGGGTTCTCGCTAACCACGAACGTTGAAAAAAGCAAGAATGCCTTAAGCGGTCGATGGACATGATGGCAAGGAGAGAAGAAAAGTCTAAGGACGAAGTAGAGGCAGAAGGTAAAATGGGCAAGGGCACACGCTGGCACGACGGGGGAATCAAGCAATACATTCCCCTGGTTGTCAAGGATCTATACCACAGCAAATGATGAATGATGCCTTCATTGTTGTTGACTAGAACGGACATATAGCCTGCAATCAAGGGCCAAAGATCGTTCAAACCGATACTGTGGAAAGAAGGTCAAGCACTAAAGACGGTGGGGAGCTACAAGATGCGCACAAGGAAAACACACGGCACCAAATGATTTGCAAACAAATAATATAAACACTGAGCTCCGACAAAGAACAGGCAAGTGTAAAAAATAAAGCACAAAGACCTAAAAGCCACGGAGCATAAGCCAACCTACAAGAGGTGTATGAAACAAACAAATTTAAGACGGAACTCAGGCTCTGCAAAGAAGACAAAACTCAGGCTCCGCAAAGAAGATGGAACTCAGGCTCCGCAAAGAAGACAGAACTCAGGCTCCGCAAAGAAGACGGAACTCAGGCTCCGCAAAGAAGACAAAATTCAGGCTCCGCAAAGAAGACGGAACTCAGCCTCCGCAAATAAGACGGAACTCAGGCTCCGCAGAAAACACGGAACTCAGGCTCCGCAAACATATAGAAGACGGAACCCAGGTTCCGCAAAAAATGTAAAATCCGGAAAAAATCCACAATATTTTACTTGTATTATTCCAATAAAATCTTTGTACTTGTAATGTGTTGCTTGTATTACTTCAACATATTTCCCATACAACGAAAGTGGAGATTAGCTACCTCCGCTACGTTTGATTTTCTAAAAATTCTTCTTAAAGATTATATATATATATATATATATATATATATATATATATATATATATATAGTAAGATGCGCACACTGAGGGCATGACCCAAAAATGTTATTCCGTATAGCTAAAAGGGTGCGAAACCTCATAAACCACCCACAGGTACGTAAGAGGATTGCAAGCCTAGTGCCAACTAAGACTAAAAATAAACTACATATCCGTACGTACTTTAATACGAGCAAAGCACAAACAATCAAGTGCAACAAAGACGCATAAAAGTTAGACGTAACTTTAGCGCAAAACAAAAACGTTCATACAAAGCCAAACCATGAGTAATCATGAACAAAGGCAAGAGCATAAATAGGAAATTCCATATAGCAGACAAAAGCGTTTGGACACTGGGAAAACCCAGGAACTTAAAACAACTCGCAAAGAGAAGAAAGAAAAGTAGGTTCAAATACATCAAAGACCGTTTAGAAAAGACCACATGCGGTCACGGTATGAGGGAAAGCTACGATAAGCCACCATGCTCTAGCATGGGCGGACAATCCTTTATCCCAGAAGCCTGCATTGAATAAGGAAAACCACTGCTACCAGAAACATCAGAGTCATATATTGACAATGATAACGGATCAAGGAACGAAACTGGAATGGTTGAGTCCGTTACATGGGCAACCGATTCACCCCAAGAAAGAGCATCTAAGTTGGATAAAAACTCAACAGTGGTAGGCTCTGTCAAGGAAGTAAAGACATTGCCAACAACAGGTTTTCCGGCAGACACAACGCCCCTAACCTTTTTAGCCCTCCCTCGAGCCACATCCAAGGCAGAAGATAAGACAGTCTCGCTAGCCGCCAGGCCATCCCCTGCTCTACACAACAGAATAATGAATTGCTCAATATATGGTTGTAACTTGGCCATTCCAAGCTCTTTTGAAAGCTCGTCATCAAGACGAAGCAAGGTCGTAATACTCCCTATAGAAGAGTCCATGTGAGACACCAAGATGCCTAGTAAAGGAGACTAAAGACTCCAGAAAGCAGCATAGGCGGAATTATAATCTGCCTTGGCAAAAGGATTATAGGCATCAAGATCCGCCAACTCAGTACCCGACTTACCATGCTCAATGCCAACAACTAAACCTTCCTGTGCTCCATATAAATACGAGCTGGATAACAACGTCCTCAGAGACTCAAAGTACTCCGGAAAATTAAGACACTTAGCCAAAAACAGCCTCAAACCTGTGTTAATATCCACCGGCGGCTGGCCATAATAGTAAGGAAGACATGATGTAGCTCATCGTTAACACTAATAGCTGCTTCGGCAAAACGAGATTCCAAAGCACTCAACCTATCAGTAACACTCTTCAACTGGGTATCCTGGACTTGCATAAACTCTTCCTTTACCGAAGCCTTAAGCACATGCATCTAAAGGACAAGAAGGGGAGAAATACATATCCGGAAAATAGAGGCAGATAAAAAAAACACAAAAAAAAAAAGAAAAAATAAGAAAAAAATAAAAGAAGAGAAAGGAGAAATAAAAAACGATACAATAATTACATGATGATGAAGGCTCTCATTCGAGCGATGAGAATTAGCAAGAAAGGTGCTAAGACTGGAAATATCCAAGTCTTTGTTAACAAGAGACACTTGGAGTCTAGACAACTTCGCAGTCGCAGGAACACCCTCTTCTTCAAGAATAGAAGACCGCTCGCACAGAGAAGTGCGGAGTTCTCCCTCAAGATTGGAAAGTTGCTCTTTCAAAGATGACACTTCAATCGCGCGAGCATTACCGGAAGACTTCAATAACGAGCGAAGATACTCCACTTCCGCAACCATACCCTTCGATGCCAAAGCCTCCGATTTCCATCTCTCAATCTCCTCATCTTTTGTACGCAGTAGTGCATCCTTCTTGTTAGTACAAATAATGCCTAAAAACGTTATTTATATTTTACGATCTTTGCTAAGTTTTGTTAATGACAAAGTATGAACTTTAGCTAAGAGTAAATCATCACTTTAAGTGTTTAAGTTTTGTTTAAACTAAGTTTACATTTCCTTTTAAACAAAACATTGTTTTTATTTCTTAAATTAGAAAGTGTCTTGTCACGTCACATTTATTTCTTAAAATAGTAATGTCACATCACATTTAGGGCAAGCTTTGTCAATATACATTTATGGTAAGAAAGAGTGTTTGACTAACCATATGTTTGCTTTCAAGTCTTGTGTTTGACTAGGTGTAATGAGATGTGACCTTGTTTGGTTTGGAAGATTTATTGCAAAAACCAACTGCAGCCCTGACGGAACCCTGGGGGTACACGGGCAGAACCCATCTGAGGGTTCCGCCTGATCCGCCAGACCTGCAGAATAGTTTGCTATAAATACCAAACCATTTGTTAGTTTTGAGTGACCCCTTTAGGACATATTTTCATATACTCTCTCAAACTAACTCAGTAACATTTGACTTGTGTGATTCTCTTATGTAGCAAGGGACTTCACAAGATCATTCAAGAAGTTACAAGCTTCAACTCTAAAGTTGCAAGTGTTGTTAGCTTTGTTATGTATAAGCTTTGATAACTTATACTTTATTTGTATCATGTATGTAGAAGTGTTTGGTTAGTATTTTAGGCCTCAAAATACGTAGTGTGTCGGGAGTTGTTGTACCCTTGCAAAAGAATTAACTGGAGTGGTTGTACCCTTGGTAAAGAACTCGACATCTAGCTTAGTGTCGGTAAAAGTGTAAGCGACGATGGGAGTGGTTGTACCCGTGTAAAAGAACTCGACATCTAGCTTAGTGTCGGTATAAGTGTAAGCGACGTTGTAAAGGTTTTCTCCGCCGGTGAAAGGAGCTTGTTGATTAGTGCTTATAACTCTCGAGTTGGAAACTCGGGGCGTGGATGTAGGGCAAGGAAAAAGAGTCCTTGTAGCCGAACCACGATAAACAATCGTGTTGTGGTTTGATTGTTTCTTTCTTTGTCTTTGCTTATTACATATTGTCTTTAGTTAGATTAGCTAATCACACGTAAAGTTTTTCAAAGAACTAAACAAGCAAAGTTAGGATTGTTAATCATACATAAAGCTTTTCAAAGAATCAAACAAGTAAAGTTCGAATCGTTATTCACATGTAAAGCTTTTCAAGGAATTGAAACATATAACGTTGTGTTTATATCTTTAATCAAACGTAAAGTTTTAAAGGATATTCAAGCTTAAAAGAATTTAAAAAGCGGTAAACTATTCAACCCCCTTCTAGTTTTCCACAATTGGCATCAAGAGCTACGTTACTCAAGATCTTTAAAATAGAATGTATTTTAAAACTTGGATGGATCCATGGATTTTGAAAATCTCAAAGAAGGGCAACCTATTCAAAACCCACCGCTATTTGAAAAAGAAAAACTTACTTGAATGGAAAAGTAATTTTGAAAACTATATGAAATCAATTGATCAAGATCTTTGGCATATTATTTCTTTTGGTGATTTCAAACCAAAGAAAACAAGTTTTTGAAAACTAAGATAACTATCTTAAACTTGATAAAAATACTAAAGCTAAAACAATAATTTATAAAGCTTTAGTACCGAATATGAAAGAATGTATTTTTGTCAAACGGCTAATGACATTTGGAAAAATATGTTAAACTTTCATCAAGAAATATGTCAAGTCAAAGATGATCAATTTGATCTCACATATGAATTAGAAGTCTTAGAAATATTAATAGATAGACATTTAGTTGAAATGAATACATGTGCTACTAGTTTAAATGTTTTAAATGAAGGTGTAAGTGAAGATGATTACTCAAGTTGAGCTCTTAGTGGACTTGCTTGCGATTCATGGAATAACACGGATGAAGATGAAGCTAACCATCCGGTTTATGATTCTCAACTAGATAAAACATCAAGCAAGGTACATTTTGAAACCAAACACTTTTGCTTTGACAAATCTATCCTAGAGTTTTCTAAACTAGAAAATGAGTCTAAACGTTTATGCAACATGGACCTAAAAACTATCTTCAAGAATGAGTCTTCAAAATCTTTTAAGAATATCTTTGAAAAGGAAATCTTGTTAGAAGATAAAATGTCTAGAATTGAGAGTAATGTTGAAATTGATCTAGAATGAAAATTGTGTCAAGATTACAAACATAAGATTAAAAAGCAAAATGAGAAAGGAAAGATATTAGTTAAATTTGATGAAAGCTCAAAATCTCCTGAAAGATTGTTGAGGAGTCAAAGGTTGTTTAAAGATAAAACCGGATTAGGATTTAACTCAAAAGCGCCATCAACTAGTAAAACAAAACAAGTAAAATTTGTCAAACCTAGAAGAGAGATTTAGAGATAATTCAATCTCTAATAGAAACTCATGATTAAAGGATTAAGATTATCATGCTCTAGGCTTTTATATCATTATCTAACCTTCTTGGATACATGAGTAATTGAGTTTCAAAGCGTGTCGTCAAACCAAGATTTTATGCATTGTGTTTATGCTCTTGATAGCATCTCTATGCAATTTAAAAAGGTACGCATTACTTCAACTTGACTTTGATTGTCTCTTGTTTCTAGCATTATGTGTTGGAATATGTGTTATTAGTAATACTCTAAAAGTGTTTACTTGCTATTAGTAATAACTAAGATTAGATTCTATGCAACAAGGAATTTAGTCATTAGTACTAGTAAGAGATATACGGTGTTTTGGTTCTTTAACCATCAAAGAGATAAACATGAGAAACTCTTGAGTGAGTCTCACTCAACTCTTGCTTACAAGTGAGCTAACTAAGAATTTCCTAAGTGTTAAAATGTCTAACACTTTTGAGATGCTTGCAAAACAAACCTTTGTTAAACAACATTCTCAAACACCATACTTTGAGTCTTAAATTGTGTTTTTCTTCGATCACTTCTTTATGATAATCTCACATAAAACACTCAAGGTGAAAGAAATCACATTAGCATACATTAGGATGTGTGGAAGAAAATGAGTTTTCAACATCTAGGATTTACACATCAAATGTGACACTTAGTCTTATGATGTTGTACCTCTTGGACTTTTTCAAAACAAGTAGAGTTCATAGTGTCTTAAGTAAGAAAACCCAAAGAGTCGAGGAGTCGTTGAATATAACATTTAACGAGTAATCTCCTGCTTCTAAGATATCATCTTTGGTAGATGATGACTTACTCGAAAGTCCAATGATGGCAAGACAAGTATGTTGTGTAAAACATTAAGAATAAAAGTACAAAATAACATCTTCTCACCTTGAGTCAAACATTGAATCAAGCAAAATTTACATAAGTTATAAAACTTGATTTATAGGTCATAGTTGTGTCTAAACAAATTCAACAAAAATAGTTTTTGGAATTTAGAGTAAAACAGCTAGTGAAACAAAATAGATTTTTCGAACTAATCAAGTGATTATAGTGTCAATATTTGAAAGTCTTTTTGATAATAAAAATAAGCTCCAAAAGCAAGGGATCTTAACTTAAATACATTCTTAGTTACTCTCTTGTTCTCAATGGTTAAGTTATTGATGACTTATCAAGAATGAGATTAGTAAATCCGTAGGTAAAACTAAACGTAGAGAAATGTTCAGAAGACTACTTATTATCATAACAATTAGATTCAACATTATGTTTAGCGTTTGTCTATGTGCTCGTTTTAAAGAAGATCCTAAAACAACTCTTTAGTTGAGCTTGTTTGGATACATCGTAAGGTACTACATAACTAGGATTATGGTATCCCAAAAGAACGGGAATAGAAACCATAGTGTATGCCAAATGGAATTATGTCGGTAATAAGTTGTTACGAAAAGCACAAGTGGTACTTGCAATTTTATACTTACTTACCCAATGATTCTCCAAAACACGTAAGGTTCTCAAATTAGTTTCGGATGGAGAAACACATCAACAATCTCCGCTTAAACAAGCAAATATGCGTCAACAACGAAATTCTTTTATCAACATTGTTATCCCTTCAACAAAGGAATCATCGACTTCGGCAACAATTCAATCCATTATGGTCTTAATAGACATATTGTAATCCATCATCATCGCCTTGGTAAGATTGTTCATTGAGGAACGTCTTAACTAAGAAAGTCTTCTACGTTAACCTTTCTATCAACTTTTTCACAAAACCTCTTGAATGTGAAGCATTCATCATTCCTAGGCCTAGTCAAAGACTCATAAGACCTAAAACCTTAGTTTTGAACATTAGGATAAAACCACAAATATCAAGACAATCCCTTTTGAATTTTTCCCTGCAGCTCCCACGGTACCCTCAGACTATACAGGCGGAACCCTCCTTTTGGTTCCGCCTGGTTCGCCGAAGCTGCAGGATGTTTTATTTTTAATTTCAAAACCAAACACCCTCTTAACTTAATCATTCACTTGTTCTTTCACCATCATCTCATCACATTCACCTTGTGATATATCTCAGCCCATGAGATTCACAAAATGAGCAAAACTTCAAGCATCTACCTCATAACCTTTCATCACTCAAAATGTTATCCTTTGTCTTATCAATATCGAGTCATCCACCATTTCCATGCCCTCAAAGAAACCAAGAGTCAATATCATCTTCACCAATAACTCCACCTAGTCATCTTCACAAGAAGATTCCACAATGTAACCAAACAAGTGTGTCATCCCCACTATAACCTAACCTATTAAGATTAAACCACCTTTCATGATACATAAACCTATGTTCACCCTTGTGTCGCTCTTTGAAACAAAGGGCAATTGCCATATCCATACTCTCATTAACATATTTGTCTATGTCGTCAAAAGTCAAGTGAATTTCATTATGAAATACGTCTCTTCCACTTTCTAGCAAGTGAAGAACACAAAGAAGATATCCACGCTTTAAGTTTTGTCAAGCAATCACCACCTCATTTCACATATCCACTCTTGGTCGTCAACCATACTTTACCACCGTTCACCACATTGTTAAAACAAATGAAAAACATCATTGAAACATCACTTGCATTATAAAACGTTTTTTTAAGCATCAAAATGAGTCAAGTTAACCGTACCTCCACATTGTTTTCATATAGGCACATACTAGAACATACACATTACAATAGTCGTTTACTTAGACTAAAATGTGAAATTTTGATTTTCTAGGAATCATCATGCCTCCTCTAACTCACTACGACCACAAGGACACCATTAAGTACCTACCCAAACACCACAAAACCAAAGGTCTTACTCAAACTCAAATCATTGTCTTCAAAGCCTTAGAAAAACGATATGTCCATAAGGGTAGAACCATTGATCCATCCTTCTTAGAAGGTACAAACCTCTACACGGAATTTGCCACAATCAACCTTGAGTGTCTCTTAGAAATCGACGAGCCTATTTGTTCTAGGTTCATTTTAAGAATTCTGTGCATCCGTCACCCTCTCCAAGGATGAGTATGGTCGCATGTCTATTAACTTTAGGGCTAGTAATCATCAATACTCCTTCTCTCTCGAGGAGTGTGCTCAAATCCTAGGTGTCCTAAACCATGGTACTTGCATCTACTCTGACTTGCACTCCCTCTCAACTCTTAACACACTCTTTGACCTCATCTATTCCTATGATACCCCTCTTATGTTCACAGATGAACTTCGTGACCACTTCTTCATTAGGACCACCAACACTAGGAGACCTAGAACCGGAAATGAGGTCATCAAGGACCCATATGGAATGGAATTCAATTAACTCAAGCCCTAATTCAAGGAATGGGAAGAACTCCTTAGAGCCAATGTAATTAGCACCATAGGAAACCGGGATCACATCAATGTTTGCCTTTGCTACATGCTCTGCCCCTTATCCGTTAGGCGACCCTTCAACCTTGCCTACTACATGACCAAGAGAATGGCCGACATTCCCGTGCAAGGCACAACGTCTATGCCGTATGGAATGCTTTTGACCCGTCTCTTTAGGTTCATCTCTCCCATTCCATCAACTCCTAGAGGTCTTCACCTAGACTACTCTCTCATTCCACATGCTTTTGTTCCACTAAGTGATAGGAGAATCTACAAATCCCAAGGTAAACATTTTCCAACTCTAGGCTTTGCCCAACTCTAGGCTCCCACCTCTAGAATACATTTTCCAACTTTCGGATATTCCAAATGAGTCGGCAGAGTTCAAGCAAACAAAGGGGATGTTCAAAAACATCGAGAGATTTCTTGGAAAGCTCAAGAAGAAGATTGACCTTCTATGAGAGCGGGTGTGTAGGAGTGTTTGGCACTAGGTGCTGTTTGAATGATTTGGTCATTTAAACATTACGTGTTATGTATTTGTGTGTTGGTAAGATATTTGGTACTATTTGGAACTTGTAGGAACTAACAATGATGCAGGAAGACAACATTTGGCAAGTTGTCAAATTTTCATGTTTATGAATTTTTCACTAAGCATAAGTTCTCGACCCCCCGGTCAAAGTCCTATGGTATGTGTGTTTACATGTCCAATTTTTGCAATACCTAACCAGATATGCATTATCTTTTTGATTTTAAGAGTTTTCGAAAAATATGAAAAATGTCTCGCGGGTCAAAAACGCGGACTGCCAATTTTTTCAGCCCTGGCGGATCTGGCGGTACCCAAAATTGGGTTCCGCCAGTGTATTTTCTGGGCAATCCAGAAATGGCCCAACGGACCAGCCGGAACCCTCAGGTGGGTTCCGCCTGTGTTGTCTCAGGTTTCCGCCAGTCACCTGCAGAAAATTTTTGTCATTTTTCTTAAGTTCAAAACTTGTAAAGTGTCAAACCATTATCTTTAGTGAGAAACATCTTCCCTTGACTCCAATAACCATACTAGGACAACTCTCACTCACTAAAACAATTTGGAAGTTACTTCCCGCCAAAAATTCAAATTCAAACATAACTAACCCAAGGAACCCTTTTAAAGGATCCTTCAACCCATTGGAACATTTTCAACCAAATTATATCCCATAATCACAAAGCATTGAGTGCATATGTTGGTCTTTCACTCCACCCTATTCCATTGGATTGACATCAAATCATTTGAAACCTCAATTTTTGTATGGAACACATCAAATCCAAACACTCCTTCCCGCAATTCTTTTTAAGATTGATCACTTTAGAATACCTCAAAACTCACACCAACACCATTACTTCTCTCAATCTCAAAACTCTTGCAAACCAAAGATTTGAGATGACTTAATCAAACACCTCATCCGAATCATCAAGCTAAAACCACTAGGATTAGTGTTAAACCTTGTTGCTTCAACAAAACCATCAAATCAAGCTCATCACTTGACATTTCTTCACCTATCAAAGACTTCCTTAACCTTACTACCTCAACACCATATTCAATACCTTGCAACACCAACATGACCACTATTCAAGATTTATTCAATCTAGCTACTCCAACATCCTCTCCCAAACATGGCAATACAAACATATACACTTTTCAACCATCAAAAACTTTTTCAACCATCGATCACCAACACTTACACCAATGGAACTTTTCCATAAACAACCAACATCACCACATCCACTATTGGAAACTTTTGAAAACCTATCACCTAAACCATCAAGCCCTCCATCATTG
Organism: Artemisia argyi; assembly: GCA_030686995.1. NCBI lineage: Eukaryota > Viridiplantae > Streptophyta > Magnoliopsida > Asterales > Asteraceae > Artemisia > Artemisia argyi. The sequence goes on from CM060677.1 coordinate 129,819,375, forward strand.
TCACTTTTTGACACCATTGCCGAAACAGAGACCCAACAACAACCAATATTTCAACCAAATGAGTCATTGGATGATGCACCTCATCCACCGTCATTGCTTGAGAGTTTGGCTTACCGTTATGCTAGACCCTAAATTTTTCCAAATGATCAAGGTTATACACACCTACAATCATTTGTGTTTCACCCCATTTACAAACACCTTCATGGTAATCCTTCCGGAGAACCAAACTTCCGTCACTTTGTTCAACAAAAACAACTACAAAAACAACTACCACCACCACATGAACCTTCCCAACACTTTGAATCTCTATATTCTTCGTATAAGAAAATAGAAGCATCTCAATGATCTTCAACCAAGACCAACAAAATCACCACCTTTCACAAATGAAAAACCAAGGTCATTACTTGACCAAAATGAGTCTTTTGACCACAACCAACCACCACAACAAGAGTATCACCACCCAAAACCACTGTTGTTTCACCCTATCTACAAAGACATCCTTGGTCCTCTAACCAATGAAATGAGGTTTATCCTAAACCACATTTTGGATCATCTCATGTTTAGAGTCTCCAAAATGAAACAAAACCGTTTTGTTTGAAAAATGTTTCTTATTAAAACCAACAAACCAAGTTTAGAGCACCAACACCACCTTAAGTTTAGAGTCTCCAAAATGAAACAAAACCATTTCTTTTGGAAAATGTTTCACCATTTAAACCAACAAACCAAAACCGTGTCACCTTCTCACCCTTCAAAATAAAGCCCGCTACAACCTTCAACACCCATTTTCATCCTTAAACAATCTTAGCCTTGTTTTTGGAAAATGTTTCTCATTAAGGAAAATGATGATTTCCTTGTAGCATTTTATGTTCTTAGTTTATTTTTAGTTTTTCTTTATTTTTAAGAAGTAGGATGATGTCGTCCTAATTACTTGTCTTTGACCTTTTAAGAGTCAAAATTTTACATGAAATGAATTTCATTCTACTACAAGGTTTGCATTGTTTGTTGACCATTTAGGTATAATGAGTGAACTATACCTTAATATGGTAGCATACATATATCTTGTGTTTTAAAAACTAACCATTCTTTTTGTAGGATCATTATCCATGTTTTCCTTCCTTGATACTCCATTTAGGGGAGTAATATTCAAGGGGGAGCATGAGTGTTGCATTATTCCACTTCACAACTCTTAGTTGTGTACTAGACATGAAATGCTTTCATGACTTGTCTTGCGCGGCAACTAACCTTTTTCTTGTAGGTTCAAAATCCATGTCTCCTCTCTTGGAAATCCATTTAGGGGGAGTATTATCCAAGGGGGAGCAAGTGTATACTTCCGCTTCGCTACTCTTCTTTTTGTTTCGACAAAAAGGGGGAGAATTTATATGTAAACTTGTTTCAAAATTTTTTGTTTTTGCATATCACATCATCTTAGCAAAAACAAGTTTTTATACTGACTTTATAAGACTTAACACTAAAACTAGTGACTTTCTTATAAATAAAGTTTATGTTTTGTCATCAACAAAAAGGGGGAGATTGTTAATACAAATAACGCCTAAAAACGTTATTTATATTTTACGATCTTTGCTAAGTTTTGTTAATGACAAAGTATGAACTTTAGCTAAGAGTAAATCATCACTTTAAGTGTTTAAACTAAGTTTACATTTCCTTTTAAACCAAACATTGTTTTTATTTCTTAAATTTGAAAGTGTCTTGTCATATCACATTTATTTCTTAAATTAGTAATGTCACATCACATTTAGGGCAAGCTTTGTTAATATACATTTATGGTAAGAAAGAGTGTTTGACTAACCATATGTTTGCTTGTAAGTCTTGTGTTTAACTAGGTGTAATGAGATGTGACCTTGTTTGGTTTGGAAGATTTATTGCAAAAACCAACTGCAGCCCTGACGGAACCCTGGCGGTACACGGGCGAAACCCATCTGAGGGTTCCGCCTGATCCGCCAGACCTACAGAATAGTTTGCTATAAATACCAAACCATTTGTTAGTTTTGAGTGACCCCTTTAGGACATATTTTCATATACTCTCTCAAACTAACTCAGTAACATTTGACTTGTGTGGTTCTCTTATGTAGCAAGGGACTTCACAAGATCATTCAAGAAGTTACAAGCTTCAACTCTAAAGTTGCAAGTCTTGTTAGCTTTGTTATGTATAAGCTTTGATAGTTTATACTTTATTTGTATCATGTATGTAGAAGTGGTTGGTTAGTATTTTAGGCCTCAAAATACATAGTGTGTTAGGAGTTGTTGTACCCTTGTAAAAGAACTAACGGGAGTGGTTGTACCCTTGGTAAAGAACTCGACATCTAGCTTAGTGTCGGTAAAAGTGTAAGCGACGATGGGAGTGGTTGTACCCGTGTAAAAGAACTCGACATCTAGCTTAGTGTCGGTAAAAGTGTAAGCGACGTTGTAAAGGTTTTCTCCGCCGGTGAAAGGAGCTTGTTGATTAGTGCTTATAACTCTCGGGTTGGAAACTCAGGGCGTGGATGTAGGGCAAGGAAAAAGAGTCCTTGTAGTCGAACCACGATAAACAATCGTGTTGTGGTTTAATTGTTTCTTTCTTTGTCTTTGCTTATTACATATTGTGTTTAGTTAGATTAGCTAATCACACGTAAAGTTTTTCAAAGAACTAAACAAGCAAAGTTAGGATTGTTAATCATACATAAAGCTTTTCAAGAATCAAACAAGTAAAGTTCGAATCGTTATTCACATGTAAAGCTTTTCAAGGAATTGAAACATATAACGTTGTGTTTATATCTTTAAGCAAACGTAAAGTTTTAAAGGATATTCAAGCTTAAAAGAATTTAAAAAGCGGTAAACTATTCAACCCCCTTTCTAGTTTTCCACACTTCTGAAACAAAACATTTGACAACCTGCACTCCTCAGAAAGAAGGCGTTCCGCACGATACCGCAACCGACTACAAAAAGTAATTTGACGAGCGGTGTTCACATTAAACTCGAACAAGAATTGATAAATGGGTATATTACGGACATTAGCAAAAGCCCCAGGAGGAGTACATAAATCAATCAATTCCAGACACTTAGAGAGATTATCCAAAAGGGACCCGAAAGTCACATGCTAGTCTGGAGCATAGACGTCTGATGAACGAGAAGCATACATATCAGAAACAATACAAATCCGCCCAAAGGTGTCCACAGAGGCCCGCCCTTTCTTCTCCAAAGAAGATACGACATCAATAGACGAAAAAGCCGCGGTCCCCCCGGCAAATGTTGCGGCCGTAGACCTAACAAAAGAACTGACCTCAGCATCACGGTCACTAGAAGAAGATGAAGAATCTAAGGAAATAACAAACCTTTCCAACCGGTTAACTTCTGGCTGCACATCAGGATCATGTTCCGGTGTCGCTGACACGGAAGAAGAAACAAAAGGAACAAAAGGCAGAGGGTCAACTCCATGCTCACAGTTCAACATACTTCTATTTAGTAGATCTTGAAGATTGGACAAGGACTTACCCAAAACAACTGCCTCAGTAGCAGCACTGTCACTTTTCCTTGATTTCTTCAGAAAACGAGATGATTGACCAACATCCAGAGGCACGTCAAATACTTTTCTTTTCCCTATAGAATGGTCAGAGTCACTTGACAGTTTAACAACCTCAAGAATATGACAATCAGAGTCAAGATTAATGTTATTAGGCTCTGCATTATCTTCGTCCATAACCGACGAACTCGGTTTGGACCCACCCTCATCGTCAGCACCAAACATCGCATCCACTTGATTAGATATCTGGTCACTAGGGACAGTAGGGTCAATCGAATGAAGCGGAACCAGTTTGCTAATAGCAAAAGCCTAGACTCTGGGCTCCCCGCTACGAATAGACCTCTGACGAACTTCAATCTCAGAAGAAGGATCCTTCTGCCTGAGCAAAACCATTGGGCTCACCTCTGAATGTACAAGGAGGACAGCAACGACAAAAAGGATGAATGAGTACAAAATACATACAGTAACAAAAAAGAGAGAGATAAGGAAGGGAAGAAGAACATGTTTACCTCCTTTATTTCGGTAATAAATAGGATAAGAATCCTCATTTAACGAGTAATAGCAATTTATCCCAACCCAGCAAAGGAACAGCTCAGGATGCTTCGCGAATGGAGCCTGGTTGGCAACCAAAGTAGCAACGTCATTGGCATTATAATCACCAATATCCGGTGCCCTATCTCTGGGAACAGTTTGTGCAGAATATGGAGGAAAAATAACAAACAAGGCGAAACTGTAAACCCAAAAGAAACGTTCCTGCCAATTCTTCAATGAATCTGACACTTTCATATAACACACCTTATCGGAATGCTTGCCAAAAGACAACCAACCATTCTTCTTGTTCTCCTTATAAAAACATCGGAACAGGGGAACGGTCGCTTCAACACCACAAACACGGCAAAGAATCTCGAAATAAGACACCGTAGCCACACCAGGAGGATTAAGTTTAGAAATATTAATCCTATAATGAGTAAGGATACTGACGAAAAATTTGGTTAATGGTAAGCGATACTAAGCATAATCAAATAAACGGGTGTAGACGCCTATTTTCCCCTCCGGAGGAAAACGAATAAGAGCATCCTTATCTGGCCAGACCGGCTGTACTTCCGGCGGAATGTGGCAATCTCGTAAGACCTTTTCAAAGGCATTGATTACGTTTGAAGTGTATATTAAATAAATACAAATACGTGGGGAGAATTTTCTAGTCAACCTTTGTGAAAAGGTTAACTTGCAAAAACCCGTGAATATGATATATATATATATATATATATATATATATATATATATATATATATATATATATATATATATATATATAACTGGAGGCGTTTGACTATTTTTTGCCACATAATCATGGTCAATGCCCAGTCATCAAGTTTTGAGCGCCATGTCATCAGTAGTGTGTGCCATGTCATCAGTATTTACATTTTCGGTGTCCATGTCATCACAATTTAATGCCACATTAGCAATATTTTGATTAAAATTCTTTTTTTATATTTAGGCCAAAATTTTGTTTTTTAAAAATTTAATATGTAGGATTCGAACCCTGGATGTATAGATGAATTAATAAGTAATCTTACCGACTGATCCACTTAATTTTGTGGTTATATGTTTCAAAGCCAAATATATAATGTTCAACAGAATATTAATCTAATCATATGAGATAAGTAGGAGAATCCCTACAACTTAGGCAACCCTAAACCAACTAAACCATATGTAAAAATAATCACAGCTCATTCATAATACATTTTTCTCAAAACCCTAAAACACACTTAACGAACAATGTTGTTTAACAATTCTATCAGCAGCCAACTCTAGATGGAGGAAGAAGTAAGGTTGGTCTTCATAGAGCCAACTCTGCTTAAGAATTCTATCAGCTACCTATTTATAGCCACAAGAATTCTTACTTATTCTTATTCTGCAAAAAAACTATTTTTTTCTTTTGATTTGATGCTAAAATTACTGTAGTTGACATGTCCAGCAATTGATTTAGAAGATAAATTCGAGGGCGTTCTTAGATTCCAATATATGTTTAGAAGATAAATTCGAGGGCAGCAGAAACAGGTAATACATATTCTTTGATTTCAATGATGTTTGTGGTTAAAATCATGCATATCTATTTGACAGTGCAAACGAGCAAGGTATGTCTTAATCCTCACAAAATTTTTGTGAGGATTAACCAGGTATGTCTTTTCGATTGTATAAAAATACAATTGTAATGTATATTGTTGTAATGTATGATTATCCTCATATCATATGAATGAGGCCTTATGCATACAACAGGTGTGAAAAGAGCCGCTAGAAAATCCACGTTCTTACTCAGATAATTCGAACCTGATTAGTTTAAATGCAATCCTCACATTATTATGTTTGTGTAACAATTAGACTGTATCATCAGGTAACTTGTGGAAGGATATGATACTAATCTAACGCATTACAGGTTGAAAAGCCACTAACCTGTAATCTACTATTCATTTACATATTTTGATTGATGATTTCAATTTTGATATCACCCCCTACTCTATATGAAGGTAACTAAGTGTTTGATTAGTGTTTGTTAAAAATTATGATATTTAAATATTTTTAAAGATGTTTGTGTATTCATGCTCACCTATAAATTTATATATTTAATATTTTTTCATCTATGAAAGCAGACACATTTATTGTGCTTACTTCGACGAGAAAGTTTGATTGATAGGGCATGTGGTGATCCTCTCATTCAGGTTATTTTTTTATCTATAAATTATAATCCTCAATGCCAAAAAACCCTTCACACACTAGAACTCACTATTAGTAGTCTATATTTAACCTGTTTGAGAACATAAATACCACATTCATGCAAATTTCAATTAGAAATCCATCTAAGAAGGTTCGAGAGATAATGAAGTTGTGATGGGTGCATATCAGCCTTATCATACATGGGCTCACAAATGTTCAAGCCCACAGGGGCAGGTAAAATTTCTTCATGTTCATAACGAAAATCAATGTCGTACCTTTGGGGTGACTTATGAATTGATCTTTTGCAGATAAATGGGTATAGGATGTTCCTTTGGGCCTAGAATATTCCTAGACTTGAGAGAAGTTTCGAGAGACCAGAGAGCCTTGAGTGCGTGAGAATGGTCAGATGGTTGAGTAAATCAAACTAGAATCAATATGCAGTTGTTGAAGTGACTGATATGAAGGCACACCATGCTCATGTAGTTAACCTGGATCTTCCAAAGGTATTTCTTTTAAGCTTAAGATGTCTTTAATTGAATTTTAAATGTTATCCATATATCTCGAAGAATCTGTAAGAGGTTACGTGATATAGTCAACTATGGTAAAATGGGTTGCAGAAGTTAGTGTTTTGGATGTACATTTATTGTGTCTGAGTTTGTGTCAATCATATTCATAACCTTCCAAGTAGCTGTAAGCGTGTGCACCAAACAGCAACTGACAAAGGGAAGCATCCAGTGCAAGTTAACACGATGTTTATAATTATTGTAACATTCTGATGATTTATTGAGTCGATGCATCAGATGTGTGAAGGGGGGACGAATACGGTAACTCATGTCTTTTATGGCTGCAGATACACCATCTAGGAGTCACTCTCCTGCTCTTCCAGTGAACACATGGGCATCTTCATCTTTGATTTCAGGTAGTCCTCCTTCTAGCATCAAAGGGTATATGATCTCCTGTTCACTTGCCTGTATGATTACATGCTACTCACACTTTTTGAATAACACTAGATCTATGTAATGCATCCAGTGTTCACAATAGGAGAACTCATCCAACGTGTCCACCACTGCTGGATGTGATTCCAAGAGCCGAATGAGAATGAATTGGAGTTCGCAGCCATGTCAGAGCAGGACTCTCGAGACTTCACCCGTTTTGGTGCAAATTGTATGACTGAAAGTATTATGAGGTTGAGAATGATCGTATCTTGGCGGGCCATTTCTACTAATGCAGCCATGACAGGTTCTCCTCCTTTGTTCTTAATGGGGGAACCTGATATGTGGATTAATATGTCGAAGGTGGTTGTTTATTCATAAGCCACATATAAGAATATTATCGCAATGATATAAAACTGGTGTTGGACCTAATAATGGCCTAAAAGTGGGGGGTTTGCTTGTCTCCGAGGCGTAGATAGTTGGGTAATTGAGATGGGTTTGATTAGGATTTGTGATTTATTACGCTAATTTTGGAGGAGCTGAATACGGGGATGATTGTATTAGTGTGTTTTGAATTATGGCAGTTAACTGGATGAGATAATGTGTGGGGTTATTATCTTTATTCGTTAATTGGATGCATGATACAAATAGAAGCGGAGATTGGTTTGATCTGAATTTTTGGTTTGGGATTAGAAAAGTGCAAAAAGGTGTGGTTTGCTTGAATGTTAATTTGCCTTCCTGTGGAATTAAGACATCTGCAATATTTGCTTGACAACACAAGATCCACATGTAAGTAAAAATGGTATAAAAATTCTTGAATCTCATATTATTATTATTATTATTATTATTATTATTATTATTATTATTATTATTATTATTATTATAATTATTATTATTATTGTTTTCACAAAATATTTTGTAGGAATTAATCCTTCTTTAACACAATTTAGATCTGCTCCACTATCAACAAGAGCAGTAAATTCTTTGATTTCAGTATTATTAATAAGTAAAATTACTTTTAAATCTCAATGGTCTTGTACTGCTTTTTATGTTAATAAGCACTCAGAACAAGAAAGAGGGGTTCCTAGATTAGTTATAAATTATAAACCCCTAAATAAAGTTTTAAAATGGATTAGATATCCTATTCCTAATAAAAAGGATCTTTTAGATAGACTTTATAATGCAATTATATTTTCAAAATTTGATTTAAAGTCAGGATACTGGCAAATCCAAATTAATGAAGAAGACAGATATAAAACTGCTTTTAATGTCCCATTTGGACAATATGAATGGAATGTTATGCCATTTGGTCTTAAAAATGCACCTTCTGAATTTCAAAAGATTATGAATGATATTTTTAACCCATTTAGTGATTTTATAATTGTTTATATTGATGATATTCTGATATTTTCAAAAAATATAGAATCCCATTTTAAACATCTAGATATATTTGAAAAAATTATTATTAATAATGGTTTAGTTATTTCAAAACCAAAAATGATGATTTTTCAAACAAAAGTCAGATTTTTAGGTTATATTATAGAAAAAGGTCAAATTATTCCTATTAATAGAAGTATTGAGTTTGCATCTAAATTTCCAGATATTATACTGGATAAAACTCAATTACAAAGGTTTTTGGGAAGTTTAAATTATATTTCAGCCTTTTAAAAAGATTTAGCTAAAGACACAGCTATTTTATATGAAAGATTAAAAAAAAGATTAAATTCTCTTTAAAAATTTGTAATGATCATCCAAATGCTTTTTGGAATAGAAAAAAACATATTGTTAGTCTTCCATATGAAGAAGGATTTTCTGAAAATAATATTCCTACTAAAGCTAGACCTGGTCAAATGAAACCTGAATTATTAGATTTATGTAAAAAAGAAATAGCTTCTTTATTACAAAAAGGATTAATAAAACCTTCAAAATCTCAATGGTCCTGTACTGCTTTTTATGTTAATAAGCACTCAGAACAAGAAAGAGGGGTTCCTAGATTAGTTATAAATTATAAACCCCTAAATAAAGTTTTAAAATGGATTAGATATCCTATTCCTAATAAAAAGGATCTTTTAGATAGACTTTATAATGCAATTATATTTTCAAAATTTGATTTAAAGTCAGGATACTGGCAAATCCAAATTAATGAAGAAGACAGATATAAAACTGCTTTTAATGTCCCATTTGGACAATATGAATGGAATGTTATGCCATTTGGTCTTAAAAATGCACCTTCTGAATTTCAAAAGATTATGAATGATATTTTTAACCCATTTAGTGATTTTATAATTGTTTATATTGATGATATTCTGATATTTTCAAAAAATATAGAATCCCATTTTAAACATCTAGATATATTTGAAAAAATTATTATTAATAATGGTTTAGTTATTTCAAAACCAAAAATAATGATTTTTCAAACAAAAGTCAGATTTTTAGGCCATATTATAGAAAAAGGTCAAATTATTCCTATTAATAGAAGTATTGAGTTTGCATCTAAATTTCCAGATATTATACTGGATAAAACTCAATTACAAAGGTTTTTGGGAAGTTTAAATTATATTTCAGCCTTTTATAAAGATTTAGCTAAAGACACAGCTATTTTATATGAAAGATTAAAAAAGACTCCCTTACCATGGACTGAAAAACATACTCAAGCAGTCCAAAGAATTAAAACAAAAGTTTCTAGTCTTCCTTGCTTATCCTTAGCAAACCCAAATTGGGAAAAAATTATAGAAACTGATGCCTCAGATATCGGGTATGGTGGAATTTTAAAACAAATAAATCCAGAAAATAAACAAGAAATTTTAGTAAGATTTCATTCTGGAAAATGGAATAATGCCCAGAAAAATTATGCTACTGTGGCAAAAGAAATTCTTTCTATAATAAAATGTGTTTTAAAATTTCAAGAAGATTTATATAATCAACATTTTATAATTAAAACAGATTGCCAAGCAGCAAAGTTTATGTTTAATAAAGATTTTAAACATGATGTATCTAAGCAAATGTATGCTAGATGGCAAGCTCAATTAGCTCCATTTGATTTTACAATAGAATATAAAAAAGGGAAAAATAATATTCTTCCTGATTTTTTAACTCGAGAATTTTTGCAGTCATGATTCCTCGAGGGAGAGGAGGAAGAGGTAGCCACCTTGATAGGGGTGGAAGAACAGGAGGAGCCAATAATATATTGGTTCAACATGGAAATAACAGGCTAATAGCAAGTAATATTGCTGAATCAGCATCCTCATCAACAATTCCAGGTCCAAATGATCCATTATATGGAGAATTTTTGGAATTCATAAAAAATAAAAAAGGAAATATTCCTTCCTATGCCAATGCTCTTGTTGAAGAGGATAATGAAGATCCTCATGAATATTGCCAGTCTCCAAATAAGGAGAGAATTATATTTCTCGAATATCAAGATGTGATGAGATATTTTGAATCAGGAAATGATCCATGGATTTTGATGTCCAGATATCTTGATAATGCTCCTTGTGCTGCATATGCGTACAAATCAAGATCATATTATGAGAATATACTCATATCAACAGGATCAATTGAAGTCAGACATTTTACTGACCAAAACAGTAATATTTATAATTTTAGTAAAGTTTTAATAAAGCAGGTTATATCTACAGAAGAATGGGGTCTAAGTACTCTAAAAGAAAAGGAATTTATACATCCTATTCAAAAAATTGCTTTGAAATATAATTACTGGGATTATGTCGAAAGTTTTAATAAAGCCTTTTTATATATCAATCCCAAAAAGAAACATTCTTGGTTTTTCAAAGTTTGCCCCAAGATTTTTAATAAGTCTTTACCAAATTGATTCATAAACTGGTGGATTTCATATGGTCCATCAATTCAAATCCTTCCAGAGCTATATAAGGGTTTATATGTGGAATGGATTGATGTTTCTCCAAAGTTCATAGACATGATAACAAAAAATAATGGTGCCAAGGAAATTATTCCTTCATTATTATTTTTCATAGAATTTTCTATTCCATGGATATGGAAATGGGCTCCAGAAGTAGATTATGCTCCTGATCAAATTCCTCAATTGAAAAGAATATTTTTCACAAAATTTTGGAAAAAAATGCTTTTGAAAGATCCTGAAAATGGAGGAGAAATATACTCCAAAGAAACAATTGATTTGATAAAAAGAACAACTGCTGAATACAAAGCTCAATATGAGTTCAAAAAGAAAAGGGATAATCCAACCCCGTACCAGCAAATTGTTGACAAATTAAAGATCCAAGGAAGAGGAAATATTTCTAAAGAAGAAATTTTGGAAGTATATCTTAAAGAGATTAAAGAAGACTTGATAAAAAATTTTGATTATCAACAATCAGACTCTTCAATGAAGACCTTATCAGAAGATGAAAACCAATATAATTGCTTAGCAGGAGAATCCCAGCCAGATGATACCGAAGAAATACCTTTGGAAGATATTTTTGAAGAAATTAAAAATACGGTTGTCAAACGTATTTCAAAAGGAGAATCTTCCTCAGAAAAGTAAAAGATGGGAGAATAAATCCAGGAGTCAATAATAGCCCTTTGTCGGCCATTTTAATAATGATGTAAGCAATGACGTTTGTAATAGTAGTTTCCCCTTCTATATAAAGAAGGCTGATAGGAAGAAAGAGGCATCACTCTTACTACCACTTGTAATATTTTCACTCTCTCTAAATCGTCCGACTACTTGTAATAAAGTTTGGTGTAATAAAGTTTGGAATAATAAAGAATCGTCCGACTAAAATCCCTCTTTGTAACTTTTTTTTTTCATTTTGTTTATTCTTAAATTAATGGCAGCTTAGATTCTTATGTTGAATAACATTAAGCAAACATATAACTAGACTCCATAAATCTTATATTATTTTAAAGCTTTGTTATGTTCAAATATATCAGCCAATCAAAGTCTAGGTCGATAACAAGCCCATACAGATGTTATGGTAACCATGTCATAATAACCATGTCATAGTCGTGATCCAGCCCTGTTTAGCCGATTGAATGGCGTGTTAAGGGTATTTTATCATTGACTGACTTGTGGATGATTGACTGTGGCTTGAAGTAACCATCTTGGGATCTTATCGTAAATAGAATCCTCATGACTGATTTGGGTTCATATATTTGAGCATACCTGGGCCTTATAATGGTATCAGAGCCATGGAAAATAGGGATATGTTTGTTTAAAGTTATTCAACATAATCTTAATTAATATGTTAAATCTTTTTAAAAGAAATAATAGATCTGTTAAAAACAGTATGACTGAGGAATATGAAATTCCCAGAAATTTAGATCTTTTAAATAAATGGACAATTCCTAAAGTCCAACCAAAAGTTTTATATGAAATTGGAACATTTGAAGAATTGGGATTTGTTCAGTCAGTAAAGACTACTGAAGAAACAATAACTCTTGATAATAATGAAATGGTTTTAAAATTATTAAATGAAAGAGATCTTCAAAAATATCGTCAAAATTATAATTATTTACATATAGGCTTAATACAAGTTGCATTTAAACCCTTAACTTTACAAGGGTTACCAGAAAGTTTTTTAGCTGTCTTAAGAGATGGTCGTAATAGAAATTGGCAGCAATCTCTGATTGGAATTATCCGATCTAGCCTGGCTCATGGTCCAGTCTATTTTAATGTTTATCCTAATTTACAATTATCTTTATCTGATATTAATATACTTGAAAGTTTAACTTTAAATGTTAAAACTCATGGATATGATTATATGCCTGGTTCAGAATTAATATGTATCTGTTATAGAATATATTTTAAACCTCTTACTACTATGAATCCTAAATGTAAAAGGTTTAGTAAAAATAATGAAACCATTTTAATAGAAAGTAATTTAGATATGTCTAAAATATCCACAAGAAAGATTATAAAATGGAATGAAATTGAATTTCCTGAAAACTGGCTTTTGGAAGGAGCTATACCTCCTCAACCAAAAATTAATAATAATCTTACTAATGTTTTACAAACTTCTGATGGAACTGTTAAAATAAAGTTTGAACAAGAAGATTTGGATAATGCTAATACTTTAATAAGAAGAACAAGGTCTAATAGATCTGTATTTTCTAGTCATCTAGATTATGAGGTTAATATACCTTCTACAGCTAGGGCATCTACTTCTCAAATAAGAGAGGAAAGTTTTCCACAAAAAATTGAAAATTTAACTATCAGAAATAATATTGTTCAAGGAAATTATAATGACGAGGATAATATTACTCCTTCTGAAATGAATTTTTCTATTTAAATGGATAATAGGGAAAAAATTGATTTTTCTCCTGGCTCTTCAGCCAGAATGACTATTTCTCAAGAATTTAAACTACCTAAATGGGAACCTTTTAGAAAATGGTTTTTTGAAAATTACTCAAAAGAAGATCTGAAAAATATGCAAGAAAAATTTTATAATCATTTAGCACGAGTTAATAAAATTATTTATTTTGTTCCATGGTTCATTAATAATTATCTAATTGATTACATATCAGTTTTGGAAAGAGATTATAAATTAATAAATGGTCAAAGTTCTAAACAAATTTTCCCTCCACAACAACCTTTTATGATAAATAAAGAAGATGTTCATATGCATTTTTCAGCCTTTCAAAAATTATTTGAAAATGAAACTATATCTATTACCACTGGTCATGTTAACCAGTTAATACAACAACAAAATTTCTCTAATATTTATTTAATAGTTTTAGGGGAACAAATATTTTCTATTCATAATAGAGTTGAAACTCTAATAAGTCAAATTAATCAATTAAAAAGTGAAAAACAAAAAATTATTAAAGATAATAATGAGGCTAGTTGTTCACAAGCAATTGCTAGTATTCAACCACCTCCTGAAGTCAAAGATTTTAAATTAAAATCAAATTTAGAATTACAAAAATTAATAGAAAATCAAATAAAAGAACTAAAATTGAATAATATTGATAATAATTTATCTGATGAAGAATATAGAGAAAAAATTAATGTTAATATCAATAAAATGGAAGGATATAATAGCAAATATGCTAATAAACCTTCTCAAAAATTATATTATTATCCTAGACCTACTCCTCAAGATGTTCTTCATGAAGAACAGGAGTATGTTATTAATAATAGTTATAGTGGTAAAAATATTTATGAATGGAATATTGATGGTTATACAGAAAGACAAATTTATAATATAGTACATCGTATGATGATGTACTCTACTATTGCTAAAAATAATGGTAATAATGATAAAACTGTTGCAAATATGATTGTAGCAGGTTTTACAGGACAATTAAAAGGATGGTGGGATAATTATCTTATAATTCAAGATAAACAAACAATTCTTAATACAGTAAAAACAGAAGATGGTGTTGAAAAGCCTAATGCAGTTTATACATTAATTGTTAATATAATTGAACATTTTACGGGAAGATGGTCTGATAATTCAGAAAATATTAAAACTCTTCTTAATGGATTAAAATGTCCTACTCTAACTTCTTTTAGGTGGTATAAGGATATTTTCCTTAGTAGAGTTATGGAACTTCCTGATTCTAATACTACCCATTGGAAGTCAAAATTCATAGATGGTTTGCCTAATTTATTTGCTGAAAGGGTAAGAAATACCCTAAGAAAAGATGAAGCAACTATCAATTATGATAATTTTACTTATGGTAAGTTAATAGGAACTTGTATTCAAGAAGGTTTGGCTTTATGTAATGAAATAAAGCTAAATCAACAAATTAAAACTCAAAATATTAATGAAAGAAAACAATTAGGCCATTTTTGTGATCAATTTTGAATGGCTTGTTCAACTTCTGTTGACAAAAAGTTTTATAAATCCTCAAAGGGAAAAGAGTTTATAAAAAATAAAAATTTTTATAAAAATCCTTCTAAATTTGAAAAAAGAAGGGAAAAAAGGCAAATGAGAAAACAATTTCGAAATAATAAACCAACTATTACTTGTTACAAATGTGGAAAAGTTGGTCATTTTGCAAATAAATGCAGGGTAAAAAAGAAAATTAATAATCTTAATATTGATGAAGAGATTAAAGATAGTTTAAAGAAAATTCTTTTAAATTCAGAATCAGAAAATGAAAACTCTTCTGATGAATCAGAAGATTCAGATTCTGAAATAAATTGTAATTGTTTAAAAGAAGAAGATTTTGTTTCAGAAAATGATGATTCTGAAGATTCTAATAATCCAGATATGGAGATTGATAAAATTCAGGCTCAATTTGAAGATTTAAAAATAAATATTTTAACCAGTGAAACATTAGATCTTTTGAAATTAATAAAAGATGATGATATAAGAAATAAGATTATTGAACAATTTTCTAGACCTAATAATGAAAAGGTTCAAGATGATACTCCATATTCTATGGTTGAAGTAAATAAAATGCTTAAACAAAGACAAAAAATTGATACTCCTGTTACACTTAATAATTTATTAGAAGAAGTTAATAATCTTAAAAAAGAAATTAATGATTTAAAAAATAAGAATAAAACCTTTGATAATAGAATATCCAGTTTGGAAAAAGGAAAATCTTTGATTGAAATTAATAAAAATGATGAAATTATTGAAAAAGAAGATTTTCTTCAAACTTTAGAAATGATAACATCCCAAAAATGGTGGGTAAAAGTAATTTTACTTATTAATAATACTGAAATCAAAGAATTTACTGCTCTTGTTGATAGTGGAGCAGATCTAAATTGTGTTAAAGAAGGATTAATTCCTACAAAATATTTTGTGAAAACATCACACTCAGTTGGTACTGTGAGTGGTGAAAAAATACATATCAATTATAAGTTACAAAATGCAAAAATTTGTAAAAATAATGTTTGTATACCTACAAATTTTATATTAGTTAAAAATATGACTAATCAAATTATTTTGGGAAATCCTTTTATAAACAAAATATTTCCTCTTCAAAAAGTTGATAAAAATGGAATTACTGGTACTTTTAATGGTAAAAGTATAACATTTGAGTTTATAACTCAACCTATTACCAGAATGCTTTCAGAATTAAGAGATCAAATTATGATGAAAAATAAACAAATATGTTTTCTTAAAGAGGAAATAAATATGTGGACTATTGAAGAAAAACTAGAAAATCCTAAATTAAAGGAAAAAATACAAATGATTGTAAATAGAATCCTCATGACTGATTTGGGTTCATATATTTGAGCATACCTGGGCCTTATAATGGTATTATTATTATTATTATTATTATTATTATTATTATTATTATTATTATTATTATTATTATTATTATTATTATTATTAGTTTATGACGTCTATTCCTTATTACAAGTGTGAATGACGAATTTTAGTCACAATCGTTTAAAGGTGCAAATAAAGGTGGCGTGACGAATATTACTTATGGTCCGAATGGAAATGCTCTAACACATGATACAACTAAAAGTGAGTTAAAATCTTTAAGCATATTTTCTTTGCTAAACATTTTATCTATAATATTTCTTAATTCTTTGTTTCTCTGGTGGATGAATTTTCAGTGCGGTTCCAAATAAGTGTTGTTCGCACGAGTCTAAAAGAAAGTACATTATTTATTTAATTTTTGGTTCAGGTCTATAATACATTTCTTAAATGTATGAACGGATAGGTTTCAGGTTATATCGTGTATGTAACAGGTCAAATGGTTTAAAACATGCATAATTTTGAAAAAAAAGAAAAACAGATATTCATTGAGCCGCCATCATCATCATCGTTTTTGCTAATTCCCTATGTTTTTCAAAGCAGCAGAAGACATTATTTTCTTCTTTGGATGCCAATTTAAGAATTACTCGTCTGATAATCCCCAAAAATTACGCTAAGGTGAGTTGCAAAGACCCCAAGTTGAAAATATTGTTTAGGGAGTGCAATCTGTAGTTATTGATTGACATGATTTAGTACATTATTTACATCGGTTAAAGCTAACTGAATTAGGTTGGTAGAGAAAATTTGGCAGTGGCTTTCATTTTACAAGAATAGTTCTATCACCGTCTGATGTTTATGACTTACCAATATTGTTGCATTATTTAAGCTTAGAAAGATGATGAAAATAACAATTATCCGTGTATATTTTTGTTCTTTGTTGTTATCACCTCGCTAATCCCAGTCATTGTATTTTTTGCAGCCTCCAAAAGTGAAGGCATTCATTGACAAAGTGATTCAGTGTCCATTACAAGACATAGCAATCCCTCTTTCAGGTTTCCGGTGGGAGTACAAGAAGGTGAGGAGATTATATTTTGTGCCCTCTTTCGTTTAATCAATCCATGTAATTTGCTTTACTGAACAGTTATTGACAATTTGACACATTACAAAATAAGACCAACATAGTATTAGGAATACATAATCCAGCGAGAAACAAAAGCTGTTGGCGTATATTCACATTTGTGGCTGCAATTAGGAACATGCCACAAATATCTATTCTGCATACACTGCCCCTAATGCACCCCCTGAATGTTACCAGAATCAACTGATGGGGCATGAGTTCTTAGGTCAGAACCCAAAGTATTAATTTTGCATACGTGTAACTGTAGGTATATAATGTTTTGAGCGACTTATTCTTGTCAACCATTGCTCAAGCATATGTATAGTAGTATACGCATGCAATCATTTTTGTGTATCTTCTGATTATCAAAGTCCATACCTGCGATTATGAAGTCTTTTTTTTTCCTTCCATTGTTGCACAGGGAAATCATTGCAGATCATAATGGAACATGGCGAAAGCTTTCTGCCATGATTCAACTCAGGGAGATCCAGAATGTGATCAGGAAGCAGAGCTCAAATGGAGCCTTTACTAACGCCAACACACAAAATGAACTTTCTGGCTCCATTTGGGACATGATTTAGTTAGTTGGCGAGAAAGCCCGTCAAAACACTGTTCTTCTTATGGATAGGGATAATGCCGAAGTATTCTACAGTAAATTCTCTGAACTTGAAGAAGTATTTCATTGCTTGGAGAAAAAGTTGAGTATTGTAGTTAGTGAAGACATGCCATTCACATTTCAACTCCAAAGAACATGTGAATTATCGAGCATGTGTGTCACATTACTAAATACATCAATGACCTACAAGGACGAGAATCAAATATGGTACCCCTCACCGGAAGGCTTGACATGCGGTCCATATACGGAGGGTGAGTATACGGAGTGTTGTCTCTAAGAACTTACAGGTAAACTGGTTTGTCTAATGCTAATGTCAATTTGGAGCTTACTGTTTGTGTCTTTTAAATATCTTTTAGATTTTAAAATTTTCTGAATAATTTTTCAAGATATGATATATTTGCACCAAGTCTATTATTTCCTCCTGTTTTATCAGCTACGAGGGCTTCTTTCAGCTACGAGGGCTTCTGAAGTTCAAGGAGTTATGGATGCCATGCGAGTTAAACCAAATAGCAGCTTTGAGTTGTCTTGGACGATTGGTAATGCAAGTTGCAGCCATGAACAATTTGAAAGCTGTGTGTCTTTCCTATTTCTGAAATTACATTACATACGTTTATTTGCTTCCAGGTGGATCTAAAGCCACACTCAAGTTCAGTAGATGAGGATCTTGATGAAGCTGCAAAGAAAGTCCTCTGATATTGTAAGTGATATTATGAGTTGGTGTTAATTTTTATTATGATTTGTAAGATTGAAAAAGGTGATTTCACTGTGAACGAAAAGAGCGAAGAAAAGAAGAAAACTGAATGTAGTTTGGGGAGTGAAAAAAAACAACAATATTGAGATCGAATAAGGTGATGTCATTGTGAAAGAAAAGAGCAAATAAAAGAAGAAGAAGATAAATAGAAAGGTTGACGGGGAGAAAATGGTAATTCAGCAACACTCGAAAGGAAGAAGAAAAGGAAAACAGAAGCATGAGTAAGCATGATTTATAGGTAGAAACGTTGTTGCTATTTAATTAACTTGATGAATGTGTGATTCATTATTGAGCTTTTGTTTAGGTTCTAGGCAAATTTTGATTAGGTTCTAGGCAAATTTGATGTAGAGAAACTAGCTTTTGTTTACTATTCTTAATTATTATCTAAAAAATGATTTTGAATGTTGCTGAGTTTATTCTTCATGTAAAAATGAGACAATTGACAAAAAGAGTATAACTTGCTCGAACCAATTGTTTAAAGATAAACTGTCTTTCTTAGAGTTCCGTAGCTTAGCAGACCAATTAAGATTGCTTCTGATGAAGTTGCTACAGTAAAGGTTACCAAGACCACGTATGATTATCCATGAATTTATACGGATCATGTATAAATTAGTTATATTTACCAGGTTCAAGAAATTATATTTACCAACCTGATTATTTGCTTGAACCTGAAGCAAGTCAATTATATTTACCAACCTGATTATCCATGAATTTATATTTACCAACATGATTATTTGCTATAGGAGACTATTAAGGCACTTTTTGCTTCAATTTCTTGAACTATGCAAGTATGTCAACTATTATAAAGGCACAATTACTCGCAAGGATGGTAAGGTCATGAGTTTTTCCAATTAGTTATGTGTAGATATTCACTTTTGTAAATTTGAATTTTAGTTTAGTATGTGAGCGTGTATGATGACACACGCTAAAGCTGTGGAAATAGGAGCTGAAGGAATTAGTCTGGAATCGTGGGAGTTGCCAACTTGATTATGTTCTAGCCACCATTGATGCATAAACCACTAGACTTTGTATACACAAGAATGTGGAATTTGGGAATATGTCAAGGATGCTATTCATCTTCTTTTAAAACTTAGCACACAAAATATTACAAATTAATTTTTTAGATTAAGGGGGTTGTTTGTATAAGCTTATGGCCTTATTGAATTTTTAAAAAGCTAATAAGATCAATTTGTTGGGCTTATGAGCTTAACAACTTATGCGGAGAATACAGGAGTTGAGTTAGTAGAACATCATCTGCATCATGACCATCTATTTTGAGGTGTAAGTCATGCCATGGCTGCCCTGGGCCTTTTGTTCCAGAATTATTAATCGGAACCTTTTTTGTTATATCAGTAGTTATTATTTACCTAAAAGCAACTAATCATCCGTGCCTATTTTAATTTTGAATAGCAATAATAGCAACGAAAAGATTCTCAGTCAAGACAGACGGGTCCGTTTTCAAGAGACTCGGATGTGGAAGTCATAACAGCATTGGAAGAAATCAAGTTAAAGAAGTTTTTAATCAGGTTCTTTGTAAAACTCAACAAAATATTGCAACAAGTTATCCAATGAAACCTGTTGTGTTCAAGTATTAGCTAGAAGAAAGATGCGTTAGATATCCCTGTAGATTTTTGCACCCAGACCTGCCAAAATCGGATACAATTAAGTCAAAGCACTCTTGCAAGAATCCCAACACTTTTAAGTCGAGGAATTCACCTCCTGTTTAGAAGCTGCAACAAAAAGATATGAAGAACAATGAGAACCGTGAACATTATCATATTGCCTCAAAGACACTAAAAAAGGTGTTGACCAGTAATACAAATGTCAATGTTAGTCAGAGTAATAGTACTGACATGACTAAGGATTGCACAAAAGTTTAAAAAGGTACAAATGGCGAGAATTTGCAATCTTGGTTCTATGGTAGTCGGCTCTCAATGCTGGCACAGTTAGAAGGCCATACAAAGGTAGTGAAGTACTATTGGAATTATTGCTCTACTTGATGAAGCCTGATACGTTGTGTTTTACTGTCCAAACATACATATGCTTTTTCTATTTTAAAGGTACATTGTTTTTGGAATTCTCAATCTTATATTTGAGTTTTTTTTTTTCTTTTTTTTCTATTATGCATGATGTATTTCTGTTGTGGCTATAACATGAGTAGTCTAAACAGTAGAGTGTTGGCCTTCTCTATTTGTGCAAATTGTTTGTTTAAACTCATAGAATTTGCTTTGGTTGAAGCGAAAGAGGATAATTTCATTGGAACATAAGTGACTTTCAAAAAGGGTCCAATTTGTGATTATTTATTCAGTAGCTTTCAGTTTGTGAAAGATGCAAGTCATACGTTTTTTGCATTGACTCACAGGAAAATCAGAAATACTCAAAGCGCAAGCGATTACAATTAATGCTTGGTTTGGTTCAAGCTTAACTCCAAAAGCGAGTGGAAGGATTATCTCGGCCTTTTTTTCATCTCGAATGATGAGCCTTCTTCTATTTCGCCTCCTATATGCGGTGTGCAGGTTGATTTGAGCTAACGCCAGCAACTATTTTATTTAGGTACTTTTTCTTATCCTTTGTTGAAAGAATTTTAAATTGCAAACTCACAGTCCACTACAAATTGGCACCTTACTTTAATGTGACTTGAAGCATCAACCACTCGATTTATGCCCATGTATTTTTTTTAGGTATTTGACCATTTGGTGACAGCCAAAAATAAGAATGACTCGGGAACTATTCAATAATACAAATGACGAAATTTGGAATTTGTAGAATGAACAGACAAAGAGTCTTACGAGTTGATGATAAACAAACAAAAGTGTTTTAGAATCATGTGAGGCAAATTCTTTTGAGTTCAGGGGCTACGACATTCACAAAAATTGTTAACAAATGGAATAATTTTTTTTTTTAATCTTGCAGGTCTAATGACATACTTCCGGGAAGCGACTGTGCATATGCAAGAGGTTTTAGATTTGTGAAGGAAAATGGTAAAACGACAACTCGACTATTTATAAACATTGTTTTCATGCACAAAAACCTCTTCTTTTTATGGAAGAAATTATATCCTAGAAAACATCCTAATACATATCAATATTCGGTAAAAAAAAAAGTCGAAACTATCATTATAGAAAGAAAAAAGAAACAAAGATTAAAAAAAAGCGTTCACTTATGTTGCATTTCAATGGCATAGTCTTATGTTGGATGTTTTAGTGGCAGTTCAAAACAATAGCGCTCAAGCTTGGGGTCAATGGCGTTGTTGAAGGCGAGGTATTACATTGTAAAGGAGTTTGTTTTGAAAGCAGATGTGATGTTAGTGAGGGCAAGGAGGAAGAGAGATGATTCGGATGAGGATTTGGATGCTGAGATTAAGTGGGTGTTGGAGATTGCTAAAATTTTTTATATGGAATGGAGTGAGATTGGTGATGATCTACGGCTATTGGGGTATTCGTTTTCGTCTAATGGCAAGTTTCTTGCTACATGGTATTTCCTTTTACCTTTTACTTTATTGTTACCAGTTATTCACTTCATGACCACTTGGTTGGATTTCCTTATAATCTTAACATAACCATAAACAAGCACGACTGATGGTGCACATCTTTCTTTTCAGGTATAGATGCCTTTGTGAGGCAGCTCACAATTTACTTTTACATGAAAAAGTGGATCAAGTTCAAATTTGTATTCTTCGAGATATAAATCATACTTTCATTCCATCGGTTTGGTTGCGACAACTGTATATATCAGCCATACTCACTTATGTGTCCCATGTAAATGTGTTCATTCTGTGAATTAGGAAGTAGATTGCAAGCTTGAAACTCATATTAAAAGAGGTGCTACAACCTTTTTATAACACAAATATAATAGATAAGGACAAAGGCGTACTATTAAACAACTATTATTAAATTTCTACATTTATATTTTATTATTCGTTAACTATCACATTCAACCAATATTTTTAACTAATTCTGGCCCATCGGTCGGGCATCCCAAACAATATACAATTGCTTGATGCGGAATGCTCAATATAACTATTAATAAAAGTAAACACATTGAAAATTGTTTTTTAATCAAATTGTTAAATGATTAATAATGGTCAACTAATTTTCGTGTTTAACCCATTAACAAACAAACCATACTTAACACAAGAAACTTTATAAGTCATGCCCGCCCACCGCTAACAAAAATGAAAACACTCGATGTAACAATCACTTGCAAACCATAAATACCCGATGTAGCAATCACTTACAAAGACTAAAACATAACCAATCCAAAATAATAATAAACCTTTAAAGAAACAAATAGGTCAAAATAATTACAATGTGCATCAATCCTACCTTCGGGTAAAAAATAAATAAATAAAAAATAAAAACCAACCTGTCTTTACGAACAAAAATTCCGTTAAGTAACACCATCAAAACAAAATTATATATAACTCATTACATCAATCTTAGCTTTAAATAAATAAAAAAATCAATGTAAACTAATACATTTTTATCAATAATTAAAAAAACACCGTACTTAAAAAACAAATTTCCGTTAAGTAATACCATCAAAAGTAAAATTATAAGACATGCCCGCCCATCGGGCGGGCTTTGACAACTAGTATATATATATATATATATATATATATATATATATATATATATATATATATATGATACTGGGAAAGTGATTACCCGGGTCGTGTGCCAACGAGGTGTGAATTGAGGATATCTTGTAAGATTCGAGATTAAAATGCTGTAAGGATGGATTTGATTATTTGGTAATATGGAACTACGGGAAATTAACGAATAATGAACAAGAAATAAATAAACGTAACTAAAATGCAAATCTAAACAAGTAATGAAAAATAAAGTTCAAAAATTACTTAAAATGTTACGGGAATGATAAACGGGAGCTGAGGGAACCCTAAAACACAATCTAAGTTAAAAACATAAAAGTTAATTAAAAAAATATAAGTACGCAAAATAAAACGTGAATTTAAAGCTACGCTAATCCTATGGGTGTAAAAATGATTTTCCTACGTTTCTAATAATAAAAGAAAATTTTTCGGAAAAGAAAAATATTTTTTGTCTTTTTTATTTTTTATAATGAATTAAAAACTAATAAAACTAATTAAATGCTTAAAAAGTAGTAAAACATTTTAGAAAATTATGCAAATTTTTAAACAAGTTTATTATATAATAAAGAAGGTGGGAAAAATTAAAAAATGGAAAAAGCAGTACAAATAAGCAGTTAATAAGCAATAACAAAGGCTGGCATGTTAAATAAGCAAACAGACAACTATTACTATAAATATCTAATTCAAACAAACAATAACAAGAAACATCAATGGCAAAGATGGGAGGGGTGTTGTGTGTTATCTGTGTTGTGAGGTGAAGGACCCAGGTTCGAATCTACAACACCCCAATTTTTTATGACTATTTCTTTTTGGTTTTTCTTTTTGCAAAACTTAAAAACTAGGAAAAATAAAAAGATTTAATAAAGGGAAACTTTTTGGAAATGGAAAAATAAGCTGGAATTAAGCCATTTTTTTGACAGGTTTGATAGAAACTTTTTACACTAAGAGAAATGCTAAAATTCCAAACAAACAGTCTCTAATAAGCTAACTATTAAAGAAATAAGCTTATCAAAGATCTATTAAGGTAAATGGGACTAGATTAACCTAACTAGATATAACTAAACTAAAATTAAGCAGAGAAATCACCAAATACGCTTACAACTAGTAAATAGCTTAAACAGCTAAACAGTCCTATGTGGGATATTCAAGCAAGTGCACAGGCTAAATAACTGCAAGCTAAGGCATTTATGGTGAACAACAACATCAATAAGCAACCAAAGACACAGAAAAACAAAATTCAGGCATCAATGAACTTCAATGAACTTATTATGGCAGCTAATATGGAGAGTGTTTGGACAGGTATGGAATTGTGCAGGCTTGCACAAGTATTTGCAGCCCTCAAATTAAGCATCTAAATAAGCTTTAAAAGCTGAAATAAACCTAAATATGCAAAGTCTAATCTATAAACTATATGAAAAACATAAATCAAAACCTAAATTCTACTTGAGCTTGTCTAATAATGAAATCAAAAGGGCCTTATGGGACAGCAGGCTGCTGAACCAATTGGCTATGGAAATGGGTTGAAACATGGAATTTTACCTTATAAAGGTCAACCATATTCATCAACAACTTACACTATCCTAATATGAGCTAACTAGAATAAAAAAATAACAACTAAAGATTCCTAAATCAGATTCTACTCTAGGCTAATTATCAAAACAGTTTAGTAAAATGAACTTGGTAAATCAACCAAAATGCTTGAAAACTATTAGGTGGTGAAAAAGTTTGGTTCAACACTTTTAAAAACAACAAAATGAATCTAATCTTAAACTTGAAAAGTGGCACAAACAGATTTTTGTGCCAAAAAGGGCTTGTGCCAAACACCCTTTTACAGGGGTGTTGTGTGGATTTTTCAAATAAAAATGCAAGTTTTAGACTATACTTTGACAGTGAATGCTAAAATGAGGTTACCTAAGTCTAAATAAGCATGAATGACTAGAGAATAAGCAATGAAACAAGCTAAAAAGCAATAAGCACAAATAATTGAAAACCGAATTTTGATTAAAGAAACTTGAGTTTCACATACAGAAAATGAAATACAAAATTCAAATGCTTAAAACAATAAAGTGGCCAAAACTTTTCTAAAGGCCTGAAAAGTTGGACAGTTCCAACAATGAGGAAAGTATTCAATTTATACTAGCAGCTAGGGTTTGATATCTTGTGTTCTTTTTGTTCTCATGTGTTTGTGCTTTTTTTGTGAGATACATGAAGCTTGAATCTACCTTGTGCTTTCTCCAAAACAATCTCAGCCATAGATTTCATCTTGGGGCCAAAGGGTTCCTTTTGAGCCGTTTGATCAAATTGAGCACAAGGATTGCTGACCTGGCCTTGTCACATGTGAACAGGGGTGCTTTTGAGGAGCTTGGAGATGGCGTGTAGCAGGTAAAAGCTTGGAGAGGTGTGTTGTTTCGCGGGTAAAAGGGAGCAGGGGGAAGAAGGAGGTAGGGTGTATTTGACATGGTGTTGTAGTCAAAAGGATAAAACGGTGTACAAGTTTTATTGTTTTTGTGTTTAGATAAGTTGTATGGGATTGGTTTGGATTAGTGGTGTAGGCTAAGAGAGGTGTTGGGTTAGGGGAGTGATGGGCTGAGGGGGTGGTAATGGTTTAGTAGGTTTTGGGTTAATTAGGATCAGTTATTAGATTTAGTAGTAATAAAATTGATTTTGTAAATAAATTTTGTAGTTTTTCCTTTTTTCTTGTTTTTCTTCTTTTTTTAAGTAAAAGTTATAATAATAATAATATTAGTAATAATAATAATTGTTGGGATCACTCCTAACAGTTAAATGTGACAACATTAATAGGATTACATTAGTTATCATGTAAGCCTAATACACAGGTACTAGAAATGTCATTATTGTAAAGTGGTGTGTATGTATGACTATATATACCCCTCCATACTTCCATGGAGGGGTGAGACTTTGTGTATTTTCCTTTCATTTTAATTATTAATAAAACACTAGTTTCCCTTTACTCTTTACTCTCTCTCTAACCATGGCTATCTTATTCTTTCATCATACACGACCTCCCGAATCACAATAATCAATCAAAACCACGATCCTACGAGTGGCATCAGAGCCTTGGTTTTAGTTTTGGTTGATTTTTTTTTTTTTGGTTTTTATCTTGTCCAAATCGTATTTTTTTGGTTCGTAAAACTGTTTTTGAGGCTGTTTACCATTTATTTTAATATGAGCAACTTTCTTTTATTCCACTTTTTGGTAACAGTTTCATAGAAGTTATCTGTTATCAATATGGTCAAAAAAAGTCACAAGTGACTCTTTATCTAATTTCAATACCTGGTTTTTGTGGTATTTCTGTCCAAATCTAACAGTTTTTATGACTGTTTTGTACCAAAACCCGTGAAGTAATAGTGGTCATATTCATTGTCTCAAAACTGGTCAGAAATATAGTCAGAAAAATGAACGGAAAAATGGTCGGAATCTAGTCGGAAAAGGACACCGGAACATGGTCAACGGATCAAAACCCTCTTCCTACGCGAAATCTTTGATTTTCTACGCATAACTTCGACAAGTTATGCATAAGGTTCATCTAAGGCATAAAACCCTTGTCTTACGCGTAATACTTACGCAAAAGACAAGGTTTACGCAAAAGATTATGTTTACGCTAAAGGTCTTTTTATGCAAAAAGGTTTGGGTTTACGCGTAAGATAAAAGAAAAAGAATGAAATGAAGAGCAGTTGACCACAACCATATTACCAAAACCAACTTTTGACTTCTGCATAACTCATCATCAGTCAACTTATATATAAAAGCAGAGGTACAACATCGAGACCCACAGGAACGAACCAAG
Source organism: Artemisia argyi (assembly GCA_030686995.1). Taxonomy (NCBI): domain Eukaryota; kingdom Viridiplantae; phylum Streptophyta; class Magnoliopsida; order Asterales; family Asteraceae; genus Artemisia; species Artemisia argyi. Next base: position 129,846,586 of record CM060677.1, read on the forward strand.
TCAGAATAACATAAACCAAATCCTATACAAACCCATCTCCATCCAAACGTCCCAGCGTAACAACAAAACTCAACAACAAAATCAATGAATATAATTGATCTCAGCTTCATTATTTTCGTGTATTACATAAACTTAATCAAGACCAAAGGCCAACAACACGAAAGTAAAGAATCATCATCGAATCATTTTTATGAATCCTATACTTCATCACTAATTATACGATTCTTGCAAGAGAAGAGAAATAACAATTATGTTATTCTATTATCTTTGGTTTGATTAATGATAACATCAAAGCTCAAAACAACACAACAACCTACCTTAGACCTTGATGGTTACAAGATATTGAGGCCAAATTTCTTCTTGTGACTCCAATAATCTGGAGCAGTAAGCTTTAAGGATTTGATTATGCAAATGATTATTTCAAATACGGAGTCATAAGAATTGCGGTTAGTGTGTGATTGCAGTTTGATCAGATTGGGTTTTTGATGATGATGAGATGAGATTGGTCAACTTTTGTTGTAAGATCTGTTTCGTGAGATGAAGAAAACGGATGAGAAGTGAATGGGGGCGGAGAAGTTTATGGTGTGTGTTATTTGTGTTAACAAAGTGTGAGATTACTTGTTATAAATACGCAATTAGTTAGGGTAAGGGTGTTTGGAATTGGATCAGGTTATCTCATTTCTATTGGGCTGCAGGATTGATAAATCGGACTGGGCTATGGATTGGGCCGAGGTGTTAATCATGTTATGCGACTCTTATTGATTATTACCAGCTTGGGCCGTATGGTTACAAATTTAGAAAATTTTTTGGCTGAGTCCAATCATTTGATTATAATGGTGATTTGTTTGTCAAAGCTTAATGTTTAATTAGTGTGCTGGTGCTATATCAAATTTTGAGCTGAAATGTGATCATTCAAATGTATTTTTTTATACATTAAGTTGACATTTGGTATAATATTTGGCGGAAAAGAGTGGTATTTTGGTTGTTACAAATTTTCATGGGGATACAGTTTGACAAGATCAGGAACCATTATCAAAGTTCACTTAAACCGTCAAAAGGCTAGTTTTGGGCATATAACCGCAAGATGTAACTACGGCGATAATTCTTTATTATTTATTTGAGGTTGAAGTGGAATTTCACGGGTGTGTGTACTTAGTATTTTGAAGATATCGGGGTTGGTTGGATGCATGATTCTTCGAGATCCTTGTTCGGGCTTTTATCCGTACAAATGACCAAGACTTAAGTTGTCTAGTTATACCTGATGTAAGGAGTTACGTTGTTCTGCTCACAGTGTATAGCTATCAATTTAAAGGAGTTACGTTGTAGTGCTCAAGTGTCACCAAAAGATGTGGATGATTCAAGAGACGTTCATATACATTTAAGGATGGTTGGATGGGTATATGATTTCCTACCTTTATTGAAATTCTCAGTATTGGTTCTTAGTCAGACAATAGTGGAAGTTTAAGTCACAAGTTCGGTTATTTTACTTCAGTCTCAAGTTCATCATATTGGGTTTTCTCCATCAGTAGTCACTACAAAAAGCCCTTAGAATGATAATGGGGTTGGTAAAGAGTTAGATGAGAGGAGTATAAAAGAGTAGAGATGTCATCAGCAGTTGATTCTCACGGGCTATTTATGATACTTCACACATATTCAGTTAATTAGACACAAGGGGTTATGCTGCCTCCGTTTCCAGCGTAAACATAGTGTGTATGCTTCCGATTCCGCGAAGACATCGTGGGGGAAGAGAGAGTGGGTGTTCTTTTGCTTCTTTGACTTTTCTTGATTTCTTTGCGAAAACACTCATTTTCCACGAGGATCTGCAATTAGGGGGAAGAAATGTGCACATCAGGGACGCATAATAGACTCACGTGATCGAGCTTACAATTTTATTACTACCGGAGAGACGTCCGCAGAGATGATCAGTGGTTCAGTTTTGTGATTTTGGTGCAATCATTTCAACTCTCGCGGGTTGTGAAGTGTGAAGTAGCATGTATATGTGAGAAGATCTTGCTGATTTCTTGTATGTTACCCCCGAACGGACCTTCCGCGTAGAGCATAACTGTGATTAATTACTAGTCAGATTTGCTTAGTGTGGTTTACGGTGTCATCTACAAATTCCGCTGCATACTTGAAACTTCAATAGTTAGAAGACATGTGGACTACATCAAAGTTTCAAATCTGCTGAAGACGGTTGTCAGTTTGGGGGGAAGCTGATTCAGAAACTTTGCCAAAAAGAAGTGTACGAAGAAGCAGCTAAAGACAAGCAGCATGAATTGGGGGGAAGTTAATCCATTTCATGCATATTACATCAATTGCCTATAAGTAAAGAAAAAGTTCTGAAGCCGAGGTACAAGATGAAGACAAAGAGCGTTAACTATCGCCATCCTCAACAATTTGAAGAGCTTTTGAAGACTTTATTTTACTTATATTTGTACTTGTAGGAAATGTTGTAAGTAATCCCTTATGTTGCCACATTGGGAGAAGATTGTTGGGATCACTCCTAACAGTTAAATGTGACAACATTAACGGGATTACATTAGTTATCATGTAAGCCTAATACATAGGTACTAGAAACGTCATTATTGTACAGTGGTATGTATGTATGGCTATATATACCCCTCCATACTTCCATGGAGGGGTGAGACTTTGTGTATTTTCCTTTCATTTTAATTATTAATAAAACACTAGTTTCCCTTTACTCTTTACTTTCTCTCTAACCATGGCTATCTTATTCTTTCATTATACACGACCTCCCAAATCATAATAATCAATCGAAACCACGATCCTACAACAATAATAATAATAATAATAATAATAATAATAATAATAATAATAATAATAATAATAATAATAATAATAATAATAATAATAATAATAATAATAATAATAATAATAATAATAATAATAAGTAAATTAACAAAATACTTAGAAAAAGGTTTTGACAAAAAAATTTTGTGATTTTATTTTTGAAAATGATTTGAAAATAATTGTTTTAAAAATTGATTTTTGACATTAACCTTCGGCGTAAAAGGGTAATTTGGTAATTGTGGTGTCGGAGAGGGTATTTTGGTAATTTTGTGTTAAGGCTAAGGGTAAAAGGGTGATTACGGGTTTCGGGTTTAGTTTTCCAAGCTCACCCGCATATCATGCCCCGGGATTGTCATCGATTCTTCAATTCTCCAATAAGTGCTCCAAATTGTGTCGAATCGATCCGGTATTGCTTCGTTTAGCTCCCTTTTCCCATCCATGCTCCGTTTTGACACTTTTCCAAATCTCGTGCTCGTTTTTGTCTTTTTGGTCTAAATTATGTCTGTTTTTTGAAATATTCGAACCTGCACGATCACAAACACAAAAACACACAATCTTTGGCATTTATGGTTAGTTTTTGGTTGTTTTGGTCCTAATTTGGTAAGAAAAAGGTATATGAATAAGCACATACCAGGCATCCTGGGAAAGATTGCATTTACAATTCCAAAATTCAACCATGATGCTGGAGATTCTTTTTGAATAAAAAAAGAAGTAAAGCGTGGAGAAGAAATGGAAAAAACCAGAAAAATTACGGTGGCTGCAAAGTGAAATAAAAGGAAAATACGGATAATAAAAGAAACTATTTCTACGTGCGGTACATTTAATTATGAATGAACTAATCAGGCGACACGTGTCAATAACCGCTCCAACAAACGGACAATATCAACAGTAAAAAGATAAGGATGACATTTAAGAATGGCTCAAGAGGCCAAATCAAGTCAGAAGGTAAAGCGGCCAAAACGGTCCACTTTCCCCCTACGACCTTATCCGCTGACAAGACATAAAAGTAACCCAAGATCCGCAAGACAATGGACCTACACCAAGAGGGGAATAACTAGAAGTCTAGTCTAGAAACATTCACCGCACGCTACCAAAGCACGCGAGCAATGAACGCACTAGACTGGGGGACTTGATGACGTATAGTACGGATAGCAGGCCTACTGGGCCTGAACTATCTCATACGAATTGGGCTCCAGCCCTACCTACAAAATGGGCTCCGGCCCCACAAGTGAAACGGGCTCCTGCCCTACAAACCAAATGGGCTCAGGCCCAATGTAAGGAATTATTGAAGATACTGCTAACAGATACTGCTGACAGGTTTCTGCGGAAGGCATAGTGACTTTCTGCTGATGACTAGTTCCTGCGGACGTATAGAGATTCTACGGATAGAGTTTAACCGTGGATATAATTTATGTATTTTAGGACAAGATATGTAGAATATCTTTTATTGGTTTATTATTATTCGTTTCTTGTAAGAAAGGTTAGGGTTTCCACTAGTATATAAGGAACCCTAGGTCATTGTAATAGATACAAGTTTCTAGTACGAGTTTCATTAGTAAAAGTTTATCGATCCATAGAGGATCAAGTTTTAGTATACGTTTGTTTTTATATTCCGCATAATTACAAATTCACAGAGATTATCTAACTTAGTCTAGCTAGTGATTACATTAGTTGTCTAACGATCCATTGGCTCGTGATCTATCAAGGTATAGAACCCTACAAGTGGTATCAGAGCCAAAAGATACTCTCTGTAACCTCAACACAAACACTTAACTTTTCACTCAGTTTCAATGTCTGACAAACCATCCGGTGATACAACTCTCTCTGAAGCAGGATCTCTTACTCAACAACTGCAACAGGTTGCTTTCTCAAGTAGCAATGCTAAGCTACCCTTCCTCAGGAAGGATGAGTATGAGATATGGGCTATGAAGATGCAAAACTGGATTACAAGTGTTGATTATAATCTTTGGAATGTAATTCTTACTGGTTGCAAACCTAAAAGGACTTCAGTAGATGCTGAAGGAAACATTACAATTTTGGATCCTGTTTCTGCTAAAGATATCATTGCTGTTCAACGGGAGCACAAAGCCAGAACTATTTTACTTCAAGCAATTCCTGATGATCACATGAGTGATTTTCACTACATCACTGATCCTAAACAACTTTGGACTGCTATAAAGAATAGGTTCGGGGGCAATGAAGATTCAAAGAGGATGAGATTGAGTAGGCTAAAGCAAGAGTTTCAAGAGTTCAGAATAACTGAAGAAGAGGGTCTCCACAAAGGCTATGATAAGTTCCAAAAGATTCTGAGTCAGTTGAATCAACTTCTAGCAAGACCTGACAATGAGGAGGTGAACTCTAGGTTTCTAAGAGCCTTACCTCCCTCATGGTCTCAGGTTGTCATATCCTTCAAAACCAAAGGAGGCCTGGATTATCTTTCATTTGATGACTTATACAACAAACTCAGAGCTCTAGAAAGTGACACCAAGGAATATTCCTCATATAAAGCACCTGCTTATCAATCTGCTTTTATTAGCTCAAGCTCTAACTACATGCCACATACTTACTCAAGTCCATCAACTCCCAGTCAAAATCTTCCAATTACCACTTTATCTTTTGCAAGTACTAATCCAATATCAAATCCCAAGATTAGTAATGTGATGGAAGATGTTCTGCATTTGTTTGTTGCTGAAGTTGATAAACAGCAACAACTAGCTTATGAAGACTTTGATCAGATTGATGAGCTTGCTCTAGAAGAATTGGATCTGAAGTGGCAGATAGCAATGATCACTCTAAAGGTCAGGAGATTTGAGCAGAAGACTGGAAGAAAATTCCATGTGGATGGAAGAGATGCGGCTCGGTTTGACAGGAAGAAGGTGAAGTGTTATGCTTGTGGTGAAATTGGTCACTTTGCAAGAGAGTGCACAGCAAAAAGAGGTGAAGCCAGTACCAGGTATTCAGCATACAAGAAGAAAGAAGTGGAAGCTGGAGAATCAAAGGCCTTGATCACTGCTATAGACACAAGTGTGGACTGGAATGAGCATAAAGATGCTACAAGTAGCTCTCCTCAAATCTCTTGCATGGCTAGTTGTGATGATAGCTTTGGTCTCATGGGAATCTCTCCTCAGGTATCTACTTGTGTTTGTAATTGTGATTCTCAATATACAACTCTAAAAAAGGAATATGATGAGCTGAAACCTAAATATAATGCATGTTTTATAGAAGTTGCAACATACAAAGAAGCCTTTAAAACCTTAGAACAACAAAAGATGTGGTTTCAGCAAAATCAAGTGGCATATGAGGAAAAGATTAGAGTTTTAAGCCAAGATTTAGAATGTGCTAGCAATGAATTAAAGTTTTCTGAAAAAGAAAAATCAAGAATTGAGTCTGAGAAAAGTGTCTTACAAGAGAAACTGGATAAAGAAGTAGCTAGGCATAAAGAGTGGCTAGTTTCAGGTGATAAATTGTCTAGGTTACTCTACAGCAGTAAGTCTGTTACTTCTGAGATAGGTCTAGGGTTTAAAAAGTATGTAGGTCCAGAAGCTAATCATTATTTAGATAAGAAGAATCAAAATTATTCTATCCCTATTAATTATCTAAAAGAAGGTGAGATGCATGCTGTACCAGGACCTATCAGAGGTGTATTTATGCCTACTACCAAAACTTCTGACTTTGATGGTTCATACCATCTCTTTGGCAAAAAGTCTAAAGACTTGCCACATAAGTCTGAAGTCTCTCCAACCATAGGAACCCCTAAGCCCACATCCAATAAGATTGACTTACAAGAATCAATGGAAACCACTGGCATTAGGATCAATGACTCCCCTGACACTAGAAGCATATCTAGTAATGATTCTAACAATTATGTCTCTTGTTCTTCCAGGGACAAGACCTCAGAGACCTCTAGTTATGCCAACTGTGATTCCAAGACCCAGTCAGAGTCACCCAAGTCCTCAATAAAGATTTCTGACAAGTCATCTTACAAGTCTGTGGACTCTGAAGTTGCTGCTGATGAAGTTCTTTCTCAACCAGCCTCTTCTGAAGACTTGTTATTTACTTCTTTTAAAAACAATTCCTTTCGGTGTTCACAAAACAATTCTGTTTCTGATGTTTGTTTGAATAATTCTATGTTTGTTAAGACATCTTTTGGATTTAATAAATCTTATAAGAAAAAGAAGTGTTTTGTTTGTGGTAGCAAGTTGCATTTAATTAAGGATTGTGACTTTCATGAAAAGAGGATGGGTGTTTCTGTTGTTAACAATGGACCTAGACAAAAGTGGACTAATACCTGCACCAAACCCTCAGTAGCTCCACAGGCTAAGTCTCATGTCAGCAGAATGTGTTCCACTCCTACTGATTGGACTGTTTATTCTAATAGGTCTGTTTTTAATAATAGATATATAAATGGGAATAGACATAGGTCTCAACCATTTAATGGTGTTCATAATTGGTATGAATGTACTGACCAGATGTGTATGGGAAGGGGTTATTGGGATTCTGCTGAAAAGTCCTCAGCAAATTGTTCTTGGATATATAGAAGACCATTTAAATACAGGGAATCCAGGAACAATTGTGGATCTAACTCATCATCTTGGGTTCATCAGAATGATTCACAGGGCAGGCTAAAGTCTTTTATGACTTAAGTCTCTATATATATGTTGTTGTTGTATATTAACTTTCTTTGTTATAGGAACATCCTCTTCTTAATAAAGACTTAGGTATTGTTGATAGTGGATGTTCAAGAAATATGTCTGGTAATGAAGAGAAGCTGGATGACTTTGTGCCTTTTAATGGAGGCATTGTGAGGTTTGGAAGTGGAGTAGGAAGGATTACTGGCAAAGGAACCATTAGAACTCCAAAGGTGGATTTTGAGAATGTCTATTATGTGAAGGAGCTTCAAGGATTCAATTTTTTTTCAGTCTCACAAATTTGTGACAAAAAGCTTCCTGTGCTTTTCACTGAAGATGGTTGTTTCATTCTTTCACCTGAATTCCAAATGCCTGATGATAATCTTGTGTTACTTAAGGCTCCAAGAAACCATAATCTGTATACCTTTGACTTGAATGATGTCAAGCCAGCAGGTGATCTTACTTGCTTGGTGGCTAAAGCATCCTTGGATGAATCTACAAAATGGCATAGGAGGATGGCACATGTTAACTTTAAAGTCATCAACAAACTTGCTAAAGATGGACTAGTTCATGGACTTCCTTCCAAGATCTTCACTAATGAGCATAATTGTGTAGCTTGTAACAAGGGAAAGCAACACAAAGCTTCTTATAAGGCCATTACCACTGTAAGCACAATCTCAGAACCATTGCAGCTACTTCACATGGATCTCTTTGGTCCTACATCCATCAGGAGTATTGATCATAAGTACTTCTGTTTGGTAATCACTGATGCTTTCAGCAGATTCAGCTGGACATTTTTCTTAGTGACTAAAGATCAAACCTTTCAGGCACTCAAAGAATTTATGGCTCTAGCTTAAAATCAACTTAACAAGAAGATTAAAAGTATTAGATGTGACAATGGGACAGAGTTCAAAAATGCTAATCTTATTGAACTTTGTGGCTTAAAGGGTATTAAAAGAGATTATAGCACTCCTAGGACTCCTCAACAAAATGGAGTTGCTGAAAGGAAGAATAGAACCCTTATAGAGGCTGCAAGATCAATGCTTGCTGACTCTAAACTTCCCACTATGTTTTGGACTGAAGCAGTTGGTACTGCTTGTTATGTGTTAAATAGGGTGTTAATTATAAGACCTCACAATAAGACACCTTATGTACTATTGACAGGGAAGAAGCCTACCATTGAACACTTGAAACCTTTTGGTTGTCAGGTGACCATTCTGAATACAAGTGATCACCTAGGCAAATTTGAAGCTAAAGCTGCTGAAGGATATATTGTTGGTTACTCAGCTCATAGCAAGGCATATAGGGTCTATAATTTGGCTGCAAAGAAGATAGAAGAGACTCTTAACCTGAAATTTCTGGAGGATAATGTTAATGTTCAGGGCAAAGGTCATGAATGGTATTTTGACCTTGATTATCTTACAGATTATTTGGGGTATGCTAGACATCAATCTAACCTATCTGCAGGTATACAAGTGTCATCTTCTAACAATGCAGGTACCCTACAGGATGATTCAGACAGTGATTCAGAAGGTGATGAACCCACTATTGTTGTAACAACTCTACCAATCCAGATGGCAGCTCCTCATACCAAAGAAGCCTCTGATGCCAAATCTGCTGATGATGTGGATAATTCAACCTATGCAGAAGATCTTGCTATACTCAAAAAGCAAGAACATGCAGCTGCTGAGGAAGCTAAAAGACTTGGTCTTGAATTTGCTAAAGACACTGAAGCTCTCTTAAAACAAGCTGCTGTTGAAGAAAGCAGAAAACCTAGTTCTGCTGATGCATCAGCTGCTGCAGCTGGTGATTCTGCTGATGGAGATCCTGCTGAAGGCACTTCTGTTGCAGTTCCTGTTTCTACTGATGTTTCCACAAGTTTTGATGAACCTTATGGCAGGTTTCCTACTCCCTCAGATCTTGCTAATGTTGAGCAAAGTGATGGCATATTTCAATCAGCATCTTATGATGAAGACTTTGCTCCTACATTACCCAATCTTGATACCTCCATTGATGTTAATTCTGTTACAACTAAAAGGATTAACACCATTCATCCACAAGATAATATACTTGGTGACCCAAATGGCATGGTACTCACCAGAAGTGCCATTAAGAATACCAAGTTTGGGCAATGTGCATTTTTGACTTATGTATCCACTCAGAAGAGAGACAACCACACAGATCAGAAGCATTGTTTATTTGCTTGTTTCTTGTCTCAAGTTGAACCCACAAGCATTAAACAGGCTTTGAGTTAGCCTAGTTGGGTTGAAGCTATGCAGGAAGAGATGCAACAATTAAAGAATCAAGATGTTTGGGTACTTGTTGATCTGCCTGCAGGGAAAATTGCTATAGGGACTAAGTGGATATTAAAATGCAAGAGGGATGCTAGAGGTATTGTGGTCAGAAATAAAGCAAGATTGGTGGCACAAGGTTTCAGACAAGAAGAAGGGATTGACTACACTGAGGTCTTTGCACCTGTTGCTAGGGTTGAGGCCATTAGACTGTTTTTAGCCTTTGCCTCTTATATGGGGTTTAAGGTCTATCAAATGGATGTCAAGAGTGCCTTTCTATATGGCAAAATAGAAGAAGAGGTTTATGTTACTCAACCACAGGGATTTAAAGACCCCCATCATCCTAAAAAGGTTTACAAAGTTGTCAAGGCACTTTATGGACTTCACCAGGCACCAAGAGCATGGTATGCTAGATTGTCTACATTTCTTTTGGAGCATGGATACAGAAGAGGAGCCATTGATAAGACCCTCTTTATCAAGAAAAACTCCAGGGACATAATTCTAGTACAGGTCTATGTGGATGACATCATCTTTGGATCCACAAAGGAAGCATGGTGCAGGGAATTTGAAGATTTGATGAAAGGTGAATTTCAAATGAGTGCAATGGGGGAGTTAACCTTTTTCTTTGGGCTGCAAGTCAAACAACAACCTGAAGGGATCTTTATTCATCAAGAGAAATATGTTAAAGATATTTTGAAAAAGTTTGATTTTGAACTTTTTAGGACTGCTACCACTCCATATGAACCACCCAAGCTTAAGAATCCAAATGAACAAGATGAGGCTGTGAATGTTTATCTCTATAGGTCCATGATTGGATCACTCATGTATCTCACAGCTTCTAGGCCTGACATTACCTTTGCTGTCAGTGCTTGTTCTAGGCATCAAGTCACTCCACTGACTTCTAATCTCAATGCTGTGAAGAAAATCTTCAAGTACATTAAGGGCCAACCCAAATTAGGCCTTTGGTACCCCAGGGATTCACCATTTGTATTGGAGGCTTACAGTGACAGTGATTATGCTGGAGCTAATTTGGATAGGAAATCCACAACAGGAGGTTGTCAATTTCTTGGAAGAAGACTCATCTCTTGGCAGTGCAAGAAACAAACCATTGTAGCTACTTCTACTACTGAAGCAGAATATGTTGCTGCTGCTAATTGCTGTGGTCAGGTACTTTGGATTCAAAATCAGATGTTGGATTATGGGTTTAACTTTATGAACACTAAAATCTACATTGATAATCAGAGTACTATTTCAATTGTTAAAAATCCTGTTTTTCATCAGAGAACTAAACACATAGAAATTAGGCACCATTTTATAAGAGATGCTAATGAGAAGCATCTAATTCAAGTGCTTAAGATTCACACTGATGATAATGTGGCTGATTTGTTAACAAAAGCTTTTGATGGACCAAGGTTTAATCACTTGGTTGTCAATATTGGGATGGTTAACCCTTGAATGCAATGTTTGAGGGGAGGCATAAGCCTCAGGGGAGGCATATGCCTCAAGGGAGGATTGTACATGTTGTAATTAAGTAGGTTATTATGTTTTCTAGACTTTGGTTTACTAACTTTGTTATGCAGGTTATTACTAATCTTGTATATTACCATGTGTTTGTTGTGTTTTTGTGTTCTGTGTAAATGTCTGGTTTTAGGTCATGTTTCTGCTGATGTTCAAAGATCTACATTCAATGGCACTAGATGTAAAGACATTAAAGTAAATTTTTATTCTTCAGTGGAAAGTTTGGTACCACCAGTACAAAGATCTGCTATCAGAAGGAACACAAAATACATCATTCAACAACAACCACACACCATCTAACCATCACATCACCAAGCAACAACCTAATCCATCTTTCTCTTCCCTTTACCCAAGTCCTTTGGGTCTGGCATTTCCTTGTGGATTCCTCTGGATTGCATGTCCTTGTTCCAGAGTTTGGGAGCTGCAAGACCAAGCACCACCTTCAATGGACCCTTCTTTCTACTTGAGGACTGTGGCTCTTCAGGGACAGAGATTCTTTTCATATATGCACAGACTCTTTCCATCTCTCTTGTTAAGAATGCTGCAACAGGGGTGAAATCAGGGACAACCATAGCTAGAGGAGTTGGTGTTTCCATAGCCTCAGTGGTTTCTTCTGATGAGGTAGGAGATGGACACAACTCTGAAGGACCTTCATTCAAATAGTAGTATGATCTCTGTATTTGTGTATGTCAAAGGTAGAGTCTGATGAATCAGAAGAGATGTCAATGACATTGGGGGATGGATTCATGGTGTGAATGTGTGTGAAAGACTTTGGGATATGTTTTTAGTGGAATGGTGAGCTGCTTATGACTTGAAGACTGCTTTTAAAGACTTGATTTGGGCTTACTGGGAATTAATGTAAGTTAATGGGAGGTAGTTGAGTCAGTAGCAATTACTAAGTGTGCAAGTTGTCCATTTAATTGGATTCTTCGGATGAAAGTCAATGGTTTGACCAACATGCTGCTGATACTGGTTATTTTGTTGTTAAGTGTGTTCCTACTGATGGCTTAGACAAGTTCAAATTGTTCAGGGGAATGCTACTCAGAAGAATTAAAACAAGTGATTATAAAACAAGGCAAATTTTATTAATTCTTCAGAAGTACAATACAAGATTGTGAAAATTAAAACAACAAAGTTCCTATTCTACTTTGCCCTTGCCCTTGCCTTCCACAGTCTTCTCTTTGCCTTTGTTGTTGATTTTGAAGAGTCCTTGCCACTGAGGACAGGGCAAACCTAGCACAACCTTTCTGGTCTTTGGCAATGGGGAATTCACTTTTCTTTTCCTTGGACGAGATGACTGAGGCTTATCAGAGGTTGTAGGAGTGTAAAGTTCATCATTTTCATCATCCTCTTCATCAGAAGAAGTGAAGAAGATCAGAGACTCCTCAGGATTGGGAACTCTGTTTGCCCTCTCCAACTCATTCCATCTTCTCTCCATCTCTCTCTGGTACTCAGGATCATCAATTTCAGAGGGATATGGTGGAAGATCTTCTGAAGATGATAAACTAGGAGCAGGCACATCATGTTTCTTCTTCTTAGCTTGTTCCTTAGTGAGACCACGAGGACGTGTTGGCATATTCCATGGTGGTGGAGATGTTAGTGAATCAGAAGTATCTGATGAGTCAGAAGCAAGGTTGATAATGGGTTGATTGGAAGCCATGAATGTATCTTTGGCTGAAGATATGAAAATTAGGGATTTGATTTGAAGGTTGAGAGATTTGGGGATAATTAGTCTTTATTTATAAGATCCCCCAACCGCGTGTCATTATTACCATTAATGCGAGGCAGTTTGAGATAATTAAGGGTTCTTTGAATTTTGAATTAAAAGATCTTTGTTAAAGATATTTGGTTTCTACTGAAGGGTACATTCTGCTGAGTGATGCTGCGGATGGATCTGTTGACCATATTCAATGTTTGACTATTTTCTAGGATTGACCATTTGTTTTCAGCCGTTTGATTTGGTTTCTACGGATGAGTCAGTTAATTGGGATTTGACTTAGTTGATTATTGGTCAAGGATTTCTTTCCAATAATTCACATCAGTTTCATTCCACGTTTGGTAACTTCCATACTTACCAAAGACGTGCATATCCCACTCCAAATTAACTGATTCCCTCTCACTATATAATTTTCAAAACCATTTCAACATCTTTCAGAACTCCTAACCCTAATTTCTAATTCTCAAACAATGGCTGAACTATATTTCAAAGCAGATCATAACAAACATGCCTTTCTTGGTCGTGGAAAGGGTGATGCAGTTTATTTGGGCATGATAGAATTTCTTCAAAGGTCCAAGATTCGATATGCTCTGCTCCAATACCCGGATGTTATTCATGAGTCTCTTGTTGTACAATTTTGGGAAACGGCACAAACTAGGACTGTTGAAGATGGAGCACCAGAGATTGTTGCTGTCATAGATGGGGAAGAATATGTGGTTACTGAGTCTTTGGTTAGGACCAGGTTACAGTTGGATGATGAAGGAGGGGTGATTGATTTGCCTAAGAGTGACATTCTTAGAGGGCTTCAGGCTGCTGGGTATAGTGGTGATGGGAAAACATGGTACAAGAATCTATTTTGTCCAAAATGGAGATTCTTGACACACACATTGCTTCAGTGCATGGGTTCTAAGTCTGGTGGATGGGATCAGTTTTCTACAGACATTGCTCTTGCTATTGTGTGTCTCTCTCAAGGAAGAACATTCAACTTTTCTAGGTATATCTTTCATGCTATGCTTGAAAATGTTAAGTATACCAAACTTAAATATTTAATGTATCCTAGGTTTCTTCAAATCATTTTAGACATACAGACCAATGACCCCACTCATTTTCCTGTTAAGGGTTTGTCTAAAAAGTTATTTTCCCAAATGAAAATTAAATTTACTGGTGACCACAGACCCTTACTTCCAGCTATGTTGCCTGGTGGCAATGCTCCTGATGGAGCAGCTGCTGATGTAGCTGTTGATGCCCCGGTGGGCAATCCCCCTGATGGAGATGCAGCTGATGTAGCTGCTGGTGGTCAGGACTCCCCTGATTCTCAGGAACCAGAGGATTCTCCTGAAAGAGCTGAAGATGCTCCTGATGCAAATGCTTCAGTTGCTTCTGATGTTCAGCCTCCACTCTCTCCCAGGCTACCCATACCTATACATTCACCAATGAATTTTCATTCTCCTGAGCATGAGCTCAATGAGAATTTAGGCTTTGACCAACCTGTAAACTCACCACAATTTACAAGACTTCCTTCACTCAGTCCTTTAAGACCTCAATTTGAGGATAATGTGCATGAAGATGTAGATGTAACTTTAAATAATTCCTCTCACAGGACCAATGATGCTCACAATACCACAGATATCCCTGTTGGTGGAGCTGAAGGTCCTGTTACTCTCACTTCTGTATCAGCTTTGTTGAACAGGTATGTACTAAAGGTGAACAAATTGGAGAATGATTTGAACTTCACCAAAAAGAATCTTAGCAGTGCTGTTCTGACTCTAATTGGAAGAGTTAAGAAGTTGGAGGGTAAGCTGAAGCAAAGAAAGAGACAAGGTGTAGTGTATGATTCAGATGAGGATTCTACTAAAGCATCTGACAACATTGATTTGGAAGGCCTTGAGCTTCTTGGTGCTACCACTTTGGAGAGTGTTCAGAAGAGTGCTGACATTAGACCTGAACCCTTCGTTGCTCCAACTGCTGATGTAGCTCCAACTGCTGCTGTTGCTCCTACTCCTGATATAAGTGTTCCCAAGGATTCCATAGCCAAGAATTCTACTGGTGTTGCTCATTATGTCCGCAGGAAACATTTTGCTGATAAGAAGTCTGCTGATTCTCCTGCCAAGAAGACATCTGCTGATGGTTCAGGAAAGGAATCATTTCCTAATCCTTTGCCAGAAGTGGGCATTCCTGGTTCATCAGTAGATATCTCAGCTGATCTTCCACATGATGCTCCTGATCAGTCTTTTGTCCATCCTCAGAAGGCAGATAAAGGAAAGTCTATTTTAATTGATCAAGACATTCCTTCTAGAGTCAAATCCAAGGAGGAACTTGCTTATGAAAAAATTAGTGAGAATGTTGCTGCACATCTACAAGCTCAAGAGGATGCTGCAGTTACTAAAGAGGAGTTGGATTTGAAAGCCTCAGAAGTATTGGCTAGAAAGATTCAAGATGATTTGGACAAGATGGGACCTCAGTATACTACCACCTTGCCTGCTGAAAGAAAGAAGGAGCTTGATGAGATAGCTAAGAATCTTACTGCTGAACAATGGGAGAATTTGGCTGAACAAGCTGCTTCCAAGCCTAATTTGGGTGAATCTAAGCTTGGAATTGATAATCCTAGTTTTGTTCAAATGATGGCTGAAAGGGGAAGATTAAAGAGACAGCAGGAGGCAGAGATTAAAGCTAAGTATCAAAAAGAAAGACCTTGGACAAAGAATGAAATCAAGAAATATATGAGAAATTTTGTGAAGAATCAGGGATGTTCTATGTTTGGGTCAGGTTGGACTAAACAGAGGGTCTGGGGATTTTCAGATCAGCAGTTGACCTACTACTATGACAAGATTATTTCCAATCATCATTCTTCTGGTATAATGGTTCCAGATGTGTTGGAGTTTAGAGGAAGACTTTTGGATGAGCCTCAAGCTAAGAAAGCTAAGCTTCAAGATTCTGCTGCTCATCCTGCTGAGTCTATTGGGTCTGTTCATGTTGGTCAGGAGAATGTGCAATTTCCTTCAGTCTTGTATCAGAAGGATGATAATCCTGATGTTCCTATGGATGATACTCCTGCTGCTTTTCATCATGATGCTGCTGAATCTCATCATGATACTACTGAAGCTCCAAATGATGTTACCAATGATGTTTCAGAAGATGCACCTATTGAAGTGTCTGATGATGATGATTTTACAAATGTTTCTGCTGATTTGTCCAATCAAGTGCCTAAAGAAGAACCTGCTGATGGTCCTTCTATTCCTGTTTCTATTGGCACTAGAAGAAAGACTAAAGCTATCAAGAGGAAGGCTACAACAGATATTCCTTTAGATGATAGTACTACCTTTCTTGATTATGCTTCTGATGATGGTCAAGATCCTGTTGTATGGGAGAAAATTGTAAAGTGGGAACTTGTTGATTCTGAGCTTGGTGGAGGAAAAGTGAATGTTATCACCAGACAAGATGGATCTACCAAGCAATTCTTATTTCTAAGCCAGATTTTACATATGGTGGATAAACAAGATCTTCTCTCACTTTATGATTGGGTTACCAAGTATTATCAAACTCATTCCCCTGATGACATTGGGATGTATTTGATGAGTGATTTGCAGATTCTATGTGATTCTTATAAAGGTAATTCTGGTATAAGGTTTCAAGCATGGAACGGTCAAAGTACATGGGTGGTTGACTATTGGAAGTTCTTTCCTTTACCTAATGTTCACATGATTGTCACAACCACTGGGAAGACCTTATATTGCTGGGTTGATGTTCTCTACCCTATCACTAAAGAAGTCATGACTCTCATGCTGGAGACAAAGTTATCTGTTCCTTTGGATATGACTGAGAATGATCTTCATCTTGTTGAACAATTGGTAAGGTTCATCAGAAGAAGTATTTTGACTAAAAAGGAACTGGCAACCAAGCATGGTATTCAAATGGATTCATATCTGCAATGAGCTGTTCTTGGTATAGTATTTTGTTGTATATTTTTCTTTTATGTTAAGAGTAAAAAAAAAAAAAAAAAAAAAAAAAAAAAAAAAAAAAAAACTAACATATTTGTATAGCTTTGTGTATATTGTATGCAGGTTTGGTGTTGATTCTTATCACACTCTTTCTGGCTAGTCCAAAGGGTACAGCTTTGGTAAAGACTCATCAAATCTGTTGATAGCTGTAATGGTTTGCTCAAAATCATAGGGTTTTCAACTCACCCATGCTTTGTTGCTGAGTAGTTGAAATGGTTGTCAATTGACCATGGATTTTTCCTTTATGGATTCCAAATAATTGGCTAGCCCACATGTATATGGCTTGTGGTAAAGGCTGTGGAAAACCATATTTGGTATTCAATTGACCAAGATGATAATTCATCAATAATTGACTAGTCCTGAGCAAACGGCTACAGGTAAAGACATATCAAATCCGTTTATAGCTGATGATTTGCTAAAAATCATGTGGTTATCAGTGTACCTTTGAACACTTGGCTACTCTAGTAGTGATGGCTATTGGTAAAGAGACATCAAATCCATTATTTTCAATGATTCACCTCTCACAGGAGTTTACACACCTTGATGTGATGAGAATAGTATGAAACTTATATGTTTTGATGTACATTTAGTCTTGTGTTGCTGCAAAGAATGGTGTTTTTCAAATTGGTTGCTGATCATAGAGATTTTGCTTATGAAGATTCTTTGCTGCTGATGTTCACTTCAATCCTCTGTTTTATGTTACTGGCGATCTATCAAGAAATCTTGAACTTAACTGTGTCAAATTCAAGATTAGGGGAGGATTGTAAGGAATTATTGAAGATACTGCTAACAGATACTGCTGACAGGTTTCTGTGGAAGGCATAGTGACTTTCTGCTGATGACTAGTTCCTGCGGACGTATAGAGATTCTACGGATAGAGTTTAACCGTGGATATAATTTATGTATTTTAGGACAAGATATGTAGAATATATTTTATTGGTTTATTATTATTCGTTTCTTGTAAGAAAGGTTAGGGTTTCCACTAGTATATAAGGAACCCTAGGTCATTGTAATAGATACAAGTTTCTAGTACGAGTTTCATTAGTAAAAGTTTATCGATCCATAGAGGATCAAGTTTTAGTATACGTTTGTTTTTATATTCCGCATAATTACAAATTCACAGAGATTATCTAACTTAGTCTAGCTAGTGATTACATTAGTTGGCTAACGATCCATTGGCTCGTGATCTATCAAGGTATAGATCCCTACACCCAATGAACAAACTGGGCTCCGGCCCAACGAGTCAATAAAGCCAGATATGGCTAAAGCCCATGCCATGAACATGGCACGATCCGGACAAACGAAAGATATATACGAGTGTCACTCTTGAATGCTCGCGGACCGGACCCCGGTCCGGAAATCCGCCTACGTCCGCAAAAATCGATTAAGCTGCGGACCCTTACCCGACAAGGGTCCCACTCTGGCCACTATAGTAAAGTGCGAAATATTAGGAAACCCTAATATTTCCGTTACCTATAAAAGGAAACCCTGATTCACACTTTCGAGGTATGACTTACTCACTCATCCCAACACACGAATATATCTCTCACAACATGAGTACTTATTCTCATGCCGAAGCTTAATCATGGGGTCCATCCCCACCTAACGGTGTGCTTCTACTTGTGTAGGAACTTATTCCTCTAATAGGGTTAGTGCATGAACTACGCAACGGACGATCCATCAAAAGAGATGAAAGTGTACCAAAGTTAAACACTGATCAGCGAAACATATATGATCTTATCATGGATGTTGCTATAGAAAACAGGCAAGAATTGATATTCATATATGGCCATGGTGGTACAGGTAAAACTTTCCTTTGGAAAACCATCATCATCAGTCTACGATCTGAAGGGAAAATAGTCCTGGCAGTTGCTTTTTCAGGCATTGCTTCTTTACTTCTTCCAGCAGGCCGAACAGCTCACTCTAGATTCAAATTGCCGCTTGAATTGACAGAAGAAACACTGTGCAAGGTCAAAAAACACTCGCTTGGTAAAACTTCTGGTAGACACAGACCTTATTATCTGGGATGAAGCTCCTATGAAAGATAGAAAATGTTTTGAATCATTAGACATGACTTTGAAAGACATGCTTGACATGCCAGGCATATTATTTTGGGGTAAGTCAATTGTTTTGGGTGGTGATTTTAGGCAAACCCTGCCTGTCAAGAAGGGAGCATCAAAGATGGAGCTGCTAGCATCATCGATTGCTAATTCATACCTTTGGCCGCGTTTTCGTCTTCTGACACTTAAATAAAACATGAGATTGTCAAGGCCTGATTTGACTGAAGAAGAAAGAAACATGGCTAATTCCTTTGCCTCATGGCTTCTTGATGTCGGTGATGGCAAAATTGGAGAACCAACTATTGAAGGTGAAAAAGATACATCATGGATTGATATTCCACCAAGGTATTGCATTGAAGATGACGAGCATGGTTTGCTCAAACTTATAGAGTTCATTTATGACCAACCCACCCTGCACACACCTTCAGCAGTAACACTTTAGCAAAAAGCCATTGTCTGTCTGTAAAACGATACCGCAGACATTATCAATTCAACAGTTCTTACAATGGTTGAAGGTGACACAACAAATTATGCAAGTTATGATCAAGCCATACCAATTGTAAATGTTGGAGCTGAAACAGAAATGTTATACCCACCGGAACATTTAAATACATTTAAATTTTCTGGCTTCCCTCCGCATCAGCTTGAACTAAAAGTAGGGGCACCAATTATGCTGCTAAGAAACACAAATGTCGCTGGCGGTCTATGTAATGGCACACGGATGATAGTCACACATCTAATGTCAAAGGTTATTGAAGCATAAATTATTACTGGCACAAAAGTTGGAGAAAAGGTGTTTATACACAGAATCACCTTGATACATAAAGACGTCAACCTTCCTTTCATCTTCAAAAGAACCCAGTTCCCAGTAAAACTTTGCTACGCCATGACAATCAACAAAAGCCAAGGACAATCACTGAACAAGATTGGTGTTTACCTTCCAAAACCAATCTTTGGTCATGGGCAGCTATATGTGGCTCTTTCTAGGGCAACTTCTCTATACGGGCTCAAAGTTCTTATGAAACAGCAAGAAAATCAGGCAACAAATGTGTAACACCCCCTAATTTGAAATGCGGCAGCGGAATAGTAATTAGGGTGTTACGGTGAGGATCGAAGTCATAATGATAGAAAACGGCTCGAAAGAGACGTTTTAAAACATAATTTCGTTTATAAAAATTCAAATACAAGAGGTCCTTATCAGAGTATTATAATAAAAGTCTCGATGTTTTGAACTAAATCAAACATCTTTTATTTTACACCATTATTGAAATAAAGTAGACAAGTTTTGAAGTTTTTGCCGCCCGTTCCATACTTGCTTCCCCTGCTAAATACCTGAGGTACATGCTTAAAAGTCAACAAAAATGTTGAGTGATATCATAGTGTTTGAATTTAATAATCATTTTGATACACAAGTAAGATTGTATTGGAAAATACAATCAGTTTGAAAATATTGATATTGCAGTTTATATATTGCTCTAAGTCTCATGACACGCAAACGTTAACAAATACCGTAAAAACGGAGGTGTTTATCAAATCAATGATAATTTTGCCCTCGTGTAATAGGTGATTTGCCAATTCCTATTTTTACTCAAATATAATTATCACGACTAATATGACTAACCACATGCATAATGGCATTCCGTCAAGTATTAATGGGACAGGCTGTCAAACCTTAAATAGATCTATTCATTATATTCGCGTTCACATAACAGTGATTAATGGCTCATGATTAAGGGTCTTTTGGCAATAGCTAACTTAGGCATATATAAAGTCAGGAAGCATACAGAAAAATACTCGCGATCTGTTTATAACATGTATCCCCCTCACGGAGTTTTGAAAATAAGTAAATGTGAGGCTATGACTCACCTTAGATTGATACTGAAATGAAGAAAATAAAGTCGGACGAATTTATGATAACGGCTTCGAAACACAACCTGATAAATAAATTTATCTGAGAACTTGACCAAATACTATTTGGTAATTACGAACGAATAACGAATAATAATTATTCGTTATGACGAATAAGTGATGTGCAGTGTAATTCTTGTGATGTGCATGATATGAAAAAATATAATATTTAAATTATCCATCGAAGTTTTACCTTTTTCATCGTAAGTAAAGTATTAACTTTTGAAATATCGTTTATATATATTATTAACGTTACGTTAAATAGTATATATATAAATAAAAATAAAGTTTAGATGCATATGAAATAAATTTACGAAAATAGAAAATAAATAAGAATGATAAATAGATTAAGTTTAGTCTTTGTCTCCTTTTCCAATTTTACCATTTTTACTCTAACGACATTTGCGTTACACCGTTAGTCCTTTTTATAATAAATTCAACTATAGTCCCCTAATTTGTCCAATAATCAATACTAAGCTTAGAATATCAACTTTTATCAATTTTTACCATTAAGTTTCTGTTTTTACAGGTTTAGTCCTTTCTTTTCAATATTTACACTTTTAGTCCCTCTAGGTGTCGTCACGTTGCATTTTTAGTCCAAAATTACAAAAATAATTATAAAAATTTTCTAAAATTTTCCGAGGCTTATTAAGTAAGTAATAAGCTTATTTTAACTGCTTATTTATTTAAAAGCTTATTTTTTTAGCTTATGGGCTTTGAACGAGACAATACAAGGCCCGTTAAGAGTTTTGTAGGCGAGGGCATGGAAAATGTTTTGGGGTTGGCTTTGGGCTATTTTTATGATTCTAAAAATATTTCATATGGGCCCAGTGGGCTTACGGTTCATGATTTCTTATTGGGCTTGGATTGAGCCCAAGCGATAATATTAAGTTTGGATTTGAAAAACTGGTTTGTGTCGATTCAAAATAGGTTGATTGGTGTGTCAAAACGTGAGTATTTTCACAAGTCGTATATATGAAATTGATAGTTTTCTAGGTGGTCTATTGAGTCATGAAATAATATAGTACTCTTGTTAAGCGAATTTTAAAGTTATACGTGTAGTTTGTAGCTTGTTTGAACCGGTTATATATTTTGAAAACTTGAAATATTACTAAGTGTTATAACAAATTTTCATACGATGGATATGGTTTAAAATAGGTTCGTGAAATGCTTGTAACGTTAAAACTAAAATGAATTTGGTGTGTTACGTGACTCCTAGGCCTTCCAAGATAGAGGCTAGTCACGTTTTGTGTACTAAGTGTTAAGATATAAGTGATATATATATGTAAAATGATATACGATCAAAACAAATAAATATGGTGCATGACATGAATTTAACGTGTGAGTTGGAATGGAACAAGTAAAGATGACTTACAAACACCCTTAGAAGTGATAGAGAGTCGAGAGTGAATGAATGTAACACAAGAATATCACGTTTCAAAGTATAACCCAAACGTTATACTTATAATTCAAACCGATAATCCCTTTCTTGCTTCCAAACTATGTAGCAATCGATCTCTGGCCTTTAGGAGTAGTTTATAGGACGAAATAATTATATGAAAGTGTATGAGAATGGTAAAGAGCAAGTGCATGCATGTACATTATATATTGCTTCAATATATAACACGTAAGTGAGAAAATTTCAAAGAAACCTTCACGTACACTATTGCATGTCAGGGAACTAGGCTCTAGCATGAATTTTATATTGCTATACAATGAGATGAGAGAGCACAAATTGAGGAAATTGTTTGGGTGATTCATGCTTGATGTCGACTAACTATATATATGTATATACGATTTACCAAATCGTATTCTACTTGATTATAGCTAATCATCCTTGACATTTGATCATAAAATCATCTCAGAAATATTATTAGGAACAATTAGGAACAAACGGGATCAAAACGGTTAAGTTTTGAATAAATTGTAAATCGATTTGGTCGTGCATGGGTCAAACACTTTGCCTCTTAAAAATGTATCAAACGTCATTCAATAATCTTGGAATTTGACACACTATTATTTAGCTAGGTGTTTAACGAGATGGTGCAAAAATATTGGGGTATCGTGTGTAAGAAACGAGATTAAACGAAGCGTTTTGGGGGTGCTTGAAACTAGTCGGTCGGATGAAAATTAAAGGATTTTGATTTTCGGGCTTTGGTTGTTGGGCTCATGAATAGTAACTGTGACGTGGGCCGAAAATGATTAAGGGTCCGTTTAGTTAATTAAGTGTAATTAGGGATTTTAATTATATTTAGGAAATATAATTAGGATTAGGAAATATGTTTAGGATTAAATGAAAAGTTTAGGGTTCGTGTAACGTGTCGAGGATTAATTCCGTCATTTCGTGAATTATATTATTTTGTGAAAATCGTCAAAATAATATAATAAGAAAAATTTAAAATTTTTCCGAGAAAATGGGAATTAGTAACGATAACGATGGATTATTTATTTATTAACGATATAATTACAATAAATTTTTACAGGGTTCTACAGTACCCACTTGTCATTCTGAATTTCGTCCCGAAATTTGATTTTAAGAAATCTAACAAATGCGTTCTAAGAAAATAAATGTGGATATTTCTCTCGGAATCTATCTTCTCTTTCCCATGTATAAGTAGGTCCTCGCTTTGAGTCCCATCTAACCTTTACTATGGGGATACAATTCTGTTTGAGTTGTTTTATCTCTCTATCCATTATTTCCACTGGCTCTTCTGTGAACACTAGTTTGTCATCCAACCTAATCTCCTTTAGTGGAATGACGAGAGTTTCGTCAGACAAAAATTTCTTGAGTTGTGATACGTGAAACGTAGGATGTACCCTACTGAGTTCTTCCAGAAGTTCTAACTTATAAGCAACTGAACCAATTCTCTCCAGAATCTTGAAAGGTCCAATGTACCTCGGATTTAACTTTCCACGTCTTCCAAAACGAATCATTCCCTTCTAGGGAGAAACTTTCAACATGACTTTGTCTCCTACTTGAAATTCCATAGGCTTTCTCCTGACATCAACATAACTCTTCTGTCTGTCACGAGCAGCTTGCAAGCGTTGCTTGATTTGGAATATCTTCTCTGTAGTGTCGTGTATTAGCTCTGGTCCGGTGAGTTGCATATCACCAACTTCTGTCCAACAGACTGGTGATCTACACTTCCTTCCGTACAGTGCCTCAAAAGGTGCAACCTTTATGCTGGCATGGTAGCTGTTATTGTATGAGAATTCAACTAATGGCAAGTGTCTATCCCAACCTTTTCCGAAATCAATCACACATGCTCGGAGCATATCTTCCAAGGTTTGGATTGTTCTTTCACTTTGTCCATCGGTTTTCGGATGATAAGCGGTGCTCATATCTAGCCGTGTACCAAGAGATTTCTGTAAAGATTCCCAAAATCTTGAGGTGAATCAGCTATCTCTATCAGAAATAATAGATATTGGAATCCCATGTCTAATCACAATTTCCTTAAAATAAAATTGAGCGAGTGTTTCCATCTCGTCAGTTTCTTTGATTGGTAGAAAATGTGCAGACTTGGTTAATCGATCGATGATAACCCAGATTGTATCTAATCCGGTCGAAGTCTTTGGTAATTTGGTAATAAAATCCATGGTGATTCGTTCCCATTTCCAGACCGGAATTTCTGGTTGCATGAGTAATCCTGATGGTTTCTGAGTCTCTACCTTTACTCTAGAACATGTTAAACATTTACCAACATACTCTGCGATATCAGCTTTCATATTTGGCCACCAATAATTCTTCTTCATATCTTGGTACATCTTATTGGAACCGGGATGAATAGAATATTTGGATTTATGAGATTCATGTATGATAAGGTCTCGAATACCTCCAAAGAGAGGAATCCAATATCTTTCCTTAAAACATAACATTCCATCATTTCTTCTCACAAATTCTTTTTCATTATTTGGCATTCTATCAACCTGATCTTCCAGGTTTGACCTTCTGTCAATTTTCTCATATTGTCGGTTTTCTTCTTGTAGAGCTTCTGTTTGAGCTTTGATGATTTGAGCTGGAAGTGGCGAATGAATTGTCATTCCTAGAGATCGAACTCTAAGAGGTTTAATTCTGTCTTTTCTGCTCAACGCATCGGCTACTACATTCGCTTTACCAGGATGGTAACGAATTTCACAATCGTAGTCGTTGAGTAATTCTAACCATCTTCGTTGTCTCATGTTCAGCTCCTTCTGATCTAGTATAAGCTGTAGACTCTTGTGATCGGTGAAAACTGTACACTTTGTACCATATAGTTAATGTCTCCATATATTAAGAGCAAAAACTACTGCTCCTAATTCTAGATCATGAGTGGTGTAATTTTCTTCATTCTTCCTTAGCTGTCATGAAGCATAGGCTATAACTTTGTCTCTTTGCATTAGTACCGCACCTAAACCATGATGAGATGCGTCACAATACACTACAAAGTCCTCATTTCCTTCTGGTAATGCTAATATTGGTGCTTCACAAAGCTTCTGTTTCAGCAGTTGAAATGCTGACTCTTGCTTCTCTTCCCAGATATACTTCTTGTTCTTCTGGGTTAGTTCCGTCAAAGGTTTTGCAATCTTTGAGAAACCTTCTATAAATCTCCGGTAATAAACAGCTAGACCTAAGAATTGACGAATTTCGGTTGGAGTGGTGGGTGACGTCCAACCTTTAACTGCTTCTATCTTCGCGGGATCTACATGGATACCTTGGTTGTTGATGATATGACCTAAAAATTGAACGGTAGAAATCCAAAAATCACATTTGGAAAACTTGGCGTACAACTTTTCTTTCTTAAGTAACTCCAAAATAGTCCTTAAGTGTTCGGCATGCTCTTCTTTGTTGCGCGAATAGATTAAAATATCATCAATGAACACAATAACGAATTTATCCAAGTATGGCTTGCATACTCGGTTCATTAAATCCATGAATACAGCTGGTGCATTGGTAAGACCAAATGGCATCACTTGAAATTCATAATGTCCGTATCGTGTTCGAAAAGCTGTCTTGGGAATATCCTCTTCCCTAACTCTTAATTGATGATATCCTGATCTTAGATCAATTTTTGAGTAAACATTTGATCCTTGTAATTAGTCAAATAGATCGTCGATCCTTGGTAATGGATATCGATTCTTCACCGTGAGTTTGTTCAACTCCCTGTAATCGATACATATTCGGAACGTTCCATCTTTCTTTTTGACGAATAGGATTGGTGCTCCCCAAGGGGATGAGCTTGGTTGAATGAATCCTTTATCTGATAGTACTTTCAACTGTTCAGATAATTCTTTCATTTCGGAGGGTGCTAATCGATATGGTGCTTTTGCAACTGGTGCTGCTCCAGGAACTAAATTGATGCGAAATTCTACTTGACGGGTTGGTGGAATTCCAGGTAAGTCTTCGGGAAATACATCAGAAAATTCTTTTACAACTGGCACTTCATCAAGTTGTTTCTTCTTTTCTTTTGTTTCTCCTCCCGTTACTTGAATTTGAAATACATGGCATCCTTTGCATATGTATTTCATCGTCTTGGCGTACGAATTAATATTGAACGAAGTTTTAGGTTGATCACCTTGGATGATTAAGGTTTCACCGCCGAATGGAATTTGAATGACTTTCTCATCACAAATTATTCTGGCACGGTGTGTAGATAACCAATCCATACCAATGATGACATCAAAACTTCCCAATTGGATGGGCATAAGATTGATAGGGAAAGATTTATTTAGAAGAGTTAAGGTGCAATTTTTGATTAGGGTATTGGTACTTAGAATATTTCCATCTGCTAATTCTATTTCATAGATAGTATCTAATTCTATAGGAGTAATATTTAGAATTGCGGCAAATGAAGTAGACACAAAACTTTTATCTGCTCCTGAATCAAATAATATCTTAGCATCTTGTTTATTTAATAGGAATGTACCCGTAACAACATCAGAATTCTGCGTTGTGTTTCCGTCACCAAGTACATATGCTCTTCCTCGGGCAACATTATTGGTATTTTTCGGACATTGAGTTCTGTAATGTCCAACCTCACCACAACCATGGCACTTTACTGCTATTGGTTGTGTGTTGGCTCCAGTTGCTCGACAGTCCCTTGTCATGTGACCAATTCATCTACAGTTGCCACAAGTAGCCTTACATGCTCCGGTATGATGCATGTTGCACTTGTTACATGGGGGTAGAGTTCCGGCATAACCTTTACTTTCTGCAGGCACTGTTGCATAAGCTCTGGTAGCTTCTTGTCGACGATTCTGTTGCTGATGATGATTACTACGGTTCTGCTGTCGATCTCTGTTGCGGTTGCTGCTTTGATTGTTGTTGTTGTTGTAGCTCCGGTTACCACTGTAACTGTTGTTGTAGCTGCGGTTGTTGCTATTGTTGTTCCCTCGGTTGTCAGCACTTCTCTTATGCTCATTGATCACGGAGGTAGAACCTCTTTTGATCACCCGGGTTAACAATCTCTGTGCAAGTCCCATAGCTTCTTCTTCTGTTTGTGGATTCGATGCGGTAACGTCCCCTTCAATAGATGGTGGCAGTCCTTCCACATATTTCTCCAATGCTTGTTCAACATCGGGTACTATTGTTGGGCACAGCACCAACAACTCCAGAAACTTTCTGTCGTATGTCTTCAGATCATTGTACCTTACAACTAGCTGATGAAATTCATCCTCTAGTTTTCTTATCTATGTCCTTGGACAATACTTCTTAAGCATTTTATTTTTCAACTCATTCCAGGAAAGTTTGAAAGCTTCATCTGGACCCATAGCATTCGCAGTAGTGTTCCACCACGATAGTGCTTCTCCTTGAAGAGTTCCTGTAGCAAAGGTAACTTTGCTATTCTCAGAACAACCACTCCTCTTGAAGACTGTCTCAGTATGCTCAAACCAATGGGCCATTTCAGTCACTCCTTCAATTCCTTTGAAGTTTGTTGGCTTGCAAGTCATGAAGTCCTTGTAAGTACAATTACGAGGAGTAGACATATTAGCTTCACGGTTTGCACCATTGATATTATTCAAACGATCCGCTTCACGAGCTGCAGATATTCCTTTAGCAATCATTCTTTGAACCTCAGTGGGGGTCATGATCACTTCCAGGTTGGAATTTTCGCTACTTGCATGCTCCATTTTTCTATTAATAATACAAAAATATAGCATTTAGAATTTTAAACAAAAATTTTGTTTAAAGGATCTTGTGAAGTAGGGAAATGAATATTTATGAGTCTTAACAATAATTGGGCACCATATGTAGTTTTTTTATTTTGATTACAACAGTCATAATTATTCCGATATTTTAGATGCATTTATAATACACATGAACAACCATAAGCATAAATTAACATTTGTATATAGTAATATCACAACCAATGTTATAAATGGCGTGAGGCGTGGCGTGGCGGCAAGGCCACGCCTCAAGCCTTACGCGCCATGGCGAAGCCATGGCGTTTTTTGCAGCGTGACTAAGGCGGCGAAAAAATATTTATATATTTATCATTTATGTTATAATATCATATTTCATATACATTTGGACTACTATATTAGACATTTAACAACTACTTATTATATAATTATCATACCCAAATAACAAATAGCCCAAATTTCAAATGATCGTTCAAATAGTTATTAAAATAATAATAATAATTAAAAAAAAACAAAAATAACCAATACTGTTTCAAAAAGGCGCGCCACGCCTTACCAAAAGGCGCGCCTTTTCACGCCTTGTCACACCTTTTCCCACGCCACGCCTAGAGCAGCCGCCATGGTCTATTTCGTGGCGGCGAGGCCACGCCTCGCGCCTTGGCGACGCCTTGGCGGCGCCTTGGCGCGCCTTTTAGAACACTGATCACAACCAACAACATAACATTAATAACTTGATCAGTTGAGTTTTCATAACAAAACGATACAAGATTCTTTATTAATTGCCACATGCGATAGGCTTAGATGCCTTATTACTAATACAAATACTAACTGCCTCTAATGATTAGGTATGTCCACATGTCCTCCCATCTCTAAGATCTGAGTTTGGAGCTCCTGCATCTCGGTATGATGCTGAATTTGCATATCTCCTACAAGGTTTTCCAATGTATCTGCTCTTCGGTGTGCAAGCCGGGCTTCCCAAGTACGGTTCTGTCCCTCTCTTCGCAATGATATCGCGAAAGAACGTGTCTCAGAGATATCCGAATGTATCTAAGCTAACCCCTGCTGCAACTCTATCCTATTGGCTATAAGGTTATGTAAGGTGTTGTGGATAGTATCCGAATGATGAATAATCAATCATCTGAAGAAGTGAGTCTATCTGTTCTTCGTGATGCTCCAATCGCGTCACTACTACAGAAGGTGAAAGAGTAGAGGTAATTTCCATCCTAGCACTCTCGCCAGTTTCATTGATATGAGCTGAGGGAGTAAAACCAGGAGGATATGGTAATGATGGTGAAAGTGGAGGAATAGAATCAGAAATACGAAGTCGGCTGGATGTAGGTATATCTTCCTCAGGAATTTGTTCTCTAGGGTGAAAAGTATATGGATAAGTTTGGCTAAAAAGATTGAGTAGGTGATCAGGTGCATATGAATCGAATTCATGACGTTGTAATGGGGTATGTGTCGGTAAAACAAAAACATCGGGATTTTCAGGCGTTGTAACAATTTCGTCTTGCTCGAAGGGTTCTGTTTCTTGGGAAACAGCGTCAGGTACAAAGGTAGAACGATAAACAGGCGAAGTAACGGACGCGACGGAAATATCAGAGTCGGAGTCTGATATGCTCATATTGAAATAATACTGTAATGATTCATAAATAGTGCAGAATAAGAATTTATTGTCATCAAAAAATACAAAATTCTAACATATCAAAATCATAGTATCATAGCTTAATGATTAACTTACTGAGTACGGTAGCAAGCAGGTACGGCAGGCAAAAATTAACATGGTGTAAATTTAATTTATTTGAAAGTGTGGTTATAGTTCAATGTTTGAAAACATTTGGTTCTCTATAACTATGGCTCTGATACCAATCTGTAACACCCCCTAATTTGAAATGCGGCAGCGGAATAGTAATTAGGGTGTTACGGTGAGGATCCAAATCATAATGATAGAAAACGGCTCGAAAGAGACGTTTTAAAACGTAATTTCATTTATAAAAATTCAAATACAAGAGGTCCTTATCAGAGTATTATAATAAAAGTCTCGATGTTTTGAACTAAATCAAACATCTTTTATTTTACACCATTATTGAAATAAAGTAGACAAGTTTTGAAGTTTTTGCCGCCCGTTCCATGCTTGCTTCCCCTGCTAAATACATGAGATACATGCTTAAAAGTCAACAAAAATGTTGAGTGATATCATAGAGTTTGAATTTAATAATCATTTTGACACACAAGTAAGATTGTATTGGAAAATACAATCAGTTTGAAAATATTGATATTGCAGTTTATATATTGCTCTAAGTCTCATGACACGCAAACGCTAACAAATACCGTAAAAATGGAGGTGTTAATCAAATCAATGATAATTTTGCCCTCGTGTAATAGGTGATTTGCCAATTCCTATTTTTACTCAAATATAATTATCACGACTAATACGACTACCCACATACATAATGGCATTCCGTCAAGTATTAATGGGACAGGCTGTCAAACCTTAAATAGATCTATTCATTATATTCGCGTTCACATAACAGTGATTAATGGCTCATAATTAAGGGTCTTTTGGCAATAGCTAACTTAGGCATATATCAAGTCAGGAAGCATACAGAAAAATACTTGCGATTTGTTTATAACATGTATCCCCCTCACGGAGTTTTGAAAATAAGTAAATGTGAGGCTATGACTCACCTTAGATTGATACTGAAATGAAGAAAATAAAGTCGGACGAATTTATGATAACGGCTTCAAAACACAACCTGATAAATAAATTTATCTGAGAACTTGACCAAATACTATTTGGTAATTACGAACGAATAACGAATAATAATTATTCGCTATGACGAATAAGTGATGTGCAGTGTAATTCTTGTGATATGCATGATATGACAAAATATGATATTTAAATTATCCATCGAAGTTTTACCTTTTTAATAGTAAGTAAAATATTAACTTTTGAAATATCGTTTATGTATATTATTAACGTTACGTTAAATAATATATATATAAATAAAAATAAAGTTTAGATGCATATGAAATAAATTTACGAAAACAGAAAAAAAATAAGAATGATAAATAGATTAAGTTTAGTCTTTATCTCCTTTTCCAATTTTACCATTTTTACTCTAACGACATTTGCGTTACACCGTTAGTCCTTTTTATAATAAATTCAACTATAGTCCTCTAATTTGTCCAATAATTAATACTAAGCTTAGAATATCAACTTTTATCAATTTTTACCATTAAGTTTCTGTTTTTACAGGTTTAGTCCTTTCTTTTCAATATTTACACTTTTAGTCCCTCTAGTTGTCGTCGCGTTACATTGTTAGTCCAAAATTACAAAAATAATTATAAAAATTTTCTAAAATTTTCCGAGGCTTATTAAGTAAGTAATAAGCTTATTTTAACTGATTATTTATTTAAAAGCTTATTTTTTTTTAGCTTATGGGCTTTGAACGAGACAATACAAGGCCCGTTAAGAGTTTTGTAGGCGAGGGCATGGAAAATGTTTTCGGGTTGGCTTTGGGCTATTTTTATGATTCTAAAAACATTTCATATGGGCCCAGTGGGCTTACGGTTCATGATTTCTTATTGGGCTTGGATTGAGCCCAAGCGATAATATTAAGTTTTTAATATTAAGTTTGGATTTGAAAAACTGGTTTGTGTCGATTCAAAATGGGTTGATTGGTGTGTCAAAACGTGAGTATTTTCACAAGTCGTATATATGAAATTGATAGTTTTCTAGGTGGTCTATTGAGTCGTGAAATAATATAGTACTCTTGTTAAGCGAATTTTAAAGTTATACGTGTAGTTTGTAGCTTGTTTGAACCGGTTATATATTTTGAAAACTTGAAATATTACTAAGTGTTATAACAAATTTTCATACGATGGATATGGTTTAAAATAGGTTCGTGAAATGCTTGTAACGTTAAAACTAAAATGAATTTGGTGTGTTACGTGACTCCTAGGCCTTCCAAGATAGAGGCTAGTCACGTTTTGTGTACTAAGTGTTAAGATATACGTGATCTGTATATGTAAAATGATATACGATCGAAACAAATAAATATGGTGCATGACATGAATTTAACGTGTGAGTTGGAATGGAACAAGTAAAGATGACTTACATACACCCTTAGAAGTGATAGAGAGTCTAGAGTGAATGAATGTAACACAAGAATATCACGTTTCAAAGTATAACCCAAACGTTATACTTATAATTCAAACCGATAATCCCTTTCTTGCTTCCAAACTATGTAGCAATCGATCTCTGGCCTTTAGGAGTAGTTTATAGGACGAAATAATTATGTGAAAGTGTATGAGAATGGTAAAGAGCAAGTGCATGCATGTACGTTATATATTGCTTCAATATATAACACGCAAGTGAGAAAATTTCAAAGAAACCTTCACGTACACTATTGCATGTCAGGGAACTAGGCTCTAGCATGAATTTTATATGTCTATACAATGAGATGAGAGACCACAAATTGAGGAAATTGTTTGGGTGATTCATGCTTGATGTCGACTAACTATATATATGTATATACGATTTACCAAATCGTATTCTACTTGATTAGAGCTAATCATCCTTGACATTTGATCATAAAATCATCTCAGAAATATTATTAGGAACAATTAGGAACAAACGGGGATCAAAACGGTTAAGTTTTGAATAAATTGTAAATCGATTTGGTCGTGCATGGGTCAAACACTTTGCCTCTTAAAAATGTATCAAACGTCATTCAATAATCTTGGAATTTGACACACTATTATTTGGCTAGGTGTTTAACGGGATGGTGCAAAAATATTGGTGGATCGTGTGTAAGAAACGAGATTAAACGAAGCGTTTTGGGGGTGCTTGAAACTAGTCGATCGGATGAAAATTAAAGGATTTGGATTTTTGGGCTTTGGTTGTTGGGCTCATGAATAGTAACTGTGACGTGGGCCAAAAATGATTAAGGGTCCGTTTAGTTAAGTAAGTGTAATTAGGGATTTTAATTATATTTAGGAAATATAATTAGGGTTAGGAAATATGTTTAGGATTAAATGAAAAGTTTAGGGTTCGTGTAACGTGTCGAGGATTAATTCCGTCATTTCGTGAATTATATTATTTTGTGAAAATCGTCAAAATAATATAATAAGAAAAATTTCAAATTTTTCCGAGAAAATGGGAATTAGTAACGATAACGAAGGATTATTTATTTATTAACGATATAATTACAAGAAATTTTTACAGGGTTCTACAAAATGTCACAAAAAACAGTCTACAAAGACTTTCTCAAAAAATCAAACTCAACGATCTTTAAATACGACTTTTGCTTTATATGTATATACTTTATATGTGCATACTTTTTTTTACCACCTTTTGCTTAGATAAAACTATGGTAGCTTTTGTTACATAGAGGTAAATTTATTATGCAAACATAGTGTTTCGGTTCTGTTAGGCCAATATTATTTAAACCATCTATCTTTACATCATTATTATCTCTTTTCTTTTCTTTGTACCTAATTTTCCTTTTCATGTCTTAGCAGATAAATGGAACCTTGTACAATTGACTAAATGCAACACATACATCAGGACAAAGCACTTACAACAATTTCTGCACCACATGAAACACCAATCAGTATAATTACCAACATAGACAGAACAAAAGATGACAAAGCACTTGCACCTGCCATTACAATGCAAGAAACAACAATTGCTGAGTTGCAACCAACATCTTACGACAAGATACTTGAAGCTAGAGTTTGCAGAAAATGGGTTGCAGTGACTTATCTAAAGAATGGAACGAAAAAGGAAACTGGGTTTTGCTGCATCTTGATAGATCGAGAGGTACATAATAGACCATATATTATAAGCAAAACATGTTGAATTCACAATGAGTAATTAATGATGACAGCGGTAATGTTGTGGAATTCACAATGTGGGATAAAATGGCTGAAAGGTTTGGAGACGTAGACCTTACAACAATGGAACAACCAGTTATAATCAAAGTCAACTCCAGCGTTGTATCAAAAAACAGAGGTATTACATACATAATTTAAAATACCTTTTTTTACAGCTAAAAGAAATGTAGTTATGCTATTATGAAATACTATTTTGACAGATTACCAATTAACGGCGACTTCTGCAACATGGTTTTACTTAAACCCAAAGATACTAGAGGCTGAACAAGCAAGGGAGCAGTAAGAATCTTAAAACCGAAACTTGAGAACCACATCATATTTTCAGAATAACTTTAAATCAATATTTATTCTACCTTTTCGCTATGCACCAGGTATAGAGCAAAGCATGCCGTTACTCCACCATTGCGGATTTGCAAAACCCCATATAAAGATATAGAGAAAGAAAAATTTCGTAACAGATTTCCTTTGAAGACACTTTTACAACAGAATCCAGAATGCTACACTGTAATTGTTGTATAATACATGTCAAAATATATTAAGAGCAAACACAAATATTAATATGAAACTCTAATGAAAAAATTCATGGATAACTGATCATTTGCATAAACATCTTCAGGGAGTGCAATGCACAACTGAAGCAATAATAACAAGCATCGACATAAGAAAAAACTGGTTTTACATCGCTTGCAGCAAATGCGCTTCAAAAGTAAAAGAAGATGGTGGAATCTATCGGTGTCTGAACCATGGAAGGCAGTCACAACCATGCTATAGGTACATCGTATTCTCACCCAAATTTATATCAATTTACTAAACCTCAACCTATAATACAAACTAATTATCTCTTTAATCCTTGAATAATGCACAGGTATAATTTCAGAGGATTCATCACAGATCTGTCTGCAACAGCTCCAATCACTTTCTTTACACCTTCATTTGCATAAACATCTTCAGGGAGTGCAATGCACAACTGAAGCAACAATAACAAGCATCGACATAAGAAAAAATTGGTTTTACATCGCTTGTAGCGAATGCGCCTCAAAAGTAAAAGAAGATGGTGGAATCTATCGGTGTCTGAACCATGGAAGGCAGTCACAACCATGCTATAGGTACATCGTATTCTCACCCAAATTTATATCAATTTACTAAACCTCAACCTATAATACAAACTAATTATCTCTTTAATCCTTGAATAATGCACATGTACAATTTCAGAGGATTCATCACAGATCTGTCTGCAACAGCTCCAATCACTTTCTTTACACCTGGAGCAGACATTGTCACAAGATATTCATGTTTAGAATTGATCGCACAGCACAAAACAACAGACCCACAAGAAATACCACCAGAGATATTCGAAGTAGAAGGCCAAAAAAACGTCTTCCAAATCCATTTCAGCACAACAAGCAAAACAAAAGAATTCATCCTAGATCAAGTTTTCAACAAAAAAAAAAAGGATTGAAGGAACAAGCTCATCAATAAAAACAAACCCAGGTAAAACGATTTTGCTCAACACTTTTTCTTATTTAAAGATAATATTTGCATATGCAACTATTAACTTTTCTTTTTTTTTTTAAAAAATTGCAACACCACCGGCAACTCTTGCAATAACAGACCAGGAAAATGTGCAAGAGAAAAAACATGCAGGCAGTAGCACCAAGTCAGTTAAGAGAGCGTTGTTTCAAGATGAGCCAACAGAATCAAAGAAGCAAAAAGGTAAATGCAACAAATATTCACCATAACTTTCAGTTTTATTAAATAGAATATCTTACAAACAACTGACATGCAGTTTCAATAAACATTACAACAATTCTGATATGAAGATGGTTAATAATAAAAATGCAACTTTTGTAATAGGTACACTATCGATTGAATAAACCTGGAATTACAATAACCATATACACATCTATCTAGGCATACATAAGAATGCATTATAACCATTCAAAATGCTACCTACTGCTTGCCTTTTCCTATTCAACCATAGCAGAATCCAAAGGAATCAACATTATTAAGTTACACCTTTTAAAAGCTGCCAGAATTAAAGAACTGAATGGCAACAATATATCTTCTCTATAATTTTTATATTCCTTGCTTGTTAAAAAAATGCCTAACTACTTTTGTTATCTCTAAATTACATCTTATTAGTGACTGATGATCTTTCTGGTTTTGATTCATGCAACAATGGCAGATAACTCAACAAAAGACCATCCAAAATCCAAAAATGTTGACAACCAGGAATCGAAGTGAACTTAAAATAATCATAGCAGCCGCAAACACCAGCCTTTTGTTGTAGACTACATCACTGTAAATACTATGACGGTTTACTACCGTTCTAAAACTGCAAAAACTGCTCTACCTTTGTATTCAAAGCAGCTATGGTCATGTATGGTTAAACTAAGAAGTAACATCTGAGCAAGTCCTCATGTATTTCTTTTGTAAACTGTTTGCCCCACAGGAGCAAAAATTACTATGTTTTGTTTAATATTTCGCTATATGTCACACCCCCAAAATCAGGTCCAGCGAAAGCATACGTGTAGCTGGGGTGTAACTCAATTGGTATTAGAACACTAGTTCAAAGATGGTTTTCACTTTAATCATTTAGAATAAAATCGTTTAACCAAAAATATTGAATTTACATCGTTAAAAGTAGTGCGGAAGTAGGCCCTTAAAATAGTTTAAAACGGTCCCCATATAAATAATCAGAGTCTTCTATGACCATGCCATGCCCTGCCAAAACCTCCTGTAGCGTGCCATAGGTTAAAACCTGAAAATATATGCTAAAGTGTCAACACGAGGTTGGTGAGTTCATAGAGTTTGTTTAACAAATAAAGTTTATGCATATGTATGAAGGTTTCCCAGCAAAGGCATCGTAAATCCACTCAGTTACAAGTCCCGCCATAAGAGACTTGTAACCTGTGTGTTTACAACCCACTGCTACAATATATAGTAAGATTAAACATGTATAGTTTATCACAACAGTTAAGCAATTAGTCGTGAGTCTACACTTCATCTCCGAAGACCTCACGTTTGTATGTATGTCTCCATGGTTGTGCCCAGCAACTTAATCTGGGGCCATTGGAAGTCTCCATGGTTGTGCCCAGCAACTAAATCTGGGGCCATTGGAAGTATGTATGTATGTCTCCATGGTTGTGCCCAGCAACTTAATCTGGGGCCATTGGAAGTCTCGGTTGCTCAAGAATACACCATCACAGTTTAGTATAACACAGTTAAGTATAGCACAATCACGTATGTATGAAATCAAGTATAAAACCATCGAGTATAAAACAATCAAGTATAAATGTTTTGAGTATCAAGAAAGTATGTTTTGAGTATTTGTACAAGTAAGTAAGTAGTTGAGCATGTATCTCCCCCAAAGAGTTAAAACAAGTATAAAGAGTAAAAGTGGGGCTATGACTCACCCGGTGCGATAGCTACGATGACAAAAGTGGATACACAGGAATGAGGTTCGATCTCTAACCGCAACCTAATATGAATGATAGTGATCTACTTAGATCATGAAAGGATGTAATGAATGCACATGCACATGATACCTATACCACTCGTAACTTGAAAATACTTGTTATTTTCAAAGTGAAGTATTTTCCATACTTAGGAAAAATAAGTCTGACTAGGTTTATAAAAACTTGTCGTAATATATCGTATATAAAAACGTTAGTGTTATATTCCTCGTTTTGAAAACCTTAAGATATCGTCTAGTAGTCGCATAAATAACCCTTGGGTCGTACATATTCGTTTGTTAAGAATATAGTCCTTAGTAACGTTTCTAGAAAAATATACCATTTAGTACGTAAGTTATTATTTTTATTTGTGACCATATATATATATATATATATATATATATATATATATATATATATATATATAGTTTTGACAATGTTAAAACGGGTATAACTTGGTCGTTATAGGTTCATTTCCCTCGTTCTTTATATCCACGGATTCGTTTTTGTATATACTAGTATATTTTTGATAACCCGGCTTCTCTAAGTTACGTTTAATGCCTCTATTTGCACGGCGAAATCTGCCAAACAACAAGCAGTTTTTAATAAAATAGTTTTCGTCGTTAAATTTGCAAAAATCATATCTCCTTCGTTATAAACTCGTTTTAATCCGTTCTTTCGCCTAAAGTTTCGTTTTTGAAAGTATTTTCTAAATCTTTGGTCAAAAATTAGCCATCAATCACTGATTTTCCCATGAAATCAAAATAGGGACAGTAGGTATAAATATAGTTTCAAAAGTCATTTCTAGTGTTCCAATCTAGTTTCTAATCCAACCAAACCACTTTCAATCACCACAAATCTAGTCTAATCTTACCATACACCTTCTTAGGGTGTCATGGGTTCCTAAACATCATAAACCAAGTGGATCTAACAAGGATCTAACTATAATCCATTTCTAGAGTTCAAAAGTTATATATATATATATATATATATATATATAAATGAGTGGTATAACTAACATATGCATGTAGATCTTGAATGGAAATCATATGACCACAAAGATAACATGAAGAAATTATGGAAAAGAGTTTGACAACTTACATAGAAAGATTTGAGGTGATTTGATGAGAAATTGATTAATAACCTAGGGTTTTTACCACAAAACCCCAACTAGATCATGATTAGGACTTGATTAAACACTTGGATCTTGAAAGTTAATGGTTTCTTCTTGTTTGTTCTTCCTTGGCTGATCCACACAAAAGAGAGAAAAGAGAAGAAAGTTTCTAGTTGTTTTGGATGAAAAATGAGATGAAATGATGAGTTTTTGTGTTATATATTATAAGAAAAATTGTACAAGTAACTAATTGTGAAATAATGCATGGACAAGATCCACCATTTAAGGAAATCAAGGGGGGGGGGGGGCTGCATTTGGTGAAAGAAAAGAAAGAAAAATGGTGTAGTGTAAGATAGTTGGTGCATTATTAGTATTAGTATGTATATATTAATAGTTTTAGGAAATACCGGGTACCGAGTTAACTAAAAATAAATTTTAACGGAGTTAACCGGGATAAAATAAAGTTGTAGAAATTATGAAAATATGTTGGGTATAAATATTGGGTGTTCGGGTGATCATTTTTTAGTTTTTACGAAAACCGTCGTAAATAAATTAGGCATACGATATAAATTAAATAAATTTTCAGAATACCGGGCAAATTAATAATATAATTTTTATATTATTATTATGAGTATAAAAATGTGTTAGGACCATAGTTGGGATTGTCGGATCAATTATTTAAAATAATAGCTCATAAGATAACGTTTATTAGGTTGATAATCGTACGTTTACAAAAATGACGCAACCCACGTATAAATGACAAATTTTCT
Source organism: Artemisia argyi (assembly GCA_030686995.1). Taxonomy (NCBI): domain Eukaryota; kingdom Viridiplantae; phylum Streptophyta; class Magnoliopsida; order Asterales; family Asteraceae; genus Artemisia; species Artemisia argyi. Next base: position 129,885,876 of record CM060677.1, read on the forward strand.
CCGGAGGTGAATAGTATTTTATGAATAGTAAAATTTTAAAACGCTTCTCAGAATATCAAGCTGACCTCAAAAATGATGAATAGTAAAATGATGAATAGTGATTGATGAATAGTAACCGATGAATAGTAAATGTAAAAGTTCGGGAAAAGACCAGAATTTACGAGTTGTGACAGTCTCTACCCCTTATGGAACTTCGTCCCGAAGTTCAGTTAACGTAGGTCTCTGAAGTGTTATAAAGGTGAAGATTCATGAGATGAAGTGACCAGTTGACGTGTTTTGAGGCGGCGGTTTACGAAGTGATGAAAAGTATAAGCGTTCTGACAACGAGGGTATACACACATGTGAATGAAACATTTGGAAATTGAGTTGAGGATTTAATCCAGACAGAATTTTATTATAACCATTCTCAGTGTTGCAAAATTCACTTCTGAGTCGGATATAGGTAGTCAGCCTATGTCCCACTATCCCGGGTTGAATATAGGTGACTAGTCTATATTCCACCGAGGTTCCATGAATTTTGAAATACTCAGCTCAGTTATACTAATACTATGTCCTTCACAAATACCAAGACGTTCAGAAAGACTAAGGCAGGTGACCAAACTCGAGGTCAAATGATGAAACTATGCAAGGAGAAACATAACAGGGTGACATATATGATACGTGAACATGCTTATATGAAAGACAATGATAGTAATCAACTAGAATAAGTGAATATAATATGCCAGATAATGAGACACAAATCTCATCACCTAAGTCAGCAACAAACCACAATGAGGCTTCAGTTTGGCAGGCAGGCACGTGACGGTCATAGGGTTAAGTTTTTCGTAAAAGTAGCTATAGTCTAGGTTTTAAAAACACTTAGTTCGCTATAGCCGAAGCTCTGATACCAATCTGTCACACCCCCAAAATCAGGTCCAGCGGAAGCATATGTGTAACTGGGGTGTAACTCAATTGGTATTACAACACTAGTTCAAAGATGGTTTTCACTTTAATCATTTAGAATAAAATCGTTTAACCAAAAATATTGAATTTACATCGTTAAAAGTAGTGCGGAAGTAGGCCCTTAAAATAGTTTAAAACGGTCCCCATATAAATAATCAGAGTCTTCTATGACCATGCCATGCCCTGCCAAAACCTCCTGTAGCGTGCCATAGGTTAAAACCTGAAAATATATGCTAAAGTGTCAACACGAGGTTGGTGAGTTCATAGAGTTTGTTTAACAAATAAAGTTTATGCATATGTATGAAGGTTTCCCAGCAAAGGCATCGTAAATCCACTCAGTTACAAGTCCCGCCATAAGAGACTTGTAACCTGTGTGTTTACAACCCACTGCTACAATATATAGTAAGATTAAACATGTATAGTTTATCACAACAGTTAAGCAATTAGTCGTGAGTCTACACTTCATCTCCGAAGACCTCACGTTTGTATGTATGTCTCCATGGTTGTGCCCAGCAACTTAATCTGGGGCCATTGGAAGTCTCCATGGTTGTGCCCAGCAACTAAATCTGGGGCCATTGGAAGTATGTATGTATGTCTCCATGGTTGTGCCCAGCAACTTAATCTGGGGCCATTGGAAGTCTCGGTTGCTCAAGAATACACCATCACAGTTTAGTATAACACAGTTAAGTATAGCACAATCACGTATGTATGAAATCAAGTATAAAACCATCGAGTATAAAACAATCAAGTATAAATGTTTTGAGTATCAAGAAAGTATGTTTTGAGTATTTGTACAAGTAAGTAAGTAGTTGAGCATGTATCTCCCCCAAAGAGTTAAAACAAGTATAAAGAGTAAAAGTGGGGCTATGACTCACCCGGTGCGATAGCTACGATGACAAAAGTGGATACACAGGAATGAGGTTCGATCTCTAACCGCAACCTAATATGAATGATAGTGATCTACTTAGATCATGAAAGGATGTAATGAATGCACATGCACATGATACCTATACCACTCGTAACTTGAAAATACTTGTTATTGTCAAAGTGAAGTATTTTCCATACTTAGGAAAAATAAGTCTGACTAGGTTTATAAAAACTTGTCGTAATATATCGTATATAAAAACGTTAGTGTTATATTCCTCGTTTTCAAAACCTTAAGATATCGTCTAGTAGTCGCATAAATAACCCTTGGGTCGTACGTATTCGTTTGTTAAGAATATAGTCCTTAGTCACGTTTCTAGAAAAATATACCATTTAGTACGTAAGTTATTATTTTTATTTGTGACCATATATATATATATAGTTTTGACAATGTTAAAACGGGTATAACTTGGTCGTTATAGGTTCATTTCCCTCGTTCTTTATATCCACGGATTCGTTTTTGTATATACTAGTATATTTTTGATAACCCGGCTTCTCTAAGTTACGTTTAATGCCTCTATTTGCACGGCGAAATCTGCCAAACAACAAGCAGTTTTTAATAAAATAGTTTTCGTCGTTAAATTTGCAAAAATCATATCTCCTTCGTTATAAACTCGTTTTAATCCGTTCTTTCGCCTAAAGTTTCGTTTTTGAAAGTATTTTCTAAATCTTTGGTCAAAAATTAGCCATCAATCACTGATTTTCCCACGAAATCAAAATAGGGACAGTAGGTATAAATATAGTTTCAAAAGTCATTTCTAGTGTTCCAATCTAGTTTCTAATCCAACCAAACCACTTTCAATCACCACAAATCTAGTCTAATCTTACCATACACCTTCTTAGGGTGTCATGGGTTCCTAAACATCATAAACCAAGTGGATCTAACAAGGATCTAACTATAATCCATTTCTAGAGTTCAAAAGTTATATATATATATATATATATATATATATATATATATATATATATATATATATATATATATATATAAATGAGTGGTATAACTAACATATGCATGTAGATCTTGAATGGAAATCATATGACCACAAAGATAACATGAAGAAATTATGGAAAAGAGTTTGACAACTTACATAGAAAGATTTGAGGTGATTTGATGAGAAATTGATTAATAACCTAGGGTTTTTACCACAAAACCCCAACTAGATCATGATTAGGACTTGATTAAACACTTGGATCTTGAAAGTTAATGGTTTCTTCTTGTTTGTTCTTCCTTGGCTGATCCACACAAAAGAGAGAAAAGAGAAGAAAGTTTCTAGTTGTTTTGGATGAAAAATGAGATGAAATGATGAGTTTTTGTGTTATATATTATAAGAAAAATTGTACAAGTAACTAATTGTGAAATAATGCATGGACAAGATCCACCATTTAAGGAAATCAAGGGGGGGGGGGGGGGGGGGGGCTGCATTTGGTGAAAGAAAAGAAAGAAAAATGGTGTAGTGTAAGATAGTTGGTGCATTATTAGTATTAGTATGTATATATTAATAGTTTTAGGAAATACCGGGTACCGAGTTAACTAAAAATAAATTTTAACGGAGTTAACCGGGATAAAATAAAGTTGTAGAAATTATGAAAATATGTTGGGTATAAATATTGGGTGTTCGGGTGATCATTTTTTAGTTTTTACGAAAACCGTCGTAAATAAATTAGGCGTACGATATAAATTAAATAAATTTTCAGAATACCGGGCAAATTAATAATATAATTTTTATATTATTATTATGAGTATAAAAATGTGTTAGGACCATAGTTGGGATTGTCGGATCAATTATTTAAAATAATAGCTCATAAGATAACGTTTATTAGGTTGATAATCGTACGTTTACAAAAATGACGCAACCCACGTATAAATGACAAATTTTCTCCGGAGGTGAATAGTATTTTATGAATAGTAAAATTTTAAAACGCTTCTCAGAATATCAAGCTGACCTCAAAAATGATGAATAGTAAAATGATGAATAGTGATTGATGAATAGTAACCGATGAATAGTAAATGTAAAAGTTCGGGAAAAGACCAGAATTTACGAGTTGTGACACTATAGGAGGCCAAATATGCATCAAAACATATATTCCTTTTGTAAAACATTTGCACCCTAGGAGCAAAAGTAACTTATCTATATCAGTATTTAGATTCTTCATTGCATCTGTTGCTTATGTTTCATTATTTGCAACCATTTGATTTATGATATTAGGTGAATAACTTTATATTTTATTCAAACATCCTGCGGCAACGCGCGGGTTTAAACCTCGTTAAAGCAAAAGGTGGAAACTAATGGACATTATTTTGATATTTCTTTTCAATGTACATTTCTTTGCAAGAAAAAAAAAATGAAACAGGTACATAAATAAAGAAATTGTAGACACCTCATAGAACACACAATTGACCAAGACTTGGAGCCATGAGGCCCATAACATGTTGATCACAAACATGACTTTGGAGTGTGGACATGTCAGCCGTAATTTTAACGCGTTTTTTTCCCCACGATTAAAACATGTACATGTATGATATTTCCTTGAATATGTTTTATGTTCAAGATTCTATTTTGCTATGATCGTGATACTTCTGTTTTCATTGAAATTAAATGGCTTCAAATCAAGCATATAAATTAGGGGATGAGATATATTGACCCCTTATTTTTTTTATCCGGACCCCTCTTATTATTATTATAATTTTTGATTTTTTTATTTTAATAATTTTGTTTATGTCAAAAAACTATAAACCTGAAAGTGTGGAACAGAAAATATAAAGTTTAATGTGTCGAATGTTTAAAACTGTCAGAAATACGAAACAGAAACTGAAAAAAAAAAAAAAAAAAAAAAATGTTCTATACTGTAAATAATGGGGGATAAAGAGGGGACAATGTGACAAAAAGGACAGCCCCTCCCAAGTAGGAGGGTTCGGTTAGTATAGCTCTAAATTAGTTAGATGACAACTCATTTGTGACTTTGTATGTGTACCATCAATCCATAATCCTTTCAATCTTACAAATAACACCACAAAATAAACAGAATTCTTTTTGGCATCTTACAAAAACAATACTAATGATTTAAGGTACACGAAACTAAAATAGTTAATTACATAAATAGTCCCTGTGATTTGTCAGATTTTATAAATTTAATCCCTAAACATTTTTTTTGCGAATCTTCTCTATCCTTATGATTTTGACCCATTACGTGTTTGGTCCCTTGACCACTTTTCTATTAGTTTGAACGTGAAGTGAATATATAGATAATTGAAATGACATAAATACCCTCTTATTGTATAGTCATTCTGGAAAAATATTCAAAAAAATTTTGTGAAAAAACTTCTGTTAAAAATTTTAAGAAAATTCTGTCAATTATTTTAATTTTTTATTATTTTTAATTATAACAGTAATTTAACAAAAATTTAAAAAAAAATATATATATGTAAGAAAAATTTTTGTCAAGAAATTTTTAAAAATATTTTTGTCAAAAAGTATTGAAAAAACAAAAAAATAATAAAGAAAAAATAATAATTCTGACAAAAAAAATTTTAATAAAAAAATTAATACTAATAATAATTAAATGTTAAATAGGAAAAGAAATTCATGGACTAAATCGTGATACTCCACAAACCACAAAACCACAAGGACCATATTTTTAAACATAAGTGGGTATTTATGTCATTTCAGCCTTTTAAAAATTCACTTGACGGTTAAACTAATAAAAAAAAGTGGTCAAGGGGCCAAACATATAAAGAGTCAAAACCATAAAGAAAAGATCCACAAAAAATAAAGTTAAGAGACTAAATTTGTAAAAACAAACAATAAAGACCATTTATGTAATTAACTCCAGCTAAAAGCAAGTGATGATCAAAGATTGAATGGTATCATTTGACTTGAGTGGGGTGCAGTTGGCCACAACGTGTTTGACAAGCAACTTTTGTGGAATTGGTGGTCTATTCGCAAGTAAACATGTGAGATGACAATACATTTTTTTCATCATCCACCGTCAAAATGTCCCTCATGACGCTTTCGTTCTTGCCTAGTGGATGATGTCAAAAATTAATAAATTCATAAGTTATTGATATAATTATATATACGAGTAAGTATAACCTTCTTTTTGTATTACACAATTTTTGAGAGGAAGCATATGGTCATATATAGAGTATCAATCGTACTCACTTCGTTGTGTATATCATATGGCCATAAGCATTTGTCCGCGTTGGTCCATTTTCTTCGTTTCTAATTGAAATTCCTACTCGATCGCTCAGATTTTGAAATGAACCCTATAATGCATTAAGTTATGAGACCTTATGTCACATTGTATGCTTTAAGTTACATTGCATAAGACAATTACTCTAGTAATTAAGATAGGCACACGATTTCACTAGGAAAAGACAATGTTATGCATGGCACTGATTATGAAACCAAACCATATGGTCAAAATCTTGATAATACACCTAGCTAATTTTCCTCTTGATTCATCTCATGGAACTTTCTTGTTCTTGTTTTATTCATTGTTTGCTTTTGCTTAGGCATATGATAATATATGCTTGACATGATTGATTGTCCGACTATCATTGTTTGACGCAACTAGCATGCTCAAAAGTTTGTTCGAACAGTTAGTAATAGTTTTGCATTTGTTTTGGTGGCTCGGCTATCTCTAAAAAAATGATGCATGATAATTTTGCCATCTTATTAGCCTGTTTTAAGATCGATGAACCAATGTTCTCATATGTTGGGCGTTACTAACTAGAGACTTGACTCTGGTCGTTTGTTTATTTTGCCCCATGCCGCTCCACGAGCGTCGATTTTTGACACGAATAGCACCACCTCATCGGTGGTGCGTCAGTTTGGTCTTCTTCGGTTTGATGACGAGGAAAGGGACAATAGCGGGCCCATTTGACCGTTTTTAAACAATAATATTACCTTTCCCCCCCTTTTCTCTTATCCTTTTTAAATATACGTATTATATGGAGTACCTTTTTTCTTCACACTTCTACGACTAAAAAAACAACTATTATCTATATAATTCAACCCAACTAATACCTTTATCGTAAATGGATTCAAATTCCGGTTCCGACTCCGATATGAAGTATTTTTTTGCAGTGACGATTGCTTTCGATCCGGTTGTAGCGCTCGCCCTTGTTGATTAGATGAAGATGATGAAAGAGAAGCCGCATAGAGTTCAAGGCGGCAAAGAGCACTAGGAAGATACTTACCTAGAGATCGTCTCGGTGCCGCCTATCGTTTGGGGCATGAATACTTTGTCGGGACATCAGTTTTCCTCACGTATTACTTAAAGGCTGTTTTCAATGCGCAAGGAATTGTTTATCCGTATATCTCATGGTATAACGCCCAACTACCACTATCTCCATATTTTTCTTATTTTCATCAAGGCGTAGACGCAACCATTTTACCTAGTTTTAATATTTTCCAAAATTGTACTTTCGCCATACGCTAATTAGCGTACGGTTGCGCTCCCGATGCATTTGATGAATATTACACATGGGTCAGCAAACATCATACGATTGTTTCGAAAACTTTTGTAAATGTGTATTTCATCTATTATCGACCAAGTACTTGAGAGAACCAACACTCCAATATGTCTAACGTTTTACATGCTAAACACTAAGAGATACATGGTTTTCTGGGTATGTTTGGAAGCATTGATTGTAGGCATTGGCCTTGGAAAATTTGTCCAGTAGGATGGAAAATCCAATTCACACGAGGTGATCAAGGATGTCCAACGATCATTCTCGAAGCGGTTCTCTCTTATGATATGCGGCTTTGGCACGCTTACTTTGGTCTTTCGAGTTCGACCAACAACATCAACGTCTTTATTGAACAAGCATTTGGGGTGCTTCAAGGACATTAGACAATCATTAATATTCGACACGACCATATAGCGTCAACAAAATACGAAGAATCATGTACACCTGATTGATTGTACACAACATGATAATGGACGACAACGACGACGCAATAAGTCCACTTGTGGAAGACAGTATGGCTAATTAGGCTAATATCCCGCAATGTTTAAAAAAATCTGAAAAATTTTCACAAGGTATAAGACAGGTGAACGAAAAATCCCAAAAAAATTTGTAATTCACAAGTAAATTTTTACCAAAAAAATGCTATTTATTCACATGTGCATATTTTCAAATGTGAAAAAATCGCATTTGATTTTTTTTTCCGGTAACTTGAATTTTTATTTTCTTCTGTGATTCTTCATTATCCAATGTCTTTTACCTTGTGGGATTTTTTCATTTAATATTTTTATTATTATTATTATTATTATTATTATTATTATTATTATTTTGGGTGTGGTTTTATAAACCCATACATAAAGGGGTAGGGTGGGGGGGGGGGGGGGGGGGGGGGGTGTTTGTGTGATTCACGGTTAAAATCACTTATTATTCTTTTTGTAACCATTCAGATGGGAATTTCATAATTGTTTTTGCCCCAGGAAGAGGGGGGGGGGGGGGGGGGGGGGGGGCGTGGGTAATTAATTTCCATTCACAATCGTCCTCTAGCTTTTCACCAAATATTTAGTTCTCACATGAACACAACACAAGTAAACAAATAATAGAAGTATCACACATATAACTTACCCAATATCGATTATCATGATTTAATCATGGCATGGCATAAAAGGAAGAATCTCTCGCATCGAACCTCAACATAACACATAATCACTTAAAGAAAATCAAATGGACTATGTTCTAATAGTAACTCGATCATAACATGAAATGTTTTATAATCAGTATAGGTTTATATTGCCACCATAAAGTAGGTTTCCATGGTGTGAAGGGTAACGTATGCTTGGTGGGACAATGTATGACGCTAGAAATAGTAAGGAGTGAAAGATGAACCTACTTGGTTCTAGCAATACATTTTCGATAGGAGGTAAGGTGTGTTCCCCTCAAGGTGAGTGTTTCCAATGTTTTGAAGCCATTTTAGAGATGAAAATGTAAGAAAATTGGAAGAGCCCTTGATTTGGTTGAGTGAATGGGTGGCTATAGTCTATATAATGATGCCTTGCTATCCTCTCCTTTTGATTATTGTGGTTGCAGGTTGAATGATCAATTAGGATGATGGCAAGGAAATGTATATTGTGAGGCTATGGTCTTGGTGCAATAATGGGTGAATTGAAGTATGCAATTCATGGGTTGAATGCTACTTAGCTGCTGTATAAGTCTGAAGGCTTATCTTATGTAGCATTGGTAATAGTTGTATTTGGCATGAGATTAGAATGTTTGTTGTTTGTATTTGTTAAGAGTTGAATTGTTGTTCATTTCATACTGAATGAGTATGTCCATTGCAGTAGTGTTGAATTTGTGTAATTTGTTTGTTGGTAATAAAATATTTTCACCTTTTTGCACAACAAAAAAAAAAAAAGAAAAGAAAAAAAGTTCTGTTTAGAATATGTGAGATAAATGTGTGGTGTATATATATTTGTAAGATAAATAATTTGCCATTAAAAAAACTAAAAATAAAATAATTATGTCATGGCATATTTATTATAAACCCTTTGAATTTACAGTTATATCTTTATTATGTATAAATATTTTAATAAATTTTAAAAGAGGTTTCACATAACACATATGCATCAAACTTTTTGAGATTAAGAAGCGGTCTACTTTTTAAGCATTTCATTGGATACCACAGAGTTTACTAAAAATCCATACTATATACTATATATAAAGCATGAAAGACTTTCTCTTCAAAATTTTAAGACATATAAGAAATTAAGCATGATTTACAACACTTTAAAGCACCCAATTTTTAGAATTACAACAAAATAAGAATATTATACAACAAAATAAATCATGGTGTCATTCTAAGACTAAAATTCTATCAAACAACATTAATGCTATTAAAAATACCTCATCACCAAAAATTACTACAATTTAAACACAATGTATAATAGCTGCAACAAATTTTTAGATTTACAACAAAATGAGCATAGTGTACAACAAAATAACCATGATGTAATTTTCAGACTTATTTTTAGATTTACAACATTAATGCTATTAAAGTGGTCAATGTTATTACTGACTATAATGACTACTACTTACAAGAAAAGAAACATAGTGTACAATATTTTAATGCACATAATTTTCAGACGTACAAGACAAGAAGCATAGTGTGCAACAAAACACCACATTAATGCTATTTAATATAGTCAATTATTTAACTGATCAATAAATACAATTAATACGTTTATTAAAACACCTCTTACAAATACAAATTATCAATCATATTGTACAACCAAATTAAACACAATTCCTGCATTAAATTTCACTATTACAAATAATAAAGCACATTATACAAATATTCAAGCCCGAACGGGCAACGGGCCAAATGGGCTTGAGCCCGAACGGGCGTAGACCAAACGGGCTCGAGCCCGAACAGGCACGGGCCAATGGGTTCGAGCCCGAACGGGCACGAGCTATACGAAATTCTTGATATCCGTAAATTTATTGTAAAAAATAACATAATAAACTAAAATACAGTATTTATCGAAAAAATTTATTTTAAGGTATCCGCCGCTGCAACGCGCGAGTACTTACTATAAAGCCCAAATAAGTGAGTGAGTTCATATCTAAGAAGCTAAGATCATTACAGAAAGACAAGTCGATCTTTTTGATCGTATAAGAACAAATATAATTATATAATAAGGGATACACCATAGAGAAATTATGTTTCGCGAAACCTAAAGATAACCCGAATAAATTTTGAAGTTGGTTTAGTCTCAAGTATACGATCCGAGCCGAGTCGAGTTTTGGCCTAAATGAGCTAGGCTCGTTTATTAACTACCCGACTCGAGCTCGAATAAGCTTTTATAAATTGGCTCGAGCTCGAGCTTGAATATTTTTTTGTTGTTTGAGCTCGAGCTCGAAGCTCGTTTAAAATTTTTAACTTTTTTGTAATCCTACAATAAATTAACTTTCAAGCTTAAGACGCTCGTATAAAAGACCGAATTTGATAGACTCGTTTATTAACACAATCTTGAGCTCGATAGCTCGTTTACAATTATAAAAGGTTGTTCTAATGCTCAAACTAAAATTTATGTAACTTAATAAACACTACTTTACATTTGAAGCACTAGAGTGTAGAATACTCATACTTATATATATATATATATATATATATATATATATATATATATATATATATATATATATATATATATATATATATATATATATATATATATATATATATTTTATAATTTGAGTAAATGTGGTTCCTTATGAAATACAAAGTGGGTATTTGTTTTATAATGCTCATATCTCTTTACTTTTCTTATTATTTTCAATGTGGGACACTTTTCATTTTTTTTCCTTTGAGTAGGCAATATACAATTACTACACAAAATTTTCAAAACATAAATATTTTATCGTTACATTTTCTATTTTAATTATAATTCTTAATTAAAAATTATTCAATAAGCTCAAGTAAATTATGGACTTTTTGAATCGTTAATAAAATCAGTTATGTGTATGTGTATGTGCATTTATGTATCTTCATGCGTCTCTTGTAAAAGTATGTGTATATCATATATAAGAATGTATGTATATGTTTATCTCTATAAATGGTGATATGATAGACATTGTATGTGTTCGCGTAAACATGTTTGTATTCACATCTAATGAATTATAATCAATAAACCATTATCAAAAATAGAAATTTTTTAATAAGACCGGTGGTTCATGAGACCATGATAAATCTAATAATTTGTCACATTATTGTTTTCGTACATTTGATCCATAACAAGATGTCATTGCAAGCAATGTGATAAACCGTGATCAAATTGATGTGGAGCTTAACTCTATTGGAGGTTTGGAAGTCATCAAGCAGTCATTATATGAATTGGTCATATTACCTTTACGTAGGCCCGGGCTCTTTTCTTATGAGATGCTCCTTGGTCCCCGAAAAGGTGTTCTGTTGTACGGTCCACCTAGTACAGGGAAGACAATGCAAGCTATTGCTAAAGAGTCTGGTCCTGTCATGTACTCATGTAACAATCTATCGCTCCTTATAAGCTTGGAGCTGTAGCATGCCAAGAATTCTCCAACCATAGTTTTTCATTGAAACCGAAAGAGAATCAGAGTATTCTATTACTTTGAGTTTTAAAGGATGTTACACATTATGTTATATTAACGAAATTCGTTATTACATTCCGAATTTTCGAGACATTACTTACATCCTATCCTTTGTAGGTTGAGAAGTTAGTCCTTCTACACACGAAATATCAATAACCTAGCGGACAGAGTCATGCACTCATGCTTAACCCCTCTCATTTCAAATTCTTCGATTTTGTAGTCCAAACTACTATTTGGCTTCTTTGGAGATATAGAAACGAGTTCACCCTTTCTCCTTAAAAGCATAATAAAGATTTTCTCTGCAATGACATCAAGCTCTTCTCCTACAATTAGATTAGTAATAGGCACAATAATATCTCGATTAATTGAAGTCAATATGGTTGATGACCACATAAATGTTTTTTCAATCTCTTTATAAAATTTTCTTTTGCCTCTAGCTCCTTGATAGAGTGTTTAATCAGATTTTTCGTTCAAACATAAAAACTTAATAAACATATTATTTATTGCATTTAAATCCCGTATTTACATGCGGATTTTAAACATAAAAAGTTATGAATATTTAAAAAGTTATTATTTTTACAACCCTCATTCATACACGAGGTTCAAAACCAATAGTCTAACTATTTCAAGAGTACATCGTAGTACATTATACATTATATTAACCAATTAGAATGAATACATGTTGATATATACATCTTATCACTATATTTCATTTTCAAATTTTATTTTGATTTTTGTTTATTACTCATCGAGTTTAAGTGAGCATTTTAAAGAACAGACTTTGTTCCAACGTTTGTATTGATTGAAATTCTTATATGTTATTGCCCATTGTGAAAAACAAGTAAAGAATGTCATCCAACATTGAACAACTAAAAAAATTTGTGTTTAACAATAAAAATGAAGATCCGAATAACACAACTAGTTTGTGGTTACTAAACTATCATATAGTTTTAAAAGTTTGCATTGCAAAGTAATTAGATGCAAGAATTGTTTATTCGACGACTATATGACATGTAGCATGTGCTACATCACTTTTCAACATATGAAGGATGTCAAAAATAAGATTAATAATGTTCGCTTTAGAAAATAACAAATACTAAGTACTATAAAGTATAAACTATAGTGACTAATTTATATTGAATTAGGAAAAGTTTAAAAGTATAGAACTAACAGTGTCATTTGTTTCTAAATGGAAAATATAAAAGTATAAGTTAGAATGCATCCCACATAGAAAGATGGACACAAAATATAGGAGACGAGAGAGATATAAAAGCAAATCCCAAAGAGAGTAGATTAACATAACTTTGAAATAGTATCTTATTAGAAGCTAAGAAAGTTTAATATTTTTTAATTTATAGTTTCGAATTAAAATTAATTATCAATACTTATTAAAACAAAAAAGTAATGTTTAAGAAAAAGTTATATGTTTGGCTCGATTAGCTTGTTCGACTCGTTAAGCTCGACAAGTTCGATCGGCTCGTTCGATTCAAGTAACTAAACGAGCTGAGCCGAATATTGCCTTGTCAAAGCTAGGCTCGTTTAATTAAACGAGCACAATCTTTTGTTCGAGCTCGACTCGAGCTTGACAATATGTAGGCTCGAGCTCGAGTTAAATGAGCTCGAGCTCGAATAGCTCGTTAAAAGCTCGACTCGTTAACACACCTAGTCCTAAGTGTGGTTCAAATGTACAGTGGAAAGCTGATTCAGAACTCATTTTTAGTCCTTTAGACAAGGAAATTAAACTATCACCAAATAACTTAAGGGAGTTGATTTGCACACCAAGCTTTTTTATTCTTGCACCACATTATGCGCATTACAATATTGTACTGTGTACTCTCTGTGCATTGCAGTGTTGTACAAAATGGTGTATTTAGCAAAAAAAAAAAAAAAAAAAAAAAAAAAAAAAAAAAAAAAAATGGTGTGCCAATCAATCCTGGTAAGACACATCGTCCATTCACGAAAGATTTTCGTTCCAACTTCTCTAGGGATACTTGAGGGTGACCAGTGAAATTGTCGGAAACAATCCTTAGGTTGGAGCGCGTATATCTGAGTCAAAGACTCGTTGACTCGCCTTCCCAAAACAGGGTCGCTCACAAGAATTCGAAAGCCCTGGGCCCTTCAGATGTTAACGGTAAATTAAGAGTACTTTATATCAAACTAGAAAGGTGTCCGCGCGATGCGGGAGCGGATTGTTAGGGTGAAAAGGAGGGAGGTGAGGTTGTTAGGGTGGTTGTTGAGGTGGTTATAAATTGTTGGAGGTGGTTGTTGAGGTGGTTATAAATTGTTAGGGTTATTGTTAGGGGTGGTTGTTTCTATAATTAGTAAGTAAAAATCTGAATTTTTAAGCCTTTCTAATTATAGAATAGTCCTAAATACATTATATAGTAGTATAGATATAATACAAACTAGCTACGAATAATTAAAGTGTAATCATTATGACATTCTTTAATATAATATATACAATCAAATCTTTCTTCGTAAATTTGCTTCAAAATAGACTCTAAACCTTATGAAAAATATAACCAAAAACTTATTGAGATAATAAACAATTTGAATCACCTTTGATGGTAAAGTTGATTCCAGGTAAACTTGTAATGCTTTTTGTTTGATAACTTTTCAAGTTCAACTTAGTTCACATAACCACGCTAGATATGAAAAACGATTAAAAGAATAAAAGAAATAATTACATGAGCAAAAGGAAGTATTATTTTATATTAGTTTTACTAGTTATAATACCTGTGCATTCGCGGGTTTTTTTTCAAAAATTTTTTGAATCATATATTTTTATTTATTAAAAAACAAATAATTTAATATTTGTTTTGTTTGATTTATGATTTTTAATTATAGTTTTTTTATTATTAAAGATAATTATTTAAAAATTTTAATCATATTGTTAATTACATCTTATCTATATTTTTTGTATTTATCTTCTACTTGTGTTATGGATAATCTTTATTTTTAAATAATATTATTACTAAATAAGGTATGGTTTAATTTTTTTGAAATGAAAAAGTCCTCACTTGGGGTTTTGTTTTATTATATAAAAGATTGCTTTTATCTGGATTTGTTTTAAGTTCTATGAAAAAAATTCAAAGATGATAAGTATTCTTTTAACTAATGCCCAATTTAATAAACATACGCAACATAACCCAACAATGTATTAATTTTTTGAAAAAGGACGTGTCTATCTACATAAATTTGGTTTTGGTGATAGATGGCGTATGTGGATTAATGGTTGTCTTAGGGCCTGTTTGGTTTGTATGTGGGTTTAGGATTTGAATTTGAATTTTGATTTAAATTTGGATTGAGATTTGGATTTGATGTAGGAGAGAAAAAAAAAATATTTAGTATTAATTATTTTATATAATAGTTTTTTAATAAAAAATATTATTAGTTACTAGTAATATAAATATAAAAAAAAAGTGAGAGTAGATAAGTAAATGGGCCTACTAAAAATATTAATACCTATAAAAACCCATCAACACCCCTATCTTTTGAATCTATCATTGTTAAATTCATTTTTTCTCTAAATTTATACAACCAAACAATCTTTAAATGTCACATCACTTCAAAATTCATTCCACACCCCCCAACCAAACGGGCCCTTAATTCCTCTATGGGATTAGTTCTTATCAACGGTAGTCCTTCATCGGAATTCCAATTTTTCAAAGGTTTAAAACAAGAAGACCCTTTATCTCCTTTCTTGTTCATTTTGGTCATGGAGAGTTTATATATATCATTTAGTCATGTCATGCAGGACGGTTTATTTAAGGGCGTTTCCATTGGTGATTTATTGGAATTATCTCATTTATTCTTTGCCGACGATGCAGTTTTTGTAGGGGATTGGAATGAATCTAATCTTTCTACAATTGTTCATGTTCTAAAGTGTTTTTTTCTTGCGTCAGGGCTTAAGATTAACATGCTCAAAATCAAATTAATGGGTATAGGAGTTGGAACAGGGGACGTGGCTAGAGCACCAAACGTAATTGGTTGTTCTATTTTATCTTCACCTTTTTCATACCTCGGAGTTAAGGTAGGAGATTGTATGTCGAGAATTCAGGCATGGGATGAAGTTATTCGTAAAATCTCGTCACGCTTGTCTCGCTGGAAACTTAAAACTCTTTTAGTAGGAGTTAGATTGACCCTCATTAAATCAGTCCTTGGTTCTATTCCTTTATACCACATGTCCCTTTTTAAAGTTCCTAAGGGTGTGCTCAATAAAATGGAATCTATTCGTAGCAATTTTTTTAATGGGTCAGAAGGTTCGGATAGAAAAATGGGATGGGTTGTTTGGGATAAAATTTTGGTTTCCAAGCAGAAAGGAGGGCTTGGGGTGTCTAGTTATTTCGCTTTAAATCGGGCTCTTTTGTTCAAATGGGTGTGGCGTTTCATATCTAAAGATTACTCTTTGTGGACGAGGTGCATTCAAGCTTTTCATGGGATTCGGGGGTCTCTTGATTGCTCTAGAAGAATGTCTCGAAAATCTCTTTGGCTCGATATTATTAAGGAAGTTGAAGTTCTTAAATCGAAAGGTATAGATCTTATGGGTTACTGCACCAAGAAGGTGGGAAATGGAGAAGACACTTTATTTTGGGAAGATGTATGGATAGGTTATTCATCTTTGAAGTGCCAATTTCCAAGGTTATATATGTTGGAAACGCGTAAGCAGATTTCTATCGCGGAGAAACTAAGGCATGCTTCTATTGACTCTTCTTTTCGTCGTGTGCCAAGGGGAGGGTTAGAATCTGAGCAA
Organism: Artemisia argyi; assembly: GCA_030686995.1. Lineage (NCBI taxonomy): Eukaryota > Viridiplantae > Streptophyta > Magnoliopsida > Asterales > Asteraceae > Artemisia > Artemisia argyi. The sequence goes on from CM060677.1 coordinate 129,902,588, forward strand.
TATGAAGATTTGGGTAATAGTTTAGCATTACTTCAGTTGGTCCAAATGAATGATCGGTGGGTTTGGTCTCTAACAGGTAATGGTGACTTTTCTGTAAAGTCGGTTCGTAATCTTGTGGATGACTCTTTGTTAAGTTCAAATTTGCTTCCTACGAGATGGGTGAAGGAGATTCCAATTACAATTAATGTTTTTGCTTGGAAAGTTCAAGAGGATAAACTGCCTATGTGGTTGAATTTGTCTCGGTTAGGCATAGATATCCAATCTGTTTTGTGTCCTAATTGTGGTGTGGGCGTTGAATCTTTGGCACACCTTCTTTTTTCATGTTCTTTGGCTCGTGATGTGTTATCTAAGGTTAGTAGATGGTGGGGTATTTCCTATCCAGATTTCCAATCGTATGAAGAGTGGCTTATTTGGTTTATGGGTCTTCGTTTAAGTTGGAAAGTGAAGAATGTGCTAGAGGGTATCTTTTACGTGATTTGGTGGAAGATTTGGAGCTTTAGGAATCAACTCTTATTTGGTACAAGTATTCCTAGAAGGGCGACCATTTTTGATGAAATTGTGTCCCAATCTTATACTTGGTGTTCCAATCGATGTAAATTCAAGTTTAATTGGATAACTTAGGTGAAAGACCCTAATCTTGCTTTTTTGTAATATTTTTTTCTAGCTTCTTGCTAGAGTTTTAATTTAATTTGCCGTTCAAAAAAAAAAAAAAAAAAAAAATCATATGTGGTAAAATTTAGAGTTTTTGAAATTTCGGAGCCTTGGGTGGCTGCTCATCTCGTCCAGTAACCTGAATATTGATATTTTAAGACGTCCATTTACCCGTTCACATCAAGAAATTATAGGATCCGATATCGGCTTGCCAACTTCCTTGTCTAACGAGTACTAAAGATATAGAATACAAGTCCATGAGTTTTAAGTATTGCATCATTCAAACGTGGTTAATGGGGGTTGTTTGTTCAAAGGTTTTATTTTATTTTTATTTATTTATTTATTTATTTACTTATTTACTGTTGGAAATATGTGATTTCTGGTAGGGTTATAGATGAACCAAATGTTCAGGTAATATGTCATGAATCGTGCGGTAAAATGTTAGTTTATATTCGCTTATTTATTAAATGAATGAATATTAACAATATTATATATCAGTTTAAACGAACATGAACAAAATCTCGTTCACTTATTTATATTTATGAACATCCGATTATACGTTCGTTAATGCGTGTTTAGGTTCATTTATTTGTTTAACTTTGTATATCGTATATTTTTTGTTATAAGCTTTAAAAATTGGTATACTCAACCAATTGAACATACATAAAACACGTATAATATTTTGTATAGGTTTTTGTTTGTTTTTATACATTTAATTATGTTCGTTCATTTAAAATAAGTGAATACAAACAAAAATGAACGAATATGAACAAGAAAATCGTCCATTCAAGCGTTCATGTACGTTATTTTTTGGATTAAAATTAAACAAATGAATATAAATATGATTCTTTTCGTATCCGTATGGTCCTTTACGGCCTTAATTTCTTGCATGTTGATACCCTATTACCCTGTGACTCGTGAGTTTGTTATCATGAATATGATTACTGGCTCCACATGTTTTTTTGGGTTAAAAGATAAATTTTGCCACTAAAAATAAAACAAAAGAGTTTATTTGACACTCATCTTTTGAACAACCCTCATTTGCCATTAAAAAGATGAAATGGTGTGTATTTGCCTTTAATCTTTTCTAAATGTGTGTTTTAGGTACTTAGTAATTTAACGTAAAGAATATTTCGCTAGTTTTGAGAAATATTCCGTTAAGTCATTACATCCGACGTACTTAACTTTGTATTTGAAATGAACTTTTGCCTTTTTTTTTTCCATCATCCATCAAACACGAAAGCTTCCACTAAAGTTGTATTTAAGTTGATAACACATGACATATTGCATTTTGTTGCACACTTGTAAATAAATAAAATATAACAATTATATTTAACTAATTTACATCTCTTGTGTAGTTGTGTGTAACTGTAAGATTTGCTTCAACTAAAATAATATTTTAATCAAAAGGATTTACAATGTAAAGAATATTTTAATCAAAATGATGTGTTGCTTCATATCAAATGATTTATCTACGAAAATATTTAGAAATTAAATTGGAATTCATTCGAGAAGTAAAATTACTAAATTTCATAATCAAACCTAGCTAGTATTGACATGTTCTTCTTTATTCATATGCATGCTCATTTAGTCATTTAGTATATGAAATAAGATCATAATCCTTCTCCACCCTTGTAGTCCCTTCATCTTCTGATGTTGGTGAGATAAATAACATAACGAATTAAATCTAGCATGCCACTTGCTCACTGTCAAGACATCATATGAGCCCAAATAATAGGACCCGATTATACCTAGTAATAAGTTAAACATATGGATGGCAAACATCCTCTAACGGTGGATGGCAAACATACTCTAACAGTGTGTGTATAGTGGCAAATGAGGGTTGCTCAAAAGATGAGTGACAAATAAACTCTTCTGATATATTTTTAGTGGCAAAATTGCTCTTTTAACCTTTTTTTTTTAGATTGGAGGAAACTTTTGTTCAAAAAAAAAATAATAATAAAATAAAAAATAAAAAATAAAAAATAAAACTAATTCGAAGAAACCTTCAAATATTGACACTATTTATTTGGAGAAAATTATTTCTGGAGACCTAAACTTAACTTATTTTAAACCTAAAATTGTATCTCAATAATTCGACCCACCTTTTTACGGTCTAACGAGCTAATAACACACTGTTTAAGCAAAAAATTAATCAGTTTCAAGTCTACCAATCATTTCTCATTCGTTTTAGACTTCGAACATTAAATCGCATGTGTTCAGGACGTAAGCATTTTTCTCGTACATCATTACATCAGAGTATTCATATAATCATATGTACTACAGTATTGGTCAAGATAGTAATTGTTATAAAACACTGAATATGACTCTTTATCCGAACTTGAGAAGTGGATGTGGACAAGAGTTGAAACTAAAGTGACTTTAAATCGTTATGCAATTCATCCATCTGTTATGGTTATACATTAGTGAATTTCTATACCGAATGTTTACTTATCTTATTTTATAAAATCTTGTAATATAATAATTAATGAATTAAAAATGCACAATATGATACGAAGAAAAAAAAATGCACAATATGATACGGCAAACTGAAAAGAACATCAACGTGAAGTTACGTGGAAGTACGAAAGAGGTTGAGTTCACATGCGTGACGTTAGGATGAATAGATGAAGAGGGGACCAAAACATTTTAAGTCTGAATGCCAAGAACAATTTAAACATGTTTAAGACCTTTAAAACATGTTTTTTTCCTGTTCTAATCATGTTTAAGAGCTTATAAAACATGTTGCGAAAACATTTAGCTGGAAGGTCGACGAAATTTAGTTTTCAGGTCTTCATGCCACTATTTAGTGAATTTTGTGTAGCTTGAATATATCTTAAAGAACATACACTGAAAGTGTAGTATGACAAGAATTGTTTGATCTAAGGTTTCAATAATGGGTTTATCTTAGTGTCAGGATCATGGTTGATTAATTATTTATCTGCTTTTTTGGATTTTTACGTAATGATATGATTTTCTTTAACCGATTGAGATTCCTCCTTCAAGTCATTTCGTCACAAGTTTTTGGCTCGTTCGAGCTTTTTAGGTCATTATGAACGAAACTATTGTTTGTGTTGTCAATCGGGATATCTTACCGGTTTTATTATTTTATACATAACTTCTGTAACTTACGTAACCTAAAAAAAAAAAAAAAAATCTTTTGTAAAACATGGAATAACCCTCAACCCCAACCCCAATTTGCTTATAAATAGCCGACTTTGTACGTCTCATGACAAATGAACATATACTCTTTTGTTCCTTAAACTTCACAAAACATAAACCATTTCCCACTCTTCACTTTTCAAATGGAAAACATCAGTGATGTCAACTGGGAATCCATCCTTCAAATGACAGAAGATAATAGGTATTATTATTATTACTGCATGTTTCATTCATCTTAGCCATGTTTTTTATCACTTACTTAAATAACTTGATAGTCCAAATTTCTCATATGTGACCAAAAAAAAGTTTTACGTATTTTCAACTATGGTTTTGAACTTTATGATATGATTTGCTTATATATGGCTTAATTTGAGGTGATATTGACTGTTATATATAGTTGGGGTGTATTCAGAGGGGTCTCGGAGGGATGTGCAATACGTGCCATCGCACAAGGCATCCACTAAAAAGGATCACATTTTATTGCTTTAGCATATAAATATGTATAATATTAAACATATATGAATTATATAATTCACGTTTATACATAATTTCTCTTTAGTTTACAAGTGGATACGGCTTCTTTGTTGTTATTGCCTAGAGCCACCGAAAACCACGAGACGGCCCTGGGTGTACTAGAGGAGACTTTTTCGAGCTACTCTGATTCAAGTTCTCCAGACGGAGGACAGTCATCGTCGCAAGCATCGAAGAACGTAGTTTCGGAGAGGAATAGGAGAAATAAGCTGAATGATAGGTTGTTTGCACTTCGAGCAGTTGTTCCTAATATTAGCAAGGTTTGACTGTCCACATTCTTTATTTATTATTATTATTATTAGAATGGCAAAACATATAATGCATATCTTGTTTTAGTAGGGTAGTTTGGAAGATTATTTGTTTCACAGTTAGAACTTTTTTTGTGCTTTAAATAGTTAAAAGACGATGCAAATTTATATATTGCTTTACAAAGACATGTGTTTAATTTAAAATCTTTCTTTATTTGCAATGATTCTGATGCATAATTGATATTAACTTTGCTTTAGGGTTTTACTTAATTTGTTAAATCAAAAAGATACTTTTTGGAGAAATTATAAATAATTATTTGGCCCAAGTCCCAAGCAATAAGCTTTAAAATCTGTGTAACTTAAAATATGATGATGACAAATGACAAAATTCAGAGAACATATAAGGAGAGACTGAGAACTCAAGTCATGTGTCGAATTGAATGAGATATTATTCTAGATTGATTTTTACGCGGTTTTGTTTTAGACAAAGAGTCAAAGAGTCTGCATTGTTTTGGATTTGAGAACTTCAGTTATAGCATTTGTAGATGGTAATTTCAAATATTAGTATAATTTTGTTATAGTGAATTGTATATACTAGTTAGTACCGAGACCTCAGGAATAATGCTTCATAGTTACATATTGTGCATATTTTGTACTATAAGAAAATGTTATACTTGGATATATAGTTCAGTAAAATTATAACTTGCGCCTTTTTCTTTTCTTGAAGATGGATAAGGCGTCAATAATTAAAGACGCGATTGATTATATCCAAACATTGCAAGATCAAGAGAGAACAATCCAAGCAGAGCTAATGGAACTTGAGTCTCAAAAGCTAGAGCCCGAGAATTTCGGTTTCAATCAAGAGAAGTTTATGTCAATGGAAAGATCAAAGAAGATAAGAATTGAGCAAGCTTTTGATTCGAGTGGATCAAGCTCATATCCCCTTGAAGTTCAAGATGTAAGTCAGTGCTTATTCAACGTTTTAAGCTAGATGCAATGGCGAATCATATTTGATATTGATCTTAACTGAATATAATACTCGACTTTTAGCATCAGTTAATGAATATGTTTAATGATTAAAATGAAAGTATGTTAATATGACAGTTAAATGTGTCATATGCGGGAGAGAAGATAGTGTTGGTGAACCTAACATGTAACAAAAGAAGAGATACAATTGTGAAGCTTTGTGAGGTTTTTGAATCTTTGAAGCTCAAGATTGTCACATCCCACATCTCTGCTTCTTCAGAAAGGCTTTCAAACACTCTCTTTATTCAGGTAACACTCAAACACATACTTTTCAAATAAGTAAAAATAAATAAACCTTGCTCACGTTTAGAACCACGGACTCCTCCACGAATGACGACCGAATATGTTAACGAATGACAACCCCATACCACACCGTATGCTCCATAAGACATCCTTGCAATCATGTTAATTTGCCATAAGATTCATTTTATTAAATGGCTCAAACATATATAAGACCTAACGACATATATAGATAAATTGTACTTTAACCTTAAGTTTATAGAAACCTAGAGAAAAACCTTGTTCTAAAATTCTTCAGACAATAGTTGTTTGTAATTGATTTGATATGTGTGATTTCTCAATAAGTTAACAAGGACATGCTTATTGGCTGTTAGTTTAATATATTATCAAAAGTATAAGTTATGGATAATTATGTAAATTAACATATGCATATATTAATATTTTTTTAAAAAACTATTGGCTCATCTTCTATAAACGGTAAATTAGGTCAAAACTTATAAAATCATTTAGAATTATCATTGTAACCGATAACTATTACAAGAAATTAAATATATATAATCATGGATGAGTTTAGGTTACGAACAAATAAATGTACATTAAAACGTCGGTTATGCATGTCTTGAGTATAAGAATGATTAGTTAGTATAATTTGAGATGTTGTTAATAGAATTTGTTAAGATGGTGAGAAAAGAAATGTTGTCTCAACATGATTACACTCAGATAAAACGAAGATTGGTTCATTACATCTATAACAAATATGAAATCTATATTGAACTTTTCCCAATTAAGGAATTTTGGTTATGAAGAAAAGGTTACGGGCTAACTAATGTAAAATTTAGCACCGGATTTTAATATGAAATGATGAATACATATTAATTTCTTAGAAAAAAAGGTTTTTATTTTCAAATGCAGTATGATTCTATGTTTTATTATCATAAGATATCAGATGAGTCTATATGTATCAGATTTCTAATAAAATATTTATAAAAATTGGACCAAGTTTATTTTGAATTGATATAAGGGTATGACAATTCTTTATCATATATTTTCACGATGTTCAAACAATATATTCTCACCATGACCTACATGTTTAAAATATTAATAACATCTTTGTCCAAAATGCAAATATGATAAGGGTGTTTTGGCTATCTACAGCTATGAAATCAAGGATTTAACTTTATGCACTTGATTTTATTGAAATTTTATCATTTCCCATGAGATTGACATCTTTAGTCACATAAGTCCTTAATTATTAGCTTAACAAATTATTGCTCGTGTATGTAATTCAACAACTTGATTCGTGTAACAGGCTGACGAGGAAGAAATAGACGTGTTGAAGATAAAAATAGAAACAGCCATATCGACCTTAAATGACCCTCATAGTCCAATGAGTATGTGATCAAATTTATCAGTTTTAGATTTCTGTAATTAGAGATTGTAACGCTCCGTGGGCTAGGATCATATGTCCCTTTCGTTTGCAACGACCTTAACCAAACACAAGCCTGAGGGTTCGGTTTTGGGGTTCATCGTATTAGCGTGGCATTGCATTGTTGGCTCACTGGTTTATGTTTAGTTTCAGTTTTGGGTCTAGCCTAATTTATGTCCTAGTATAATTCGAATGTATGCATGTATATATACATTATGTTGTGGTTTAATATAATTTTATGGGGAATTAACCTATTTTATTATGGTATCACTGCCTTAAGATCCTCTCCCACAAAATCCTAATAATTCTATTTGACCCTGCCATTTTAGTCGATTGTATCTTTTTTTAGTTATTCTCTTTTTATGATTTGCTAGCTTTTTTTTTTTTTTTTTTTTTTTTTTTTTGAACGGCAGCTTTTATTAAAACTAGCAAAGGCCAGGAAAAGAGATTACAAAGAAGATAAAGATGCTAACGGGTATTGTAACCAACTAACCCAACTATAATTAAACTTAGGATTTCTAGTTGAAATCCATAAATAAGATTGAGAAACTATAGCGTCCCAAATCATCGACTTCTTAGGAGGAGGATTAGAGAAAAGCAAGTGATTGCGGTAATTCCAAATAGACCACAAGAGGGTCCCCCCCCCCCCCCCCCCCCCACCTTCAAGAACCAAACGAACCTTACTCGGAACGGAAGGAGAATCAAGCCAATCATACCACTCCGATATATTAGCATAAAAAGGAATGCCCAACGCCCACCAATTAGCCAATAAACCCCATAAATCTTGAGCCAACCCGCAGTGGTTAATAGATTCGATGTCATCAGTACAAATGGGACATAAAATGGAACCAATATCAATACCTTTCCGGTCAAGGTTAACCCTCGATGGAAGCCTGTTAAGCTTCAATCTCCACAAGAACATGTTAACTTTAATCGGTATTAAATGATTCCAGCGAGTGGCCATGAGATCCATGTCAAGAGTTTGAGAGTCCACCATATTGCGAACAGAAGCAACAGAAAAACTATTACATCCGTCTAAAGACCACTTCCATGAATCTCTTTTGTTTGATAAAGAAACGCTCCGAATAACATCCTTTAAGGCATTATATTGAACAGATTCAGCACCACCCCTCGGGTCACGTCTAAACACCGTGTTCCAGTCAACTAAAGGAACCCTGCTGGCAATGGAACAATTCTTGTCGATATCAAGCATATAAATACGAGGGAATTGAAGTTTAAGAGGTTGGTTACCACACCAAATATCTTCCCAAAAACGAGTCAAAAGCCCATTTCCAATATTGCGGGTACACTTGGAAAGCAAATCGATACCTTTGTTATTAAGGTTGTAGATAGAATGGAGAATTGCACCCCAAGTAGTGCCCTTGGAACAAGAGGAAAGCAAATCCATACCTAGCTTTGCTTGCTTGCTTTGCTTAATCATGTCATAGCATCATGACAAGAAACACACCACCGCCAAATCCGCCTAAACAACCCATTGATATATATAGAAGGGATCCAGTGAGAAGAAAAATTAAAATGAGAAGAATAATAGGATTTCTAGCCACATATTTCAAATAGGGGGGGGGGGGTTAATTTAAGGGGGATTCATTTATTTTTGTAGGTGCATATGAAATGTGTAGTTAAGTTAACTTCCATTTTAATACGTGGTATGCTAAGTCTACTAAAGTAACAAACAATGCATGCATGCATTCATGTGGAGGACTTGCTTATGAATTAGCAGCCTAAAACTAAGGAAACATGATGGTCACATCTAAACTGTCATCAAGTTGTTCTTTGATCTGTTAATGTCATATGACTTACATGTGCTACTAGCCCATGTAGTCTTCGTCCATGTATCATTGCCTTTTTTGCAAATTTCCTCATAGGGGTTTCCACATCGATACAATCAATAAGCCCTGATACAACCATTTTTTTCTCTTTAAGATAGAATCATAGAAACAAACTCAATGCCCACAAGATTAGATACCATCTTCTTAATCTTACGAATTTCGCTTTCGCTATCAAAGTATCCCAGCCAAACAAACAAGGATTTTAAACTAATGCGTGCCAACTGGCTGGAAATAATTCTGTCATGGTTTCCTTCTCATTCTTAGCGAAGTCATTGATTGGTTCAAGAAAAGGAAGAAAAAGATGTTGCTCTTTAAAGTAGATTTTGAAAAGGCCTTCGATTCGGTTAGTTGGAGATACCTCGATTTCATGTTATGCAACCTTGGTTTCGGTCCAATATGGAGATCATGGATTAAAGCTTGTCTTGAATCCTCTCGGTCATCGATCTTGATCAGTGGCAGCCCCACCTCCGAGTTCAATGTTAGACGAGGTTTGAAACAAAGAGATCCCCTATCTCCTTTCTTGTTCATTATCATCATGGAGGGTCTTCACTTTGCGCTTTCAGAATCTATCCGTTCAAAATGGTTTAATTCATGGTATTAATATTGGTACTTCAGATTTAAATCTCAGCCACTTATTCTTCGCTAATGATGTCATAATTACCACAGACTGGAGTGCACACGATTTGAACAACATTATCCGCATATTCTAGGTTTTCTTTCTTGCTTCAGGTTTGAAAATCAATATTCATAAGTCCAGTATTTATGGAGTTGGAGTATCTCTTGATGAAGTGCATATTATGGCTTGTAATACGGGTTGTAAAGCGGGTTCGCTCCCTTTCACTTACCTTGGCCTTCCTATCGGTTCTGACATGTCCCTCATTGCTAATTGGAAGCCTTTGATTGATAAATTCTATTCGAAACTCTCATCTTGGAAGGCTAATCTCCTCTCCTTTGGTGGTCGCCTAACGTTTATCAAAGCTGTCCTAGGGAGCCTTGGTATTTATTTTCTTTCACTTTTCAAAGTTTCAGCCGCGGTTTTGAATTCTATGGAGAAGGCTCGCGCTACTTTTTTTTGGGGGGACTCGCAAGATTCGAAAAAGCTCTCATGGTTGTAATGGTCTAATGTTTTAGCTTCTTTCAATAAAGGGGGTCTTGCTATTGGGAGCCTGAAAACTTTTAATCTTGCTTTGCTTCATAAATGGAGATGGCGGTTCTATTCCTCTCCTGATTCCCTTTGGATTAACGTTATTAAATCCTTGCATGGCAGTAAAGGTGGCTTTGATCTCATCGGTTGAAAATTCAATGGTATTTGGTCTAAGGTTGTCAGGACCTCTAACTATTTACATTCGAACTCTATTCTTCCATTGGATTCTATCCGTTTTCAGGTGGGTTGTGGCTCCCGTACTCGATTTTGGAAGGATGTTTGGCTTGGCAATACTCCTTTGCCCATTAGTTTCAACAGATTGTTCCGTTTTGAACAAGACAAAAATTGCTTCGTTGTGGATCGTATTTCCAATGAACAATGGTCCTGGAACTGGTCTAGTGGCACTCTTGGGATTCGAAATTCTGCACTTCTTAATAATTTGCTTGCCGATATCAGTCTTCTTGACGTTAGAGTTGATGCGGACAAATGTACGTGGTCTCTAGCGAATGATGGGTTGTTTAATGTTGGAGAGTTGGGACGCCTAATCGACGAACACGCTTTGCCTTCTTTAGATACCAAGACGACTTGGGATAAGTCTCTCCCACGCAAAGTTAATATCTTTATTTGGCGGTTGAAGTTAGATAAGCTCCCACATCGACTTAATCTATCTTCTAGAGGTATTGAAATCCCGGAGATATCTTGTCCCTCTTGCAACGGTAATGTGGAGTCTAATCTTCATATCTTTTTTCAACGCAATTTTTCCACAGAGATTTAGAGGATTATTAGAAGGTGGTGTGATAACTCTTTTCCTTTTTTCGACTCTAACGCTCATTGGATTGAATGGTTGAACTCTTGGCCCGTTTCTAGAGACAAAAAGTATCGTCTTTTCGTGATTATTGCGACTTGTTTATGGCTCTTTTGGCGGTATCATAATGGTGTTATTTTTAATTCTCATTCCTTGAGGAAAAGTGGCATCTTTGATTATATTCGTTTGTATTCTTTTTATTGGATTAAGCATAGAGGTCGATTGTCTAGTAGTTGGAATGATTGGCTTAAATCGCCTTTGTAATTTGTAATCTCTAGCACCTTGCTAGTTTTTTTAATAAATCTGCCGCCGTTCAAAAAAAATTAATACACGTGTATAGATTAGTGAAAAACAATTCATGTATGACGTAAACATATTGACAATATTATGCTTCCTTCATTGTCTTTCGGTACAAGATGGAATAAATATTTGCCTAGGAAGATAAATATTTTTATTTGGCGTTTTCTCTTGGATCGGCTTCCCCATCGGCTAAATCTCTTGCTCCGTGGGTTGGAAATTCCCTCGATTATTTGTTCAGTTTGCAGTTTAAGCGAGGAGTCTTTGGATCATTTTTTCTTCTCCTGTCCAATAGCTGCAAATATCTGGCGTAAAATCCGCATCTGGACCGATGTTTCATACCGGCTTTTACTTCCAACAGGGAATGGATCGACTGGATTGATAATTGGAGATCTGCTTCTTCAAGAAAATCTCGTTTGTATGTCATTATTGCTACCACTTTTTGGTTTATACGGCGATTTCGAAATAGTACTTCTTTTAGCTCTCAATTCATGAGGCAAAGCGATATTTTTTATAACATTCAGTTAGTCTCTTTTTTTTGGTTAAAGTCTAGAGGTGCTAAATCTTGTAATTGGTTAGATTGGATTAGACTCCCTTTGTAATTTCTTTAGCTTCCTGTTGGAGTTCTTTTTTTCTTAATATTATTTCGCCGTTCAAAAAAAATTCATGTATGACGTATGTTTTGAAGTGAGATTTAATTACTGGTTTCTACAATCATTTTCAAGCGTGGAAATTTATCATGGTGATTATTGAATTTTTGTTGATTGATAATACAATCATTGATCATGGCTGATTCTTATTGACTTAAACGGTAATTAAATCATGAAATCCCAATACTGTTAAAAAGGTCCTATTAGATTGCAATGTTTCTTGTGATGCAACTAGCGAAGAAAAAAGACGTCGGGATAGTGAAATGTAGGTCAGTACGTGGGTGCTGGGGTCTTAAGGGAGATGTTGAAAAAGTGGGCTAACTAAAATGTAAACTTTCTTTAAATTTCTGTGGATGTATCAAACACTACTACACAAAAATATGATTTGGTACGGTTTTAAAAGCCTTTTGGTACGGTTTTAAAACCGTACCAAATACTACTGTACCAAAAAACAAAATGGGCTTTGGTGCGGTTTTGAAACCGTAGCAGAAAATGAGTATTTGGTGCGGTTTTTTTAATAAACGTACCAAATGTCTTCAATGTGAACGCCCCAAATATTTTCTTTTCTGGTACGGTTTCTTAATAAACCGCACCTAAAAACTGATTTTCAAAAATATATCATTTTTCAAAACCTGTATCCAAACACTACCATAAACCTGTATCCAAACACTACCAAAAACCTGTACCATAATCATTTCCGCAGCAGACCCAACATTTCAACATGCACAAACAATACTTAACAAACTTAACATTTTATATTAATATCAACCAACGCAACCATCTGAGTTACACAAAAGTGTTATTATCGTTTAAACGTCATCATCACCAAAATATAAAAGTATTATCCATTACAATCGTTATACGTCATCATCACCAAAATATAAAACCTGGACTACTGGGGAGCCGTTGTATCTAAAGGACATACAACATCCCTATAAAACTCGTTCAGTATTAGATTAGCCACTTGGTCGATCTCCCGCGGTTGTAAACGGCGTGTATCATTCCAAGCTACAAAAACAAATATAGATATAATTAGTCATATTTTTTCGCAATAAAACCAACAAAGTTCAAATCGGGTTATAATCAAATGGCTCAAATCGGGTTATGATCCTACGCTTGATATTATCTAAAGTCAAATAGAAAGGAAACAAGTCAAATGGGCTGAAAGTCACCAAATAAAACATTGTAAATCAAAGTCACATGTCTGCAAGCATTTGAGAAATCAATAAAACATAGAAAAATATATTAGTTAAGCATAACATAAATAAAAATCTAATGAGTAAAAGTAAATAAAAATATAAGTATTACCTTTTTTTTTTTTTTTTTTTTTTTTTTTTTTTTTTTTTTTGTAGTTTTGTGAGTTTTAAGATAAACTTATTGTGGTTGTTGTTGGAGTGTTTAATGTAATAGAAATATTTGAGTTGAGGATAAGTGAATATGGTGTATTGAATGCTGAATGAGAGTGTGTGTGGGTGTTGGGTGTTGGGAGGTAGGAGACAACGACAACATGTGTCCGTTGTGGGGTAGGCAGGGATTTGGATTTTGATTCTGGTGCGGTTTCTAAAAAACCGTAGCAAAAAACGATAATTTAGTGCGGTTTTTAAAATAACCGTTGCAAAATGCAATAATTTGGTGCGGTTTTAAAAATAACCGTACCTAATAACAAAAACTACATCCATATATGTATTGCTTGGTACGGTTTTTATAGGAACCGCACCAATTGGTTTTTTTGATACGGTTTTTCATCTAACCGTATCTAAGAAGCGTACCAAATTTTTTTTTGTGTAGTAGTGAAAAGCTCTGTGGTTGGTGGATATATCAATCCCCATCATGTTAACAGTTAGCTTTTAATACTCAAGCTAAAAACTCTCGCAAATTACTCAAATAAAAAACTCCCACAAATTTTGTATTTGGATACAATTGTAAATCTTACCAAAAGAGCTCATACATACATATAGATCTTCTTATGTCGAGTTTCAGCATGAGAAAATGGACCATTTGTTTTTAGCCTTTTTAGAATTAATTTTGTCTCACAACACTAACCTTTTATATATATATATATATATATATATATATATATATATATATATATATATATATATATATATATATATATATATAGTGTAACTTTCTTATGAGAACCACATTAATCTGCAAGAACTGCAAAAACTCATTTATAACCATTAGATTAGTTGATCAATGGTCAAAACTGAATGTGCTGTTTATGTAAATAACCAAAAGATCATGTTGGTTGTTGTAACTAGTGTAAGGGTAATTAGGACATATCATAATTAATTTTTTTTAAAATCTTTCGTAACAATAGATTAGGTCAAATAAAAGAAACACACATATCCCTTTTCTCCCTCTCACATATACAGCCGCCTACTTTCTCCATAACCGCCACCACCACCTAAATCCCATCACCATCGCTTATCACCACTTTCTACCGACAAGTTCTTGTTTCAGCCTTCTTCAAGATATGATGTCTCTTCTTGATGTCGGTTTTGTTTATGATTTCCATATAAGGGGTAACTTTCTTTGTTATAGAATTACGAATTATTTGTTTATATGTAACAGATGGTGAAAATAAATCTTGTTGGGTTATTTAATAATCATATCACAAAACACATCTTTTATGTCTAGTTAGCTAAAAGTTGTTTAATATCTTTTTTCCTTCTCTATTTAATTAATGTTTCAGGCTTCCTTTTTTTTTTTTTTTTTTTTAATCAATTGTTGTTTGAATATGTTATAGGTCATAGCCTTTTTGTTACGATTCATATTTTAAGGATTCGCTTATTTTCATCTAATCAGTAGTTTCATCGACAAATAATACTTTCAAATAGTTTTAAGGTTAATATAGATTCAAGGAAAAATGGATGCATACATGTTTAAAACATATATGTTTTAATTAGTGGGATATAACTAATGAAAACCATATATGTTTGAGAGCATTGATGTTTTTTTTTTCAAAACAATTGCGTATTAAAACATGCATGTTTTAAAAAATAATTGCTTATAAACGAAATACTTAAAACATGTATGTTTTAAAAACATGTATGTTTTTTATTTAGCAAATGTAATTATTATTTTTTTCAAAGACTTCGTGTTTACCAAACAAGTACGTTTCCTAAAACATACATGTACTCATGAACATGTATGTTTATTAAATAAGTGTAATTATTGTGATTAAATTTTTTGTTTCCTAAAACATACATGTACTCATGAACATGTATGTTTATTAAGTAAGTGTAATTATCGTGATTAAATTTTGTTTCTTATTTATTTGTTGTTTAATTGTTTTTGTATATGCTTTTTTCAGATAGATGAAGATGTTAACTATTGAAGACCTAGAAGTTGATGAACACATATAAACGAAGATAATTTGCGATTTTTGAAGAGATGCGATTATTGCCTATGTTTTTTTTGTTTGTATTTGTAATTTACTAAATGTAAAATATAAGTCTATGCATCTTGTTTTTTTGTTTTTTTTTCCATAAAGGTCCATACTTTTATTTGTATTTTAGAAATTTGTATTTTAATTATCTTTCAATTAATATTGAATTTTGTGTATATCAGTTATAATTTTGGTTTGTTAGAAATTTACATTATTTAAAAAGAACAGATACATCTTAGTATTTGAAAAACATACATGTTGGAAAAAATATTTCAAAAATTAATGTAAAAAAATTAATTCCAAAAAACACATATGTGCTAGACCATTCACAAAACAAAAAAATAAAATAAAATAAAATAAAATAAAATTAAAGGTTATAAAAAACGGGATTTGTTTAAAAAAAACAAAAATAATATGAAAATGTATTTTACTATAATGCCCTTTTGAATTAAGTAAAAGTAACAAAATGCTATGAAGCATTAAATGATGTACATTGTGTATTATTAGTTGTAAAAAGGTGGTTCTCGTAGTTTTCGCAGATAATGTGGTTCTCGTAAGAAAAGGACCCTATATATATATATATATATATATATATATATATATATATATATATATATATATATATATATATATATATATATATATATATATAGGGTCTCTTTCTTGCGAAAACCACCTTATCTGCGGGAACTGCGAAAACCACCCTTTTACAACTAATAATACACAATGTACATCATTTAATGCTCCATAGCATTTTGTTATTTTTATTTAATTCAAAAGGGTATAATAGTAAAAGACATTTTTATATTATTTTTTATTTTTTTTATAATTCCTGTTTTTTGTAATTCTTAAAACTCAGATTTTTTATTTTTATTTTTTTTTATTTTTTTTAATGTTTAAATAGTCATGGTGCATACATGTTTTTTATACCTAATCATTATTCTTTTAAAATCTCAAGGTGCGTGCATGTTTTTTTATTATTATTATTATTCTTTTTCAAATAAACAAAGGTGCATACATGTTTTTTTCATCCAAATATTCAAGGTGCATACATGTTTTTAATTTTCGAAATAATTTTTTTTAAAACATAACTAATATACACAAGATTAAATATTAATTAAAATACAAATAAAAAATATGGACCTTTGTAAAAAAATAAAATGCATATACTCATATTTTACATTTCGTTAATTACAAATACAAAAAACACATATGCAATAATCGCATCGCTTCAAAAATCGCAAATAATCTTCATGTATATGTGTTCATCAACTTTTAGGTCTTCAATGGTCATCATCTTCATTAATCTGAAAAAAGTATACACAAAATCAATTAAACAACAAATAAATAGGAAACTACATTTAATCACAATAACTAGGATAACACATATGCACAATATAAAATGCATAGGCACAATTTAAAACATACATGTCCTCCTTCAAAAACATACATGTCCTCCTTATAAAACGTACATGTCCTCCAAAAACATACATGTCCTCTATCAAAAACATACATGTCCTCCTTCAAAAACATACATGTCAAACCGGCATCTTTTAGTAATATTTCTTATATTACAAATTTACCACGGTATCACATAATTCAAGTTTTTTGGTTTGATCAATGATACCAGAATTTAATCTATGATTTATATAGTGGCCTACTGTGTTAGCTTACAAAGTTACAAGTAAAGGCTAATTGAAGGATTAATGCTTTTTCTTCCTCTATCCAAAAGCTAGTGTAACTGAACCTACAATGATTTTATACTTTTAAAATGTCTATTAGGTACATAACAGTCCAAATAATCCTTGTGATCATTTAAAAATTGAACCTAACCGCTTAACAATATAATAATTGATCTCATGCATATATTGTAACTTTGAACAAATCAATTCAATAAAACAATTAAATGAATCATTAACACAAATTAAAAGTATTTTCACTTTTTTT
The DNA here is from genome assembly GCA_030686995.1 of Artemisia argyi. Lineage (NCBI taxonomy): Eukaryota > Viridiplantae > Streptophyta > Magnoliopsida > Asterales > Asteraceae > Artemisia > Artemisia argyi. The sequence continues at coordinate 129,919,959 of CM060677.1, forward strand.
CACGATGGATCTAGTTATCACTAGCATATACAAGATTTTTTTAACATATCATATACGATACTTGTATTTCTAGTCCCTCTTTTATAAATTAATTAAGAACTTTACATATATAACAAAAACCCTTAATCGATCCTAGTAAAACAAAAAAGCATTTCATAACATGCCCATTTTATTCTCGAAGTCGGATTCAAATTAACAAAAACCGTTAATCGAATCTTTAAAAATAAAAAAGCATTTCGAAACGTACCTATTTTTTCTCGAACTCAGATTGAAGCAAAAGTGAAGGTTTCTTTTTGAAACTCAAGAAAGAGGCAGCGGCGGCTGTGAATTAGGGTTATAGGGGAGAGAGGGATTTTTGGAAAAAGATGGGAAGAAGGAGGCGTTTTATGTGGAGAGAGAGAGAGAAATGGTGGTTACCAATTTAAACATAAAAAATTGTGTGTGATTATTATTTTTATAAATGTCTATAATACCCTTTTTACTTTTATCAGATTTTTCTTTTTTTCTCTTTAATTACAAAACAGCCATCTTTAATTTTGACCATTGATCAACAAATCTAATGGTTAAAAAGTGGTTTTCGCAGTTCTTGCAGATATAAGTGGTTCTCGTAAGAAAGTTACACTATATATATATATATATATATATATATATATATATATATATATATATATATATATATATATATATATATATATATATATATATATATATATATATATATAGGATAAGAAGTAACCACAACCACACATTCTAGATGCACCTACAAAAATGGATGCATATTCATTCAAATTTTTCCTCCCATATAAAAATGTGTGCCTAGAATTACTTCTTACCATTCTTATTTTAATTATTCTTCTTATTGGATTCCTACCTTATATATATATATATATATATATATATATATATATATATATATATATATATATATATATATATATATATATATATATATATTCCTTTTCTTTTCTTTTGCTTTTTCTTTAATCTCTTATTAATAGAACAAACTGGAAAGGAATATAAAATGCGCATACAGTTAGCCACACATCCAACTTGATTTGAATCCAATGTTTCACCTTTTGTGACCAAAATGAAAAAAGGGATTTAAAGAGAGAATATGGAATCAAGAGGACCACAAGCAACGACATATATGCCTTCAAAGTTCAACCCTATCTAAATGAAGACTCTCTTTTCAAATAGCTAAAACACAAGTCGAAGTAAGCTACAAATATAGATGCATAATGTATCAGTTCTAACATCTTCCACATGAAGAATACAAAAAAGTCGTTGAAAAAAGAAAGTAGGGATTAACTGGCACAAGACGGATCTTTTCACTTTAATTTCTCAAATATACAGTCGAATTGATTTTGTGTTTTACTTTTAGGATAATATATTAATGTATATAGAGGCAACCTAATGTTTTTTTATAGACCGCTTAACTATTTGTTTATATTCGTTGACTAAGGATCAAATGAGAAGAATATTTAAAATAAAAATGATGAGAAATAACTATAATTACACATTAGAGATGCATCAATTTGAATTAGATGCATCCATAATCTTTTAGATGCATCATAATATATTTTCTAGCTAAAAATTAGATTCATATACATATATTAGATGCATTTCGACAAGTTAGACGAATCCTATGTATTTTTCGTCCTCTGCGGGTCAAATTTGTTGCTAGTACTACTTTGCATCGTTTTCACTTCAAAATCACTTTCGAAACTAATTGTGATGCATCTAAATGAATAGAGATGCATCTCATTCAAGTCAATGCATCTCAAATATGCAGTTATAGTTATTTCTCATTCTTCTCATTTTAAAGTTTCTTCTCGCTGGATCCTTACTCTTCGTTGACTAAGGATCAAATGAACAAAACTTACTTAAGGAGTTAAACTCTAACTTAATATAACAACACAAATTAAAATCCTGATGTGAAATACTAATTACATCCTTAATTTTAAATGCGACTTTATATTATCAAAAGTGTTTAGTACGAATAAATTCAAATTTCGAGACTAGACTTTTATTTGTATTATTTTAATATATTAATGTTACGTTCATTCTTGCCGTTTCATAATTATCCGGACTAAATTTGTACGAAAATTATGTTAACAAAAACCAATGTTGCAAAAATCGTGAGTCGGTAGTGATGCGGTTGACCACCCTGTAGCGTGTAATAGCTGATTACAAGGCCGATTACCTTGTAATTGCCGATTACAAAGCCGATTACCTTGTAAAAATCAACAAGGTGGAAGGCCGTGTACTTTGTAATTGACAATTACAAGGAGTAGTTAGGTAGCATATAAGTTAATTTTAATAAACAAGTTACTTATGAGAAAAACTTGAAAGTTGAATAATCTCCCTATATATTATCCATTTACTTTACTTTCTTTCTCTTCTTTCTAAAGTAAGAATCGAAAGAAGCGGGAGTTGAGCTTAATGGGTGCCATTCAAATGGTATATGGTCACGTATTGTTGGTTCTATTTTCCATCTTCATTCAAGTGGAATTGTTCCTTTGAGCTATATTCATTTTGAAGTTGGAGATGGCTCTTTAATTCGTTTTTGGAAAGACTCTTGGTTTGGTGACATGCCTCTATGTTCTCGCTACAGCCGCTTATTTTGATTGGAGAAGGATCAAAATTGCCTTATTAAAGATCGCTTCGTTAATGGTACATGGTCGTGGGATTGGTGTAGGCCAGTTAATGGAGGCAGAACGCTTTCTGATCTTAACGCTCTTCTTACAGATATCAGCGCTTTGTCCCTATCTGATGGTAGAGATAAGGTCGTCTCGTCCCTTTCCTCAGACGGGATCTATTCTGTCAGTGATGTTAGAAAGCATATTGATGACTGCTTGCTTCTTAATTCGCTCCCATGCACCAGGTGGTTCAAAGTTATTCCTCGGAAGGTCAACATTTTTATGTGGCGTCTTTTCCTTGATAGGCTACCCCATCGCCTTAACCTGTCATCTCGGGGCTTGGATATCGATTCCATTATGTGCCCGTTGTGTAACAATCATGTGGAATCGAATGTCCATGTTTTCTTTTCGTGTGATATTGCTTCTAATGTTTGGAATCTTGTGTGGGGTTGGTGTGATACTAAATTCCCAACATTTTTCTCCTGTGAAGATTGGGACACTTGGTTTCTCCATTGGCGTGCTTCAAAGGATGCGAAAGTTCAAGCTTTTGTTATTTTTGCATCTACATGTTGGGTGCTTTGGCGTTTTAGGAATAATGTTGCTTTTCATTCTCAAGTCATGAGGAAATGCGACATCTTTGATAACATTCGTCTTTTTTCTTTTTCATGGTTAAAGTCTAGAGGTAAAATGTCTATTAGTTGGACTGATTGGCTGAAATCGCCTATGTAATTCTAGCATCTTGCTAGTGTTTCTTTTTATAATATGCCGCCGTTCAAAAAAAAAAAAAAAAAAGAATCGAAAGAAAATACGCTCTAATCTAAAATAATCATGTATATTTTTATTTTGTTCATTGTAAATTAAATGTCAACTTTGAAAGAACAATCAAAATAATCCCGCAATTAAAGCAAAAGGTGGATACAAATGAACACTATTTTGATATTTATTTTCAAATCATTAAATCTGGTACATTTATTTACCGGAAAAAAATGTTATACATGTAAAACACATAGCATAAATAAAGTAGACACCTCATAAAACACACAATTGACCGGACTTGGAGCCATGAGGCCTACAACATGTTGATCACAAACATGACACTTTGAATTTCGAGTGTGGACATGTCAACCGTAATTTTAATACGTTTTTTCCTATGATTAAAACATATACATGTATGATATATTTCCTTGAATATGTTATATGTTCAAATTCTATTTTGCTATGATCGTGATACTTCTGTTTTCATTGAAATTAAATGGTTTCAAATCAAGCATCATTTCTAACTTTGTATGTGTATTATAATCCTTTTACTCTTACAAATAACACGACAAAATAAACAAAATTCTTTTTTCGAATCTTACAAAAACAATACTGATGATTTAAGGTACACAAAACTAAAAGCAAGTGGTGATCAAAGATTGAATGGTATCATTTGACATGACAGAGATGCAGTTGACCACACGTGTCTTACCACCAACTTTATGGAATTAGTCTATTCGCAAGTGAAAAATGTGAGATGACACGATACATTTTTTTCATCATCCACTATCCCATGAGTTTGTTTAGGTCTATATAGCCAGCATGCTTACTTGGTTTTTGTTTTGGTTTATGTTTTATAAGTTAATTTCTTGTGGTTTATTTTTAATTTTTTTGGCTTATAAGTTTACAAAATAAACTTATATAAGCCGCCGAAAAGTTTCAAAAATAAGCCACAAAAAATAAGCTTATGAAATATAAGCCCCATGACGCTTTCATTCTTGTGCGGTTAACAACTTAAATAAATTCATAAGTTATTAACATAATTATGTAAGTGTAACCCGTTTTTTGTATTACACAATTTTTGAGATGAAGAAGATGGTCATATATAGAGTATTAATCGTACACAATTTGTTATGTATATCATATGGCCATAAGCATATGTCTGTGTTGCCCCATTTTAGTCGTTTCTTCAAATTCCTACTCGATCGGTCACATTTTGAGATGAATCCTATAATCCATTAAGTTACGAGGCCCTATGTCACATTGTATGCTTTAAGTTACATTGCATAAGAGAATTACTATAGTAATTAAAGATAGGCACACGATTTCACTAGGAAAAGCCAATTTTATGCATGGTACTAATTATGAAACCAAACCCATATGGTCAAAATCTTGATAATACGCCTAGCTAATTTTCCTCTTGATTCATCTCATGGAACTTTCTTGTTCTTGTTTTATTCATTGTTTTGCTTTTGCTTAGGCATATGATAATATATGCTAGACATGATTGATTGTCCGACTATCATTGTTTGACGCAACTAGCATGCTCAAAAGTTTGTTCGAACAGTTCGTAATAGTTTTGCTTTTGTTTTGGTGGCTCTGCGATTTCTAAAAAATTATGCATGATAGTTTTGCTATCTTATTAGCCTGTTTTAAGATTGATGAACCAATATTCTCATATGTTGGGTACTACTAACTAGAGACTTGACTATGGTCGTCTGTCTTATTTTGCCCCATACCACTCCACGAGCGTTGGTTCTGACACCAATGGCACCATTCGTCGGTGGTGCGTCGGTTTAGTCCTTTTCGGTTTGGCGACGAGGAAAGGGACGACAATAGGCCCATTTGACCCTTTCCAAACGGTAATATTATCATTTTTTCCCCTTTTCTCTCATCCTTTTACCCAAGTAAATATACACATTATATACCTTTTTTCACACTTCTACAACTACAAAAACAACTATTATCTATATAATTCAACCCAACAAATATGTTTATCGTAAATGGACTCAAATTAGGCAGCAAAGAGCATCAAGAAGATACTTACGTAGAGAGCGTTTGGTGCCATCGATCGTTTGTGGTATGAATACTTTGCCAGGACATTAGTTTTCCCACGGATTATATGCGCAAGGAATTGTTGGAATTGTTTTATCCGTATGTCAAGGTGTAACTTCTTATGCCCAACTACCGCTACCTCCGTATTTTTTTTTTCTAATTTTTATCAAGGCGTAGACGCAACCGTTTTACCTATTTTTAATGTTTCCAAAAATGTACTTTCGTCATACGCCAATTAGTGTACACTCCCGATGCATTGAATACTTACACATGTGTCGGCAAACATCATACAATTGTTTGGACAACTTTTATAAATGTGTATATCATCTATGCTCGACCGAGTACTTGAGAAAACTAACAATCCAAGATGTCCAACGTTTTGCATGCTAAATATCAAGAGATACATGGTGATCTGGGTATGTTCGGAAGCATTGATTGTAGACATTGTCCTTGGAAATTTTGTCTAGTAGGATGGAAAGGCCAATTGCCACGAGGTGATCAAGGATGTCCAATGATCATGCTTGAAGCGGTTGCCTCTTATATTTTGTGGATTTTGGCACGCTTACTTGGTCCTGCGGGTTCGAACAACAACATCAACGTCTTCATTGAACGAGCATTCGGGGTGCTTCAAGGAAGTTTGGCAATCATTAAAACTCGGCACGACGATATAGTGTCAACAAATTACGAAGAATCATTTACACTTTTGTGATTTTACACAACATGATCACGGAGGACATTGGCCGCGCAATAAGTCCACTTGAGGAAGACTATAAGGCTAACTAGGAAAATATCCAGCAACATTTAAAAAAATCTAAATTTTTTTCATAAAATATAAGACAGGTGAACGAAGAATCCCAAAACAAATTAAAATTCGCAGGTAAATTGTTACGAAAAAACTATGTGCATATTTCAAATGTTAAGAAATCGTATTTGATTTTTTTTTTTTTTTTTTTTTTTTTTTTTTTTTTTTTTTTTTTTCATAACAATTTACATTTGAATTTTGATTTTTTTTTCTTTTTCTGTAATTCTTCATTATCCAATGTCCTTTACCTTGTGGAATTTTTTCATATTTTTTTGACACGTAGTTTTACAAACTCATACATAAAATAAGGGTTTTTGTGTGATAATGAATTACTGAGCATTGACTGGGTAATGATGTGACATATTCTTCAAACGCCTCCTGTTATATATATATATATATATATATATATATATATATATATATATATATATATATATATATATATATTGGGAGGAAGGGGCATTGGAGGTATTTTCGTTCACAATCGTCCTCTATCTTTTCACCAAATATTTAATTCTCACATGAATATATCCCGAGAACTTCTTCAATCAAATGATTGTTAGTTCAAGTCCTGTTTAGAATATGCGAAATGAATATATCGTGTATATGTTTGTGAGATAGATAATTTGCCGTTCAATAAATAGAAAATAAAATAATTATGTCATGACATATTTACAACATTTTACAGTTATATCTTTATTTTGTAAAATATTTTAATAAATTTGAAAAGAGGTTTCACATAACACATATGCATCGAACATTTTGAGATTATGAAACGGTCCACTTTTTAAGCATTTCATCTAGGCCACATAGAGTTTACTAAAAATTTAGAGTAAATTGCAAAAATTGTCCTTGTGGTTTAGCTAAATTGCACGTTTCATTTGTCATTAAGTGCAAAGATGATAGTTGATTGCACTGTTACGTGCACTTTTGGTCCGTTGACTTAACTGGCGTTAAATGGACTCCATTAGCAGTTACACTTTAGCCCCTTTTGGCTAACCACCATTGCAGCACCCATCCTTTAAATTTTAGGTTAAAGGATGGGTGTTGCAATGGTGGTTAACCAAAAGGGCTAAAGTGTAACGGCTAACAGAGTTTATTTAACACCAGTTAAGTCAAATGACCAAAAGTGCACGTAATAGTGTAGTCAACGTACCATCTTTGCACTTAATGAACAGTACGGATGAAACGTTCAATTTGGCTAAACCACAAGAACGATTTTTGCAATTTATTCAAAAATTTACTATGTGTGAAGTACACAATTTGTTAAGGGTCCGCTTGGTTCAAAGTGGGGAAAGGTAAAGGTAAAGGGAAAGATAAAGGGAATGCAAAGGATTGAGTGAGGTGGATAATCAATACATTACCCCTCAATTTACTCTATAATGTTGATTACTCACTACGGGGTAATCAATACCTTTGCACACCCCTAACCAAGCACCTAATTTGAGTGAGGTGGGCCCTTTTGATTTACTTACCCATTCCCCACCCCCCTTAACCCCCTTACCAAGCACCCCCTTAAGTTTCAAACGTTTCAGAACTCGTATAGTGAAGTGGATCACTGGATCCCATCTTTGGCAAAATATTACATTATTACACTTGCTATTACTATAAGGTCTATAACTACAAATGGTTACATAATCAATTGAAAGCAAACGATTAAAAACTAAAAAAGCACAAATAAGTGAGTGAGTTCATATCTAAGAGACTAAGATCATTACAGAAAGACAAGTCGATCTTTTTGATCATATAAGAACATATACAAGAAGGGATACACCATAGAGAAATTATGTTTTGCGAAACCTAAACATTTAATATTTGAAATTATTATAATGTTTTTTTAAGATAACTATGCTTTCCGATTTAGTGTCCGAATAATTCATAAGCTTTGAACCTACCACCATACAAATTAAAACGAACTCAAACCAAGTAAAGTCTTTCATTTTCAAAAAGTTTGTGTGACAACTTCAAGATTGTTAACTAGCAAAAATTGAACTTTAGACCTCCTATATTTTAATGTGATACTTTCAAGCCTTTTTAACACTAAACCACTCCTAAATGGTTAATACATTATAATGTTCTTCATCAGAACAAATATCATAAAAAAAAAAAAAAAAAAAAAAAAAAAAAAAAAGTCACACAATATCCATCTTGAATATGAATTTTGCACTTTTGTTAAATGTAAGAACGAGACAAAGTGCAGGAAAAAAAGAGTCAAAGAGAGAATAGGGAATCTACACGACGACAAGCAAAGACATATGCTTTCAAAGTTCAAAGTTCCAACCCTATCTTAACAAGACTAGCCCCTTTTCAAAGTTAAGTTCCCATCTTTAATTAAGGCAATATATAAACACGTGATTCATCTAAGCTTAATAATATGCTTTTTGAAGAAAGATAGTGCCATAACCTGAATACATTTTAAAGTTGGTTTGGTCCCAAGTGGAAAGCTGATACAGAACTCATTTAGTCCTTTAGACAAGGAAATTAAACCATCATCAAATGACTTAATGGTAAGACACATTGTCTATTCAAGAAAGATTTTGTTCCAACCTCTCTAGGGATACTTGGGGGTGCCATGGAAAGGGTTGGAAACAATCCATAGGTCGGATCGCGTTCATTTGAGTCAAAGACTCGCCGACTCACCTTCCCAAGACAGGGTCATCATCGAGAATTCGGAGGCCTTGGGTGAAATATAAATTAGACCCTCAGAAGTTAACGGTAAATTAAAAGTTTCTACTCTACTTCATATCAAATATAATACAAACTAGCTAAGAATAAAGTGTAATCGTTATGACATTCTTTATTTCAAAATCTACAATCAAATCTTCTTTGTAAATTTGTTCCAAAATAAACTCTAAACCTTATGAGAAATATAACCAAAAGCCTATTGAGATACAATTTAAATCACTTTTGATGATAGAAAGTTGATTCACAGCTAAACTCGTAATGCTATTTGTTTGATAACTTTTCAAGTTCACTTGCTTCTATGTTCTGGGTCATTTCAAATTATAGAAATAATGTCACGTTTAACTCCCACAACATGAAAAAATGTGATATTTTTTATTATTGCATTCTTTTAGTTTCTTTTACTTGGTTAATATATAGAGGTAAGAAAGTTGCTAGTTGGACATTTATGCTATGTAATCCTTTATAATTCTTTAGCATCTTGCTAGTTTTAATATATCTTTTGCCGTTAAAAGAAAAAGATATGAAAAACAATTAAGAGAATAAAAGAAATAATCACATGAGCAAAAGGAAGTATTACATTATATTTGTTTTATTGCTTTTATCTAGATTTTTTTTAGTTTTTTATTTTAGGTGACTTAGCAGTAAAAATACCAATCTTTTAAGAGGAGGTCAAGGGTTCGAATTTAACGTGCAGAAAATTATTTCTCTTGTGGCCAAAGAGTTCATCTTCGCTGGGGCTATCCAAAAAGATAGTTGCCTTGAGATTAGTGAATTCGCAATGGCGAGTCAGAAACCCGATTAATTCAAAAAAGAAAAAAAAAAGGAAAAGAAATGTTATATAATATGACATAAAATTATTAAACATTAAAGAGCTGATAAGTTTTCTGTTAAATAATGCCCAATTTAATAAAGATACACAGTATAGTCCAGCAATGTATTAATTTTTTGAAAAGTTATTTCCCTTGTGGCCACAGAGTTTCATTTGCGCTAACTTCGTGCTATCTAAAGATATAATCGCTCTGGGATTAATCGACTGGCAATGTCGAGTCGAAAACCCGGTTAAATCAAAAAAGAAAGGAAAAAGGTAAAAAAAAGAAATGAAATGTCGTATATGACATAAATCCATTTAAACATTAAAGTGCAGATATGTTTTCCTTTAAGGCTAGATGGCAAGGGTGTGTTTTTTTCACCTTACACATCATTGACATCTTAGATTTCTCTTTCCTCTCACTTCCCCTCACTCCCACTCACATTTGCGCTAACATCATTGACATCTTAGATTTCTCTTTCCTCTCACTTCCCCTCACTCCCACTCACATTTGCGCTAACATCATTGACATCTTAGATACCCAACACACACTTATGCACAAACTAAAAAAAAAAAAAAAAAAAAAAAAAAAAAAAAAAAAACTAAAACATCAAGTAACACTTATGGTGAACCGTTCACCACAAATCGTCTTGGGAGGAGTGAGTCACGTGTGGGTGGAGGAGGTGGGCAAGGTGGTTCATGCGTGAGTTTGCAAAATGGTGAGGGCATCACCATGCCTTGCCATCTAGCCTAATTAATGCCCAATTTAATAAAGATACACAGTATAATCCAGCAATGTATTAATTTTTTGAAAAGCACATATTTATTTATATAATAATAACATGTGCGGTAAATTTTGAAGCTTTTAATATTTCAAGGCCTTGGATGACAGCTCACCTCGTCCAGTACCCTTAAAAACCGCAATGTCCGCAGATAACCTGATGAATATGGATATGTAAGACGTCTGTTTACCCGTTTACATTAAGAAATTATACAATTGAATATCGGCTTGCCAACTTCCTTGTCCAATGAGTACTAGAAATATAGAATATAAGTCCACGAGCTTTAAGTATTGCATCGGTCAAATGTTTAGGGTTTGTTTGGTCAAGTTTCTCTTTCGAAAAAATATGATTTCTTGAAAGTTATAAATGAACCGAACGTTCATTGAATATGTCATGAATTGTGCGATAAAATGCTCGTTTATGTGCGTTTATTTGTTAAATGAACGAATATGAGTAATATTTTATATTCGTTTAGTTAAATAAATGAACATAAAAGAAAATCTCGTTCGCTCATTTATTTTTATAAACATCCGATTATATATTCGTTAATGTGTGTTATGTTCGTTTATTTGTTTAACTTCATATAGCGTATATTTTTTGTTATCAATTTTAAAGATTTGTATACTCAACCGATTGAACACACATATAAAACACAATATTTTGTATATGTTTTGTTTGTTTTTATACATTCATTTAATCTCTAAATAAACGAATATAAATGATCACAAACTCATTTTTTAATGAACGAACATGAACAAGAAAATCATCCATGTAAGCATTTGTGTCCGTACATTTATCCGACAAAATTAAACGAATGAATGTGAGCAAGATTCCACCCGGTTCTTTTACGGCGTTAATTTATTGTGTTTTAATACCTTGTGACTTGTAACTATGTTATCATGAATATGATTAGTTGATTACTTTTGTTCAGACGAAATAAAAGAATCAGCAAAAACCTTCTAATATTGACACTATTTATTTTGAGAAAAAAATTTCTGGAGACTAGGGCCATAAATGAATCAAATGAACACGAATGGGGCCTTATTTATATTTGTTCGTTTAATTTTAACCAGACTAATAAACGGATACGAACGCTTAAGCAAATGAATTTTCTTGTTCATGTTCATTTACTAAGAAAATGAGTTGTTCATCTACGTTTTATGTACGTTCATTAAGATACTAAACGAACCCTAAATGAACTCATGCATAATTATATTTTATAAGTGTTGTTTTGTTTAAACAAACCAGTTTTAAGACAAAAATGCACCGTTGGTCCCTGAACTTTCCCAAAAATATCGCCTCGGCCACAAATAAGAGAAAATCGTCGCCAGGAGTCCAGAACCCAACTTTTGAGGCCGAATGCGTCCCTTGACCAGTTTGGTCTCGGTCGACGCACGATTTGTGTTATATTTTGAGGGGCATAATAGTCCTTTCACAATTTAACTATACATCTAAATCCTAGTTAAGCCAACAAATGTTAGGGATGAATCATGAACTTGACTTTGCAAGTTGACCGTATCTTCCTTGATACGCTTATTAATTTTGCGAGCGAACCAACAAACCCACCCACCAAACCCCTATACGGCTATACCCACCATAATTACACAAACCCTTATGATAAACCAAATCAAAACTCAAACAACCTGATTCACTGAAAATAAAAATAGAAATCCAAAGTTTAATTTCCCAGAACTCACTAAACCAAATCAAATTCCAACAATACCATGTGTTTTGGACGTAATGCTATCGCTAGCATGTCGGATTATATTAGCAACATGCCGGATAACGTGATCACTAATATAATGAATCATTTGCAACTAAAAGATGTGGTGATGACCGATAGTTTAGCGAAAAACTGGAGGTTTAAGTGGACGTTGCTGATCGATATCATAGTTGATGAGAATTTCTTTTATTTTTTGACAAATAAGTTTGATGGGACGCATGTTACTAGACTGCTAGTTCAGCTCAAAGGTCCTGTAAGAAGGTTTGTGTTCTCTGTAGAGCCCAAAACGTTGTTTAGACAAGATGACTTCAATTATGAAGAGATTCATGATTGCTTTTGCAATTAGCTCGGCGAGGAATTGAGGAGCTCATTATTCGAAACTGGTATAGTGAACCAGTTACGTTGCCAACCCAATTGTACCGTCATATGAAGTTGAAACATTTGGAACTTCATTGGTGTACTTTTCCTAGTTTGATATCGTTTATGGGTTTTCCAAATCTCTTGAGCTTAGAATTATTATCTGTCATTTTTCACAACGGTAAAATTTAGGAGTTTATTGCTGGTTGTCCCTTAGTTGAGTCTCTTAAAATGAATCGTACTCATAAAAATGAGATGAGACTATCGGATATTGCACAACTAGGGAATCTGAAGAAGTTGAATTTGTCATTTGGTGTTTGGAACCATCCCACGACAATCACAACTTACAATATCTTTCAGCTGAGTACTCTTCCCAAACTTGAGTCGCTTACACTGGGTTTTGAGGAGTGCAAGGTAAGACCAATTTCAGTTTCACACTTCAAATTACAGAATTCTAAAGTAATGTTTAATACTTAACAAAAGTAATCTTTCAAACTTACAAAAAGTCGACATTTTGTAGTTGTTGGCAGAAGGTAGCTCCATGATGAATGTCCCTATAGGATTTGCATCCCTCAAGACTCTAAATCTATCAGGATTCGATTTTGGGAACAACGCAATGGTATCATTCATCTTTCAAATGGTTCGTGGAGCTCCAAAATTGCAAACGCTAGAAACCAGAGTAAGTGGAAGGCATATGTATCAAATACATCATCTTAAATTGCCGTTGTTGTGCATCTCAATACTATCTCAATTTGCAGGCTTCATTGGAAAGTGATCTCCCTTTGGAAATTTATTCATTAGATTTACGCAGCAACAGAATGAGGTTGGGGCAACTCGAGAGCGTGGTGTTTAGATCTTTTCCTAGATCAGTGAATGAATTAACAATAATAAATTATCATACTTGCGTGTTCCCCTTGCTGAAGATACTTTATATCAAGCTCAGAAATTCGAGTCATGATGACTCTGAAAATATGAGGATGAATTGAGAGTTGGCTAAGGAGCTGTTGAAACTTCACCGAGCTTCCTCCACAACTGTTGTCGAATTCTTCTAGTGTTTGTTGTTTATGTATGGGTTGAATACCATAAGACAATTAACTTCGCATTTTGTTGTTTAGTATTTGTTTATACGGTTTCATTAACTTTAGGTTGTAAAAATGATGGGGCGAAAAATGATCCGTTTTTAGGGGGTCATTTAAGCCCGAATCCGACTTTATTTGATCAAATATTGCCCTAAATCGTTCCTTTTGTGATTTTAGGTGTTTGGAGAGTGAATTCTGGAAAAGAAGCTATTTTGGACGTTTTTGGAGCATAAAAGTGAAGAAAACGGCTAAGTACCAAATTTCCATGCTGAAAATACAAGGTGACGGCGTCAAGACCATCAGCTTGACGGCGTCAGACATGAAGAATTAAATATCGAAGGTGGTGACGGCGTCAGAAGGTCTCGTGACGGCGTCAAAGTGGCAAAATTAATATACCGTGGGTGGTGGCGTCACATAGGCCGTCATAAGTGGATCAAGGCCGTCCGAGGAAGTATATGGCGGCGATGTGACGGCGTCAGAAGTTACTCTTGACGCCGTCAGACTGTTTTTCCTATATATAGTTTTCTAGTTTTTTCATAAAAAAGAGAGAAGTTTTGGTGAAACCCTAAAGACGATTTTGGTGCCTCTTTTACAGGTTTTTCAAGGGTTCCAAACCCTTGAGACCTTGCATTGTAATTGAGATAAGTGTACTTTCAATTCAATCAATATGTCTATGTGTTGGTTGTTTATATCTTGTTCTTGTCTCAATTCCATTATGCTAGGCTAGATCTATCTTGTGTTTGCTTAGATCTAATGAAACCTAGATGTTGATTATGTGTGATTACTTGTCTATTCTTGTTTTGAATGAATGATTTATATGTTAGGCTTAAGAAAACTGGCAGATCTCCAAATGGTAACATGCTTGAACGTCTTAAGAAACATGAACCGAGGCGTACTAGGTCTTTATTGGTTGTATTTAATGCATGAGCCACTGTTTACAATCCCTATAGTTGTGCTGGGTCATGGTGTAGGAGGAGATAAGAGCTCATAGAGTTGGGGAGTTATGTATGCCACCCCACGAATGGTATTAAGGAATACAATCCGTCATTCATACAAGTGTAACAAGTAATTAACATGTAAAAGATATCTAGGGAGTAATGAAGTCTAAGTAAACACAATTTCTCCAATTACTGCTCACAACTTAGTATAATTTAGTTTAATTTAATTTTTATTATTTTATTTTGATTGCATCTTAGCTTTGGGTTAGTTGAATAGCAACTAATTCCGCCCACTCCTTCAAAACCTGAGATTTTAATTGCTTTCATAAAAATATAAAAATACAAAAATAATCATCTCTCACCTCTAGAACTATTAATTAGGTTTTCTAATCCTAGCGACACTATTCCTAAGCTGAACGATCAATCCCCCGGTACTTGTCACTATACTATACTACAACGATCAGGTACACTGCCTGGTGGGGGTTGTAAGCTTCTCGAGATCCCTCGAGAGGTAAAGAAAGGTGTGATTCCCACGCATCAAGTTTTTGGCGCCGTAGCCCGGGGAATAGTTATTGTCTAGGTTAGGATTTCTTTTTATTAGGTCTACTTGCTAGATTCCTTTCTAGTAAGATTTTTATTTTTATTTTTAGGTCTTCTTTAGTCTATCTTATTTCTTCGTGCCTTTGTTCGTAACTCTTTACCATCCGACATCATGGAAGGTGGTAACATCTTTGAACCCATCATCCCACCACAACAAAACCCACCATTAGAACCCCTTAGGCCCCAAACCTTAGGAGAGTATTCCCGACCTAGCCACCAAGGCTACCGAAACACCATTGAGCTCACCGGAGCCAATGTGACCCCCTTGCGATCCGACACCATCCGGTTGGTGCAAAGCGGATGTGCATTCCATGGACTTCGTTCCGAAGATCCAAACCAACACCTTAAGGACTTCCTCAAAATCGTAGACTCCATAGACCCAGGTGTTGAGACTAGAGAGACAACCCGATTACGCCTATTCCCATTCTCTCTACGAGATCAAGCTAGTCAATGGCTTGAACGTTTACCCGCGGGATCCATCACCACATGGGACAATCTCACCAACCGCTTCCTCACCCAATTCTTTCCGCCGGAAAAAACTGCAATGCTTAGAAGGGACATTTTGATGTTTGAGCAACAGCGGGGTGAACCTTTCTACGAGGCTTGGGCCCATTTTAAGGATCTCCTCCACAAGATCCCTCATCATGGCATAAACCTTTGGTTATTAGTTCAAATTTTCTATGACCATGTTGACTATCACACTAAGCGTACCATCGACAGAGCCGCGGGAGGCAAATTGCGTGATAAGAATGCCGAGGAGTCATGGGCAATTATAGAAGAGCTCGCTGTCGATAATAATGAGATTTGGGAATTTAAACATACGGTTGAAGCGGCCATCAATGCAGTCTCGGCATCTGGAGGAACCACCGAAATCCCTGATGAACTTTTATGCAAACTTGAGGCAAAAGTTGACTATTTTGAGGAAAGGCAAAGGAGACCCTTAAGTCCTAGACAAGCCACTGTCAATTCTGTCTCAAGATCAACTTCGGCACCATTATCTGAATCACCTTCTAGAGAACATGTCGAAACTTTTCAGAGATACACCCCACCTTGCTCCTCTCCCAAGGAACTTAGCTCGGAATTTGAGGCTAGGATGAGAGAATATATGGCGACTCACTCTGATCGGCTTGCTAGATTCGAAGAAGCAGTTTATAAGCAAAAAGAGGAGATGCAGGAGAAAATGAATGAGATATTGAGTCTATTGGAGGAGTATGCCAATCAGAAAACCCCCGAACGAATACTGCTAAGGAAAGAAAGCGTCACTCCCACCACCCAATTTGTTAACTCAATCACCATTGTCCATAAAGATAACGAGAAGGTAAAAACTCCTGCTAAACAGACCTTAGAAAAACCGCCTGAGTCCCAACCTTTGAGCTACTACCTGAAACACGACATAAACAAAAACACCATAACAAATTGGATTAAGGGTGATAGGCGTAACCAATCCTCCGAACAGGTTCCCGAGAAAGAGAAAGAAGAGGAAGATGAGTATGATACGCTTATTAGAGGATCAGTGGTCGAGAGGTTACTGGTACAGAAAGTGGCCACCAAGCAGGTAGCATGTGGGAATTTTGAATTACCAACGAGCATCGGGGACTTGAAACATCTTAGTGCTTTCGCCGACCAAGGATCGGAAGTGAATCTTATGCCCCTGACTATCTACATCCAACTGACGTCAAAGATGCCAATACCCACTCGTGTTAGGCTGTCTCTTGTTGGGCACTCGTACATATACCCCCTAGGAATAGCAGAAGATGTATTAGTCAATGTTGCAGGATTCATGTACCCCGTCGATTTTATGATCATTGATGATAAAGGGGATGGATGCATGCCAATAATCCTTGGGGCACCATTCCTCACCACCGCTAGGGCTGTCATTAAGTATGAAGATAGGAAGATTGAGCTTAAATCTGGAAAGAGAAAGATTAGCTTCCACATGACTCCGCGAAGTGGGCATGAGAATTTGAGTTGGAGAATGATTAAAAACAACATTGGCACGACGCCCATTCGTGTTCAGAATAAAATTCTTGCATGGGAGGCAAGAATCAAAAGCTATAAGAAAGCTAAGGATGAAAGAAGAAAAAGCAATAAGGTTCCGATTGAACTCAAACACACTCAACACGAAAGCACTCATACACCGTTTGAGGAAGGGAACTTAGTACTCTTGAGACACTTAGAAACAACAATACCACCCGATAAACCAAGTCCTTGGTGGTATGGGCCATTCACAATCGAAGGATTGAGCCAAGATGGGGTAGCTAACTTGAGAAGCAAGTTAGGTGGAAAGGTGATTGCAAGTATTGATAGATTAAGGCACTACCACCATAACAGTAATGATCGCAATTATATGGGGTACATCATTTCAAATGATGAGATCACGTAGTAACCCACGACTTTGAGTCTAGCTACAAGACTCGTAAATAAAGAAAAGCGCTTCTTGGGAGGCAACCCATGTTTTGTGTGAATTTTATTTATTTGATTGTTATTTGCTTCCGTATGCATGTTTTATTTTTATTGTTGGTTGATCATGTTTCTCTACTAAAATGTGAAATACTTTATTATGTTGTTTAGCCTAGTCTTAACTTCAACCTAAAGGTATTTTTGCAAAAGATAAGTGTAAGGGGAAACCCCAAATATGTTTTTAAGAAACAAACCGATCATGATTCTCCACAATATTTAATGAACATGTATATTCGTATTTGTTAGAGTCAAATGCTTGTATTGAGTCATAATAAAGTTTTGCAGGATTTTCCAGGAAGTAGGACAAAGTTTTTCCAGAAATTTTCCGGAAACTTAACATAAGAATTTCTGCAGGTCCATTCTGACGGCGTCAGGGTATTGCTCTTGACGGCGTCAGGAGTTAAAATCTGGAAATTTTACCGGTTTTGTTTTTCTAACGGAGTCTTATGGTTTTTGTGAATTATTAAGTTTTATAATCTCCAGGAAATCTGCAAACTTCATTCCACAAGCATTATATCTTACATAGTTTTCTAGGATTTAGTAACTTATATAGGATGCCGCCGATTTTACGCGAGGTTGCCTTGTCTATTGTTTTCAGGATCTACAGGTTATTTATGACAAGAAGATGATTTATATTCTGGAAGGGAAGCTTTGATTGTTCGTTTTCTTGGAAGAAGATTTAACCTGGCCAACTAAAATCCATACCGAGCAAATCAGGGGAGTATTTGATTTCATTCTCTTTACTTTTTAACTTTTACATTCTTTACTTGAACATTGGGGACAATGTTCATCTTAAGTGTAAGGGGAGGGTAAAAAGATGATACCTTACATATGCACTTTCGCTTGAGTTTGTTTTGTTTGATAGTAGATGAGTAATAAAACTACGAGAAATACTTGTTAGTGTAATTTTAGCGCCAAATTTAAAATTTTTTACAACATTTAGGAGTGAAACTTTAGCCATAGCAAGCGTCTCATGGATAGGAGGTTGTATGACTAGCACATGACCGTATATTCAGAAAAATTTTCCACCCAAAAATGTGAGGTTCGCCTTTAGATTTGATAGGAAAAGCATTTATTATTGATGCTTATGAGTGTACCGGTAGCATTTAGATTCTAGAACTTGCGTTAGTGATGCATCCCGAGACCGCTAGTGAGACTACATTCGTGTGGTAGGATTTACTACATGATAAGAGGCATTAGGATCACCCTTGTGTTAAACCCGTATTATAATTACTTGACCATTTAAGTCATATTACTTGGCTAGTTAAGTCAACTAATTTTTCCCACACCTTTAGCGTTGTACTCATTTTTAGTACACGATACCCCTAGTACACCCCTCCGAGCCTATCTTTTCGTTTCTAACTTTAAGCATTTTACTTAAAGGAAGAATTTGTTACACCCCACTTAAATGTACAACCAAATCGCCTTAGCCTTCCGTGTATGCGCTCATTTTTAGTGCATTATTGTTATTTGTTAAACCCTAAGTTAACTTTCTAATTGATTACATGGTTGCTAAGTCGAGTCATATCCTTGTACATATTGTTTTGGGACGATTGGGACTCATGGGTAAGTACTTAATTTATGGAGTAATGGGGAAGAACATCACTTATTACCCCCATATGTACGTTAATCTTAAAAGTGCTCCAAGTGTTTTGATTTTCTTAATTCGAGTCATTAGAATAGTTAAATGTAAAGTATGTAAAGATGCAAGTGTAAGGGGAATTCTCATCCCCTATGATGTATTATTTTGGATGGTAGGGTAAGAGTGTATGCAAAAAAAAAAAAAAAAAAAAAAAAAAAAAAAAAAAAAAAAAAAAAAAGAGAAAAAAAACATACGGACTACCATCCCGTTTTCATTCTATGTTTATTTTATATTTTTGTTATTTTTCATTTATTAGCTTAAGTCGAGTCTAGTCTTGGCTTAGCAACGCCAACTTGTACATGTAATTAACTAAGATTGTTAACTCGCCACCAGTAAAACTTCCTTTATCCAACAAAACCGTGTAATTCATATCCCTACACCTAACGTTATAACCCTTTAAAAGACCTCTTTGATAGTTTATCCTAGGTGCTTACGCCATGTGGTGGAGGTTTGATCCTTTCCCAAGCCTATGGTAATCTATTTTGCTATGACAGGTAGTGAGAGATATCTTCCATTTCCATAATGTTATATTACTTTATTACACCCGAGAGATGTGAGTATCTAAACACTATTTGTGAGGTGCTTGTGTATGACCTCCGTGCTTGTCTATTGGTCTTTAGTGGAACGATTATTTGTTGTAATTACTTTTATATTAGTGTTAAATGACCCCTAACTTGTCTTTTGAGTAGAATAAAAGCTCATTTGCTTGAGGACAAGCAAATCTCAAGTGTAAGGGTATATGATGAGGAAAAAAATGATCCGTTTTTAGGGGGTCATTTAAGCCCGAATCCGACTTTATTTGATCAAATATTGCCCTAAATCGTTCCTTTTGTGATTTTAGGTGTTTGGAGAGTGAATTCTGGAAAAGAAGCTATTTTGGACGTTTTTGGAGCATAAAAGTGAAGAAAACGGCTAAGTACCAAATTTCCATGTTGAAAATACAAGGTGACGGCGTCAAGACCATCAGCTTGACGGCGTCAGACATGAAGAATTAAATATCGAAGGTGGTGACGGCGTCAGAAGGTCTCGTGACGGCGTCAAAGTGGCAAAATTAATATACCGTGGGTGGTGACGGCGTCACATAGGCCGTCATAAGTGGATCAAGGCCGTCCGAGGAAGTATATGGCGGCGATGTGACGGCGTCAGAAGTTACTCTTGACGCCGTCAGACTGTTTTTCCTATATATAGTTTTCTAGTTTTTTCATAAAAAAGAGAGAAGTTTTGGTGAAACCCTAAAGACGATTTTGGTGCCTCTTTTACAGGTTTTTCAAGGGTTCCAAACCCTTGAGACCTTGCATTGTAATTGAGATAAGTGTACTTTCAATTCAATCAATATGTCTATGTGTTGGTTGTTTATATCTTGTTCTTGTCTCAATTCCATTATGCTAGGCTAGATCTATCTTGTGTTTGCTTAGATCTAATGAAACCTAGATGTTGATTATGTGTGATTACTTGTCTATTCTTGTTTTGAATGAATGATTTATATGTTAGGCTTAAGAAAACTGGCAGATCTCCAAATGGTAACATGCTTGAACGTCTTAAGAAACTTGAACCGAGGCGTACTAGGTCTTTATTGGTTGTATTTAATGCATGAGCCACTGTTTACAATCCCTATAGTTGTGCTGGGTCATGGTGTAGGAGGAGATAAGAGCTCATAGAGTTGGGGAGTTATGTATGCCACCCCACGAATGGTATTAAGGAATACAATCCGTCATTCATACAAGTGTAACAAGTAATTAACATGTAAAAGATATCTAGGGAGTAATGAAGTCTAAGTAAACACAATTTCTCCAATTACTGCTCACAACTTAGTATAATTTAGTTTAATTTAATTTTTATTATTTTATTTTGATTGCATCTTAGCTTTGGGTTAGTTGAATAGCAACTAATTCCGCCCACTCCTTCAAAACCCGAGATTTTAATTGCTTTCATAAAAATATAAAAATACAAAAATAATCATCTCTCACCTCTAGAACTATTAATTAGGTTTTCTAATCTTAGCGACACTATTCCTAAGCTGAACGATCAATCCCCCGGTACTTGTCACTATACTATACTACAACGATCAGGTACACTGCCTGGTGGGGGTTGTAAGCTTCTCGATATCCCTCGAGAGGTAAAGCAAGGTGCGATTCCCACGCATCAAAAAACAATGCATAATTTAGGTTGTTCATGTGTCGGTTTCTTAATTGTGGTAAATGGTGGTTGACTTTAGTCATTGTATCTTATGGATTTGGGTGTTTGACTAATTGTCTTAGTTTTGAATATTCATGGTATCTTATGGATTTGGGTGTTTGACTTTAGAAAGTCAAACTTCCATATATCATTTCGAATTGGCATTAGAAAGTCAAATTTGATAATACCATTTACATTTGAGTCTAGAAAGCAACAATGCAATCCATGACTCAAATGGTAAATGACTTTTTTTTTTTTTAACTTTGACTTTATAATGTCAGAATTCCAAATCCATAAGTCAAGTGGTGGTCCATGATTTGCAATAGTCACCCAAACTGCTGGTGATATCAATAACAGCAAAATTTGCAAAACCCAATTTAACCAACAAAAACTGGTACCATTGAATGTGTGAGTAAGGATTTAATAGGGTGGGATTAATTATTGAATGTCAAATTTAGGGACCAAATGTGAACACTCAACTTAATAATGGGTGGGAGTGTTTAGTATGACAATGGCAACATAGACAAATTGAGGGACCAATTGTGAAAAAATATTCATTCTTAAAACCCTTGATTGTCTCTTCCCTAAGACACTACTTACTTTTGTGCGTTAACCAATAAACCCATTCCACCGCCTTTTCCTCACGCATATCTAAATGGAAGATTTCCCAATGTTGAATGCACTTATGAAAGTGGCTGATTCTTGATGCTTAAATGATCGAATGAGAATGTGGTTTGGGCAAGAGGCTGCTAAAGAAGGGGTTTTTTTTTAAACCTAATTCATGCATGTATTGATCATTTAAAGAGGCTGATTCCCAAGCGTAAGGAGCTAATTGAGGATGATGAAGCTTTGGGAGAGTGTGGTGTGGCGCATTCCAGTTTGGTTGTGCTTAGATAAACCCAGGGCAGGCACATTGACCAACTTGCTCGTTTGATAAAGATTTATGGGGAAGCTGATGAAGGTATTCGTAAGCAGGAAAGTTATGTTGCTGCCATGGCTGAATATAATTAGTCACTTTTGGGTATTTGATGGGGGTAGGTTAATGAGGTGTTTTCGTACCTTGTTTTCTATGTTTAGGTTGTTAACATGGTTATGTAAATATATCTTTTGTTTGGTTGATACGGAAGGGTTGTTCTACTTCCTGATGTTATTGTAATGTACTGTAACTATGATGCAATATAAATCTATGTTTTAGCAGTTCCAATTGTGCTATTTGGTGTACTGTCTATATCAGCAAAAAAATATCTATGTATGCAAATGAAGCTTCAATTTTGGTGTTTACATTTTATGCGTTTGCTAAATTGCATTTGCATTTTCTAAGGAGTGTTTGGAATAACCCAATTTGACTTATAAAGTCAGCACCTACCAAACAAGTGTTACTAATAATCCATTTGAAATAACCCATTTAAGGAGTTGTTTGAAATAACCCATTTTTAACTATAAAGTCAACACTGAAAAAAAAAATAGTAACAAACGTACATAGTTTTAATCAATTAAAAAAATGCTATGTATACATTTGCAGCTTTAATTTTTGGTGTTTACATTTTATGAGTTTGCTATTGCATATGCAGTTTAGGGTGACTGTTTGGAATAACACTTTGACTTATTAAAGTCAACACATACCAAACAAGTGTTAATAATAATCCATTTGAAATACCTAAAATTATGCATATACATTGCATCAAACTTACAAAACATTGTATGTGGACAAACCCATATGGTTTCAAACTTACACAGATAGTTACAGAACATTTTCTAAGCGTTCGTCAAGTTTTTTCTGTCCACCATACATACAGGCTACTAGGAACAAGCCCATATGATTTATCTGAATCGGATACTACAAAAGCTGTTTATTAAAGAACATTCATCCAAGTTACAAACAACCATCAGCACACATCAAACTTTAAAAGTCTCTGTGACTTGTTTGTTTCATCACTTAGAAAGAAGTGGACCATTGAACCTTGACTAAACCCTACTTCCGCCCTCAACTCCCTGAAACTAGTTGATGAAATAATTGCCACTTTCCTCCTCACCTTCCCTTAACCAACTTGCACAGTTTTTTCACGCACTTCGAACACTTTCTCCATCTTTTGATGCTTTACAACAACAAAAGAGAACCCATACAAGTTGTACTTATTCACAAGTGTTGATGGTATAACCTGTTACAAAATGTACAAAAGTAAGCCTAAGTGTTTTTGGAGTGACATTATGATCTATCAATCATCCTATCAGAGTCACAATATCTCATAAAAAATTGACAGCTACACATCTTAATAAGCAACTGTGTCACTACTGCTTCTCAAACAGGCCAAATACACAAAACAAAATATAGGACCACATCAACAACACATAAAAGAAGTATAGCAAAGTTTGGAATATACTTACAAGTTGCCCATCTCTCCAGAAGTATGAAGTCAGCTTTCTATAGAATGCCTTTTCTTCTTGGTCATGGACAGAGTGAAACATCTAATTACACATCTAGTTCATACGACGGGATTCAAGTTCATAATACATAATTAGTTACAGATAAGCTAAAATGTTACACTGATATCATATACTCCATGTAGTTAAAGTTAATCAGATAAATGATGACATCAAATTGTCCAGATATTTTAGTGTCTATTTCCCACTACTATGCTCGTTATTTGTACTTGTTATTAGGATATATACTTTTATTTCGTTATAATTTGTATCTAGGTTACAAATGATCATAGGAGCTAAAGAGACGCGGAAATTGGAAAGAACTCGTAAAAGATACACAACTATAGTATGCTGAAGAAAGCTACGGCGTAACTTACACTCTCCATTACGCCGTAGCTAGGAATTCAAATATGAAGACTAAAGTCAACACGGAACAAGGACTACGGTGTAACCATAACCCTTAGTTACGCCGTAACTATTTCAAGACTTAGAACAATTCCTAGTGATGAAGGTTACGCCGTAACAATTATGTGGAGTTACGGCGTAGCAATGACACCGTAAGTGATCCAAGATCCAGAATTACGCTACGGCGTAGCCCACTTGAAGACTACGGCGTATATGAAAACCTAAAAGAAGTTACGACGTAACCAGTTACATCAACTATGCCGCAACCATTGCTATGGATAAGTTATGGCGTAACCAGTTACATCAACTACGCCGTACCCAACTCATAGAGTTACGCCGTAGCAGTGTCGGGCTTATAAATACAACCCTAATTTCTGCATTTGAAACAACTCCTACACCACCAAAAAGCAGAGAATGAAGGAGGGTTCTAGCAAGGCATTCCACGACAGCATACGGAGCATTTCCAAGGGAGAGATTACGCCATAAACACCATAGGTTTTAGTTATCATTGTGTTAATTACATTATCGAATTATGTCTTCATTTCTTATGCAAAACATTGATTCAGCTTTACTTTTCGACATGATCGGCTAAGCACCTTTGGTGCTAACATAGTTATGAATCTTATATTGTTATGATTATGTTTTTGTACTATTCCATAATGCTTCTAGTGTGTGCATGCTTAGTTCATCATTAGATCCTCTAATTGCAGTAGTTTTGAAGAACCGGTTGTACTCGGTATAGTAGGGAAATAGACTAAACGAAGCTAGTGTAGTTGGGTTGCAAGGGAAATGGGAAAGCAGACCGTAAGTGCTAGTCATTGACCTTGTGTGCAAATCGAACAAAGGACCACCTTCTGGGTTGGATAAACTTAAGTAGTTAGATGTATGGTATAAGATCTGAAAGGCCAGGCCATACAAAGATAAGTCTAGCATGTAGTGGCACTTAATGACTCAAACTAGTCTACCATATGTCGGCTTACTTACAAAGAGAATGGCCTTTGTTCCCGATAGGATTCTAGGGAGATAGGCTAGGGAACTAGACCAAATGAACCTATGATATATGTCCACCCCACTTGTTGCATTCGAATTGTTTTATAGAGAACATAGTCATGGAAATATAGGATGACTAGCTAGGCTAGTACACTTTCTCCCTATTGCTCACAACCTTATTTTATTTTCTGCATTTTTTGTTTAATTAATTAATTCAACTCGTAACAGTTTAAAATATGACACCTAGACTTAGATAAAATCCACCTCACATAGCTCTTGGGACGACCTTGGTATTACCATTTACTATTCTACACACGATCGGATACACTGTCCGTTAGTGCATTAAGGTAGACCTTAGGTAATCGAGACTATTATAAATTTAAGACCTTGTTAGTAAACATGCATCAAGTTTCGGGAAGCTATAATAGGATTTTTGTTTAAGTTTTTTTATTTTTGTTAAAATTTGTTTTTGTTTTTCTTATATTTTCTTTAAGTTTCAGGGATTATGGCTGTTGTCGACATCGATACGTTGACTCTTGAAAAATACCTTGCTATGACTAGGGATGAGCAAGGGTCGGGCCTCGTAAGGCCGGTTATTCGAGCAGATATTCAGTTTGAAATCAAGGCTCAGTTTATGAGAGAATTGTGGGATAAACTCTTCGCTGGAAACAAAACTGAAGTTGCATACGATCATGTTGAACATGTCTTGTACGTTACTAGCCTCTTCAACATTCCAGGGCTTTCTCATGATGCTGTTATGCTTAAAGTGTTTTCAATGACACTTATTGGAGCTGCTCGAAGATGGATTGATAGGTTGCCTGGCGAAACCATCAACACTTGGAATCTCCTCAAAAAGGCTTTCATTCAACGTTATTGCCCTTCTTCCAAGACGGCAAAACAATTAGAAGAGATTTACAATTTCAGACAGGAAGCTGATGAAACGTTGTACCAAGCTTGGGATAGGTATAATGATCTCTTATACAAGTGCCCGACACATGACTTGAACAAGCAATAGATAGTCAACATCTTCTACAAGGGAATTAACATCGCAACAAGGCATATTCTTGATTCTCAGGGACCTATCCTAGGGATGACACCTGTTCAAGCCCTAGATATTATTCAAGACATGGCCGACCACTCACAGAATGTAGGAATGTTAGGTCACCATTTTATATTCATATGATCATAGAATCTTAGAGAGAGAAAGTAAGTAGAGATAGAGAGTGGAAGGAACTCTTATGTGAAATGAAATAAGGAAGATGTTATTACCAAGAGAACCAACACCCTCTAAGGAAGGGTTACATTGCTATTTATACTACTAGTCTAGGGCTTCACATGAATTTTTACTTGTTACACAACTAGCCCTTAGACTTTAACAAAACATGTAAACTTGGTAAAAATAACATAAAACATATTAAAACATTAACGTACTAATATAATATTGCAACATATTACAAAACTCAATGACCGGCACTTGCTTTAACAAAGTGTATTCCCAACAATCCCCCCTAAGTGTTGGTCATCAAAGGTTGCCCGACGTCGTCATCTTCTTGACTTTGACATAGTAGTTGACGTCTTCAAAAATGTTGCAAAATCTTTCATCGTCCTTTGATCTTTGTTCTTTGTTGATATGGTAGTGATCATCTTATGAAGTTGTTTGCCTATGGTCACTTCTGTATCTTTGGTGGTTGCCCTCCATTCCAACATGCTCATATATCTTTGGATTTATACTTTCATACACACGTAGTTCCATTTCTTTCACATTGATCTTTAGTCTCTTTACTTTGTAGATTCTTCCATATGATGCAGAATCTTTTGGAGAACTTTGTGTTGCTTAGATATTTGGGGGAGCATTCATTGACTTCAAGATGTACGTATGAGCATGTGGAATCTATCGCCATGGAGGTGATGTGTAGCTGCAGGTAAATAGTTAGCAATAAACAACCGGTACTTACAGGTAAAGAATTAGAGATCGTCAACAGCATAGTGTGAAGACTCCTTCTAACCCTTACCAAGGCCGTTCCCATTTCGGATACTCCCGAGGGAGCTTACGAGACCTACTAAGTAGCTCAACGAATGGGTGAGTCCCTGGGGATCACTCCACGACTGTAGACCATTTTGGAACCACCGCGAACACTAAGCGTAACTCACAAGGAGTTACCGAAGTGACCTGCTGTCAAGGCTGTTTGATGTTAACCCTGGCAGGAGTTTCTGTTCAATCATTAAGAAATACAAAGGTATATTCTCTCATAAACGTTCTCAGCAGATTGATAGGATCTGCGAAGGACTCGATAATTTTACAGCTGGTTCCCATTGATGCAGAACACCAGTTGTAGAAATATTAAGTGTTCCTAAGAGATCTTTGATGTATCTCATGTCTCTAGACTCAGTAAGTTCATAATTTGGTCCTATGTGGAGATTAGGGAGAGGTCTCCTGCTTCAATATCAACCATCTCTAAGAGATAAATTGATAGATTACACTGGTTCCCTGTGAGAATGAAACAAGCTCTTTTAAGAGAACTTGAGTGGCTTAGAAGGTTAAGTGCAGTGCATCACTGGGTCTATGACGTCTTTATCTTCAATACCGGTGTCGCCTTAGCAACAACTAGTAGCATATGAATTGAACCCGGTGTCTGCCCTAAGGTTGAACATATGGAGGGCTATTTCTTTTCACCCTTTTCTTTACTTTTCTTTTTAATTCTTCAACCCCTTCTTTCTCCTTTCATTCTTTTCTCCTTTTTTTCATATCATACCTAAGGACTTCTAATTCTAACTATTGGTGATGTCCTTGGGTAGATCCCTCCGGCTCTGGTGGATCATAGGACGGTTTCCTAACCTTAGTCACCTTATAACACCATGACTATCCTATAATTGCCATGAAACCATTTATTGAAAATCTCTCAAAGTGTTTGATATTATAAGACAAGTTTAGATAACCCTTTGAGAGATTTGGTTTACTTTTGAAGGACTCCCCCTTCACTTGTGCTCATGAGTGTTTAATAAATTTGCACATGCGGGAGAAGCAAGCACTTTGTGAATTGATCAACTTTCAGTGAACAAGACCGATTCGAGACACGCTTACATCACTAGTTAGACTAGCTTGAAGTTATTACCCGGCCTGGTCGAATTCACAGAAAGTTTCTCGAAACGGTACATTTCTACTTAGACAAATCCTTTTCGAGACACGCTTACATAGCTAGTTAGAGAGTTCCATTGTAGCTTTTAGGTGACAACTAGCTCTAGTAACTAACTTGATGTTATTACCCATTGAGGATAAGTCTTTTCGATTATTAACTTTTGTGTTTCGTCAATTCCTGGGTCAATTCTGAGTCTAGCTCGCATGAGATTCAACTTTAAGAAACTTTGAGCATTCATATTTTAATCACTTTTATTTTTCTCCCTCTCAAAAATAGCATACAAAATGTTGTTTTTGATAAACTTTTGATTAAAATATGCTTTTTGAGTCTTATGAGGAGATATCAACAAAAAACTTTGATTTTTAAGAACGATAAGTTTTCGAGTGCTCCCCCTCAACAAGTGAATACTTATTGAGGTGAAATACTTGACTTTTGAGCAGAATTATGAAAATCAGAAAATGTTTGATTAATTCTACTCAAAAGTAAGAAGCCTTCGCTCCTTATATCAGGATTGAGGCACTAAAGCGTACCTCAGGGTCCTTTCATTACAAGTACGGGTTGTACACTATTATATGTACAGAAACCAAAGTCATAAATGGAGAAAATTATAATGAGAAAGTGATAACTTTATACCAAAATGAGCAATCAGAATGGTGGATTATCTGGACGATGATAGGTGAGAATGTTAGGAATAGGTGCCCTTCCTCCAACCAAGCTTTCCATTCTGCGCATGTGATCTCTGACCCTTAATCAATGATCAATCCTGTCCATGAACTTGAGTGCTTCTCTTACATCCTTTCTTTTCCATCCCACATTAATCCCACTGTCGTGTTCTTTGAGCTTTTGACCCAGCTGTATTTTGACGAATTTGAGTGTTTGATCCCCAAACTTTTGAAGCTCATCATATCTCATGAGTTTGTTGACATTATTTTTGGTGAAGACAACCCCAAAAGTTTGTTGTAGAATGTGAAAGGTTTCATCTTCGGGATGCCTAGAATTTGCATTTGTGGAGCCGTGAAGTTGAGTGTTGTTTGATAGCTTTTAACTCCTAATTGTGCATCCTCAACTCTTGCCCGGATGATGATTTGACGCATGAAGAGAAGAATATAGTTGATAATGTCATACTGAAGGCTGCCAAGCAGATGCTGAAATTTGCCTTGCACCTTAAGCAAGTACATATCTTTGATGTCGTTGAGATTCAATCGATGATAAACTGCTTCACTGAATGTGTACAACTCGTCATCATGATGTCGGACCACAAATTCATCAAGAAAGTTGTAACCAAATCTTTTACTTGTAAAACCATTTGCGCATCTTTGGCCAGTGAAGAGTACACAAAGCTGCTTCAACATTATACTTGTATACTGATGTTGAGTACAATCCTCTCATTTGTTCTTCAAGATCATCTAGAGGATATGAGGCGGCTTTGAATTTGGTGAGAGATGAAGCATAACGGTGTTCTGGATCAGTGTTCTCATGCACAAGATATTTCAGATCATTGTTGAAGAAATATTGCTTAGGAATCTTTGGTCAGTTAGGAGGATCAATGAGAGGTAACGGTTGAGAGAAATCTTGAAAATTGAAGTCATCAGGATCTCTTCCGGTGTAAATTCTATCCCATGCAGGCCTCTTTTCCCACATTATATTCTCCGACAGTACTCGTGCAACTTCGTCAACATTGTATTCAAACTCAAGTTCCGTTGTTGTGCAAGTTTTGAATTTCGTGAACCCTGCTGCTCGAATCTTAAATAAGTCTGAAAGTTGAAGTTTCTAAGTCTTCATCACTTTCTTGATCCATTTGGTGAAGTTAACAATTAATCCTTCAACAGGTTCTTCTGACTCAGGAATATCAGGATGTGCATCAACCATTTCGTCAAACCAGTTGTACGTTGGTGCATCAGGATTAATCCATTCTGGAGCTGGAACTAATGGAGCTTCCTTTGGTGGTTCTTCAATGTTTTCGGTGATTACTAGTGAGATGTCATCCATGGTTTCATGTACTCCTGGTTCATCAGTGGATTGCATAGGAATTGCAGCTTGAATGTTGACATTTGAAGTTGGAGGTCTGGAGGTAGAGCCGGATGTTCTCTTGCATTTGTCTTGTTGTTGTGGTTGGTCATCCGGATCAGAATCGTCATGACGACGTATGGTTGACTTTGTCCTTTTGCAAGGTTCGTCTTTCTTTTCCGCCCTTTTCATTGACTTTATCAGCACTTTACGAAGTTCTTTCTTATTCGGATCATTCATGATAGCTTCTAACAACTTACCCTTGAGATCACTAACAGAAGGGTTCGGTGGCAGAGTCTGAATTGTGATCGGAGTAGTCTGAAATTTCTGCGAAACAATACCTTCAAGATTTTCTCTAACATAGTGTTCCACAGCAACTAGGAGTTTCTCACGAACAAATTTTCTAACTTCTCCTGGTAGTCTCTCCTTCACCTGGTATTTCACAGCTTCGTCAAGATTGTAAACCTTGAACTGCTCGATGTCCTTCTGTTGTTCTTTAACTTGTTTTTGAAGATTCTGAAGTTGTTCTTGTAGCGATTTCAGCAAGCTTGGATGAATGGTTGTTGGTGGATCTAGGGTTTGCTGAGGGTGAACTAGTTTTGGTGATAAAGGTTGAAGTTGTGTTGGATCTGGAGTTGTTTCATCATCAACACCAACTATATAGATAGTTGTGTCATCTCTATCACTCGTATCATCTTGAACATCATCATCACCGTCGGATTCATCATCACTTTCATCATTCACATCTTCTACCTCTTCATCAGTTTTCTTTTCTTTATCATTTTCTGTCTGTTCTCCATCATCACTACCTTCTTCACCTCTGGACTTTTCATCATTTTTGCTTTCGGAATCATCCTTATCTTTAACACTTTCATTTGCTTCATCGAGAGTAAGTCTTTGTTCAGAACTTGAGGACTCTTCTTCATTATCTGATTCATCATCTTCTTGATCAGTGTGTGATAGTGTTCGTGAGCGTATTTCTTCAGATGATTGTTCTCCTTCTTCTGATACAGGATTCACCATTTCAACATCTTGAGTGCCAGAACATTCACCTTTCTTCATGAGTCTGGAAATTCTTTCCTCTTCCGATTGTTTACTTGCACGTATCTTTTTTTGTAGTTGTTCTTCTTCTTCGGATTCGGACATTGGTGAAGTTACAGTTTCTTCCAGAGATTCTTTGGCTTTTCCCTTTGCTGCTTATTTCTTTTTAGTCATTGTAAGCTCTTGTGTTTCAATCTCTCCCTGAACATTTTCTTCCTCATCAGTCGGTTCATCACGAATAGTAGTCAGTTTCTTCTTGGGTTGACAAGTGACTTTCTTTGTTCTCGACTTCGCAACTATCTTGCTTTTTGTCGTACTTTTAGCTGCAGTTTTCCCTTTCTTCGTAGTTAAACCGACTGAATTGTTTCTTTGAGCATTGTCATACTCCTCAAACGCTTTAGTATTACGAACGACATCAGTTAACATTCTTTCAGGAATTCTCATTCCTTGTTTCTCGGTGCTCGTTTTTTGAATTCTGGCCCCTGAGTACATATGATCCATGGCAGTTGTGTGAATTTTATCCTCCAGTCTTAAATCAATATTTGAATATGTATGCATGAAATGAGCTATGAGACACTTAGTAAAACGGTAGAATGGAATTCTTGAGGTTGATGCTTTCTTAAACTGTCGAGCTTGATGAACCATGTCTTTCCAAATTAATTGAGCGTAATCAATAGGTTCATATTTTATAATCCCCCAGTATATTTGCATGAGTTCAAGTGATGGATGTTCATGCCCAGTTTCTCTGCCAGTTACACAATTGGTGAGGATTGAGTACAGGGTGAGCTGATGAGGCGAAAAATGAACCGTTTTTAGGGGGTCATTTAAGCCCGAATTCGAATTTATTTGATCATATATTGCCCTAAATCATTCCTTTTGTCATTTTAGGTACTTTTGGAGTGAATTCTGGAAAAGGAAGCATTTTGGACATTTTTGGAGCATAAAAGTGAAGAAAACGGCAAAGTCTTAATTTTCCTTGCTGGGAACAGTACCTGACGGCATCAAGAGTTATCAAGTGACGGCGTCAAGAGTAATACAAGAGGTGGAAGTGGATAAAGTCCATGACGATCCAGAAGAGTTTTACACTATGGACATGACGGCGTCACCCAATGCCGTCATGGTCCAAATATGAGTGACGGCCCAGAGTAGATTGCACATGACGGCGTCACAAGTGGATCTAGGCAATCCGATTTCATTATGGGCGGCGAGTTGACGGCGTCAGAAATTCCTTCTTGACGCCGTCACCCTGTAAAATCTATATATAGTTTTGCAATTTTCATTCATTAAAGAGGGGCAAGTAGGGTATAACTTTGGGAAGAAACCCTAGTATGAATATTACAGCTTTTTCAAGGGTTTTTAGCCTTTGAAACCTTTCATGTTCAATTGAGATAAGTACTCTTTCAATTCATTCAATATGTCTATGTGTTGTTTGAATATATCTTACATTTGTCTTGAATTTAACATGCTAGGCTAGATCTCTTGTGTGTTTACTTAGATGTAGTGAAACCTAGATGTTAATTATGGGTTGATTGTTTGTTTATAGTTGTTACGGATGATTGTATCCGATGTTAGGCTTAAGAAAACTAGCAGACTTCCATTGGTGGCATGCTTGAACGTCTTAAGAAACATGATCAGAGGTGTACTATGATTTTTGGTTGTATTTAATGTGTAGGAGAATTCTAATGATCCCATGTTAGGAGCTTCTAACGGCTTGACATAGGAATGAAGTAGGATCCTATAGAGTTAGGGAATATTGTACATGGCCCTACGACTAGTATTAAGGAATACGACCCGTCATCCATGCAGTTGTAACAAACTATCAACCTGTAAAAGATATCTAGGGAGTAATGAAACCTAAGTAAACACAACTCTCCCTATTATTGTTCACACCACTAGTTTAATTAGCTTTATTTTTATTTTTGTTATTTTATTTTGATTGCATCTTAGTTATTGGGTTAGTTGATTAGCAACTAATTCTGCCCACTTTTCCAAAACCCGAGATTTTATTCGCTTTTATAAAAACATAAAAATACAAAAAGAATCATCTCTCCCCTCTAGACCTAGTTTTTAGGCTTTCTAATCCTAGCGACACTATTCTTGAGTTGAACGATCAATCCCCTGGTACTTGTCACTATACTATACTACAACGATCAGGTACACTGCCTGGTGGGGGTTGTAAGCTTCTCGAGATCCCTCGAGAGGTAAAGCCTGGTGCGATTCCCACGTATCAAGTTTTTGGCACCGCAGCCCGGGGAATAGTTATTGTCTAGGTTAGGATTTCTTTTTATTAGGTCTACTTGCTAGATTCCTTTCTAGTAAGATTTTATTTTTATTTTTGGGTTTTCTTTAGTCTATCTATTTCTTCGTGTCTTTGTTTGTAATCTTTGTCATCCGACATCATGGAAGGTGGTAACATCTTTGAACCCATCAACCCACCACAACAAAACCACCCACAAAACCCACCACTAGCAAGCCAACCTCTTAGGCCCCGAACCCTAGGAGATTATTCTCGTCCTATCCACCAAGGCTATCGAAACACCATTGAGCTCACTCAAGGAGCCAATGTGTCCCCCTTGCGATCCGACACCACCCGGTTGATGCAAAGCGGATGTGCATTCCGTGGACTTCGTTTCGAAGATCCGAATCAACATCTCAAGGATTTCCTTAAAATCGTAGATTCTATAGACCTTGATGTTACAACTAGAGAGTCGACCCGATTACGCCTATTCCAATTCTCTCTACGTGATCAAGCTAGTCAATGGCTTGAACGTTTACCCGCGGGATCCATCACCTCATGGGGTGATCTCACCACTCGTTTCCTTGCTCAAATTTTCCCACCGGGGAGAACTACCAAGCTTAGAAATGATATCTTAATGTTCCAACAAGGTCAAGGTGAAACTCTATAAGAAACATGGACTCGTTTCAAGGACTTACTCCAAAAAGTCCCTCATCATGGCATAGATCTTTGGCTCCAAGTCCAAATCTTCTATGACCATATCGATCTTGTCACAACTCGTAATTTCCGGTCATTTTCTAAACCTCGACAATTTACTATTCACAAGTTACTATTCATCATTTACTATTCATCGATCACTATTCATCATTTTCGAGGTCAATTCGACATTCTGAGAAGCGTTCAGAAATTTTACTATTCACTTGACACTATTCATTTCCGAGAGAAAACCACTATTCACGTGTATTACTCATGTCATCGTAAATTTAGTTTACTAGTATTCCAATTCGCGTAACCGTATTGGTTCAGGAGCGAATTCATGCATTATCATTGGGACATTTCATACAGACTAGAAATAGTCTGCATATCATCTTTATGGCACTTGCATACTATTCCACTCGTAGGGTATTTAAATTATATTTTTAATATAATTAACGAATTACGTATGTTTATTTTTAAATAAACACTAATACGCGAACTATAAATGTGACTAACACGTCCAACACTCCCGATTATGATCCCAATATATTTTTATATTCATTTTTATAATATAAAAATTATAATATTAATTTACCCGGTATTTTGGATATTTATTTTAATTATTAACTTAAGTTTACTAAAATTTCGACGGTTTTCGTAGAAATTAAACTATAATTATCTAAACACCCAATAATTTTACCCAACCTATTTTTATAATTTTTATAACTTTATTTTATCCCGGTTAACTCTGTTAAAATTTATTTTTAGTTAACCCGGTACCCGGTACACTTTAAAACTACAAAATAACACATAATAATACATAATACCTCAAAAGTCTTACATTCATCCCCCCCCCCCCCTCACCAAATTTCTTACACCTTTGAAATTACTACCAAATCCATTTAATGCTAGTCATTCATGTCTCTAAAATATCTAGTTGTAGTATATAAGTAAACATAAACCTACACATTCACTTTTAGATCAAATAAAAGTTTTCATTCTCTTTCTCTCTCCTCTCTACAACCGGCCACAACAAGAAGAGGGCAAGATCAAAAGGTTTTCCAAGTTAAAGTCTTAATCTAGTCTCATTTGTACTCCTAGTTAGGGTTTTGAAATAAAAACCCCAAGGATACTTAATTATTTTTCTCCAAAACTCATCAAATCTTTCAAGTAAGTATGTCAAACTAATTTTCCTAATTTTATCAAGTTCTTATTATGTTCATATGGTTTTCATACAAGATCTACATGCATATGCTAGTTATACCACTTTATTTTACAAACTTATAACTTTTGAACCCTAGAAAGTGTATATGGTTAGATCCTTGTTAGATCCACATGGTTTATGATGTTTAGGAACCCATGACACCCTAAGAAGGTGTATGGTAGGATTAGACTAGTTTTGTGGTGATTGAAAGTGGTTTGGATGAAGATGGAACTAGATTAGAACCCTAGAAACGATTTTTGAAACATTAGAAATACCTACTGTCCCTATTTTTATTTCGTGGGAAAATCAGTGGTTGATGGTTAATTTTTGACCAAAGATTTAGAAAATACTTTCAAAAACGAAACTTTAGGCGAAAGAACGGATTAAAACGAGCTTATAACGAAGGAGATATGATTTTTGTAAATTTAACGACGAAGACTATTTTTTTTTTGAAAACTGCATGCTGTTTGACAGTTTTCGACGGGTAAATAGAGACGTTAGACGTAACCTAGTGGAGCCGAGCTATTGAAAATATATTAGTATATACTAAAACGAATCCGTGAATATAAAGAACGAGTAAAATGAGCTTAAAACGACCAAGTTATACACGTTTTAATATCGTCAAAACTATATATATATATATATATATATATATATATATATATATATATATATATATATATATATATATATATATATAGTCACTACTAGAAAAATAATATAACTACGTACTAAATATTATATTTTCTAGATTCTCATTCAAGGAATTCATTTTTAACTAGCTAAGTACGTACGACTCAAGGTCTATTACGCGACTACTAGACATTATTTTAAGGTTTTCGATACGAGGAATATAACGCTAACATTTTTATACGATATATTACGACAAGTTATATACTTCTATATTTGGACTTATTTTTCCTAAGTATGGAAACTATTTTACTATGACGATAACTAGTATTTCCAAATTACGAGTGGTATAGGTATCATGTGCATGTGCATTCATTACATCACGGCATGATCTAAATTAGATCACGATTATTCATTTAGGTTGCGGCTAGTGTTCGCGCCTCATTGTCCCGACTACATTTCCATCATTGTACCATCTTTGTACCATCCTTTCGAGGTGAGTTCTCATAGCCCCGTTTTAATTACTTATTTGATTTCCAATCCCACGGGGGAGAATACATTGCACAATTATTTTTGTACATGCCCAAGTATATCAAATTCTATACATTGCTTAAGTTGCCTTACTACCAAGTTAAGTCCCCTTATATATATCATGGACCGTTAATTATAGCTAAGCGAGAGTGAGTGGATAGATCTATCGAGGGTGACGCCTCCATTCGCGTTGGGTTGCTCCAACGGGACGAATGCATTTCATGTCTTAACAAATTGAGTGTCTGGTAAACACTCTGGTGGGGCCATTACAAAGTCTAGCTTCGGGGTCATGAGCTTAAGAGACAATGTAGCATTTTTGACATTCTTGTCGGTTTACTTATTACTTGTGGCTTATGTACTTGCGATTTAACTTATAAACCTATGATTATTCACCATTTATGTTGACCGTTTTTCGCAATGTATTTCTCAGGTTATTAAGGTAGCTCATGTTGCATACATTTGGACCTTCATGGAGTCGTGGAGTCGACGCGTCTCACTATATTTTCTGCACTTATGAAACGTTTGATCTGATTGAACTTATTTTAACTATATTGGCAGACTCTTTTGGGACCTAAGCTTTGTAAACTCTGAATGTTTTAATGATCAAACGCTGTATTTTCTAAACGACACTTTAGGTCGTTCAATATAACTGTAACTATGGTGCTATGACGGTCACCCCCAGGTATTCCATTCCGCTGCCATTCAGGTATTTTGGGCGTGTGACAGATTGGTACCAGAGCTAAGGTTATAGCGAACTAGGATGTATCATGGACCCTAGACTATAACCACATCATCATAGCATCTCATCATTTCATCATAGGTGCATATTCACTATACATGTTGCTTTACGCACACACTGTACGAGTTATTCATACCCATACTTATATATATATATATATATATATATATATATATATATATATATATATATATATATATATATATATGATTATATTGGCCTGGTTCACAAGTGACATGTCTTCAGATACCCACGCTGTTATCCTTTCGTCGGATTCCGACATTGAAGATGCCTTGGCATCTTCCACTACCATTATACCACCAGCTGTACTTACACCACCATTAGCACTATTGATTTGTCATAGGAGCAAGGTTCTCATTCAGCCTATACATAGAATGCCGTTTGGTAGTGTATTCAGACTTAATTTTAATGGACTTACTAGAATGCTTATTACAAGGGAGATAGCATGTTTTCTTTCCTTCACTAGTAGGACGCTTACTACCACCACCGTTGGTTACTTATTTCACTATTGGTCGCCCCATAGTGCGTACTTTAACTTTACCTCTTAGATGTCGCGAGATAGCACGAAAGAGGGTAGTATTCCATTCACTATTATCACCATTATCTCCTAACTCATCATTGGGATTTCATCGTCATCAATGTTATTCTCATCCTTTAGAATACCACTATTATCATTTCCTTTTTCCATTTCCACTTGCCACGAATTAGATAACACCTTGTGATAATACCAAGAATTACGGACTCAACAGGAACATCTGCAGGTTCCTCAAGAATGGCTTAGAATCTACACTATCTAGGACTTGATCGATGCACAACTTCAGACACTACTTCAGGACTATCTCGACCTTATGATGCCATAAACCTAATTTCACTTAGAGGGACTACAGGAAATCCCTAGACTAGACTTATATCCTTACTAGCTTTTACTAATATCCTAGCCACGGGAGGTGTGGCATAGTTCAAATAAACTTGTAGTATTTTGATTTTTGTACAAATGGAATCACCAAGTATTGACTCTACTATAGGGGAATGGTTGTGCTATCTATGATATTGGTCCATATAGACCGAAACCTTCATGTATTATATTCATGTGTTATGAATAGGATGATCCTTATTACCAATAGATTCTCATGGACTCTTATGATTTGATGGAGATAGATTTAAGCAAACTACTCCAAGCATGACGCAAGCTGCTATTGGACAATTCATTGCCAGGAACGTAACTACCGCCCTCACCAAGGAACTTACTCACGTGGAATTTATGGGTTGTAATCCCTCCTCCTTTAGCGGAAATATAGACACAAAAGAATTTCTCAAATGGTTCGAAGAATTAGAAACAATCTTTCAAAGTGGTGACTGCCGTAAGGAAGACAAAGTTAAGTTCGCCACTTGCACTTTTCAGAAGCATGCCCAGAAATGGTGGACTAAGTATGTCCAGGTAGTAGGAGTTGATGCTGCTTACTCACACTCTTGGGAGAAACTAAAAAGGATGATGAGTTTGAAGTTCTGTGTGAAAAGCGAATTACAAGTAATCGAACAGGAAACACTAAACCTTACCATGGTAGGAGATGATGTTGTTAAGTATACTGCTTCTTTCTATGATTTCGCTCGACTAGGCTCTGCAATGGATGAACCAGAAAGCAAGAAACTTGAAAGGTACATCGGAGGACTTTCTCCTGAAATTTGTATGTTGGTCAACTCATTGGAACCCGATACCATGCCTGAAGCTATCAGGATGGCGATTGAAGCAAAGGAACGCATAGCTCACCCCAAGATCTTAGGAAGAAAAAGTGACAATAAAAGGAAGTGGAACAACAACCGAGGTGAGAATGCCACACAAGTACCACCCAATAGACAAGGAGTTGCTAAACCTAATGCTACAGGTCTAAAGGAAAAGAATGATTACCTTGGTATTTTACCTAAGTGTGAAGAGTGCCAACATCATCATAACCCAGGACGTTGCCCGGAACCATGTGGCAACTGTAAGAAGGTTAACCACAAAACCAGGGACTGCAGGTTTCCAACTGAGGGTGATAATCAGAAACCATCAATAACATGTTTTGGCTGTGGTGTAGTGGGACACTTCAAGAGTGAATGCCCAGAGTTGGGAAGCCAGAATTGGAAGAAGAAGTTTATGTTTTAGTTATGTGAACCATAGTTTGAGCCCTCTAGGGTTGTACTTTCTTTTGGTACTTTCCATAAGTACGTTGATGTAACCTAGTTATATTAAGCACTTTCCTATCTAATGTAATGACTATCTTTTGTTACCTCTGTGATAATCGTAGCCTTTGTTTATTCCATTTTCTATTGCAATGGCGCAATTTTCAATCGTTTAGCAACATTATACCATTGTCCTATTAAGGATTTGACCGATTTCGTAATTGACGGATTAGTAGATTATTACCAATCCATAGTATTTACCCATGTATCCAACAAACCATTCAACGAGTTTTATTTCAAACTATTTTACTACCTTATGGGGAAATTGTTTTTACCGAATTTCTAAAATAAGTCGTTTTGTTACCGTACTATAAACTGATTATCCAATATTACGCCAAATATTTACTATTATTACGCGAAACAATTTTTATATTACTTTGGAAGGAAATAATTAGTATACCATTTTTAATAACAATGCGTTGAACACCATCTAAAGCTTTTGAGAAAAAGTAATACTATTTTGACTAAATCAAGCATCGCATCATTAGTCCTCAACTATACATAGCCTGATCACCTATGTATACTTCAGGAAGGATTATGCCATGAAGGAAATAGTTACTTTTTTTTAATGTATTGCTAATAACAATCTTCATTTAAAAGCATTTTAGACAAGTAAACTCTTTTATAAGTGTCTTTTTCTGACAAACTCTCCCTGGATACTTACCCCACCTGTCACCTACTTAGCCATTACGTTGGATTGTTCCATTGACTTCTCTAGGGGAGACTTTCCATATCAATTACGAGTAGGATTCCTCGATACCAGAAAAGTAAGGAAAGGATTACAGAACTACTAACCAGGACTAGAAGTATATAACAAGAAAAATTCATAACTCAACAACAATCCTAAGATACCACGAGACCATCCGACTCACCATCTCTGACCTAGTTGTCCAATTTATTTATTCAAAGGTACTAGCTAGACTGAGCTACAGGATCGAACACATTGTGAAGGTACGCTAAGCAACACCATGGGAATAAACCAAGCCTCCTAACCGATACTGTAGAGCGATTTGATTAAACATGACCTCATCTAAACGCAAACTTCCCTATAATAAGTTTCACCAAGGAAAATTGATTTGAGTTAAGGGTATCGATATAGATTCCCTTAAGGCATTGTGTTCTCAAGAAATTCCAGATAACCTCACCCATACACCAAGAGAGGCATCAGACTCAAGAGTATCTCCCCGGCAACAGGTGAAGACAAAACGGAAATTCATTGACATAGTATCAATTGAAACCCTCATATTGCCAACATGATGACAATTTCAACGATAAACCATCTCAAGACTTAAGTTGGTTGAATACCTAGGCTTGTAGTTTTACCAGATAACCACCAATAGACATCATCCAAATATCAGGAACCGAATGTTAGACACCTATGCAATTATGCGAACATTTCCTATCCTACTATTTTATCCTTGTTAGTATTTTTACTTTTAAATGAAGTTGATTTCAAAATTTTGTCCATACAAATCACCTATCTCGTAGAAAATAATTTTGAATTGCCTATTTTGAATAAATACGATCCTTTTTAGCCAATATTTACTTGAGCCATTATACAATGAGAAATGTTTAAACATTAAACTTTGGTAAACAGTTCTATTCACAACATGTTTGAAAATCGCGTCACATTTCATAACTATTGAATTTTGAATCATCAAGACAGATATTATTTAGTAAACCATTTGCTCCATTTTCTAAATTCGTTTATTCAGAAAAAGATTTCGACCAAAAACTCAAAAATCGCGAGATAAATTTTGAAAACCAATCACCATGCTACATCGCTTATGCATTTAGGGCTTTGTGACTTGACAATAAGAAATATTAGAATATGTGATGAAGGAAATTAGGAGGAACACCATAGAACGATTACAAACGTCAGTAATGGAGACCAAGTACAATAGGCAAAGAAAGACATATGTCTTAGCATCCATTAGACCAAAACTCAAGGAATCAAAATTTTTTTACCCACATTCTATCCCCATCAGATAACGCAGTGTTCGAAAGACGTAACGTTGTGGAATTAGACACAAGATTTATCGTACAAATTCAATTATTCCTGATAAAGGTAATCGAATCACCTTGGACTTCTAGCAATCATTTTAAGATTTCCTTCAGAACCCTATTTAGACGTAAACACCGCCTATCATCCTCAGATCGATGGTCATAACGAGAGAACGATTCAAACATAGGAAAGTTATACTCAGAGTATGAGTGATTGACTCTAGAAATGGTTGGACTAACCATTTACCATAAATCGGATTCTTTTACAACCATAGTTATCGCACGAGCGTAGAGACTACACCATTTGAGGTACTTTATGGTCGAAGTACCAATTACCCATTTACAGACCGAAATCGGAAAGTTAAATTCACTGGTCTAGAACTAAACTATGGAACAACAAAGGAAATTGCACAAGTCAAGAACCATTTACAAGCAACGAGAAACTAGTAGAAGTTAGGTTGGTACATGACGCACATCACATGGATTGGGTATCCTTGAACAGCAAACTAACCAGGTTCACGTGAAAGAACGAGCTAAGTTGAAAGCTTTGCCTTGGAGAGGCATGATACGATTTTGGTAACACGAGAGATTGAACCTTTAGTATATTGGACCATTTAAGATTCATTTTAGAATCGACCAACCGACATACAAGATTTGAGTTCTGACATAGTTCAGCAACATATATTACCCATATTACATTATAAGCCTGAAGAAGCACTGATCATCTATTGACGAACCAAACTCGGAAAAAGCCAAACTCACTATTCCAATAGGCATTCATGAAATAACCAGAAATTTCCTACAAGTCGAGAGTCAATTACAAATTCTATAAGTTGTAAACCATTAAAACTTCAAATTGGTAGCCAGATCATGTTGAGAGTTCTGCCTAGGAAAGGCATGATATTATTCGGAAAATTTGGAAAGTTAAAACTGATATACACTGGACCATGTAATAATTCAGACAGAGTAGGCCTAGTAGCCTTCAGACTTGAGCCTTGTTAAAGAACAGCCGGATTACACAACTATGTTTCACCTATTTGAATCCAGGAAATGACTTCAGATTAGTCAATCATAATCCCATTTGGAAGGGAATCCAACCCTGAGACAAACGTAAACTTGGTAAGAGAACCAGTAGAAAGCATGGACCATGAGGTCAAACGGTTGAAGCAAAGTCAAAATTCATATCGTGAAAGTTCGCTGGAATTCTTGAAGAGGTCCCGAATTTACTTGTGAACGGGAAGACCAAATGCAACTCAAGTATCTACGTCTTTTTACCAAATATACTTCAGAGACCAACCAAAACTGAACTTCGGGACGAAGTTCCTGTTAGAAGGGAAGACTGTCACAACTCGTAATTTCCGGTCATTTTCTAAACCTCGACAATTTACTATTCACAAGTTACTATTCATCATTTGCTATTCATCGATCACTATTCATCATTTTCGAGGTCAATTCGACATTCTGAGAAGCGTTCAGAAATTTTACTATTCACTTGACACTATTCATTTCCGAGAGAAAACCACTATTCACGTGTATTACTCATGTCATCGTAAATTTAGTTTACGAGTATTCCAATTCGCGTAACCGTATTGGTTCAGGAGCGAATTCATGCATTATCATTGGGACATTTCATACAGACTAGAAATAGTCTGCATATCATCTTTATGGCACTTGCATACTATTCCACTCGTAGGGTATTCAAATTATATTTTTAATATAATTAACGAATTACGTATGTTTATTTTTAAATAAACACTAATACGCGAACTATAAATGTGACTAACACGTCCAACACTCCCGATTATGATCCCAATATATTTTTATATTCATTTTTATAATATAAAAATTATAATATTAATTTACCCGGTATTTTGGATATTTATTTTAATTATTAACTTAAGTTTACTAAAATTTCGACGGTTTTCGTAGAAATTAAACTATAATTATCTAAACACCCAATAATTTTACCCAACCTATTTTTATAATTTTTATAACTTTATTTTATCCCGGTTAACTCCGTTAAAATTTATTTTTAGTTAACCCGGTACCCGGTACACTTTAAAACTACAAAATAACACATAATAATACATAATACCTCAAAAGTCTTACATTCATCCCCCCCCCCCCCCCCCCTTACCAAATTTCTTACACCTTTGAAATTACTACCAAATCCATTTAATGCTAGTCATTCATGTCTCTAAAATATCTAGTTGTAGTATATAAGTAAACATAAACCTACACATTCACTTTTAGATCAAATAAAAGTTTTCATTCTCTTTTTCTCTCCTCTCTACAACCGGCCACAACAAGAAGAGGGCAAGATCAAAAGGTTTTCCAAGTTAAAGTCTTAATCTAGTCTCATTTGTACTCCTAGTTAGGGTTTTGAAATAAAAACCCCAAGGATACTTAATTATTTTTCTCCAAAACTCGTCAAATCTTTCAAGTAAGTATGTCAAACTAATTTTCCTAATTTTATCAAGTTCTTATTATGTTCATATGGTTTTCATACAAGATCTACATGCATATGCTAGTTATACCACTTTATTTTACAAACTTATAACTTTTGAACCCTAGAAAGTGTATATGGTTAGATCCTTGTTAGATCCACATGGTTTATGATGTTTAGGAACCCATGACACCCTAAGAAGGTGTATGGTAGGATTAGACTAGTTTTGTGGTGATTGAAAGTGGTTTGGATGAAGATGGAACTAGATTAGAACCCTAGAAACGATTTTTGAAACATTAGAAATACCTACAGTCCCTATTTTTATTTCGTGGGAAAATCAGTGGTTGATGGTTAATTTTTGACCAAAGATTTAGAAAATACTTTCAAAAACGAAACTTTAGGCGAAAGAACGGATTAAAACGAGCTTATAACGAAGGAGATATGATTTTTGTAAATTTAACGACGAAGACTATTTTTTTTTTGAAAACTGCATGCTGTTTGACAGTTTTCGATGGGTAAATAGAGACGTTAGACGTAACCTAGTGGAGCCGAGCTATTGAAAATATATTAGTATATACTAAAACGAATCCGTGA
The DNA here is from genome assembly GCA_030686995.1 of Artemisia argyi. Lineage (NCBI taxonomy): Eukaryota > Viridiplantae > Streptophyta > Magnoliopsida > Asterales > Asteraceae > Artemisia > Artemisia argyi. Next base: position 129,964,782 of record CM060677.1, read on the forward strand.
ATATAAAGAACGAGTAAAATGAGCTTAAAACGACCAAGTTATACACGTTTTAATATCGTCAAAACTATATATATATATATATATATATATATATATATATATATATATATATATATATATATATATATATATATATATATATATATATATATAGTCACTACTAGAAAAATAATATAACTACGTACTAAATATTATATTTTCTAGATTCTCATTCAAGGAATTCATTTTTAACTAGCTAAGTACGTACGACTCAAGGTCTATTACGCGACTACTAGACATTATTTTAAGGTTTTCGATACGAGGAATATAACGCTAACATTTTTATACGATATATTACGACAAGTTATATACTTCTATATTTGGACTTATTTTTCCTAAGTATGGAAACTATTTTACTATGACGATAACTAGTATTTCCAAATTACGAGTGGTATAGGTATCATGTGCATGTGCATTCATTACATCACGGCATGATCTAAATTAGATCACGATTATTCATTTAGGTTGCGGCTAGTGTTCGCGCCTCATTGTCCCGATTACATTTCCATCATTGTACCATCTTTGTACCATCCTTTCGAGGTGAGTTCTCATAGCCCCGTTTTAATTACTTATTTGATTTCCAATCCCACGGGGGAGAATACATTGCACAATTATTTTTGTACATGCCCAAGTATATCAAATTCCATACATTGCTTAAGTTGCCTTACTACCAAGTTAAGTCCCCTTATATATATCATGGACCGTTAATTATAGCTAAGCGAGAGTGAGTGGATAGATCTATCGAGGGTGACGCCTCCATTCGCGTTGGGTTGCTCCAACGGGACGAATGCATTTCATGTCTTAACAAATTGAGTGTCTGGTAAACACTCTGGTGGGGCCATTACAAAGTCTAGCTTCGGGGTCATGAGCTTAAGAGACAATTTAGCATTTTTGACATTCTTGTCGGTTTACTTATTACTTGTGGCTTATGTACTTGCGATTTAACTTATAAACCTATGATTATTCACCAACTTTATGTTGACCGTTTTTCGCAATGTATTTCTCAGGTTATTAAGGTAGCTCATGTTGCATACATTTGGACCTTCATGGAGTCGCGGAGTCGACACGTCTCACTATATTTTCTGCACTTATGAAACGTTTGATCTGATTGAACTTATTTTAACTATATTGGCAGACTCTTTTGGGACCTAAGCTTTGTAAACTCTGAATGTTTTAATGATCAAACGCTGTATTTTCTAAACGACACTTTATGTCGTTCAATATAACTGTAACTATGGTGCTATGACGGTCACCCCCAGGTATTCCATTCTGCTGCCATTCAGGTATTTTGGGGGTGTGACAGATCTCTCCACAAGGCGAACCACTGACCAATCGGCCGGTGGCAAGCTACGTGATCTAAGTGCGGAAGAATCATGGGAACTCATAGAAGATCTTGCTCTCTATGACAACGAAAGTTGAAACGATTCCCGTGATTTGAACAAAATGGTCAAGGCAATATCTTTGCCTTCGAACAATTCTAGCACTCCCGACCGTAGGATCATGGAACTTGAGGACCAAGTCAAGTTTCTCATGAAATCTTACGAAGCTCCTAAGCCTTCAAGCCAAGTGAACAAAATCACTTCTTCATGCGAATTATGTAGTGGTCCCCATGACACTCATGATTGCGTGGAACTCCCCGGAAGAGCTTTTGCGGACTACGCATCCTCACGTACTGACGAAGCGGGAGACAAGTGGTACACTTTCAAACCCGAGCCAAACCCTTACGGTGATTCCTACAACCCTTCTTGGAAAAATGACCCGAACCTTAGGTGGAAACAAAACCAAAACAATTCTTCCAATCCGCCTAATCGTTACCAACCAAACGGTCCACCCTCCAACCGTACTTTCAACAACAATCCTTCTAATAACTATGGTAGTACCAATAATCTTGAAGGTTTGATGTCCAAGTTTATGGCATCTCAAGAAGCTCGCATAGCTAAGTTTGAAACCGAATTCAATCAACAACAAACGAAGATGACCAATAAGATTGACAACTTGTTGAAAGCCCTTAACAACCAAGTGCTAGCTACACCTAGGAAGGACACTAGGGACACTAATAGCGGAATCCAAGTTAAGGACCCCTCGTCATCCAAACACGTCCACTTTGTCAATGTTGTCACTATTAAGCCAAAAGATAAGGACATAGAAGAGAGTGACAAGGATGAAGTTGGAATAGAAACCGAGATTAGGAATGTGATTAAGGAGGTTGAGAAGGGAGAAAAGTTAGAGGAAGTAGAAAACATAGAAGAATACTTTGATAAGTTGCCCACCAAGGAAGAACGGGAATATCACAAGGATTTATTCGATGATCCCGAGACACCATATATCCTTGGTTCACCCCTTATTAAAGTAGGTGATCCCTCTAACATCAACATACCATGCAACATTGGGCATATGCATGTATGGAAAGCTTATATCGATCCTAGGTCTCCTATAAACATCATGACTAGGACCTATTATAATTGGGTAATGAAAAAGCAACTAGGTTATAGGATGATGCCCAACAAGAATTTGATATGTAATTTTGTAGGAAGAGTGAAAGGATTGCATGTATTTTTAGGAAACTTCACTTATGTTACCGATTTTGTGATAGTGGAGGATACTTGTCCGGTAATAGATTCTTGCCTTAGTCAAGTAGTGTTCGGAAAACCATTTGTTGAGGCCTCTAAGATGAATTATGATCTGACCCTAGGGATAGTTAGATTCAAGGAAGAGAATGATGAGATTGCTTACCAAATGCCCTATAAGATTGAACAATACCGCCTCCTATCAAACCTAGAAAAGGAACACAAGCAAGCGGTTTACTATAGGAATGATGAGGATAGACGTAGAGGAGTAGAATATGTTATGAATAAAATACTTGGTTTCTACAAGGAATGCTTGCAACTAGGTCTGTAATACAAAACCAATATTGGAGATGACCTAGAGAATGAGACCAACGATGAGGTCACGTGATAGCCCATGATCTTGAGTCTAGCTACAAGACTCGTAAATAAAGAAAAGCGCTTCTTGGGAGGCAACCCATGTTTTGTGTGATTTTAATTATTTGATTGATATTTGCTTCCGTATGCATGCTTTATTTTATTGTTGGTAGATCATGTTTCAAAACTAAAATTGTGAAAATACTTTATTTTGTCGTTTAACTTTGTCTTAACTTCATACAAAGGTATTTCGCAAAAGATAAGTGTAAGGGGAAACCCCAAATTTGTTTTTAAGAACAAAATTGATCATGATTCTCTACAATATTAAATGGACATGTGTATTAGTATTTGTTAGAGTCAAATGCTTGTATTGAGTCATAATGATGTTTTACAGGATTTTCCAGGAAGTAAGACATAAGTTTTCCAGAAATTTTCCAGAAACTTAACGTAAAGATTTCTGCAGGTCACTTCTGATGGTAGGTGTGTAATAAAACTAAGAGAAATACTTGTTAGTGTAATTTTAGCGCCAAATTTAAAATTTTTTACAACATTTAGGAGTGAAACTTTAGCCTTAGCAAGCATCTCATGGATGGGAGTTGTATGACTAGCACAAAACCGTACCTTTCAGAAAAATTTTCCACCCAAATATGTGAGGTTCGCCTTTAGATTTGATAGGAAAAGCATTTACTATTAGTGCTTATGAGTGTACCGGTGGCATTTAGATTCTAGAACTTGCGTTAGTGATGCATCCCGAGACCGCTAGTGAGACTACATTCGTGTAGTAGGATTTACTACATGATCAGAGGCATTAGGATCACCCTTGTGTTAAACCCGTATCATAATTACTTGACCATTTAAGTCATATTACTTGGCTAGTAAATTCAACTAATTTTTCCCACATCTTAACGTTGTACTCATTTTTAGTACACGAAACCCCTAGCACACCCCTCCGAGCCTATCTTTTCGTTTCTAACTTTAAGCATCTTACTTAAAAGAAGAATTTGTTACAACCCACTTAAATGTACAACCAAATCGCCTTAGCCTTCTGTGTATGCACTCATCTTTAGTTCATTATTGTTATTTGTTTAAACCCCTAGTTAATTATCTAATTGATTACATGGTTGCTAAGTCGAGTCATATCCTTGTACATATTGTTTTGGGACGATTGGGACTCATGGGTAAAGTACTTGTGTTCTGGAGTAATGGGGAAGAACATCATTTATTACCCCCATATGTGCGTTAATCTTAAAAGTACTCCAAGTGTTTTGATTATCTTGATTCGAGTCATTAAATTAGTTTATTGTAAAGTATGTAAAAATTCAAGTGTTAGGGGAATGTACATTCCCTATGATGTATTATTTTGGATGGTAGGGTAATAGTGTATGAAAAAAAAAGATCAAAAAACTTAAAAAAAAAATAGAAAAAGAAAAGAGAAAAAACGTACGGACTACCATCCCGTTTCATTCTATGTTTATTTTATGTTTTTGTTATTTTTCATTTATTAGCTTAAGTCGATTCTAGTCTTGGCTTAGCAACGCCATATTTTACATGTAATTAACCAAGATGATTAACTCGCCACCAATAAAGATTGCCTTTATCCAACAAAACTGTGTATTCCATATCCCTACACCTAATGTTATAACCCTTTAAAAGACATCTTTGATAGTTTATCCTAGGTGCTTACGCCATGTGGTGGAGGTTTGATCCTTTTCCAAGCTTATGGTAATCTATTTTGCTATGACAGGTAGTGAGAGATGTTTTCCATTTCCATATTGTGATATATACTTTATTACACCCGAGAGATGTGAGTATCTAAACACTATTTGTGAGGTGCTAGTGTATGACCTCCGTGCTTGTCTTTGGTCTTTCATGGAATGATTATTTGTTGTAATTACTTTTATATTAGTGTTAAATGACCCCTAACTTGTATTTTGATTAGAATAAAAGCGCATTTGCTTAAGGACAAGCAAATCTCAAGTGTAAAGGTATTTGATGAGGCGAAAAATGAACCGTTTTTAGGGGGTCATTTAAGCCCGAATTCGAATTTATTTAATCATATATTGTCCTAAATCGTTCCTTTTGTCATTTTAGGTACTTTTGGAGTGAATTCTGGAAAAGGAAGCATTTTGGACATTTTTGGAGCATAAAAGTGAAGAAAACGGCAAAGTCTTAATTTTCCTTGCTGGGAACAGTACCTGACGGCGTCAAGAGTTATCAAGTGACGGCGTCAAGAGTAATACAAGAGGTGGAAGTGGATAAAGTCCGTGACGATCCAGAAGAGTTTTACACTATGGACATGACGGCGTCACCCAAGGCCGTCATGGTCCAAATATGAGTGACGGCCCAGAGTAGATTGCACATGACGGCGTCACAAGTGGATCTATGCAATCCGATTTCATTATGGGCGACGAGTTGACGGCGTCAGAAATTCCTTCTTGACGCCGTCACCCTGTAAAATCTATATATAGTTTTGCAATTTTCATTCATTAAATAGGGGCAAATAGGGTATAACTTTGGGAAGAAACCCTAGTACGAATGATGAGGCGAAAAATGATCCGTTTTTAGGGGGTCATTTAAGCCCGAATCCGAATTTATTTGATCAAATATTGCCCTAAATCGTTCCTTTTGTGATTTTAGGTACTTGGAGAGTGAATTCTGGAAAAGAAGCAATTTTGGACGTTTTTGGAGCATAAAAGTGAAGAAAATGGCAAAGTCTCAAATTTCTATGCTGGGAACAGTGCATGAAGGCGTCAAGAGTTGCTCTTGACGGCGTCAGAGTCCCAAGAATAAAAATCCGTAGTTGATGACGGCGTCACCAAGGCCGTCACCAAGGCCGTCACGTGTAAACTTGTCAAAACTTGCGCGCGGAGTAGCTGATATTGTTTTGGTCATAACTTTTGCATACGAACTCGGATTTAGGTGATTCAAAAGCCCACGCGAAGAGGACGAAGAGATCTACAATTTGGTGAAAAAGTGGTCTTGACGGCGTCAAGAGTAACGGGCTGACGCCGTCAAGAAGGGCCGACAGAAAACATGCCTATAAATATAACTTCATAACTTCACTTTTTGTAAGCCCTAAACCCTAAGGTCGATTCCTGGGTTTAGGTGGGTGTTTTTCCAGCAACTTAGAGGGTTTCAATCACTCCATAAACATCATGTATTGGTTTGATGATTCTATCTCAACTATGTCTTTCATTATTCTTGTTGATTGTCCTTCTTTGATTATGATTTGCTAATTCACCTTGTGTCTACTTATGATTATGTGAAACTTGTATATAATTGATTAGATCTCATTGATTTCTTGTTGATGTTGTGTCTATCTCCATCAATTATGGTGTGACAACTTCAATAGATCTAGTTGGTTTAGTTTATAATCCTTGTTTCCTATTGATTCTCGTTTTGATTGAATGATTTATATGTTAGGCTTAAGAAAACTGGCAGATCTCCAAATGGTAACATGCTTGAACGTCTTAAGAAACATGAACCGAGGCATACTAGGTCTTTATTGGTTGTATTTAATGCATGAGCCACTGTTTACAATCCCTATAGTTGTGCTGGGCATGGTGTAGGAGGAAATAAGAGCTCATAGAATTGGGGAGTTATGTATGCCACCCCATGAATGGTATTAAGGAATACAACCCGTCAATTAAAACAAGGTTACAATTCAATAGGTAGGATTGGATAGCTAGCAAGGAGTAACATATCATAGGTAGACATGCTTCACTTATCTTGTAGAACCTTAGTTTAGTTTTCTTGTTAATTAGTTTAATTAGTAGCTTTTGGGTTAGTTGATTAGCAAGTAATTCCGCCCACTCTCCCAATACCCGAGATTTTTACTTGCTTTTCATAAAATATAAAAATACAAAAAGAATCATCCTTCACCTTTAGATCTAGTTAGATTAATTTCAATCCTAACGACACTATTCCTAGCTGAACGATCAATCCCCCGGTACTTGTCACTATACTATACTACAACGATCAGGTACACTGCCTGGTGGGGGTTGTAAGCTTCTCGAGATCCCTCGAGAGGTAAAGCCTGGTGCAATTCCCACGTATCAAGTTTTTGGCGCCGCAGCCTGGGGAATAGTTATTGTCTAGGTTAGGATTTCTTTTTATTAGGTCTACTTGCTAGATTCCTTTCTAGCAAGATTTTATTTTTATTTTTAGGTCTTCTTTAGTCTATCTTATTTCTTCGTGCCTTTGTTCGTAACTCTTTACCATCCGACATCATGGAAGGTGGTAACATCTTTGAACCCGTCATCCCACCACAACAAAACCCACCACTCGAACCCCTTAGGCCTCGAACCATAGGAGAGTACTCCCGACCTAGCCATCAAGGCTACCGAAACACTATTGAGCTCACCGAAGCCAATGTGACCCCCTTGCAATCCGACACCATCCGGTTGGTGCAAAGCGGATGTGCATTCCATGGACTTCGTTTCGAAGATCCAAACCAACATCTTAAGGACTTTCTCAAAATCGTAGATTCCATAGACCTAGGTGTTGAAACTAGAGAGACCACCCGTTTACGCCTATTCCAATTCTCTCTACGGGATCAAGCTAGTCAATGGCTTGAGCATTTACCCGCGGGATCCATCACCACATGGGATGATCTCACCACTCGTTTCCTTGCTCAATTTTTCCCACCGGGGAGAACTACTAAACTTAGGAATGACATCTTGATGTTCCAACAACATCAAAATGAATCTCTTTATGAAGCATGGACTCGTTTCAAGGACTTACTCCAAAAAGTCCCTCATCATGGCATAGATCTTTGGCTCCAAGTCCAAATTTTTTATGACCATATCGACATCCCCACGAGGCGAACCATTGACCAATCGGCCGGTGGTAAGCTACGTGATCTTAGTGCGGAACAATCATGAGAACTCATAGAAGATCTTGCTCTCTATGACAACGAAAGTTGGAATGATCCCCGTGACTTGAACAAAATGGTCAAGGCAATATCTTTGCCTTCGAACAACTCTAGCACTCCCGACCGTAGGATCATGGAACTTGAGGACCAAGTCAAGTTTCTCATGAAATCCTATGATGCTCCTAAGCCTTCAAGCCAAGTGAACAAAATCACTTCTTCATGCGAATTATGTAGTGGTCCCCATGACACTCGTGATTGTGTGGAACTCCCCGGAACAGCTTTTGCGGACTACGCATCCACGCGTACCGACGAAGCGGGAGATAAGTGGTACACTTTCAAGCCCGAGCCAAACACTTACGGTGATTCATACAACCCCTCATGGAAAAATCACCCAAACCTTAGGTGGAAACAAAATCAACCCAATTCATCCAATCCACCTAATCATTACCAACTAAACGGTCCACCATCCAACCGTACTTTCAACAACAATCCTTCTAACAAATATGGTAGTACCAACAATCTTGAAGGATTGATGTCAAAGTTCATGGCATCTCAAGAAGCTCGCATAGCTAGGTTTGAAACCGAATTCAACCAACAACAAACGGAGATGACCAACAAGATTGACAACTTGTTGAAAGCCCTCAACAACCAAGCGTTAATCACACCTAGGAATGACACTAGGGATACCAATAGTGGAAGCCAAATTAAGGACCCCTCATCATCCAAACATGTCCACTTTGTCAATGTTGTCACCATTAAGCCAATAGATAAGGAGATAGAGGAGAGTGACAAGAATGAAGTTAGGGTAGAAGCCGATAGTAGGGATGAGAGTAGGGAAGTTGAGGTTAATAAGGATGAGGAATTAGAGGAGGAAGAGCCTAGAGAAGAGTACTTTGATAAGTTGCCAACCAAGGAAGAATGGGAATACCATAAAGATTTATTCGATAGTCCCGAGAGAACATATATCTTTGGCGACCCCCTTATCAAAATGGGAGACCCCTCTAACATTAACATCCCATGCAACATTGGGCATATGCATGTATGGAAAGCATATATAGATCCTAGATCTCCTATAAACATCATGACTATGACTTATTACAATTGGGTAATGAAAAAGCAACTTAATTTTAGGATGATGCCCAATAGGAACCTCATAAGTAATTTTGCAGGGAGAGTGAAGGGATTGCATGTGATCATAGGTAATCTCACCTATGAGATAGATTTTGTGATAGTTGAAGACACTCGTCCGGTGATAGATTCTTGCCTAAGTCAAATAATATTCGGAAAACCATTTGTTGAGGCCACTAGGATGAGTTATGATCCGACTTTAGGGATAGTTAGATTTAAGGAAGAAAATGATGAGCTTGCTTATCAAATGCCCTACAAGATCGAACAATACCGCCTTCTCTCTAATTTCGAAAAAGAACGCAAGCAAGGGGCTTATTATAGGAATGAGGAGGATAGACGTAGGGGAGTAGAGTATGTTAGATATAGAATGCTTGGTTTCTACAAAGAGTGCTTGCAACTAGGTCTGGAATACAAAACTGGTTTAGAAGACGACCTAGAGAGTGGAACCAATGATGAGATCACGTAGTAACCCATGACTTTGAGTCTAGCTACAAGACTCGTAAATAAAGAAAAGCGCTTCTTGGGAGGCAACTCATGTTTTGTGTGTTTTTATTTGTTTGTTTGTTTGTTTGTTTGATTTTATTTGTTTCCGTATGCATGTTTTATTTTTATTGTTTGTGGCTCATGTTTCAAAGTAAATTGTGAAAATGCTTTATTTTGTTTTTAACTTCGTCTTAATTGCATATAAAGGTATTTTGCAAAAGATAAGTGTAAGGGAGATCCAAATTTGTTTATAAGAACGAAATTGAGCATGAATCACAACAATATTAAATGGACATGTGTATTAGTACTTGTTAGAGTCAAATGCTTGTATCGAGTCGTAATGATGTTTTGCAGGATTCTCCAGGAAGTAGGACGAAGTTTTTCCAGAAATTTTCCGGAAACTTAACATAAGAATTTCTGCAGGTCACTTCTGACGGCGTCACGAGTTTACTCTTGACGGCGTCATGTGTAAAATTCTGGAAATTTTGCTAGTTTTGTTTATACCGGAGTCTTAAAGTTTTTGTTGATTCTTTAGTTTTATAAACTCCAGGAAATCTGCAAACATTCATTCCACAAGCATTATATCTTTAATTGTTTTGTTACTATTCCTAAGTCTGGAATTACATCTAGTTGTGAGTTATTTTTGTTCGGGTTGATGCTTTGGGTTTTTGTTTGTTTTCTTAGGATTTACAGGTTATGTATGACAAGGAGATGATTTATATTCTGGAAGGGAAGCTTTGATTGTTCGTTTTCTTGGAAGAAGATTTAACCTGGCCAACCTATAATCCATACCGAGCGAATCAGGGGAGTATTTGATTTCATTCTCTTTACTTTTTCACTTTTACATTCTTTACTTGAACATTGGGGACAATGTTCATCTTAAGTGTAAGGGGAGGGTAAAAAAGATGATACCTTACATATGCACTTTCGCTTGAGTTTGTTTTGTTTAATGGTAGATGTGTAATAAAACTATGAGAAATACTTGTTAGTGCAATTTTAGCGCCAAATTTAAAATTTTTTACAATATTTAGGAGTGAAACTTTAGCCATAGCAAGCGTCTCATGGATAGGAGATTGTATGACTAGCACATAACCGTATATTCAGAAAAATTTTCCACCAAAATATGTGAGGTTCGCCTTTAGATTTGATAGGAAAAGCATTCATTATTAGTGCTTATGAGTGTACTGGTAGCATTTAGATTCTAGAACTTGCGTTAGTGATGCATCCCGAGACCGCTAGTGAGACTACATTCGTGTGGTAGGATTTACTACATGATAAGAGGCATTAGGATCACCCTTGTGTTAAACCCGTATCATAATTACTTGACCATTTAAGTCATATTACTTGGCTAGTTAAGTCAACTAATTTTTCCCACACCCTTAGCGTTGTACTCATTTTTAGTACACGAAACCCCTAGTACACCCCTCCGAGCCTATCTTTTCGTTTCTAACATTAAGCATCTTACTTAAAGGAAGAATTTGTTACACCCCACTTAAATGTACACCCAAATCGCCTTAGCCTTCCGTGTATGCGCTCATTTTTAGTGCATTATTGTTATTTGTTAAACCCTAAGTTAACTTTCTAATTGATTACATGGTTGCTAAGTCGAGTCATATCTTGTACATATTGTTTTGGGACGATTGGGACTCATGGGTAAGTACTTATTTTATGGAGTAATGGGGAAGAACATCATTTATTACCCTCATACGTACGTTAATCTTAAAAGTGCTCCAAGTGTTTTGATTTTCTTAATTCGAGTCATTAGTTTAGTTAATTGTAAAGTATGTAAAGATTCAAGTGTAAGGGGAATTCTCATCCCCTATGATGTATTATTTTGGATGGTAGAGTAAGAGTGTATGAAAAAAAAAAAAAAAAGAAAAAAAAATAGAAAAAAAAAAAAGAAAAAGAAAAAGAAAAAAAAAACATACGGACTACCATCCCGTTTCATTCTATGTTCATTTTATGTTTTTGTTATTTTTCATTTATTAGCTTAAGTCGAGTTTAGTCTTGGCTTAGTAACGCCATATTGTACATGTAATTAACCAAGATTGTTAACTCGCCACCAGTAAAACTTCCTTTATCCAACAAAACCGTGTAATTCATATCCCTATACCTAACGTTACAACCCTTTAAAAGACCTCTTTGATAGTTTATCCTAGGTGCTTACGCCATGTGGTGGAGGTTTGATCCTTTCCCAAGCCTATGGTAATCTATTTTGCTATGACAGGTAGTGAGAGATATCTTCCGTTTTCATATTGTAATTTACACTTTATTACACCCGAGAGATGTGAGTATCTAAACACTATTTGTGAGGTGCTAGTGTATGACCTCCGTGCGTGTCTTTGGTCTTTAGTGGAACGATTATTTGTTGTAATTACTTTTATATTAGTGTTAAATGACCCCTAACTTGTCTTTTGAGTAGAATAAAAGCGCATTTGCTTAAGAACAAGCAAATCTCAAGTGTAAGGGTATATGATGAGGCGAAAAATGATCCGTTTTTAGGGGGTCATTTAAGCCCGAATCCGAATTTATTTGATCAAATATTGCCCTAAATCGTTCCTTTTGTGATTTTAGGTACTTGGAGAGTGAATTCTGGAAAAGAAGCCATTTTGGACGTTTTTGGAGCATAAAAGTGAAGAAAATGGCAAAGTCTCAAATTTCTATGTTGGGAACAGTGCATGAAGGCGTCAAGAGTTGCTCTTGATGGCGTCAGAGTCCCAAGAATAAAAATCCGTAGTTGATGACGGCGTCACCAAGGCCGTCACGTGTAAACTTGTCAAAACTTGCGCGCGGAGTAGCTGATATTGTTTTGGTCATAACTTTTGCATACGAACTCGGATTTAGGTGATTCAAAAGCCCACGCGAAGAGGAAGAAGAGATCTACAATTTGGTGAAAAAGTGGTCTTGACGGCGTCAAGAGTAACGGGCTGACGCCATCAAGAAGGGCCGACAGAAAACATGCCTATAAATATAACTTCATAACTTCACTTTTTGTAAGCCCTAAACCCTAAGGTCGATTCCTGGGTTTAGGTGGGTGTTTTTCCAGCAACTTAGAGGGTTTCAATCACTCCATAAACATCATGTATTGGTTTGATGATTCTATCTCAACTATGTCTTTCATTATTCTTGTTGATTGTCCTTCTTTTATTATGATTTGCTAATTCACCTTGTGTCTACTTATGATTATGTGAAACTTGTATATAATTGATTAGATCTCATTGATTTCTTGTTGATGTTGTGTCTAACTCCATCAATTAAGGTGTGACAACTTCAATAGATCTAGTTGGTTTAGTTTATAATCCTTGTTTCCTATTGATTCTCGTTTTGATTGAATGATTTATATGTTAGGCTTAAGAAAACTGGCAGATCTCCAAATGGTAACATGCTTGAACGTCTTAAGAAACATGAACCGAGGCGTACTAGGTCTTTATTGGTTGTATTTAATGCATGAGCCACTGTTTACAATCCCTATAGTTGTGTTGGGCATGGCGTAGGAGGAGATAAGAGCTCATAGAATTGGGGAGTTATGTATGCCACCCCATGAATGGTATTAAGGAATACAACCCGTCAATTAAAACAAGGTTACAATTCAATAGGTAGGATTGGATAGCTAGCAAGGAGTAACCTATCATAGGTAGACATGCTTCACTTATCTTGTAGAACCTTAGTTTAGTTTTCTTGTTAATTAGTTTAATTAGTAGCATTTGGGTTAGTTGATTAGCAACTAATTCCGCCCACTCTCCCAGTACCCGAGATTTTTACTTGCTTTTCATAAAATATAAAAATACAAAAAGAATCATCCTTCACCTTTAGATCTAATTAGATTAATTTCAATCCTAACGACACTATTCCTAGCTGAACGATCAATCCCCCGGTACTTGTCACTATACTATACTACAACGATCAGGTACACTTCCTGGTGGGGCTTGTAAGCTTCTCGAGATCCCTCGAGAGGTAAAGCCTGGTGCGATTCCCACGTATCAACGAATATTACAGTTTTTTCAAGGGTTTTTACCCTTTGAAACCTTTCATGTTCAATTGAGATAAGTACTCTTTCAATTCATTCAATATGTCTATGTGTTGTTTGAATATATCTTACACTTGTCTTGAATTTATCATGCTAGGCTAGATCTCTTGTGTGTTTGCTTAGATGTAGTGAAACCTAGATGTTAATTATGGGTTGATTGTTTGTTTATATTTGTTACGGATGATTGTATTCGATGTTAGGCTTAAGAAAACTGGCAGACTTCCATTGGTGACATGCTTCAACGTCTTAAGAAACATGATCAGAGGTGTACTATGATTTTTGGTTGTATTTAATGCGTAGGAGAATTCTAATGATCCCATGTTAGGAGCTTCTAACGGCTCGACATAGGAGTGAAGTTGGATCCTATAGAGTTAGGGAATATTGTACACGGCCCTACGACTAGTATTAAGGAATACGACCCGTCATCCATGCAATTGTAACAAACTATCAACCTGTAAAAGATATCTAGGGAGTAATGAAACCTAAGTAAACACAACTCTCCCTATTATTGTTCACACCACTAGTTTTAGCTTTATTTTCATTTTTGTTTTTTTTATTTTGATTGCATCTTAGTTATTGGGTTAGTTGATTAGCAACTAATTCCGCCCACTCTTCCAAAACCCGAGATTTTATTCGCTTTTATAAAAACATAAAAATACAAAAAGAATCATCTCTCACCTCTAGACCTAGTTTTTAGGATTTCTAATCCTAGCGACACTATTCCTGAGTTGAACGATCAATCCCCTGGTACTTGTCACTATACTATACTACAACGATCAGGTACACTGCCTGGTGGGGGTTGTAAGCTTCTCGAGATCCCTCGAGAGGTAAAGCCTGGTGCGATTCCCACGTATCATGAGCCATGGTTGTGGAATATACTTTCTGTCGATTGAGGAAAGATTGGTGAGTTTGATCTCTGATTCATCATACCCAAGTTCAAGAAGAAGACTGATAATCTCGGACAATGCAGGAGAAGGAGTGAATCTCTTGAAGTTTCTGGATCCTTCTGCAGGTAAACCAAGAACAAAGCGGAAAGTTATCGCATCAAACTGAATGTCTTTGTGATCAAGACGAATTCCCATGGTTTTGTTGTCTCTGCTGACTTCAAGAGATTCCCAGAACTGTGTCGAATAAACTCAGGTACTGCGCATGAGGTTGTAAGGATGTGTCGAATGAAGTGTCCTTTCAATATCTCAACTATGATTTGACATGTTGGATGGCACAGGAGTGTCTCAAGATCAACCTTCACGTTAGATTTTCCGACATTCCTTTCTTCTCCTTGAATTAACTCGTGTCTAGGTGTTGATGCTAGAGGCATATTTGTACCTGAAATGTATAGTACAACCAACAAATACAATATGGTGATATTCATGTTAGTGTACATTCCATAATACACGTTACCATCTCGATAAAAATCTAATCATACACAATTAAGAAAGCACACTCATTTATGAAAGACTTATTCGACACATATAGGTAACTCGATAAAAACAAGCATGTGAAAGCTAACTCGACAAGGAAACACAACTATTATGCCATACTCGATTTACAAGAAACATGTTTACTCGATAAACACTTATGTCATATTCGACAAATAGAAGCAATCCTAACTCGATAACTTTGAAAAAAATTTGGACAGAGTTTTGTTTCATGTGAGATATAAAATAAGGACCTATACTCGATGATCCTTTAGTGATGCTCCTTACTCGGAGAAAGAACATGTTACTTGATAAACGTGAAGTCAGTTTACTCGATAATGATACAAACCATGCATACTCGATAAGATACCTAACTCGATAAATATCCATTAGAGCTTTCTCGATACACACACTTAGAGAGCTCCATACTCGATAAGGAATTCAATTTTGCTTACTCGAGTTATCGAGTAAGAAATTAGATTTCTTACTTAGAAAAATTGTTTGAATGCTTCGAGTAAGGAAAAATGAATCCTTACTCGATAACATTGATGCCTACTCGATAAGTTCATCTCATACTCGATAAATTCATCACATACTCGATAAGTTCATCACTAAACTCGATAATATCCATAAAAACCAAAAAAATTCTGATTGATTTGGACCATGGGAATGCTTGATTTTGTTGTAATATGGCATCTAAAAGCATAATCCATTCCTAAATCAAACAAAAGCCTAACACTTTACTCACAAAAGATCAAACAATCAAGCACAATCAACCAATATCAAGCAAATGTAAATGTAATGACAAGAAACTCTAGGCACGTGTTAAGGGAACATATATAAGCAACACACAACATTCATATCACAAACACCAACCCAGAATGTGCCAGCCAATTTTTCGAGCCCTAAAAACCTAAAATCATTAATTCATTAATCCTGATGTATTATAGACTAGAACAAAGATGAAATCTATCATTTAAAGACCTACCAAAGCATCATATCTACTTTAATTAGCCTCAAACATCAAGATTAAGAAACACCCAAATTGATTGCTTAAACCCTAAAATTCGATTATAGACAAATGAGCCACAGAAAAGCAAAGCAAAAATGAGGCGAGTGATATATGCAACATAAAGAATCATTTAAGCACTTACAATCAAAGAAAACTCAAAAAACTCAAAATCTTGGTCGTGTGGAAATTTTGGAAGCGTTTGGGTGAAGTATTTTTTTTTTAAATAAAACCGTGTTTGTGTTTATTATATATATATAGACAACTTTAGGGTATTGACACAATTGGTCCTTGTACTTACATACAACTCATTATTTTGACACTTTAGCATTTTAAGTCCCTCCAGTTTTTGACATTACTCCCCCTTGAACCAACACAATATATTGAAGACGGTTTAACAAAACTTTTGGCTCAAGAGTTTTGTCGGATAAGATATAGCTGATGAAAAGTGAAGAAATGATTGATGACGATTTGAAGATTCAACAAAACATTCTCTTATATTTGAAAAACTTGTCTCCCCCTCAAAATATGTTTTCTTGAAAAATTTGAAAATTTCTAGAATAAAAACATATTTTGACTTAGAGAAGTTTGTTTATGAAGAAGAAAAGTTGTTGTTGTTGTTGTTGTTGTTTTTATTTTTTTTTATATATTTTTTTTATTTTTTATTTTTTTTTGTTGAATTAGAAGGGAGTTGAATAGTTTTACGTCCTTTTAAATTTATTTTCAAAATCTTTTGTAGCTTATAAAAACTTTCGATTCGATCTTACGTGAATTCAAGTATCAAGAAATATAAGCAAGACTAATCTAATAATGAAAGTATTGAAATAGAATGAAGAAAAGATAGAGTTAGAAAGATCAAACCACAACACGCGAATTTATGGTGGTTCGGCTACAAGGAACCTTCCTTGCCCTACTCCACTCCCCGAGTACCACACTCGAGAGTTTTCTTCACTATGTCAACAAACTCCTTATGGTGGAGAAACCTTATGTCACAACTCATAAATTTTGGTCTTTTCCCGAACTTTCAACATTTACTATTCATCGGTTACTATTCATCGATCACTATTCATCATTTACTATTCATCTTTTTCGGAGTCAGTTTGTGATTCTAAGAAGCGTTCAAAATTTTTACTATCCATAAAATACTATTCACCTCTGGAGAAAAATTGTCATTTATGCGTGAGTTGCGTCATTTCTGTATACGTACAGTTATTTACCTAATAAACGTTATCCTATAAACTATTATTTTGAATAATTGATCCGACAATCCCAATTATGGTCCTAACACATTTTTATACTCATAATAATAATATAAAAATTATATTATTAATTTACCCGGTGTTTTCAAATCAATTGCTACATTTTACGGTCGGAGCTTATAACTCCGTCGGTTTGCGATATTTCAACCCGATCATTATTTTAACTTCCGATTCTCATCAGGAATATTATTTTACAATTTTTACAACTTCATTATATTTTATTTTATCTCGTTACAATTTATTTTTAGTTAACTCGGTACCCGGTATCACCTAAAACTAATAATATCTAACAATATCAACACAATAATACACAAAATCTCACATTTTTCTTCCTACCCTTTGAAAATGCAGCCCCCCCCCCCCCTAATCCTCCTTAAATTGTGGATCTTGTCTATACATATAATATATAAACACAAAACATACACTTTTTATCTCATTTCACCTAAAATCAACTAGAAACTTTCTTTCACTTTCTCTCTTTTCTTTCCTTTGGAGTGATGCTCGGCCAAGAA
This sequence comes from Artemisia argyi, assembly GCA_030686995.1. NCBI lineage: Eukaryota > Viridiplantae > Streptophyta > Magnoliopsida > Asterales > Asteraceae > Artemisia > Artemisia argyi. The sequence continues at coordinate 129,982,451 of CM060677.1, forward strand.
GAGAAAAACAAGGAAAAACCATAACTTTTCCAAGATCAAGTGTTAATCTAGTCCCTTTAGTTGTTCTTGTTTGGGTTTTGTGATAAAAACTCAAGGTTTCTTAGGTTTTACTCATCCAAGCTCCATAATCTTTCTATGTAAGTTGTCAAACTCTTTTCCATAATTTCTTCATGTTATTTTTATGATCATATGATTTCCATTCAAGATCTACATGCATATGTTAGTTATACCACTTATATATATATATATATATATATATATATATATATATATATATATATATATATATATATATATATATATATATATTTATATATATATATATATATAACTTTTGAACCCTAGAAATGGATTAAAATTAGATCCTTGTTAGATCCACTTGATTTATGATGTTTAGGAACCCATGACACCCTAAGAAGGTGTATGGTAAGATTAGACTAGATTTGTGGTGATTGAAAGTGGTTTGGTTGAAGTTGAAACAAGTTTGAAACTAGGAAAATGATTTTTGAAACTATATAAATACCTACTGTCCTTATTTTGAAAACGTGGGAAACTCAGTAACTCAGGGGATATTTTTGAACAAAGATTTAGAAAATACTTTCAAAAACGAAGCCGTGGGCGAAAGAACGGATTAAAACGAGTTAATAACGAATGAGATATGATTTTCCGAATTTAACGACGAAAACTATTTTCTGAAAAACTGCATGCTGTTTGACAGTTTTCGAAGGGCAAATAGAGGCGTTAAACGTAACCTAGAGGAGCCGAGCTATCGAAAATATATTAGTATATACTAAAATGAATCCGTGGATATAAAGAACGAGTAAAATGAGCTTAAAACAACCAAGTTATACATGTTTTAAATTCGTCAAAACTATATATATATTTAGTCACTACTAGAAAATAATATAACTACGTACTAAATAATATATTTTCTAGATTTCTTATTCAAGGAGTTTATTTTTAATTAACGAAATACGTACGACTCAAGGTTTATTTATGCGAATACTAGACGATATCTTAAGGTTTTCAAAACGAGGAATATAACACTAACGTTTTTATATACGATATATTACGACAAGTTTTTATTATTCTAGTTGGACTTATTTTTCCTAAGTATGGAAAATAATTTACTTTGACTATAACTATTATTTCCAAGTTATGAGTGGTATAGGTATCATGTGTATGCATATTCTCTTCATCATTTCATGATCTAAGTAGATCACTATCATTCATATTCGGTTGCGGTTAGAGATCGAACCTCATTTCTGTGTATCCACTTTTGTCATCGTAGCTATTCGCACTAGGTGAGTCATAGCCCCACTTTTACTCTTTATACTTGTTTTAACTCTTTAGGGGAGATACATGCTCAACTACTTGCTTACTAGTATAAATACTCAATATGATTTTCCGAATTTAACGACGAAAACTATTTTCTGAAAAACTGCATGCTGTTTGACAGTTTTCGACGGGCAAATAGAGGCGTTAAACGTAACCTAGAGGAGCCGAGCTATCGAAAATATATTAGTATATACTAAAACGAATCCGTGGATATAAAGAACGAGTAAAATGAGCTTAAAACAACCAAGTTATACATGTTTTAAATTCGTCAAAACTATATATATATTTAGTCACTACTAGAAAATAATATAACTACGTACTAAATAATATATTTTCTAGATTTCTTATTCAAGGAGTTTATTTTTAATTAACGAAATACGTACGACTCAAGGTTTATTTATGCGACTACTAGACGATATATTAAGGTTTTCAAAACGAGGAATATAACACTAACGTTTTTATATACGATATATTACGACAAGTTTTCATTATTCTAGTTGGACTTATTTTTCCTAAGTATGGAAAATAATTTACTTTGACTATAACTATTATTTCCAAGTTATGAGTGGTATAGGTATCATGTGTATGCATATTCTCTTCATCATTTCATGATCTAAGTAGATCACTATCATTCATATTAGGTTGCGGTTAGAGATCGAACCTCATTTCTGTGTATCCACTTTTGTCATCGTAGCTATTTGCACCAGGTGAGTCATAGCCCCACTTTTACTCTTTATACTTGTTTTAACTCTTTGGGGGAGATACATGCTCAACTACTTGCTTACTAGTATAAATACTCAAAACATATTTTCTTGATACTCAAAACATACTTTCTTGATACTTGAAACATTTATACTTGATTGTATTATACTTGATTTCATACATACGTGATTGTGCTATACTTAACTGTGTTATACTAAACTGTGATTGTGTTTTCTTGAGCAACTTATACTTTGGGAAATGGCACCCAGTAATCATACATACATACAGACTTCCAATGACCCCAGATTAAGTTGCTGGACACAACCATTGAGACATACATATCCAATGGCCCCAGATTAAGTTGCTGGACACAACCATTGAGACATACATACAAACGTGAGGTCTTCGGAGATGAAGTGTAGACTCACGACTAATTGCTTAACTGTTGTGATGAACTTATACATGTTTAATCTTACTATATATATATATATTAGCAGTGGGTTGTGAACACACAGGTTACAAGTCTCTTATGGCGGGACTTGTAACTGAGTGGATTTACGATGCCTTTGCTGTGTGATCATTTTTCTATATACTTTATTTTGTTAAACAAACTCTATGAACTCATCAACCTCGTGTTGATACTTTAGCATGTATTTTCAGGTTTTAACCTATGACACGCTACAGGAGGTTTTGGCAGGGCATGGCATGGTCATAGAAGACTCTGATTATTTATATGGGGACCGTTTTAAACTATTTTAAGGGCCTACTTCCGCACTACTTTTAACGATGTAAATTCAATATTTTTGGTTAAACGATTTTATTTTAAATAAGTAAAGTGAAAACCATTTTTGAACTTGTGTTGTAATACCAATTGAGTTACACTCCAGCTACACGTATGCTTTCGCTGGACCTGATTTTGGGGGTGTGACAGATTGGTATCAGAGCTTTGGCTATAGCGAACTAAGTGTTTTTAAAACCTAGACTATAGCTACTTTTACGAAAAACTTAACCCTATGACCGTCACGTGCCTGCCTGCCAAGCTGAAGCCTCACTTGTGGTTTGTTGCTGACTTAGGTGATGAGATTTGTGTCTCATTATCTGGTATATTATATTCACTTATTTTAGTTGATTACTATAATTGTCTTTCATATAAGCATGTTCACGTATCATATATGTCACCCTGTTATGTTTCTCCCTGCATAGTTTCATCTTTTGACCTCGAGTTTGGTCACCTGCCTTAGTCTTTCTGAACGTCTTGGTATTTGTGAAGGACATAGTATTAGTATAACTGAGCTGAGTATTTTAAAATTCACGGAACCTCGGTGGAATATAGACTAGTCACCTACATTCAACCCGGGATAGTGGGACATAGGCTGACTACCTATATCCGACTCAGAAATGAATTTTGTAACACTGAGAATGGTTATAATAAAATTCTGTCTGGATTGAATCCTCTACTCAATTTCCAAATGTTTCATTTATGTGTGTGTATACCCTCGTTGTCAGAATGCTTATACTTTACATCACCTCGTGAACCGCCGCCTGAAAACACGTCAACTGGTCATTTCGTCTCATGAATCTTCACCTTTAAAACACTTCAGAGACCAACGTTAACTAAACTTCGGGACGAAGTTTCCTTAAGGGGTAGAGACTGTCACAACTCATAAATTTTGGTCTTTTCCCGAACTTTCAACATTTACTATTCATCAGTTACTATTCATCGATCACTATTCATCATTTACTATTCATCTTTTTCGGAGTCAGTTTGTGATTCTGAGAAGCGTTCAAAATTTTTACTATCCATAAAACACTATTCACCTCTGGAGAAAAATTGTCATTTATGCGTGAGTTGCGTCATTTCTGTATACGTACAGTTATTTACCTAATAAACGTTATCCTATAAACTATTATTTTGAATAATTGATCCGACAATCCCAACTATGGTCCTAACACATTTTTATACTCATAATAATAATATAAAAATTATATTATTAATTTACCCGGTGTTTTCAAATCAATTGCTACATTTTACGGTCGGAGCTTATAACTCCGTCGGTTTGCGATATTTCAACCCGATCATTATTTTAACTTCCGATTCTCATCAAGAATATTATTTTACAATTTTTACAACTTCATTATATTTTATTTTATCTCGTTACAATTTATTTTTAGTTAACTCGGTACCCGGTATCACCTAAAACTAATAATATCTAACAATATCAACACAATAATACACAAAATCTCACATTTTTCTTCCTACCCTTTGAAAATGCAGCCCCCCCCTAATCCTCCTTAAATTGTGGATCTTGTCTATACATATAATATATAAACACAAAACATACACTTTTTATCTCATTTCACGTAAAATCAACTAGAAACTTTCTTTCACTTTCTCTCTTTTCTTTCCTTTGGAGTGATGCTCGGCCAAGAAGAGAAAAACAAGGAAAAACCATAACTTTTCCAAGATCAAGTGTTAATCTAGTCCCTTTAGTTGTTCTTGTTTGGGTTTTGTGATAAAAACTCAAGGTTTCTTAGGTTTTACTCATCCAAGCTCCATAATCTTTCTATGTAAGTTGTCAAACTCTTTTCCATAATTTCTTCATGTTATTTTTATGATCATATGATTTCCATTCAAGATCTACATGCATATGTTAGTTATACCACTTATATATATATATATATATATATATATATATATATATATATATATATATATATATATATATATATATATATATATATATATATAACTTTTGAACCCTAGAAATGGATTAAAGTTAGATCCTTGTTAGATCCACTTGATTTATGATGTTTAGGAACCCATGACACCCTAAGAAGGTGTATGGTAAGATTAGACTAGATTTGTGGTGATTGAAAGTGGTTTGGTTGAAGTTGAAACAAGTTTGAAACTAGGAAAATGATTTTTGAAACTATATAAATACCTACTGTCCTTATTTTGAAAACGTGGGAAACTCAGTAACTCAGGGGATATTTTTGAACAAAGATTTAGAAAATACTTTAAAAAACGAAGCCGTGGGCGAAAGAACGGATTAAAACGAGTTAATAACGAAGGAGATATGATTTTCCGAATTTAACGACGAAAACTATTTTCTGAAAAACTGCATGCTGTTTGACAGTTTTCGACGGGCAAATAGAGGCGTTAAACGTAACCTAGAGGAGCCGAGCTATCGAAAATATATTAGTATATACTAAAACGAATCCGTGGATATAAAGAACGAGTAAAATGAGCTTAAAACAACCAAGTTATACATGTTTTAAATTCGTCAAAACTATATATATATTTAGTCACTACTAGAAAATAATATAACTACGTACTAAATAATATATTTTCTAGATTTCTTATTCAAGGAGTTTATTTTTAATTAACGAAATACGTACGACTCAAGGTTTATTTATGCGACTACTAGACGATATCTTAAGGTTTTCAAAATGAGGAATATAACACTAACGTTTTTATATACGATATATTACGACAAGTTTTTATTATTCTAGTTGGACTTATTTTTCCTAAGTATGGAAAATAATTTACTTTGACTATAACTATTATTTCCAAGTTATGAGTGGTATAGGTATCATGTGTATGCATATTCTCTTCATCATTTCATGATCTAAGTAGATCACTATCATTCATATTAGGTTGCGGTTAGAGATCGAACCTCATTTCTGTGTATCCACTTTTTTCATCGTAGCTATTCGCACCAGGTGAGTCATAGCCCCACTTTTACTCTTTATACTTGTTTTAACTCTTTGGGGGAGATACATGCTCAACTACTTGCTTACTAGTATAAATACTCAAAACATATTTTCTTGATACTCAAAACATACTTTCTTGATACTTGAAACATTTATACTTGATTGTATTATACTTGATTTCATACATACGTGATTGTGCTATACTTAACTGTGTTATACTAAACTGTGATTGTGTTTTCTTGAGCAACTTATACTTTGGGAAATGGCACCCAGTAATCATACATACATACAGACTTCCAATGGCCCCAGATTAAGTTGCTGGACACAACCATTGAGACATACATATCCAATGGCCCCAGATTAAGTTGCTGGACACAACCATTGAGACATACATACAAACGTGAGGTCTTCGGAGATGAAGTGTAGACTCACGACTAATTGCTTAACTGTTGTGATCAGTGTTCTAAAAGGCGCGCCAAGGCGCCGCCAAGGCGTCGCCAAGGCGCGAAACGTGGCCTCGGCGCCACGAAATGGACCAAGGCGTGAAGTATAGGCGTCGTGTGAAAAGGCGTGGAATAAGGCGTGCCAAGGCGCGCCTTATCGTATGGCGTGGCGCCATTTTTAGAAAGGGACGATGTGGGCTTAAATTTTGGGCCTAGTAATTTCTAAACATAGTTCAAATTTTCACTTTATTTCTTATGCATATCACTTTTTGTAAGCTCACCTTTTGTAAACTCACCTTTTGTAAACTCGATATGCATATAAAATACGATATTATAACATAAATGATAAATATATGAATATTTTTTCGCCGCCTTAGTCACGCCGCAAAAAACGCCATGGCTTCGCCATGGCACGTAAGGCTTGAGGCGTGGCCTTGCCGCCACGCCACGCCTCACGCCATTTATAACATTGGTTGTGATGAACTTATACATGTTTAATCTTACTATATATATATTAGCAGTGGGTTGTGAACACACAGGTTACAAGTCTCTTATGGCGGGACTTGTAACGGAGTGGATTTACGATGCCTTTGTTGTGTGATCATTTTTCTATATACTTTATTTTGTTAAACAAACTCTATGAACTCACCAACCTCGTGTTGACACTTTAGCATGTATTTTCAGGTTTTAACCTATGACACGCTACAGGAGGTTTTGGCAGGGCATGGCATGGTCATAGAAGACTCTGATTATTTATATGGGGACCGTTTTAAACTATTTTAAGGGCCTACTTCCGCACTACTTTTAACGATGTAAATTCAATATTTTTGGTTAAACGATTTTATTTTAAATAAGTAAAGTGAAAACCATTTTTGAACTTGTGTTGTAATACCAATTGAGTTACACCCCAGCTACACGTATGCTTTCGCTGGACCTGATTTTGGGGGGTGTGACACCTTACACACCTTGGCTTACACCTATTAACGATACTAAGCTAAATGTCGAGTTCTAATCGTAGCTAGAACCAATCTCACAACTTCTTCAAGACTTCACTCCTTCTTCACACCTTCACAACTTCTTCAAGATAGCTTCACACCTTTTCTTCTTGTCTACTTCACACCTTCTTCTATGCACAACTAAATCACAACAACTACACTACTTTACAACACACCTAGTATCTACAATCAACAAATTCACACAACACTTCACAAGTATCTAGCACTACTACAAGATGAAACTAGCTAATCACAACACTACTACAATTTAATGGATGTAGAGGAGTGTTCTTCTTTTTGCACTTGAGTGGATGAAGCTTTGGATCATTTAGAAACAAAGACTTATGAATTATATGATCAAAGGATTTTTGAGATAGAAATGAAGATTAGATCAGAAGGTTTTGAGTGCAAAAAGGTAAGAAAATTTTATGGAATGAACCAGTATTTAAAGGGGAAAGATTTACTGTTCTGGAGCGTGGCCGGTCCCCTTAATTAGGGGCCGGTCCCCTTAATAATTAAGGGGGCCGCCCCTCCAGAACGTTGGATTTTCTTGTCCATTAGTGAGGAAGGTTTTTCTGGATAAAACTTGCCCTTTTTGGTTGGAATTTTGAAATCATATCTTTGTAGTTTAATAAAACAATACCAAAAATGATTTACTAATATATATAAAATGTTAATGTCATTTTATAAAATGTTATGTGTTAAGAAAAGGCTTTCTTTGATCATGCAATGCATAAGATGCTAAGTTTATGCATACCTTAAGTGATATTAGTTGTAGAAGTAAATATTTGTTACTAAATACTTGTTTACGTCATAATATTGACTTAATTTAGTTTACATTTTGTGATTATCAAAACATAGAGTTATTGAGAAATATTAATAACGTTTTTAAACATTATTTATATCAACAATTTCCCCCTTTTTGATGATTACAAAACTTAAACTCATTAACTCAAAAATTAGTTTTTAAACAAGTATTTTAGTGAGTTTATATTTACTTCTCCCCCTTTTTGTAGAATCAAAAAGGTTATGCCGACAAATTTCAGCCGTGAAATATTGACGGGATGAAAACTCCCCCTTGATGTGTACTCCCACTCATTTGGGGGCACCAAGGAGACGAGCTATGGAATGCTTGCAAGACAAAAATATTAGAAGCACAAGTATATACATGCAAATATATATAAGGTGACAAGAATATAAATAAGCATGATTAAAAAGAAGCATTCATATTAAAGCAAAATTTGTGTCAAGACACAACAATACAAGTAGCATCAAGAAAGACTACAAATAGGATAACTACTACATAAACTAACAACTAGAATAATATTCCATCATGCAAAGAGTACATGGTCTTCATAGAGCTTGCAAGCAAAAGGGTGGTAAAGACTTTATTTATTAAGCATATCATATGCTTAATTTGGAGAGCATGATGGAGATGGTGGAGAAATGGGTGAGGATTGTGGTGGGGGAATAATGGGTGAGAATGGTGGAGTTGGTGGTGGTGGTGGGTTGGTAAGCAAGTGTTCAATATATGAAAACATATACTGAATTTCATCTCTAAGACCAAAGATTATGGTTCGGTTGTGGATACAACAAAGGCAAGTATCTCCATGAGCTTCAAGTAAGCTCCAAGGTAGGGGATTAGCAAAGATTTGTGGTGTAATTGGTGGAGATGAGACATGAGCATCAAGTGGTGATATTGGTGAGAGTGAGATGGTAAGTTGGGTGGAAAAAGGTTCTTGTGTAGGATGTGGTGATGATGCTTGTGGTGGTGACAAGTGTGAGTTGATGTAGCCATTGATTGATGAAGTTGAAGGTATGGAGGATGAGGAAGTTCCATGAGCGGAAGTTGTTTTTGATGGTGCATTAGGTGCACTTGGAGATGAGCATTTAGGAGGAGGTGATGGAGTAGTATTGTATTCATTTGTTAAGTCAATGAAGAGTTGTTTTGGATGGATGATAACAATCTATTGTTTCTTAGAGGCTTTAGAGATGGAGGTGCTAGGTGAAGACATGATGGTTTGGGTTGAAAGAGATGATGAATAATGAGATGAATATTGTTAGTTTGGAGGGAATTTATAATATGAAATTGGTTGATTTAGGTAAGTTTTTGGAATGGTTTAATGAGATTCTAAAATCAGTTGGGTTAAAAGAAGAAATAATAGCTGATACCAGAGAAAGAGGTCACAAGATGCAAAAGAAAATAGTAAACCCAGTTCCAGATGGCCGGTCCCCTTAATTGTAGGCCGGCCCCCTTAATAATTAAGGGGACCGCCTAGGAAAATTAAGGGGGCCGCCCATCTGGTGTTTTCCCAGGCGACCAGAAACCAAAAATTTGCAGAAATTGCTGGTTTTTCAAGTGTATGTTTCCAGCAAGCTCTATTTGATGCATATACTCTAGGAATGATGAAATATAAGTATGTATAAACAAATCATGCATGTAAACAAATATATTATAAGCCAAATTTAAAAGAAGCATAATATTAGCATTAAATAATGATCAAAATCCTAGCATGATAATAGTTAAAACCTAAGCATCATTCAACAAATAAACATGAAAGAACACAAGTATTTCCGAACAAATCGGACAAATAACAAACCACACAAATGTCTAATAGAGTAATAATATTATTAAGTAGCAATACATCAACAACTCTACTTCTTCTTTTTGCCCATCATCTTCCTGAACATCTTTCCTACGGACTTGAATCCTCCTCGAATTTCTTCATGCATTTGTTGTTGTTGATTAATGATGGACGTTTGACGAGTAAAGAGGAGTTCATCAGTACACTCGTGAGGAAGAGGAATTTGATATTTGGAATAGTCAATATCAGGGAGATCATCAACAAAGTTCGTGGGGGATGGAGTACTAACACGTGAGGTGTCTTCCTCCTCATCATCATCATTGACTCGATGAGATGTTGAACCACGAGGCATAGAAAACAAAGGACCACGAGATTTTCCTTTGTCACTTCGAGAACGATGAGTACGAACAAGTGTGAGTTGGTTCAGAGTGGGATGAATATGCACGTAGATATCACTTCGAAGATCTTGGTAGTGTTCCATGACATGACGATAAAGTCGAGTGAGGAACATACCATAAGGCAGATTGACATTAGGAGTGTTTTTGGCAGTCATGATACGATTGACAAAGAGATAAGCCAGATTGTAGTTTTCTTCAGCAACTACACAATACAACATGTGGGCGATGCTAGCCATGAGATGATCACGGTGACCGTCGGTACCAAACGCATTCTCGCGAATGAGTTCTTCCCAATTTTTCATGTCGGGGCTTAACTCTTTGAGAAGAATTTGATTTTCATGAATATCGACATTCTTCGACTTGATTTTGCGAGTAGTCGTACCACGTACTAGTTCAAGCATTCGACGAATGTCTTCGGGACTTGGAATCTCAGAATAGTATGGACCATCCTGAGGACGATTGCGTTCAAGTGAGGAAAGATCCCATTTAGTGGAGTATACGGCTTGGCCGTTGTATGGGATTCTAAGGATTTGTCCAAATTGAGCAAGAGTAAGAGTGATGAATTGATGTTGGATCATAAAAGAAATGAGAAGATGGCCATAGGGATCGGTTTACACCGTCACTTGGCTATAGAAGTCGAGGACAAAACGAGGAATGATTGGTTCGTTGATTTTGTAAAGACAATCAAGATGGACATTGGTGAACATCCGTTCGATTTGATCGGATTCATAGTAGGATGGATCGACAATTCTACCCTCGTGAATGTTTCTATTTTCAATGGGACGATAGTAACATGCAACGGCGGGAGACATGCTGGGAGTAGAGGAAACTTGAGGAATGTATTGTTTGGTTTTTGAAACATCACCAACCGTGGTCTTAGGCATTTTCACCTAAACAACATAACAAAAAAAAAAATTAAGAAAAATAATTAACATGCATACGTTATATATATATATATATATATATATATGCAATACATGTGGAACGGAAGCCTACTTCGACCTAAAAATATCCTAGGAAGTAGTTTCACAATGTTCCTTTATTTTAATTTTTAACTCGCTTAAAATGTATCTTACGATGTCAAAATGTAGTTGTGGAATTAGTTCGATAAATTATCGAGACTATCCAAACAACACTTTTGACATTATAATTCATTTAGAAATTTGGCTAGATATATATTAGATTATATATCTTGCTATCTCTTACGAGTTTGGCTAAAATGAAACTTGTTTAAAAGGAAAAATATGAATTTAGGTTTTCAAAATGTATTTTTCAAGATAAACCAAACGCTCCCTTAACTAGATGAATGTCGCCTAAAACATCAATATATATTTTGATTATATATCTTGATGACACTTATAGACTCGAATTATGTTAGTAAGTTTAATGAGCTAGTTTTAAGTTTTAAATAAATTCATATAAGTATGATTTTATCATGAACCAAACGCCCATGTTCTCTTCATGAAAATTTTTACAAAGAATTAAAAGGTATGTTTTGATTGTTTGAAACATTTAACTACTACAATGTAGTAAGTTTTAACTAGTTTTTAAGTGTTATATCAACAATGTGCTTTTTGAAGTATTAAATTAACAAGGGTTTATGGGCGATTAAAAATTTTGACAATATGATGTGTTATACTTAGTTTGAGTTGCAATTCTACATTTTAATCCTATGGGAAGCATTTGGTTATTCAATTCCTAACTTCAATTTTACTAGAATTCGGGTTCAGATAAATTTTAATAAAATACCTAATTATTGATTAGACACTAAATTGAATGAAATGTGAAGAAATGTATGTTGGAAAACTTACAAAAGATGTTGTTATATGTTTGGTTAGCGTTTGCCCCTTGCGAAACAACCCCGGATTGGTGATTTGGTGAAGGATTTTGGTGGTTTTGGTTCGTTCACAGCAGTGGTGAGGGAGGAATTTATGAACAAATGGAGTGTTTGGGAAAAGATTTAAGGTGGAAAACGTGTTTGGAAGTATCAGATGGCCGGCCCCCTTAAACATTAAGGGGACCGCCCCCGATAACAAGCCAGTCCCCTTAATCTTTAAGGGGGTCGCCCTTTGAATTTTGAATTTTCGCGGTTTTAGTTTCTGGAACAAACATATTTAAACGTATATAATTAGATTTATAATATATCAAAAATACGTAAGCGTTTATTGGCACGATGATGAAGTACTTGACAATTTTTAATTAACGTTTCGATAATTAAAATGTACCTTTGACAATTTTGGATAGAATGATCAAAGTGTCAAGTTAATGAAGAGTTTGAGATGTGTTCGGGAATATGTGAATATGTGCATATATATGTATGTATATATATATATATATATATATATATATATATATATATATATATATATATAGTGTGTAAGTGTGAGTGAATGGTGGGTTAATAGGTGAAGTTTGAGAAATGATGATGAAGATAGAATAAAGTCGGCGAAAGGAGTTTGTTTCATCCATAGTATTCACGTGCGAGCGCGTTCTTCCTTTATATTGATCCAGTTGACTCACATCCCTACATCATCATGAGTCTTCTAAAAGTGGACACAAGAGACTTTCGTGTTGAACATAAAAGTTCAAAAGTAACAAGAGGGGGAAGGAAAGGGTTCGATAACGAACAATTTCTTTAGATAGAAATGAAGATTAGATCAGAAGGTTTTGAGTGCAAAAAGGTAAGAAAATTTTGTGGAATGAACCAGTATTTAAAGGGGAAAGATTTACTGTTCTGGAGCGTGGCCGGTCCCCTTAATTAGGGGCCGGTCCCCTTAATAATTAAGGGGGCCACCTTATGAATTAAGGGGGCCGCCCCTCCAGAATGTTGGATTTTCTTGTCCATTAGTGGGGAAGGTTTTTCTGGATAAAACTTGCCCTTTTTGATTAGAATTTTGAAATCATATATTTGTAGTTTAATAAAACAATACCAAAAATGATTTACAAATATATATAAAATGTTAATGTCATTTTATAAAATGTTATGTGTTTAGAAAAGGCTTCCTTTGATCATGCAATGCATTAGATGCTAAGTTTATGCATACCTTAAGTGATATTAGTTGTAGAAATAAATATTTGTTACTAAATACTTCTTTACGTCATAATCTTAACTTAATTTAGTTTACATTTTGTGATTATCAAAACATAGAGTTATTGAGAAATATTAATAACATTTTTAAACATTGTTTATATCAACATTTTATTTTATTATTATTTTTTTTAAATAAGTGAGAAAGAAAATATTTTTGTGTTTTTCTTGGTTTTATATTTTTATATTTTGTTTTTGAAAGAAATATTTACAAATATGATTTTGATGTTTTACAATCAATTGTGTTTTAAAAACTTTTCAAGATCATCTGGAGTCAAACATCACATACCAATTTGGTGGACTAGATCAGCAAACCTTGTTGGAGAATGCTTTGGTGAACAAGTCTGCCAATTGGAATTTAGTTCCCACAAAGTATAATTCAACTGTACCCTTTTCGACATGATCCTTGATTAAATGATATCGGAGATCAATGTGTTTGGACTTGCAGTGATGAACGGTATTGCAGGAAATTTGATTGGTCCCAAAACGGTCAGATATTATTAACCAAGGTCAACAAGTCAAAGATAGCTCAGTTCCAATTCTCCGTGGATATTATAGTGTGTCCCCGGGTCGTTATGTCCCAGCGAGATTGCAATGGTGCTTTGGAAATCGTTTTTGAAATGAGTGGCACTGAGGACAGTAGCCAAGATGATTTAAAATTGATTATGCTACTGATATTTGGTATTTGCACAATGATATTAACAATAACATATATACAGATATATTCACAAATTCACAATTGGGGATTCAGATTACAGACAGAAAAGTGGGTTTTAGCAAACTACAAACTACAGGGGGTGCAAGTGAAACTTTTTAAAACTTAAAATAAAAAGAAAATTTAAAATGAAAATGTAATTATTAAATTGATTATTTTAATATTTAAATATTACTTAATTAATTAAAACTATTTAAAATCTAATTTAAATTAAACTAAAAATGATAAAGATTACAAATTAACCTAAAAATTTGCAAAACTAATTTCTAAACCTTAAAAAGAACTTGAAGAAAGTATAAAAAATAAAAAGAAATATTTTTGTCTTTTTATGGGTTTTTTATTAATTAAAAACTAATTATCTTAATTAAACTATTTTAAATTACTAATAATACCTAAATGACTTAGAAAATTATAGAAAAATTTATAAAACTAATTAACCATCACAGGAATCCTACAAAATTATAAAAAAGCTTCTAAAAATTATTTTTAGTCTATTTTACTAATTATTTACTTAATTATTAATTTAAATCTAATTTAACTAAATTAAATAAGAAAATTAGAAAATGAATAGTAGAATTTAAAAATCTATTTTCTTAAAGTCTTAACTAATTTATAAAACCTAGGAAAATTATAAAAACCTACTGTTGTTAATTAAAATTTAAGAAAACTAACTAATAACTAATATTACCTAATTAATTATTTAAACTATTTTTAATTCTAATAATTAGTAAACTGTTTAAGAAAAGTCTAAGAAAATTATTACAAATACTTAAAGGTGACAGGTAATTAAGAAAATTATAAAAATGGTGAAGTGCTTATTAAAAAGATAGAATCTATTAAATAGAAGCTATCACTAATTTTAAATTTGGTTTTTCTTGGTTTTTCTTTTTGACAGATGAAAATAAGATAAAAATAAGAAACTTTTACAAAACAACTTTTGTTTTAGCTTAAGAATTAGTTGTGTGCACCCCCTTGTTTCCAAGCAGTGGACAAAATAGCTTATTAGGGCATGTGATTTTTTGAAAAGCTATTCAAATGAACAAATAAGCTACCACAGATGTATACCAACTTGAAATAGGATAAAATTCACAAATAAGCAATTTGGATAAGCTGCTATGAGCAAATAAGCAATTATCACTCAACTAGGCCAAGACAGGCCAAAACTAAGGGTTTTGGACCTCTGTGGGGTCCACAGAAGAGATCAGGGATCCAAAATGAAACTTGAAACCTAAAGAGGGACTGGTAGGCTACACAATAAGCCAATAAGCAGGGCTTATTTCTTATTAATGAACTCTGGGTAAGCCTTGGAAGTTAGGGTCTCACACTGAGTACTCAGTGTTTACTCAGGAATTGATCAAACTTAAAGGCACTTGCAGCCCTATCAAATAAGCTCACAATGGTGAAATAAGCTCAGAAATTTAAAGCTGGGCATATGGGGTTTCTAAAAAGCTAAAAAGCTAGGGGTGGGACCCACTAATGAAGTGGTTAAGGTCTTGGGGATTTTGGTCAAAACCTGTGCACAGGGCATGTGTTTGCCCTGCAAGTCAAAATAAGCTAATGCACAAGCTTATAGAAAATTCCTAAAAATAAGCTGACTATGGGCTTTTGAACACTAGGTGGCAATCTTTAATTCCTGAAAAGCTTAAAGTCTCAAACTAAACACAAAAATCACAAAAATTCTTCCAAAATTTGGTTTTCTGAAACAAAGGCAATTTTTGACTTTTTTAGATATTGAGCTAAGTTGACTAAAGTGAACTTTAATCCTACACTACTGATTGAAATTGACTAATTAAGCTAATGTGAGACTAAATTAGGCTACACCACTCATAAGTGAATGGATTTGGGGCATATGCCACACTTAATCCAACACAGAGGGTTATCTAGGCCAAGTTATGTTTGATTTTGACTTTCTTCTGAATAGGACCTAGATATTATACTTGTTCTGAGCTAGTATTGAGCTAAATGACTTGTGTAAACCAAGAATAATAACAAATGGGCACTTGAACACCTAGGATCTCACTGATCCAAACACACCTTAATGATTGACTGTTTTGTGATTTGTAAAGCTAGAAGGTGTTAAGGCTTATGAACCTGATCCACAATAACTTTTTATGATATGTTAAGCCTAAATGAGCATTTAAAAACAGAAACCAACCACAAGTGCACAAAAGTACTAATTATACTATTTGACTGTGAAACTAAGAATTTTAAGCAACTATGAAAATCAACAAACAAGCTACTGATTTTAAGTCGTATTATTACTATTTAACACTGAATAAGCTAAAATAAACACAAATAAGCAGATGATAAGCTAAGCTATAGTAGAATAATAGAAATGAGATTATGAGCTTACAATGTGCACTCCTGCCAAATCATGAACCAAAAACCCAAAAATCAATCCTATAGGTCTTCTACAAGACCACTAACCCAGGGCCATCCAAGATTTACCCTGCTCCAGTGTTCATCTTCAAAAACCTGCAATTGTTGACTTTTTTTGACTTTTTTATATATTTTTTTTAATATTTGATACTAACTTGTATTTTATGGTTTCTAAAAGCTTAAATAAGCTTTCTGGGAGCTTATATGGGCCTAAGAGTCCATAAGTTCTATGAATAATAACAATACAGAAGATTAAAAGCTTTGAAATAAAGATAAAAATTGATCAACTAAGATATTGATTCAAACTTGATTTTTATTGATAGAAATTCTTAGAAGTACACTGAAAATGAGAATTACACTACTTGAGAGCTGAATTACAAACTAAAAACTTGAATTGAACTTATACGATTTAAATTTTCCCAAAATAAGCTAACACACCTTCTTCTTGGACTTCTCCTCTATTTATAGGCCACCATTAGGGTACTTGCATCCCTCTGATCATTTCCCATCATTAATTTTGGCCATTGGATCACTGAGGAGCTCTAATCACCTGCCACGTGTTTTGGCGGGAAAATTGGTTTGATACCAATTGCTTCTGTTTTGCGTGGAGGGGTGGGGGAGCATTTATTGTGGAGGTGATAGTAGGTGAAGGTAGGTTAGGCGGTGGAACCAGGGTGAAACCAGGGTGGTTTTGTGAGATGGTTTTGGGTGAGAGGGGAGGGAAAGGGGTGTACGTTTGACTGGTTTGACCCTGGTATTATTATTTCTAGGGTGGGCTTTGTTTGTTTGGGCTAAAGGTGTAAAGGAGTTGGGCTTGGTGTTGTTTTTGGATTGGACTTGGTTTGGTAATAATTTAAGGGTCCGGTTTGGTTTAATATTTTCACAAGGACCATTTTTGTAATATTCTAAAATTTGAGGGATGAGTTTTGGCATTCTTCCAAAGTATTTCACAAGGGTGAAATTTGCCATATGAGAATATTATGAGGACCTTAGATGATTTTTCCATTTTAATTTTCCCAAGGACCAAATCTGCCAATACTTCAAACTTCAAGGACCAAATTTGTAATTTCACCAATCTTTGCAACCAAGGACCAATCCTGCCATATATGAGAAGTACAAGGACAAAATTTGTTTTTCTCAAAGTTTAAATATCCCAGGGACCATTTTTGACAATTTTTAAAGTTTAGGGACTAAACTTGACATTTTGTGAAACTTTGCACCAAAGGACTAAATGTGTAACTTTTTGATTTAAAAGGACCTTTGGTGACTTTTTCAAGTTTTTAGAGTAACCAGGGACTAGATTTGACAACTTTTGAAAGATGAGGGACTGAAACTGCCAATTATGCAAACTTTGTTTATTTTTCATTTGTTTTTGATTATTTTGCATCTGAAACATATAAAACACATTCCTGGGATATTTTCACTATTTTGATGCAATATTGAGTGTTTTTAGATGTTTTGGCAGCTCAGAAAATGTAAAAATGATGAGTATTTACACACTCATCAATCCCCCACACTAAAACATTGCTAGTCCCTAGCAATCTTTTGAGAAAAACTTAATAGATTTGAAAACTATTTACCAAAAGCCATCACTTCTGGAGTAGCCAGATGTATCGATTCAAGTAAGAACTATGGTCCACCTGATAACCATGTGATTTTGAGCAAACCACCAGCTGTCAACGGATTTGATTAGTCTTTACCAAAAGCCGTTTGCTTCTGGACTAGCCAACTCTTGATGGACTAAGTCGACATCTTGGTGAGCTGATTACCAATTATGGATTTTCCACGGCCTTTACCACAAGCCATAATCTTGCGGGCTAGCCAACTCATTCACTTTATGGGATATGGCGAGTTGATTTACCATACAATTTTGGGCAAATTGCAAGCCATCAACGGATTTGAGATATCTTTACCATGAGCCGTTTGCTCCTGGATTAGCCAATCCTTTTGTCATTTAGACATGGCGGACTGATATCCACAAAAATTTTGAAATAAAGTGAAAAATTTTTGAAAAATTTAGGCCAAAATAGGGGTACTTAGAAAGTATTTTGTGATAAAATTCGCAAGAATTTCCCCCCCCCCCCCCCCCACTAGAATTTAATATTGTCCTCAATATTCAAAGTCCCGGCTATTATGCCGATTCTCCGAACGGAAAAAGCTAATATTCGAAACTAACTGTGGAAATATCGATTTTATTTTTCACTTTATTTATATGTACATATAAATATTTTACACATTTTTTTTCAAACTTATATACATATTTACTTTTCAAAAGGTGGGGGACGACCACTCCCCCACACTAGAGTGGTAGAAAGTAGAAAGAAGTCAGAGATATGGGTGAAAACCCATATTTTGCTAATTTTTGTTCACCGAGTCACTAGCTTGACTCGATCCCCGAATTCATTGGTCCATGGGGAAAGTTTGGAGATCCGGGACAACCATGGATGGTATGTCCTCTCCAAAATAATGTTTCAAACGATGACCATTCACCTTGAAGTTGGGACCTTCGGGTTGAGATAACTCAACTGTCCCGTATGGATATACTTTAGCAACAGTGAATGGTCAAGTCCATCGGGTTTTTAAATTCCCTGAGAAGATCTTTAACCTTGAATTGAAAAGAAGGACTCTGTCACCGACGTTGAAAACGCGGTTCTTGATCTTAGAGTCGTGTATCTTCTTTGTCTTTTCTTTGTAGATCAAAGAGTTCTCGTAGGCTTGATCACGAAGTTCGTTTAATTCATTGAGTTGAACCTTACGGTGATCACCCGCTTTATGAAGGTCGTAGTTTGCATGTTTCAAGGCCTAGTAGGCTTTGTGCTCGAGCTCGATCGGTAAATGACACGCCTTCCCGTATACAAGCTTGTAGGGAGTACACCCGATGGGTGTTTTGTAAGCTGTACGGAAGGCCCAGAGTGCATCATCTAGTTTGTCCGACCAGGAAGCACGGTTTTCACCTACGGTCCTTTCAAGAATCCGTTTAATACCACGGTTAGAAACCTCCACCTTCCCACTTGTTTGTGGGTAATACGCGGTAGAAAGACGGTGAGTAACACCGTACTTTAACATGACTTTTGCGAATTGATCATTGCAAAAGTGTGTACCGCGATCACTAATGATGGTACGTGGGGTTCCAAAACGAGCAAAGAGGGATTTCAAGAATTTTACAACAACTCAGGCATCGTTAGTGGGTAAGGCTTTTGCCTCAACCCATTTTGACAAGTAGTCAACCGCCACGAGAATGTATTTGTTTCCACGAGAAGATGGGAATGGCCCCATAAAATCAATGCCCCAGACGTCAAAGATTTCACAAACTTGAATGGAATTTTGTGGCATTTCGTTCTTTTGTGAAATATTCCCGTGACGCTGACAAGCATCACAAGCTTTGACTAACTCGTGGGCATCCTTATAGATCGTGGGCCAACAGAAACCGGAATCAAACACCTTTTTGGCGGTGTAGTTAGGACTATGGTGGCCCTCGGTGGGTCCAGCATGGCAAGCCTTGAGAATATCAGCGGCTTCCTGTCCGTATACACATCGCCTGATGACTTGATCAGCATAGATTTTGAAGAGATAGGGGTCGTCCCAGAAGTAATGTTTAACGTCTTTGAAGAATTTGTTCTTCTATTGGGACGTCATCCCCTTCACGATGAAGTTACCCGCATGGTAATTTGCAAAGTCGGCAAACCATGGGGTAGTAGAGTCACCACGAAAAGCAACCGCATTGAGTGTCTCGAGAGGAAATGTTTCATTTATTTCCTGTTTCTCGGACACATCCTGGTGAAGGTTTTCTAATCGTGAGAGATGATCAGCAGCAAGGTTCTCGACTCCTTTTTTATCACGGATAATGATATCAAAATCTTGGAGGAGGAGAACCCAACGGAGTAGCCTCGGCTTTGCATCTTGCTTTGCAAATAGGTACTTCAAAGCCGAGTGATCCGTATACACTACGCATTTGGTCAGGATTAAGTATGGCCGGAATTTTTCAAAGGCATACACCACAGCTAGTAGTTCTTTGTCAGTAGTGGTGTAATGACTTTGAGCCTCGGTCATAGTTTTGTTTGCATAGTGTATAGGCTGAAAGTATTTTGCTTTTCGTTGCCCCAAGACCGCACCTATGGCAAAATCACTAGCATCACACATAAGCTCAAAAGGTCGGTCCCAATCGGGGGCAACAAGAATCGGTGCCTCAGTAAGCCTTTTCTTTAATGTTTCAAAAGCTTCGATGCACTCAGGAGAGAAGATGAAAGGAGCATCCTTCTCGAGGAGATGGGTCATAGGCCGGGCAATCTTAGAGAAATCTTGGATAAACCTACGGTAGAAGCCGGCATGACCCAAAAAGCTCCTGACACCTTTAACGGTGGTGGGATGAGGTAATTTAGCGATGACATCAATTTTGGCTTTGTCAACCTCAATCCCGTTTTTTGAAATTTTATGGCCGAGGACAATGCCCTCTTTAACCATAAAATGGCTCTTCTCCCAGTTGAGAATTAAATTCGTTTCTTTGCAACGTTTAAGCATTTGTTCCAAGTGGGAGAGACAAGACTAGAATGAATCCCCGATGACTGAAAAGTCATCCATAAATACCTCCATGGTTTTCCCGATCATGTCATAAAATATAGACATCATGCACATTTGGAATGTGCCTGGTGCATTACATAAGCCGAAAGGCATACGTCTGTAAGCAAAAGTTCCGTAGGGGCATGTGAAGGCAGTTTTCTCTTGATCCTGTGAATCAATGGGGATTTGGAAGTAACCCGAGAAACTATCGAGGAAACAGTAGTATTCATTCCCCGCTAGTCTTTCGAGCATCTGGTCCATAAAAGGGAGAGGAAAATGGTGTTTACGGGTGGCTTCATTCAACTTACGATAGTCAATACATACTCGCCAACCCGTGACCAAAGGAATCGGAATTAACTCGTTTTCCTCATTGGTGACAACGGTTATGCCACCCTTTTTAGGAACGCAATGAATTGGGCTAACCCAAGGACTGTCAGATATATGGTAAATCAACCCCGCATCAAGAAGGTTTAGAACCTCTTGTTTGATAACTTCGTGGATTTTGGGATTTACCCTTCTCTGTTGTTGCACTGCTGGCTTAAAGTCATCCTCCATTAAGATTTTGTGTGTACAAAAGTCCGGGCTAATACCCTTAATGTCGGAGAGTTTCCAAGAAATTGCTTGCTTGTGTGACTTAAGCACCTTTAGGAGTGCAGCCTTTTCCTCATCTTTTAAGTCTTTAGCAATAATGACGGGTAATTTATCATCACCCTCCAGAAATGCATATTCTAGATGAGGAGGCAAGTCCTTGAGCTCAACCTCGGGAAAGTCTTCAGTTATTTCAACATTTTTGACTTCTTATTTATGAAGTATTTTTGGAGACGGAGAGGGTGAAGGTCGTCATTTAACAATCTTTCAAGAAGAAGAATATCCCTGTAACAATTCGCATTTTCAGGATAATTACCATTCCCGGAAAATTTCACTATTCACTTTTACTATTCATTTTTCCCGAAACTTTCCCGAAAGTTGATTTTTATTTGATATTCTCGAGTGATAAATCATTTCCATGGCAAATTAAATGTTTGACATTCGTCAGATCATTTTCGTGAAAGTTATTAAGGAATTACACGTTTTAGGGTAAAACGTCATTCAGAAATTCTACGTACAACGAAACTCGACCGCGTTAAGTGACCCCGCATCAGAAAAATGTTTGACACACTCATGATTTATTTGAGAATTAATCGTGACTGAGAAAAATATAACCAAAGACTTCCCGGCAGGTCACCCAAGCCTGTACTAATCTCACATGAGCACGCTTAACCGTTTGGGCGATTAACCGTTAGACCACAAAACGCGTTTCTAAGACTATTTGAGTTTTCAACTTCTTAGAAAAAGTCAACATATTCTTTCCCTCCTCCATTGACCAAAAATCATCCCTTGATGTTATAAGTCGTTTCGTGATTTTTAGGCTTACGGTTTGATGTCTAAAAGACATTTAATACCAACCGACACTAGACTGAGCCCAGTCTAGACATTATAAGTCATTTTAAATCATTTTTATCACATTAGAAAAGTAACATTTTACTTTTCTCAATTTTACGCAATATTCGTACGTTTTACGTATTACGCGTTTTAGACCCGTGTTTCCAGTTTTTTTAGCAGGGTTTACCACCCAAATGGAACCTACCACTCATTTTATATTTTATTATGGGACATATGGACATGTTTATCAATACTTTCAAGTTCCATAATTTTACGACACCCGGTTTTACGTTTTGAGGCTTAATCATTTACGATTGGCATTTCCCGGAGTCAAAACTAACCAAGTATCTTGGATAATACCAAGAAAAGTCCACACCCTTGCTCTCCAAGCTCATGAACAGCCTTGGAGGGGGGATTCACCACCCATGTGGCTTGATCTTATGCCTTGTGTCATGAGATGTGAACATGTGTTCAACTTGGCCTCCAAGTGTTGACTAGTCAACAATGTAACCTCCTCATTTGCATATAAATGCCTCTCCTTCCCCTCCTTGGCCATTCCAACGACCCACATACATAAAAACACACCATCATCTCATCCTTAGCTCATTTACTTCAAGTTCCATCCAAGAAATCAAGTGCTATATCCATACATAAACCCTAGTTTAGTTTTGATTCATCAAAACTACTTCAAATCCTTAGAAACTTTGGTGATTTCTCTTGAGTTTGAATCCACTCAAGTCACCTCAATTTTCATCATCTCTCTTTCAAGATTACAAGAGTAGAAAGATTGCATGAAGTGAAGTGGGTTGAAGCAAGTCTATCAAAGTCCTATCCTTACATGTTAACTTCCTTTCATCTTTGAAAGCCAAAAGTTGTGAGCCAAACCCTAACTTGATTCTTGTTAAATAATCATGTTCATGTTATTTACATGTTATTCTTGCTATATTATGTCTTGTAGTTATGTCCATGATGTATAAAAATGATTAAAACAAGTTATTGTTATTGATTGTTACAACAAGTTACTAAAACAAGTAAACTAGTGACTTTCTTGGTAAGACCTGATCAAAATGGTAAAAATATGATATTTGATCATTACATATTACAGTAGAGGACTTAACAAGGAAACCATAGCAATTTGAACCACCTAAAACGAGTATACGAGTCAAAAGTTACGCCCATTTGAAGTTACCAAAGATTTCCGGCAAAACTGCCTAAACCTTCCTGAATCGCATTCTGACTTTTTGAAAGTCCCACTTCTGGTCCGATTCATCAAAAAGTTAAAACACGAAAGTTGTCCGGAACGACGTTTTCGTTCAGGAACAAAGAAGCTCGAGCCTTGAAAACACTTTCTGAGTAAGATATTTCACAATTTCTTAACAGCTATTTACATATAATAAGTCATTAAGTTATGGTTATACTTTAAAAGGAACAAGAGTTATTATGACCTATAAACAAGACCACCACCATGGCTAGAGCCAAGGTTGGGTCTCATGACCTTGGAACAAGGACCAAAGGTCATGGCTAGGCCATGACGAAACGACCATATAAGCTTATTTAGGCGAAAACATGAAACAAGGAATTAGCAAGAACTTGAACATACAATTTGGATATACTTCACCTAAAAGGAACCATGAGATATTACCAAGAGAAAATGGTCATTCAAGACTTATGAAACTACCCCTAATAACAATCTTCATGTACAAATAAACTTTCCTAAGTTTATTCAAATATCGGACATGTAACCTTTCGGATCAAAACTTATATCTATATATTTCATCAACTACTACAATAGTAGGGAGCCTCATGTGAGGAGTTCATTATGTAAGCCGTCGAGTTGAGTTGTGGATTTACGAGTTAAAGTGTCCTGGCTCCTCGAACGCTTACTAACATGACTTCTGAATTATGTCGGCCCGAACGGTAGTAAACGATATACAAGACA
The DNA here is from genome assembly GCA_030686995.1 of Artemisia argyi. Classification (NCBI taxonomy): domain Eukaryota; kingdom Viridiplantae; phylum Streptophyta; class Magnoliopsida; order Asterales; family Asteraceae; genus Artemisia; species Artemisia argyi. The sequence continues at coordinate 130,006,726 of CM060677.1, forward strand.
TACATGTTTCATGAATCATTACTTTCAAAGACTTACAATATACATCATACCACATCATGGACTATAATGCAAGATATATATATAGGCACTACGTTATATTCATTACTCAAATCCTAAGTCGCGACATTCTATTATAGGTTGCTCGTAGAAACCTTCACGATCCAACCGTTACATTCATTACTTGCTATCTTACTTAAGGTGAGTTCATAGCCCCACTTTCGATTACTTAATTGTTTTACAAACCCTTGGGGGGAATACATGCTATTTATAACCGAGCACAATGTTTTTAAATTGTATGCTTACCTGATTGTTTTATTATCACTAAGTACCAACCTTGCTAAACCGAGATCCTTTATTATGAACCATTTAGTCACTAGCAATAGTGAGCGCGAATATTATTAATAGGCCTATTGGGATTGACGAATCCCATTTGTATTGACTAAGTTCAAACAAATGCAATAATATTTGAGATTTAGGTATGTTAGCAAAGTACCTACCGGGATAAATCTGCCGATCGATATTGGTACACGTTAACGTTATGGTGTCATAAGCTTAGTGTATAATACATGTTCCGGGCGTATAATAACGTAGCCTACCTGTTTTGTTTTCCAAACATTGGTGTGAGCCTATAACTCACACTACCAACATATTGTGTTCAATCGATTTAACAAACTCTATGAATATCACTCAACCTTTGTGTTGACCTCTCAAGCATGTATTTCAGGTTCATGACGATCAAGGATGGCACGGAAGGACACGGATACTCAAGAGGGCTATAAATTTTATTATCATTCAAAACTCATTTATTATACATTGTAAACATGGAACCAATTGGGACCTCATTTTGTAATCTCTGATATTTATATAATTTGAATGATAAACCTTTTCAAAACGACTCAATTGGAGTTCGTTTTCTATCATTGTGACTATTGTGCCGTCGAGTAACACCCAGTTTGAATTCCGCTGCATCCATGAATTGGGGGTGTTACAGATTGGTACCAGAGCCATGGTTATAGAGAAACGGGTCTAAGTGAGACCTAAACTATAACTACAATCACAAGCAAAAACATTTTATAGCCTTCCGCTCTCCGTGTCTTCCATCCTCCAGACGATTATGAACTTAGTAAGCATGTTATGCTACACAAACATATTAGTATATTCATATATACCCATTTTGAACATTTCCCCGAAGACATTTTTATGCTACACAAACATAATTGCATATTGATATATGTACCCTAAACATAATTGAGCATTTCCCCGGAAGCATTTTATGCTACATGAACACATATAAGTATATTGATATATACACACTAGGCATTTTATGCTACATGAACATATTAGTATATTGATATATAAACTCGGTTTATTTTCAATCATTTATCTAAACAATGGACTAAACATATCTGTGTATGCCTATTCTAAGGCATTTCGGCACAGCCACACTCTCCCAATCATGTTCCTACTCCAACATTATATGTCCAAGACATTGTAACTAATTACAATGGTCTCATTCATTTTCCAAGACATTGTGAGATACAATGGTCTCATTCATTTTCCAAGACATTGTGAGATACAATGGTCTCATTCATTTTCCAAGACATTGTGAGATACAATGGTCTCATTCATTTTTCAAGACATTGTGAGATACAATGGTCTCATTCACTTTTCAAGACATTGTGAGATACAATGGTCTCATTCATTTTCCAAGACATTGTGAGATACAATGGTCTCATTCATTTTCCAAGACATTGTGAGATACAATGGTCTCATTCATTTTTCAAGACATTGTGAGATACAATGGTCTCATTCATTTTCCAAGACATTGTGAGATACAATGGTCTCATTCATTTTCCAAGACATTGTGAGATACAATGGTCTCATTCATTTTCCAAGACATTGTGAGATACAATGGTCTCATTCACTTTTCAAAACATTGTGAGATACAATGGCCTCATTCATTTTCCAAGACATTGTGAGATACAATGGTCTCATTCATTTTCCAAGACATTGTATGATACAATGGTCTTAATCATTTCTCAAATGTTTTGAGTCACACAATGGCCTAACCTACTTCCCAGACATTGTGAATTGCACAATGGTCTAACCTACTTCCGAGACATTGTGTTTTGTGCAAATGGTCTCTAGAATTATTCCATCACATCATCAATATCATTTCTTATGATATCAAAAACCCGTCACAATCTATCGATTTCAAAACAAGAAATATGAGATTTCTAAAGGACAAACTAATCCATCATCGACAAAAGCTGAACTTTCTCTACATTCATCAAAGTTTTCTTATGAAACCTTCATTATTAAAAGTTCGTGATCCTGGCCAAGTATGTTCTATTTTAGAACTACTTAAAACTTCCTTTCCATACGTACCTACCCTTACTATCTTCTATGCAATGGAATATGAAAACATACGTTACAAGTCTTGTATGGACGGGACTTGCAACTTAAGGGTTTGACATCGCCTTTGTTTAGTGGACAGTTTCCCGAAAGCAACGGACATATCAAAAGTATACCTAGTTTAGGTATTTGAAAATTTTATCGAACCTTGGCTAAATATAGACTAGTCACCTATATTTAACCTAGGGACAGTGGAATATAGTCTGACTAACTATATTCGACTTAGAATTTTCAAATACTGAGAATAGTTGTACTAGGGTTATGTTTAGATTGATTTCCTACATGAACTCGATAAACCACCAGAATACATTAAAACAATCTAGAGACACGATAATGTCTTACCACTCAGCGAAATCTTAACACCTTATTTGTGTTACCTAATTTCATTCTTGAAATTTTTCATTTATGAGATAATCCGAACTACTATCCTGGGATAGTTATCAATTATTCTCTTCATCCTGTAGAAGTACTATCCTGTTTAGGATACCATTCCATCATAAACTTTTAAAATCTCTTAAGATTTTTAAAGCAAACTCAACATCTATACCTAACAGTATTAATGTTAAGCATACATTACACACTTTTGTTCATCAACATATCACAACATTATCGTCACAACCGTTACAAACACAAGCTCATTAACAGATCTTGATGCACTTTTAAAGCTCAAATCATCCTTAGTTACACCACAAGTACCCTCATCAGCTTTACAAGATTGAATATTCATCTTGTACTTTTGGAACACCAGTATCATCTCGTAATACCCTACCTTGTAACTCACCGGCTAAGTATGAATGTTGTGTCGGGAATTCTTGAGTAGAATGATTTATAATGTCCTTATTTGAATGGATTGGGATGCCTTTCCATTTAAATAAAGAAATTATAAATCATCGAACCATAAGTTTATATTCCTTTAGTTACATTGTTTGGGATGCCTCTCTATGTAAATAAAGAATTATAAACAAGTGGGCTTATTTATATCCGAAATAACATAAATATGAAGTCAATGAACACTAGATACAACAACAGATTACCTACTAGGCTATGATTGCAACGACTATCCCAATTTCCATTAGTACGAGATTTACATTTTGGATTTCATAATGATAGTGCAATAACAAACAAACTCATTGCGGGGCCATGTAACCATATGCATGGGCAGTCATACCGAACTCATTGTGAAGCCATGTAGCCATATGCATGGGCAGCCGTACAATTCAAACAGGACTTGGTCCAACCACATGTTCAACGCTTATTCCATGATTCGATTCTTATATCAATTGCTATTGATACTTGACAACTATATCAAGTTCTATTTTGATATTCAACTACTATATCAATTTCTATTAATAATCGACTGCTATATCAATTTTCTTTGATATTCGACTATTATATGGATCTCTACTGATATTCAACCATGTTATCAATCTCTATTGACACACCATATTCTGAGACAAATCAAACTACATCACTAGTAATTCCAGACTTTGGTCCTCATAAGTAACCACACATCTTTATCGACACCACTCCAACATATGACATACAAAGAACTTCGGGACGAAGTTCCCCGTAAGGGGTAGAGACTGTAACAATTCGCATTTTCAGGATAATTACCATTCCCGGAAAATTTCACTATTCACTTTTACTATTCATTTTTCCCGAAACTTTCCCGAAAGTTGATTTTTATTTGATATTCTCGAGTGATAAATCATTTCCATGGCAAATTAAATGTTTGACATTCGTCAGATCATTTTCGTGAAAGTTATTAAGGAATTACACGTTTTAGGGTAAAACGTCATTCAGAAATTCTACGTACAACGAAACTCGACCGCGTTAAGTGACCCCGCATCAGAAAAATGTTTGACACACTCATGATTTATTTGAGAATTAATCGTGACTGAGAAAAATATAACCAAAGACTTCCCGGCAGGTCACCCAAGCCTGTACTAATCTCACATGAGCACGCTTAACCGTTTGGGCGATTAACCGTTAGACCACAAAACGCGTTTCTAAGACTATTTGAGTTTTCAACTTCTTAGAAAAAGTCAACATATTCTTTCCCTCCTCCATTGACCAAAAATCATCCCTTGATGTTATAAGTCGTTTCGTGATTTTTAGGCTTACGGTTTGATGTCTAAAAGACATTTAATACCAACCGACACTAGACTGAGCCCAGTCTAGACATTATAAGTCATTTTAAATCATTTTTATCACATTAGAAAAGTAACATTTTACTTTTCTCAATTTTACGCAATATTCGTACGTTTTACGTATTACGCGTTTTAGACCCGTGTTTCCAGTTTTTTTAGCAGGGTTTACCACCCAAATGGAACCTACCACTCATTTTATATTTTATTATGGGACATATGGACATGTTTATCAATACTTTCAAGTTCCATAATTTTACGACACCCGGTTTTACGTTTTGAGGCTTAATCATTTACGATTGGCATTTCCCGGAGTCAAAACTAACCAAGTATCTTGGATAATACCAAGAAAAGTCCACACCCTTGCTCTCCAAGCTCATGAACAGCCTTGGAGGGGGGATTCACCACCCATGTGGCTTGATCTTATGCCTTGTGTCATGAGATGTGAACATGTGTTCAACTTGGCCTCCAAGTGTTGACTAGTCAACAATGTAACCTCCTCATTTGCATATAAATGCCTCTCCTTCCCCTCCTTGGCCATTCCAACGACCCACATACATAAAAACACACCATCATCTCATCCTTAGCTCATTTACTTCAAGTTCCATCCAAGAAATCAAGTGCTATATCCATACATAAACCCTAGTTTAGTTTTGATTCATCAAAACTACTTCAAATCCTTAGAAACTTTGGTGATTTCTCTTGAGTTTGAATCCACTCAAGTCACCTCAATTTTCATCATCTCTCTTTCAAGATTACAAGAGTAGAAAGATTGCATGAAGTGAAGTGGGTTGAAGCAAGTCTATCAAAGTCCTATCCTTACATGTTAACTTCCTTTCATCTTTGAAAGCCAAAAGTTGTGAGCCAAACCCTAACTTGATTCTTGTTAAATAATCATGTTCATGTTATTTACATGTTATTCTTGCTATATTATGTCTTGTAGTTATGTCCATGATGTATAAAAATGATTAAAACAAGTTATTGTTATTGATTGTTACAACAAGTTACTAAAACAAGTAAACTAGTGACTTTCTTGGTAAGACCTGATCAAAATGGTAAAAATATGATATTTGATCATTACATATTACAGTAGAGGACTTAACAAGGAAACCATAGCAATTTGAACCACCTAAAACGAGTATACGAGTCAAAAGTTACGCCCATTTGAAGTTACCAAAGATTTCCGGCAAAACTGCCTAAACCTTCCTGAATCGCATTCTGACTTTTTGAAAGTCCCACTTCTGGTCCGATTCATCAAAAAGTTAAAACACGAAAGTTGTCCGGAACGACGTTTTCGTTCAGGAACAAAGAAGCTCGAGCCTTGAAAACACTTTCTGAGTAAGATATTTCACAATTTCTTAACAGCTATTTACATATAATAAGTCATTAAGTTATGGTTATACTTTAAAAGGAACAAGAGTTATTATGACCTATAAACAAGACCACCACCATGGCTAGAGCCAAGGTTGGGTCTCATGACCTTGGAACAAGGACCAAAGGTCATGGCTAGGCCATGACGAAACGACCATATAAGCTTATTTAGGCGAAAACATGAAACAAGGAATTAGCAAGAACTTGAACATACAATTTGGATATACTTCACCTAAAAGGAACCATGCGATATTACCAAGAGAAAATGGTCATTCAAGACTTATGAAACTACCCCTAATAACAATCTTCATGTACAAATAAACTTTCCTAAGTTTATTCAAATATCGGACATGTAACCTTTCGGATCAAAACTTATATCTATATATTTCATCAACTACTACAATAGTAGGGAGCCTCATGTGAGGAGTTCATTATGTAAGCCGTCGAGTTGAGTTGTGGATTTACGAGTTAAAGTGTCCTGGCTCCTCGAACGCTTACTAACATGACTTCTGAATTATGTCGGCCCGAACGGTAGTAAACGATATACAAGACATACATGTTTCATGAATCATTACTTTCAAAGACTTACAATATACATCATACCACATCATGGACTATAATGCAAGATATATATATAGGCACTACGTTATATTCATTACTCAAATCCTAAGTCGCGACATTCTATTATAGGTTGCTCGTAGAAACCTTCACGATCCAACCGTTACATTCATTACTTGCTATCTTACTTAAGGTGAGTTCATAGCCCCACTTTCGATTACTTAATTGTTTTACAAACCCTTGGGGGGAATACATGCTATTTATAACCGAGCACAATGTTTTTAAATTGTATGCTTACCTGATTGTTTTATTATCACTAAGTACCAACCTTGCTAAACCGAGATCCTTTATTATGAACCATTTAGTCACTAGCAATAGTGAGCGCGAATATTATTAATAGGCCTATTGGGATTGACGAATCCCATTTGTATTGACTAAGTTCAAACAAATGCAATAATATTTGAGATTTAGGTATGTTAGCAAAGTACCTACCGGGATAAATCTGCCGATCGATATTGGTACACGTTAACGTTATGGTGTCATAAGCTTAGTGTATAATACATGTTCCGGGCGTATAATAACGTAGCCTACCTGTTTTGTTTTCCAAACATTGGTGTGAGCCTATAACTCACACTACCAACATATTGTGTTCAATCGATTTAACAAACTCTATGAATATCACTCAACCTTTGTGTTGACCTCTCAAGCATGTATTTCAGGTTCATGACGATCAAGGATGGCACGGAAGGACACGGATACTCAAGAGGGCTATAAATTTTATTATCATTCAAAACTCATTTATTATACATTGTAAACATGGAACCAATTGGGACCTCATTTTGTAATCTCTGATATTTATATAATTTGAATGATAAACCTTTTCAAAACGACTCAATTGGAGTTCGTTTTCTATCATTGTGACTATTGTGCCGTCGAGTAACACCCAGTTTGAATTCCGCTGCATCCATGAATTGGGGGTGTTACAATCCCCCTCCGGGTCAAAATAGTTTTCATCAACCTCATGAGGGATTGAACTATCTTGAGCAAGAAAAGCCTCGACCTCTTCCAGAAGGAAGTCACTTCCCTCAAACGGAGTGAGAGAAGGGGAAGAGTCGGATATGATAGGATCAGAAGAAAGAGTGGTACTGCCACTTGATGAGAAACCAAGGACTTCTTGAGAATACTCCTCAGACGCAACATCGATGATGTCAATTCGGTTAACAGTTTCAGCTTCATAGTTGGAGGAGTATCTTGAAATCTGATCAAGATTGAATGTGATGGCTTCACCACCAACACGTAGAGTGATTTCTTCCTCGAAAACGTTGATTAGAGCACGACCCGTTCTTAAGAATCCCCTCCCGAGAATGAGAGGAACTCTTGGGTCAGCATCGAAATCAACAATCACGAAATCTGCTAGAAAATGGAACTTTCCTACTTTCACGAAGATATCTTCGGCAATGCTGAGAGGACGAGATATAGTACGGTCTGCAAGCTCGAGAGTCATGTAGGTAGGAGTGAGAGCAGGAAGAGAGATTCTCTTCCAGACTGTGTAAGGCATAAGGTTAATGCTTGCACCAAGATCGGCCAAGGCAAAGCATTCAACCATCCCAGGGAAAATGCAAGGAATGAGAAATTTCCCGGGATCTCCAAGCTTTTCGGGAAGCTTTTTCAAGAGCACTGCTGAGCAATGCTCATTAAGTGGAGTTTTAGCCATCTCACAGAGTTTTTCTTTGTTGCTTATTAGATTCTTGATTGTTGAAGCAAATTTAGGCATGAGAAGAAGAGCATCCGTGAAGCTAATATCAAAGTGTAACTCTTGGAAAATTTGATAAAATTTTTCCATCTGATGATTAGCTCTTTCGCGGTTCTTTTGATCATTCAACCGTGAAGGATATGGAATTGAAGGCTTAGGATCATTCTTTGGAATTTCATTAGAACTTTCAGGAGGATCAAATACAACTTTCGACTTTCGAGTCGGGACCGAGACAACTTGAGGGTGGACGTTGTTGGTACCTCCGTTATTAGTAGGAAGTACCGTGTCCGTGGTAACCTCAGGTTCACGTTCCGCTACCTTAGTAGGAGGAGAAGAAGTGGTAGAGAGAACCGTGGGTCCATTGTATGATATCCCACTTCGGTTAATGATCGCTTTGACATTGCCCCTCGGGTTAGGGATCGTGTTGCTCGGTAGTGTACCCGGGCCCGAGGGTCGATCATTTAAAGACTTCTGAAGCTCAGAGATCTTGCTGATCAGTAACCGATTCGTTTCCTCTTGTGCTTTCATGAATTGTTTTAGCACTTCATCGGAGGAAGACAAGGGTGGAACAACGTCTTGATTTTGATTAGGAAAATTTTGAACACGGTTGTTTTGAAAATTTCCTTGGTTTTGATTGTTGTTACCCTGAAAATTATTTCTCTGATTGAAATTACCCTGATTATAATTCCCTTGATTTTGGTTTCTTTGAAAATTTCCTTGAAAACCTTGATTTTGATTGCCATTTTGAAAATTTTTTTGATTAAAATGACCTTGATTTTGGTTCGGGTTTTGGAAATTTGAGTTTTGACCTTGGTTAAAATCTCCTCGATTCTGATTCGAGTTACGGTTTTGATTTTGGTTAAAACCGGGAGGTCCGAGAAAATTGATGGAACGATAGCTCAAGAGATTACGGTCCCCTTGTGGTTGGTAAGAATTACCCCCATGTTGTAGGAACCTTGAGTAGCATAAACGTTCTCTTGAGGAAAACCAGCAGTAGCTGGACACTCAGAATAAAGATGTGGGCCTCCGCAAGTTTCACAACTTCGGGCCACGGCTTTCACTTGTTGATTTTGAACCTGATTTTGTATAGTTTGGTTCATTCTCAACACAGCCGTAAAAATATCATCCATCTTTTGGGTGAGAGCAATTATTTCAGGAGATGATGATGAAGGAATGATTGATTTACATGACTCATCCCTCTTCGCAGAGGAATCCCAAAAGTTATGGTGGGCAGTTATGTTCTCAATCAAGTCATAGCATTCTTCGGGACGTCTTTTTATAAAGGTCCCACCAGCAGCTGCATTGAGAATATCCCGGTGCCTCAATGTCAGACCATTATAGAAGGTATCTATGATGGTAACTTGTAACATATTGTGGTTAGGGCACCGATCAATAGCTAGCTTATAACGTTCCCAAGCCTCAAAAAGAGACTCATCGGGACGTTGCCGGAAGTTGCTGATATCATTTCGTAACTTGGTAACCATGGAAGGTGGAAAATATTTTGCTAAAAACTTGGTTACCATTTCATCAAAGGTACGAATAGAATTCTTTGGGAGTCGGTCAAACCATGCAGTGGCATGATGAGTGAGAGAATAGGGGAAGAGATACAGCCGGAAGGCATCATCGGTGACACCATGCTGTTTCATGCTTTGGGTGACGGTGAGGTATTTATCAAGATGCTTGTTAGCATCGTCACCCGGTAATCCGTGAAATTGACAAGAATTTTGGACTTGTTGGATCATGTGGTGCTTCAGGCCAAAGTCCGTAGCCTCAATAGTGAGTGGTGCAATAGGTCCGCCCCTCCCTTGCATGGTAGGCTGGCACAACTCCTCCATCATTCGGAGATCGGGAGCTGGCTCATCCCTAGGAGGGTCAGGGGGTGGTGGTGATGGCCCATCGGCCATTTCGGTTTTTGGTACTTCAATATCAGTACGTAGCTCGGGTACGTTTTTCTGATTTTTACGCTTTTTTTATGACCGAGTGCGCATGCACTAAAAATAATTTTTCAAAACAAGATCGAGGCAAAACCACAGTGAACTTAAATCCAATAATCACAAGTGAATAGCTTCTTTAAAAAAGGTACACCACTCACAGGGATATAAAGGCAAGTTTTAATCTTAAGTTTGGGAACTTATTATGTCCACACCCCCAGTTGGTAGGTGTTCTGCCTTGATTTGCGATGGTAAGATTTTATGTATTTATTAACAGAAAAATTGTTTTTGGGCTTATGGGTGTGTGTGCAGAAAACTTTGGGAAATATTTTTTTTGCAACTGATTCGTTAACCGAAATCGTTCTTTTAAGATTACTCGCAGGCTGGCGGGAGGAAAGAATGGATTCCTCTTCAATTCGCAATTTAATATCAGAACTTACCTTATACCAACTGTTTCAGGTTGTAATCTTAAAGAAAACGAAGTAATTTAACTTCACAGTTTGTTTTGTTGTTTTTGATTTTTTTGGTGTTGTTAACACTTCAGGAAAAGTGTTAATGAACTTTTTGATATAATTGATGTTTTTACAAAAACTTTTTACAAATTGTGTGAAATTTGTACAGTGAGGGTTTTGAAAACCACTAAACTTAAAACAATTTTAAAAACACGCAACAACCTCCCCGGCAGCGGTGCCAAATTTTGATTGGTCCCGAAACGGTCAGATATTATTGACCAAGGTCAACAAGTCAAAGACAGCTCAGTTCCAATTCTCCGTGGATAGTATTGTGTGTCCCCGGGTCGTTATGTCCCAACGAGATTGCAATGGTGCTTTGGAAATCGTTTTTGAAATGAGTGGCACTGAGGACAGTAGCCAAGATGATTTGAAATTGATTATGCTACTGATATTTGGTATTTGCACAATGATATTAACAATAACAGATATACAGATATATTCACAAATTCACAATTGGGGATTCAGATTACAGACAGAAAAGTGGGTTTTAGCAAACTACAAACTACAGGGGGTGCAAGTGAAACTTTTTAAAATTTAAAATAAAAAGAAAATTTAAAATGAAAATGAAATTATTGAATTGATTATTCTAATATTTAAATATTACTTAATTAATTAAAACTATTTAAAATCTAATTTAAATTAAACTAAAAATGATACAGATTACAAATTAACCTAAAAATTTGCAAAACTAATTTCTAAAACATAAAAAGAACTTGAAGAAAGTATAAAAAATAAAAAAAAAAAAAATTTGTCTTTTTATGGGTTTTTTATTAATTAAAAACTAATTATCTTAATTAAACTAATTAAATTATTTTAAATTATTAATAATACCTAAATGACTTAGAAAATTATAGAAAAATTTATAAAACTAATTAACCATCACAGGAATCCTACAAAATTATATAAAAGCTTCTAAAAAATATTTTTAGACTATTTTACTAATTATTTACTTAATTATTAATTTAAATCTAATTTAACTAAATTAAATAAGAAAATTAGAAAATGAATAGTAGAATTTAAAAATCTATTTTCTAAAAGTCTTAACTAATTTATAAAACCTAGGAAAATTATAAATACATACTATTGTTAATTAAAATTTAAGAAAACTAATTAATTACTAATATTACCTAATTAATTATTTAAATTATTTTTAATTCTAGTAATTAGTAAACTGTTTAAGAAAAGTCTAAGAAAATTATTACAAATACTTAAAGGTGACAGGTAATTAAGAAAATTATAAAAATGGTGAAGTGCTTATTAAAAAGCTAAAAAGAAAAATGAAAAAGATAGAATCTATTAAATAGAAGCAATCACTAATTTTAAATTTGGGTTTTCTTGGTTTTTCTTTTTGACAGATGAAAATAAGATAAAAATAAGAAACTTTTACAAAACAACTTTTGTTTTAGCTTAAGAATAAGCTGTGTGCACCCCCTTGTTTCCAAACAGTGGACAAAATAGCTTATTAGGGCTTGTGATTTTTTGAAAAGCTATTCAAATGAACAAATAAGTTACCACAGATGTATATCAACTTGAAATAGGATAAAATTCACAAATAAGCACTTTGGATAAGCTGCTATGAGCAAATAAGCACTTATCATTCAACTAGGCCAAGACAGGCCAAAACTAAGGGTTTTGGACCTCTGTGGGGTCCACAGAAGAGATCAGGGATCCAAAATGAAACTTGAAACCTAAAGAGGGACTGGTAGGCTACACAATAAGCCAATAAGCAGGGCTTATTGCTTATTAATGAACTCTGGGTAAGCCTTGAAAGTTAGGGTCTCACACTGAGTACTCAGTGTTTACTCAGGAATTGATCAAACTTAAAGGCACTTGCAGCCCTATCAAATAAGCTCACAATGGTGAAATAAGCTCAGAAACTTAAAGCTGGGCTTATGGGGTTTCTAAAAAGCTAAAAAGCTAGGGGTGGGACCCACTAATGAAGTGGTTAAGGTCTTGGGGATTTTGGTCAAAACCTGTGCACAGGGCATGTGTTTGCCCTGCAGGTCAAAATAAGCTAATGCACAAGCTTAAAGAAAATTCCTAAAAATAAGCTGACTATGGGCTTTTGAACACTAGGTGGCAATCTTTAATTCCTGAAAAGCTTAAAGTCTCAAACTAAACACAAAAATCACAAAAATTCTTCCAAAATTTGGTTTTCTGAAACAAAGGCAATTTTTGACTTTTTTAGATATTGAGCTAAGTTGACTAAAGTGAACTTTAATCCTACACTACTGATTGAAATTGACTAATTAAGCTAATGTGAGACTAAATTAGGCTACATCACTCATAAGTGAATGGATTTGGGGCATATGCCACACTTAATCCAACACAGAGGGTTATCTAGGCCAAGTTATGTTTGATTTTAACTTTCTTCTGAATAGGACCTAGATATTATACTTGTTCTGAGCTAGTATTGACCTAAATGACTTGTGTAAACCAAGAAAAATAACAAATGGGCACTTGAACACCTAGGATCTCACTGATCCAAACACACCTTAATGATTGACTATCTTGTGATTTGTAAAGCTAGAAGGTGTTAAGGCTTATGAACCTGAACCACAATAACTTTTTATGATATGTTAAGCCTAAATGAACATTTAAAAACAGAAACCAACCACAAGTGCACAAAAGTACTAATTATAATATTTGACTGTGAAACTAAGAATTTTAAGCAACTATGAAAATCAACAAACAAGCTACTGATTTTAAGTCATATTATTACTATTTAACACTGAATAAGCTAAAATAAACACAAATAAGCAGATGATAAGCTAAGCTACAGTAGAATAATAGAAATGAGATTATGAGCTTACAATGTGCACTCCTGCCAAATCATGAACCAAAAACCCCAAAATCAATCCTATAGGTCTTCTACAAGACCACTAACCCAGGGCCATCCAAGATTTACCCTGCTCTAGTGTTCATCTTCAAAAACATGCAATTGTTGACTTTCTTTGACTTTTTTATATTTTTTTTTTGATTTTTGATACTAACTTGTATTTTATGGTTTCTAAAAGCTTAAATAAGCTTTCTGGGAGCTTATATGGGCCTAAGAGTCCATAAGTTCTATGAATAATAACAATACAGAAGATTAAAAGCTTTGAAATAAAGATAAAAATTGAACAACTAAGATATTGATTCAAACTTGATTTTTATTGATAGAAAAGCTTAGAAGTACACTAAAAATGAGAATTACACTACCTGAGAGCTGAATTACAAACTAAAAACTTGAATTGAACTTATACGATTTAAATTTTCCTAAAATAAGCTAACACACCTTCTTCTTGGACTTCTCCTCTATTTATAGGCCACCATTAGGGTACTTGCATCCCTCTTATCATTTCCCATCATTAATTTTGGCCATTGGATCACTGAGAAGCTCTAATCACCTGCCACGTGTTTTGGCGGGAAAATTGGTTTGATACCAATTGCTTCTGTTTTGCGTGGAGGGGTGGGGGAGCATTTATTGTGAGGTGATAGTAGGTGAAGGTGGGTTGGGCGGTGGAGATGTGACAGGCAAGTTGGTGATGGTGGGGTGAAACCATGGTGGTTTTATGAGGTGGTTTTGGGTGAGAGGGAAGGGAAAGGGGTGTACGTTTGACTGGTTTGACCCTGGTATTATTATTACCAGGGTGGGCTTTGTTTGTTTGGGTTGTTTTTGGATTGGACTTGGTTTTGGTAATAATTTAAGGGTCCGGTTTGGTTTAATATTTTCAAAAGGACCATTTTTGTAATATTCCAAAATTTGAGGGATGAGTTTTGGCATTCTTCGAAAGTATTTCACAAGGGTGAATTTTGCCATATGAGAATATTATGAGGACCTTAGATGATTTTTCCATTTTAATTTTCCCAAGGACCAAATCTGCCAATACTTCAAACTTCAGGGACCAAATTTGTAATTTCACCAATCTTTGCAAGCAAGGACCAATCTGCCATATATGAGAAGTACAAGGACAAAATTTGTTTTTCTCAAAGTTTAAATATCCCTGGGACCATTTTTGACAATTTTCAAAGTTCAGGGACTAAACTTGACATTTTGTGAAACTTTGCACCAAAGGACTAAATGTGTAACTTTTTGATTTAAAAGGACCTTTGGTGACTTTTTCAAGTTTTTAGAGTAACCAGGGACTAGATTTGACAACTTTTGAAAGATGAGGGGACTGAAACTGCCAATTATGCAAACTTTGTTTATTTTTCATCTGTTTTTGATTATTTTGCATCTGAAACATATAAAACACATTCCTGGGATATTTTCACTATTTTGATGCAATATTGAGTGTTTTTAGATGTTTTGGCAGCTCAGAAAAGGTAAAAATGATGAGTATTTACACACTCATCAAAATTGCAATAGCACTTTTGGAGTCACAGTAGATCAGAATCTTGTTGAATAGGTAGCCATAGTCCTTAAGCTGTGATCGCATCTAGATGACTTGAGCACAGCAAGCTGACATAGCTACGTATTTAGATTCTTTTGATGACAATGATGTGCAATCCTGCTTCTTTGATTGCCAAGACACAAGCTGCTTATCTCCTAGAAACTGTAAACCACCTGACGTACTTTTGCGTGTGTCTAAACATCCTGCATGGTCAGCGTCTGAAAAAGCAATTAGTTCAAAACCAGAATCATTCGGGTACCAGATCCCCAAGTGAATGGTTCCCTTTATGTATCGAAGGATTCTTTTATCCTCATTGAGGTTCCTTTCAGTTGGTTTAGACTGATAACGAGAACACATGTAGACTGCAAAGACAATATCTGGTCTACTAGCTGTGAGATACATGAGTGACCCAATAATACTACGGTATTTGGTAGGGTCAACTGGAGTCCCATGTATGTCAGCATCTAGTTTTGTACCAAAAGCCATTGGTGTATTATAAGTATCACAGCTTGCCATTCCATGTTTCTTTAAAATTTCCAAAGCATATTTAGACTGATTTAGAAAAATTCCACGGGATGATTGATAAACTTGTAGTCCTAAAACGAACGAAAGTTCACCCATCATGGACATTTCAAAATTATCTTTCATTAATTTTGGAAAATCATTTGAGTATCTTTTGTTTGTTGAAGCAAAAATAATGTAATCGACATACATTTGAACAATTAATAAGTCTGCCCCGTATGTTTTAGTAAATAATGTTGGATCCACCAAACCTTTAGAAAATTTATTGGCCAGCAAGAAAGCAGATAATTTGTCATACCACGCCCTTGGGGCTTGCTTAAGTCCGTAAGGAGCCATTTTGAGTCTGTACACATGATTGGGACGTTGATACGTGGGAATCGCACCAGGCTTTACCTCTCAAGGGATCTTGAGAAGCTTGCCCCACCAGGCAGTGTACCTGATCGTTGTAGTATAGTATAGTGACAAGTACCGGGGGATTGATCGTTCAGCTAGGAATAGTGTCGCTAGGATTAGAAAACCTAAATACTAGTTCTAGAGATGAAGGATGATTATTTTTGTATTTTTATATTTCTTTAGAAAGCAAGTAAAAATCTCGGGTTTTAAGGATTTGGGCGGAATTAGTTGCTAGTCAACTAACCCAATACTAAAGATGCAATCAAAATAAAATACTAAAAATGAAAATAAACTAAATTAACTAAGGTTGTGAGCAATAAGTGGAGAAATTGTGTTTACTTAGATTTCACTACCCCCTAGATATCTTTTACACGTTAATTACTTGTTATAGTTGCGTGGATGACGGATTGTATTCCTTAATACCATTCATGGGGTGGCGCACTTAATTCCCCAATCCTATGAGTGCCTACTTCACTCCTATGTCGAGCCGGCTAAGAAGCTCCTAACATGGGATCATTAGAATTTACTCATGCATTAAATACAACCAATAAAACCTAGTGAACGTCAGTTCATGTTTCCTAAGACGTTCAAGCATGTTACCATTTGGAGATCTGTCAGTTTTCTTAAGCCTAACATCGAAATCATTCATCCAATACAACCATAAACAAGTAATCAACACATAATTAACATCTAGGTTTTATTAGATCTAAGCAAACACAAGATAGATCTAGTCTAGCATTATGGAATTATGACAAGAACAAGATATAGACAACCAACACATAGACATATTGATTGAATTAAAAGAATACTTATCTCAATTACACATGAAAGGGTTCAAGAGCTGAAAACCCTTGAAAAACCTGTAAAATTCGTACTAGGTTCGGCCCTAGGGTTTCTCCAAAACTTCTCCCTTTTTTTGAATGAAAATTAGAAAACTATATATAGGAAATTGAGGCTGACGGCGTCAAGACCAAATTGGTGACGCCGTCATCTCGCCGCCAAAAGAATTCTCAGACTGCCTTGATCTACTTCTGACGCCGTCACGTTATAACTTTTTCCAGGCCGTCACATATTTTACTCTTGACGCTCTTCCTTGTGACGCCCTCATTTCTGTACTGGGCCGTCATGAAAATTACTCTTGACGCCGTCAGGATTTTCTTTTTGACGCCGTCACCTACTGTTCCCAGCTTGGAAAATTAAGTCATTGGCGTTTTCTTCACTTTTATGCTCCAAAAACGTCCGAATTGCTTCCTTTTCCAGATTTCTCTCCCAAAGTACCTAAAATCACAAAAAGAACGATTTAGGGCAATATTTGATCAAATAAATTCAATTCCGGGCTTAAATGACCCCCTAAAAACGGTTCATTTTTCGCCTCATCATATACCCTTACACTTGAGATTTGCTTGTCCTCAAGCAAATGCGCTTTTATTCTAATCAAAATACAAGTTAGGGGTCATTTAACACTAATATAAAAGTAATTACAACAAATAATCGTTCCACTAAAGACCAATAGACAAGCACGGAGGTCGTACACTAGCACCTCACAAATAGTGTTTAGATACTCACATCTCTCGGGTGTAATAAAGTATAAATTACAATATGGAAACGGAAGATATCTCTCACTACCTGTCATAGCAAAATAGATTACCATAGGCTTGGGAAATGATCAAACCTCCACCACATGGCATAAGCACCTAGGATAAACTATCAAAGAGGTCTTTTAAAGGGTTGTAACGTTAGGTGTAGAGATATGAAATACACGGTTTTGTTGGATAAAGGAAGTTTTTACTGGTGGCGAGTTAACAATCTTGGTTAATTACATGTACAATGTGGCGTTACTAAGCCAAGACTAGACTCGACTTAAGCTAATAAATGAAAATAACAAAAACATTAAATAAACAAAGAACGTTAGGTGTAGAGATATGAAATACACGTTAGGTGTGATATCCTGAGATTTCTGTTGGGTTTTAAATGATCATAATGTACCTAGAGATCCTCCTTATATATGGTATGGGAAGTCTTTCCTAGGGAGGTCATTGATAATATCCATTTATCAATATTGGGAGTAATGAGTGATGAGTGACATCGGAATCTATAGAGTGTAAGCTAATTCCTTATCTATATATGTGGGGAAGAGGAATGATAATAATGGTGAAAAGGGAAAAGACTGTGACAGCTGCGACATAACGAGATTGTGATGAAAGTAAGTACGCACACATGAATGAAACATTTGGAAATTGGGTAGGGGATTCAATCCAGACATAATCTTATTATAACCACTCTCAGTGTTACAAAATTCACTTCTGAGTCAGACATAGGTGGTCAGCCTATATCTCACTATCCCGGGTTGAATATAGATGACCAGTCTATATTCCACCGAGGTTCCATGAATTTTGAAATACTCAGCTCAGTTATACTAATACCACGTCCTTCACCAACACCAAGACGTTCTGAAAGACAAAAGCAGGTGACCAAACTCGAGGTCAAATGATGAAACTATGCAAGGAAAAACATAACGTGATGACATATATGATACGTGAACATGCTCATATGAAAGACAATTATAGTAATCAACTATAATAAATGAGTATAATATACCAGATAACGAGACACAAATCTCATCACCTAAGTCAGCAACAAACCACAAGTGAGGCATCATCTTGGCAGGCAGGCACGTGACGGTCATAGGGTTAAGTTTTTCGTAAAAGTAGCTATAGTCTAGGTTTTAAAAACACTTAGTTCGCTATAGCCAAAGCTCTGATACCAATCTGTCACACCCCCAAGATCGGGTCCAGCGGAAGCATATGTGTAGCTGGGGTGTAACTCAATCGATATCACAACACAAGTACAAAAATGGTTTTCACTTTAATCATTTAGAATAAAATCGTTAATTCAAAAATGTTGAATTTACATCGTTAAAAGTAGTGCGGAAGTAGGCCCTTAAAATGGTTTAAAACGGTCCCCATATAAATAATCAGAGTCTTCTATGACCATGCCATGCCCTGCCAAAACCTCCTGTAGCGTGCCATAGATTAAAACCTGAAAATACATGCTAAAGTGTCAACACGAGGATGGTGAGTTCATAGAGTTTGTTAACAAATAATGCTTATAGAGAAATGATCGCCCAGCAAAGGCATTGTAAATCCACTCAGTTTCAAGTCCCGCCATAAGAGACTTGTAACCTGTGTGTTTACAACCCACTGCCAAAAGTGTTAAAGTCTACGTGAACAAAAGCAATACTGGTATTCAAATTCCCAGATAAATATAGCAAAACGGCTATATAAATAATTCAGTCAATGAGGCCATATGATAAATCAGTCAAGCGGGAAAACCCGTAATAAGGTTGATGCAAAGGCATCGCAATTCAGTCAAGAAATGAAACAGTAATATTACGTTTGACATCACAGCCAAGTGGGGAATACCACAATACGTTTGACATCACAGCCAAGTGGGGAATACCACAATATTACAATGAACATATAGGTCAATCAAGTAGGGAAACAGCAATACTACGTTTGACATCACAGCCAAGTGGGGAATACCACAATATTACGTTTGACATCACAGCCAAGTGGGGAATACCACAATACGTTTGACATCACAGCCAAGTGGGGAATACCACAATATTACGTTTGACATCACAGCCAAGTGGGGAATACCACAGTATTACAATGAGCATATAGGAACAATTGGTGACTATGAGGTCATATAAACAAGGATAATCAATCCCATGAAATACAGGAAATCAAACATACCAATGAATGCAGGTGATCAAACATACAAATGAATGCAGGTGATCAAACATACGTTTAGGTAACATTGGAAATATTTGAGAAATCAACCAGGTAAAACAAGTAGTGCGTTTAAGTAAAACGAGCATGTATTCTCCCCCAAAGAGTTTACCAAAACAATTGAAAAAGTAGGGGCTATGACTCACCTGGAGCGATAGCTACGATGACAAGAATGGATACACTGAAATGAGGCACGATCTCTAACCGCAACCTAATATGGGTAATAACGATCTACCTTAGATCATGACATAATGAAATGAATGCACGTGCACATGATGCCTATACCACTCGTAACTTGGAAACACTAGTTATTGTCAAAGTAAAATAGTTTCCATACTTAGGAAAAATAAGTCCCAATGGAGTTATAAAAACTTGTCGTAATATATCGTATAAAAATGTTAGCGTTCTATTCCTCGTATCGAAAACCTTAAAATAACGTCGTTAAGTCATATAAATATTCCTTTGGGTCATACGTATTTCATTTGTTAAGAATATAGTTCTTAGTAATATTTCTAGAAAATATACCATTTGGTGCGTAAGTTATTATTTCTATTTGTGACCATATATATATATATATAGTTTTGACGATGTTAAAACGGGTATAACTCGGTCGTTTTAGGCTCATTTTCCTTGTTCTTTATATCCACGGATTCGTTTTAGTAAGTACTAATATATTTTCAATAGCTCGGCTCCTCTAGGTTACGTTTAATGCCTCTATTTGCCCGTCGAAAACTGTCAAACAGCATGCAGTTTTTCAGAAAATAGTTTTCGTCGTTAAATTCGGAAAATCATATCTCCTTCGTTATTAACTCGTTTTAATCCGTTCTTTCGCCCACGGCTTCGTTTTTGAAAGTATTTTCTAAAAATATTAACAAAAGTTACTGTGTAAATTCGGAGTTTTCTGGGTGAACCAAAATAGTACAGCATGTATTTTTACTTGTTCAAAAACCATTTTCAAGGTTTCAATCTAGTTTCTACTTCAACCAAACCACTTTCAATCACCACAAAACTAGTCTAATCCTACCATACACCTTCTTAGGGTGTCATGGGTTCCTAAACTTCACAAACCAAGTGGATCTAACAAGGGTTTAGCTAAAATCACTTTCTATGGTTTAAAAGTTAAATATATACAAAAATGGAGTGGTATAAGTTAATGCATGTATGAGATCTTGCAAGAAAAATATATAAACATAGTAATAACTTTGTAAAAATTATGAAATGAGTTTTGTAAACTTACTTTGAGATGTGGTGTGATTAGATGATAAAAACCTAACAATCCTTGAGTTTATATCTCAAAACTCTAACAAGGATACTATATTAACAAGATTAAACTTAGATCTTTGAAAAACTTTGGTCTTGCCTTCCTTCTTGTTGTTGCCGTATATAGAGATAGAAAGAAAGAGAGAATGACACTTTTGTAGCAAGTTTGTAAGTGAGAAAAATGAGTAAAATATCTCCTAAGTATAATATGTATAAAACTAGTCAAAGTGAATCTTGAAATTTTAGGACCTAGGGGTGGGCATGGGCGGAAATTTGGGGAGAGGTGGGTGAAAAGTTGAGGTTAATTAAAGAACATGTCTCCCTAGTGTAAGTATTGCTAGTTTAATTGGTACATTGGGTGTTATCGGGTACCGAGTTAACTAAAAATAACTTTTAACGGAGTTAACCGGGATAAAATAAAGTTGTAGAAATTATGAAAATATGTTGGGTATAAATTATTGGGTGTTTAGATAATTATAGTTTAGTTTTTACGAAAACCGTCATAAATAAATTAGGCGTACAATATAAATTAAATAAATTTTCAAAACACCGGGTAAATTAACATTATAGTTTTTATATTATAAAAATGAATATAAAAATATATTGGGATCATAGTCGGAAGTGTCGGACGTGTTTATTTCATTTATAGTTCGCGTATTAGTGTTTATTTAAAATAAACATACGTAAATCGTTAATTATATTAAAAATATAATTTGAATACCCTACGAGTGGAATAGTATGCAAGTGCCATAATGATAATATGCGGACTATTTCCAGTCCGTATGAGATGTCCCAAATGATAATGCATGAATTCGCTCCCGAACCAATACGGTTACGCGAATTTGAATACTCGTAAACTAAATTTACGATGACATGAGTAATGCACGTGAATGGTGATATTTCTTCCAGAAATGAATAGTGTCAAGTGAATAGTAAATTGTCGAGGGTCGGAAAATGACCAGAAATTACGAGTTGTGACAGTCTTCCCTTCTAACAGGAACTTCGTCCCGAAGTTCAGTTTGTGTAAGTCTCTAGAATGGTATTGGTGAAAAGATGGTGATAGTTGAGAATTTTAGCGAACTTCCACGATAGGAATTCGATTCTGCTTTAACCGTTCGACCTAACAGTCCATGATTTCTAGTGGTCCTCTTACAAGGTTTAGGTTTATCATTGGGTTGGATTCCTTTCAATGGAATCATAAGTGACTAATCTGAAAGTCATTTGAATAGGTGAACCATAGTTGTGTAATCCGGCTGTTTTCTAACAAGACTCGAGTCTGATGGCCACTAGGCCTACTCTGTCTGAAATATTACGTGGTCCAGTGTATATCAGGTTTAACTTTCCAAATTTTTCCGAATAATATCATGCCTTTCCTAGGCAGAACTTTCAACATGATCTGGCTACCAATTTGAAGTTTTAATGGTTTACAAATTACAGAATTTGTAATTGATTCTTGACTTGTAGGAAATTTCTGGTTATTTCATGAATGCCTACTAGACTAGTGAGTTAGGATTTTCCAATTTCGATTTGTCAATAGATAGGGGCACTTCGACCATAGAGTGCGTCAAATGGTGTAGTCTCTAAGCTCGTGTGGTAACTATTGTTATAAAGGAATCTGATTTATGGCAAATGGTCAGTCCAACCATTTCTAGAGTCAATCACTCATGCTCTAAGCATATCTCCCTATGTTTGAGTCGTCCTCTAATCCTGACCATTGGTCTGCAGATGATAGGTGGTGTAGTTCCGAAGGAATCTTAATGAAATCGCTAGGAGTTTGCGGTGATAAAAGATAGAATATTCATTAGATCGGAATTCGTTAATAGTACATGAAACTTATACGATAGAACGTAGAATTAAACACAAAAGAAATACAACACAAGAGAGTTTAGGCTTTGGTTTTCTTGTTCTCTAGCTCCGGGCAGTCCTTTCTGAGATGTCCTAAGTTTCCACATTTGAAACAACTTCCTGGAATCCTCTGATTTGTGGGTTTCCTACAGTCCTTAGTCAGATGACCCCGCTTCTTACATATTCCACATAGTCCACTGCAATGATATAAGTGATGCAGATTACACATGTTGCAGTAAGGTAAATTTCCAGTATATCTTTTCTTTGCGCTTGGTCCTGCAACATAAGCTCTAAACACTTGTTGTCCTTTGTTTGGTTGCCATACTTGATCGTCTCCTTGGTTGTCGTTCCTTTTCCTCTTGTTTTCGTTGCTGTTGTTGACAGTAGTTTCTTGCTTCATTACTTGAGCCATAAGCTTTTGAGACATTCTGATAGCTTCCTCCAGCGTGTCTGATTTAGAAGCAATTACGTTCCCACTGATGTTGCGCGGTAGTCCACCGATGAAATTTTCTAGCAGCTTTTCGTTATCTGAAACCATAGTTGGACATAGCACAGCCAACTCCTGAAACCTTCGGATATATGCCTCGATATCATTACCTACTGTCACTAGCTTATAAAACTCTGTTTCCAACTTCTGCACCTCAGTACGAGGGCAAAACTTATCAGTCATCAATTTCTTGAATTGCTCCCAGGTGAGCTTGTAGGCATTTTCCATACCAATCGGTTGAGCATGAGAATTCCACCATGACATAGCTTCATCCAAAAGCATACCAGTAGCGAATTTTACCTTGCTGCCATCAGGACAGTTGCACATGAGGAACACATTCTCAGTCTTTTCGAACCAGCGAATCAAAGCAACCGCTCCTTCAGTGCCCTTAAACTTGATGGGATCACTAATCTTAAAATTTTTCCAAGTACATTCGCGCTTATTATCGGATTGTCCATCTATCCCTGTCTGTAGAGCGGCCTCAGCAGCCCTTGCAGCTATCTCAGCTCTCTCGATCTCTAGAGCTTCGGCGATACTATCCTTAACCAATTTCCGAATAGCAACAGGTGTCATAGTTGGAGTAGCTTTAACTTTCCTTGGCGGCATAGCTCTTCAAAACGAGAAAAGAAGGGTGAGACATAATTAAGACGTTTCCTAGTAGTAGATGTACGAGAGTGGGTTATTATAGAATGAAAGGTTGATGTTGCGATATGACGCGTTGACGTGGCTCGAGTGGTTTTGTGATATCCTGAGATTTCTGTTGGGTTTTAAATGATCATAATGTACCTAGAGATCCTCCTTATATATGGTATGGGAAGTCTTTCCTAGGGAGGTCATTGATAATATCCATTTATCAATATTGGGAGTAATGAGTGATGAGTGACATCGGAATCTATAGAGTGTAAGCTAATTCCTTATCTATATATGTGGGGAAGAAGAATGATAATAATGGTGATAAGGGAAAAGACTGTGACAGCTGCGACATAACGAGATTGAAATGAAAGTAAGTACGCACACATGAATGAAACATTTGGAAATTGGGTAGGGGATTCAATCCAGACATAATCTTATTATAACCACTCTCAGTGTTACAAAATTCACTTCTGAGTCAGACATAGGTGGTCAGCCTATATCTCACTATCCCGGGTTGAATATAGATGACCAGTCTATATTCCACCGAGGTTCCATGAATTTTGAAATACTCAGCTCAGTTATACTAATATCACGTCCTTCACCAACACCAAGACGTTCTGAAAGACAAAAGCAGGTGACCAAACTCGAGGTCAAATGATGAAACTATGCAAGGAAAAACATAACGTGATGACATATATGATACGTGAACATGCTCATATGAAAGACAATTATAGTAATCAACTATAATAAATGAGTGTAATATACCAGATAACGAGACACAAATCTCATCACCTAAGTCAGCAACAAACCACAAGTGAGGCATCATCTTGGCAGGCAGGCACGTGACGGTCATAGGGTTAAGTTTTTCGTAAAAGTAGCTATAGTCTAGGTTTTAAAAACATTTAGTTCGCTATAGCCAAAGCTCTGATACCAATCTGTCACACCCCCAAGATCGGGTCCAGCGGAAGCATATGTGTAGCTGGGGTGTAACTCAATCGATATCACAACACAAGTACAAAAATGGTTTTCACTTTAATCATTTAGAATAAAATCGTTAATTCAAAAATGTTGAATTTACATCGTTAAAAGTAGTGCGGAAGTAGGCCCTTAAAATGGTTTAAAACGGTCCCCATATAAATAATCAGAGTCTTCTATGACCATGCCATGCCCTGCCAAAACCTCCTGTAGCGTGCCATAGATTAAAACCTGAAAATACATGCTAAAGTGTCAACACGAGGTTGGTGAGTTCATAGAGTTTGTTAACAAATAATGCTTATAGAGAAATGATCGCCCAGCAAAGGCATTGTAAATCCACTCAGTTGCAAGTCCCGCCATAAGAGACTTGTAACCTGTGTGTTTACAACCCACTGCCAAAAGTGTTAAAGTCTACGTGAACAAAAGCAATACTGGTATTCAAATTCCCAGATAAATATAGCAAAACGGCTATATAAATAATTCAGTCAATGAGGCCATATGATAAATCAGTCAAGCGGGAAAACCCGTAATAAGGTTGATGCAAAGGCATCGCAATTCAGTCAAGAAATGAAACAGTAATATTACGTTTGACATCACAGCCAAGTGGGGAATACCACAATACGTTTGACATCACAGCCAAGTGGGGAATACCACAATATTACAATGAACATATAGGTCAATCAAGTAGGGAAACAGCAATACTACGTTTGACATCACAGCCAAGTGGGGAATACCACAATATTACGTTTGACATCACAGCCAAGTGGGGAATACCACAATACGTTTGACATCACAGCCAAGTGGGGAATACCACAATATTACGTTTGACATCACAGCCAAGTGGGGAATACCACAGTATTACAATGAGCATATAGGAACAATTGGTGACTATGAGGTCATATAAACAAGGATAATCAATCCCATGAAATACAGGAAATCAAACATACCAATGAATGCAGGTGATCAAGCATACAAATGAATGCAGGTGATCAAACATACGTTTAGGTAACATTGGAAATATTTGAGAAATCAACCAGGTAAAACAAGTAGTGCGTTTAAGTAAAATGAGCATGTATTCTCCCTCAAAAAGTTTACCAAAACAATTGAAAAAGTAGGGGCTATGACTCACCTGGAGCGATAGCTACGATGACAAGAATGGATACACTGAAATGAGGCACGATCTCTAACCGCAACCTAATATGAGTAATAACGATCTACCTTAGATCATGACATAATGAAATGAATGCACGTGCACATGATGCCTATACCACTCGTAACTTGGAAACACTAGTTATTGTCAAAGTAAAATAGTTTCCATACTTAGGAAAAATAAGTCCCAATGGAGTTATAAAAACTTGTCGTAATATATCGTATAAAAATGTTAGCGTTCTATTCCTCGTATCGAAAACCTTAAAATAACGTCGTTAAGTCATATAAATATTCCTTTGGGTCATACATATTTCATTTGTTAAGAATATAGTTCTTAGTAATATTTCTAGAAAATATACCATTTGGTGCATAAGTTATTATTTCTATTTGTGACCATATATATATATATATATATATATATATATATATATATATATATATATATATATATATATATATATATATATATATATAGTTTTGACGATGTTAAAACGGGTATAACTCGGTCGTTTTAGGCTCATTTTCCTTGTTCTTTATATCCACGGATTCGTTTTAGTAAGTACTAATATATTTTCAATAGCTCGGCTCCTCTAGGTTACGTTTAACGCCTCTATTTGCCCGTCGAAAACTGTCAAACAGCATGCAGTTTTTCAGAAAATAGTTTTCGTCGTTAAATTCGGAAAATCATATCTCCTTCGTTATTAACTCGTTTTAATCCGTTCTTTCGCCCACGGCTTCGTTTTTGAAAGTATTTTCTAAAAATATTAACAAAAGTTACTGTGTAAATTCGGAGTTTTCTGGGTGAACCAAAATAGTACAGCATGTATTTTTACTTGTTCAAAAACCATTTTCAAGGTTTCAATCTAGTTTCTACTTCAACCAAACCACTTTCAATCACCACAAAACTAGTCTAATCCTACCATACACCTTCTTAGGGTGTCATGGGTTCCTAAACATCACAAACCAAGTGGATCTAACAAGGGTTTAGCTAAAATCACTTTCTATGGTTTAAAAGTTAAATATATACAAAAATGGAGTGGTATAAGTTAATGCATGTATGAGATCTTGCAAGAAAAATATATAAACATAGTAATAACTTTGTAAAAATTATGAAATGAGTTTTGTAAACTTACTTTGAGATGTGGTGTGATTAGATGATAAAAACCTAACAATCCTTGAGTTTATATCTCAAAACTCTAACAAGGATACTATATTAACAAGATTAAACTTAGATCTTTGAAAAACTTTGGTCTTGCCTTCCTTCTTGTTGTTGCCGTATATAGAGATAGAAAGAAAGAGAGAATGACACTTTTGTAGCAAGTTTGTAAGTGAGAAAAATGAGTAAAATATCTCATAAGTATAATATGTATAAAACTAGTCAAAGTGAATCTTGAAATTTTAGGACCTAGGGGTGGGCATGGGCGGAAATTTGGGGAGAGGTGGGTGAAAAGTTGAGGTTAATTAAAGAACATGTCTCCCTAGTGTAAGTATTGCTAGTTTAATTGGTACATTGGGTGTTATCGGGTACCGAGTTAACTAAAAATAACTTTTAACGGAGTTAACCGGGATAAAATAAAGTTGTAGAAATTATGAAAATATGTTGGGTATAAATTATTGGGTGTTTAGATAATTATAGTTTAGTTTTTACGAAAACCGTCATAAATAAATTAGGCGTACAATATAAATTAAATAAATTTCCAAAACACCGGGTAAATTAACATTATAGTTTTTATATTATAAAAATGAATATAAAAATATATTGGGATCATAGTCGGAAGTGTCGGACGTGTTTATTTCATTTATAGTTCGCGTATTAGTGTTTATTTAAAATAAACATACGTAAATCGTTAATTATATTAAAAATATAATTTGAATACCCTACGAGTGGAATAGTATGCAAGTGCCATAATGATAATATGCGGACTATTTCCAGTCCGTATGAGATGTCCCAAATGATAATGCATGAATTCGCTCCCGAACCAATACGGTTACGCGAATTTGAATACTCGTAAACTAAATTTACGATGACATGAGTAATGCACGTGAATGGTGATATTTCTTCCAGAAATGAATAGTGTCAAGTGAATAGTAAATTGTCGAGGGTCGGAAAATGACCGGAAATTACGAGTTGTGACAAAAGGGATGGTAGTCCATATTTTTTTTTTTTTTTTTTTTTTTTTTTTTTTTTTTTTTTTTGCATACACTCTTACCCTACCATCCAAAATAATACATCATACGGAATGAACATTCCCCTTACACTTGAATCTTTACATACTTTTCAATAACTAATCTAATGACTCGAATTAAGAAAATCAAAACACTTGGAGTACTTTTAAGATTAACGCACATATAGGGGTAATAAATGATGTTCTTCCCCATTACTCCATAAAATAAGTACTTTACCCATGAGTCACAATCGTCCCAAAACAATATGTACAAGGATATGACTCGACTTAGCAACCATGTAATCAATTAGATAATTAACTTAGGGTTTAAACAAATGACAATAATGCACTAAAGATGAGCGCATACACGGAAGGCTAAGGCGATTTGGGTGTACATTTAAGTGGGGTGTAACAAATTCTTCCTGTAAGTAAAATGCTTAAAGGTAGAAACGAAAAGATAGGCTCGGAGGGGTGTACTAGGGGTTTCGTGTACTAAAAATGAGTACAACGCTAAGGTGTGGGAAAATTAGTTGACTTAACTAGCCAAGTAATATGACTTAAATGGTCAAGTAATTATGATACGGGTTTAACACAAGGGTGATCCTAATGCCTCTTATCATGTAGTAAATCCTACTACACGAATGTAGTCTCACTAGCGGTTTCGGAATTCATCACTAACGCAAGTTCTAAAATCTAAATGCTACCGGTACACTCATAAGCACTAATAGTAAATGCTTTTCCTATCAAATCTAAAGGTGAACCTCACATATTTGGGTGGAAAATTTTTCTTTATGATACGGTTATGTGCTAGTCATACAATCACCTATCCATGAGACGCTTGCTATGGCTAAAGTTTCACTCCTAAATGTTGTAAAAACTTTTAAATTTGGCGCTAAAATTGCACTAACAAGTATTTCTCATAGTTTTATTTCACATCTACCATCAAACAAAACAAACTCAAGCGAAAGTGTACATGTAAGGTATCATCATTTTACCCTCCCCTTACACTTAAGATGAACATTGTCCCCAATGTTCAAGTAAAGAATGTAAAAGTGAAATAAGTAAAAAGAATGAAATCAAATACTCCCCTGATTCGCTCGGTATGGATAATTAGGTGGCCAGGTTAAATCTTCCTCCAAGAAAATGAACAATCAAAGATTCCCTTCCAGAATATAAATCATCTTCTTGTCATACATAACTTGTAAATCCTGAGAAAATAGACAAGACAACCTCGCGTAAAATCAACAGCAATCTATATAAGTTACTAAATCCTAGAAAACAAAATAAGATATAATGCTTGTGGAATGAAGTTTGCAGATTTCCTGGAGATTATAAAACTTAATAATTCACAAAAACTTTAAGACTCCGTTAGAAAAACAAAACCGGTAAAATTTTCAGATTTTTACACGTGACGCCGTCAAGAGTTAACTCGTGACGCCGTCAGAAGTGATCTACAGAAATTCTTATGCTAAGTTTCCAGAAAATTTCTGGAAAAACTTGGTCCTACTTCCTGGAAAATCCTGCAAAACTTCATTATGACTCAATACAAGCGTTTGACTCTAACAAATACGAATATACGTGTTCATTTAATATTGTGGAGAATCATGATCGGTTTGTTTCTTGAAAACATATTTGGGGTTTCCCCTTACACTTATCTTTTGCAAAAATACTTTTAGGTGGAGTTAGGACTAGGCCAAAACAACAAAGTAAAGTATTTCCACTATTTAATTGAAAAACATGATCTACCAACAATACAAATAAAGCATGCATACAGAAGCAAATAACAAACAAATAAAATAAAATCACACAAAACATGGGTTGCCTCCCAAGAAGCACTTTTCTTTATTTACGAGTCTTGTAGCTAGACTCAAGGTCATGGGTTACTACGTGACCTCGTCATTGGTTTCACTCTCTGATTGTAAATATTCTTTGTAGAAACCAATCACCTTTTTCTCAATCGCCCCCATAATCCTTTGGGCAAATTCCTTATCGACTTTATACCTTGGTCCTAGGGCCAAACAATCTTTGTAAAAAAGACTCCTCTTTTCCCATACATAATCCATGCCCTTTTTCTTATCCTCTTCATTGATGTCCTCAAAAGCGCCAACGTTATCCTTATCAAATTGGGATATAAAGCGAAATTCTTTCATTCTATTAGGCATCCTATAAGTGATACTATCGGTGTTACATGAAAATCGGATTGTCCCTTCTATCTCATCATATTCTAACTTTGACTCCTCAACAAACGGTTTGCCAAACACAACGTTGGATAATCGACAATCAATAACATTAGCAAGATCTTCCACAATCATAAAGTTGGTGACAAAAGTGAAATTACCAACAAAGACATGTAGACCTTTGACTCTCCCGACAAAGTTACAAACTCCACCGAGGTATTTGGGATCTCTTCTAGGTTCAAGTCTTGTTTTCACTATATCATTATAAACATTTGAGGACATAATGTTGATTGGGAATTTAAAGTCAATGTAAGCATTTTCAACGTGCCTGTACCCAATCATACATGGTATTTTAGCATTCTTAGGATCGCCTCTCTTTATCTTAGGTTCGATTATAGTGAAAGGAGATCGCGGGCTATCAATAAGATTATTATAATATGCAATCTCCTCCTTAGTGGGGTTTAGATTAAAGTAGTCATTAAGCTTCGGATCTATTTCCCCCTCTTCTTGTCCCTCAACAACATTCACAAAGTCATTAGACCCTAGGTCCTCATTTGAATACAAGGCGGTCGCTAGGTCACTAAATGCATGTTCGAACTCAACCTTAATCAACCTATTAAGCTCTCTACGTTCCCTAATCTCACTCTCAATTTGTTCACGTAACACAGCCACTTCTCTAAGGGAAAGGGGTGGATTCGCGTTTTCCATAATGGTCAACGGAATAGTCAATGAATTTAATTTACTAACAAAGGCACAAAGAAAAAGATAGACTAAAGAAAACCTAAAAATAAAAATAAAATCTTACTAGAAAGGAATATAGCAAGTAGACCTAATAAAAAGAGACTCTAACATAGACAATAACTATTCCCCGGGCTGCGGCACCAAAAACTTGATACGTGGGAATCGCACCAGGCTTTACCCCTCAAGGGATCTTGAGAAGCTTACAACCCCCACCAGGCAGTGTACCTGATCGTTGTAGTATAGTATAGTGACAAGTACCGGGGGATTGATCGTTCAGCTAGGAATAGTGTCGCTAGGATTAGAAAACCTAAATACTAGTTCTAGAGATGAAGGATGATTATTTTTGTATTTTTATATTTCTTTAGAAAGCAGGTAAAAATCTCGGGTTTTAAGGATTTGGGCGGAATTAGTTGCTAGTCAACTAACCCAATACTAAAGATGCAATCAAAATAAAATACTAATAATGAAAATAAACTAAATTCACTAAGGTTGTGAGCAATAAGTGGAGAAATTGTGTTTACTTAGATTTCACTACTCCCTAGATATCTTTTACACGTTAATTACTTGTTATAGTTGCGTGGATGACGGATTGTATTCCTTAATACCATTCATGGGGTGGCCCACTTAATTCCCCAATCCTATGAGTGCCTACTTCACTCCTATGTCGAGCCGGCTAAGAAGCTCCTAACATGGGATCATTAGAATTTACTCATGCATTAAATACAACCAATAAAACCTAGTGCACGTCAGTTCATGTTTCCTAAGACGTTCAAGCATGTTACCATTTGGAGATCTGCCAGTTTTCTTAAGCCTAACATCGAAATCATTCATCCAATACAACCATAAACAAGTAATCAACACATAATTAACATCTAGGTTTCATTAGATCTAAGCAAACACAAGATAGATCTAGTCTAGCATGATGGAATTATGACAAGAACAAGATATAGACAACCAACACATAGACATATTGATTGAATTAAAAGAATACTTATCTCAATTACACATGAAAGGGTTCAAGGGCTGAAAACCCTTGAAAAACCAGTAAAATTCGTACTAGGTTCGGCCCTAGGGTTTCTCCAAAACTTCTCCCTTTTTTTGAATGAAAATTAGAAAACTATATATAGGAAATTGAGGCTGACGGCGTCAAGACCAAATTGGTGACGCCGTCATCTCGCCGCCAAAAGAATTCTCGGACTGCCTTGATCTACTTCTGACACCGTGACGCGTGGGAATCGCAACAGGCTTTACCTCTCGAGGGATCTCGAGAAGCTTACAACCCCCACCAGGCAGTGTACCTGATCGTTGTAGTATAGTATAGTGACAAGTACCGGGGGATTGATCGTTCAGCTTAGGAATAGTGTCGCTAGGATTAGAAAGCCTAAATACTAGTTCTAAAGGTGAGGGATGATTATTTTTGTGTTTTTATATTTTATAGAAAGCAATTTAAAATCTCGGGTTTGAAGGATTTGGGCGGAATTAGTTGCTAATCAACTAACCCAATACTAAGATGCAATCAAAATAAAATACTAGAAATTAAAATAAACTAATTATACTAAAGTTGTGAGCAGTAATTGGAGAAAATGTGTTTACTTAGATTTCATTACTCCCTAGACATCTTTTACACGTTAATTACTTGTTATAATTGCATGGATGACGGATCGTATTCCTTAATACCATTCATGGGGTAGCACACATAACTCCCCAATTCTATGAGCTCTTATCTCCTCCTACACCATGCCCAGCACAACTATAGGGATTGTAAACAGTGGCTCATGCATTAAATACTACCAATAAAGACCTAGTGCGCCTCGGTTCATGTTTCTTAAGACGTTCAAGCATTTTACCAAGTGGAGATCTGCCAGTTTTCTTAAGCCTAACATATAAATCATTCATCCAAGACAAGAATAAACAAGTAATCAACACATAATTAACATCTAGGTTTCATTATATCTAAGCAAACACAAGATAGATCTAGCCTAGCATGATAGAATTAAGACAAGAACATGATATAGACAACCAACACATAGACATATTGATTGAATTAGAAGAACACTTATCTTGATTAAACATGCAAGGTATCAAGGGGTTGGAACCCTTGAAAAACCTGTAAAGTTACACCAAAATCGTACTTAGGGTTTATCCAAAACTTCTCTCCTAATGTGTGAAAATTAGAAAACTATATATAGAAAAATAGGTTTGACAGAGTCAAGAATAAACTTGTGACGCCGTCACCTCGCCGCCAAAACTCTTCTCGGACTGCCTAGATCTACTTCTGACGCCGTCAAGACTTATACACTTCCAGGCCGTCATGACTCTTTTACTCTTGACGCCCTTCGTACGTGACGCCGTCAAATCTGTTCTGGGTCGTCATGGAAATTCATGAAATTTGCTCTTGACGTCGTCAAGGTTTTGCTCTTGACGCCGTCACCTACTGTTTCCAACATGGAAAATTAAGACTTTGGCGTTTTCTTCACTTTTATACTCCAAAAACGTCCGAATTGCTTTTTTTCCAGATTTCACTCCCAAAGTACCTAAAATCACAAAAGGAACGATTTAGGGCAATATTTGATCAAATAAATTCGGATTCGGGCTTAAATGACCCCCTAAAAACGGATCATTTTTCGCCTCATCATATACCCTTACACTTGAGATTTGCTTGTCCTCAAGCAAATGCGCTTTTATTCTACTCAAAAGACAAGTTAGGGATCATTTAACACTAACATAAAAGTAATTACAACAAATAATCGTTCCACTAAAGACCAATAGACAAGCACGGAGGTCATACACTAGCACCTCACAAATAGTGTTTAGATACTCACATCTCTCGGGTGTAATAAAATGTAAATTACAATATGGAAACGGAAGATATCTCTCACTACCTGTCATAGCAAAATAGATTACCATAGGCTTGGGAAAGGATCAAACCTCCACCACATGGCGTAAGCACCTAAGATAAACTATCAAAGAGGTCTTTTAAAGGGTTGTAACGTTAGGTGTAGGGATATGAAATACACGGTTTTGTTGGATAAAGGAAGTTTTACTGGTGGCGAGTTAACAATCTTGGTCAATTACATGTACAATATGGCGTTGCTAAGCCAAGACTAGACTCGACTTAAGCTAATAAATGAAAAATAACAAAAATATAAAATGAACATAGAATAAAAAGGGATGGTAGTCCGTATGTTTTTTTTCTCTTTTTTTTTTTTTTTTTTTTTTTTTTTTTTTTTTTTTTTTGCATACACTCTTACCCTACCATCCAAAATAATACATCATAGGGGATGAACGTTTCCTTTACACTTGAATTTTTACATACTTTACATTTAACTAATCTAACGACTCGAATTAAGAAAATCAAAACACTTGGAGCACTTTTAAGATTAACGTACATATGGGGGTAATAAATGATGTTCTTCCCCATTACTCCATAAAATAAGTACTTACCCATGAGTCCCAATCGTCCCAAAACAATATGTACAAGGATATGACTCGACTTAGCAACCATGTAATCAATTAGAAAGTTAACTTAGGGTTTAACAAATAACAATAATGCACTAAAAATGAGCGCATACACGGAAGGCTAAGGCGATTTGGTTGTACATTTAAGTGGGGTGTAACAAATTCTTTCTTTAAGTAAGATGCTTAAAGTTAGAAACGAAAAGATAGGCTCGGAGGGGTGTACTAGGGGTTTCGTGTACTAAAAATGAGTACAACGCTAAGGGTGTGGGAAAAATTAGTTGACTTAACTAGCCACGTAATATGACTTAAATGGTCAAGTAATTATAATACGGGTTTAACACAAGGGTAATCCTAATGCCTCTTATCATGTAGTAAATCCTACCACACGAATGTAGTCTCACTAGCGGTCTCGGGATGCATCACTAACGCAAGTTCTAGAATCTAAATGCTACCGGTACACTCATAAGCACTAATAGTAAATGTTTTTCCTATCAAATCTAAAGGCAAACCTCACATATTTGGGTGGAAAATTTTTCTGAATATACGGTTATGTGCTAGTCATCCAATCTCCTATCCATGAGACGCTTGCTATGGCTAAAGTTTCACTCCTAAATGTTGTAAAAAAATTTAAATTTGGCGCTAAAATTGCACTAACAAGTATTTCTCATAGTTTTATTACACATCTACCATCAAACAAAGCAAACTCAAGCGAAAGTGCATATGTAAGGTATCATCTCTTTACCCTCCCCTTACACTTAAGATGAACATTGTCCCCAATATTCAAGTAAAGAATGTGAAAGTGAAAAAGTAAAGAGAATGAAATCAAATACTCCCCTGATTCGCTCGGTATGGATAATAGGATGGTCAGGTTAAATCTTCCTCCAAGAAAATGGACAATCAAAGCTTCCCTTCCAGAATATAAATCATCTTCTTGTCATACATAACCTGTAAAACCTGATAAAATAGACAAGACAACCTCGCGTAAAATCGGCGGCATTCTATATAAGTTACTAAATCCTAGAAAACAAGATAAGATATAATGCTTGTGGAATGAAGTTTGCAGATCTCCTGGAGATTATAAAACTTAATAATTCACAAAAACCATAAGACTCCGTTAGAAAAACAAAACCGATAAAATTTCCAGATTTTAACTCCTGACGCCGTCAAGAGTAAACCCCTGACGCCGTCAGAATTGACCTGCAGAAATCCTTATGTTAAGTTTCCGGAAAATTTCTAGAAAAACTTGGTCCTACTTCCTGGAAAATCCTACAAAACTTCATTATGACTCAATACAAGCATTTGACTCTAACAAATACGAATACACATGTTCATTTAATATTGTGGAGAATCATGATCGGTTTGTTTCTTAAAAACATATTTGGGGTTTCCCCTTACACTTATCTTTTGCAAAAATACCTTTAGGTGGAGTTAAGACTAGGCCAAAACAACAAAGTAAAGTATTTCCACTATTTAGTTTAGAAACATGATCAACCAACAATAAAAATAAAACATGCATACGGAAGCAAATAACAAACAAACAAAAATAAAATCACACAAAACATGGGTTGCCTCCCAAGAAGCACTTTTCTTTATTTACAAGTCTTGTAGCTAGACTCAAGGTCATGGATTACTACGTGATTTCATCATTGGTTCGACTTTCTAGGTCGTCTTCTAAACCAGTTTTGTATTCCGGACCTAGTTGCAAGCACTCTTTGTAGAAACCAAGCATCCTATTTCTCACATACTCTACTCCTCTACTTCTATCCTCCTCATTCCTATAATAAGCCGCTTGCTTGTATTCCTTTTTGAAATTAGAGAGAAGGCGGTATTGCTCAATCTTGTAGGGCATTTGATAAGCAACCTCATCATTCCTTTCCTTGAATCTAACTATCCCTAAAGTCGGATCATAACTCATCCTAGTGGCCTCAACAAATGGTCTTCCGAATATTATTTGGCTTAGGCAAGCATCTATCACCGGACGAGTGTCCTCAACTATCATAAAATCGATCTCATAGGTGATATTCCCTATAATCACATGCAATCCTTTCACTCTTCCCGCAAAATTACTTATCAGATTCTTATTAGGCATCATCCTAAAATCAAGTTGCTTCTTCATCACCCAATTGTAATAAGTCCTAGTCATGATGTTCATGGGGGATCTAGGGTCGATGTAAGCTTTCCATATATGCATGTGCCCGATATTGCATGGGATGTTAATGTTAGAGGGGTCTCCCATTTTGATAAGGGGGTCGCCAAAGATATATGTTCTCTCGGGGCTATCGAATAAATCCTTATGGTATTCCCGTTCTTCCTTGGTTGGCAACTTATCAAAGTATTCTTCTATAGGTTCTACCTCCTCTAATTCCTCTCTACTATCAACCTCAACTTCCCTATTCTCATCCTTAGTCTCGGCTTCTACACTAACTTCATTCTTGTCACTCTCTTCTATCTCCTTATCTATTGGCTTAATGGTGACAACTTTGACAAAGTGGACATGTTTGGATGATGAGGGGTCCTTAATTTGGCTTCCACTATTGGTGTCCCTAGTGTCCTTCCTAGGTGTGATTAACGCTTGGTTGTTGAGGGCTTTCAACAAGTTGTCAATCTTGTTGGTCATCTCTGTTTGTTGTTGGTTGAATTCAATTTCGAACCTAGCTATGCGGGCTTCTTGAGATGCCATAAACTTTGACATCAATCCTTCAAGATTGTTGGTACTACCATAGTTGTTAGAAGGATTGTTGTTGAAAGTACGGTTGGATGGTGGACCGGTTGGTTGGTAATGGTTAGGCGGATTGGAAGAATTGGGTTGATTTTGTTTCCACCTAAGTTTGGGTGATTTTTCCATGAGGGGTTGTATGAATCATCGTATGTGTTTGGCTCGGGCTTGAAAGTGTACCACTTATCTCCCGCTTCGTCGGTACGCGTGGATGCGTAGTCTGCAAAAGCTGTTCCGGGGAGTTCCATACAATCACGAGTGTCATGGGGACCACTACATAATTCGCATGAAGAAGTGATTTTGTTCACTTGGCTTGAAGGCTTAGGAGCTTCGTAAGATTTCATGAGAAACTTGACTTGGTCCTCAAGTTCCATGATCCTACGGTCGGGAGTGCTAGAATTGTTCGACGGCAAAGATATTGCCTTGATCGTTTTGTTTAAGTCACGGGGATCATTCCAACTTTCGTTGTCATAGAGAGCAAGATCTTCTATGAGTTCCCATGATTGTTCCGTACTTAGATCACGTAGCTTACCACCGGCCGATTGGTCAATGGCTCGCCTCGTGGAGATGTCGACATGGTCATAAAAAATTTGGACTTGGAGCCAAAGATCTATGCCATGATGAGGGACTTTTTGGAGTAAGTCCTTGAAACGAGTCCATGCTTCATAAAGAGATTCATTTTGACATTGTTGGAACATCAAGATGTCATTTCTAAGCTTAGTAGTTCTCCCCGGTGGGAAAAATTGAGCAAGGAAACAAGTGGTGAGATCATCCCATGTGGTGATGGATCCCGCGGGTAAACGCTCAAGCCATTGACTAGCTTGATCCCGTAGAGAGAATTGGAATAGGCGTAATCGGGTTGTTTCTCTAGTTGCAACATCTAGGTCTATGGAATCTACGATTTTGAGGAAGTCCTTAAGATGTTGGTTTGGATCTTCCGAACGAAGTCCATGGAATGCACATCCGCTTTGCACCAACCGGATGGTGTCGGATCGCAAGGGGGTCACATTGGCTCCGGTGAGCTCAATGGTGTTTCGGTAGCCTTGGTGGCTAGGTCGGGAATACTCTCCTAAGGTTCGGGGCCTAAGGGGTGTGGAAAACTAGAAGGGGGGGGGGGGTTGAATAGTTTTACGTCTTTTTAAATTTTATTATGAAAACTTAGTTTAGTTTTAAAACCTTGTTTGCTTTTAAAACTTTGATTCAATCTTATGTGAACTCAAATCTTGAACAATATGAACAAGTATATCTAAGTATGAACAATAATAACAATGTAAGCTAAGTATGTGAAATCAACACATGCATAATATAAACAATTATAACTATATATAAGAGATAAGTACGTAATCGTTTATTTTATAATCCTTAGTTATATTTTTTATGAAAACTATACTTGATCGAAATGATCAATTATATGTATGTAACCTTTTTAGTTTGATTGTAAAAACTTTGTTTTGTGAAGGAAACTTTCGTTTGATCTTTAAGTAAAATCAATACTAGCACTATATGAGCAAATATATATATACGTCTACGTCTACAAAAGTAATAACGATATAAGCAAGATAATAAGTAAGATATGGAAAGATCTAACCGCGAGACAAAGGATTTATAGTGGTTCGGCTACAAGGACACCTTCCTTGCCCTACTCCACTCCTCGAGTCACCTACTCGAGAGTTTTCTTCACTATGTCAACAAGCTCCCTTATGGCGGAGAAAACCTTACACACCAATTTACACACCAATATTCACACCAATCTACACACCAATTTACACACCAATCTACACACCAATAATCACACCACACCACCTTCACACCTAAGTCACAACTTCTACACACCTTCTTCAAGTCAATCTACTTCACACCTAGCTTCTTCACACCAATAGATTTCCTAGCTTTTCTTCTTCTCACCAAGCTATCAACTAATCACACAAGCTATATCTAACACAACTATCTACAAGCAAATATTCACAACAATCTTCACAAAGAGTATGTAAATAATCTTGATGTTACACCAACAACTTGGATGTGGAGATCACAACAAGTTGTAATACTTCTTGTCTAGGAAGATAGAAGTATCCTTCTCTTGCACTTGAGAGGAGAGATTGGATCACTTGAAACAAAGATTAATAATCTTATGATCAAAGGGTTTTAGAAGGATGTTTAGAGAGAATTGGATCTGAAAATATTTGTGCAAAGAGGTGAGAAAAATTCCAGGTTTGAGGTGGTATTTATAGGGAAAAATTTCTGACAAAATCTGACAGGGAGCGTGGCCGGTCCCCTTAATTGTATGCCGGTCCCCTTAATTATTAAGGGGACCGCCTAGTATAATTAAGGGGGCCGCCTAAGAAAAAAATATTTTTTCTTCAGATTTTTTGTCTTTTTGTGGGGGAGGTTTTTCCTGAAGAATGTAGCCGTTTTTTGCGTTGAAATTTGAATTCAAAATATTTATTTTGAATAAAACATTTCTTATAAATACAAAAATGTTTTGTATAAGTTTAAAAATGTTTGTCCCACTTTAATAAAATGTAAGGTTTGTAAAAATAAAAATTCCTTTGATCTTAAAATGCATTAGACACTTTGTTTATTCATACCTTAAGTGATATGGATGTTAAAGCAAATATTTACGACTAAATACTTGTTTACGTCATAATTTGTAGTTCAATGAGTTTACGTTTTGTGATTAACAAAACATAGAGATATCGATATATGTTAATAATGTTTTTAGGCATTATTTATATCAACAATCTCCCCTTTTTGATGATTACAAAACCTAAACTCATCAAGTCTAAAAATTAATTTTTAGACATGTATTTAGTGAGTTTATATTCACTTCTCCCCCTTTTTGTAGAATCAAAAAGGTTATGCCGACTAGCTTCATAAATGAAGTTAGACGGGATGAAAGCTCCCCCTTGATGTGTGCTCCCCCTCGTTCGATGGCACCAAGGAATCGAGATATGGAATGCTCGCAAGAAAAATAGCAGAAGCACAAGCATATATAGAAGAATATGCAATATACAAATAACAAGCATAGCAAACAAATATTAAGGATACATAACAATTAATTCAAAGAGATTATGTTAAAGATTCTAATTTGCCAAAGAGAGCCATCGGACTTGCTTGTAACAAAAGGTTGGTTGATTCGTATTTGAAAGTGAAAATCATAAGCATATAGTATGCTTAGATGGTTGATGATGGAGTGTTTGGAATGAAGATGGTTGAGTTAGGGTAAGGTTGTTGGATTAATGGAGGTATATGTTTGGGTCATGAATGTTGGAGAGTTTGGTTGTAGAGAGTTTGTAGCGTAAGAGGTTAATTGAGGTTTTGGATGTTGTTCAAGTGAGGGTATTGGATGTGATCTAGTGAGAAGATATTCAATTCAAGTGTTCATTGAATGCAATGGTTTTTAGGAGAAAGATGCAACAAGGTCAATTGTTGACATGCTTCTCAAGTTGATTTATGTTGTGTGGTGATGAGGGTGATCTAGATGAAGGTGGATCCAAATTGCGTTGAGCAAGATGTAAGGCTAAAAGAGCACTAAGCTCATGGGCTTCTTTTAGCGCCTCAACGAACTTCAAGTGTTCGGAGGAAGGTGATGGTGGTGGAGCATGATAGTTGTCTTGGGTGATGGTTTGAACATGCAACATAGGAATGGCATGTGAAGTTGTAGGATGTGGTGGTGATATTCTTGGTGGTGGAAACATGTTTGAGCTTGGGTAATTATGAAAACATGATATGGGTGGAAAAGATCCTTCATGAGTGGATGGTGTTTTTTTTTTTTTTTTTTTTGAATGAGCAACATGTAAAGTGTTGGTAATGAGGTTGGGATTATTGTTTTGGGATTGTGCATGCTCATCATAAGAAGGAGCATTAGTTGAAGCACGAATGGATGATTTATTGTTAAATGGATCATTTGTGTGAGAGTAAGGTTTAGGTGTTGGTTGATTATGAAAAACATTGCTTGAGTTGTGAAAAGATTATGAGGTTTGAGTGTAATGTAGAAGGATATGGGTGAGTAAAGGTTTTTGATATGTAATGTTGGTGAGAAGGAAAGTGAGGTGTTAGGTGAGTAATGTTTGAAAACATAGGAGGAATTTGGTGTTGGATGTTTGACAACGTCATTTGATTTGACGAAATTTTAAAGGAAGTTAGGCTTTCTTCTCCAAACAAGTTTCTTGGTGGTTTTGGTTTAATGGGAGAGGAAATGATGAGATGAGTGGAGATTGAGAGGAATGAGAGTGTTTATAATGTAGGATTGGTGGGATCAAGGAGGGATAAACATTGATGGAAGGTTTAGGATAAAATAGGTTTGTGAATTTTGGGAAGTATAGGATAAAATGGGCTAAAAAATAGAAAAGGGAAACAACACCTTCGACCATCAGATGGCCGGTCCCCTTAATTGGAGGCCAGTCCCCTTAATAATTAAGGGGGCCGCCTTATGATTTAAGGGGGCCGCCCATCTGGTGATTCCCAGATTGCCAGAAAAGGGTTTTTGGTAGTGAATTGCAGAAAGGTTGTGTTTTTTTTGTTTCAAACAAGTCCAACTCTTTGAGGCAATCAAGCATATACTAATTATGTAGGCAATTATGTAGCCAAAGCATGTTAACCAAAGAGATTAAGTAAACAAGCAATTTCATCTAGCATGCAAACATACTCATCAAGCAAGTAAAATATAAGTGCTAGGAAACAATAAGCAACATCAAGTATTTCATAACTACATAACAATGAGGATTAATTCTAATGTGTATCAATGTTCAATAAGTGGGTAGTTATGATAGCATGTATTTCTAGACTTGTTACAAACAAAGTCTTAATGAACAAACCATGGTCCTCTTGATTTGATTTAGTTCACTTATAAGTGTCATTTGTATAAATATAGATGACAAATATGAGATCACCATGCATGATTTTAAAAGAGACGTTTTTAGCATTATTCAACAATGTTTGAAAGTAGTTTTCACTTGGATGTGAGAGTTATTTGAATAAAATAGATTGGGTTTTTACTTCAAAATGTGTGAATGAACGGTAAAGAATATTTTCCCAATCTTTAGTTTTGATCAAAACAAAATTGTGGATATTGATAGTGAAAACATGTTATTTAAAAGTGGGATAGTTATTTGAAAGACTATTTTCCAAAATGTGAGGTTTTTGCATATTTTTAGAGATATTAGATTTTTGACAACAAATATCATAAATCAAATATTTAAAAAAAATGTTTATTAAAGATCTCATGCTCAAGAGGATTGGTTAAGCCTATTATTATCTCATGCTATCGTTTCTACATATCCTATGATCCTAAAGGAAATGAAGACGATAATTTATATGTTAGATGCGAGAGTGTTGAATGGGGTATAACCTAACATCTATAGTTCCTTTGTTTTCGCACGCTTATCTGACTTAATGCCATAGTCTACGAGAGCTTGTTTCATCCATAGTTTTCTTATGCGAGGGATCTAATCCTACTTCTATATTAACGATTGATCCACTTAACTCATTTCACTTCATCACCATGAGTTTCCTAATAGTGGATATAGAAGATTTCCATTTTCTATTTTGTTCGGCAAAGAACAATTTTATCTTATTCCTAGGAAAGTCAACCAATGATGTTTCTAGGTTATAAGAATATAATCAATTATGTACTAAGCATTAATCTAACTAATCATTTATCTAAGCATGCAAATTATAGTGATGAACTTAAAAGAAACGCGTACCTTTTAGTCTTCAATGGAATATCTTCAAGCACTTCAAGTGACCATGTTGACTTAAAGAAGTCATTTGTAGATGATATTCCAACTTCTTCCAAGATTGACAACTTAGCCACTTGGTCCCCATTGTCTCATTGGTCCAAAGTTGTTTGGTCCAAACATATTTAACATTTGGCTAGGATGCATGTATGGTGGTAATATTTCCCATTGTCTCATTGTTCCAAAGTTGTTTGGTCCAAACATATTTAACATTTGGCTAGGATGCATGTATGGTGGTAATATTTCCCAAGGATTGTAACTTGGTTGATAATTCCACATTTGATTTCTAGTGTTATTGTAATATTGTCTATTTTGATTTCTTCTAGGTTGAGGTGTTTTAGATCTTGGATGATGATTGTTAGGTTTTCTTGGTGATGGAGTTTTAGATCTTAATTTAGGTTTAAAGGATCCTACTTCGGTTTTTAAGGATGGTTTATAAAAAGTTTTTACTTTTTCATCATTCGCAATGGGTATTTTTCTATCTTTTGTAAGTATATACTTAGGATTTGATTCTAATAATTTTTGTTTACTAGATTCACATTCAAACTTTATACTTTTATGTTCACTAGTTGAAACATTAGTTGAAGTTAATCCTAGACCGGTTTTATCTCCCGAAGTTTCTTGAACACTTATTATTTTCTTAAGTGGGTTACTACAATTTTTAAACTTGTCAAGTTTGAAATTTTCATTTTTAAGTTTTTCGTTTTCATTTTTAATCTCTAAGCATGTTTTACATTTTATAAAAACTTCTTTTCCTTTTTCCAAATGTTGTAGTTTAATTTTTAATTCAAGTACTTCATTTTCTAATAGATTATTAATATATTTTAGTGACTTATTTTTAGCTATAACCTTTTTACCTAATATGCATAACCTATTATATTCACTATCTAGGTCTTTTTCGTCTAATGATAAATTTTCGTCACTAAAGTATTCGGTTTCGGAACGTACCTCGCTTGATGTCTTAGCCATAAGACACTTTTCTTCATTTGTGGTTTCTTTCTTGTCCTCATCGCTATCACTCCAAGCACTTCCGATAAACGCCTTTTGATTTTGATCTCTTGACATCATTGGACACTTTCCGATGAGATGATTTGGATTGCCACATTTAAAACACTTCCTTTCATTATATGGTTGCCTAACATATCTTCCTCGTCTTTTGAAGAATTTCTCGAAGTCTCGTACGGCCATAGCATACTCTTCATCGTCACTATTGGAGGTTGAGCATTCTTCGTCACTAGAGTCCTTTTTAGCTCTCAACGCAATTGATTTGCTTTGCTCCCTTTTTCCTTTGACCATCTCGGAGTCTTTCTTTATTATTCCTTCGTAGACCTTTAAGTTGCCGATCAATTCGTCAAGTTGTAGAGTTGACAGATTCCTTGATTCTTCAAGAGCCCTAAGAAATTTCCTAACAAAATTCTTACTAGAAGAATTCTCATCAAGTGCTTTTAAACTTGTGATAATAGTGTTAAATCTAGCAAAAGCATTATCTATTGATTCCTCCTCTGGAATCGTAAATTGTTCATATTATTGAACAAGAAGATCTATTTTGTTATCTTTAACTTGACTATTACCTTGGTGAGTGATTAGTAAAGAATC
Organism: Artemisia argyi; assembly: GCA_030686995.1. Lineage (NCBI taxonomy): Eukaryota > Viridiplantae > Streptophyta > Magnoliopsida > Asterales > Asteraceae > Artemisia > Artemisia argyi. The sequence goes on from CM060677.1 coordinate 130,051,436, forward strand.
CCAAATTTCTTTTGCGGTTTTACACATAAAAATTCTTTCGTATTCTTTACGTGGTAACGCATTGTAAATAACCATTTTTGCTTCATTGTTTTTAGAAAGTCTTCTTTTTAAATCATCATTTTGTTTTTCAAAAAGTACTATTTCATCTTTATTTATTTCGGGATTATTTTGAGTAGGTAAAAAATCACCATTAGTAATAACATGCCAAAGATCTAGATCCTTTGATTTCACATAAGTTTCGAATCGATTTTTCCAATATAAAAATCCATCACTTTCAAATAGTGGTGGTCTTTGCATAGATTGTCCTTCTAAATATTTTTCAGATTCCATAGATCGTTACAAGTTTTAAAATACAATATATTTTAAAAATCTTGCTAGACGTGGCTCTGGTACCAATTGTGGAAAACTAGAAGGGGGGGTTGAATAGTTTTACGTCTTTTTAAATTTTATTATGAAAACTTAGTTTAGTTTTAAAACCTTGTTTGCTTTTAAAACTTTGATTCAATCTTATGTGAACTCAAATCTTGAACAATATGAACAAGTATATCTAAGTATGAACAATAATAACAATGTAAGCTAAGTATGTGAAATCAACACATGCATAATATAAACAATTATAACTATATATAAGAGATAAGTACGTAATCGTTTATTTTATAATCCTTAGTTATATTTTTTATGAAAACTATACTTGATCAAAATGATCAATTATATGTATGTAACCTTTTTAGTTTGATTGTAAAAACTTTGTTTTGTGAAGGAAACTTTCGTTTGATCTTTAAGTAAAATCAATACTAGCACTATATGAGCAAATATATATATATATACGTCTACGTCTACAAAAGTAATAACGATATAAGCAAGATAATAAGTAAGATATGGAAAGATCTAACCGTGAGACAAAGGATTTATAGTGGTTCGGCTACAAGGACACCTTCCTTGCCCTACTCCACTCCTCGAGTCACCTACTCGAGAGTTTTCTTCACTATGTCAACAAGCTCCCTTATGGCGGAGAAAACCTTACACACCAATTTACACACCAATATTCACACCAATCTACACACCAATTTACACACCAATCTACACACCAATAATCACACCACACCACCTTCACACCTAAGTCACAACTTCTACACACCTTCTTCAAGTCAATCTACTTCACACCTAGCTTCTTCACACCAATAGATTTCCTAGCTTTTCTTCTTCTCACCAAGCTATCAACTAATCACACAAGCTATATCTAACACAACTATCTACAAGCAAATATTCACAACAATCTTCACAAAGAGTATGTAAATAATCTTGATGTTACACCAACAACTTGGATGTGGAGATCACAACAAGTTGTAATACTTCTTGTCTAGGAAGATAGAAGTATTCTTCTCTTGCACTTGAGAGGAGAGATTGGATCACTTGAAACAAAGATTAATAATCTTATGATCAAAGGGTTTTAGAAGGATGTTTAGAGAGAATTGGATCTGAAAATATTTGTGCAAAGAGGTGAGAAAAATTCCAGGTTTGAGGTGGTATTTATAGGGAAAAATTTCTGACAAAATCTGACAGGGAGCGTGGCCGGTCCCCTTAATTGTATGCCGGTCCCCTTAATTATTAAGGGGACCGCCTAGTATAATTAAGGGGGCCGCCTAAGAAAAAAATATTTTTTCTTCAGATTTTTTGTCTTTTTGTGGGGGAGGTTTTTCCTGAAGAATGTAGCCGTTTTTTGGGTTGAAATTTGAATTCAAAATATTTATTTTGAATAAAACATTTCTTATAAATACAAAAATATTTTGTATAAGTTTAAAAATGTTTGTCCCACTTTAATAAAATGTAAGGTTTGTAAAAATAAAAATTCCTTTGATCATAAAATGCATTAGACACTTTGTTTATTCATACCTTAAGTGATATGGATGTTAAAGCAAATATTTACGACTAAATACTTGTTTACGTCATAATTTGTAGTTCAATGAGTTTACGTTTTGTGATTATCAAAACATAGAGATATCGATATGTGTTAATAATGTTTTTAGGCATTATTTATATCAACAAGGGGTTCTAATGGTGGGTTTTGTTGTGGTGGGATGACGGGTTCAAAGATGTTACCACCCTCCATGATGTCGGATGGTTACGAACAAAGGCACAAAGAAATAGATAGACTAAAGAGAACCTAAAAATAAAAATAAAACCTTACTAGAAAGGAATCTAGCAAGTAGACCTAATAAAAAGAAATTCTAACCTAGACAATAACTATTCCCCGGGTTGCGGCAGGCTTTACCTCTCAAGGGATCTTGAGATGCTTACTCCTATGTCGAGCCGGGTAAGAAGCACCTAACATGGGATCATTAGAATTTACTCATGCATTAAATACAACCAATAAAACCTAGTGCACGTCAATTCATGTTTCCTAAGACGTTCAAGCATGTTACCATTTGGAGATCTGCCAGTTTTCTTAAGCTTAACATCGAAATCATTCATCCAATACAACCATAAACAAGTAATCAACACATAATTAACATCTAGGTTTCATTAGATCTAAGCAAACACAAGATAGATCTAGTCTAGCATGATGGAATTATGACAAAAACAAGATATAGACAACCAACACATAGACATATTGATTGAATTAAAAGAATACTTATCTCAATTACACATGAAAGGGTTCAAGGGCTGAAAACCCTTGAAAAACCAGTAAAATTCGTACTAGGTTCGGCCCTAGGGTTTCTCCAAAACTTCTCCCTTTTTTTGAATGAAAATTAGAAAACTATATATAGGAAATTGAGGCTGACGACGTCAAGACCAAATTGATGACGCCGTCATCTCGCCGCCAAAAGAATTCTGGGACTGCCTTGATCTACTTCTGACGCCGTGATGAGTGGGAATCGCAACAGGCTTTACCTCTCGAGGGATCTCGAGAAGCTTACAACACCCACCAGGCAGTGTACCTGATCGTTGTAGTATAGTATAGTGACAAGTACCGGGGGATTGATCGTTCAGCTTAAAAATAGTGTCGCTAGGATTAGAAAGCCTAAATACTAGTTCTAAAGGTGAGGGATGATTATTTTTGTGTTTTTATATTTTATTGAAAGCAATTTAAAATCTCGGGTTTGAAGGATTTGGGCGGAATTAGTTGCTAATCAACTAACCCAATACTAAGATGCAATCAAAATGAAATACTACAAATTAAAATAAACTAATTATACTAAAGTTGTGAGCAGTAATTGGAGAAAATGTGTTTACTTAGATTTCATTACTCCCTAGACATCTTTTACACGTTAATTATTTGTTATAATTGCATGGATGACGGATCGTATTCCTTAATACCATTCATGGGGTGGCACACATAACTCCCCAATTCTATGAGCTCTTATCTCCTCCTACACCATGCCCAGCACAACTATAGGGATTGTAAACAGTGGCTCATGCATTAAATACACCCAATAAAGACCTAGTGCGCCTCGGTTCATGTTTCTTAAGACGTTCAAGCATGTTACCAAGTGGAGATCTGCCAATTTTCTTAAGCCTAACATATAAATCATTCATCCAAGACAAGAATAAACAAGTAATCAACACATAATTAACATCTAGGTTTCATTAGATCTAAGCAAACACAAGATAGATCTAGCCTAGCATGATAGAATTAAGACAAGAACATGATATAGACAACCAACACATAGACATATTGATTGAATTAGAAGAACACTTATCTTGATTAAACATGCAAGGTATCAAGGGGTTGGAACCCTTGAAAAACCTGTAAAGTTACACCAAAATCGTACTTAGGGTTTTTCCAAAACTTCTCTCCTAATGTGTGAAAATTAGAAAACTATATATAGAAAAATAGGTTTGACGGCGTCAAGAATAAACTTGTGACGCCGTCACCTCGCCGCCAAAACTCTTCTCGGACTGCCTAGATCTACTTCTGACGCCGTCAAGACTTATACACTTCCAGGCCGTTATAACTCTTTTACTCTTGACGCCCTTCCTACGTGACGCCGTCAAATCTGTTCTGGGTCGTCATGGAAATTCATGAAATTTGCTCTTGACGCCGTCAAGGTTTTGCTCTTGACGCCGTCATCTACTGTTCCCAGCATGGAAAATTAAGATTTGGCGTTTTCTTCACTTTTATGCTCAAAAAACGTCCGAATTGCTTCTTTTCCAGATTTCACTCCCAAAGTACCTAAAATCACAAAAGGAACGATTTAGGGCAATATTTGATCAAATAAATTCGGATTCGGGCTTAAATAACCCCCTAAAAACGGATCATTTTTCGCCTCATCACGCCGTCACGTTATAACTTTTTCCAGGCCGTCACATATTTTACTCTTGACGCTCTTCCTTGTGACGCCTTCATTTCTGTACTGGGCCGTCATGAAAATTACTCTTGACGCCGTCAGGATTTTCTTCTTGACGCCGTCACCTACTGTTCCCAGCTTGGAAAATTAAGTCTTTGGCGTTTTCTTCACTTTTATGCTCCAAAAACGTCCGAATTGATTCCTTTTCCAGATTTCTCTCCCAAAGTACCTAAAATCACAAAAGGAACGATTTAGGGCAATATTTGATCAAATAAATTCAATTCCGGGCTTAAATGACCCCCTAAAAACGGTTCATTTTTCGCCTCATGTAACACCCCCAAAATCATCACGTCAGCGGAAGACTTAAGATGTCAGCGGAAGACTTTTTGGGTGTTACTTCGAGGATCTTTGTCACAATCATAGAAAACGACACAAAAGTGACGCTTTAAAGTTTAATTCATTCAAAATACCAAATATTCGAGACATCAAGATGTTTCATAATTTAAACAACAAGTTTATTTGAAATATGTCAAAATGTTTATTTAAGCCCATGTCGGGTTACAAGCCCACTCCGTGCCTTCAAGTTCCTTCTTGTTTAGTTACCTGAGATAAACACATGCTAAAAGTGTCAACACAATGGTTGGTGAGTTCATAGAGTTTATAGTTTAAATCGTTAATTAGAAAATGAGTGATTTCATTATCAATTCAATACAAATCAATCCGTTGGTTTGCCCTTCATCGGGCCAACACCAAAATAGTAGTTTGTTTGACCTAATCGGGTCAACACCAAAATAGTAGTTCGTTTGCCAATTATTAATAGTTTTTCCTGCTATATAGTGAGCACAATCTCGTAGTTTAAATAAAACAGTGGGCTACAGCATTGTACGCCCTTAACATCAGTCATTGTAGTGCTATATTATTACCGTTCTCTTGCCCTAAGCTCATGACACTCAACGATTAACAGGCATCAAAATTATCCATAATAATGATGTAAAACAGTGGCCCTCAAGATAGGTATTTACCAGTAACCTATGAAATCAAATAAAGTGCATTTGGTGGCTTTCCTCTAGCGACCAAATGGGGATTGTCAATCCCTAATAGATCTATTCACAATTATTTACGTTCACCCTACAAGTGATTAAGGCGCATGATCGAGGGACTTTTGGTAATAGGTACTTAGGCAATAGAGATCAAATATAGCATATCGTTGGAAAAATCGCTTATAATCATGTCTATAGCAGGTATTTCCTTATGAGATATAAAAATGTGTAAACCAGTAACGTTTATATGAAATACAGTCATGTATTTAGTTAATGAATACTTGTAAAAGTAAAAACAGTAGTTAAGCATGTATCTCCCCCAAAAACGTTTATAAATCATTGTAAACAAGTAAGAGTAGGGGCTATGACTCACCTTGGAAGGTAGTAACGTAGTAACACAACGGTGCCAAAGAGTATGGCCGAAAAGAGTAACATAAGTGATGTCAAGAATTTGACCATAATGGTATTGAATTCGGCACGACCTAATGAATATGAGCTTGTCACAAATACGGTACGCGAAGAGTACTCAATGCGTATGAGTTTTCAAAAGATAATATGTTTTAGTTTTCGTGGAATATTTGTATTAATGTTTGTAAAAGTTTAGTATCATCATTCGTGTGGTTTTGAGGCTAAGACTCGAATACACATATCATAGTATAAAACATATAACACACGTATGAAAGGAAATAAACACGTAAGAATCAAATAGCTGATAAGCGTTATAATGAGTGGATGGTTAAGTTTTAGGCATTCACCCGGTGTTCCCCAAATAATTTATGTCTTATAATAAAACATATGTTTTAATATGTAGAGCAAGTAGAAAAGGTTTAATGTAGTTATCCTTCTTGTTTTGTTATCGGTTTTTGTTATAATAAAAGTTATTGAGATAATATATATTAAGTATGGAAATGCAAGCTTAATATGATTCGTTTTAGTCCGTTATGTCACATGTATAGTTAACCTGATAGTCTTAGTCCATACGACGTGTTAACGTCGATTAAAATACTAGTTTGGCCTTTATGTTGACTTTCCTACATATATATATATATATATATATATATATATATATATATATATATATATATATATATATATATATATATATATATATATATATATATATACTTTACTTAAATCTGACCCGGCCAAAACAACCCACTAAAACACATTTTCACGTCTCGGATATAAAAGAGATCTTATGGAAAACAACGTTTCGGACAACTTTTTAGTTATGGCCGAGACCTGAAACTCAACAGAAAATGACCAAATTACCCTTACCAGATTCAGTTAACAGTTGACTTTTTATTACAATAACAGCAGTTTGACTCAGTTTTTACCCATTATAACCCATTTTCACAGTTTCGACTCTAAAGAAATTTTATGTAAAACGTCGTTCCAGACAACTTTCGTGTTTCGGCCGAAGGACGAAACGGGTCAGAAGGTGCCCAAAACAACCCATTTCAGTTCTGCGTAGTATTCAAATTTAATAATATAATGCTGAATTTTAATATAGTATTTTCCAGATTTTGGATGGTCATAAAAACTTCGTTATTAGGACTTACGGGACGTTCCAATTACCGAAACGAACATAAAAATAAGCTCTTTCATATTATTCAATCAAAATTTAGTTTTTACAAAGTCTCGAACCTCAGTTTGCGTATCACAAAAATCTATACAAATATTACTTGTTCCAAGCACCTCAAAACCTCATATTTAAGCCTCTATTCCAAGTATAATATTTATAATATGACATATAAACAATACGTGAGCGAAACAATCATCCCGAAGCACGATTCTAACCTATACACGCAAAACAAACTAACACCCTTTGGGGTGAACTGTGCTGCAACAGCAGGTAATAAACAAACCAAGCGCACCCTAGTTGGGTCGCGGTGTAAGCCTAAGCAAACAAGCCAAAATCAAACCCACACCCTCTTGGGGTGGGCTGTTAGCATAACCAAACCAAACGGACCTTTAGGTCGTGGTGGTGTAAGCCGAAACCAATCCAAACGGACCCTTGAGTCGTGGTGGTATGAGCCAAAACCAATCCAAACGGACCCTTCAGTCGTGGTGGTATCTCTAAATCCATGACCACCATAACCATACAAAATCAATAACACTTTTAACCACACGAATCATTGTTAAAAACATGTTTAATCCAGTTTTACATCCACGAAAGATTAATAAATCGATTAATATATAGTTTGATCAATAAGTTAACAAAGATAGATTTTAGTTTAGACATACCAAGGAGGGGATGAGGAGGTAAAGAGATGATGATATTGATGATGCGGCTGTGGAGGAGATGGCGAGGTGATTGTGTAAGGTTCGGTTAAAGGCTCCGCAATGAATCAAGATTAGTTCTTAGTTACAACCTGGCTTCGACAGAAACTATGATTTTATGTGAGTTGTAGTGAGTTAGAAAATGTTGATATGCATGGAGCCTTTATATACTTGAACTAGAATCTGATAAGTACTAAAATGGAACAGGAAGGTAGTGTAAGAATTGCACATGGTGTTTCATTAGGTCATACTTGGGGTAGTAACAAGGGAGGGAGGGTGAAGGTGTGAGTTGAGGGAGGTTTACTTGGGTCAGGTTCGTATTCCATAGATATCAGCCACGAATTACATTTTTGGTTCAAAAATCTCGCGGGTCTAGACGTAAAACATTATTTCGGACAACTTTCGTGTTTTACACTTTTCCTGGTTCGGACCAGAAGGGCCTTAAAATTAGGATTTAAATTCGTTACAGAAAGTTAGTGGTTTATTAGAATTTATACGAAGTGGTATTGAAATAAAATGCTATTTGTGTCAAGTTGAGATGAAACTTGTAAGGTGCCTTAACTTGATCAATATTCTAGTATAGTAATTATATTTGAAAGTCGATAATAATTGTCGTTCATGGTTCTTAGGGGTCCAATATTATTAGCGAGTACACATGGGAATTTTTAGTAGGCTCGGGATTTATTTAAATTGTATTTGTTAATTATTGAAACGTATACTTATTAAGTATCAATGTTTTAAGTTATGTATGGTATCTAGGTTATTAAGGTTTAGGTGTAAATGTCGTGTCAAGGTAAGAGTGAATAACGTTGTAATTGACAAAGTATATATAAAAAAAATTGTTATGGGTAAAAATGGTTAATCTATGTTATGGTAACTTGTTAATCGTAGGAAAATTTTACGGGGTGTTATACCTCATCAGACGCTCAGGATCAACAAAGCCTTATGGTTGACTAACATAAACTACTTCACGGAGTTGACCATTCATAAATGTCGTTTTCATATCCATTTGATAAACAACCATATTCCGATGAGCAGCATATGCTAGAAAAATCCGTACAGCTTCAAGTCTAGCCACTAGAGCAAAAGATTCTTCAAAATCAATTCCTTCTTCTTGGAAGTATCCTTTACCTACCAAGCGTGATTTGTTTCGTATGACAGTGCGTTCTGCATCCAGCTTATTTTTCCAAATCCATTTTAAACCAATGACAAAGACTCCTTCAAGTTTTTCAACTAATTCCCAGAATTCTAATCTTTCACATTGCTGAAGTTCCTCTTGTTGTTCTTCGGTTATCGTAAGTCATTACTTCTTTGATGTTCTTCGGTTCAGTTTGACATACTGTGAGTGCATGGATGCAAGTTTCACCATCTGTTTGGAGTCGTTGTCTTGTCATGATTGGTGCATCTGGGTGGCCAATGATTTGTACTAACGGGTGATCTCTTGTCCATTTGTGTGTCGAAGGGTGAAGTTGGTAATTATCTCGCATGTTAGCATGATCCAAATTGCGTGTTGAGGACTCAACAATCTCAGGAATTGTTGGATCTGGTGCAAATGGGTTAAAAAATGTATTTGGGTCATACTCTGCGGATTGTGGAACTGATTGAGGTGTAGAGTCTTCAGCTGATTGTCGTGAGTTGGACACGGTTTGTTCTGCAGTTGTTGGAGATGCAATTGTAGGACCGTCTTTCTCAACAGTTGTTGTAGTTTGTTGAGGTGTGTCAGGTACATGAATGTTGTCAGGTTGTGCAGCGGAAATAGGTGAGACCTTATTAGGACGGTTTTCAATTGTATCATTGAACAGCGGAGCAAACAGGGTTTCCAATTCTTTGCGTGAGAGAGACAATGGTTCAGCCGAAGAATCCGGAAAGTTCAAACGGTTTGCTTCGGGTCCTAAGTTGTTTTGCTCAGAAGCCATTTGTGTGAGTTCATCAAAATTAGCATGAATAGTCTCTTGAATCTCTCTTGTACGACGATTCCATATCCGAAAGCCTTTGGAATTTTCACAATATCCAACGAACACTCCAATGTCAGCCTTTGCTTTAGGTTTACCTAAATCATCACGATCATTTTTTAGATAACAAAGTGCTCCAAATACATGAAAGTAATCGATGTTTGGTTTTCTTTTGTGAACAATCTGATAAGGGGTTTTGAGTGTAACATGCAGTTGAAACAGCTTCCGCCCATAAGTAATCTGGTAATTGAGCATTGATCAACATGGTTCTTGCAGCTTCCACTAACATTCTGTTGCGTCTTTCGACTACTCCATTCTGTTATGGGCTTCTTGCAATTGATGTTTGATGTTCAATTACCACTTTCTCAAAATATGACCGAAGTGTCTGATTCTTAAATTCTGTTCCATTGTCAGTTCTAACCTTTCTGACCGTGTTGTGTAACTGAACTTGATTTTTTGTGAGAAAGGTGATGATCATTGAAGGAGCTTGATCTTTACTTCGAAGAAAATAAACCCAAGTCCATCTGGAGTAATCATCAACAATTACAAGTATGTAGCTTTTACCATTGATACTTTGAACACGCATCGGGCCACACAAATCCATATGAAGCAATTGTAAAACATGATTCGTACTGTGTTAAGATTTTGAAGGAAAATGAGCACGATTACTTTTTCCTTGTTCACAAGCAGGACATAAGTGATCTTTGGAAAAACGGAATCTTGGAAGACCATCAACAAGTTTATGACGAGCAAGCTCAGTCATAGTTTTGAAATTCAAGTGCGAAAGACGTTTGTGCCATAACCAAGATTTAGTCGATTCCGCTTTAGAGAGAAGACATATCGGAGATGAAGCAATCATGTTAGACATCGAGATTGTATAAAGATTTGTTGCACGTGAGCCAGACATTAGATCATTTCCTTGTAAGTCACGAACGAAGCAAGTTTTCTCACGAAATGCTACTTCTAAATCCCCATCGCAAAATTGACCAACTAAAAATAGGTTGTGACCAAGGCCTTCAACATAATATACTCGACTAATTTCAATGCTCCCACTGACGTAGTCACCGTATCCCGTAATTAGAGCGTAATCATCATTCCCGAATCTGATAGTGCCGATGAAGTTTGATACAAAGTTTACTAACAGTTTGAGATTGCCTGTCATATGTCGGGTGCATCCGCTATCAACAATCCAAAGAATAATTTGAACCACCTGCATCACATGAAGACAACGAAGATGGAACAAAGGTAAGGGTGGAACCCAAAGAAGTTGTAGGTTCCGGTTGGTTAGAAGCACACATAGTTAGAATTTTAGGAATCCATTGAAAGTTTGGTTTGTATTGTAACCAACGTTGCTAATTCCAACTAGTTCTAGCTTTCTTTTTGGTGAATTCACTAACTTTGGGCTTGTTCCTAGATTTGTCCTTTTGAACTATGGGGGTAACCTCAACATCATTTGAAACAGTGGTCGGCGGCTTTCCTAAGATTGACTTAGAGGTAGTAGTGGGCCTAGAAGGAGTGCCAGATCTATGTTTCTTATGACGATTCAAAGGAGAATTAGCTACACATTTTTCATGATCACCAGATAATACACTTTTATGACAAAACACACAAGATGCATTAATATTCAAAACATTCAAAGGTTCATCATTCGTTACACTAAGATTTTGATTACAATTTGCCATATTAGAATCTAATTCAGATGCAACATGATTTTTATTCAGATTCCTAAGTTGATCTTCTACTTCTTGAGCTTCTAGTGTTCCTCTTTTACATTTCAAGATCCTATTCTTCTTGTTACTTTTTCGCTTTGGTCTGCTAATGCTATTAGTGGAGACTAGTCCTGTAGAAGTTGCAGGATTAACATTAGTAGTCTGAACATAATTACCCCTATCAGTTTTGTCTAGTTAATACAATCCTGGTGCTATCACAGTGGTGTCAACAAACTTTCCTTTTTCAAGTAGCTTAATCTTCTCTTTTAAGTCAATGATGATGTGATTTTTTTCCTGAATATCAGACTCAAGTTTTCCGTTGCAATAAGCAATGTCATCACGGTTTTGTTGCCATTCGATGTTTTCAATTTTTAAATCCTCAATTTCCTTCTCATATTTGAGACACTGATTTTTGAAAAACTCATTGTTATTGCAAATTTTACATCTTTTCGAAACATTTTGACTCTGTAACTGCAGTTCACGTTTGATACTTTGAGCTTGACACCATTCAAGCCTTTGTTTGAGTTGACAAATTTCGTTTGAAAGTTTAGTTTGCACATCATCATTGTGTTTCCGAATCATTTCATTTTCTTGTGTCAATGTTTCAATCCCAGTTTTCAACAAATCATTATCAACAGAGTGATCATCAACAAGTATAGAAGTACCATATTCATAAAGAGCATTCATTATTACAGACAAAATATCAGCATTGAGAACTTGTTCCAAGAGTCGATCAACATCATATTTTAAAACTCTGTTTTGTTACTTTTGAACCAAAATTGCACTTTCATTAGAGTTGAAAATATTTATCATTGATTTGACCTCTTTTTGAAGTTCCTGTTCCCAACGTGTAGCACAATGACGTAAATGTTGAACGACTGGAAAAAATTGTTTTTGAAAAATTTCTCTCTTTTCTCGCTCGTAAGTAGATTGAAAAGTATCAATTTTTATTTCCGAATTACGTTCAATTGTTTCTTCCAAAATTTCGATGTCGTCCATGAAAGTTTTGAACTAATTTAAAACACGACAACATTTTGGTAAAGGTGTAACGTCACCAGAAGATGGTAGAGGACCATTTATTTGTGCCACAGTTTGGACAGGAGCCGCATTTAAAGATGAAACATATGACTCAGTGACATACCATGTTTGCTCAGGTATATCTTTTTGAAGAACAAAAGATTTAGAAATGTGAGGTCTTGCTGAGTAATCATATGGTTTGCAAAATGGTATTTGACTCATTTTTGATCGAATCTCTTCTTCATGTTCTTCTTCTTCCTCAGTATCATGTACAACAACACGCACAATCGTATTATCAAGCATTTGTTCCATACTGTAAAGCTTAGGATTTTCTTTGAATACGTTGTGAAGAAAAGTTGATTTGTAGTCACCAAGAGCAAAACCTTTATCGGGTCATGGCTTTAATGTAAATTTCTGAATTGTTGTGACAGAGCCCCCTGTTTTGTAAACAACATTTTGAAATTCTTTTAGTTGGCGTTCAAGATCCACAATTTCACCGAATAAAGTATCTTCTCTTTTCCTTTTCCGCACTTTATGCTTACAAAAATCCCTTTTGCAAGTTGAAAACTCTGTTTGTCTTTTTGAAAGCTCTTTTTGAAGTTGTTCAACTTGTTGTTTAAGTTCACATTTTTCATTTTCGAGTTTTGAAACCAGTTTTCCGTTTGACTCAATTAATTCACGCATTTTGTGTTGAAGATCTTGTTCTTTATTATAATATTCTTGAAACGCCACTTCAAAACTTTTTTCACGTTTGACTTTGTTTTCAAGATTTGAAAGTTATATTTTATAGCACTCAATATCCCTGGTTAGTAACGCATTTGTTTTGTTTAATGTTTTATTTTGCTCATTCTTTTTCTGAATTAGTAAAATTTGAGCCTGTAGTTGTTTGGCCATAAATATCTGGTCAGGATCAGGATCTGGATCAGAGAAAGGTTCATTTTTTTCAACATGATCATGTTTGTCATTCTCAATAGGATCATCAAATGAAAGAACTGTGTCATCATCAAATATAACAACTGTGTTCATCTGTTCATCTTCTTGAGAAGATAAAGTTGAGTCAGATGGAACAACTTGCGCCTTATCTGATTCAGTAGCATAGGGTGATGTTATTTATTGTATTAGGCATCTATTAAGATCATGTACCTGAGACAAACCGTCAGTGTCATACACTGGGCCTGAATCATTCAATTGAAGTTCCTGCATGTTGGCCATAAGTATCACAGCCAGTGTTGCAAAAATCGGCCTACAAGGCCGATTAATCGGCGATTACAAGCTGAACGGCCTTGGACCTTGGAGCGAATTACAAGGTAATCGGCCGATTAATCGGCCTTGGACCTTGGAATCGGTGATTAATCGGCCAAAAATCGCTACACAACAGCATTAGCTTCCAGATCTTCCATGTCATCATCATTGTAAGCATTGGCCATGAAACTGTTTTCCTGCTCAGTGAAAGTTCTGCCAGCTTCATCTTTGAGAGCTAGGAGTAACGCTTGCTTATGAAACTTGCTTCCCTTTGTTCTTGGTTTTGGACAAGCAGTAGCAATATGACCTTTCCCATTACAATTGTAGCACCACACTGCATTCCCTGAGTCTGATTTCCCAGTTTCAACAATTTCAGCTCTTTTCTGAGGAGCACCTGAGTTGTTTCTGAACCCTCCATTGTTGTTAAACCTCTGTCCGTTCCATGAATTTCCCGAATAACCACCTGAGCCTGATCTTCCAAAATTACGATTCTGTATCTCAACTCGTCCATCTTGAATGACAGCTTGGTTCCTTGTGTGAAATGAAGAGTGAAGACGGTTGTTTGTCTTGTTTGAGAATTTGCTGAAGGCACGAGCAATAAGAGCAAGTCCTTGATTCAACGTATTGAAGTCTTCATCTTCACCTTCATTGGAATTTGAGTAGTACATTGAATCACTGTTTTCATAAGGAACACATTGATTTGTAGCAGAATGCTGGGAAGAATCATATGGGATCATCTGATTTGAAGTTGTAGGTTGTGGGTAACTGAAGTAATTATGTTCTTGAACATAAGCATGATTTGACATTGGAGGTGGAGAAGTGTGAGATTGAGCTACTAGTGCCAAAGAAATTGGTGTTGGTGGTGGTGAGTAACCTCCTCGTAGAGCTCGATCTTTTTCCACTTCAGGTTCATGGTGCTTCAAAAAATCATACAACAAAACATATGGTGCATCATGAAGATTTTTGGTTTGACGAACAAATGTCACATACTTTTGCCAATCAGGACCAAGGCTACTGACAAACTTAGTATTCACTACGATCCTTGGTATTGTAATTTATGTCTTTCCAAATCATTAACAACATTAGTGAAACGGTGATAGTAGGATTCAAGTATCTCCCCTTGTTCAATTATGAAGTTGGTGTATTCCATATAAAGTTTTGATTCCATATCTTCTTTGTTCAATTGAGTGCCTTCCATTTGAAGATGAACATGTTCCCACATGGCTTTAGCCGTTTTCTGAGCAGCAACACTTCGGTAGATTGGATTTGCAATTCCTTGAAGTATGTAAATCATGGCATACTCATTTGCTTCGCGATGTAGTTTTTGTTCATCTGTAAGTTGAGTCTCTGGAACATGTTTTTCAACAGGAGGACGTGGAGGATCAGCAGTAGGGTCACCTCCTTCAAGTATGGTTGGCCACTCAAATGGTCCTTCAAGGATCACTTGTTTCATGAATTTACCATGGGGTTTCTTGAGTTCAATAAACCGTAAGAATCGACTTGCCCACTGAACATAATTTCCAGGTGTAAGCATTGGGAGTGTGTCAATTGATCCTGCCTCATGTCTGGATTTTTGAGTTATTATTACTTCACACATCCGATCAAACTAGTGAGGTTGTTTGGACGAATACTGAATTTGTTGTTGTGACATTCGAAACGGTTGTTGTTGAGGAACGAGATGATGTTTTTGCATCAAAAGATGTTGTTGTTGTGGATAGAGCGGTTGGTGATGATACTGTGAAGGTTGTTGATACTGTTGCTATGGATGATATTGCTGATGTTGATGATACTGTTGCTGTGGATGATTTTGCTGTTGTTGATTTGAGTAGTAATAGTACGGTGGTTGAGACATGTTTAGTGATTACGTTAACTTGGATCTTTAAAGGATAAACAAAGGTTGTTGTTATAGGTTATGTGTTATGGCCGAAATTTACGGAAATAGGTACTGATTACCTTACTCGAAAGAAAAACAAGCTTTCATTACTCGACAGACTGTCCTTACTCGAAAAAACAAACTGTCCTTACTCGAAAAACAAACTGTCCTTACTCGATAAAAGATGCTTGATTGCTCGATAAGATGCTTGCTTACTCGATACTAATTGTTTACTCGATAAAGAAATCAAGTATAGTTTGGCCTTTGTATTAAGCAACAGAGAACCTTACTCGATAAACGATAAGGTGGGATTATCTTAGTTGATAATCTGGCTAACTCGCCAATGTTACTCGATAACCAAAGAGCTTACTCGATAACAGTTCTCCTTACTCGACAAACTACAGCCTTACTCGACAAACAACAGCCTTACTCGACAAACGACAACCTTACTCGATAAGAGCGTCAATGAACAGTAACAGATTCTTAAAAATACAGCCTCTAATCCTAATTTTTTTTTGACCAAATCTAACCTAAAACAACCTATATTATCCCTTAGCGAATGATACCACTTGTTAGGTCACAATTTTATAACATATGATCATAGAATCTTAGAGAGAGAAAGTAAGTAGAGAGAGAGTGTGGAAGGAACTCTTATGTGAAATGAAATAAGGAAGATGTTATTACCAAGAGAACCAACACCCTCTAAGGAGGGGTTACATTGCTATTTATACTACTAGTCTAGGGCTTCACATGACTATTGACTTGTTACACAAATAGCCCTTAGACTTTAACAAAACATGTAAACTTGGTAAAAATAACATAAAACATATTAAAACATTAACGAACTAATATAATATTGCAACCTATTACAAAACTCAATGACCGACACTTGATTTAACAAAGTATATTCCCAACAAGGAAGTGCCAGGAGCATGGGAGGAAGTTTAGAAGGTATAAATATTATAATTAACAAACTTGAGAATCTTGGCAGGGAAATGAAGAAGCTCAAGGAGAGTGTGCATGCTATAAAAGTAGGATGCGACATTTATGAAGGAGCTTACCTTGCAAGAGATTGCCCATTGAACGAGGAAGAAAGAAGGTTGAAGAAGTCAAGTATGGAGAAGGGAGACCTTTTCATGGAAATGATGATAACGGATATCGTATAGGATCGCAAGGATTCAATTCTCGATCGTATAACCAACCTACTTTTGGGGAGAGGATGTCTACTCTTGAAGAGTCGATTCATAAGTTTTTGGACGAATCTAAAAAGAGAAATTGAAAGGGAAAAATGGCTTAAAAGTTTTCAAGAAGGGACTGAAGCTAATCTGAGAACCCATGACGAGACTCTTTGAAACCTTGAAGCCAAAATTGAATTACTATCAAAGGATGTTCAAGAATAGGTAGTGATTGAGAAAGCTGAAGCTTGCATGGCTATATCCACAAACAACGAGCCTCTTGATACTCTGCCCGAAATAAATTTGCAAGACAGAAAGGAATTACGCCGTAACATTGGTAACGAATTACGGCGTAACCAAGATTCAAAGGCTAGGGTTGTCACTAATGCTAAGGGTGATGCGACATTAAAGAATGAAGAACTCAAGGTAATGACTAATCCTTCCCAAGCTAAGACTAAGCAACCTAAGAATCCTGCGAAAATGTCATTTAAGCTTGGGACGAAATACCATTGGTGTGTTTCTATTTCGGCTTATAATGAAAGAACATACTATCTATGGCCATCATGCGATCCAAAACAAGGAACTTTGTGATGGAGGAGGTAATGAAGAAAGGATACAAAGTAATAAGCAACTCTGGACCTTTACTAATGATAAAGAGAGGAAGAACTTAGAGTGGAAAGGTACGATTACTTTTGAGGAATGGATGAAAATAGTCTATGGCAAGGTTGATAGAGATAAAAAGTTGAGAATTTGGTCGGATATAAACCGCATTCATGATATTGATAGTGACCCTAATATCCTCAACGAAATGGAGAATGGTATTGATCATGACTCAAGTGATGATGAAAGAAAGGAAATTAAGCGCGATCTATGGTGTGAGAATTAAAAGTTTACAACGCCGATGAAGAATCATTTTGGGCTTCTTGTGACCCATATGGTAATAAATGCACCGATGGTAGCAATAATAATAGGGTCAGAAAAGTTGAATATTATTGGACATCCACCAATGACAATAGTAGGTGTGAATTACCGTGGGTGGATAGATTAAGCTTTGATAATTGGGTTAAAATAAGATATAGTAGAGTGGTCTCATTGACTAAAGAGAAGATATGG
Organism: Artemisia argyi; assembly: GCA_030686995.1. Taxonomy (NCBI): domain Eukaryota; kingdom Viridiplantae; phylum Streptophyta; class Magnoliopsida; order Asterales; family Asteraceae; genus Artemisia; species Artemisia argyi. Next base: position 130,069,129 of record CM060677.1, read on the forward strand.
AAAGATTACATGGAGGCCGAGTCCACTAGTCACCAAGAAGAATCAAATGAAGAAGGAAAGGAATATGTCACTGTTAGCCTCGCTCTTTTATAAAGATAACGTCACATACGTGAATTGGACTAGATACGTAGTTAGTTGTGCCTTTAGGGACTAGTATTGTACAAAAGGCAAACATGTAATAGGATGAGCCTATAAATACCCCTCATGACTCTCCATGAGGGGTGTAGGAAATTGTGTAACTTTCATCTCATCATTAATATAAGCCTTTTTCTTTACCCTCTCTCTACTCTTTCTCTCTCTAAACTAAAGATGGATATCATCTTTAATCATCAACCTCGACCTCCCGAATCATACAAAAATCATTACCTTTCGGTCCTACAATTGGTATCAGAGCCTCGTTGTGTTATCTCAATGATTTTTGTGTGATTCGGGAGGTCGAGGTTGATGATTATAGATGAAGCCCATGTTTGGTTCTAGAGAGAGAAAGAGTAGAGAGAGGGTGAAGAAAAAGGTTTTAATTAATATGAAATAAGAGTTACACAATTTCCCACCCCCCTCATGGAGAGTCATGAGGGGTATTTATAGGCTCGTTAAAACATTACTTTGCCTAGTGTACAATAGTAGTCCTTGCGGGTACTACTTGTTACTAATCTAGTCTAATTCACGTGTGTGACGTTATCTTTATAAAAAAAAGTGAGGCTAACAATCTCCCTCCAAGATATCGTCACACGTGAATGATTACAATGAGACCTATAAATACATAAACAATGTAAATTACAACAATAGTAAACTATGTTGATGTTGTTGAGCGCTGATGCGTGGGAATTGCACCAGGCTTTACCTCTCGAGGGATCTCGAGAAGCTTACAACCTCTACCAGGCAGTGTACCTGATCGTTGTAGTATAGTATAGTGACAAGTACCGGGAGATTGATCGTTCAACTCAGGAATAGTGTCGCTAGGATTAGAAAGCCTAAAAATTAAGTCTAGAGGTGAGGGATGATTCTTTCTGTATTTTTATATTTTATGAAAGCAATTAAAATCTCGGGTTTTGGAGGAGTGGGCAGAATTAGTTGCTAGTCAACTAACCCTATAACTAAAGATGCAATCAAAATAAAATAACAAAAATGTAAATTAATCTAATTAAACTAGTAGTGTGAACAATAAATGGGAAAATTGTGTTTACTTATATTTCATTACTCCCTAGATATCTTTTACAGGTTGATAGTTTGTTACAGTTGCGTGGATGACGGGTTATATTCCTTAATACCAATCGTGGGGTGGCGTACGTACTTCCCCAACTCTATAAGCTCCTACTTCACTCCTATCTCGAGCCTGCAAGAAGCTCCTAACATGGGATCACTAGAATTCGCTCATGCATTAAATACAACCATAAAAACCTAGCACGCATTGGTTCATGTTTCTTAAGACGTTCAAGCAAGTTACACTATGGAAGTCTGCCAGTTTTCTTAAGCCTAACATCGAAATCATTCATCCATAACAACTATAAGCAAGCAATCAACCCATAATCAACATCTATGTTTCACTACATCTAAGCAAACACACAAAAGATCTACCCTAGCATGTTAAAATCAAGACAAGCGTAAGATATATTCAAACAACACATAGACATATTGAATGAATTTAAAGGATACTTATCTTAATTGAACATGAAAGGTTTCAAAGGGTAAAAACCCTTGAAAATACTGATAAAATTGTGCTAGGGTTTCTCCAAGTTATTCCTCTAATTGTCCTCCTTTAATGAATGAAAATTACAAAACTATATATAGATTTTCCAATGTGACGGCGTCATGAAGAGAAATCTGACGCCGTCAACTCGCCGCCCATAATAATATCGGATTGCCTAGATCCAGATCTGACGCCGTCAAGAGCAAATTTCCTCTGGCCGTCACGTGTAATGGGACCATGACGGCCTATGGTGACGCCGTCATGCCCCTTAGTGTAAAACTGCCAGGACCGTCACGGACTCTATCCACTTCACCTCTTGTTTTATCTCTTGACACCGTCATGTAGGATTTGGTGACTCCGTCATGTACTGTTCCCAGCAAGGAAAATTGAGACTTTGCCGTTTTCTTCACTTTTATGCTCCAAAAACGTCCAAAATGCTTCCTTTTCCAGAATTCACTCCAAAAGTACCTAAAATCACAAAAGAAACGATTTAGGGCAATATTTGATCAAATAAATTCAATTTCGGGCTTAAATGACCCCCTAAAAATGGATCATTTTTCGCCTCATCAAGCGCAGAGTCTCTGTAGTCTAGATACTGAGGCAGACTTGAAGTTCTCTCTTTCGACGATCTCGGCGTATGATCTTTGACACTGACGGCAAAGGTCTTTGTAGCTCTGAACTTCAACTGTAATGGTCTAGTTAGGTTATTACTCCCTCCTAACTAGTAAGCCTTTGTTACAAAGACCTTTGCAGTTAGTACGCCGAGATCATCGGAAGAGAGAACTTCAAGTCTGCCTCAGTATCTAGACTACAGAGACTCTGCGCTTCAACAACGTCAACATAGTTTACTATTGTTGTAATTTACATTGTTTATGTATTTATAGGTCTCATTGTAACCATTCACGTGTGACGATATCTTGGAGGGAGATTGTTAGCCTCGCTCTTTTATAAAGATAACATCACATACGTGAATTGGACTAGATACGTAGTTAGTTGTGCCTTTAGGGACTACTATTGTACAAAAGGCAAACATGTAATAGGATGAGCCTATAAATACCCCTCATGACTCTCCATGAGGGGTGTGGGAAATTGTGTACCTTTCATCTTATCATTAATATAAGCCTTTTTATTCACCCTCTCTCTACTCTTTCTCTCTCTAAACTAAACATGGATAACATCTTTAATCATCAACCTCAACCTCCCGAATCACACAAAAATCATTACTTTTTGGTCCTACAGTCACAAATTGGAATGAAGAGAGGGATAGACGAATTAGTGATTTGATCGAAGACCAAATCGAAGATAGTTGGTACAAGAGAACAGAGTCTGATGATGATGAACTCGAAGGAATAGAGGACTACATTGATATACAAGGATATGATGGGCTTATGTAAATTGATGATGAAGCCTACGAACAACGCAGGTGCAAGTTACTACGAATCCCCTACAAAAAGCCACCACCAATCCTTGTCAAAACATTCAAGGTAACTAGATACTCAATTGGTCCTGATGAGAAGTTCACAAAGATCGTAAGTTGAGACAAAAAAGAATTCCTTCGAACTTCTACAAACGTTGCGTGGGTACGGCATAATTTGATGAGAGAGACGAATGAGCTTGGTCAAGTCCGTCGACCACCTACGTGAGGACCCGTGGGATTGAGTCTAACTTAAAGACTCGTTAATAAACAAAAGTGCTCTTACGAGAGATAACCCATATTATCCCTTTTCTTTTTATAGTTTAGTTTTTATTGGTTTCGTATGTTTGTTTTATATTTTTCAGGAATTGGAGCAAGGATGAGAAGACCTCATTACTACTGGAATTAAGGTACTCGGATCATCAATTACGGTGTAGCTGCTCCCTGTAGTTACGCTGTAACCAACCTCTTTATATTTGATGGCTCAAGGTTTTTCATTAATTAAGGCGTTGCCCAGTTATAAGGTTACGCTGTAACATCTTTCTGTAACAAATTTCTCAAACTTTAAAACATACACACCATAACCTTATCTTAGTAACTAAATGAAATTTGTGGGTGTATTCACTGTAAACGCTCATGAGACTACACTCGTCCACTTGGAACACCAAGTGGTTTAAAAGGCTAGTTGCATACGCTAAATGCAACTGTGATTCCTACAAAAGTGAGTTAGGTTTTATTTGGTTTTGTTTTTGTTTTTCTTTTTCTAGAATAATGCTTGTTGTAGTATCATGATTTCAGGGTATTGAAGTTTGCTCATGGTGGCAAGTCGAAGGCACGCATTCTTTACGTGGTACTTCTTTCATTTTGGAGCAAATTTCAGGGAAGTTCTCGCTTTAATTTTGCTTTCTCCTCTTTTATATTTCAATTTTTAGTACAAAAGGGACTTTGTACAATTCAAGCGAGGGGACGGGAGTAGAATTACTACTTGAACTTATTTTGCCCTCATTTTTCTAGTTTATTTTGAAAATTTGTGCCATTTTTTAAATTTTGACATGTTTTTCTGAACCTTACTAGAATAAACCTTAGCCGAACACATTTAACCCTTGAATTTCTATGGTGAAATTTAGTGTTCGACCTGTTTCTCATATACCTTAACCCCATCCTAGATTAAATGGACTAAAGGTCTTATGTGATTGGTTAGTCAACAAATGTTGCATAATGGTCAAACCCGATAGTTAAAATGATAGTCAAAGAATGTGTTAGAAGGTTATGAAAGTATTATGTGGCATAAATAGAAGGAAAGAGACTTCAAGGGCTTAAGTTGCCATTGTAGTAAATGTGTTATAAGTTAGTTGTGGCCAAATTAAAAGAAAAGAAGCTCGAGGGACCAAAGGTGTCATTTGGGAGAGAACTTTGATATGAAGAAAGCTCCTTATACTTAAATCCCTGGACTTTCTCATTTGCTCTAGAATTTGGTGGTATTTTCATATATGTGTGCGATGGTGTCGGTTTAGAAGAAACGAAAAGGAGGGAAAGGCTAGTTGGTGGCTTAGGAAGAAGAAGATGAAGATCTAATGTCCATAGTCTTTCCTAGCAATGATCCACCACACGTAAGTATTCTAATATTGAAGTTAATGATGATTAGGAGGTAAAAGTTATGATTAAAAGTGGGAAATTATCATATGATCAAGGTATGATCATATGATGATATAGGGTGGAAGGTTAGTATATTTGATGGGTTATGTTAACCCTTAATTTTGTTATTAATCGTTATGTTATTAGGTTTGTTGATGATGGTGAATGATGATGATGATGATGATGATGATGATGATGATGATGTTATGTTAATGATGATGATATTGGCTTGATATGCTTAGCTTGGAGCTAAGGTAAGTAGAATGATGATGACATGATATTATATGGATTTCTAACATATATGTGTTATGTATGTCGTGTGATTAGTAATAATGGATTTATGATATGCCTAAGTGTGGCGATGTTTGTAATCTATGATGATATGTTGTCATCGAGTAAGTTGATGTGTATATGCTTGAGTAAGACTTAGTGTAGGAGACCCATGAAGTAAGTGTTTGATATTGTAATGCTTATATGTTTGACTGAAGTGTAATAGTATGTTATGATCGTTTTACTTACTAAGCGAAAGCTTATTGTTTAGTTGACAATGTTTTGTAGGTTGCTCATGGTGAAAGCTATGGCTTGGATATAGATTGAGGATTTGGTTTGTAAGCATTTAGAAGCTTAGTATAGAATAACGAGCTCTATAATGGTATCGTGCCCCCGTGAGTCTTTTATCGAGTTATATATGCGTACTCATGTGTCAAAGTTATGTTGTGGTATGTTAAAATCAAGTATGTCTAATGGTTCATGTTGTAAATAGATTTTAGTGTTTATGGTAATGAATAAAGGGGCGTTTGGATTAGTGTGTAATCTTACCCATTTGGGTTGTAAACGGGTCAAGTAAATTTGTAAACATTTTATTATGTTAAGATAATGATTTCTGGAAGGTTTGAAGTGTAAATGGGTCAAAACGGGTTTTGGCACAAAACCTGTCAAATTGTAACGTATATTTCCGAGAATCAAATGGTAAATGTTTTCACATGGAAATGAGCTTATTGATGTACTAAGTAAATCTGGAAGGTTTGGTGAAATAACAAGTTCGGGAAGTCGGGTTTTCAAGTACGGGACTTGAAAGTGTCTGGAAAGACATAATGGGATGAACCCGGGCGGTTTGGAATCAAACCAGGTGGTTTGGGCCAAACCTAGAAGTTTGAATCTCAACCTACGATTGAGATTCGATTTTAAGATTTTGTAAATTTTCAAAAAGTCATATCTTTTAAACCGTAAGTCTTCATGGGTCGCGCCATCCAGCGTTTTGAAGATAATTGAGTCTAGTTTCATTTAAAAATAGTCTCAAGGTCTCAATGTTTATTGATTTTTATAAATGGTCAAAAAAGTTACTGAGTGTCTGTTAAAGTAAGGTCGTTTCGGCGTAAAGTTTTGGTTTTTGATCAAAGTGGGCACGGGGTGTAACATTTAGCCTATCCATTTCCATTTATTTACCCCAAATCCACCAAATATTGAGTGTGCCGGTAGTTTGTAAACTTTAGAACTTGGCCTTTACATCATTTCGAGACCATAGCCGAGTAGTGTATCGATTTTGCTTGATACATTTGGAAGGAACAATTTGAGAAGGGAATATTTTATGATTATCACCCAAATAGCCTATATGTGTGTGTTTATCGATTAGTCACCTCGACTTCTCGACCCCCGTGTTAAACCCTTTGTTGCACTCACCATTAGTGCAAGATACCCCTAGATACGCCCTTTTGATCCATTCCTTTCATTTCATACCCTTATCATATTTATTTCGATATACCTATTCACCTTAGCCTACCGTGTAGTCTTAATTTATGATTGGGAAGTCACCGTTTTCTCAAGTTCAAGATTCAAGTAAGGAGGTTCAGAAATTACACCTACATTGAAGACATATCTTAAAGATCATTGAATACCCCATAAATATTCTCATACATGTTCATCTCAAGTGGGGGATGTTATTTTAGTATTTTTATGTAAAAAAAATGTGAAATTCAATATGTAGATATTATTGTTTATGGTGCAACCTTGTATAGCACCAAGTTTATGAGCTTATCAGAAATAGGATCAAGGAGGCTACCTTGATCAGTTATGAAGATTTGAGTTGGTAGCATCTTTATTCAAACATGAAGACCAAGTAGTGTGTCTGTTATAACGTTTGCTAATGGTACACTAACTTGTATTATGATCCAGTTTTTGCATCTTGGAGCTTTGATTTTGGATGAACAGCGGGCGATGATGACTTGGTTATAGGCAAAGACTATTTGCTTCTTTTTATTTTTACACCGTTATTGTGCATCCCATGTCTTATCCTACCCTTTAGTCACGAAGCCTGCTTAGGTGAGGGATTTGAGCAGGAATTGGTGTCTTGCCCAACGTTCTGGTCATGTATCAATGTTCTTTGTCGCCTTCGCCGTAGTATGTTAGTAACGACACTTCACCCTAGCCTTATTTATGTTCACCCAATATTGTATTCAAAGATTGTTTTGACCTTAGCTCTAGTGGTGGAGATTTATGTAACCGCCAAGCCTATGATAGACTACATGCTATGACTGTGCGTTGAGTGATCACCCTGAAAATAGACACTTAAATTAGAGAGAGTATGAGTGTTTGATCCCCTTTTCGTGAGGTGTTCGGCTTTGAAAATTCTAGCATAGGAATTTTTTAATCTCGTACTTCCCGAGTAATTTTGGGGGATATCTTTTTAGAAATAATTCTAATAAGGTCTACTTGAGGGAAGTAGAGTTCAAGTGGGGGGATATTTGATGACATCAAATAGTCCTGATATTTTAGTGTCAATTTTCTCCTAATATGCTCATTATTTGTAATTATTATTAAGATATATAGTTTAATTTCGTTATATTTTGTATCAAGGTTACAAACGAGCATATGAGCTAAAGAGATGCAGAAATTGGAAATAACTCGTAAAAGATACACAACTATAGTATGCTGAAGAAAGCTACGGCGTAACTTACACTCTCCATTACGCTGTAGCTAGGAGTTCAATATGAAGAGTAAAGTCAACATGGACCAAGGACTACGGCGTAACCATAACCCTTAGTTACACCGTAACTAATTCAAGAATTAGAAGAATTCCTACTGATGATGGCTACATCGTAACCATTATGTGGAGTTACGGTGTAGCAGTGACATCGTAAGTGATCCAATATCCAGAATTAAGCTACGGCGTAGCCCACTTAAAGACTACGGCGTATATGAAACCCTAAAAGAAGTTACGGCGTAACCAGTGACATCAACTACACCGTAACCATTGCTATTGGATAAGATCGTTTTACGATTACACTAGCTACGGCGTAACTAACTCATAGAGTTACGCCGTAACAGTGTCGGGCCTATAAATACAACCCTAATTTCTGTATTTGACACAACTCCTACACCACCAAAAAGCAGAGAATGAAGGAGGTTTCTACCAAGGCACTCCACAACAGCATACGGAGCATTTCCAAGGGAGAGATCACGCCACAAACACCATAAGTTTTAGTTATCTTTGTGTTAATTACATTATCGAATTATTTCTTCATTTCTTATGCAAAACGTTGATTCGGCTGTACTTTTCAACATGATTGGCTAAGCACCTGTAATAATCTACAAAACCTCATTACTATTATTCCCATTACAAATACCTATAGTAGGTATTTCATAGGTAAACTTTTGCTTTTTATGTGCATTTATTACTTGCATGACTCACTAGACCTGCTGTCACACCCCCAATTTACCTGACTTGCAGCGGAATGGAATACCTGGGGGTGTCTGTCATAGCACCACAGTTACAGTTACATTGAACGACCTAAAGTGTCGTTTGGAAAATACTGCATTTGATCATTGAAATAATCCAGAGTTTACAAAATGAGGTCCCCAAAATGTGTTGCATGTTTATGAAAACAAGTCCTACTAGATCAAATGTTTACATAAGTGCATGAAATAATGATGAGACGCGTCGACTCCGCGACTCCATGAAGGTCCAAATGCATGTCACATGAGCTACCTTAATAACCTGAAATACATTGCTAAAACGTCAACACGAATGTTGGTGAATTCCATAGGTTTGTAAAATGTAATGATGTACGGCCACCACAAGTAAAAGTGCAAGATAAAAATCTCATGAAAATTGTACAATAGACCTTAAGCTCATGACACCGAAGCTATGACTGATGAAACAATGCCCCTCCTGAATGTTCTGCCAAAACACTCAAATGTAAAAGACATGAAATGCATCCGCTTACGGTTGGTAATCACTACCACGGATGGAGGCGTCACCCTCGATAGATCTATCCACTCACTCTCGCTTACCGGCAAATTAACGGTTCATGATGATACAGGGGACTTATCACATGGCAAGGTAACTTAAGCAATGTACATATGTTTGAATACTTGGGCTCGTACTAAAATCATTGATGCAATGTATTCCCCCCGTGGGATTTGAAAACAATCAAAAATGTTGAATTGAAAATGGGGCTATGAAAACTCACCTTAACTGATGAAACTGTGATGAAGTGAAATGAACAACAATGAACAATTAGTTGCCGCAACCCAATATGATGGTACCATGAACATGTAATGAGCTGAAAAAATAAGGCGCGCACACTAGCCGCAACCTAATATGAATGATGAACGATCTACTTTAGATCACCAAATGATGTTATGAATGTCCATGCACATGTTTCCTATACCACTCTACTCTTTGAAAAACACTTGTTGTTATCAAAAATATATATTCCAAGATTTAGGAAAAATATGGCTATTAGAAAAATAAAACTAGTTGCAATATATATACTTATATATATATCGTATGTACCAATGTTTGTGTTGAAATCCTCGGTTTGAAATCCTTGAAATAATGCCTTGTAGTAATGAAAATATACTTGTAATCACTAATACATCATTAGTTATGAAATTGGGTACTTGGTTAATATTTTTAGAAAATCTAGAATTTAGTACGTAGTGTTATTATTATTTCTAAAAGCTGCCAATTATAGAGGATTTTTGCCGATATTGAAACGTGAATATCTTTGTCGTTATAAGCCCGTTTTACTTGTTCTTTATATCCACGGTTACGTCTTAGTATGTAGTAATATATTTTGGAAAGCTTGGCTCCTCCGGGTTACGTCTAAAGTCTCTTTTTGTCCGACGAAAAACGTCCAACAGCAACTATTTTTCAGAAAAATACTTTTCGTCAACAATCTTGCAAAAATCATAACTTCTTCGTTATAAACTCTTTTTAATCCGTTCTTTCGCCTACGGATTCGTTTTTGAAAGTATTTTCTAAAAATTTTGCCAAAGTTTCCTTGGTGTTTACTGATTTTCCAGAAAATAACAAAATGGGACAGCATGTTTATAAACTTGTTAGAAATCTATTTCCAAGGTTCAAAACTAGTTCCAACTTCAACCAAAACTCTTGCAAACTCCACAAATCTATACTGATCCTACCATACACCTTCTTAGGGTGCCATGGGTTCCTAATGACTAGTAATCAAGTTAATTTAACAAGGGAACACCTAAATCACAATCTAGGGTTTGTATGTTCAAAAAGTATACAAAAATAAAGTGGTATAACTAGTTTGTGCATGAAATTAAGCATGAATACCATAAGATACATATGTTAATTAGATGAAAACATGAAAATAAATTTTTATACTCACTTTGAAATAATAGGTGATTAAAGGATGAGAAATCTTGGATTACTTGTGTTTTTGATGCAAGAATCTTGATTAGACCAACAAAATGAACAACTTTGATGCTTTGTACTAAGAAAAATAATGGATTTTGGTTGGGGATCTTAATTGGGTCGTGGGTTTAGAGGTGAGGAAGAAAGGAAGAAAACTTTTTGGCTTATGAAAAGTGATGTTATGATTTTTGGTTTTTGGTTTTGATATAAATTTTGAGGTTTATAGTTTAATATGATTACATAAATGCACAAGGTTAACAAAATAAAATCCATGTGGTCTAGGGGTGGGCATGGCCGGTTTTCAATGTGAACAACAGAAGCAAAATCGGTTTTGAGTTGCATAAGATAAGTTAGTGTAGTATTAGTTGTGGTTTTTGTTAATTTGGTTATAATCGGGTACCGGGTTTGCTTGAAATAAATATTAACGAAGTTAACCGGGACTTAATAAAGTCATAAAAATGATAAAAATATGTTGGGTATAGTTACTGAGTGTTCGGGTGATTATTGTTTAGTTTTCACGAAAACCGTCGTAATATTCATAAGCTTACGTTATAAATAAATAAATTTCCAAAATACTGGGTAAATGAATGTTATAACTTTTATGATGATAAAATGGATATAAAAATATGTCGGGACCATTGTGGGAATATTTAGATATATTCGTCGTGTTTATAAACCAGGTGTTAACGTTTATTTATAAATAATTATAAGGAAAACGTTAAATGTATCAAATATATAAATTTGAAAATCCTAAGAGTGGTATAACATGTAAATGACCTACTGAGGATATGCAGACTGTCTCTAGTCCGTATGAAATGTCTTTACTGATAATGAAATGAATTCGCACCTAAACCAATACGGTTACGCGAATTTGAATACCCGTAAACTAAATTTACGATGAAATGTGTAATGCACGTGAATGATGAAATCTTTTCCGGCAATGAATAGTGTTCAATGAATAGTAAAATTTCTGAATGCTTCTCGGAATGTCAAACTGACACAAAAAATGATGAATAGTAAACTGATGAATAGTATTTTGATGAATAGTGTTTGATGAATAGTGTTTTTCCAAAGTTCGGGAAATGACCTGAAATGGTTAGTTGTGACAGTCTTCCCCTCTAAAAGGAACTTCGTCCCGAAGTTTAGTTTATGTTGGTATCTGAGAATGTATTGGTGAAAAGGTGATGATATTCGAGAATTCCAGCGAACTCTAACGATAGGAATTCGACTCTGATTCAACTGTTTGACCACACGGTCCATGATTTCTGTTGGTTCTCTTACAAGGTCTGAGATTGTCATTTGGGGTGGATCCCTTCCAATGGAATCATGAGTGACTCATCTGAAAGTCATTTTTGGGGATCTGAAAATGTGAAATATGTTCGTGTAATCCTGTTGTTCTCTGACAATGTTCAAGTCTGACGGCCACTATGCCTTCTCTGTCAAAATATAAATGGTCCAGTGTATATTGGTGTAACTTTCCAAGTTTTCTGAACGATAACATACCTTTCCTAGGCAGAACTTTCTGCATAACTCTGCAGAACTTGAAGTTTTAATGGTTTACGACTTATTGAACTTGTAACTGATTCTTGACTTGTAGAAAATTTCTGGTTATCTCATGAATGCCTACTGAACTAGTGAGTTGAGATTTTTCTGAGTTTGGCCCATCAATCGATGGTCTGCGCTTCTTAATGTTTTAAATGTGGTACTGGTAATATATACTGCTGAATTCTGCCAGAACTCAAGTTTGTATGCTAGTTGGTCGATTCTAAAATGAATCTTAAATAGTCCAATATGCTAAAGGTTCAACCTTTCTTGTTATCCAATTTGTATCATGCCAATCCAAGGCATTGCTTTTAACTTAATTTGTTCTCCCACTTGAATCTGGATGGTTTGTTGTTCAGGATATCCAATCCAAATGATGTGTGTTATGTACCAACCTAACTTCTACCAGTTTCTCGCTGTTGGTGTGATAACTATTGTCGTAGATGAATTTGATTTATGTTAAATGATTAGTCCAACCATTTCTAGGGTTAATCATTCATGCTCTGAGTATACTTTCCTATGTTTGAATTGTTCTCTCGCTTTGACCATCGGTCTGAGGATGATAGGTGATGTTCACATCTAAATGGGTTTCTGAAGGAAATTCTGAAATGATTACCTGAAGTCCAAGGTGAATCGGTTTCCTTAACAGGAATAATTGAAATGGGTACAATAAACCTTTGTGACTAATTCCACAACGTTCGGTCCTTCGAACTTGGCGTTATCTGAAAGGGATAGAATATAGGTAACAATTTGATTCCTTGTGTTTCGTTCCAACGGATGATAAGACATATGTTTTTCTTTGTCTATTGGGTTTGGTCTCCACTACTGAAGTTCGTGATTAATTTGTGATGTCCTTCCTAATTCCTTCATCACATATTCCAAATATTCTTTATTGTCAAGTCATAAATCCTAAATGCATAAGCGATGTTGTAGGGAAAGTGGTTCTGGAAATTTGTCTCGCGATTGTGAGTTTTAGTTGAAATCCTTTTCTGAATAAACGAATTTAGAAAATGGAGCAAATGATTTACTGAGTAATATTTTTCTTGATGATTCAAAATCCAGTAGTTATGAAATAGGAACTGTTTTCAAACATGTTGTGATTAAGACTGCTTACCAAAGTTTGATGTCTATGTATATTTCTCATTGTACAATAGTGTTGCTAAAGATTGACCAAAAAGGATCGTACTTGTTCAAAATAGAAATTTCATAAATCATTTTTTCACAAGGTATGTGATTTATGTAAACGCATCAACTTTATTTAAAAGTGAAAACACTGAAAAGGATAAAATGGTAGAATAGGAAATGTTCGCTTAAATGCATAGATGTCTAACACTTAGTTCCTGAGGTTGGATAATGTCTATTGGTGGTTATCTGGCATAACTACAAGCATAGGTATTTAGACTAACTTAAGTCATGAAATAGTTTATCGTTGTAATTGACAAGACGAAGGTATCACTTGATGTTGTGTCGATGAATGTCTATTCTGTTTTCCCATGTTGATGAGGAGATATGTTCTGGTTTGATCCCTTGCTTGATATGAAGGTGAGGTTATCTGAAATTTCTAGACATAATGCCTTAGAGGAATCTACATCGATATTCTTGTTTCAAACAATTGTCCTTTGTGAAAACTTACTGCAGGAAAGTTTATGTATGGATGAGGCCATGTTTAAATGAAATGCTCTACAGTCTCAATTAGAAGCTTGGTTTATTTCTATTGTGTTGTCCTACGGACATCTATATTGAGTTCAATCCTGTAGCTCAGTCTAGCTAGTACCTTTAAATGATAGAATTTGACAACTAAGTCAGAGATGATGATTCAGATGGTCTCGCAGTATCTTAGGATTTGTTGTTGAGTTATGAATTCTCTCACTATATACTTCTAGTCCTGGTTAGTAGTTCTGTAATCCTTTCGTTGCTTCTATTGTATAGAGGAATCCTGCATGTAATTGATATGGAAAGTCTCTCTTAGGGAAGTCAAAGGGAAAATCCAACTTAATGGCTAAGTGAGTGACGGGTGGGGTAAGTATCCAGGGATAGTTCGGCAAAAGGGATGTTTATGAAAGAGTTCCTTTGTTTACAAAGCTTTCGAATGAAGATTATTATTAACAATCCTTTGAAAAGGTAATTATTTCCTTCATGGCATAATCCTTCCTGAATTTTACATAGGTGATCAGGCTATGTACAATTGAGGACTAATGATGCGATGTTAGATTTTGTCAAAATATCATAACTTTTCTCAAAAGTTTTAGATGGTGTTCAACGCATTGTTATTAAAATGGTATCCTGATGTTTCCTTTCAAGTAACATGAAAATTGCTTCGCGTAATAATAGTAAATACTTGGTGTAATGACAGAAAAATCAATTTATAGGATGGTAATAAAATAGCTTACTTCAGAAATTTTTCTGTAAAACAATTTCCCCATATGATAGTAAAATAGCTTGAATGGTGTATTGGATACATGGGTGAATCTTGTCGAAGTAATAGTCTACTAATTCGTCAAACACGAAATCAACCTAATCCCTGCTGAGACAATGCTAAAATGTTGCGAAACGATTGAAGTCTGAGCAATTGGGATAGAAAATGGAGTAAACGATGGTTATGATTATCACCTAGGTAACAAAGGATAGATACTACATTGGATAGGAAAGTGCTTAATACCACTAGGTCATGTCATCGTACCAACGGTAAGTACAAAAGGAAAGATACAACCCTAAAGGGCTCGAACTACGGTTTATATATTGAAACAAAGCTCCTGCTGCTGAAGTATTGTTGTTATCCTTGATGTTGCTAATATCCTGACTGTTCTCTTTCAACAGCTCACGCTATTCCTTGAGCGATTCAATTTTGATTCCAAGTTCCTAATTTTCCTTGTTCCTTAACTCCGGGCAGTCCTTCCTGAAATGCCCTAAGTTTCCACATTTGAAGCAACTCCCTAGGATCTTCTGATTTGTGAGTTTCCTACAGTCTTCAGTCCAATGACCCCGCTTCTTGCACACTCCACACGTTTTACTGCAATGACCTCGGTGATGTTGATTACACAGGTTGCGGTAAGGTAACTTTCCAATATACCTTCTCTTTGTGTACGGTTCTGCAGCAAAAGTTCTATTTACTTCTTGTCCCTTGGGTGATTGTTGAGCAGCATTGCAACCTAGATTGTTGTTCCACTTCCTTTTATTGTCACTATTGTTTCCTGATGTCTCGGCGTGAACTATGAGTTCCTTTGCTTCGATCGCCATTTTGATTGCTTCAGACATGGTATCGGGTTCCCATGCGATGACCAACATACGAATTTCATTTGAGAGTCCCCCAATGTACCTTTCAAGTTTCTTGCTTTCCGGTTCATCCATTGCAGAACCTAGTCGTGTTAATTCATAAAAATGAGTAGTGTACTCGTCATATCATTTCCTACCATGATAAAGTTTAGTGTTTCCTGTTCCCTTGCTCGTAATTCACTTCCTACAAAAATGTTATACCCATCATCCTTCTTAGTTTCTCCCAAGGGTGTGAGTAGGCAGTATCAACTCCTACCATCTTAATATGTTTGGTCCACCATTCCTGGGCATGATTCTGAAAAGTGCATGTGGCGAACTTCACCTTGTATTCCTTACGACAGTCGCCACATTGATATATTGTTTCTATGTCTTCGAACCATTTGAGAAATTTCTTTGTGTTTCTAGTTCCGCTAAAGGAGGGAGGATTGCACCCCATAAATTCCACGTGAGTAAGTTCCTTAGTGAGGGCGGTGACTATGTCCTTGGCAATGACTTGTCCAACAGCAGCTTGCGTCATGCTTGGAGTGGTTTGCTTAAATTTCTCTTCATCAAATCATAAGTGACCATGAGGGTATATAGTTAATCAAAGCCATCATATTCACAACACATGAATATAATACATGAAAATTTCGGTCTACGTGAACCGGTATCACAAATAGCACAACCATTTCTTACATAGTAGAGTCACACTTGATATATTTGTTTGTACAACAATCAAAAGACAACAAGTTCTTTAGACTATGTCCCACACCTTCTGTGGCTAGGATAATAGTAAAAGCTAGTGAGGATATAAATCTGGTCTAGGGACTTCCTGGTGTCCCTCTGTGTGAAATCAGGTTTGTGGCATCATAAGGTCGAGATAGTCCTGAAGTGGTGTCTGAAGTTGTGCATCTATCAAATCTTAGATAATGTAGGTTCTGAACCATTCCTGAAGAATCTGAGGATGTTCCTGTTGAGTCCGTGATATTGATATTATCTACTAGATGTTATCTAGTTCATGGCAAGTGGGAATGGAAAATGACAATGACAATGATGGTACTAGTGAATGGAATACTATCCTCTTTCGCGCTACCTCGCGACATCCAAAAGGTAAAACTGAAGTACACACTGTGGGAAGGCCAATAGTGTAATAAGTAACTGATGGTGGTGGTAGTACCTGAGTAGTAAGTGCCCTACTAGTGATGGAAAGAAAACACACTATCTTCCTTGCAATAAGCATCCTAATAAGTCCATTAAGATTAATTCTGAATACACTACCAAAAGGCATTCTATGTATGGGCTGAATGATAGGAAAACCATGTTCCTATGGCAAATCAATAGTACTAATGGTGGTGTAAGTGCAACTGGTGGTATAATGGTAGTGGAAGATGACAAGGCATCTTCAATGTCGGAATCTGATAAAAGGATGTCAGGGTGAGTATCTGAAGGCATGTCACTTGTGAACCAGGTCAATAAAATGATATACATATACGGATATGAGTATAAATAACTCGCACAGGGTATGTATGAAACAACATGTATCATGATTATGCACTTATGATGAAATGATGAGATGCTATGATGATGTGGTTATAGTCTAGGGTCCAAGATACATCCTAGTTCGCTATAACCTTAGCTCTGATGCCAATCTGTCACACCCCCAATTTACCTGACTTGCAGTGGAATGGAATACCTGGGGGTGTCTGTCATAGCACCACAGTTACAGTTACATTGAACGACCTAAAGTGTCGTTTGGAAAATACTGCATTTGATCATTGAAATAATCCAGAGTTTACAAAATGAGGTCCCCAAAATGTGTTGCATGTTTATGAAAACAAGTCCTACTAGATCAAATGTTTACATAAGTGCATGAAATTATGATGAGACGCGTCGACTCCGCGACTCCATGAAGGTCCAAATGCATGTCACATGAGCTACCTTAATAACCTGAAATACATTGCTAAAACGTCAACACGAATGTTGGTGAATTCCATAGGTTTGTAAAATGTAATGATGTACGGCCACCACAAGTAAAATTGCAAGATAAAAATCTCATGAAAATTGTACAATAGACCTTAAGCTCATGACACCGAAGCTATGACTGATGAAACAATGCCCCTCCTGAATGTTCTGCCAAAACACTCAAATGTAAAAGACATGAAATGCATCCGCTTACGGTTGGTAATCACTACCACGGATGGAGGCGTCACCCTCGATTGATCTATCCACTCACTCTCGCTTACCGGCAAATTAACGGTTCATGATGATACAGGGGACTTATCACATGGCAAGGTAACTTAAGCAATGTACATATGTTTGAATACTTGGGCTCGTACTAAAATGATTGATGCAATGTATTCCCCCCGTGGGATTTGAAAACAATCAAAAATGTTGAATTGAAAACGGGGCTATGAAAACTCACCTTAACTGATGAAACTGTGATGAAGTGAAATGAACAACAATGAACAATTAGCTGCCGCAACCCAATATGATGGTACCATGAACATGTAATGAGCTGAAAAAATAAGGCGCGCACACTAGCCGCAACCTAATATGAATGATGAACGATCTACATTAGATCACCAAATGATGTTATGAATGTCCATGCACATGTTTCCTATACCACTCTACTCTTTGAAAAACACTTGTTGTTATCAAAAATATATATTCCAAGATTTAGGAAAAATATGGCTATTAGAAAAATAAAACTAGTTGCAATATATATACTTATATATATATATCGTATGTACCAATGTTTGTGTTGAAATCCTCGGTTTGAAATCCTTGAAATAACGCCTTGTAGTAATGAAAATATACTTGTAATCACTAATACATCATTAGTTATGAAATTGGGTACTTGGTTAATATTTCTAGAAAATCTAGAATTTAGTACGTAGTGTTATTATTATTTCTAAAAGCTGCCAATTATAGAGGATTTTTGCCGATATTGAAACGTGAATATCTTTGTCGTTATAAGCCCGTTTTACTTGTTCTTTATATCCACGGTTACGTCTTAGTATGTAGTAATATATTTTGGAAAGCTTGGCTCCACCGGGTTACGTCTAAAGTCTCTTTTTGTCCGACGAAAAACGTCCAACAGCAACTATTTTTCAGAAAAATACTTTTCGTCAACAATCTTGCAAACATCATAACTTCTTCGTTATAAACTCTTTTTAATCCGTTCTTTCGCCTACGGATTCGTTTTTGAAAGTATTTTCTAAAAATTTTGCCAAAGTTTCCTTGGTGTTTACTGATTTTCCAGAAAATAACAAAATGGGACAGCATGTTTATAAACTTGTTAGAAATCTATTTCCAAGGTTCAAAACTAGTTCCAACTTCAACCAAAACTCTTGCAAACTCCAAAAATCTATACTAATCCTACCATACACCTTCTTAGGGTGCCATGGGTTCCTAATGACTAGTAATCAAGTTAATTTAACAAGGGAACACCTAAATCACAATCTAGGGTTTGTATGTTCAAAAAGTATACAAAAATAAAGTGGTATAACTAGTTTGAGCATGAAATTAAGCATGAATACCATAAGATACATATGTTAATTAGATGAAAACTTGAAAATAAATTTTTATACTCACTTTGAAATAATAGGTGATTAAAGGATGAGAAATCTTGGATTACTTGTGTTTTTGATGCAAGAATCTTGATTAGACCAACAAAATGAACAACTTTGATGCTTTGTACTAAGAAAAATAATGGATTTTGGTTGGGGATCTTAATTGGGTCGTGGGTTTAGAAATGAGGAAGAAAGGAAGTAAACTTTTTGGCTTATGAAAAGTGATGTTATGATTTTTGGTTTTTGGTTTTGATATAAGTTTTGAGGTTTATAGTTTAATATGATTACATAAATGCACAAGGTTAACAAAATAAAATCCATGTGGTCTAGGGGTGGGCATGGCCGGTTTTCAATGTGAACAATAGAAGCAAAATCGGTTTTGAGTTGCATAAGATAAGTTAGTGTAGTATTAGTTGTGGTTTTTGTTAATTTGGTTATAATCGGGTACCGGGTTTGCTTGAAATAAATATTAACGAAGTTAACCGGGACTTAATAAAGTCATAAAAATGATAAAAATATGTTGGGTACAGTTACTGAGTGTTCGGGTGATTATTGTTTAGTTTTCACGAAAACCGTCGTAATATTCATAAGCTTACGTTATAAATAAATAAATTTCCAAAATACTGGGTAAATGAATGTTATAACTTTTATGATGATAAAATGGATATAAAAATATGTCGGGACCATTGTGGGAATATTTAGATATATTCGTCGTGTTTATAAACCAGGTGTTAACGTTTATTTATAAATAATTATAAGGAAAACGTTAAATGTATCAAATATATAAATTTGAAAATCCTAAGAGTGGTATAACATGTAAATGACCTACTGATGATATGCAGATTGTCTCTAGTCCGTATGAAATGTCTTTACTGATAATGAAATGAATTCGCACCTAAACCAATACGGTTACGCGAATTTGAATACCCGTAAACTAAATTTACGATGAAATGTGTAATGCACGTGAATGATGAAATCTTTTCCGGCAATGAATAGTGTTCAATGAATAGTAAAATTTCTGAATGCTTCTCGGAATGTCAAACTGACACAAAAAATGATGAATAGTAAACTGATGAATAGTGTTTTGATGAATAGTGTTTTTCCAAAGTTCGGGAAATGACCTGAAATGACCTGAAATGGTTAGTTGTGACACCTGCTCACGTATCTACACAAGCCAAATAACTCAACACTCACATCCTATAAACTCCTGGTATGTCAAGCATAAGATCACCACAAAACCATAATAAGTAATCTATCAATCTAACACACTAAACATATCATAAAAACCCTAATAAACCTTAATTAAACCCTACTTAGGTCTATGTGCTTATTTGATCCTATATGCTTAACTTAACTAGTATAAACGTGTCCAAGGCTTAAGTATGAGTTACCTTAGGAACATTAGGATACCTTAGGACTATTAGGCATTAGGACAACCCTTTATAACTTAGGTACAACTCCCTTAAGCACAAAACCATAACTAAGTCATAACTTCCTAGAATTAGGTCTAGACTATCCCAAAACTTCACCATAGATTACCAACACTTAGTATAAGCCTCTTAGGACCTAGGATTAGTTATTAGACACTCCTAGGACACTAATCTAGGCACAAAACCCTAGGATAAACCCAAATCTCCCACTAGGTCACAAAACTAGGTCAAACCTTCCCAAATCTTTCCCATAAGTTACCATCACTTAGTATAAACCCTTTAGGACTTAGGATTAGTCACTAAACACTCTTAGGAACCTAACCTAGGCACTAAACCTTAGGAAAACCCCTAAACTCTCACTAAGTAAAACTAGTTCAAAACTTAGCCTA
Source organism: Artemisia argyi (assembly GCA_030686995.1). Lineage (NCBI taxonomy): Eukaryota > Viridiplantae > Streptophyta > Magnoliopsida > Asterales > Asteraceae > Artemisia > Artemisia argyi. Next base: position 130,089,715 of record CM060677.1, read on the forward strand.
AACTAGTAAAACCTAAACATAAGCACCTCAAACACCTCAACCAAGCACCCTAACACCTCTCCCTATTTAATCTAGCACCTTAACACCTTACAAGCACCCACACAAGTAGGTGCATCACCTACTTGTCACCTACTTAACTAAACCACCACTAAACCATCACTAAATCACCACTAATCACCCTAAACCACCACTAATCCACCGCTAATCATCCTAAACCATCACTAAACCTCCCAATCAGCTTACAAACACCTCCAAGCTAGCACACAAGTAGGTGATGCACCTACTTGTCACCTCCTTATGCCGCGGCTTCACCACTACCACAAACACCCCTATAACCGCCTATAGCCTTCACTTTTAGTTCTATTAGCTTTAGTTTAGTATTAGGATAGTATTAGGATACCTTAGATCCCCTAGGAACCCTTGCATGAGCCTTCAACCATTTCATTTACTAGTTTACATTTTAGAACCCTAATATGAGTCGAATGCATGTTTGCATGCTATATGTGGAAAACAATAAGGGGAGGTTGAATAGTTTTACGTCTTTTTAATTTATTGTGAAAACCTTTGTTTACTTTTAAAAACTTAGATTTGATATTTATGTGAATTCAACTCTTGAACATTATAAACAATTATATGTAAGTAAATAAAGACAACGCAAGTAAAGTAATGAAAGAAAAGAAATGGAAACATCTAACCACGACACAAATAATTTATAGTGGTTCGGCTACAAGGACACCTTCCTTGCCCTACTCTACTCCCCCGAGCACCACACTCGAGAGTTTTCTTCACTATGTCAACAAGCTTCCTTATGGCGGAGAAAACCTTACACAACTTTTGCTTACACCAATTAATGACACTAAGCTAAATGTCTAGTTCTAATCCTAGCTAGAACCAATCTCACGACTTAAATCACAACACAACTTCTTCACAACTTTATGCAACTTTACACAACTTCTCCTTCTTCACAACTTCTATTTCTTAGCTTCTTCACAACTTCTTGCTCTTCACAACTTCGATGCTCCAATTGCTTCACTACTTCACAACTAGCTCTTCACAACTTTGAAGCTCCTATTACTTCACTACTTCACAACTCCTATCTCTTCGCTACTTATCACTAATCCTATACTTCTCTACTCATCCACACTTTCACTTCTTCACAAACTTCAAACTAATCTAATCACCTATGTTTAGATCTAACCAACCAATATGCAAACCTTATACACAAGTTAATAAATGATTTACAATTATAATATACAAACAACTTAAATAGCAAGATGAAACTAAGTTGTAATACTTCTAGTCTTAATTGATAGAGGTATTCTTCTCTTTGCACTTGAATGGTTGAAGCTTGGATCACTTGAAAACAAAAGCTTAGGATTGTATGATCAAAGGATTTATTAGAAAGATTAGGAGAGATTTGGACAAAATGTTTTAGTGCAAAAAAGGTGAGAAAAAAAATGCCAGATTTGAGCAAGTATTTATAGGAAAAACAAATATTGTTTGGGAGCGTGGCCGTTCCCCTTAATAATTAAGGGGGCCACCTAGTATAATTAAGGGGGTCGCCCAAAAAAATTTTCAGAACTTTTGTCTTTTTGTGGGGAAGGTTTTTCCTGAAGAATATAGCCATTTTTTGGGTAGAAATTTGAATTCAAAATATTTATTTTGAATAAAACATTTCTTTATAAATACAAAAACATTTTGTATACATTTAAAAATGTTTGTCCCACTTTATAAAAAAATGTAAGGTTTGTAAAAATAAAAAATCTAGTGATTTAGAAAATGTTCCTTTGATCAAAAAATGCATTAGGCATTTTGTTTATTCATACCTAAAGTGATTGATTTGTTAAAATGAATATTTACTACTAAATACTTGTTTACATCATAATCTTTTAGTTTAATGAGTTTACATTTTGTGATTATCAAAATGTAAACATATCGAGAAATATTAATAACATTTTTAGGCATTATTTATATCAACAATCTCCTCCTTTTTGTAGAATCAAAAAGGTTATGCCGACTAGCTTCGTAAATGAAGTTAGACGGGATGAAAGCTCCCCCTTGATGCGTGCTCCCCCTCGTTCGAGGGCACTAAGAAATCGAGATATGGAATTCTTGCAAGAAAAATATTAGAGGCACAAGCATATATAGCAAAATATGGAAAACAACAAGCATGGAAAACAAATATCAAGGATACATAACAATTAATTCAAAGTGATTATGTTGAAGATCCTAATTTGCCAAAGACAGCCATCGGACTTGCTTGCAACAAAAGGTTGGTTGATACTTATTTGATAGTGAAAATCATAAGCATATAGTATGCTTAGATGGTTGATGATGGAGTGTTTGGAATGAAAATGGTTAAGTTCGGGTAAGGTTGTTGGATTAATGGAGGTATATGTTTGGGGTGCATGGATGTTGAAGAGTTTGGAGGTGGTGAGATAGGAGCGGAAGAGGTTAATTGAGGGTTTGGATTTTGTTTAAGTGATGGTATTGGTTGAGATCTAGTGAGAGGATACTCAATCTAAGTGAAGTGTTAATGAAATGGTTTATTTTTGGAGAGAGATGCAACAATGATAGTTGTTGACATGTTATTCAACTTGATTCAAGTTATGGGGTGATGAAGGAGAGCTAGAGGGAGGTTGTTCCAAGTTGCGTTGAACAAGGTGTAAGGCAAGAAAAGCACTAAGCTCATGGGCTTCCTTGAGTTCTTCAATGAACTTCAAGTGTTTGGAGAAAGGTGATGATGGTGGAGTGTGGTTTTTATTAGGGATGGATGATTGGACATATAACATAGGAATAACATGTGAGTTGGTAGGAGGTGGTGATGATACTTTGGTGGTGGAGACATTTGTGAGTTTGAGTAATCATGAATGGATGAGGATAAAGGTATGGAAGAGGAGGATATTCCTTGAGTGGAAAGTGTTTTGGATAGTGCATTGATAGATTGAACAAGAAGTGAGGTATTGGTGATGAGATTAGGATTGTGCTTTCGAGATAGTGTATGTTCTTCATATGAATTATTTGGGTGAGATGAAGGTGTATTCTTGGAAGCAAATATGGATGGTTGGTTATTATGATGAGGTTTGTGAAGGGATTCATTTGAATTAGCTTGAGGATCGGGAGTATAGTTGGGAACAAATGTGGGTGGAGGAATTGGGTGAGTATGGTTTGTAACTTGATCCAAGTTGAAAAGGTGAGGTAATGAATTTAAGTATGAATAGGAAGGTGGGTGATGCAAATTGCGTTGTGCAAGGTGCATAGTATTGAGATCACGAAGATCATGAAGTTGGTTTATTTCATCACAGAATTTTTGCCTTTATGTGGGAAAGTGAGTTAGATCATTTGGTGGAAATATATGGAATTGAAGTGTGTAGTTGGAATTGAAGTTTAATGTTTGACCAATATGAGTTGGATGTTGAAAGGTTTCATTGAAGGTGGTTTGAGGTTGAGATGTGTAGTTTGAAATAAAGGTGGTTGTTTGGTCAACATAGTGGGTTTGTAAACTGGTTCAATGGACTGATTTGGAAGGTTTGGAAGTTGAGATTAACAAAGGGATTGTTTGGAGGAAATGGATGAAATGTAGGTACGTAGTTGGGAGCATAGGTGGATGCTTTGACCATTATAAGGATTGAGGAAAGGTTTATTTAAGTGTGCTTGAAGGTTGACTGTATAGTTGGAGACATAGGAGGAATTTGGTGTTGGTTTGATAGGATAGGACATGATGAGATGAGTGGAGATTGTGAGGAATGGGAGTGTTTATAGTGTAGGAATGGTGGGATCAAGGATGGATAAAATTTGATGGAAGGTTTAGGATAGAATAGGTTTGTGAATTTTGGGAAGTGTAGGATGAAATGGGCTAAAAAATGAAAAGCTTCTGAAATCCCGACCATCAGATGGCCGGTCCCCTTAAATAGGGGCCAGTCCCCTTAAATATTAAGGGGGTCGTCGTATGATTTAAGGGGGCCGCCCATCTGGTGGGTTCCAGATTACTAGAAGTGGGTTTTTGGCAGACAATTATAGAAAGGGTTGTGTTTTTAGGTTTGGTTTCAAACAAGTCCAACTCTTTTGAGGCAATTAAGCATATACTAATTATGTAGGCAAAGCATGTTAACCAAAGATATTAAGTAAACAAGCAATTTCATCTATCATGCAAACATATATATCAAGCAAGTAACATATATGGACTAGGAAACAATAAACTACACCAAGTATTTTCTAAATTATATGATTAGGAAGATTAATGACCTATTTGATGGATCCTAATGTGTGTCTATGTGCAATAAATGGGACCTTAAGATAGCATGGACTTCTAGACTTGTTACAAACAAAATCTAAATAGACAAACTATGGTCCTCATGATTTGTTTTGATTTTCTTATAAGTGTCATGTACATAGGTATAGATTACAAATATGAGATCATCATGCATGATTCATAGAAACGTTTTTAGCATTATTCAACAATGCAAGAAAAATTAGTTTTCATGTGTTTCCTAGAAAATTAGTTTTCATATGTTTGGAAATAAGTTTGTACGTATATTTGAATAAAATAGATTGGGTTTTACTTCAAGGTGTGTAAATGAAAGGTAAAGAAAATTTTCCCAATCTTTCGTTTTGATCAAAACAAAATTATGGATATTGATAGAGAAAACATGTTATTTAAAAGTAGGATAGTTATTTGAAAAACTATTTTCCAAAATGTGAGGTTTTAGCATATTTTTAGAGATATTAGATTTTTGACAACAAATACCATTATCATATATTTTAAAAGATGTTTATTAAAGATCTCATGCTCAAGAGGATTGGTTAAGCCTATTATTATCTCATGCTATCGTTTCTACATATCCTGTGATCCTAAAGGAAGTGATGACGAAGATTTATATGTTAGATGTGAGAGTGTTGAATGGGGTATAACCTAACATCTATAGTTCCTTTGTTTTCGCATGCTTATCTAACTTAATGCCATAGTCTACGAGAGCTTGTTTCATCCATAGTTTTCTTACGTGAGGGATCTAATCCTACTTCTATATTAACGCTTGATCCACTTAACTCATTGCACTTCATCACCATGAGTTTGCTAATAGTGGATATAGAAGATTTCAATTTTCTATTTTGTTCGACAATGAACAATTTCATTTTATTCCTAGGAAAGTCAACTAATGATGTTTCTAGGTTATAAGTATATAAGTTGTTATGTACGTATATATGTATAAGAGCTACAAACAATATATATGTACAGCTAAGCATTAATCTAATTAATAATTTATCTAAGCATGCAAATTATAGCGATGAACTTAAAAGAACCGCGTACCTTTAAGTCTTCAATGGATTATCTTCAATCACTTCAAGTAACCATGTTGACTTATAGAAGTCATTTGTAGATGAGATTCCAACTTCTTCCAAGAGTGACAACTTAGTCACTTGGTCTCCATTGTCTTATTGGTCCAAAGTTATTTGGTCCAAACATATTTAACATTTGGCTAGGATGCATGTATGGTGGTAATATTTCCCAAGGATTGTAACTTGATTGATAATTTCACATTTGATTTCTAGTGTTATTGTAATTTTGTCTATTTTGATTTCTTCTAGGTTGAGGTGTTTTAGATCTTGGATGATGATTGTTAGGTTTTCTTGGTGGTGGAGTTTTAGATCTTAATTTGGGTTTAGATGATCCTACTTCGGTTTTTAAGGATGGTTTATAAAAGGTTTTCACTTCTTCATCGTTGGCAAGAGGTATTTTTCTATCATTAATAAGTATATATTTATGATTTGATTCTAAAGGTTTTAGTTCATTAAGTTCACTTTAAAATTTAACATTTTTAGTTTCACTTATTGAAGCGTCAGTTGAGTTAAATCCTAACCGGTTTTATCTCCGGATGCTCTTTGAATACTTATTATTTTCCTAAGTGAGTGACTACTATTTTCAAATTTATCAAGTTTATAAATTTCTTCCTTAAGTTTTTCATTTTCATTTTTGAGATCATGACATGATTTACATTCCTCAAAAATTTTCTTACCCTTTTCTAAGTGGTGTATTTTAGCTTTCAATTCAAGTATTTCATTTTCTAGTTGAGTATTTATGCATTTTAGTGTTTTATTTTTAACCATTACTTTTTGACCTAATTTGCATAATCTATTATATTCATTATCTAGGTCTTTTTCATCTAATGATAAATTTACATAACTAAAGAATTCGGTTTTGGAATGTACCTCTTTTGACGTCTTAGCCATAAGACACTTTTCCTCCTTTGTGGTTTCTTTCTTATCCTCATCGCTATCACTCCAAGCACCTCCAATGAACGCCTTTTGATTTTGATCTCTTGACATCATTGGACACTTTCCGATGAAATGATTTGGATCACCACATTTAAAACACTTCCTTTCATTCTTCCCATTCTTGTCATCTTTACTTCTTTGAGATACTTTCATTTCATCATGCGGTTGTTTAACGAATCATCCTCGTCTTTTGAAAAATTTCTTGAAATCTCTTACGGCTATAGCGTATTCTTCATCATCACTTTCGAAGGTTGAGCTTTCGTCGTCACTAGATTCCCTCCTAGCTTTCAAAGCAATGGATTTGCTTTGTTCTCTTTTTCCTTTGACTATTTCGGAGTCCTTCTTTATTATAACATCGTGTACTTTCAAGTTCCCAATTAATTTGTCAAGTTGTAGAGTTGACAAATTCTTTGATTCTTCAATAGTCGTGACTTTAGCTCGCCATTTTGGATGAAGAGCCCTAAGAAATTTCCTGACAAAGTTCTTACTAGAAAAATTCTCATCAAGTGCTTTTAGACTTGTGATGATAGTGTTAAACCTAGCAAAAGCATTATCAATTGATTCCTCTTCCGGAATCGTAAATTGCTCATATTGTTGCACAAGTAGATCTATTTTTTTATCCTTAACTTAACTATTACCTTGGTGAGTTATTAGTAAAGAATTCCAAATTTCTTTTTCGGTTTCACACATAAAGATCATTTCGTATTTTTTACGTAGTAACGCATTGTAAATAACCATTTTTGCTTCATTATTTTTAGAAAGTTTTCTTTTTAAATCATCATTTTGTTTTTCAAAAGGTACTATTTCATCTTTATTTGTTTCGGGATTATTTTGAGTAGGTAAAAAATTACCATTAGTAATAACATGCCAAAGATCTAGATTCTTTGATTTCACATAAGTTTCGAATCGATTTTTCGAATATAAAAATCCATACTTTCAAATAGTGGTGACCTTTGCATAGATTGCCCTTCTAAATATTTTTCAGATTCCATAGATCGTTACAAGTTTTAAAATACAATATATTTTAAAGATCTTGTTAGACGTGGCTCCTGATACCAATTGTGAAAAACTAGAAGGGGGGTTGAATAGTTTTACGTCTTTTTAATTTATTGTGAAAACCTTTGTTTACTTCTAAAAACTTAGATTCGATCTTTATGTGAATTCAACTCTTGAACATTATAAACAATTATATGTAAGTAAATAAAGACAACGCAAGTAAAGTAATGAAAGAAAAGAGATGGAAAGATCTAACCGCGACACAAAGAATTTATAGTGATTCGGCTACAAGGACACCTTCCTTGCCCTACTCCACTCTCCGAGCACCACACTCGAGAGTTTTCTTCACTATGTCAACAAGCTCCCTTATGGCGTAGAAAACCTTACACAACTTTTTCTTACACCAATTAACGATACTAAGCTAAATGTCTAGTTCTAATCCTAGCTAGAACCAATCTCACGACTTAAATCACAACACAACTTCTTCACAACTTTATGCAACTTTACACAACTTCTCCTTCTTCATAACTTCTATATCTTAGCTTCTTCATAACTTTGATGCTCCAATCGCTTCACTACTTCATAACTAGCTCTTCACAACTTTGAAGCTCCTATTACTTCACTACTTCACAACTCATATCTCTTCACTACTTATCACTAATCCTATACTTCTCTACTCATCCACAGTTTCACTTCTTCACAAACTTCAAACTAATCTAATCACCTATGTTTAGATCTAACTAACCAATATGCACACGTTATACATGATACGTGGGAATCGTACCAAGCTTTACCTCTCAAGGGATCTTGAGAAGCTTACAACCCCCACCAGGCAGTGTACCTGATCGTTGTAGTATAGTATAGTGACAAGTACCGGGGGATTGATCGTTCATCTTAGGAATAGTGTTGCTAGGATTAGAAAACCTAAATACTAGTTCTAAAGGTGAGGGATGATTATTTTTTGTATTTTTATATTTTTTAGAAAGCAAGTAAAAATCTCGGGTTTGAAGGATTTGGGCGGAATTAGTTGCTAATCAACTAACCCAATACTAAAGATGCAATCAAAATAAAATACTAGAAATGAAAATAAACTAAATTATACTAAAGTTGTGAGCAATAAGTGGAGAAAATGTGTTTACTTAGATTTCACTACTCCCTAGACATCTTTTACACGTTAATTACTCGTAATAATTGCATGGATGACGGATCATATTCCTTAATACCATTCATGGGGTGGCACACTTAACTCCCCAATTCTATGAGCTCTTATCTCCTCCTACACCATGCCCAGCACAACTATAGGGATTGTAAACAGTGGCTCATGCATTAAATACAACCAATAAAGACCTAGTGCGCGTCGGTTCATGTTTCTTAAGACGTTCAAGCATGTTACCAATTGGAGATCTGCCAGTTTTCTTAAGCCTAACATATAAATCATTCATCCAAGACAAGTATAAACAAGTAATCAACACATAATTAACATCTAGGTTTCATTAGATCCAAGCAAATACAAGATAGATCTAGCCTAGCATGATGGAATTAAGACAAGAACAAGATATAGACAACCAACACATAGACATATTGACTGAATTAAAAGAACACTTATCTTAATTACACATGAAAGGTATCAAGGGCTTGGAACCCTTGAAAAACCTGTAAAATTTGCACCAAAATCGTACTTAGGGTTTCTCCAAAACTTCTCTCTTTTAAATGTGAAAATTAGAAAACTATATATAAGAAAAGGGGTCTGACGGCGTCAAGACAAACATTGTGACGCCGTCACCTCGCCGCCAAAACTATTCTCGGACTGCCTTGATCTACATTTGATGCCGTCAAGACTTAATCATTTCCAGGCCGTCATGACTTTAACTCTTGACGCCCTACCTTCGTGACACCGTCAAATCTCTACTGGATCGTCATGGAATTTTGCTCTTGACGCCGTCAGGATGTTACTCTTGACGCCGTCACCTACTGTTCCCAGCATGGAAAATTAAGACTTTGGCGTTTTCTTCACTTTTATGCTCCAAAAACGTCCGAATTGCTTCCTTTTCCAGATTTCACTCCCAAAGTACCTAAAATCACAAAAGGAATGATTTAGGGCAATATTTGATCAAATAAATTCGAATTCGGGCTTAAATGACCCCCTAAAAACGGATCATTTTTCGCCTCATCATATACCCTTACACTTGAGATTTGCTTGTCCTCAAGCAAATGCGCTTTTATTCTACTCAAAAGACAAGTTAGGGGTCATTTAACACTAATATAAAAGTAATTACAATAAATAATCGTTCCAGTAAAGACCAATAGACAAGCACGGAGGTCATATACAAGCACCTCACAAATAGTGTTTAGATACTCACATCTCTCGGGTGTAATAAAGTGTAAATTACAATATGGAAACGGAAGATATCTCTCACTACCTGTCATAGCAAAATAGATTACCATAGGCTTGGGAAAGGATCAAACCTCCACCACATGGCGTAAGCACCTAGGATAAACTATCAAAGAGGTCTTTTAAAGGGTTGTAACGTTAGGTGTAGGGATATGAAATACACGGTTTTGTTGGATAAAGGAAGTTTTACTGGTGGCGAGTTAACAATCTTAGTCAATTACATGTACAATATGGCGTTGCTAAGCCAAGACTAGACTCGACTTAAGCTAATAAATGAAAAATAACAAAAACATAAAATGAACATAGAATAAAAAGGGATGGTATTCCGTATGTGTTTTTTTTTTTTCTATTTTTTTTCTTTTCTTTTTCTTGATTTTTCGATTTTTTTTTTTTTTTTTTTTTTTTTTTTTTTTTTTTTTTTTGCATACACTCTTTCCCTACCATCCAAAATAATACATCATAGGGGATGAACATTCCCCTTACACTTGAATCTTTACATACTTTACATTAAACTAATCTAATGACTCGAATTAAGAAAATCAAAACACTTAAAGTAGTTTTAAGATTAACGTACATATGGGGGTAATAAATGATGTTCTTCCCCATTACTCCATAAATAAGTACTTTACCCATGAGTCTCAATCGTCCCAAAACAATATGTACCAGGATATGACTCGACTTAGCAACCATGTAATCAATTAGATAATTAACTTAGGGTTTAACAAATAACAATAATGCACTAAAAATGAGCGCATACACGGAAGGCTAAGGCGATTTGCGTGTACATTTAAGTGGGGTGTAACAAATTCTTCCTTTAAGTAAGATGCTTAAAGTTAGAAACGAAAAGATAGGCTCGGAGGGGCGTACTAGGGGTATCGTGTACTAAAAATGAGTACAACGCTAAGCGTGTGGGAAAAATTAGTTGACTTAACTAGCCAAGTAATATGACTTAAATGGTCAAGTAATTATGATACGGGTTTAACACAAGGGTGATCCTAATGCCTCTTATCATGTAGTAAATCCTACCACACGAATGTAGTCTCACTAGCGGTCTCGGGATGCATCACTAACGCAAGTTCTAGAATCTAAATGCTACCGGTACACTCATAAGCACTAATAGTAAATGCTTTTCCTATCAAATCTAAAGGCGAACCTCACATATTTGGGTGGAAAATTTTTCTGAATATACGGTTATATGCTAGTCATACAATCTCCTATCCATGAGAGGCTTGCTATGGCTAAAGTTTCACTCCTAAATGTTGTAAAAAAATTTAAATTTGGCGCTAAAATTGCACTAACAAGTATTTCTCATAGTTTTATTACACATCTACCATTAAACAAAACAAACTCAAGCGAAGGTGCATATGTAAGGTATCATCTTTTTACCCTCCCCTTACACTTAAGATGAACATTGTCCCCAATGTTCAAGTAAAGAATGTAAAAGTGAAAAAGTAAAGAGAATGAAATCAAATACTCCCCTGATTCGCTCGGTATGGATAATAAGGTGACCAGGTTAAATCTTCCTCCAAGAAAATGAACAATCAAAGATTCCCTTCCAGAATATAAATCATCTACTTGTCATACATAACCTGTAAAACCTGATAAAATAGACAAGACAACCTCGCGTAAAATCGGCGGCATCCTATATATATAAGTTACTAAATCCTAGAAAACAAGATAAGATATAATGCTTGTGGAATGAAGTTTGCAGATCTCCTGGAGATTATAAAACTTAATAATTCACAAAAACCATAAGACTCCGTTAGACAAACAAAACTGGTAAAATTTCCAGATTTTTACACTTGACGCCGTCAAGAGTAAACTCTTGACGCCGTCAGAAGTGACCTGCAGAAATTCTTATGTTAAGTTTCCGGAAAATTTCTGGAAAAACTTGGTCCTACTTCCTGGAAAATCCTACAAAACTTCATTATGACTCAATACAAGCATTTGACTCTAACAAATACGAATATACATGTTCATTTAATATTGTGGAGAATCATGATCGGTTTGTTTCTTAAAAACATATTTGGGGTTTCCCCTTACACTTATCTTTTGCAAAAATACTTTTAGGTGGAGTTAAGACTAGTCCAAAACAACAAAGTAAAGTATTTCCACTATTTAGTTTAGAAACATGATCTACCAACAATAAAAATAAAGCATGCATACGGAAGCAAATAACAAACAAACAAATAAAATCACACAAAACATGGGTTGCCTCCCAAGAAGCGCTTTTCTTTATTTACGAATCTTGTAGCTAGACTCAAGGTCATGGGTTACTACGTGACCTCATCGTTGGTTCCACTCTCTAGGTCATCTTCTAAACCAGTATCGCTTTCATAGTGTAAGTACCTCGGGTCTTCGAACTCGAAGATATCTTTTCGATACTTAGAACCAAGCTTACTAACATCCTTAAAGAATCCACATGATAGATCAGGAGTGTTCTTACACCCTCTCCGAACATCTTCATCGCACAAAATAAGTTGGGAGCTTATCTTATCAAGCCCGTCACAATCGATTTCCTTAAGGTCTTTTCTCTTGTAGGGCGTTTGGTATGAAACCTCCTAATCCCATCAGCGAAGGTCAAAATACCGTTCCGATCATCAATTATCAGATTAGTAATCTCACAAAAGGGTGCCCCAAAAATAATTTGTGATAATCTAGGGTCGACATAGTCTTCGATGTTGTCCACGATCGTAAATTCCATAGTAAATGCCATATTTCCTACAAACACCTGAATCTCATGATCCTTACCTACCACTTTCTCTCCCTTGTAAATCATTCCCCATCTGCAGATATTGTTATAATGGAATAAGGACATAAAATTCTTTGGCAGGAATACGTTAATGTAGACGTTATCGAAGTACTTATGGCCGATCATGCAGGGGATCTTGAGATTGTTCGGATCACGCCGTCTTATCTTCCTCGACTCTCCATCCTTTGACCCATATAGATTCCCTTCAAGGGAGGGACGATACTCGTACACCTCCTCATTACCCTTACGAAAGATTACCTTCTTAACACCATTGGTGAATAATGTACTACCATCTTTCTCATCAAGGATCACTCCTGATTCATTGATAAATGGTTTTCCAAGAACAAGGTTGGTTAATGTTTGATTGGTGAAAGGGTCCACGTCATCGACCACGGTGAGGTCAGTATTGTAAACAAGCTCTCCAATACTGATTGACAAATTTTTCATCACTCTCTCGCACGCAATGTGTCCTGGGAAGGCTTCGTGGTATAAGGAAAGGGGGACTATGTTGACTGGGAAGCTAGGATCTATTTGACTATCGGTTAAGAGCTTTTCCTTAATGGTGCAGGAGATCTTGAAAACTTTAGGATTACTTTCCTTAGTCCTATCATTATTCCCACTAGTAATATCCTCCATTTTTCTCTCGGGTTCTTCTATAATAGACTTACCCAAATTGGTTGGATTTCTCTCATGCTCTTCCGATCTCTCTTTCCCTTCATTCGATTTGCCAGAGTCTTGCGCGGTGTATTGCTCGGATGAGTTGGTAGGTTTTCTGGCCAAATCATGGTCTACCCTTAAGGTCTCATCTTTAGCTGTCTGACTGAATTTGTCAGTTTGTTGTTGGGTTGGGTTGGGTGTAGAAGCAGATATCGTGGTGATGGTGTTTACGAAATGGATTGGTCCTAAGGGGTTGATAGGTTCTTTTCCTTTGGGAGATAGATGTTTGAATAACTTGCTAGGACTTTTTATTTTCACAGGTGAGGTTGGTGGACTCATGACGGTAACAGATTTAACCTCATCAACGTGAACGGGCTTATTAACAACATGCTCTTTGATAGCAGTTAACAGATTACTAATCTTGTTGTTCACATCAGCCTGTTGTTGTCTAAATTTAGCCTCTAGCGTAGAGAGCTGTAATTCTTGAGATAGAATGAATTTTTTTAGGGCATCTTCACAGCTTTGCCTGGGAATGCCTTGTGATGGAAAATGCTCGGACCAAGTGAGTGGTGAGGAATCATTGAAAGATACGCTCCGCGTTTGGTACCCTTTGAAATTAGGTTTATCCTTCCATGCCTCATAGGCCTCGCCAGAAGTTCGAGGACCTTGACCCACGTGTGATGACGTGAATTCGTTATAAGCACGTTTTGGAAGCTCCATGCAGTTATGAGTCTCGTGAGGTCCACTACATAATTTACATGTAGAAGCGATTTTGCTAACTTGGCTTAAGGATTTTGGGGCTTCATAAGATTTCATGAGAGACTTGACTCGACCTTCAAGTTCCATGATCCTACGGTCGGGAGTGCTAGAATTGTTCGAAGGCAAAGATATTGCCTTGACCGTTTTGTTCAAATCACGGGGATCATTCCAACTTTCGTTGTCATAGAGAGCAAGATCTTCTATGAGTTCCTATGATTGTTCCGCACTTAGATCACATAGCTTACCACCGGCCGATTGGTCAATGGCTCGCCTCGTGGAGATGTCGATATGGTCATAAAAGATTTGGACTTGGAGCCAAAGATCTATGCCATGATGAGGGACTTTTTGGAGTAAGTCCTTGAAACGAGTCCATGCTTCGTAAAGAGATTCATTTTGACGTTGTTGGAACATCAAGATGTCATTTCTAAGCTTAGTAGTTCTCCCCGGTGGGAAAAATTGAGCAAGGAAATGAGTGGTGAGATCATCCCATGTGGTGATGGATCCCGCGGGTAAACGCTCAAGCCATTGACTAGCTTGATCTCGTAGAGAGAATTGGAATAGGCGTAATCGGGTTGTCTCTCTAGTTGCAACATCTAGGTCTATGGAATCTACGATTTTGAGGAAGTCCTTAAGATGTTGGTTTGGATCTTCGGAACGAAGTCCATGGAATGCACATCCGCTTTGCACCAACCGGATGGTGTCGGATCGCAAGGGGGTCACATTGGCTCCGGTGAGCTCAATGGTGTTTCGGTAGCCTTGGTGGCTAGGTCGGGAATACTCTCCTAAGGTTCGGGGCCTAAGGGGTTCTAATGGTGGGTTTTGTTGTGGTGGGATGACGGGTTCAAAGATGTTACCACCCTCCATGATGTCGGATGGTTACGAACAAAGGCACAAAGAAATAGATAGACTAAAGAGAACCTAAAAATAAAAATAAAACCTTACTAGAAAGGAATCTAGCAAGTAGACCTAATAAAAAGAAATTCTAACCTAGACAATAACTATTCCCCGGGCTGCGGCGCCAAAAACTTGATACGTGGGAATCGCACCAGGCTTTACCTCTCAAGGGATCTTGAGAAGCTTACAACCCCCACCAGGCAGTGTACCTGATCGTTGTAGTATAGTATAGTGACAAGTACTGGGGGATTGATCGTTCATCTTAGGAATAGTGTCGCTAGGATTAGAAAACCTAAATACTAGTTCTAAAGGTGAGGGATGATTATTTTTTGTATTTTTATATTTTTTAGAAAGCAAGTAAAAATCTCGGGTTTGAAGGATTTGGGCGGAATTAGTTGCTAATCAACTAACCCAATACTAAAGATGCAATCAAAATAAAATACTAGAAATGAAAATAAACTAAATTATACTAAAGTTGTGAGCAATAAGTGGAGAAAATGTGTTTACTTAGATTTCACTACTCCTTAGACATCTTTTATACGTTAATTACTCGTTATAATTGCATGGATGACGGATCGTATTCCTTAATACCATTCATGGGGTGGCACACTTAACTCCCCAATTCTATGAGCTCTTATCTCCTCCTACACCATGCCCAGCACAACTATAGGGATTGTAAACAGTGGCTCATGCATTAAATACAACCAATAAAGACCTAGTGCGCGTCGGTTCATGTTTCTTAAGACGTTCAAGCATGTTACCAATTGGAGATCTGCCAGTTTTCTTAAGCCTAACATATAAATCATTCATCCAAGACAAGTATAAACAAGTAATCAACACATAATTAACATCTAGGTTTCATTAGATCCAAGCAAACACAAGATAGATCTAGCCTAGCATGATGGAATTAAGACAAGAACAAGATATAGACAACCAACACATAGACATATTAATTGAATTAAAAGAACACTTATCTTAATTACACATGAAAGGTATCAAGGGCTTGTAACCCTTGAAAAACCTGTAAAATTCGCACCAAATTCGTACTTAGGGTTTCTCCAAAACTTCTCTCTTTTAAATGTGAAAATTAGAAAACTATATATAAGAAAAGGGGTCTGACGGCGTCAAGACAAACATTGTGACGCCGTCACCTCGCCGCCAAAACTATTCTCGGACTGCCTTGATCTACATTTGACGCCGTCAAGACTTAATCATTTCCAGGCCGTCATGACTTTAACTCTTGACGCCCTACCTTCGTGACGCCGTCAAATCTCTACTGGATCGTCATAGAATTTTGCTCTTGACGCCGTCAGGATGTTACTCTTGACGCCGTCACCTACTGTTCCCAGCATGGAAAATTAAGACTTTGGCGTTTTCTTCACTTTTATGCTCCAAAAACGTCCGAATTGCTTCCTTTTCCAGATTTCACTCCCAAAGTACCTAAAATCAAAAAAGGAACGATTTAGGGCAATATTTGATCAAATAAATTCGAATTCGGGCTTAAATGACCCCCTAAAAACGGATCATTTTTCGCATCATCAATACACAAGTTAATGAATGATTTACAAATTATAATATACAAACAACTTAGATAGAAAGATAAAACTAAGTTGTAATACTTCTAGTCTTAATTGATAGAAGTATTCTTCTCTTTTCACTTGAATGGTTGAAGCTTGGATCACTTGGAAACAAAAGCTTAGGATTGTATTATCAAAGTATTTATTAGAAAGATTAGGAGAGATTTGGACAGAAGGTTTTAGTGCAAAAACGGTGAGGAAAAATGTCAGATTTGAGGCAGTATTTATAGGAAAAAAAATATTGTTCGGGAGCGTGGCCGGTCCCCTTAATAATTAAGGGGCCGCCAAGTATAATTAATGGGGCCGCCCAAAAAAAATTTCAGAACTTTTGTCTTTTTGTGGGGAAGGTTTTTCCTGAAGAATATAGCCGTTTTTTTGGTAGAAATTTGAATTCAAAATATTTTTTTGAATAAAACATTTCTTTATAAATACAAAACATTTTATATAAGTTTAAAAATGTTTGTCCAACTTTATAAAAAATTTAAGGTTTGTAAAAATAAAAAATCTGGTAATTTAGAAAATGTTTCTTTGATCATAAACTACATTAGGCATTTTGTTTATTCATACCTTAAGTGATTGATTTGTTAAAATGAATATTTACTACTAAATACTTGTTTACGTTATAATCTTTTATTTTAATGAGTTTACATTTTGTGATTATCAAAACGTAGAGATATCGAGAAATATTAATAATGTTTTTAGGCATTATTTATATCAACACTATATACCCTTTACATGATCTATAATATGAATTAGATAACTTAAATAAGCTAATATTAGTTAAACATAAGCTAAAAAAAACTTAGTTGTTACATAAAAATATAAGTTACATGCATTTAGGACTAGTTTTGCAAAACTTTACATGCATAAGGGTATATATCGTAAATTCCTAAAACTATAAAGTCTAAGGACTGTTTTTTGACATTTCCTAGAAGTTATAAGTGTAAGGACTAGTTTTGCAAAGTATTAAAACCATAGGATAGAAACAAAAATAAGTTATAAACTAAAAAGGACTAGTTATGCAAATATTATAAAGTTAAAGGTCTAAATGGTAAATATAGAAAACTTATAAGTTTAAGGATTAATTATGTCTTTTTCTAAAAATATAGAAGTCTAGGGACTAGTTGTGTCAAGTATAGATAGTTATAAGTATAAATAATATAAGTATTATAAGTTTATGGTAGAAAATGTAAATATACAAACTATAAGGGTATAAAGTGAAAATATTTTATAATTATAAAACCTAAATAAAGTTAGAAGCATAGCAAAATAGTAGGGAGCTTCATGTGAGGAGTACTATGTGGATATTTCGTTTTGACGAGTTTGTTGGGTTTACGAATTAAAGTGCCCTGACTCCTCGAACGATTATTTCATATACTTCTGAGATATGATGGCCCGAACGGTGTTATGATTATAACTTAACCTAATAACAATATAGCTCAATAGTAAGGAGCTTCACGTGAGGAGTATTAACTTCTGAATTATGATGGCTGGAACGGTATTATGTTGATAACATAATACAATAGTAGGGAGCTTCATGTGAGGAGTCATATACTTCTGGATTGTGATGGCCCGAACGGTGTTATATTATACCTAAAACATTAATAAACCTAAGAACAATAACTTAAGAAACTTAAACAAGATAACTAAAGCTTGACATACATCCAAACCTACAACACACTATGATACGTGAGTAAGGCAGTCTAATTCTCGAGTCACTTATTACATCACTTAGATTTCTCTAAACCCAGGTGAGTTCATAGCCTCATACTCTCTTTTTTTTCACTCTAAATGCTTTACAAACCTTATGAGGGGGTTGCATACAACTTGTTGTACATAAAATCGAATACAAGTCTTTTTCTTTGGTTGTTGCACGAGTAAACTAACTGCCACCACTACATAACCAAAATTCATGAATCTAATCGTTTGGGATATTTTACTCACGCGAACGCAAATATAGTTGATAGATCTATTGGAGTTTGACAACTCCCGTTGGTATTAACACCTCTCTGGGTGGTACTGATACGTGGGAATTGCACCCTCGCAACAGGTTTTACCTCTCAAGGGATCTCGAGAAGCTTACAACCCCCACCAGGCAGTGTACCTGATCGTTGTAGTATAGTATAGTGACAAGTACAAGGAGATTGATCGTTCAACTCAGGAATAGTGTCGCTAGGATTAGGAAGCCTACTAAACTAGGTCTAGAGGTGAGGGATGATTCTTTTTTTATTTTTATATTTTTATGAAAGCATGTAAAATCTCGGGTTTTGAAGGAGTGGGCGGAATTAGTTGCTAGCCAACTAACCCAATTAATCTAAAGATGCAATCAAAATAAAATAACAGAAAGGAAAATAAACCTATTAAACTAATGTGGTGGAACAATAATGAGGAAAGTTGTGTTTACTTAGATTTCATTACTCCCTAGATATCTTTTACAGGTTGATTAATTTGTTACAATTGCATGGATGACGGGTCATATTCCTTAATACTAGTCGTAGGGCCGTGTACAATATTCCCTAACTCTATAGGATCCTACTTCACTCCTATGTCGAGCCGTTAGAAGCTCCTAACATGGGATCATTAGAATTCTCCTACGCATTAAATACAACCAAAAATCGTAGTACACCTCCGATCATGTTTCTTAAGACGTTCAAGCAAGTTACCAATGGAAGTCTGCCAGTTTTCTTAAGCCTAACATCGAATACAATCATCCGTAACAATTATAAACAAACAATCAACCCATAATTAACATCTAGGTTTCACTACATCTAAGCAAACACAATGAAGATCTAGCCTAGCATGTTAAATAGAAGACAAGCGTAATATATAATCAAACAACACATAGACATATTGAATGATTTAAAGGAATACTTATCTTTAATTGAAAATGAAAGAATCAAGGGGTTGAAACCCTTGAAAAGCTGATAAAATTCGAACTAGGGTTTATTCCCTCAAAATTGCATACTAATGAATGAAATTTGGAAAACTATATATAGATTATACATCGTGACGGCGTCATGTGTTAGATTATGACGCCATCAACTCGCCGCCATAATAAAATCGTATTGCCTAGATCTATTTGTGACACTGTCATGTGTAGAAATCTTCTGGGCCGTCACTAATGTTTGGACCCTGACAGCCTTGGGTGACGCCGTCAGGTCCTAGGCTTAAAAACTCTCTGGATCGTCACGTGTATTTTCCACTTCCACCTCTTTTGTAACTCTTGACGCCGTCATGTGGAGAGTCTTGACGCCGTCAGGTACTATTCTAGCAAGGAAAATTGAGACTTTGCCTTTTTCTTCATTTTTATGCTCCAAAAACGTCCAAAATGCTTCCTTTTGCATATTTCTCTCCAAAAGTACCTAAAATGACAAAAGAAACGATTTAGGGCAATATTTGATGAAATAATCACGAATTTGGGCTTAAATGACCCCTTAAAAGCGGTACACTTTTCGCCTCATCAAATACCCTTACACTTGAGATTTGCTTGTCCTCAAGCAAATGCGCTCTTATTCTAATCAAAACACAAGTTAGGGGTCATTTAACACTAATATAAAAGTAATTACAACAAATAATCGTTCCACTAAAAATCAAAGACAAGCACGGAGGTCATACACTAGTACCTCACAAATAATGTTTAAATACTCACATCTCTCGGGTGTAATAAAGTATATATCACAACATGGAAATGGAAAACATCTCTCACTACCTGTCATAGCAAAATAGATTACCATAGGCTTGGGAAAGGATCAAACCTCCACTACTTGGCGTAAGCACCTAGGATAAACTATCAAAGAGGTCTTTTAAAGGGTTATAACATTAGGTGTAGGGATATGGAAATCACGGTTTGTTAGATAAAGGCAATATTTATTAGTGGCAAGTTAATCATCTTGGTTAATTACATGTACAATATGGTGTTGCTAAGCCAAGACTCGACTCGACTTAAGCTAATAAATAAAAAATAACCAAAAACATAAAATAAACATAAAATGAAACGGGATGGTAGTCCATATGTTTTTTTCTCTTTTCTTTTTTCTATATTTTTTTTTTCTTTTTCTTGATTTCTTGATTTTTCGATTTTTTTTTTTTTTTTTTTTTTTTTTTTTTACATTCACTCTTGCCCTACCATCCAAAATAATACATCATAGGGAATGTACATTCCCCTTACACTTGAATTTTTACATACTTTACAATGAACTACTCTAATGACTCGAATCAAGATAATCAAAACACTTGGAGTACTTTTTAAGATTAATGCACCTATGGGGGTAATATATGATGCTCTTCCCCATTACTCTATAACACAAGTATTTTACCCATGAGTCACAATCGTCCCAAAACAATATGTACAAGATATGACTCGACTTAGCAACCATGTAATCAATTAGATAATTAACTAAGGGTTTAAACAAATAACAATAATGCACTAAAAATGAGTGCATACACGGAAGGCTAAGGCGATTTTGTTGCACATTTGGGTGGGTTGTAACAAATTCTTCCTTTAAGTAAAATGCTTAAAGTTAGAAATGAAAAAGATAGGCTCGAAGGGGTGTACTAGGGGTTTCGTGTACTAAAAATGAGTACAACGCTAAGGTGTGGGAAAAATTAATTGACTTTACTAGTCAAGTAATATGACTTAAATGGTCAAGTAATTATGATACGGGTTTAACACAAGGGTGATCCTAATGCCTCTTATCATTTAGTAAATCCTACTACACGAATGTAGTCTCACTAGCGGTCTCGGGATGCATTACTAACGCAAGTTCTAGAATCCGCTGCGATTAGTGAAAAATGGGGGTGTTACAGCACCTTTGGTGCTAACCTAGTTATGAATCTTATATTGTTATGATTATGTTTTTGTACTATTCCATAATGCTTCTAGTGTGTGCATGCTTTGTTTATCGTTAGATCCTCTAATTGCGGTAGTTTTGAAGAACCGGTTGTACCCGGTACACTAGGGAAATAGACCAAACGAACCTAGTGTAGTTGGGTTGCAAGGGAAATGGGAAAGCAGACCGTAAGTGCTAGTCATTGACCTTGTGTGCAAATCGACCAAAGGACCACCTTCCGGGTTGGATAAACTTAAGTAGTTAGATGTATGGTCTAAGATCCGAAAGGCCGGGCCATACAAAGATAAGTCTAGCATGTAGTGGCAATTAATGACTCAAACTAGTCTACCGTACGTCGACTTACTTACAAAGGGAAGGGCCTTTGGTTCCCGACAGGATTCTAGGGAGATAGGCTAGGGAACTAGACCAAATGAACCTAGTGATATATGTCCGCCCCACTTGTTGCATTTGAATAGTTTTATAGAGAACATAGTCATGACAACCTTATTTTATTTTCTACATTTTTAGTTTAATTAATCAATTCAACTCTCAACAGTTTAAAACGTGACACCTAGACTTAGATAAAATCCACCTCACATAGCTCTTGGGACGACATCGGTTTTACCATTTACTAGTCTACACACGACCGGATACACTGTCCGTTAGTGCGTTAGGGTAGACCTTACGTAATCGAGACTATTATAAATTTAAGACATGGTTAGTAAAACATGCATCAATAAACATACCATAGTCATGAACTTGGTGACAGAGGGCATTCATGACTATGTTGGTGTTGTATGTCTCCACTATTGTGACTGCCCCTCCATCACGTTCAAATAACAGTACATTATATTCTTCCTCCGGGATAACCTGAGTAAACACCATCCATTGGCAAGGTTTCATATTCAAGTCTTGGACAAGCCTCTCCCAACCACACCCAAATAGGAAGGAGTAGACGTATCGATCATATAGATATTCAATTTCAAACTCCACATTGTACTCAGTCGTGTTAGTGGTCACCACGAGATGCTCAGTAGGGGTTGGACAATTCAGATACTTCAGGAAATCATCCGGCAATCACTGCATAATCAGAGATGTGTTTGTCACTGGCACTAAACATCTCCAAAACTGAGCAGTCTCGGGTTCATAATTATGAAACTCCTCCCCATACTCACTGTAGCAACTTACAGAAAACACATCCTCACCCTCTTCTACAAAATGTATGTAAGCAACTTCCGAACATGTGATGTTGTGCATAACAAAATCATTCCACCTAGCATCCTCAACAACACACACTAACTCTGACACTCTCCTAACACTTACTCTCCATCTACTGTCGATATAGTTAACTAAGTAAATATGACAATTCCCATGATAGGAACCTCCTAAAACGTAATCCTTATGTAGTGCATGTATATCATAATTAAGTTTTAAGCATTGTCAATTTCTTAAAACTAGTTTCTTAGAGAAATAACAGTTAATTCATATATGGTGTTAACTTACAAACTCATCCAAAACATCTTCAGAGTCCTCCACACCGCAAAGAAATTGATTCCCATGCATAACTACTGCACTAAAGATTAAGATTATAAAAAATAACGTTTGAATGAAGTAAAAATCTATAAAAATTATTACCTGGTTTGTGTGTTGTTTGATTTTGCACACCTTGCAACTTCCTACGGTATGTGTTTGCGGGTGTGTGATTTGCTCAGATGCAATAAGATATAATGTGGGTAGCTTTTTGAGGGTTGTGTTCGGTAAAGTTTGTATCTTGTATGTGACAATGTATGTGTCAGATGATCGGGTTTTACTCAATTGTCAATGGTTGGGTGTGGGTTTTTTGGTTCCCGCAGAAATGGTAATAGGCGTATCGAAACGATACGGTCAAGTTGCATAATTAACTATGTATGAGTACACTGTTGGTCCCTCAAGTTGAGCGTCGGGTTTAGCTTGGGTTTAGATGTATAGTTGAATTGTGAAAGGACTATTATCCCACTGAAAATATAACACAAACGTGCATTGACCGAGGCCAAACGGGTCAAGGGACGCATTCGGCTTCAAAAAGTTGGGTTTTGGACTCCTGACGACGATTTTCTCTTGTTTGGGGCCCAGACAATGTTTTTGAGAAAGTTTAGAGACCAACGGTGTATTTTTGTCCAGTTTTAAAGTATACAATTAAAAGATACATAATCGGATGTTCACAAAGGACACGACTTCGTTCATGTTTGTTCATTTAACTAAACGAAAATAAATAAACAAAGATAAACAAACTTTTTACCGAACATATTCACTGAAGGTTGAGTTCGTTTACAACATTAGAACTAAACTTAACTTACTTTCAACCTAAAATTGTATGTCCATAATCCATTGTTTCCGATAACATGACCTACCTTTTTACGGTCTAATGAGCTAATTGACACACTGTTTTATAACAAAATTAATCAGTTTCAAGTCTACGAATCATTTCTCATTCTTTTTAGACTTCGAACATTAGATTACACGTGTTCAGTACGTAAGCATTTTTCTCGTACATCATTAAATCAGAGAAGTGGATGTGGACAAGAGTTGAAACTAAAGTGACTTTAAATCGTTATGCAATTCATCCATCTATTATGGTTATACATTAGTGAATTTCTATACCGAATGTTTACTTATCTATTTTTATAAAATCTTACAATAAAATAATTAATGAATTAAAAATGCACAATATGATACGCCAAACTGAAAAGAACATCAACGTGGAAGTACGAAAGAGTTTGAGCTCACATCAGTGACCACATCGGAGTTCAAAGTTAGGATGAATAGATCAAGAGGGGACCAAAACAAGACTTTTAAGTCCGAAAGGCAAGAACAATTTAAACATGTTTAAGACCTTTAAAACATATTTTATATAGTGTTCTAATCATGTTGCGAAACATTTAGCTAGAAGGTTGACGAAATTTATTTTTCAGATCTTCATGCAACTATTTAGTTAATGTTGTTTAGCATGAATATATCTTAAAGAGCATACCCTGAAAGTGTAGTATGACCAGAATTGTTTGATTTAACGGGTTTGGATCAAAGTGTAGATTGGCAGGGACACCTCAACCCTGTGTACCATAATGGTACCCATCAACCCTACCCAACAAATATTTAACGGGTTTATCTTAGTGTTAGGATCATGGTTGATTAATTATCTACGTTTTTTTTTTTTTTTTTTTTTTTTTTACGTGATGATTTTCTATAACAGATTATGCTTATGTTGAGTTTGGATTTGATAATAGATTCCTCCTTCAAGTCATTGTACTTTCTACTCATTTCGTCACAATTAAGTTTGTTATATCTAATAGCAATACTTAGGTGACTTTAAATATAGTTTAAACAATATTGGCGGTTAATTATATTTAGTTTAAATAAAGTTTAAGGTCACACTTTTTTTTTTTTTTTACCACACAAGTTCATATTTAGATTAAGAAACTAGTGTCTTGGCTTGCAAGCCAAGCATTTAATCGTCTTATGGAATTCGTATAGTAATATACCATAAAGATTTGTACACCCTCTTTTTTATAAAAGAAAGTGAGAGGATGCTAGTTTGAACATTATTCTTTGGTATTTGTTAATTAATGCAATTTAACGTTCGAGCTCACTTGTGCAGTTACTTTGAGTAAATATATATTACACGCTAGATTACAACATCTGTTGGTTTTTTATCCAACAAAGTTTTTAGCTTGTTTGTGTTGTCAATGTTGACATCTTACCGGTTTTTTTTATTTTATTTTTATATATAACTTTTAAAAGAAAGATTCCTTTGTAAAACGTCGAGAAATTTTCGTCCTAATACGACAACACAATAAACCTCCCAAATTGCCTATAAATAGTCCACTTGTCACATGAGGCATGACAAATAAACATATACTCTTTTGTTCCTTAAACTTCACCAAACATAAACCATTTCCCACTCTTCACTTTTCAAATGGAAAACATCACTGATGTCAACTGGGAATCCATCCTTCAGCAAACAGAAGATTATAGGTATTATTATTACTATTATTGTTTCACTCATCTTAACTATATTTTCGATCACTTATTTGAATAGAGGAATGCTAGAGGCACAAAGAAAATTTTCACAAAACATCCACAAAGAGATGTGTCAAAAGGTGATTGGTATAATCATAAAGAGGAGAGAGAAACTATCACAACATACACCAATTACCTTTTGACACATCACTTTGTGGATGTTTTGTGAAAATTTTCTTTGTGGCTCTAGCATTCCTCATTTGAATAACTTGATAGTCCAAATTTCTCATATGTGACCAAAAAAAGTTTTACATATTTTCAACTATGGTTTAGATTTGCTTATATGTGGCTTAATTTGAGGTGATATTGACTGTTATATATAGTTGGGGTGTACTAGAGGAGACTTTTTCGGGCTGCTCCGATTCGAGTTCTCAAGACGGAGGACAATCATCGTCGCCAGCGTCGAAGAACATAGTTTCCGAGAGGAATAGGAGAAAGAAGCTGAATGATAGGTTGTTTGCACTTCGAGCAGTTGTTCCTAATATTAGCAAGGTTTGACTCTCCACATTTGATTATGTCTTCACTTTATTAATCATTATCCTAAACAGTTGTTAAATATTATATGCCAAAACATATAATGCATATCTTGTTTTAGTATTTTGGAAGATGTTATTTGCGTCACCAAGTTACAACTTTTTGTGCTTTAAATAGTTAAAGGAAGATGCAAATTTATATATTGCTTTAAAGACATGTGTTTAATTTAATGTTAATTATTTGCAATAATCATGATGCATTATTGATATTAACTTTGCTTTCTTATTGTTATTTCAAAAGATACTTAAGGAGAAATGATTATTTGGCCCAACTAATAAGCATAAAAATCTGTGTAACTTACAATATGATGATGACAAATGACAAAATTCAGATAACATATAAAGAGAGACTGAGAAAATACTAAAGTCATATGTCGAATGAATTAGATATGATTTTAGATTGATTTCTAGGCGGCTTTGTTTCAAACAAAGAGACTACAGTGTTTTAAATTTGAGAACTTCGGTTATAGCATTTAATTTGTGATGGAAATTTCAAATGGTAGCGTGATTTTGTTATAGTGTTACTCCGAACTAAGTAACGAGACATTGGGAACTTCATAGAATCATACTGTGCATATTTTGTATAAGAAATTGTTGGACTTGAAATATAGTTCAGTAAAATCATAACTTGCGCCTTTTCTTTTCTTGAAGATGGATAAGGCGTCTATAATTAAAGACGCGATCGATTATATCCAATTATTGCATGATCAAGAGAGAACAATCCAAAAAGAACTAACGGAACTTGAGTCTCAAAAGCTAGAGCCCGAGAACTTTGATTTCAATCAAGAGACAAAGTCTATGTCAATGGAAAGATCTAAGAAGATAAGAGTTGAGCAAGCTTTTGATTCGAGTGGATCAAGCTCGTATCCCATTGAAGTTCAAGATGTAAGTCAGTGCTTATTCAACATTTTAAG
This sequence comes from Artemisia argyi, assembly GCA_030686995.1. Classification (NCBI taxonomy): domain Eukaryota; kingdom Viridiplantae; phylum Streptophyta; class Magnoliopsida; order Asterales; family Asteraceae; genus Artemisia; species Artemisia argyi. The sequence goes on from CM060677.1 coordinate 130,116,347, forward strand.
ATGCAATGGTGAATCATATTTGATATTGATCTTAACTGAATATAATACTCGACTTTTAGCATCAGTTAAAAACATTTTTCTTAAGATGTTAATATATTTCTTTAATGATTAAAATGAAAGTATGTAAATTTTGACAGTTAAATGTCTCATATATGGGAGAGAAGACAGTGTTGGTGAGCCTAAAATGTAACAAAAGAAGAGATACAATTGTGAAGCTTTGTGAGGTGTTTGAATCTTTGAAGCTTAAGATTGTCACAGCCAACATCTCTGCTGTTTCAGAAAGGCTTTTCAACACTCTCTTTATTCAGGTAACACTCTTCCTTTTTTAGCTAGGTTTAAATTGCAGTTGTACATCATTCATGCCACATAAGCATCGCGTTACTTTTAGATCTCCACCGGTGTCTATCATTTTTCTTCTGTTATGTTTTCATCGTGACTACTAATTGTATTCTTTTCACCAAATGATATCATTCATACACATACTCTTTTAATAACATAAACTTGCTCGCGATTAGAACCATAAACTCCTCTTCAAATGGTGACTGAATATGTTAACGAATGACAACCCCAAAACACACCGAATGCTCCATAAGATATATATATCCTTGCAATCATGTTAATTTGCGATAAAAGTCATTTTATTAAATGGTTCAAATATATATAAAACCTAACGACAAATATAGTTATATAGATAAACTGTACATTAACCTAAGCTTAGACCTATGTTTACTTAGAGACAAATCTTGTTCCAAAATTCATGGGAGAATATATATAAGCTGTTTTAAGAAATAGTTAATTAGATATGGGATGTGATTTCTCAATATGTTAACAAAGACATGTCTATTGGCTGTTAGTTTAATATATTATCAAAATTATAAGTTATCCATAATTATGTAAATGAACATATACATATATTCAATTTAAAAAACCTATTGGGTCATAAGTAATTAAGATTTGTTGATTCGATAGTATAAGTTTGAAGATTTGTTGGACAGAGACAATGATCATATATTCATTTTGTATTGCTAAAGATACCTTAATTATTAATATGCTAAAACTAAATCACTTTATATCAATAAGCAATTTAGAAAACATAAGAAGATACAATGTATCCTTTACTTCTTTCTTCAAGAAACATAGTGTGAGGAACGTGTTCTATTTTATATAAAGTTATTTGAATAAAATAAAGGTTTATAAATATAGAAAAGTGCTTTATTATATTATCAAGTTGAATTGATTTACTTGAAAAGGATCATTCTAATGTGGTAGGGTTAGCAAATTTGATTTTTGGAAAGGTGTTGGGCGTATAATCTGTTTAGTAATGTGTGTCTTGTTTGTCTCAATACTAATTTGAATTTAATTATGCCTAGAAATATACGCTTATGTGACATTTAGGGGTGTTTCATTTGGACTTAATTGACTTAATATATAAAAAAAACTGAATTAATTAAGTCATATGAAAAATGTTTGTTTGTGACTTGATAGAAAAAGATCACTGAAAATATTAAGTAATAAAACTGAGTTTGTCTACATTAAGTCATCTTTTAATTAACATGATTTAATGAAAAAAATTAAACAAACAGGCCCTTAGTGATATTTTCTTAGTTCTTTTCTCATAAGTGGTTTACTCTAATTTTGTATTTTTGTTGCTTTTAGAGAAACTTATTCTACAATAAAAAAAAAAAAATTAGAATTGTTTGTTTAGGAAAGGAAAAAAAAAACAATACGATTTACAATCTACTTGTCATTATAGAAGTGTACTCCCCTTCTTGAAAAATTTTAACACTGCTTATCATAAAATTTTAATCAGTTAAGCTACAGGCTTTTTGTTTTTACTACTGCAAAAACGCAACACTCATCATTTGTTACTCAGTAAATGTTTCTTCCACGCTTCGGACCAGGATGAAGTGCGATTAAGTCATGTTTGAGTTTCATTGTTACTACGTACTTTTGGTTATGAAAAAGAAGGTTGCGGGCTAATTTAAACTTTAGCAACAGCTATTTTTTTATTTAAAGATGAAATAATGATGAATACATATTACTTTCTTAGAAAAGGTTAATTATTTAAAAATGCACTATGAATCTACTTTATCAAGATTCAAGACGTTCATAAGAAATTAATTAATCTATCAAAATATTCATCAAAAATTGGCACATTTATTTTTTTTAATTGATATAACTGTAGACAATTTCATTATCATAAGTTTTAATCATCTTTTTCATATAATATGTTCTTACCATGACCTACATGTTTATAATATTAGTAACATCGTTGTCTAAAATGCAAATATGACAAGGGTATATTGACCATCTTTAGCTATGGAAATCAAGGATTTTTAACTTTATGCACTTGATTGTAACGGAATTTTAATTATCATTTCTATCGCATGATATTGACATCTTTAGTCACATCAGTCCTTATTAGCTTAACGAAATTATTGCTCGTGTATGTAATTTAACAACTTGATCAAAAGAAAATGTAATTTAACAACTTGATTCGTGTAACAGGCTGACGAGGAAGATACAGACGTGTTGAAGATACAATTAGAAACAGCCATATCGACCTTAAATGAGCCTCATAGTCCAATGAGTATGTGATCAAATTTACAATTTTTACATTTCTGTAACTAGAGATTGTAACGTGGGCTAGGATCATATGTCCCTTTCGTTGCAACGACCTTGACCATACAAGCCTGAGAGTTCGGTTTTGGTGTTCATCGTATTAGCATGGCATTGCATTGTTGGCCCACTGGTTTATGTTTATTTTCAGTTTCGGGCCTTGCCTAATTTATGTCCTAGTATAATTCAAATGTATATATATATATATATATATATATATATATATATATATATATATATATATATATATATATATATATATATATATATATACACACATTACGTTGTGGTTTAATAAGATTTTATGACGAACTAACCTATTCTAATATTATATCACAACCTTAAATCATCTTTCATAAAAACCCTAAAAATTCTATTTGTTGACATAAATAATGTATGAAAACGTTATTTATATTTTTCGATATCTCTATATTTTGATGATCACAAAATGTAAACTCGTCAATCGTTTGATTACTACGTAAACAAGTATTAAGCTAGTTTATATCATTATATCCAACTTAATCACTTAAGGTATGGATAAACAAGTGCTTAATACATCTCATGATCAAAGGGGTATTTAATTAACTAATACAAAGTTTATTTAATTATATAATCTTATTATATATTTTTGAAAAACACTTTTGGTATTAAGGAAAAATGTCTTAATCATACTAAATATATGATTTCAAATATTTAACCAAAATCAGTTAGTTTTTCACCAAATAAACTTTCCCCACTAAAAGACAAGTTTTCTGGCCGTTACAGTTGGGCGGCCCCCTTAATTATAAGGGGCGGTCCCCTTAATTTTAAGGGGGCCGGCCATGCTTTAAGGGGACCGGCCAGGCTCCCCTGTCAGAAACTGTCAGATTTCTTCCCCTATAAATACCACCTTAATTCTGGAATTTTTCCTCACCTTTTGCACGAAATTTTCAGATCTACAATCATCTAAAACTCATCAAAAACCCTTTGATCATTTGTATATTAATCCTTGTTTCAAGTGATTCAATCCCTCATCATCTATTCTCATTCTAAGTGCAAAAGAAGAACTCTCTACAACCAAGTTCAAGAAGTGTTGAAGAGTTGTTGTGTATAGTGTATATATATTCATTTGTGAATACTGTGTTGTGCTTGTTATTATTTGTTTAGAAGATATAGAAGTTGTGTAGATAGTAGAAGTTGATTAGTAGTGAAGTAGGATAGTTGTGAAGATTGGTGTGTAGAAGAAGGTGTGTAGAAGATTGGTGTGTAGAAGAAGGTGTGTAGAAGATTGGTGTGTAAAAGCTAGGTGTGAAGAAGATTGGTGTGTAGATTGGTGTGAAGATTGGTGTGTAGATTGGTGTGTTGATTGGTGTGTAAATTGGTGTGAATATTGGTGTGTACGGTTTTCTCCGCCATAAGGGAGTTTGTTGACATAGTGAAGAAAACTCTCGAGTAGGTGACTCGGGGAGTGGAGTAGGAACAAGGAAGGTGTCCTTGTAGCCGAACCACTATAAATCCTTGTGTTGTGGTTTGATCTTTCTAACTCTTCTCATTACTTATTTATTTACCTTTACTATATTAGTTTTGTTAGTTAGTTATTATACAATTGTTCATATAGTGCAAGTATTGAATTCACATAAACCAGAATCGAAGTTTTTTTTTTTTAAACAAACTTGTGCTTATAAATTTTAAAAGGACGTAAAACTATTCAACCCCCCCTTCTAGTTTTCCACAATTGGTACCAGAGCCACGTCTAGCAAGATTTTTAAAATATATTGTATTTTAAAACTTGTAACGATCTATGGAATCTGAAAAATATTTAGAAGGGCAATCTATGCAAAGACCACCACTATTTGAAAGTGATGGATTTTTATATTGGAAAAATCGATTCGAAACTTATGTGAAATCGAAAGATCTAGATCTTTGGCATATCATTACCAATGGTGATTTTTTACCTATTCAAAATAACCCTGAAACTAAGAAAGATGAAATCGTACCTTTTGAAAAACAAAATGATGATTTAAAAAGAAAACTTGCTAAAAATAATGAAGCAAAAATGGTTATTTACAATGCGCTACCACGTAAAGAGTACGAAAAGATCTTTATGTGTGAAACCGCAAAAGAAATTTGGAACTCTTTATTAATAACTCACCAAGGTAATAATCAAGTCAAAGATAATAAAATTGATCTACTTGTTCAACAATATGAACAATTCACGATTCCGGAAGAGGAATCAATTGATAATGCTTTTGCTAGATTTAACACTATCATCACAAGTTTAAAAGCACTTGATGAGAATTTTTCTAGTAAGAATTTTGTTAGGAAATTTCTTAGAGCTCTTCACCCAAAATGGCGAGCTAAAGTGACGGCTATTGAAGAATCAAAGAATTTGTCAACACTACAACTTGATGAATTAATTGGAAATCTGAAAGTCTACGAAGCAATTATAAAGAAGGACTCTGAAATGGTTAAAGGAAAACGTGAGCAAAGCAAGTCAATCGCCTTGAAAGCTAGAAAGGAATCCAACAACGAAGATAGCTCATCTTCCGAAAGCGATGACGAAGAATATGCCATGGCCGTAAGAGACTTCAAGAAATTCTTCAAAAGGCGAGGAAGATTCGTTAGACAACCACACGATGAAAGAAGAACATCTCAAAAGAATAATGATGACAAGTATAGCAAGAATGAGAGAAAGTGTTTCAAGTGTGGTGATCCGAATCACCTCATTGGAAAATATCCAATGATGACAAGAGATCAAAATCAAAGAGCATTCGTTGGAGGTGCTTGGAGTGATAGTGATGAAGATGAGAATGAAACAACAAAGGATGAAAAGTGTCTCATGGCCAAATCATCAAATGAGGTACGTTCCGAATCCGAATACTTTAGTGATGAAAATCTATCATTAGATGAAAAAGATTTAGATAGTGAATACAATAGATTATGTAAAATAGGACAACTAGTTATGGCTAAAAATAAATCACTAAAATACATAAACAACCAACTAGAAAATGAAGTGCTTGAACTAAAAATTAAAATACATCAACTTGAAAAAGGAAAAGAAATTGTTGAAGAATGTAAAACATGTCAAGAGCTTAAAAGTGAAAACAACATACTTAAGGATGAAATCTGCAAACTTGATAAATTTGAAAATAGTAGTAACTCACTTAGTAAAATAATAAGTATTCAAAGAATATCAGGAGATAAAACCGGACTAGGATTTAACTCAACTGAATCTTCAACAAGTGGAGCTAAAAACGTTAAATTTGAAAATGAACCAAAACCTTCAATACTTAATCCTAAACATTTACTCATAAAAAATAAAATAATACCTATCGCTAGTAATGAAGAAATAAAGCCATTTTATAAACCATCTTTAAAAACCGAAGTTGGATCATCTAAATCTAAAACAAGATCTAAAACTCCACCACCTAGGAAACCAAATAATTCTTATCCTAGACCTAAAACACCTCAACCAAGAACAAACCATAATAGACGAAACTTTAACTATAATCAACAAATGTGGAACTTCAATCCTTGGGGAATGTTTCCACCTTATATGCATCCAAGTCAAATACAAAACATGTTCGGACCAAATGACTTTGGACAAATGAAACAATGGGCACCAACGTAAATAATATTCGCCATCCAAACATGGAACTTTTCATTGTCACCTCTTGTCCGATTTACTTCTTGAAGACCCTGAAGATTAACGCATTAAAGACAAAAGGTACACATTTCCTTTTAAGTTCCTTGTCTAGAAATGCATGCTTAGTTTAGTGTGTTATATTTATGTGGCTTTACTTGACTTATTAATCTCTATTTTTTTTAAACTATATTATATCTAAATATACATATATACATATATATATATATATATTTATATACTTAGCTATATTTAGGATCTTATAACCTAGGAAATTCATTTGTTGATTTTCTAGAACTAGAGATTGTTCGTTTACGAACATTTCTTTTCCCCATTTGCCTTATTGAACTTTAATGTTCAATCAACACTCATGCTGATGAAGTGAGATGAGTCGAAAAATCTATGGATGAAACAAACTCCCGGCTTCCGTTGCATACGTCTCCCTCCTATGTTCTCGTCTTATAAGCCCATACTATATAAAATATATATATATATATATATATATATATATATATATATATATATATATATATATATATATATATATATATATATACTTATAAACCTTCCACAACTTTCTCGTGTGCTTGACAACTTGATGAATTTCATCCGAAACGATCAAGAAAATTTTATTGACAAAATGTCAAGTAAAAATGTCAAGTAATTCCTCTCGTGCGTATACTCTTCAACGTATTTTTGATTAAATATAAATCTAGTATATACATATAAATATTTTCTTGTTTGTTCCAGAAACCAAAACTTGAAATATCAAATTTTAAGGGCGGACCCCTTAATGTTTAAGGGGACCGGCAGCCAATACAAGGGCGGCCCCCTTAATGTTTAAGGGGACCGGCCATCTGATTGCTCAAATCCGTTTTTCTCCTTTTTCCTTTTGCCAAACACTCCACTTTTTCATACACCCCTTCCACTGCTTCTGCTGTGACGAAAACCAAAAACCCAAAAACCTCTCAAATCACTTCCAAATCACATAATTCGGGTTAATTCGCAAAGGGCAAATTCATCTAACACAATCACCATTACTTATTGTAAGTTTTTCATAACACATTTCATCTAATTTCATCTTATTTGATCATACTCATGATTATGCATGTTTTATAAAATTCGTCAAATTTCATAATTTCTTTCGAATTAAGCCTTAAAACTCCATAACCAAATGCTTCCCCTAGGATTAGGATGATTAATCAACGCTAGATACTAGTTATTATAAACTATCATGTCGAAAATTTTTGAAAAATTTCATACACTCCTTTTCGAAAATTTTAGTAAGCTCATTGTTGAATAATGATTTGAAAACGTGTTAAAACTAATCACATTATACTTTTGTAACTTGTAAAACTTGAAATTACATTTTTCGACTAAGAAAAATTATATTGGTTCACAATATAGGGGTGTTTGGATTATGTCCAAATAATATCAAAACATAGTTTTTATAATTTTTATAAAACTTTATTATAATTATAAACCTTAAAATTGTTTATCGAACTCGTCAAGATATATATAATTCATATGTATATTGACGCACTTGAGTTATAAGTCACTAGTTAAGGAAGCGTTTGGTTTATTACTAAAAATGACATTTTTATTAAAAAATACAAACCATTTTTTTTCAAAAACAAATTACATGCATAAGAAACTCGCAAGAAATAGCTAGTTTTACAATCTAATGTAAATCTAGTAAATTTCATGATATATTAAGATGTTTAAAGGGGCGTTTGGATTTGTCCATAACTACTAATTAAACATCGTAAAGTATATCTAGAACGAGTTAAAAACAATATTAAGGAACATGGTAATCTACTTCTTAGGATTAGTAACGAAGTATGTTTACGTTCCAACATAAGCCTTGACAATAAACATATATTTTTATCTTTCTTTATATTTATTTTGGTCTTTTTGAATTGTTGATGTGTTTAGGTGAAAATGCCCAAAGCAATTATCGAAGATCTTTCTCACACTAAAAACTACATTCCCAAAGTTTCTCAACTCCCTACCACATCTCCTTCCATTGGACTTATCTATCGTCAAATTGAAGATAGAAATATTCATGAGGGACGTGTAGTAGATCTTGCTTTTGCTCAATCCGACTACATAAATCGCGTGTTTACAAGCATCAACTTCAATTGTCTTTATGAAATAAATGAACCTATCATTCCTCGTTTCATAATGGATTTCTATAGCCAAGTCACCGTCCAAACCAATGATCTTGGTTTCATCACCATCTCCTTCATGATTCAAAATGAATTTATCACCCTCACTCTCGAACAATTTGGTCATATCCTTCAAATTCCTTTTAGAGGTCAAGCCGTTTTCACAAACGAGTGGGACCTCGAATCTCTTAATCGCTATCGACCAACCTTCGGTCCTTATTTCGACGAAATTCCTCATCCCGACGAAATTCGTCAAATCCTTGGTATAGATCGTGCCACCACAAGTCGAAAAATAAAATCCAAAAACGTTCAAATTTCTCCATACCAACTTCTCCTCAAAGAATTAAGCCCACACATGAAGCGTTGGGAAGAACTCATTCGTGAGAATGCGTTTGGTACTGGAGGTCACCGGGACCATCTCCCGGCTAGCCTTGCTCACATGTTGTATTGTATAGCTGTCGAAAAGCCGTACAATTTGGCCTACTTCTTTATCAAACGGATTGAGTGTGCTAGAAAAACTCCCAAAGCCAACCTTCCATATGGAATGTTCCTTACTCGTATCTATCATCATGTTATCGAGTACTACCCCGATCTTGACAATAGTATTTATGAGTCCATCTACCCCACTCTGCGTACTCTCGCTCTAAAACAAGCTCGACGAACTCGAAGTGACAAGGGTAAACCTCGTCGTCATAGCTTTCATGGATCATCCTCAAGGCAAGATGATGATGATGAGGAGGAAAACATCGATGATGCTAGTACCCCTTCGTTTTCTGAGTTCGTTGACAATTTAGAGGATCTTGATTATCCCAACTATTCTACTCCATCTCCAAGTGATCAAACTGAAGAAGTGCTTCATGAACGAACTACCGAGATGCTTAGAAGACAAAAGAGCTTGCACGAAGAAGTTAGAGGTGGCTTCAAATCTATTGGGAAGACTTTGAAGGGTATCTTCGGGAAGAAAAAGAAATGATATGGTCGGATTATGTTTGTTTAACAATGTTTTATTTTTATGTCTTGTGTGCTATTTGTCCGAAGTTTATTCGGAAATACTTGTTATTTGAATATGTGTTTAGGATGATAACTTGATTGTCTTTGATATTTTTATGCATGTTTCTCTTGATCTATATATATGTTTGCATGATTAGTTAATGGTTATATAACTATATGACATATATGCTTTCTAATAAACCAAAACAAATGTGAAATGTCCAAATTGAGCTTGCTGCACATTCAAACCAGAACATAACATCTTTCCAGAAAATTTTTGAAAATTTTTGATTTCTGGGTCGTCAGATGGGCGGCCCCCTTAAATCATAAAGGGCGGCCCCCTTAAAATTAAGGGGACCGGCCACCATTTAAGGGGACCGGCCATCTGAAACAGTTTTTACACTGTTTTCTTTTGCATCATGTGATCCCTTTTGCTAGTCCCAGCTATCATTACTCTTAAAAACCAAACTGATTTTGGAATATAACATTACAATTTCAAAATAATTCCACTTCTAAACATGTTTTCCACTATATAATCCCCATGCATGTTTAATTCATCATTCATCATCCTCATCACTCATAAAACATCATCATGTCATCACCAAGAACCACCCATTCAAACAATGCCAAGAAACAAAAACTTGTCATTATACCACCCAAACAACTCTTCATTGATCTTACAAATGAAGACAACACCACCCCATCACCACAACCTCAATGTTCATCTCCTAGTGCACCAAATGCACCCTCCAAAACACCCTCAACAAATGGACATTCTACTTCCTCCATACCATCCACTTCATCCATTAATGACTACATAAACACCCACTTATCCTCTCCACAAATGGTTCAACCATCACAACCTACCAATGAACACTCCACCCTTGCACTCACTCTCTCATTATCACCATTAACACCTCTTGATGCACATTTCTCATCATCTCCTATCAACCCACCAACCTATAACCCCGTCCCATGGAGCTTACTTGAAGCTCATGGAGACACTTGCCTTTGTTGCATTCACAACCGAACAATTGTGTTCGGATTAAGAGATGAGATCCAATACATGTTTTCTCATATTGAAAACATGTTGCATCAACCACCAACAACAAACACAACACCTCCACCACCATCAACAAACACTCCTCCTCCATCACCATCTCCATGTTCACCATCCATTCCTCCCAATTAAACATGTATGGTGATTCACAAATAAAATTGTGTTAAACCCTTTTGGATGGCAAGCTCTAGAGAGGACTCTCATGTTTGAGACTTGGTTTATTATTTCTATGATGATTGTAAGCCTTTAAAGGCTTTTGTTAGTTGTAGCATTACTTGTTCCTTTTGTTGATGTAATGCTTGATGTATTATTTTCCTTGATTAATGAAATGGTTATGTTTAGTCTATATTTTTACATGCTATATACATATATATGTTGCTTGCTACTAAATATTTTTGCAAGATATCCATTTCTCGATTCCTTTTGGCCTCAAAACGAGGGGGAGCTTACATCAAGGGGGAGCTTCCGTTAACACGGGATAACCTTTTTGATGCTCACAAAAAGGGGGAGAAGTGATATAAACTCACTTTAATACTTGTATATAGACTAATTTTCGACTAATGAGTTTAAATTTTGTAATCATCAAAAAGGGGGAGATTGTTGACATAAATAATGTATGAAAACGTTATTTATATTTTTCGATATCTCTATATTTTGACGATCACAAAATGTAAACTCGTCAATCGTTTGATTACTACGTAAACAAGTATTAAGCTAGTTTATATCATTATATCCAACTTAATCACTTAAGGTATGGATAAACAAGTGCTTAATACATCTCATTATCAAAGGGGTATTTAATTAACTAATACAAAGTTTATTTAATTATATAATCTTATTATATATTTTTGAAAAACACTTTTGGTATTAAGGAAAAATGTCTTAATCATACTAAATATATGATTTCAAATATTTAACCAAAATCAGTTAGTTTTTCACCAAATAAACTTTCCCCACTAAAAGACAAGTTTTCTGGCCGTTACAGTTGGGCGGCCCCCTTAATTATAAGGGGCGGTCCCCTTAATTTTAAGGGGGCCGGCCATGCTTTAAGGGGACCGGCCAGGCTCCCCTGTCAGAAACTGTCAGATTTCTTCCCCTATAAATACCACCTTAATTCTGGAATTTTTCCTCACCTTTTGCACGAAATTTTCAGATCTACAATCATCTAAAACTCATCAAAAACCCTTTGATCATTTGTATATTAATCCTTGTTTCAAGTGATTCAATCCCTCATCATCCATTCTCATTCTAAGTGCAAAAGAAGAACTCTCTACAACCAAGTTCAAGAAGTGTTGAAGAGTTGTTGTGTATAGTGTATATATATTCATTTGTGAATACTGTGTTGTGCTTGTTATTATTTGTTTAGAAGATATAGAAGTTGTGTAGATAGTAGAAGTTGATTAGTAGTGAAGTAGGATAGTTGTGAAGATTGGTGTGTAGAAGAAGGTGTGTAGAAGATTGGTGTGTAGAAGAAGGTGTGTAGAAGATTGGTGTGTAAAAGCTAGGTGTGAAGAAGATTGGTGTGTAGATTGGTGTGAAGATTGGTGTGTAGATTGGTGTATTGATTGGTGTGTAAATTGGTGTGAATATTGGTGTGTACGGTTTTCTCCGCCATAAAGGAGTTTGTTGACATAGTGAAGAAAACTCTCGAGTAGGTGACTCGGGGAGTGGAGTAGGAACAAGGAAGGTGTCCTTGTAGCCGAACCACTATAAATCCTTGTGTTGTGGTTTGATCTTTCTAACTCTTCTCATTACTTATTTATTTACCTTTACTATATTAGTTTTGTTAGTTAGTTATTATACAATTGTTCATATAGTGCAAGTATTGAATTCACATAAACCAGAATCGAAGTTTTTTTTTTTAAACAAACTTGTGCTTATAAATTTTAAAAGGACGTAAAACTATTCAACCCCCCCTTCTAGTTTTCCACACTATTCGACTATGCCATTAGTCGACTGTAATTTTTTTAGTTTTTCTCTTTTTATTATTTGCTTGTTTTACATTAATCATGTCATAGCATCATGACCGGAAACACACCACCACCAAATCCGCCTAAACAACCCATTGATAAGGCTTACTCAATTGCTAGTATCAAGGCGTGTACCCCCACACCCCCTTGATATAGATAAGCTAAACTATAACTCGTGGAGTGCGTTATTCAAACGCTTTTGAAAAACCTACGATGTACATCATCACCTAGCCACTCCATCCACCTGTACGAGTACCGCCTTTATTGATCCTCTCCATGATTCTAGTGACTCATTGGTTGTCATGTGGATGTATTTCACTATATCTCCCAAACAAGTAGTTATAGTCATTGATGATAGTGCAACAGCTTTTACTGGGAACGCCTAAAGGACATTTTTTTAGGATAATAAGGATGCTCATATTATTCAACTTGACAACGAGATCCGTAACATGGCCATTGGAAATCTATCAATGAATGATTATTTTCAAGAGATTAAGTCCAAAGCCAATCTCCTTGCTAATCTCGGTTTCAAGGTAAGTGACTCGAGTCTTTTTACTTACGCCGCTAATGGACTTCGTAGTAAATTTCCGGATATTGCCCGGATTATCGTCATAGGGAAAAGCTCCCTACTTTTGATACCGCGCATTCTATGGTACTTCTTGAAGAGAGTGATTTGGTTGCTAAAACAAATGCTAAATCATCTTCACTCTACACCCTCATCCCCTACCATTCTTGTTGCTACTAACACGAGTAATTGAAAAATGGAAAAAATTTCAACGTGGGCCGTGTTTTGTACATGGCCTTAATGACTATAAGCCACGTCCCTCGACCAATGCTAATAACTCAAATGAAAAAAATGCTGGAAACTCTTTTGCCAATGCTCGAACCAACCCCACGTCTCAGAATAGTAGTCCTGACCCAACAACTTCCCAACCCTTTCGTCAGCCCACTCTGTGACAACCGTCAAACTCAGGTTAGCAACCATAGAGTTTTCATACGGTCTCGGGCTAAACTTACATGTGTTAAGTTCATTTTTTGCTTCTCGGGTCATTTTGTGCTTAGATTTTCTTTTTATTGGGAAACCTTGTTTAGGATCACGCCTTAGAACTAGGATCTTATTTAAACGTCACGATATGCTCATGTCTTTCTAAATTATTAGAGTCACCCACAATTATAAAATCTAGGTCATATTTATACTTCACAACTTTTATGTCACGCGATAAACTAAATATCGCACTTTAGACTTTACGTTATAACACAAGACTTTAACTAAACTATCTCTCACACATACACACACAAAAAAACACTTATCTCCCCTCCCCCCCCCCCCCCCCCGGCGCCGGTTTTGAGAAAACAAAAAACCACAAGTTTACTTCTCTCATTTTCCCATAAACTCATTATTACCCTCAATTCAAAACTTACACGCACAAAACTTTCTCTCAACTAACAATCTTTTCTCTCCTCTCCCTTTTGCTCCTTGTGACCGGCCAAGAACCACCACCATCACTTTCTAAAAATCTTGATTTGATTCAAGGTTTATACATACAAAGCTAGGTCTTGGTCTTCCATAACAAGATACTAATTTTGTTAGCCACCAAAGCACACATTTAAAACACTCCATCTCCACAGAACGAGGTCATTCTCATCTTCATTTGAATATTCTTGTAGGTAAAGCACGGGTGCAAGACGACTTGTGTCTATCTTGCACCCAAAAGCTCTTAAAATGGGTCTTTTGTAACTTCTCTTTTGTTTATATTTTATGAACTATTAAGACATATAAGCTACTGAGTTTTTTCTGTTAAAACACTCATAAGAAAGTTATAAAAAATTTTAGGGATGGGTTTTGGTTGTTCTTGTTAATGGTTGATAAAGAAAAAGTCCAAAAAGTAACCTAAAATATACTATTTTGGTCATTTTAAACACTTTTAAGTTCACGCAAGAAAGTGGAGTTTTTAATAAATGTACTACTGAGATTAAGGCACTAAAATCATGTTAAGAAATGTCTAAAATGAGATTAGGGGTCATTTGAGTAATTTGTGGGTGTTTGGGTAAAGAAAGATGCATGATAATAGGCTAGAAAACCCTAACAGTTTGCTGAGTTTGCAATTCTATGTACCATAAATTGGTCAAAAATCAACATATAGACCTGTTTATTGGCTCTAAAATCAAGTATTTTGAGTTAGCTATCCAACCATGGTGGTTTGGTGAAAATATCTTTTCATCTGGTCGTCCAAAATGGTAAAACAAACTAAAGTGTCAAAACTGTTTGAAAAATCAGAAACATTAGGTCGACTTCTAAAGGGCATAAGTTGGTCATATTTTATTCTTTTTCACTCAACTAACTCTCAGAGTTAATTTTATTTCTTATCTATAATGAATCCTCTATAGCTGTTTTAAGTTGAAGTGTCAAATTGCTCGGTTTTCCAAATTTGTTCATATGACTTCATTAGACTATAACTCACTCATACATGTAATTGTTAACTTGAAATTGATGTGGGAGATAGTTAAAGTATTAAATTGAGTTTCCTACTGGCCTAGAGCATAAAACTATGATTTAGACCTTCTGCTCGTTGAAATGCCTAAGTATGTCCAAAACTGAGCATGATTCGTAACGGGTCTATTTAAATGGGTTAAACCACTTTATAAAATCTACAAAAATTCATGAACACTCTTAAGACGTAGTATATTGATATGTGTAAAGGGTTAGTCCAGTAATGCATTTTAACTTGGTCAAACGGTCACCCGAAGTGACGTTAAAATCGAGAAAGATTCGTGAGTTTATGTAGAACTAGATAAGTGACACTTAATGACGAGTTTAGATAAATAACCTTATTAATAAATGTAGATTTTGTCCGAACATATCGTATAGAGTCTAATAAGTGTTATTTTACTTATCTTAGGTCTTGAATAGAAGGTGTGTATTCGCCGGGTTTCCTAGTAGTCCTTATTGAGTCGTACTTGTCTCCTTTACTCTCCAACTAAGGTGAGTAATTACAACCCCCTTTTTTACCGTTTTACATACTTTTGGGGCGAAATGCATGCCATATACTTGACTAAAAACTTGGTTGTGTTTTTATGACTTCACGTATTATTTTTATTATATGTATGATTTGATAAACTGAGACTTCGCATATTATTTTTAATATACGTATGACTTTGCTAAATTGAGACTTCGCGTATAATTTGTGGAAAACTAGAAGGAGGGTTGAATAGTTTTACGTTCTTTTTGTGTTTATTTTTGAAAAACTTTTGATGCTTATTAAAACTCTGGTTCGATCTTATGTGAATTCAATTGTTAACAAATATGAGCAAATATAAACAAGTATAATCTAATAATGTAAGTAATGTAATGAAATGAAATGAAAGATAGAGATGAAAATTTCAAACCACAACACGCGAATTTATAATGGTTCGGCTACAAGGACACCTTCCTTACCCTACTCTACTCCCCGAGTACCACACTCAAGAGTTTTCTTCACTATGTCAGCAAACTCCTTTTGGCGAAGAAATCTTACACACCTTGGCTTACACAGATTACCGACACTAAGCTAAATGTCGAGTTCTAATCCTAGCTAGAACTAATCTCACGACTTCTTCACAACTTCTTCATGATAGCTTCACAACTTCTTCAGGTCTTCTTCACACCCTCTTCTTTGCACAACTAATTCACATCTTCTACAATACTTCTTTCCAACACAACTAATATCTACAACTAACTTAATCACACAACACTTTACAAATAATCTAGTACTACTACAAGATGATACTAACTAATCACAACATTACTACTTTGTATAGATGTTGAAGGAGTGTTCTTCTTTTTGCACTTGTGTGGATGAAGCTTTGGATCATTTGGAAACAAAGACTTATGAATATATGATCAAAGGACTTTAGAATAGAAATAGAGATTGAGATCAGTTTTTAGTGCAAAAAGGTGAGAAAAATCTGTGAGATGAACCAGTATTTATAGCACAAAAAATTACTGTTCTGGAGCGTGCCGGTCCCCTTAATGATTAAGGGGGCCGCGAACGTTGGACATTTTTGTCCTTTTGTGGGGAAGGTTTTTCTGGATTAATTTTGCCATTTTTTGTTGAAAATTTGAATTCATATATTTATAATAAATTAAACATATTCTTTTAATTCCAAAAATGTTTTATAAAAGATATAAGATGTTTTATGACATTTTACAAAAATCTAGTGATTAAAAAAATGTTCCTTTGATCATATAATGCATTAGTCACTTTGTTTATTCATACCTTAAGTGATTAGGTTGTTAAAATGAATATTTATGACTAAATATTTGTTTACGTCATAATCTTTGATTTGAATAAGTTTTCATTTTGTGATTATCAAAACGTAGAGATGTCGAAGAATATTAATAACGTTTTTAAGCATTATTTATATCAACATAATTTTTTATATACGTATGGCTTTGCTAAATGAAGACTTCACGTATTATTTTTGATACATATGACTTGATAAACTTACACTTATGCATATTGTGTGTCTATTATTATTGGAGATGTGGGTGTACCGTTCGTACCCCAAGATGTCGTACCGTTTGTACGCTCTCACATTGTTAGTCCCCCATTGGTTTGCCATTCGCACTCCAATTTATACGCAGCGTTTGTGCGCTCCCCTATCTATGGAGTGTAAGTATTATGGATAGCGTTATTTGAGATCGGCCAACCTCTCGTTTTCCTGTCTACGGAACGCATAGTATTTATAAAGGGGGCGTTTACATTTTACTTGTTGCTTCTTACTTACAACCAAGTGTTTTTGATTATTTGATGAGCTTTTTTTTCCTCTTTTTTTTTTTTTTTTTTTTTGACTTACTTTATATCATGGAATTGTGTGTGAATTTATATGTTACAAGTTTTGTATGTGTGGGACTTGTAATAGGATAGGTTGATATGACTTTTGCCATGAGGACTTCTTTTAAAAGATTTTTTGTATTAAATATAAAACATGTGTGCTCACCAATTATTTCATAGTTGACCGTTTTTCTCATGTATTTTAGGTGATCGTCAGTAAAGTATTTATTAAAGCACTTGCATTGGAGTCATTTCAATTGTCATCTCCATTATCACATTTTTCAGATAATATTTTGTGAAACCAAAACTTATTTAATTTGCCGACTTGTGGCTAAAACTATTGTTGTATTGACGTACTACTTTATTTAATCATGTATGGTATTATCTATCGTCTTATGCTTGTGCCTTTCACTGTTACATTTCGTGTTTCCACTTTAGCTGGCAGTGACACACTCCGACCCAACAACAAGTACCTAGCTTTAACCCAATTCACTTGCATGTTGTCCCTTGCATTGGCCCAAAATACACAGCCCAACCCAGAATTGGATACATATTTTTCCGGTTGGGTTTGGACCCGGCACTTCCCAATGTACGTCCAGCAATACCCCACGAGCCAATTACAACAAGCTCATGTGGTTACAGCCAATTCAGTTTCACAGCCCCAATATTTAGGCCCAATTTGTGGTTCCTCCTCAGGCCTCATATTCGGTTCCTCCGCACCAAGGTACTAACATATTGTTTCTTGGCCATTATTCATACAATGTTCCTAATACGGTTCCATCCCAAGCTACTATACTTCCACATACATTTCAGACGATGACACTCTAAGGCCTGCTTGGAATATAGATACTAGAGTATCATCTCACAGGGCTGACAACACATGTAAATTCACTTCTATTAATAATTAAAACATTTATCCATTTGTGTTGTTGACAATGGCCAGTTTATACATGTGACTACACACATCATAAACCTTTTCACCTTCATCATGTCCTTGTAACACCTAGCATAATTAAGAATTTAATTTTTTTTCGCACATTTATTCGTGGCAATGATGTTTCTGTTGAATTTGATGCATATAGTTTCTCTGTGAAGGATTACCACACCCGTAAGCTTATTCTCCGTTGTAGGGGTGAGCAAAACCAACCGAAACTGACTCGTCCCGAAAAACCAACTGAATCCGAACCGACCATACTCAGTTCGGTATTTGATTTTGGTTTTCCCGAAATTCGGTTTCGGGATAGGTCGGGCCAGGATCGGTTCAGGCCAAAAACAAAAAACATACAAACAAAACCGAGAAAACCGACCGAAACCAACTCGTCCCGAACCGAACCGAGTAAACCAAGTAATTTCGATTTGGTATTTGGTTTTGGTTTTCCAGAAACTCGGTTTCGGGATTGATCGGTTTCAGGTTGGGACGGGTCGGTATTGGCCCGCTGCTCACCCCTACTCCGTTGTGACAGTATTGGGATCTTCATCTTGTCACTCAACAACCATCTTCTCACTGTCCATTTGCTTTGCTTTCTTTTAGTCACTATGTCGCACAGACACCTTGGGCATCCTGGTGAAGATGTGCTTCGCCGTCTAGACTCTCGTCATTTGATTTCTTGTAATAAATCAAAGTTTCTCGCTTTGTGTCATGCGTGTCAATTAGGTGAACATGTTAAGATCATATTTTATAGTTTTGAGTCGAATGTTACATCTGTATTTGAGATTATCCACTCGGATTTGTGGACATCCTCAATTTCAATTGAAAGTGGTATTCAATACTATGCTATTTTTTTTAGATCATTTCTCGCATTTTGTTTGGGTTTATCCTTTGCATAAACAATCTAATTAATTTGATACTTTTGTTGTTTTTGGTGTGTACGTAAATAACCAATTTAATGTTGAATTAAAGCTTTGCAATATGACTATAGGGGTAAATATGACAACACCAAATTTCATGCACTTTTTCGCTAACATGGCATAAAGTTTCGGTTTTCATGTCCTAAGAATTCCCAACAAAATGAGAAATCCGACATATGCTTCATATCCTTAACAACCTTATTCGGACCTCTTGTTTTCAAGCGCATATATACTTAGGGTTGTAAACGAACTGAACGTTCAGTGAACATTTCATGAACCGTTCGGTAAAAAGTTCATTTATGTTCATTCGTTTATTAAATGAACGAACATGAACAATATTTTACGTTCGTTTAGTTAAATGAACGAACATGAACAAAAGTCTCGTCCGTTCATTTATGTTCGTGAACGTCCGGTTATGCGTTCGTTAACGTTCGTTTATGTTTATTTATCTATTTATGTTCATATATTATATCTTTTAATTTCATAATTTAAAAAATTTGTTTGTTTAAACAAAACAACACTTATAAAACATAATATTGTGAAGAATTCAATAAAGTTTATGTTTGTTTGTCTATTTTTATTTATGTTCGATCGTTTATGTTCTTTTAGCGTTTGTTTAGTGTCTTAATGAACAAACATAAACGAACATGAACAACCCATTTTCTTAATAAATGAACATGAACAAAAAAAATTTGTTCGTTTAAGCGTCCGTGTCCGTTTATTTGTCCGGTTAAAATTAAATGAATGAACATAAACAGGGCTCCGTTCGTGTTTGTCCGGTTCGTTTACAGCCCTACATATACTTCCCTCATATTGGGTTGAAGCCCTTAATATGGCACCTCATTTTTTCAATATTCTACCTTCTACCGCCATTAACAATGAGATACTATTCACCAAGCCTTACAACAAACAACCATCCCATGATCATTTGCATGTATTTGGATGTCTATGATATCCTCACATTTACTTTGATCATAAACTCCCAACTGGTGTTCCCACAGTGTGCATTTCTTGGATACCTGCCAATCACCGTGGCTATAGGTGTCTCGACTTATCTTCTAGTAAAAAATTTTATTTCAAGACATGTTATTTTTAATAAGGATGTATTCCCATTCGGGTCCACGACCCCTCACACCACCAAATTACGAGTTTCTTTTAACCAATATACCTCCTCTTGTTCCTGCCAATTTACTGAATCCTACTGGCCCCTTTGTGGAGCCCATTATTCAACTAAATACATCACTTGCCCAACAAGCCTCACCTACCTGGACTATTACCCCTCCAGCCCAGTCCACCCGTGTGCTAGCCGAATCTTTGCAGCCCGAGCATCTCACCATCAAGTTCGGTCCATCAGTCGCCGGTACATTCTGGTTCGGCCCAGCCTCAACAACTAGCCCAGCCTCAACAAACGGCCCACATTCCTATTGTACTCCTCGACACAAACACCCACGCCATGGTCACTCGTACAAAATTGGGGATTTCTAAACTTCTTGAACGCATGAATTATCACGTTACTACCATTTTCCCACTTCCTTGCTCTCATGTCCATGCCCTCAGTGACCCTAATTGGCTAAAGGCTATGTTAGATGAATACAATGTTTTAGTAATTACTAATGGTACATGGGTCCTTGTAGCCCCTCCTGCTAATGTGAATGTTGTGCGTTCTATGTGGTCTTTCAAGCATAAGTTTCATGCAAATGGCTCTTTGAGTAGGTACAAAGTTTGGCTAGTTGCTAATGGCCGTAATCAGCAGCAGGAGATAGATTGTGACAAGACTTTTAGCCCGGTCGTTAAACTGGCCATTATTTGTATCGTTTTGAGCCTTGTATATTCTCTTGATTGGCATGTTTATCAACCGGATGTGAAGAATGCATTTCTTCATAGTCATTTATCTGAGACTGTATATATGCATCAGATGCTTGGGCTTGTTGAGTCTACTTACCCTGATTATGTTTGTTATTTGCAGCGTTTGTTATATGGGCTTAAACGGGCTCCTCGATCCTGGTTTCAGCGCTTTGCTAGCTTTGCTACACGAATCGGTTTTTCAGCAAAGTAAAACTGACACGTCCTTATTTATATTTCATCTTGGGTCTAATATTGCTTATCTCTTGTTATATGTGGATGATATTATTCTCAGAGCTTCTTCTGTAGTTCTATTACAGAGTATTATTGCCATGCTTAGCGATTTTGCTATGACAGATTTTGACTCTCTCAACTATTTCCTTGGTATTTCAGTCCAGATTTGCTGAGGAAATTCTTGAGGGGCTCGTATGAAGAATTGCAATCCGTGCCCGACCATGTTGATACTGAGTCCAAACTTGATCCCGATGGTGATCCAGTTAGTGATCCTACTTTATATCGCAACCTCGTTAATGTTCTTTAGTATCTTACTTTTACACGACCAAATTTGTCTTATGTTGTTCAGTAAGTCTATCTTTATATGCATGACCCTCATGAACCGTATTGTACTGCTTTGAAGCGCATTTTGTGCCATGTTTGCTTTGAAGCACATTTTGCGCCACGTTCGTGGTACTATTGATCATGGTCTTTAGCTTCATGTCTCTTATACTGATGTTGATTGAGCTCATTGTCTTGTCACTCATCACTCTACAATGTAATTGTGTATTTCTTGGTGATAATCTTTGTTCTGTCTCGTTTGTGACACTTTTCTATTTGCATGTTACAATACTTTGAATGTACTGAAATAGGTAAACAAGATAACACTCCAATATCTTAAATGGGCACAGGGGTAAAAATTAAGTCTTTAAACCTCAACTCCCAACAAGCTTAGAAGTTTATATGTACAAGACACGGATATGGACTGAATGCTATCTAGCGACATTTCCGACCATAAACAAAGATTTTGGAAGTTAACAAAGATACATAGTTCTAAATGCTAACGAAATGACCAAAAAGTAAAGACACTTGTAGCATCAATCTTTAAGCAAACTCATGGCCAAATCCCTGTAACTGACTTTCTTCTTCTTTGAAGGCCCGGGGTTAGGATCAAAAGTCGGGGTTTCTTTCTTGGGAACAGGTGGATCCAATATCATACTTTCTGTAGGCTTTGGTTCTAGGCTCGGGATCATGTCTAATAACATGGCTTGGACAGGGTCTACCATGACTTCCAGTTTATCGCTTACTTTATCAGTAGCATCATCACCCGTTTCGTCGGTTACTTTATCAGTAGCATTATCACTCCTTTTGTCACCATATTCTGGCGTGATATGTGCATCAGGAGGTACATAAATATTTTCCTCTAACGGTTCTGTATCTTGTACAATCGTATCTTTCATTTCATGATGGATTTCGTCTAAGGAAACCTCGTCTTCATCTGATACGTATTCTTGTATTTTTCCCAGTCTTGTTGCCTGCTCTTGCCCTAGTTCTTCGAGGCTGGTTCAGACCCGTTTTTCCTCTAGTACTTGTTTTCGTTTTAGTTGGTCTCCCTCTTCTCTTTAGGCCATATTTTTCCAAAGTTGGTACTTCTACAATTACATTTTTTCCCTTCTCATTTTTATCTTCTTTCTTTGTGCTTGAAATAATTTCTGCCTCAAGCGCATGCTCACTGCATCTTACACAAAGTTTATACATAAATAGAGAAATTCAATGCCATCAATATATTGTTTATGAGTACTTACTCAGACGAGGTTGATTCTGCTAAACCAGTAGGCCTCAAACTGTATTCCTCCTCTTGCAAAAGCTGGTCCTTATCAAAACAGTCTTCTAGCCACTGACAGTCGACTATATGTAAAGTTTTATTCTTTATAATACGCCTATCCGATGCCGAGAAACTGTATGGTGCATATTAAGATTAGAGGCATGATATCATATCCAAAAGAAGGATTGTAAATATTTTACCTTTTTACTATAGTACCGAATTCCAAATGAAACCCTGGGAAAGACATGACAACAAAATGAGTGACATTAGAAACAGAATTGCTGACTTTCCCACCATTAAAGGAAACTTCAAGCTTCATCCTCCTCATTGTAAGTTCAAGTAAAGCTTCCCAATCCAAAATCCTTCAGATCAAATCCATGGTTTATGATTAAGGTCAAATATAAAAAAACAAGAAAAAACAGGTCAAAGAATTTGAGCAGGATCTTACAGATGGTTTTCTGGAATATAGAAGTACATGCAGCACCCACTGAACCATGACCATTTATCGAGAGGACAGTATTTCTTTTTATAATAGTCTAGGGCTTTAGCATCTTCAGATCTATCGATGTTATTCAAAAGCTGGA
This sequence comes from Artemisia argyi, assembly GCA_030686995.1. NCBI lineage: Eukaryota > Viridiplantae > Streptophyta > Magnoliopsida > Asterales > Asteraceae > Artemisia > Artemisia argyi. The sequence goes on from CM060677.1 coordinate 130,139,683, forward strand.
AACAAGAGAAACCAGCTTAAGGAAACATTTAGATATAACTGTGAATAACTAGTGATTAGTTGATTACCTGTTCTAAATCTTTAATGTCAATATCCAAGTAGTAAGTGTCTGAAAATTCATCAATATCTTCTTGTAACTTCTTCTTTGATGACTCGGAAAGGACAAGGAAATGCCTATTGTACCAAAAAAAAAAAAAAAAAAAAAAAAAAAAACATTAGATAAGACACTTCCGTTAAGATAAAACAAAAGGATGATAAAGGGTGAAATTGTAATTACTTTGGCTGTAAAGGAACAAGTTTCTTCTGAGAACAACAATCAAGCAGCCATGAGTAGTGTATAACATCACCATGTCGTTTTGCAGCTTGGAACTTAATCCCTGCCAGATGACGTCCGTGTCAATTTTTTTAAGGTAGAAGAAAAAATTAGGTAAAAAAGGGTACCTCTAGTTTCTGCAGCGATACAGTGAGTAACCGAGTTATTCAAATTCATTGAAAAAGTACCACCATTTTCTGCCACCATTTTGTGCAGTGAATCCAAGGAATGACTCGAAGGTACATTTGAAAAGTCTGTAAAGGTTCAGGAAAGACTAAATATAATATATATATTCGAAGTACTTCTAATTTTCAAACAAAAGAGCATTGAGGGGCACGTGTAATAAATTTGGTAGAAGGATACAAAACATCATGTTTGAAAATATCAAGGTCTCTCCCTTAATCTGAGAAATATCAGTCTGGAGAAGATGAGAAGGAACCAAAGGGCCACTCTTCTTATCTGCAGTCTTTGATGACTTTGATCGTTTGGGTTTATGTTCCTGTTGATTTTCACGATTTGCCCCCCATTGTGTTGTATGATTGCTAGCATGCACTAATTCTACAAAAGCTGCAAGAATCAACTTGAATATGTAAAGCACTTGCCATAAAAAGTTACAATTACAGAAAAATTTCCACAACAAAACAGGAGCAATATTACTAATATGTAAAACTAAGAACAATTAAGCCACTTACATTCCACATCGAGGCATTCATGCCAAGGTTTATCATCTCTCACTCTGTCTATACGGGGGAACCTCAGGCTGTATGGAGCAGCAAAAACCTAACAAGTAAAAGAGAAACGAAATGTCACCATCTTACAAATCGGTCAAATTGCACAAAAAGAACAGTTCAAATTCTATAGCTATACCTCAGACCGAATTGTACGGATGTCGCAGTTGATAGAAAGTATGATTGATCTGCGCAAAGAAGAGAGGGATACGGTGAAAAGTTCACATTTAGATAATTAGATGACATCCATTTAACTAATTACATGGAAAAAAAAGCTTACTTCTCGGGACTATCAATCCAGACATCGGGTCTCTCTTTTGAGTTATTTGTGACCTTATAATAGCTAGGAGGACCCTTCTTTGGGTATTCATATTTCCTGCAGTTATTCTTATTAGTGGGACCCAAGACTTGTTGATTCATTCATACTTCATAATCAGTGTTCAAACAGAATTTATTACCTAAAATATGGCTTTAGTTTAGTTACAACAGCGTCAAGCTCCTCATCAGTGAGCCCAGTACCCACTCTGCAGAAGGAAATGAACCTGCAAATATATATTGTATATATTTCACTGTTTGAATTATTAATGGAATCATGGTAGAAAAAACAATAATTAATAAGTTCAACGTACCGCCTAGGATAGCTATTTGAGGCTGGGCGTTCCGCAAGGCCCACCAAAAATTGAGCAACCTTCAATCAGGAAATCTTATAGTTCATAAGTCCATTTTTAAGCAATATGATAACAAAGCGAGAAAGCATGTCCGTCAATGAAAGCTTATATACAATCCTCACCTGTCCACCACGACGACCAGAGCCATAGTATCCCCCTACAAAAATATATTTGAACTTAATCATATACCAAGACAATGAAACATCTTCAAGGAAGCAGAAAAATTCAACAAACCTATAATGAGAACATCCAAATCAGATCCAGGTCTAACGTATTCAGGCTTTAATTTTAACCACTTGCCACTCCGATCACTAGGTTCCCATTTGGAGTCAAGGTCTTTTAGAACAATTCCTTCATCTCTATGTTCGAACATATCAAATCGATATAATGTTATGCATAATAAATGTGTTAATTTAAGCAGCGAACAGTCCTACTAGAAGTAATAGATAAACTTAAATATTAATATATTAGAAATTAACAATATAAAAGGGCAATATTTTCAGAGTGCAAATGGTTTGACAAACAAAGCACGAGATTTACTTCATTATTTAATTAAAATAGTTCACTGACCTGTTCTCAATGGTTCGTTTAAAAAATGTCTCGACATCATCAACACTACGAGCAACACGTGACCAATATGGTTCCCCTGAATTGCCAGCAATAATAGCAAAAGGAATATGTCAACAGTATTACAAGAGAAAATAATACAGGTTTTCAATATAGTAGATATTTCTGTTTAGTACTCGGTAGATACTATAATCTTACAACTCAAAAAATCTGTAGGTATGTTACCACTACAAAGTATGAATTATGCAGATTGAAATTTTCTGAATCCCTAACCAAAAGCAAAAAAATCCATTGAAAATAAAATGAAAAGAATGGCAGCAAAAATCACTCAAAGTCAATGATACTTGATAAGTAGAAGGAAGTCTGATATAGAACTTTTTACCAGCAGGTGTATGAACATTAAGACCACCATCAGGAACCAAAATTTCCAGACGACCCTTGACTGGCTTCACAACCTTTTTTAGTAGCTCATGACGTTCCTTTAGACTTTGATGGATAACACTCGTGTCTCCATCATACAAAATATCAAATGCAACATCTAACCGTATCAGAGTCAGGGTTTAACATATTTAAAGAAACAAATACAATGTAAAGGGCTAAAAATTTTAGACTTCACGCAAAACAGAAGGATACAGCATAACTGCAATAAAGGAAAAAGATAGTCAGCGTTTTCCTTAATGGAACATTTAACGAATCAAGAGAAACAGGAACTAACCTGTCGCTCACTAGCAAGTCCCTCCCTTGCTGCCTTGGCTGTAAAAAAATGATAAGAATTTGAATAAAATATGCAAAATGCGGCAAAGAAAAAATAGATGGATAATCATTCAAAACCTATTTCTTGATTAGAACCAAATTCAGCAAACCGGTCAGTTGATGTGTCCCAAACTAACATTTCCCCATCAAGTATACATCTGTAAAGAGAGTCGAGGAAAATCCAAAAACAGCATCACATATGATTGCAAATATGCACACAGAACATAAGAGTATAGATGTAGTCAGGTACAATATCTTACAATATTACAACCACATTTACCTGTCAACAAGAATGTTTTGCATAATAACATCTGACATTCCATGAATATATTCCGGATGATCAAGAAAGGTCCTGCAACATGAATTAATCAATCAAAGTTTTATTCGAGTAATAATTCAAGGTTGTTTAGCATAAATTTGTAACTAGATGGTCCGTTGTTTTGAGTTTTAATTACTTTAAAAAAAAAAAAAAAAAAAAAAAAAAAAAAAAAAAAAAAAGCACACACACACACACACTCTTAAGCTTTGCAGATTAAAATATTTACTATATACATAGTTCATTAGAAAGTGTACATCCACTGAAACAAAAGAAAAGGAATATCAAATGAAACCCAAAATATATACTGTACTGGATAAGGATTCAATTCTAAGGATGTGTAATACCTAGAAAAGAAGTGTATTTCTTTTCCATTCTTATGGATTTGGATGCGGTCACCATCAAATTTGCATTCAACGACAACTTCCTTCCCATGAAGCTGTAAAAAGAGAGTAATAAAAGATGTAACCGAGGGGCCAAGATAAAACTGTTTTGGAAAATATCTTTAAAATCCAAAACAGCAAGTCAACTTTAACTAATTCCATGTCTCCTCAATAACGATGCTTTTTTCAGCAGAATATAAATTGTCTAAAATAAAAGCAACAGAGTATACCTTTTTCCATGCGCTAGCTGCATTAGCGACCCTTAAAGCTAACTGAGGTCGTACAGCTTTTCCAATCTCTATATCCTGAAAATAGAGGTTATAGCTGGTTAAAACTGCACATTAGTAAGATGGACCCTAAACTGGACTGAAACATAATGAGATGTTATTTAACATCATGCAAAATCAGATCTAGTTGTGTGTAGATAGACACACATACACACACATATATATGTATCAAGCATGTGTTACTGCTATGTAATGTATGTTTGCAAGTAAAATTAGAAGACTAGAAGACAGGAAGCTAGAAGATGATTTAGGGACAGAGGAAAATGTTTTATATCATAATTTTTTAGCTCAACTGGAAAGACCGGTGCACACAGCATGCTGAAAACAAAACAATTTACATCAATACCTGACGCTTGTGCCTTTGATGTCGATCTCTCAACCTTTCACAAACTAGTTTTAGGTCACATGTGACATTGAACAAGCCTTCAGCATCAGGATGAAATTCATGGAAGATGCTTTTTTCACTGATTCCCAACTTAAGATCTTAGAAAAAACAGATAAAGAGGTAAGGAACAAAAACAAATATAACTCTATACATGATAACAAGGAGCAAAAACAGTTTTAAACAAGGAATAAGTACCAAACCTTTAAGGATAATCATGACGATCCACTTCATTTCTTGTGCATTTGTTTTCATGATCAGCTCAGAAAGAACCGCAGTCTTCTCTGTTCTGTCATAACAAATAACTAATGAGAAACGTAAACAACGAAGAGAAGAGGAACCGAAATAGAAAATCTGAGCAGCCAAGTAGACTCATACATTACAAGTTGGACGAATTTAGGCAAGTGATAAATAAGTACTTCTTTGTTGATTTTAATACACGCCAAAAGAGACTACACCAGCATACCTATTTTCACTTGATGCCAAGCGATCGAGCAAGTCATTTAACTCTTTAATTGTTAGTCCACCAGAAATCATTCCCTGCCTCCTCTGTAAAACCTGCTCACACCCAGTGGTAAAACTTTATGCAAGGATATTTGCCTTTAAGTAGGTGCTCACCAAACTGTAATACTAATACATACAGCTACGCAAGATTGACTTGAACTTATACATTGCTCACTATACATATTTTAATGGACCGATCATTATTTTCTCTGAAGATTCAGAATTTCATGTCTTAATATGAAAGTTTATCATGATTGACCATCGAAGTCAAACGACATCTTTGTTACTGGAGTGGGACATATGTATAAGCTAAGCTAACTGGTGCATAAATTTGCCAAGAAAAATGCTAATTTCCAAATCCTCAATCTAGAAGCAATAACTTCTCCCAAAGCTTTTGCCTTTATCTTAATTCCAATGATACTAGCTTAAGCCTTTAATCAACATAAAACCAACCCAATGAACTAGTATTCACAAACAACTACTTCCTGATTATAATCACTTCCAGCTTAAGAATATCAAAACCAATCTACTAAACCTTAAATTCGTTAATCAAATCCCAAGTCTCCTACTATTTTCAAAAAATTAACCCAACTAACTGCGGAAAAGAAAAAGAAACTATACTTCTAGTTTAAAATAGAAAATACCAACATACATTTTCATTTGTCGCATTTAGTCATCGTACTTTTCTTATACATCCATGTTTGTGCCTTGTTTTGTAACCTGTAATCTAAATTTTTTGAAAAAATGATTGGGAGGCCTAAGGATATATGCCTAAACATGCATGGTAACATTATGTTGCTTCCAGGTGATGGACTCACTTCTTTACGAACCAATAAAACACTAGCACACATGTTTAGGTCTCCCAATCATTTATCAATTTTTGCATACACATAATTTTAACATTATACATAAATCTAACAATATAACGCATATATTCAACATTTATATAAAATGTCATCATTTTCCATTTCATAGTGCCCAAAACCGACATAAAGTCATCTTATAAACTCTAGCAATATAAACAAAAGTACAACTACCGAAACTAAACAACTTTAAACACAAATCCAAACATCAATCCTCACAATCAAAAAATCATTTTCCTCACCTCGGCCGCCACGAGGGCGAAATTGCCAACATTAGCACCAGTCTTGGCGCCCCCTTTCCTCCAATTAATCAACCTAACAGCATCCTCACTATCTCTACTCATCCCCAACGCATCAATGATACAAGTAGCAAGCACAGACTCCTTCAAACCATACGACCCGCGCTCTCGGTCAAGATTCGGGAGAATCAACCGGACAGCGGAGAAATAGTCGGAGGGTTTGCAGTATGTGTCTATGAATTTGCGAAACTTGGATCTTTTTTTTGAGGATTGTTTGGATTTTTGGATCCAGGTGAATAGGCTTACCATTATGCTGAATTTGGTGGATCCTGTTGACATTTTTTGGTTAGGGTTTGGGTTTGTGTTTGGGGATTTTGAATTTTGGTGGTTTTTATAGGTGGTCTAGGTTAGGTCAAAGGCTTTCCCTGGAAGCTTTGAGTAGTTAACCAAAAAATACTGTAAATACTCTTTACTTTTTACTTTTTATGTGTCAGTCAAAAAGGATTTGCTATGATTAATGTGAGATACTAAGAGCACCCGACAACAAGGTTTATCTCGTCGTTTAGGTTTTACGGGTGGCACATCACCTTACATCTTTTTCACAATTAACCTCCTCATAAATTGATGACGTATAGTCTATATTTGGGTCACGAGCCCAAATGATAAACATCACTAAGGCCCAAAACCACCATGAGTGGGTTATTATAACTTGGGCCTCATTGATAATGGGATTGGGCTCACGTAGACCCAAGCCCAACCAAACTACCCGGGCATAGATAAGGATCTTCTATTTACGGAATAGATATCCTTAACCCGGATAAGCACCACATGTGCGAAGAGTAAGGAGCAAGAAACCTACAAGGATTCTGCGCCTATATAAGGAATGACATAATTCTCATTAAAGGTACGATTCACAAAACCCTAAACTCTTTACGAGAACCCTAAAACCGATTACTTACTCTCACGCCGGAGGATAATCGTGGGAGACAATCCCACGATAAGCCTAACGGTGTTTGTTTGTTTTCTTAGTGCGCAGGTTTCAAGCATTAAGAGCGGATTGGTACAAGAGCAAGAGCCCAAACTAGAAACGCCCAACTTTTGTATCAACAAGTGGCGCCATCCGTGGGACCTGTGACTAAAGAACTAAGGAACTAGAATGACGAAGAATAAAAATTCAAGCCAGCGGACTCCGCAGTTGGAAAAAACACATGACCCCCAGAGGAAGAATCAACAAGATTCGACCCCTAGGCAGGCCACTGGGGCAACCAGTGCGCCTGGTCACCAAGAAACGGGACCAACCCAACCTCTCCCAGCGGTGGAATTGCCTGTAAGGACTACCCAAGTCACTACCGTAGTCCCAAGCGTTGAAGAACTCCAGCGCACTCTCTTCAATACTCCTCACCAAACGGCACCTACAGTGGACAACACTGTGCCGCCAGGCGCACCTAACCGGGATAGGGTGCCCAATACTGAGGCAGATATTCTTGCAGCGAATGAGGACGCACCTAACCTGACGTTGAGTAATTTTGTATCCCAAAATTATGAAACTTTAACCGCCCTCATGCAAGAAGAAGCGAGGAGAAGGTCGAGTACGAGCCTGCAAGCCCGGCTCAACTTTGGTCTTAAACGCGAAGCATCGTTACCGCGCCACCTGCAAGGAAGACGCGAAAATAATGAAAGACGTACCACTATCCATGATAGGCTGGGTACGACATTTAACTCACAATATTCAGAAGAATATGAAGACGGCGAGAGGCGCACTAATGTTCATTCCAGACTTGGTAGTCGTGGAATACAAGACAGATTGGGACCTCAACATTCACCAAGCGAAGGTTCCTCCAGGTCTGGGAGCAAAAGAATTTACGATAGATTAGGGAGGAGAATATCCCCAAGTGAAAGCCCCTCAAGTTCTTCCTCTGAAGGAAGCCGGCGCAAGCGCCGCAAAAGAGATTACTCCTCCTCCAACGACTCCTCGGACAACGAGGATAATGAAACAGGACACTGGAAGTCTAGAGGAAAACGTCGTGAAGAAGAAGACGAAGATATGTCTCTCCCGTGGCGTCGCTAGAAAGTTAATGCATTTACACAACGCATCAGCGATTACTCCGATCACAAGAGGAGGCGCATGCCCACTAATGTCAAAACATATGATGGAACAGGTGATCTGGATGACCACCTAAAAATTTTCGAATCGGCTGCTACTATCGAAAATTTATTCGAAAATTGGCCATAACCTGTGTGGTGCCATATGTTTAATTCCACATTAGTAGGGAATGCGCGCACGTGGTTTAGCAAGCTCCCACGATGGAGCATTGGTGGGTTTGAAGAATTGCGGAAAGCATTCCGTTTAAACTTCACCCAAAGAAAGAAGTGCGCTAAGAACCCTGTCGAACTAGCCAGAGTACGACAGCGCCAAGGGGAATTAACCAGCGCTTATATGGAACGCTTTAAAGATGAGTGCATACACGTCAAAGCGTGTCCTGAAGTCTTAAAAATTTCAGGGTTCATGAATGGGATTAACAACCCAGAACTCATTCGAAAGCTAAACGACAAGGTTCCCCAAACCTTCGATGAGTTAATGAAGCGCACAAGATCCTTTATACAAGGGGAAGCAGCCGCTGCGGATAGTAAAAAAGGCTATTCCAATTATAGGCAACAAGAACAGCCCAGGAGACAATCCAATGATCAGAATAACAACCGCAGCAAGAATTATCGCAGTGGACAAGATAATGACAAGTATACCCCTCTCACAAAGACTCCGAGGGAAATATTTGTAACAGAAGGTGCAAACTTCCCAAAACCTCCACCAATGTGTACCGCAGAGGACAAGCGCATAGGGAATGGATACTGCGAATATCATGGCCAAAAGGGCCATACAACCAACGAGTGTGTCCAGCTATGACAACTACTTGAAAAATTAGTAAGAGATGGCAGAATGGATCACCTCATAAAAAACATTAAAGACGGGAAGGACAAGCAAAAGAATGGAGGCAAGAAGGAACCTCCCAAAGATAAAACGGACATCATCTACATGATGCAAACATGGCAACGCAAGATAAAGCAAAAAGTCAGTCAAAAGTTCTCCCCAGGAAAGGAGATATCCTTCCCCACTCTAGCTGCGGACAACGCAGTAGTAGAGCCACTAACCATTGAGATACATACTGGGGGACACGAGATTCGCCACATGTATATCGATGGAGGGGCATCAGCAGATATTCTATATGAGCATTGCTTCAAAAGGCTACGACCCGAGATACAAAGTCAATTAATACCAGCCACAACTTCGCTGACTGTGTTCACAAGAGAAAAGATATGGCCTATGGGGCAATTACGCTTACTTGTAGTTGTGGGCGATGAACAACACTCAACAGCAACATGGATAAATTTCATGGTAATCAAGTCTCCCTCACCATACAACGGCATTATTGGGAGACTTGGAATATCATCCATGCGCGTTGTACCATCCACAGCACATGGGATGCTCAAATTTCCAGTGGAAGGATGAATTGTCACCCTCTACAACACCACAGTACCACCCAAAGAATGCAACGCAGTAACCAGTGAGGTGGAGAATATTCCAGAACAGCGCGCAGAAAAAATCCCAAATTTAAAGGTCGCTATTCATCCCGATTACCCAGATCAACAAGTATCGATTGGAGGATCTTTATCTGACAAAGGTAAAGCAGCTGTGTGCGCACTCTTGCAAAAGAACCTGAATATCTTTGCGTGGGAACCAAAGCATATGACCGGAGTGCCACGCTCCATCACGGAGCATAAGCTACAAATCCGACAAGGATATCCCCTAATACGACAAAAGAAGCGCGGCCAAGCCCCTGATCGCGCAAAATCTATTCTGGAAGAAGTACACAAACTTGTAGACGCAGGCATTATGCGTGAAGTATACTATCACGACTGGATTTCTAATCCAGTGATGGTAAAGAAGAGTGACGGCAGTTGGAGGATGTGCGTGGACTTCACAGACCTCAACAAGGCATGCCCACAGGACTGCTATCCACTACCGGAGATAGACTGGAAAGTAGAATCCCTGTGCGGATATCCTTTCAAGTGCTTCTTAGACGCATACAAAGGATACCATCAAATCCAGATGGCAGCGGAGGACGAAGAAAAAACAGCTTTTCACACAAGTCAAGGGGTTTATTGCTATACAAAAATGCCCTTTGGCCTAAAGAACGCAGGCGCAACATACCAGCAATTGGTGGACACGGCTTTCGAAAAACAAGTAGGGCGAAACTTGGAAGTCTATGTTGACGACCTTGTCATCAAGAGCCACACAGAGGATGAACTGGTGCGCGACATCGAGGAAACGTTCAAAACATTGGAAAAAATAAACATGAAGTTAAATCCCAAGAAGTGCACCTTTGGCGCAACAGAAGGAATGTTCCTCGGATACCTAATAGAACCTGATGGAATCAAGCCTTGCCCAGAAAAAACAAAAGCTGTTATCGACCTCCCCTCACCGCGCACACTCAAAGAAGTCCAGTCATTAAAAGGAAAGCTAGCTGGGCTAAACCGTTTCTTTTCTAAGTCAGCAGAAAAATCACTCCCTCTCTTTAAAACACTCACGAAGTGCACCAAAAAGGGAGACTTCCGTTGGACTGAGGAAGCAGAAGAAGCTTTTCGACAGCTAAAACACCATCTGGCATCACTCCCCAAACTTGTCGCACCGCGACCAGGGGAAGAGTTAATCATGTACTTATCTGCAATCCACGGAGCAGTTAGCGCAGTACTATTGACAGATAGAAACTCCGTCCAGACACCCATATACTTTGTAAGCAAAGCATTGAAGAATACAGAGACTAACTACAGCGCCATGGAAAAGCTGGTCTTAGCCCTAGTATTTGCAGCTAAAAGACTGCGTAGATACTTTCAAGCGCATCCCATAGCTGTAATCACAGACCAGCCAATCAAACAATTTATCTCTAAACCTGATGCATCAGGACGGCTACAAAAGTGGAGTGTATTGTTAAGCGAGTATAACATCTCGTATAGACCACGCACTGCAATCAAGGGGCAGATATTAGCCGACTTTATTGTTGAAAAGCCAGATACCGATAGTCCAACTTCAACAACCAAAACAGATTTACAGGAACCCTGGATTCTGTTCACAGATGGATCCTCATGCGTGGATGGATCAGGCGCAGGCCTTATTCTTACTAATCCAAAAGGAATGGAGTTCACCTACGCGCTGCGCTTCGAATTCACAGCCACAAACAATGAGGCAGAATACGAAGCCCTACTCGCTGGACTACGTATTGAAATTCAAATGGGCGTACGCAACTTAGAAGCAAACGTAGACTCCAGGTTAGTGGCTAACCATGTGTTAGGCGAGTATGAAGCTAAGGATGAACACATGATCCAATACTTGGAAAAAACCAAATCCTTAATTCAGAACTTTGATAGGTTCACAATCAAACAAGTACCTAGAGGAGACAACAGGAAAGCTGGCGCGCTTAGCAAGATTGCATCTACAAGCTTTGCGCACCTATCAAAGCAGGTATTGGTGGAAACTCTAAAAAACAAATCAATCTTGGAGATGGAAGTATCCACGGTGATAGAAGAACAAGATCCCACGTGGATGACACCTATCATTGAATTCATTGGCAAATGGATCTTACCACAAGATCTTAAGGACGCTCGAAGAGTACGACGCACAGCGCAGCGATTTGAACTACGGGATAACATCCTATATCGACGTTCTTTCTTACAACCTTGGCTCTGATGTGTCGGACCTCTTCAAGCAGACTATGTACTCCGAGAAATTCACGCTGGATCATGTAGCATGCACTCAGGACCACGGTCCGTTGTAGCGCGCGCTCTACGGTTAGGATATTATTGGCCTACTTTGCACCGCGATGCGCGAGATATGATAAAAAAAATGTAGCAATTGCCAAGTATACAGACCAATTCCGCGCCAACCACAACAAGAGCTAACCCCCATCACCTCACCATGGCCATTCTATAAATGGGGCATTGATATCGCAGGCCCTTTCCCAGTTGCAGCGGGAGGGCTAAAATTCCTCATCGTAGCCATAGACTACTTTACGAAGTGGATTGAAGCAAAGGCAGTGTGAGTATCACGGGCAATCAGGTAAAACGCTTCGTATGGGACAATATTGTGTGTCGCTTTGGGATACCAGGTGAAATCATATCAGATAATGGGAAACAATTCTGCGACAACCCATTCAAAGATTGGTGCGCACAATTGAACATCACACAACACTTTGCTTCAGTAAAGCACCCACAAACCAATGGTTTAGTTGAGCGCGCGAATCGCAGCTTAGGCGAAGGGATAAAAGCACGCCTCGACAGACACAAAGGAAAATGGGTGGACGAGTTGTCACACGTTTTATGGGCGCACCGTACCACAATCAAAACCAGTACCGGAGACACACCATTTTCTCTTGTCTATGGGACATAGGCCGTCATACCAGCTGAAATAGGGATGCCAACTATACGAACAGCAGAGGTCAACGTCACAACAAATGACGAGGAACGGCGCATAGATTTGGACTTGCTAGAAGAAAGGCGTGAACGCGCAGCTATATGCGAAGCAAAGGCAAAAGCAAAGATGAAGAAGTATTACAACGAAAAAGTCAAACATACTTCCTTCAGGCCAGGAGACTTCGTATACCGCGCTAACGATGCGAGCCACGCAGAAGACACAGGCAAGCTTGGACCCAAATGGGAAGGACCTTACGAGGTCACTGATGCACTAGGCAATGGTGCATACAGGTTGCGCGATATGGAAGGTCACGACCTGGCGCGCACTTGGAATATTTGCAACCTCAAAAGATGTTATCTTTAGGAAAGGCTACGGCCCACAAACAGACAACTTTGCACTTTAGTATGTGCCAAATAATTGTTTGTTTCTTCTTTTCTTTGTTAGGAATTGTTTTTTACTTTTTCAAAAACTTGCAAGTATCAATAAAACGTTATGGTTTCTAGCTAACTCCATAACACATTTCACTTTATTGCGTACATTCTTATATGTGTCAATATTGTCATACTATATTTTTGCCTACATGGCGTGCATGCACTAACTAAGACCCACGATGGCATAAAGGATGAGTAAACCTACTAACTAACTCGTTGAGTAAGAGGGTTGCAAACCCATCAACATTGGATCACGCATCCTTGCTAGGCGCCTTACCTTCAAGACGTTGAAGTAAGTTTTCCTTGCGCATCCCACGAAGGATGCACAAATGTCACGTACAAGCTTAGCAAACAACGAGCCAAGACTCTTGGTCACACAATAAAACTTTGCAAACACAATGCAAGCTTATACTTATAATTTATCTTAAGTCACGCACTTAATTTAAACATAATTCCAAAAAGAGCATCTTATTTAATCTTTTTACATAAAAAGACAAACATATACAGGTAAAAGATATACTTTGTTATTTATACAATAAATATACAAGTCACAAAAAGCCTATATGCTATGATGATGCTCAGGACTATCTTCTGGAGCAGCGGAGCTTCCTGCCTCTTGAAGCTTTCTCAAGAGCAACGCATCCTTAGGCGATACGGTCGCTACACTAACAGGAATCCCATCTGGCCTGGGAATATGCGCAGCACCCACACCGCATAAGACAGCCTTGCCCTTAATACCCTTTTTCTTGGCAGCTCTCTCTGCGTGCCGCTCCAACACCTCCTTAAGAGGAATCTCCTTTTCAAGAGCAAAAGGATTCAACATATGGCGTGGCTGTGCAAAAACAGGTACCTGCAGCTGCGACTTGTCAGGCTTGAGAAAGTAGTCTGGCTGCGCCTCTGCATCCTCCAAGATATGGCGCCTCAAGGTCAACCCATCCATAATTACCTTTATAGGGTTGTCCTAGTCGCGCTCCAGCTGCGCAATATGAGGAAGCTCAAGCAGCTTCATTCCCTCCATCGCCTTCACCAGCTCGTCATACGCATTGGCATTATAAGCAGGCACCTCAGCAAGCGCCACCTTCAGCAACTTAGCCTCATGAAGCTCCTCCATGGCTTGCGCCCTCCCACGCTCCACGACGCACTGCACCACCTTTCCAAAGGTCTCCAACACCTCTGGAGACTCTAAGGTGCCCATTGCAGCCAAGCGCAAGCCATGACTGATCAACCACCTACATAAACAAGAACAAATTGCATTAGAAGCGACAAACCAACAAATATAGTAAAGTAACATTGCAGGAAAATATGTAAGGACGTACCTGCGCTCAGCTATGGTAGACATCAGGTGAGGGTATAATTCCTCATCATAATCTATGCTCAGGCCACGCAGCTTCTCCTCCTGCACCTTAATAATATTCTCCATGCGCAAGCGAAACTCATTAATGTTCGCAAAATGTTCGTCCTTCTTCTCCTCAAGATACCTTACCGCCCAGGTAAGGTTGGCCCTAAACTAATGAAGTTCCCCGCGCGCGTGCTGCAGCTCAGCCATCATGGTCAACTTTTCTCCAGTGACCTTGTCTGCGTGCGCCTTAAAGGACCCCACCTCCGCTTGCGCCTCAGCCAGCTGCGCACGGAGAAGAGCAATCTCCTCATCTTTCTGGGCAAGAGTACTACTCTCCCCGACGTACCGCGTCTTCAACTGAGCAACCAACTCAGTTTGACGCTCAGCAGCAACAGCCAACTCCACCAACAGTTGCTGCGCAGATACGTCCTCAGCCACCTTCACTCCCTCCTCCACGTTTTCATTCTGAGGAGGGATCACACTTTCCACAAATGCCGTATCATCCTTCGCAGCATGGTCACTACAAGGAATAAGGAAGCAAGTCAGCGCATATTACGACAAGTAATAATACATATATAAAGAATATGTAAAGAATGTGGAGTATCACTTACAGAAGCGGAGAAGCCTTGGCGGTCTCCTTCTCCGCGCCAGTTGCGGATGTATCATCCTCCGCAGATGACTCTTCATCCGCAATCAGATGACGCCTCCTTTTGGAAGTACCAGGGGAATCATCCTCTCCCTTGCGCTTCATATTCTGCGCTAACTCCTGAGGCTCTACTACCTCCACGCTGTCAGAAGATTCAGCTCGCAACTTTTCCACATCTGCAGACTCCACAGTGGGAGCCACGCTCTGTACTGGCGTCACAAGAAGAGGGGGCGAATCTTCATGACCAGCTGGCCCCAACACAGTCAGATGCCCAGCAGTTGCATCCAAGAGCGGTTGCTCGTTCTCCCTCAGAGGGCGCACGCCAACAGTCACCTGTTTCGGCTTCTCAAGCTTCACAACCGCAAACAAATCCATCTCTGCGCAACACATAAACAAATAACAAAACACAGGTTAGTTATTACAAGTGCGCATACAGAAAAACTTACATTATTTGAAGCGAACAATTAAAAGGGATGAACACCCACCCCGGCCTTCCTCATCAATGAAGGTTGACACCTCGTCAGCACCAAGGAAATAGTTGCGACTCAACCCCATGTGCACCAAAAACTCCTCAGGATAAGGGATAATGGGGATGCGGTTGGCATCAATAGTCTGCGCATCTGCCAAGCTATACGAACCGGGTGCGGGGCGCCCATCCCTCGGCAGCGTCTCTTGAGTATAAAACTCAAATGGTGAAGGAAACACCACATCATCCACCCAGAAAAAATATTCCCTCCAATGCCTCAAGGAATCTACCTTATCGGTATAACACTGAAGGCTTCCCGCGCGCTTTGCAAAGGATACCCATCCATGCGACCACGTTGTGTGGTAAAACGTGCGGAATAGGTCGACAGTTGGGTTTATTGCAAGTAAACGACAGTTTACTTCAAAGTTTGATATCTTCGCCGCACCTATACAGTGCAGCTGAGAGATATGAAGGTGATAGAAATTGAGCACGTTGCTCAAAAATACAGATATCGGTACGCGATAGTTAGCGTACTCAAAGAAGCGCGTGTATAGCCCTATCTTCCCTTCGGGGAAATCGGCAATACACGCATCAACGTCCGGGGCTTCTGGATGCACATCCAAAGGAATAAAGTAATCAGATGAGAACTGACGAACGTCATCCTCATTCATCGCAGAGCGAAACTTATCCAACTGAGCAACCATTCTTACAGTATAAAGATCTACTAAGAGGCGCACGCACAATTACCTAATGAAACAGTTGATTTCTTTGAAAAACGCTTTGAAGAAATGTGAAATGGTGAATGTGTGTTTTTACTGTGTGTTTTTGGTAAAAGGGAGGCGGTGACTCTTATATAGATCATGACAAACCCTAGATGTAGGCCACGTGGATCCCACTCATAAAACGTGTGGCTGGAATACGAAAGGTACATGCACTTTTTCCCGTTTTCCAAGGAACACGTGGATACATCCCCCGTTTTCGAAGCACTTTCTTGAAATATCTTGGACTAGATACATATTTCTTCATATTGGGCGGAAAAATTCTAAATTTGTCCCGCCACGCTTACCGCTGTTTTCACTAGTCTAGCATCCGCGGCTACGAGCCGCGCACACTAGACTGGGGGGACATGATGACGTATAGTCTATATTTGGGCCACGAGCCCAAACGATAAACATCACTAAGGCCCAAAACCACCATGAGTGGGTTATTATAACTTGGGCCGCATTGATAATGGGATTGGGCTCACGTAGACCCAAGCCCAACCAAACTACCCGGGCATAGATAAGGATCTTCTATTTACGGAATAGATATCCTTAACCCGGATAAGCACCACGTGTGCGAAGAGTAAGGAGCAAGAAACCTACAAGGATTCTGCGCCTATATAAGGAATGACATAATTCTCATTAAAGGTACGATTCACAAAACCCTAAACTTTTTACGAGAACCCTAAAACCGATTACTTACTCTCACGCCGGAGGATAATCGTGGGAGACAATCCCACGATAAGCCTAACGGTGTTTGTTTGTTTTCTTAGTGCGCAGGTTTCAAGCATTAAGAGCGGATTGGTACAAGAGCAAGAGCCCAAACTAGGAACGCCCAACTTTTGTATCAACACAAATAACTAACCTCAACTTACTCATTTGGGACCTACCATATTTTTTTTATTCACTAAAATACAACACAATAAATAATTATGACTGACAAGGCTGACAAAAAGTGAGGAGCAAGGCTCATCGTGCAGATGAGTAAGTGACTTTTGGCGAGTTGCAACAAGGGGGGGGGGGGGTACAATAACTAGCTTGGCGAGTTGCAACGAGTGTCCAACGTGGAACGGCGAGGTGTGGTAACGAGTTGCACCTTGTGCTCTAAGAGGACAAACGGGAGAACGAGTAAAAGAATGTCTACGTTTGGTAAAGTAATTGTGTAGTTGTTGGAGCTACAGATGTAGTTGTAGATTGAGATAAATTGGGATATTAAAAATTTAGATTATTTTTGTAAGTTATATAAAGAAATATTAGATTTTGAGAGAATATGAAAAATTATTTAATCTATAATTTTTTATAAGTTTTATCTCTCCGACAAAACTTATATTTTAAATAGCTTATTTTATTTAAAAAAGTAAACATAATCTTGTGTGCCAAACATGCTCAAATGAACATTTTCTAAAACTTATTGTTGAGAACATATATATAATTTAATATATTTAGGTTTGTGAATAGCATTAGAGAGAAAGGTATGGTAACGGGAAGTCTTGCCGAATCCGACTGGCAGTTGAACAGGCGCCGCCGGATGCCCTCCATGACACCGCCACTGTCTGCCGAAGGAGCATTCGCCACTTAAGTGGCGAGGATAACGACAAAAGAAAAGTATTTTTTGTTTTTTAAAAAAAATAAGTTTGTCTATTTGGTGTTGTGTTTTAATTGGATATGGTGAGGCCCAAATAACATGTTGTGAGTAAAGAAGTGTTTTGAAGTGTAAGTATTAAAAGTAAAGATGTTGATATAACATTAGATGGGTCCAAATGGTATGTTCTCACGCCGTTTGCTATTAGTGATAGTTAAGGAGTAATTTCCTTTTGATTTTCAGAAAATTATGAAAGTGTACAAAATAAAGTACAACTTGTCTCAAAAGAGACAAAATATATTCGAATTAACAAAATATTCTAAGATCTATATAGTGTCGAGGAGGACACACTTTTTGTTGGGTCTGAAATCAATCCAAATTGTCTCTGACAAGTATTTAAATAGCCTAATACACCCTCTGAATGTCAGTGAGCATAAAAGTCTCTGATAAAGATCAGAAAGAATATCACTTCATAACTATCATATGAACCTGCTAGTTATCAGAAGTGAAATACTCTTTGATAGTTATAAGAGAACATGTCTCCCTGATTGTTATTAAGAAGGTATTACTCACTGATAAAAGAAATTTGTGAGTGTTGTATAAAGCTCAACCAACTGTCTAGATTCATGAACGTTAAAGACCATATGAAGAAAACACTTCACAAACTGATGTTGTGTCAGGGAGTGATTTACAAGGAGCTTCAAAAAACACTAGGGTCACTGAGATCTAACAAATGTTTCTCTGACTTTGAAGACTTAGTTCAGTTTTAACAACCTGTACATCTGAAAGCATGGGCGGAAAACTTCTTGGGAAAGATAAATTCAATTACTTATCGATATACGAAGAAAAAAAATTGGGACTATAAGTTATCAAATCGGGTAAGCCGAAAGTACGCTCAAGACTAGCTTACTAGGCACTTGCCTATCTGTTGCTAGTTGACTAGTTACTATGCACCCAATTGCATCCACTGTTTCCCTTTCTATATAAACCTAAGGTTGTAACCGAGTTAAGTACAGATTCAAACTTAGAAATTAATATAAAGTATTATAGTTAGGATCCTCATCTCATAGAAACAATAAAACAAAGCTACCTGCCTCTTGTTGTTTGATTTTGGTGAGTTAATTTGTCATCACCCGTGATTTCGTAAGCTATCCCTTGTAAATCTTTGATTCATTTTTAATAAGATTTATAAAGTTGAAAATTACAAATTGTGTATAGGCTTACCATTATGTTGAATTTGGTGGATCCTGTTAAGATTGACAATTTTTTTTATTTGGTGTTAAGGTTGGGTTTATGTTTGGTTTTTGAATTTTGGTGGTTTTTATAGGTGGTGTTTGTCAAGTCAAAAGGCTTTCCCCGGAAGCTTTGAGTAGTTTGAAAAAAAAAATTACTACATTCATCTTATAAAAATTGCCCACTTTGATTTTTTTAAATATTTCTTTTTTAAGTTTGACTTTAAATATTTATGCTTGTGTTATATAACACTTCATGAAAAATATATGAATGATTAAGATTTAAATGTATTTTCATTGATATAATTTTCATCGAGTATTATATAATGCAAACAAAAATATTTAAAGTCAAATTGAAAAAGAAAGACTTACAAAAGTTAAAATAAACAGTTTTTATGAGATGGAGAGAGTAAAATTTTAGCCAAAAATTTGAAAGAAAAATTTGAAACTAGTTGGAATTTAAAATGCATGGTTATGATTACTTTTCATTTTATTTTATTATTATTATTATTTTTTGTCACTTAACCTTAACTCTGAGTAATTAACCAAGATGGTTATTCTACTGTCATATCAGCTTCACAATCAGTTTATCAATAACACATCAACAACTACAAGGAAAAACCCATTATTTTTTTCTTTTAGTTTATTTAAAACAAACACATACATAAATTAAAATTATAATACATAAAATAAAATACGACATTCAAATAAAAAAAATTAAGTTGAGCCAAAACGTTTTGCTCGGATTGCGTTCGATTTTTTTCGAAACCTGACGCATCCCGTCAATGTTACATTAAGAAACTTCAATTCTTCCACTTTTGTCCAACCGGTAGGTATGACGTCGGTTTTCTTTGGTCTCCGCTTTTTCCCTGACAAAGAAGATGATGGTAATATATTGTTGGTGTTTTGTTGTGACATTTTGGTTTGAAAAATGTGAATGTGAAAGTGAAATTATATGAATTGGGTTGAATGTATAAAAAATGTGTATGTGAAAGTGGTTATTTATAGTGAGTATTTTTTTTAACCGTTACAATTTCAAACTTGTGGGACAAATGTTTTTTTTTTTTAATCAAACCAAACACATTTTATTCGACTAAAATTAAAAGTACAATACGGAAAATAAAATACGACAACTAAAAACCATTACAAGAAAATACAAACACATACGTTTTATTTATTTTCTTTATGCATCGAACGAACTTTGTGACTAATGTTATCTTGGATTCTGCTCATCAATCGATATAGCTCATTATGAATCTTGTAATCTTTCCAACCTTCCTCTTCTAAAAACTTGTTAACAACAAGTTTTTCTGGTTGAATGTTAACAAGTTTTTCTGGTTGAATGTCTTTGCATTTCGCGTATTTTTTCCTCGTATCATCTTTAAAGGAAGACGCTTTGCTAAACACCTCAGCTAGTGATTGCACTGGCTATGGGACGATTGGCAGACGAATGGCGATAGGCTCGGTATACCAATGGCGGTGCCGTTGGTAAGCCAAGGGACGAATGGCGTGTTTTTTCCCGAGCTCTCTTAGAGTGTTTCCTTTCCTCCTCCTAAATCTCTGTTTCCTCTTTTCATGCGTATAAACTAAACATCTCTTCTTCAAAGAGCACTTATAAACTCACATCCCAAATGTAACGCGTCTCGATTATTACTTACCCCAAGCGCAAACATTCATTTCGTAACCATAAATACAACAAAACATATAAACTCACATCCCAAATGTACAAACAAATCATCATCAAAACCCAAACCCAAACACCAAAAATCATCATTCGAACACTAACAACCTTAACAACATGCATCACATCACTCCAAACATATGCAAACCAAACCAACTTAACCCAAGGCCAAAAACTACATTCACACATGATCATCAATGGCTTTTTAACTTCACCAGTATCAGTCACAAGCCTTATTAACATGTACTCAAAATGCAACCGCATTTTCGACGCTTATTCGGTTTTTAACATGTCTAGTGAACCCAATGTGTTCGCGTATAACGCGATAATAGCTGGGTTCATTTATAATGACATGTTAAAACCCGCGATAAGGGTTTATGAAAAAATGAGGGGGGAGGGGGTTATGGTGGATAGATATACTGTTCCTTGTGTCGTTAAGGCGTTTTCGGGTACTGGGGATGTTTATGGGTTAAAAAGGGTTCATGGGTTGGTTTTTAAAGTTGGGGTTAATGGTGATATGTTTGTTGGGAGTAGTTTTGTGCATGGTTATTTGAAGTTTGGGATGGTGGAAGAGGGGTATAAAGTGTTTGAGGAAATGCCTGAACGAGACGTTGTGTTGTGGAATGCGATGATTAATGGGTACGCACAGATTGGTGAAGTGGATAACGCGTTGGAGTGTTTTAGGAAGTTGAGGGGAGATGGGTGTGTGATGAGTAGGTTTACTGTGACTGGGGTGTTGTCGGTGCTTACGTTAAAAGGGGATGTTTGGAATGGGAAGGGTGTTCATGGACTTGTGACGAAGATGGGGTATTTTTCTGGTGTTGCAGTTTGTAATGCTTTGATTGATATGTATGGTAAATGTAAGTGTTTTCGTGATGCTATGGATATTTTTGAAGTTATGGCTGTTAAGGATATTTATACATGGAATTCGATCATTGGTGTTCATCAACAGTCGGGTGATCATGAGGGTACTCTTAAGCTTTTTGACCGAATGTTGCGTGATGGATCTTTTTGTCCTGATTTAGTCACTGTAACAACCGTTCTTCCAGCGTGCTCCCATTTGGCGGCGTTGAGGCATGGAAAGGAGATACATGGGTATATGATCACAAAGGGATTAGGTAATCATAATGGTGAAGATAGAGCCGATGATACTTATATCAACAATGCTGTAATGGACATGTATGGTAAATGTGGGAGCATGAAAGAAGCTCAATCAGTTTTCGACCATATGGGTGGTAAAGATTCGGCTTCATGGAACATCATGATCATGGGTTATGCAATGCAAGGGTTTGGGAACGAGGCATTGGACGTATTTAGCAAAATGTGTGAAACAAATATGATTCCTGATGAGGTGACATTCGTCGGAGTTTTATCCGCTTGTAGCCACTCAGGACTAGTGAAAAAAGGTCAAGAATTTTTAAGTCAAATGAAGTCAAAATATAAGATAATACCAACGGTTGAACATTACACATGTGTAATTGACATGCTTGGTCGTGCTGGATTGCTTAAGGAAGCATATGGATTGATATCTGAAATGCCAATTGAAGCGAATTCAGTAATGTGGAGGGCATTTTTGGCGGCATGCCGTGTTCATGGAAATGGAAAATTGGCTGAAATTGCTGTGAGGAAAGTGGTTGAGCTTGAACCAGAGCATTGTGGGAGCTATGTGTTGATGTCTAATGTGTATGGAGCAACGGGTCGGTATGAAGAGGTGTTTGATGTGAGGGATAATATGAGACAACAGAATGTGAAGAAAACATTAGGGTGTAGTTGGATCGAGTTTAGAGACGGGGTGCATGTTTTTGGAACAGGTGATCGGGCACATCCTGCTGAAGAATTGATTTATAATGAGCTTCGATCATTGTACATGAGCATGGGCCTCTCCCAGACGACTTGAAATGGTGCAAATGAATGGACAGATGTCCTAACTTTGAATTTATTTTGTTGTTCAAAGGATATGCAGCATAGGTATAGCGTATTGCTGAGTTCTTTTCTGGTTAAAAGGACTTGGTATGTAACATTTTTGCCATACTATAACGCCGAAGTCGTGATTGAGAAGTGATTGAAAATTTTGAGGAAATTTTTGTTAAGATGTTAAAATAAATATTATGTTGTGCAAAATCGTTGTAAGAATTTAAGCAATATATAACCCTTTATAAAAGTTTCAAGAATTAGCCATACTCCCTGGTTTCAAAGTGCTTAGACCAGGTGGAGATGTTGGCCACCACTACAACAAGCCTTATATTTCACAATTCACACATACAGATGTGAGATGTCTCTTCCAACCAAACACAATTTCATCTATATTAGTCAGAACATATATATATATATATATATATATATATATATATATATATATATATATATATATATTGAATTTTTATTTTCAGAACCCTGTTAAGTGCGAAAACTGCGAGAACTCTAATTTTGCATTAGAAAACATGCGTGTTCATATAAAACATGTATGTTTTCTTACATACACCTTAATACACATACATCCATAACATAAGTTTGCATATAAAAACCTGTTAAGTGCAACAAATCAATGCAAAATGGTTTTATTTTTAGAACCCTGTTAAGTGCGGGAACTGCGAGAACTCCAATTATGCATTAGAAAACATGCATGTTCATATAAAATATGTATGTTTTCTTACATATACCTTAATACGCATGCATGTGTATTAAGGTGTATGTAAGAAAACATACATGTTTTATATGAACATGCATGTTTTCTAATGCAAAATTGGAGTTCTCGCAGTTCCCGCACTTAACAGGGTTCTGAAAATAAAGCCCCCTATATATATATATATATATATATATATATATATATATATATATATATATATATATATATATATATATATATATGTGTGTGTGATTTTGTGTATATAAATATTGCAACTATTTATAAAACAACCATATAAAAGGACATACTTCACAAGCTTTCTTTCTTTGTTGTTATTACTGCCTATGTCAAGATTAAATGAAAAAAAGCAAGAACAACTCGTCCAAGCTTTATAAATAGTACATTTGAGATGAGTTTTAGAAAACAAAGCTTCAAATACCTTTACTACAATGAGTCAATCACTTACATTTCACATCCTGTAACTGTTGTATCCTCCTAAACCTCCTAAACCTGAGGCTCCATAACCACCAAATGATTGTCCACCATAATTCGATGAAGATTGGTACGATGAATTCCCCAATTGGGAATAGGAAGACCTCAAGCTTGACTCAAGACTGCTATAGCTACTTGGAATCGACTCTTTGCGCCCATTGACACATTCCTGTTGATCAAACCAAACAAATTTAAAACCAGCCAAAAACCTCCTCACTTCCCCAAACAAAATATCGACCGCATATTTAAGTTCTAATAAATTAATCAATTAAGTCATTTCTGTTGAAGTGGGGTTAATTGATACAAGTTCCCAATAGTTGATGGCATATGCTAATCATAAGTCATCAACAATATTAGCTTTGACAATAAAAATAATACACATGTATGCATGCATGTAATGTGCATTACGTTTATTTAAAAAAAAATAATGCTGTAATAAAAATAAAAATAAATAAATAAGAAATATATATGAGATGTTTAGTGTTACCTGAATAAGTTGTTGAGCTGTCGTAACTTGTGACGATGTCCCTTTTATTTCAACTGTAATTTCATCAGGTAAACCTCTACTCTCTTGCACGGTCAGAATTGCACCACTAGTCCGACGGATAAATGCAATGTTTGTCCCTCCAACTCCAATGATATCCTCAGCATACTCTAGAGGAATTTGCATCGTTTGAGCTATCTGGTTAAGTCAAGCAAAACAAAATATAATCAAAACTGCACAAAGTGAGCAATTAATAAATCTTAAATATAGTCCACAAATCCCCCTCCCACGCTACGTTCTTCCGAAATTTCCTTTTACTTTCAATTATGTCCAGTTTTCTTAACCTTTCGCCACATCACAAACAAATCCCACACTACCATGAAATTTTAGCAACACTGCGATCTTAGTATTTCTAAACTCATGGAATTGTTTTAGCGAGAATCAAAGACAGAAAATGAAAAGATGACTACAGACCTGAGTGACAAAAGGTCCACCAGCTCGAGCGATTCCAGGAGAGCGTGTTGTGGGTAGCCCTGTAGATAGGGCAGGATCACGGCCATACAAGGAAAGTCCATGGGATGTTAGAAGTGATTCTCGCTGGGGTTGTTCACGGTCAAGAAAGAGTGTCTCTCTTCTCATTGGAAGAGCATAATCAGCACCACCTAACCCAAGCTGTGAGCCAACATTGCGTAGCATGGGTTTGTCAGCCCATGATGTTTCCACTTGCTGTTCTTGTGGGGCTGCTGCTGCCGCTGCTACATTCTGTACACGGCACATCACTATTTATTATCATGAAAATAATGATATAGTTATAAAGAAGCAAACTGGCACTTGCAACTACTTACAGGTTTTTCAAACAAAGGTAGAACACTACGGTCTACCAAAAACTTCCTCAGGTGTCCTATCACGGCTTCTAAAGCTTTCAGAACCTTGATAGCTTCTCCCTGGATATCCACAACCCTCTCCTCTGAGTTGGCAGCTACTGCTGGCACGTCATCTGCCAGATAATGTTGTTCAGAAATAATGAAATATATACATACTTTTTAAACAGCTAAATATGATGATTTTGAATTCAAGGCACATTTGTACTACCTGATAGCACCCGCACAGGACAACCAGTGCTTTCCTGTATTGACTTAATTACTGTTCCTTGTTTTCCAATCAGACTTATAGCTTGCATTGATGGGACCAATAACCGAATTGAACAGAATGGAACAGATGCTATACTCTCACCCTCATTTTCAGGAAATCCATTAACACGTTTGAATATTCTTATTGCAGCATCCATTGCAGGAGAGAGAGGTAGCTCTGCTTCTTCTTTGCCAGATACCAAAACCTAACAAACAACACAATCAGCAGACATATCTAAAGTCAAATACATCACGCGTATGATTGTCAAATGAATAATACTCGAAAGATATATACAGATATTTAATCTCTTTGATATCTCGAGGCATCTATTTGCAAGTGGCCTTCATGTTTATATTTAAGAACCTATTTTGTTAATGTTAAAAAATATCTGAAATGTGAAATTCCTTCTATCTTTAGACGTTAAAAACTTAGATCTCTAACTTCAAATATTTCAAAACGATGCCTTGAGTTATATACAAACATATCTCAAGGCATTGTTTTGGTAGTGGTTTTTACGTCATCCACTTAGCTTTCAGCTTTGAGGATTTATTTTGTTAATGTCTAGAAATATGACTTCTGTAGTGAAATGTAACAGCCAGACCAGAAACTTAGAGTGAGAAAAGATAAAGAAAGCAAGAAGGTAACCACAGTTCCATTCCGAATAGTAAAACAATCATGAATCCAACAACATTAATAATTAAACAAAAAATAGTTACATCACGACAACCACAGATAGTTATTATATATAACCAACAGTTCTATGGAAAGTTTTATCCTAAAATAACAATGAAGTTACTACGAATAAAAATTTATTACCGTATACGAGAAGAATAAAAGCTACCACAAGGAAAATTTACAAAACTAATGATAGTATGACCAAGGTAGTTGAAGGGCGAAAGCAACCTCAAGGCGATGTGCCTTCCCTAGGGACTGCCTGAGTGAACTCTTTACCCTGTGTGCATATGATAGAGTCTCACATGATAACAATGAGTTAATAAAAACATTTTTACCTTAAATCTTCATTTTTAATGGGAAAAGACCAAACAAAGAGAAGTTTATTTAAATGCATAAAGTCTTAAAGCCTACTATCTTTATACAGAATAATCATTGTCCAAGTTCTCATTTCCTATTTCCCCATCGGCCCATCGTGTCCAAGAACTACTGTATCATCTTTTCATCTACAAGATCCTCTTTGGATTCATCTAGGAGTGCCCTACTTGTAGATGAGGATTACGGCCGGATGGAACACTGTGATTACTAATTAATTGATATAATTATTATTATTTTTTTTTAAAAAGGAAGAAGAAGAAGAAGATCCGGTGTATTAGAAAAATAGCCCTTATAGCAAACAGTCGATTGTCTGTCGACTGACCCGCCTTGGCGACTAAGCGACGCTTTTTGTCGCCCACTCGTCCCAAACAAATGCCTGACTTTTTGGAATGAAGAAGATTCAGTGGAAAAGCCTTGCCTTAGCGCCAAAGCGCTTGCTTTTCTCACTTTGGACTAGCTTGAGTATCACCAGATACTAAATTTAGCCATTACTTTCTTGATTTTTGAGCATAAGAAGTCTTAGGGCTGTAAACGAACCGGACGAACACGAACGGAGCCTTGTTCATGTTCGTGCGTTTAATTTTAACCGGACAAATAAATGAACACAAACGCTTAAACGAACGCATTTTCTTGTTCATGTTCATCTATTTAGAAAATGAGTTGTTCATGTTCGTTCAGTACGACACTAAATGAATGCTAAACGAACATAAACGATTGAACATAAATGAACATAGACAAACAAATATAAACATTATTAAATTATGCACAATTTATTGTTTTATAAGTGATGTTTTGTTTAAACAAACCAATTTTAAAATTATACAATTAAAAGATATGATATACGAACATATATAAATAAATGAACATAAACAAGCGTTAACGAACGCATAATCGGACGTTCCCGAACATAAATGAACGAACGCGACTTTTTGTTCATGTTCCCCATTTAACTAAACGAATGTAAAATATTGTTCATGTTCGTTCATTTAATAAATAAACAAATTTTTTACCAATCGAACTTTTTACCAAACGTTTACAGCCCTAAGAAGTCTACTTAAACAGAGTGAAAGCAGTACAAAGTACATGCAATATCTACAAACAGCTGTGTCCTTTAAATTTTAGGAAATCTTTAGGATTTGATATTTACTAAACGAAGCTCTCTCATAAATTGTGGAAAGGGAAGATACAGATACCTATTGATATCCTCATCATAAAAGTCCTTAGTTACTGGCTAATGTTATTTAGCGGGTAGATTATACACCAAACATTAAGCGTTGAAATTTTGTTCTAGTGATCAACAAGTTTACTTGGGTAAGTGAGGCAAACCTATGCACCTATTCCATAAAATAGAAGATCCAATCTATACAGACTATGGATGGGAATCCTTATGGCTTATGCTTTGATGATAATTGCACCTAAAACAAAAAATGTGCAGTTAAATACTTAAAGCTACTCACATGCACAGTTTGGTCCTTTCACCATACACAATCATTTCCCAACCCTCTATGTGACCTCATTTTATAATCAAATTTTGCAAAATCACAATTTTCTATATTCCAACATTGAGCTCAAGAACTTATGTTACAAGTCAACAGTGTTGAATCTGTTCACAAAATAATTAATAAATTAATTATTTTGGAATAAGTGCACAAAATGTCAGACTTGAACTAGAGAAATACTAAACAAAAATGCTGGAATACAATTCCCACCCGTCGCAAAGTGTGAACTATGCGTCAGCTTTGGCAACATGCAACATTATGTGCATCTTTGCTACATGTAGGGGTGTAGCAAACAATAGAAGAGCCTCTCATGAGAGCTTGTATGAATCAAATTTTATCCTTGGGTTGGTCAGGTTTGAATCAAACAACATTGTGTAGAGTTCAGAAGTAACTCCATGTTGTTTAATGCCTGGTGTAATGATCTACCCACTAAGTTACATTTACTTGCAAATTAGAACTCTCGTTCTGAAAGAATCATTGGGTCTCTTCCCTTTTAAATGGTTATGAGAAAGCCTTAGTAACATATTATGGCACCCTCAATTCGGACACGAAAAGATGACAAAAGTCACATTCAACCATGTATTAGTTTGATATAAGGAGAATTATATAGCTTAGTTTACTGATACAACCATCTTCTAACTTAGTAAAAGATTTTTAGGCTTTGAATAACCGAGAGTCCAAAATATTTTATACTATAACTCTATAAGCTATTTACTTGTGTTATTATGTCATAAGAAACTTAAATACTTACGGAATACATAACTAGAAATTGATGAGCTAGGTGCACTGCTTAAAGCCATGGAAGACAAGAACTAATGTGACTACATAATTTCAAGTGCGGCTTAAGGGGTGAGGTGTGCTACAATAATATATTGATGGTTAAGCATCAAACTAGGATGAAAAAATTGGTCCAACATCGTATGATTTGCAAATGTTCACAAATGTTCGTAGGTTTGATTGTCCCCCTTACGCTACAACGACCTCTTGCTTTCAATTCAAATTATGGTTTATCTTAATTAGTTAGCATATTTCAATCCAACTTTATTGATTAAAACAAATAAAAGAGAATGTTTAGATGGTAGCAATTAAGACTCTAAAGTTGCCAACTTGACTTTCTTTCTCATACTAAGATCACACTCCAAGTATCATACTGATGTAGCTTCTATTTAACCCTAAGCCTTTTGTTAAGAAGCGCATACACGTGTCATTTTTTAAATAACGACTCTCTTAGGGTATGTTTGGCATTAGTAGGAGCTAGAGCGGATCGTTGGAGCTGGTTGCTGGAGCATGTCGCTGGAGCTTTTTTTTACATGCTCCTTCAACTAGCATTCCATTTAGTAGCTTATTTTCTTTACATGCTCCTTAAAGCTATGTCAACCAAACGAGACTTGTTTTTAATGGTAGCTTATTTTTCTAAAAAAAATAAACTCATGCTATGATAAGCTCAAATAAGTTCACGCGCCAACCATGCCCTTAGAGTTAACAAAAAATGGCATCAACACAAAATACCTAACCAAATCGGAAACTTTATAAGACGAAGCAAAGATCAACCAAAAAACTCACGAACTAAGAATAAGAAAGAGATGTTCATATAATAAGGGGACATTCTAGCCTATAAACACATACACATACAATTCGCTAAAAATTAACAAAAACTCAAATTATAAAAAATAAAAAATAAACTCACAATGCGATCAGGAACGCCAGCAGGCGCGTCAAGCACACGTATCCTCGCCTTCGTTTCTTCACACATCTTCCGAATAATATCACCTTTCCGTCCAATTATACTTCCAACTTTAAGCACCGGCACTATCAACCTAAACACACACTCTCCTGGCCATCCAGGCCACTTCTTCTCCGTCACCGGAGATGATTCCGTCTCCGGCGGTGTAATTTGATCCGGTGCCTCCGTTTCTACGACTACGGTGGGGGGTTCTGTGACGGCGCCGTTGATGGAAGCCATTGATTAGTGTTTGTGTGTGTGTTTTAGTGTGTGAGGGTTAGGGTTTTGTTTTGTTTTGTTTATGGAGAGGGGAATTAGGGGGTTGACGAATAGGGATCTGTAACGGACTCTTGTACTAGAGTGAGTGAGGACAATTTTACCCTTTACACCTCCTATTTAGTACTAGTACTATATTCTTCTAAATGAGTACAATAGTGAATCCCGTCGGAGCGAGGTATAATAGAGGTGATATATAGACGTCACATCTTTACATGAGGGTAAAAGGATTGCTTCCAAAATAGGTTGTTAAGGTGATGATATTGTTTTAGATTTTTTTTTTTTTTTTTTTTTTTTTTTGTAAGATCGAGATTATGAGATCGATTGAAAGATGTTAATTTGTTATGTTTTTGTTAACAATTGACATAGGAAATTGATTTCTTTTTCTTCTTTTTTTTCATCATTTAAGATAAGTTTATATGATATTTTCACGGGGTAAAGCTAAGGATACGCAATATATTTGTTCAAATAAACAAATCTAACTATCTTATAATGCATAAAGGACTACTATAATTAGAAAACTTAAAATTAAGTCTTACAAGTTTAGAAGCTTAAAGTACAAGTAATTCAAACACAATTAGACAATTAATACCATAAATGAAATATAATTAGACATTTACAAGTTTAGAAGCTTAAAGTACACACCACTTTGTTTTTGTCATTAAAGTTTAAAATTAATTACTTAAAATTGATCATTATGTATATTAAATACAATTAATTAAAAGTCAATAAATACAATTAATACACTTATTAAAACACCCCTTACACAAGAAATACAAATTATCAAGCATATTGTACAATCAACTTAAACACAATTTCTGCATTAAATGTCACTAATACAAATAATAAAGCATATTATACAAATTTTTAAGCCCGAACGGGCAATGGGCCAAATAGGCTCGAGCCCGAACGGGCACGTGTCAAACGGGCTCGAGCCCGAACGGACACGAGCTAAACGAAATTTTTGATATCCGTAAATTTATTGTCAAAAAGAACATAATAAACTAAAATATGTTCACATATTGTACAAACTACAAACCAAACAAACTATTAAACAAAAACATAAAATAAATAATAAATAAAATAATACAAACAAAGCAAAATTTCATCAAATTTTTGCCATAAAAAACTAATCAGTAAAGCTATTGCCAAAAAAACGTACAAATAAAATAAATTATTAATCGAAAAAATTAAATTACAGGGTGCCCGCAGCTGCATCGCGCGGGGACCCTGCTAGTCTACGTAATATACTTTCTAAAGTGTCAAAGTTACGTAACATACTTTCAAATATGATTCAATCTACCAAATATGACCTGTTACCAGCAGGTTTACAGGTTACCAATGATTAAAAGTCACACTGTTAGTCCCCAAGCTGGAAAAAAATTGCGCATTTGATCCTATTTAGTTAACGGTCGTTAAAATATTTTTTAAAAACTTTTAAAAAAAACTCTTAAAATCTAAATAAAGTCTTTTTTTTTTTTTTAATTTCAATTTTTTCAAAAGAAAAAGTTAAAAAAAAAAAAAAAAAAAAAAAAAAAAAAAAAAAAAAAAAAAAACCTTCAAAATATGTATAAAAAAGTTTATCGTTTTAAAAAAAAAAAAAAAAAAAAAAAAAAAAAAAAAAAAAAAAAACACTTCAAAATATGTACAAAAAAGTTTATCGTTTTTTTTTTTTTTTTTTTTTTTTGAAAAAATTGAAATTAAAAAAGAAATACTTTATTTAGATCTTAAGAATTTTTTTTTTAAGTTTTTAAAAAAATAATTTAACGACTGTTAACTAAATAGGATCAAATGCGCAATTTTTTTTCAGTTTGGGGACTAACGGTGTGACTTTTAACCCTTCGTAACCTGTAAACCTGCTGGTAACAGGTCATATTAGGTAGATTGAATCATATTTGAAAGTATGTTACGTAACTTTAACACTTTAGAAAGTATATTACGTAGATGTTTTTATTTGAATAAATATGTTGCGTATCCTTAGCTTTACCCCATATTTTCACAAACATGTTAATGTTCAAAGTCAGTATAATAGTAAAATACGCAAATGTTAAGTTTTAATTGTTAACATTAATGGTTTAATGAGATAGGAAAAATACGCATGAGTTATAAACGTCTAAAAACACACGGTCTGTAACGCAAAGAGTCCAATACTTATATATGGAACGGCGTATTAACTTATTTTTCACAGTCAAATCAAAATTCGGTTCTTCAAAATCTTCAAAATCGTCAAGGAACTATAAAAAGCGTCTATCATTTTCTATGTTTGGGCTTAAGTGAAAGGTGTCCATAATAATTGCTATTTTACCAAAGATAGTATTCCAGATATAGTATCTTTGATATGTGTTAAGGTCTTATTCCAAATATAGTATTTCGACTCTATTTAATATAGGTTACACAATACCTATGATGGGAAATTTCAGATATGCACATGAATTCCAAGCAAAAATAAGAGAAAGACGCAAGAAAACTCATTTAAAGTGTGTTTTCTATGATCAATTGTAACATGTCGCCCATTCATACCACAATATTGTTCGCTTTGCCTGTATGCTAACGGCTTTATTTTTGTAGCCTTATGTGAAGACTTCCCGGCAGGTCATCCAAGCCAGTACGTATTCTCACATGAGCACGCTTAACTGCCAGTTCCTAAGAACTCCACCCGCAGTAGACCAAAAAACGTGTTGTGTCATTTATAAGGCGAATGTTAACTTATGTCCCTAGCATCTCCCTTGTGTGTCAGCAAATGTGTGGATGGCTATCTCTATGATACACCACTCTTCTCACCCCTCAATAGAACTCAATGTCCTCATTGAATGGCGCCACACACCCTGACATCCGACCAAGGGTTGCTCTGACCACTTGAATAGTTTATCATAGAGATAGCCATCCACACATCGGCTGGCAATAAGGGAGATACTAGGGACTTAAGATAACATTCGTCTTACAATGACAATAATGCGTTTTGTCGTCTACTGCAGGTGGAGTTCTTAGGAACTGCAGTTAAGCGTGCTCATGTGAGAGTAGTACTGTCTTGGGTGACCTGCCAGGGAAGTCTTCACATGAGGCAAAAAAAAAAAATACGTGAGCCTGCGGGCAAAGCAGACAATATTGTTGTTTGAGTAGGCGGGATGTTACAAGTGGTATCAGAGCAACCCTTAGTCGGATATCAGGACGTATGGCACCACTCAATGAGGACATTGAGTTCTATTGAGGGGGTGAGAAGAGTGGTGTATCATAAAGATAACCATCCACACATCGGCTAGCACACAAGGGAGATGTTATGGACATTCACCTTACAATGACAACAACGCGTTTTGTCGTCTACTGCGGGTGGAGTTCTTAGGGACTGCTAGTTAAACGTGCTCATGTGAAAGTAGTATTGGTTTGGGTGACCTGCCGAGAAGTCTTCACATGAGTGCCACAAAGCAAAGCCATGAGCCTGCGTACAAAGTGGACAAAATTATGGTCTGAGTAGGCGGAATATTACATCGATTGTCTTTATATCCATAGTCTAGAAGTGGTTTTGCATGAACAGTGGTTGTCGAGAAAATATGTTATCATATGTTATTTCAATTGTCGGCCTTTTTTAGGAAAAAAAATGTGTGGCAACCGTCATTTGCACCATTTATATTTTGGGGCACTACCCCATGCCCCACCTCCTAACCGACTAGAATGAGCGATGTGACTGCGAGGAGTGAAACCTCTTGACCCATCGTTCATCGTGGCCCAAATCAGATTAACTTATACGAGAAAGATTCCAAAAAGGACTACATGGAAATTTATCGTGTTTTAAAGATTTAACTTTTCTAAAATGCGTCGCAACATGTGGATAAATGATACTCGCTTTCTTAACTAGACGAGCATCCGTGCATAACAACGAGATTTTTTAGCAGCAAACAACTATAGTTGCAATATTGTGGTTAAGTGTTTCGTGTAACGTGAACTTTGAGAAAAAAACATAAATATCAATATGCTCCACTATTAATCTTCATAACGTTCACTTTCATCAATTAAACTGTAAATCTTTTTCCGTCAAAATACCAAACTTGATTCTCAACAATTGGTGTTGGCATGTCTTTATCATCATCCGACATAACAATAACATCATCCCAGTTTCAGTTTAACAAATTGAGATTGAAAGCTGGTTTGAGAGCGGGATGAAGTTGTATATTAACAAAGAAAAGCAGTGCACAAGTAGGTGTTGTATAAACGACCATGAACTAAAGCAAAGCAGTGAAACAACAAACGATAAATAAAAGAGCATAATGTACTAACCTCAACATCAACATTAATATTTTTTTTGATTATTCATTTCCTCAACTTAAGTATTAATTACCATAAAAGTAAGAAAAATGTTATGGTGCTTACAGTTTATATAGTAGAGATTAGAATGATTATTTTGAAACTATTTATTAATTTTATTAAATAATAAAAGAATGGAACCGTATACGCATATTTGTCAATTAAAAAGAAGTATGTAACGCATATTTGTAAAACCATGTTTATATAAGTTTCCATTTCTTAACTTCCATTTTTAATTCTCTATCATTGTTAAACCGTGTTTTTATAAGTTTCTATTTTTCAGTTGACATTGTTTTTATTAGTTGACAATTTTAAAGTTGGCATTTAAGATAAAGTTTAACAAGTATCAAGAGGTGGATTAGGCAAATCATTTTAAGGGGCGTTTCTTTTTTGCTGAATGATCCCTTAAGTAAGAGAATTGGTCCCACCAAATTATATCTTCATGTTTCATTTTCATATTTTGCCTTTAATGCGTCTGTCTATAGAGAGAGACAATTTTGCACTCCTCCCCAATCAGACCAAATAAGATATAAGGGCCCACTCCACTTAATTTAAAAAAAAAAAAAAAAAAAAAAAAAAAAAAAAAAAAAAAAAAAAAAAAAAACAGAGCCTTAGTCTGTTATAAGCATTTTAAGGTTTCGAGAATAGGCAAAAGCAACCTATGAAACCAACCTGGGTCGTGGAGTGACCTTCAAATTTTGAACCCAATTTTTCATTTGTCACAATATAAATGGTTGTATGCATTTTCCTCACTTACATATTATTTTAAATAAAGTAGGTTAGGTTGGTTTGTTGATAAATAGTAAAAAAAAATATATAGATTGGTTGTATGTATTTGTTGTGTAGGTGTAGGAAAAAGAAA
Source organism: Artemisia argyi (assembly GCA_030686995.1). Lineage (NCBI taxonomy): Eukaryota > Viridiplantae > Streptophyta > Magnoliopsida > Asterales > Asteraceae > Artemisia > Artemisia argyi. Next base: position 130,174,728 of record CM060677.1, read on the forward strand.
ATAATATTTTATTAAGATTGGGTTAGATGGGTTATTGATAAAGATAGTCTAAAGTTTCGAAAATAGTCAAATTTGCCTTAGTAGTAAGCACTTGGTGATAATTTTTCTAGTGTAGTTCAGAAACATCATTTAGACTAAAAAGTTGAAATTCATTCAAAATCCACAAATGATAAAACAAGATAGAAAAAACAGATCTTGATATTAAGAAGCATTTGTCTAGGATAGACTTTTGTTGACTTTGATGAGCTCTCATAACATTTCTTAAGGCTCACTGAAAATATTTAGTTTGACTAGCAAAATATCATCTGTAATGTGGATAGGTGCAAATACGTCACTATCATGATCACAAGAAAATACAGCTTTCATATGACCACAAGAAGCCTTCTCCTAGTATATTTTTTACATGATGGTCCATCTCTGATCCTAGATTCTGGACCCGACTAGTGTATTGAGCTGGAACCAACACGAGGATTTTGTGCATGTATCGCAAAAACGTTGGACCATCTCATGCATAAGACACGAGTGAAAATGACATTCTACTTGGAATAATAATTGAAGATGCACACGGAACAACCATTATGGTTTCTTAACGAATTAGCAGAGCACATATACAACCGACATAGACCAAATCACAACCTATACCAATTTAACGCAAAGATTGTGGTTATCCTTGAGCTCAACTCAACGCAAAGACTGAATAGTCCATCCAAGATACTAACACGAAAGAAACAGTGGCAACATACAAAAACCAAGAAAATAGTATATAATTATGGCTTCATTGTTTTTCAAAATATAAAGAAAAAGAAATATTAAGACCCAAATTCTCTAACATTTTTCAGGAAGAAAGTAAAAAAGTAAAGAAAAAAAAGACCAAGGGAAACTGTAAACTCGTCTTAAGTCTAAAAAGTTGCCCTTTTAGCACCACCATTATCACACAACACCATTACTGTGATGAAAGAAAGAACAAACAGACTATACAACTATTTTAACATAGTCGAGATATCACCTTCCCACCAAATTTTACTTACCGATTAGGAAAAACTTTAAACAGGTATGACATCAAGCTTTGATGAGTCTTCACATCTCAAAACAATGCCCTCGAGGCTCATGGGAAGGAGGCATCTGGTCCATTGGCATCCAGTTGGGACTGACTCCGATGGTGGAACAATCATTAACACATTGTTGTGTCTCTGCACGATTCCCATCACGCTCACGGTGCTGCCTTCTTTAATATACCTACAATTTGTTAAATTCACAATCAATATAAGTGAATAAAAAAGATAAGGTAGCTCAAAATAAGCATGAAGTCGTCAAAATTAGGAGGGTGTTTGGCATTGCATCATACTCCGTATAAATGAAACGCCAAACACCCCTTTAAAAATTAAATTATTAAAGAATATAGGTGAAGTTGGGTACCCTTCTTTGAGGCGCATCACACGATCTTCCATAGGAATATTTCTGTCATTCAACCATCTGGTGAATTGTGGAGATGAATCTACATTTGACTGGTCAACTTCTATAACAGCAGATTCCTCAACATATGGAGTCACCCGAGCACCGTAACCAGTTTTAACTAATGCCCTTAAGCCAGATTGGAAGTCAGATATATAGAAATCCACAACATGCCTCTGCAGATATTTACGCAGCATTTTAGTAACAGCTATAAGCTTTCTAACCTTTCTTATGTTAAGAACTTTCAGAAAAAGTGTCGCGAGAATAAAACATCATCTTAGAACTAGATACAAACACACAACATAACTACATAAGCATAACATTTCAGTGGTATTTAGATATTTGCCAAGTAAATATGAAATTTCCTTAAATTATGTGTCAAAATCGCCAACACGTTTTTCATAAGCTGGAGGCAGTACAAGATTTGAGAATCTAGAATGTAGTCCTTGAACATTAATTCATATACAAAAAGTATCTGTTCCGTACCATAATAGATACATAGGTACCTTTCAATTGCTATCCACAAGCTTTGACAAAAAATCAATAATCATTTCCGTTACTAATTTATCACCTACATTATCCAAATTATTACTGTATAAGATAGCTGTAAAGTTCAATGTGGTCATCTATTTAAAAGTTAAGAATCTTCTAATCAATTAATCATGAATCATGAATCACTGAAGTCATATTAATCATTTTAGAAAGTCAATATATATGTCTTCTTTTTGGAACTTAGTGAGTATTATATTTTCCAAAAAGAGAATATTCACTTTTTGTAAAGCTAAAATACACATGCAAATCTAAAAAGAAAATATAGGCTTATGTCCTGGGATCCTAACAACTGTATAATTGATCATCAATTAATGGTTTTATTACAATAATGAGTTCATGACAGCTTTAGTCACCCAAAAATTACTAAAATAACCTCAAAATTATGTAGCTGTGAAATTGAGTATTATTCTCACCTCCATTGTTCGCAGACCCCAGGAAAAGCGACGATGTGTGGGGTTGGCAGGTTTTGAACTCCATCCTCGATATTCATATAAACCGGTGGATGTATAAACACATCTGGGAACCCTTTGAAATGATGACTCCAGAGGAACATTTCCACAAGTAACCACCTTCAATAAATCAAGAATTTCATAAGCAGTAGAATTATCCATATATTTAGTATGAAAAACAAATATAAGATCATATAAAAAAGTTTAGAACTTAATATTAGCTGATCTGTTAAACACGAGCAAAGATCTTTAACCACATGAATATGGTGTTAAATCTGCTCATGGGTTATAAATAGAGCAAAGATGTATAATACATTAAGTTTTCTACTATATCTTATAGAAAACCCTAGATAGATGCTGTCCAGAAACTTACATATGATTTGCTGATCTACCATCTTTATTGCTTAATGTGAGTAACATAAAACTTTTTAATGCTGATTTGAAGCAAAAAATAAAATTTGATACTAAGACCTCTATTCTTCCTAATTTTTTGGAAGACAATATATATTAGTGTATTTTTCTGATGTTGAAGTGTAGTCTCAAAATGACAAACCATAAACGCTTGAGCCACACACCTACCTTGGACGAAGAAAAACAAATAAGTATCCATGCATTAAGGGTGCAATCATTTTGACATGATTGGTCACAAACTTGCAACGTGTCAATGAATAATGATTGGTCACAAACAGGGACGGACCCAGGATTTTTTAGAGGGTGTTGCACAAAATATTTTTTATGACTATGAGTATTAAAGTTGTTCGATAGAGAATTTATTATGTAAAATTGGGTGTTGCACGAGCCCATAAAAGTCATATTTTATAAAAAATTTACACTTCGTGAACTAAAATTGGGTGTGGCCCGTGCCACACCCGGCTCCCATGTAGGTCCGTCCATGGTCACAAATTCGCATTTCAAGTTTACAAAAGCGTTCTTTTATACTTTCTTACACCAACAGTGTTTTAAACTTTTCTCTATAGTAAAAGAATCTAGATATAATCCATAAATGGTGGGTGATACCTAGAAGACATAATACCTAATAAGAGAGCATTTATGAGTTATGACGTAGTAAATATCCCATAATAACGCACGAGTAAAGTGCACATAATGATCCAAAAATTTAACACGTGACGAAATCCCAATGACTAAACTACTCGCACAATAAACCTAATTTTTTCAATACCCATCAACATAGCATGCTTCATAATTAAGTCATTAAGATATCAACAAACACAAAGATTTGAAAACACAGGACTAGGAATAAAGACGGACTAGCAAGTTAAGATTAAATAGGAGTATATATATTTACGAACAACATACCCCAGACACCTTAACAAACTGCCCATTCTTTGCGGTTCTAAGTTCAGCATCTGGATACCCATCAATAAAATCAATTAAAGATTTCCTTCCCCAACATGAAAAGGCCGAACTGCCAACAATTGTATAAACTTAGTAATAAACTCCGTCAAAATCGCAAAATAACAAACCAAAAGATTTAAAGAAAAACACACAGCCAAGAGAATAACCTGGAGAAAGAACCCCCGGGCTCCTTCCGAAGGTAAGTAACAGCTTGGTTTTTAGCCAT